>CM076684.1:34062902-35432902 GCA_038501925.1 Xenopus petersii | reverse complement strand
TGAGCACACTTTGGTCACGGATTGTGCTAACTATAATATAATGGTTTGAACATTTACATAATGGGCTTCACATCGGTGTATAAGAAATATAAATCTCTAATGAGAGCATATGAACCGCAGAGCGTTGCTGAACATTATATGCACTAACTGTATCCTAAAGTACCCTTGGCACAGGCTTCTTCTTCCACAAAGATGTCAAAAGAGAAAGCAAAACATGACTTAGAAATGCTGTGTTATTCTATGCAGGTCCTATTAATCTGCATACTTGCAAGGCAAAGGAGATGGTTACCTTACAGGTGGATGGAAAAAGGCACGATGCCCTTACACAGCTTTACCTAACTGTACATCTTTGTGGATATTTAGAAAATATGCATTTTTGAGCACAAATATGGCATACAATTACAGTGGTCAACACAGTGTACACTTGTAATCAAGAAAGGACACTTGCTTAAAGGGAAACGAATGCGAAAATGAAAATTTAATATAAGCTTCATCATACTGAAATAAAGAAACCTTGTAAACACACTCCATTAAATATTCTGCATTGTTTCTGAAATAATCAATTTTATCTTCACTATTCCTCTCAGCATCTATTTCTCTTCATGCAGGAGTCGGGTGTCCGATAAATAATCCAATATATCTTATAAGGGAGCTCATTTTCCCTAGAAGATGTATTCAAGCTCACCATTAAAATCACCAGAAATCTGGTCTCTCTACATGCAGGATTTGTGCAAAAGGCAATTATTTTGTTAGATTCTGGTTTGCACTGAAATCAATTATTTGAATGAGCTCTAATTAATCTACTAGGAAAGGAAGGCCCCCCTATAAGATATATTGGATCTGTCAATGAATATCTGACACCCAACTGCTGCATGATGAAGAGAAACAGATGCAGAGAGAGGGATAGTGAAGATAAACTTAACTATTTCAGAAACAATGCAGAATTTTTAACTGATTTTACACATTTTTTTATTTCAGTATGATTAAGCTCGTATTAAATTATCATTTTCATTATAGTTCCCTTTTAATGCACAGACTGCTGAGCTAGTCTGTGAATATCTGGTAAGGTAATACTGTAAAATTAATGCACTTTAAAATTTTCAGTACCCTACTAGATAAACAAAAGAACGTTTTAAGGCGGCTATAAACGGGCCGATAAAAGCTGCCGACAGACCAAGTCAGCAGCTTATTGGCCTGTGTATGGGACCCCCCGATGGGCTTCCCTGATCGAGATCTGGGCGAAAGTCTCGATCGGATGGAACAAAAAATCCCGTTGGATCGCGGCCACATCTGTTGGTTGATGTGATCCCGCGATCCGACCCCCGCTTCACATGCGTTCGTATCCGATCGTGATCAGCCCGATATTGCCCACCTCAAGGTGGGCATATCAGAGAGAGATCCGCTCGTTTGGCGATGGCGATCTCTCCGTGTATGGCCACCTTTACCCAATATAATTGATAATAATCCCTGAAAACCTGTTAATGAAAAACCTACTACAACCAAGAACTTTTGTTGTACAGACTCAGAGTACAAGGTCTCAAGAATATACAGCATTCTCAAACATAACAGCAGATATAGCAGAGTACAAGGTCTCAAGAATACACAGCATTCTCAAACATAACAGCAGATATAGCATCTGTTTTTTTGAATGCTTGGGACCTAGAGTTTTCTAGAGTATTTCTGTAATTTGGAGTAAAAATTAGTTTGCTTAACTAGTGCTCTATAGATGGAATTTCCATATTTCAGAGAGCTTCCTGGATGATGGGTTTTAAAAATTACATTCTATACCTGTATAACTCAATCCACTGCAGGTTTTATGAGGAGGATATGTACAGTTATTTAAATTAGGGGCGCACCGAATCCAGGATCCGGTTCAGGATCAGCAGGATTCAGATTCGGGCATTTCCTTCTGCCTGGCCGAACCGAATCAGAATTTGCATATCCAAATTAGGGGTGGGAAGGGAAATCGCGTGAATTTTGTCACAAAACAAGGAAGTAAAAAAGGTTTCCCCAATTTCCACCCCTAATTTGCATATGCAAATTAGGATTTGGTTCGGTATTCGGCCGAATCTTTTGCGATGGATTCGGCCGAATCCAAAATAGTGGATTCGGTGCATCCCTAATTTAAATAGAACAAAGCATTAAGCTGTATTTGTACATACAGACATGGCACTTCTCACTTGTCAAAAAGAAGTACGGTAATATTCAGCAGAAAATGTGTGTGTTTTGGTTTGTTTTTTTTTGGCACTTTTGAAAAATACCAAAAAAAAAATGTTGGATAAACAAATTACTCCAAAACACAAAATGAATAAAATAAAGCAATATCACATTAAACTCAAAATACGGATTTTCTTTAATCCAGTAATTTGTTACTTGTTACAACACACAAAATCTACTTGTTGGAAGAACAGCAGTGCTCAAGCAGAGTGGCCAGATGGCTTCTGAGAACAGTATGAGCTTATTTATTTAACGGTGATGTGACATAAGGGAGAGTCGTAGAACATGAATTTCTAAGAAATTCAAGCAAAAACATACCTCTCTTATCAGCTGTGTATTTACATATTTTTTTAAAAAAAGATGTAGGAATATATTTGAAGCTGCCTCAGCTTTTTTATTTTTTATACAGTACCTAGATTCATATCTGGCTAAATATTCTTTGCAGAATAGGCCACAGCTTCCATCAAGTACATCCAGATGTCCTGACAGTGACATATGAGCTGGGAGCAACTGAGCACAAATGGCAGGGTATCGTGAGGTAGTAAGTAATACCTTCAGGATGACTTTGCACCCTGGGCCTTATTTCTTTGGGGGCCATTTTTAAAGGGGTTGCTCACCTTTAAAATAACTTTTAGCATGATGTAGAGAGTGATATTCTGAGACAATCTGTGATAGGTTTTCCTTTTTTTTTTTTATTATTTGTGGTTTTTGAGTTATTTGACTTTTTTCCAGCAATCTGGTTGCTAGGCTCCAAATTACCCTAGCAACCATGCATTGATTTGAAGAAGAGACTGGAATATAAATAGGGGAGGCCTAAATAGAAATATGAGTAATAAAAAGTAGCAATAACAATAAATGTGTAGGCTTACAGAGCATTTGTTTTAGATGGGGTCAGTTAACCCCATTTGAAAGCAGGAATGAACCAGAAGAAAGCAAATAATTCAAAAACTATAAATAAATAAATAAAAATGAAAAGTTGCTTAGAATTAGGGATGCACCTAATCTACTGTTTTGGATTCGGCCGAACCCTTTGCGAAAGATTCGGCCCAATACCGTACCGAATCCTAACTTGCATATGCAAATTAGGGGTGGAAAGGGGGAAACATTTTTTACTTCCTTGTTTTGTGACAGAAAGTGACGCAACTTCCCTCCCCTCATTTGCATATGCAAATTAGGATTTGGTTCAGATGGGCAGAATCCTGCTGAAAAAGGCAGAATCCTGGATTCGGTGCATCCCTACTTAGAATTAACCATTATATAACATACTAAAACTTAAAAGAGGTGAACCACCCCTTTAAATGAATGCATGACCTTTTAGCCCATTAAAGCTATTATTGTGGATTCTTCCTGCATCAGGCTGTAAGTTGCATATCCCTCATCACATGGCCTACACTGCACAACTAACAACAACAACAAAGTTATGTTCATGCAGAAAAAGTAAATCGCAATTATTCTCAAAGTGACTAACAATGTTGTATTTTGATCACTGTTACTTGTGTGTGCATACTAGTATTATTTTTTCATTCATCACGAATAATGGCCCAGGTAGGGGAGGGTGGGAGCTGAACCACTAACCGCACAATATTTCAGCAACTATATGAATTTGCTTCATTTGCCAACCACTACAGTACACATCACACATTTCTTATTTAACTCAATGTCTGCTCTAAAATTTGGAATGTAAAGACAAGCTACATAAAAAGATACTTACCTCATATGGTATTAAGCTATTAATTGGAATGATTTTTTCAGGATGAAAATGTTGCAACTTGCTTAGGTATCCGAGCATTGCAAGATCACGCAGAATTCCACTGTGACACCGCCTGGAAAATTGTTCAAACAGAGTAAGTGAATTGTATTTAAATATACAACACAGTCAGTTTGTCTGTCACCCTGCCAACATTCACCTTCTATCTTAATAAGCAAAATAGAAACTTTATGAAGGGATATTATATTAACATTAAACAGTGATTTTTTTATAGGAGGAAGTGGTAAATTGGACCATATAATGCAACTCATGAGCAACATTCCCTCTAATTCCTTCTTGGGTATGTGAGCAAAAAATATTCTTTGGTGCGCACATTTTAAACTGTGCTCAGTTTTTAAAAACTGGGTGCTCAGGTCAAAATGAATGCAAAATGTTGAGTTTTCACACAAAATACTTTGTCCTCACTATAATTTGTTGTGTGCACTGGCCTCAAAATTTGTCTGCGTACGCACTAGTGCACACCTTAAGGTGGTGGCACACGGGGAGATTAGTCACCAATCGTCAAATCTTCTCTACTGCAGGAAAACAAAGTGATATGTATGCCAGGAAGGCATTTGGGGAGATTAGTCGCACACAGTAGAGAAGATTTGACACTTGGCGACTAATCTTCCCATCTGCCATCACCCTTAGAGGGGCCATTGGCGGTAAAACAACCACTGACACTTTAAAGTGTTAGCCCTTTCACAGCACTCCCTTTTCGGCTCTAATTGTGTAATGGAAAGGTAAAGGCTAAAGCCCTGGGGTAAGAAAGCACCATGGAGTCATTTTCTTCCTGTCCCTTCCTTCTTTGCACTGGATGCAAGCCATCTAAGAATAAAGACGATTGTTCATTGACGTTCGCTCAGAAATACCCCTGGCCAGTGCAGTTTTCTGCCAGCAGGAGCACTGGCCTGGGGTATTATATGAGTGATTATAATCACAGAGGGGGTGCATTAATCACACTCAGTGGTTTTACTTTTCCTTCGCCTTTAAAAGTAGACTTTTTCTCCAGGGCTGGCACCCTCCATATTTGGCTACTTGACATCTGGAGTCTGGCTTCCTGGCAGGCATCACCGAGCAGAAAGTGAGCAGGAGATCTGGTCTTGGCATCCAGTGTGCATGCTTCTGGTCAGTAATGCCAGGGTGCCCGACATTGGATGTGACACACGCAAAAATAATTAACACTCCAGGTATTGAGGTCCCATGCAGGCCCGGAGTGGGGTTCTGGCAAATGCCAGAGGGGCTGCTATAAGGTCCCATAGAAAGTCAGTATTTAGTGGGCTGGTGGGGCTGTTTGGGCCTCTATGTGGGCTGATTGGGCCTCTGTGTACCTGAAATGCCAGGACCTATTGTAATTCTCAGTCCGGACCTGGTCCCATTGGATTTACAAAAGAAACAATGCAGTTAAATGGTCTATTGCGTGGGGGGGGTCACTTAAAGGAGAGTATAAAGGTTTTGTTTTCCTTTAAAGCTTTGATACTGTCCTTCTCAAAAAATTAGAGCATACATTTAGGGGATTATTGTTGGGTTTATATTTGGGTTGAAACTGTATGACAAAGTACAGAGAGTCGCTATTGCAACATATTCTGATTGGGCTACAATAATGGGCCTTATTCTTTTCAATTATTAGAGCAGATGATGGTGTAAATAATTAAGTGTTTATATTAAAGGGGATGTTCACCTACGAGTAAAGTTTTATTGTAATGTAGGGAGCGATATTCTGAGACAATTTGCAATTTTTATTATTTGTGGTTTTTAAGTTATTTAGTTTTTTTATTCAGCAGCTCTCCCGTTTGCAATTTCAGCAATCTGGTTGCTAGGGTCCAAATTACCTTTGCAACCATGCATTAATTTGAATGACAATATGAAATATTACTAGGGGAGGGTTGGAACAGAGTAATAAAAAGTAGCAATAACAATATATTTGTAGCTTTACAGAGCATTTGCTTTCAGTGACCCCCTTTTCAAATAATGAATACAAATTGAAAGGTTGCTTAGAATTGGCCATGCTATATCATACTAAAAGTTAACCTGAAGGTGAACCACCCCTTTACGTTCAGCTTTGATAGGATGAGTAAGTAATGACATACAAAAACAACTAAAGTAACTAGACAGTGTGTTATACTGTGGTATTTGAGCAGAGAAACAGGCTATAGTATGCAATATCCTGGTGAATGTAGCCACTTACACATTACCAGCTTCTCCTGCCCCAGAAAAATCAGTCTCAATGGTAATTAAATGATGTCCAGGATAAGAGCGGAAATACAAGTATTCTGAACAGTCCTGCACTTGTTCATCCTCTGAAGAGTCAAACTCTCTGGCTTTTCTCCGGGCTGTGGAATTGCCCTTTGTCAGAAATCCGGGTGCATTCTGAACGTACTTCTGAGTCAGAGGTTCCATGTCGACACTGCCTTTAGCATTGATCTGAATTATGTGGCTTGGTGACAGGAGACGTATTATATCAATCAGAAGTAGCAATCCAAATCCTTACAAAAAGAGTGAAGAATGATTACTATTCAGCCCATTAGTAAAAAAAGGTATACAAATTAATGAGTAAAACGTCTTCTTCAGGGAGAGGACAATGAGATGTTGTGGCTAAACAGTACAAGACAAAGACAGCAAAGAGAAAACCAAAAATGAAGACAACCAAAAACATCCTTATAAAAGTTTGTCAGAAAATAAAATTATTATACATGCATCTATTATTCACATTATTCACAGACAAACACAAAGGCAACATAAAAATAATGAAGGTGAACGTACCTTTAACCCATCCCATGGTATTAATTAATAGCGGCTCATCTCTTTTATATGAAGTAATGACATATTTAACAGATTCCACAAACCGTTCCATATCTTGCTCGCAGGATGTTTCTCCAAAGTACACCATTTTTTGTGCTTTTTGTTGGTGGGTAAATGGTGGACCTTAAATATGAGCAAAATCAAAAACCAATTGAACAAAAAGTCACAAGAGATTACCTTTCACCTACTGCCTTTCATTTAAAAAAAATAATATTTGGCACCATCATAAAGGTCAGGGCAAGTTTCCTATATATAAAAATATTTACACTGTATCTGGACAACCCTTCTAAATAGTAGAATTAGCAAATTAAGCCATATTGCTGATGTGGGTAATAAAATCTGGAAAAGGTTTAGATTTGAGCTACCTGCTGAAAAATGCTGGTACAGGTATGGGACCTGTTATCCACAATGCTCAGGACCTGGGGTTTGCAGATAACGGATCTTTCTGTAATTTGGATTTTCATACCGTAAGTCTACTAGAAAATCATGTAAACAATAACCCCAATAGGCTGGTTTTGCTTACAATTAGTTTGGATTATGTACAAGACATATTCTTATTTATTCTTACAGAGAAAAATGAAATCATTTTTAAAAACGTAGATTTTGAGGTCTATGGGTCTATAAAATTGAATATCTACTGTATTTTACAGCTGAGGTATTAACTCTACAAGTAAATCAACAATACAGGAATAGGATCTATTATAAAAAGAATGTGTGGCACCTGAAGTTTTTCCTGTATAAGAAGTATTACTGTAATAACCATTCCTTAAAGGAGAACCGAACCCTAAAAATGAATAGGGATAAAAATGCCATATTTTATATACTGAACTATTGCAACAGCCTAAAGTTTCAGAATCTCAATAGCAGCAAAGATCCATGACTTCAAACTTGTCAAGGGGGTCACCATCTTGGAAAGTGTCTGTAAAAATCAGAAGCTAAGCTTAGAAGTCGTCACTAATTATCCAGCAGAAAATGAGGTTCACCTATAATATAAGCTGATGCTACATTGCTGAATATTAAATTCTGATACTAGTTGCACTGGTTTCTGTGCTGCCATGTAGTAATTATCTGTATTAATCACTAATCAGCCTTATATTGTGACATTTATATTCTATGTGTATTGTGTATCGTGAGTGGGTCCCTAAGCTCAGTAAGTGACAGCAGCACAGAGCATGTGCAGTGAATCAACAGAAAAGAAGATGGGGAGCTACTGGGGCATCTTTGAAGACACAGATCTTTACTGCAAAAGGGCTGTGGTTGCCTTGGGCTGGTACAGAAGCTCAAAACATAATGTACAACATTTCTAGCCTACTGCTTTAGTTTAACTTTCCTTGTCCTTTAAGTCTACAAAAAAATTGCAAACATTTAAAAAATATATTAAAAATAAATAATTATAAAAAATACCAAACTAAAAGAAAGTCATACCAAGAACAGGCTCTGTTATGCTCATCAAAGATATACATCCAGGAGGAGTAAATTCTGTTTGTCCCAGATCACAGTCCAAGTAGCCAACAGAAGAGGTGCTTTTTAAATGGGGAAAATGTATTGAAATATGTTTAAATTATGGATCTTATAAACAAGAAATTTCACCGTGAATCTAAGCCTCTCAAAATAGACATAAGGAGCCGATTTATTGGAATTCAAGACTTTTTTTCCCTCAATTTAAGAAGTAAAACATGCTAAGCTTTTATAAAAGCCAATGGAAAGTATTTCAGAAGATTTATAAACAACTTTATATTTTTTCCATGCAATAAAATACAATCACAATTATTCTATTTAAATTGTTTTCTTAAATATGCCAGAGCATACAGTGCACAAGTTCTGTCTCATTTTTCCATCTGCAACTGCGTTTATTTTTTTGCTTAAACTCGAAAATTGATTAATCAGCCTTCTCTCGCCCGAACAGCGTGTAATTAAATGTGGAGATTGCCTAGAGCACCATCTTGTGGAATGTTGGAAATAAAAACAACTTACCTTTTCCATGTGTCTATCTTTGATTTGCTCAGTAGAGTAAAATGTTTGGATTTTACACTACTGCTCATGTCTAATTCTGCACATATGGAAAAGGTAAATTAAAAGGCAGCATGGCTTTGCGTTTTTCCCCCCCAAATGATGCATTTTTCTCGGGGGGAAAAAAATACATTCACCATTATTTTACACATTAAGAAGGTGCTGTGGCTCTTAAAGGAAAAGTACCTTCAGACCGTTGTGCAAATTGGGCTTAAATCAGAAATGGTATTATACACTGACAAATGTACATGTTACATTTAAAGTTTTTACTTACTGGTTTAACAACTGGTTCATCAGATAGCGAATAAAAGTTGATTTTCCAACATTTTTAGAGCCACATACAAGAATGACAGGGCAGCCGTTGTCTTCTTCTGAAATATATAGAACAATACACACATTTACTTTCTGGCATATACTGCCAAATATTTTGTGATATGATGTCAAAGGTGCATATTGTGTGCACTATTCATTGAATTCATGATGAACTAGGGAATCCATTACTACTGCTGCACACTGCTTTCTTAATGGTGCTAATGCATTACAATTTTAACAAATAAGGGCACCAACCTTAAAGGATACATAAACCTTAAAATATGGCTAGAAATATCAAATAATATTTTGTATATAAAGAATTTACACTGCCAGCCTAAAGGCCAAGCATCTCTAACAGTAATGTTCCAGGAATTCAAATATACATTCAGAAATTCATATACAGAAAGGTCCATAAATATTTTTTCTAATTTTGGTTCTGTAAATTACCACAATGAATTTTAAATGAAACAACTCCTCAGAACACCATCATGGATAAACACTAGTGTCCCAGTGCCAGCCATGCACGCCCAAGCCATCACACTGCCTACGCCATGTTTTATAGAGATATGGTATACTTTGGATCATGAGCTGTTCCACGCCTTCTCCATACTTTTTTCTTGCCATTATTCTAGTAGAGGTTGATCTTGGTTTTATCTGTCCAACCGTGCTGGCTTTTTTAGATTTTTTTTTTTTTTTTTTTAGCAAAGTCCAATCTAGCTTTTCTATTCTTGATGCTTATGCCTGCACCTTGCATTGCACCCTCCGTATTTACTTTCATGCAGTCTTCTCTTTATGGTAGACTTGGATATCGTTACACCTAACTCCTGGAGAGTGTTGTTCACTTGTTTGGCTGTTGTGAAGGGGTTTTTCTTCACCATGGAAATTATTCTGTGATCATCCACCACTGTTGTCTTCCGTGGATGTCCAGGACTTTTTGCGTTGCTGAGTTTGCCAGTGCTTTCTTTCTCAGGATGTACAAAACTGTAGATTTTGCCACTCATAATATTGTAGCAATTTCTCGGATGGATTTTTTCTGTTTTTGCAGCTTAAGGATTCTTGGTTCTCCTGCATGGAGAGCTCCTTTGACCGCATGTTGTCCACATACAACGCCCCCCCCCCCGCTCAAATCAACTCCAGGGCTTTTATCTGCTTAATTGATAATGAAAAAACGAAGGAATAGCCCACACCTGCCCATGAAATAGCCCGAGTCCATTGTCCAATTACTTTTGAGCCCCTGAAATTAAGTGATTGTGTTAAAAAAAAAAAAAAAGGCTTTAGTTCATCACATTTTTATGCAATCTTTTTGTTCAACCCACTGAATTATAGCTGAGAGTCTGTAGTTCAACTGCATCCAAATTGTTTTATTTAAAATTCATTGTGGTAATGCTGCTTGAACACAAAAAGGCTTCCTGCATCTATGCAGGGCAAGTGGTGGTTTGATCCATCCATAGGCTGGAGTAAAGTTTACATTTGTAGCCTTTTACTTTTATTTACAAAAGTAGATTACATTTTCCTAAAAATTTATTTTTTTGCTGAGGAGATATCCTTCCTCATTGTATACAAAGAAGAAGGTATTCTGGAAAAAAGGCCAATGGTTGCTTCCCAGATTTCCATTTACATGGCATGACCTCAAGGCTGAAGTTCACCTGCATACACTGCACTGATGAGTCCCAATATAATTGAAACTGGCTCAAAATCATTTGAGAAAGAAAATAAATTATTATAACCCGAAATAAGTCTTGGAATTCTATGAACAAATAGAGTAATATCACATCTACTCATATCAGTACCACTTAAATAAGCCTTAGTTTCCCTACAGAGTATGAAATTAAACATTTCATAAAGCAATGACATTATGTTATTGGCACTTACCAAGGCAGGAATTAACTAATGTTTTGACCGCTGAAAGCCAATCTTCTGACATTCTAAAGCCGCTTTCTGGATCATGATTCTCAACACCAATAGAGTATAAAACTGCATTGTTTGTGAAGGAAGTACTTCTTTCTTTCTGTGATAATTAAAAGAGAATTATGGTGCACAGAATCTGCAAAATTCTGACCAAATGCCAGACCTGAAAGGGCGGTTTGAACACAAATAGTCCAAAAAAACACATATCTAAAGCATAATTAAAGCATATAGGAAGCAATGATAGAGGAAGATAAAGCACATAAACACTGCCCTACTAAGCAAAATGCTTCAAAACTCTTCCACTCGTGCAGTCCCTATGATCCAGCAGTTAGACAAACAACTCCTCGCTTAATTAATTAATTGGTTAACAAAATATAAAACCATAATTCTAACGTTCATATTGTTCTAGGGCCACAGCTATCCACCACAGCAAAGAAAATATTCACCTGAACCTTTCCCTAACTAGTATTATTGTTGCCCTCTGCTTTAGCCCCTAGATTCTGTATTGGGTTCCCTTTTATTTAACTTGTTCGTTAATGACACTGTAAATAATGTTATCAGTGTTTGCAGATGACACAAAACTATGCAGAACACTTTATGTGGCCACTGATACCCTTAATGGGTCTATGTCAGGCAAAGCTATTATCGAAAGGGACCTGATTTGAGTACTCAATATAAAAATAGAAAGAGTCCAAAGAAGGGCAACTAAATAGTTACAGGTATGGAAATTCTCAATTATTTCTCAAGGAAATACGGGCTAAGTTGGGATTGTTTACACTGGGTAAGTGGCGCTCAAGGAATATATAATACCTATGTAGTACAGTGTATGGGATCCGTTATCCGGAAACCCGTTATCCAGAAAGTTCCAAATTACAGGAAGGTCGTCTCCTATAGACTCCATTTTATCCAAATAATCCAAAATTTTTTTGATGATTTCCTTTTTCTCTGTAATAACAAAACTGTACCTTGTACTTGTTCCCAACTAATATATGATAAGCAGAACCACTTATTAAACTTATTTAATGTTAATATGATTTTCTAGTAGACTTAAGGTATGAAGATCTGAATTATGGAAAGACCCAATATCCGGAAAGTCCCAGGTCCCGAGCATTCTGGATAACAGGTCTCATACCTGTAGTATATAGCGGACCATCTAGCCCACTTCTTTTTCAGAGAAGGCCTTGCTTATTTCAGCAATAAAATACCACACTCTACATATACTACATTGCTCCATAGTAGGAGTATCTTGGTGCTAAACTAGCCCCAAAACAAGCATATATATTTCAGAACACTATTATTTCTAACTGTCAACATCTGGTTTATTGTCTTTGTACAAGTTCCAATTAATATAGGTTTCTAATGATTTGTAAATCATCCAATTTATCTTTTTATTAGCATTTAATACAGTGTCCCAACTTTTTTTTTTAAAAGCAGGCTTGTGTACATGAATGAACACATAGTTCAAGTCAACCCTATTGTTAAGTAATGGCTTCTGGGACTTCACCACTTACTATAAAAAACAAAAGTCCCAGAATCTATCACAACAATGAGCCAAACAAAGAATGAGAGGGACTGCATGACAGGGAGTCTAAAGGTGGCCATACACGGGCCGATAAAAGCTGCCGACAGACCGTGTCGGCAGCTTATTGGCCCGTGTATGGGGGCCCTCGACAGGCTTCCCCGATCGAGATCTGGCCGAAAGTCGGCCAGATCTCGATCGGATGGGGTTACAAATCCCGTCGGATCGCGGCCGCATCTGTTCGTTGATGCGGTCCCGCGATCCGACCGCCCGTTTGTGAGAGCTAGGATCCGATCGTTGGGCCCTAGGGCCCACGATCGGATCTGCCCGATATTGCCCACCTTGAAGGTGGGCATATCGGAGGGAGATCCGCTCGTTTGGCGACATCGCCAAACGAGCGGATCTATCCGTGTATGGCCACCTTAAGGGAGTGGAGGAACTGGTTGCAGGTTGTACTACCAAGAGCACTATATACATATAAACATACCACTTTTGTAGAGAATACATTGGTATAATCTGCATGACTGAGAATAAAACTTGTTGTGGAATCTTCTAAGCGTTCCAGCAATATAACAGAACTTGACGATGTGAAGCTTTTCATTACTGTACGCCGGTACTCTGAAACAAAGAAAGTAATGTTTTTTTTAGAAAGGTGTAGATTCTGGACAATAAATCACAGTTCTATTTCAGAAGGCAAATACACTGTGCCATGGGATGCTAGACATGGGTCACTTGTACTACTGCTTGTGCAGACCACAGCCCAATAGGTTGGGTAGCCTGAAGGATCAGCCAGTATAGGTCTGCCATAGGGAGGTGAATTCCCCAAAAATACATTCATTGAGGTTAATAAAGGCACCACAGTATACATTACCAATTGACAGGTATCCTCTCAGCAACGCTCGTACTTCCATACGAATTTCCTTTTTGGTTTTCAGCGGTTTCTTATACTTGAGTCCTTCAATGGACAGAGGGCTATGCGTATGTGGAGAAAACAAGTCATAGGCTTTTTGGGTTTTGACGATCGTAAGGCCAAACACTTGCACACTGCCGTACAAGCAGGTCAGGCTACATTTTCCAGTGAAAGTCAGTTTCTGAAAACAAACAGGAGAAGAAAAGTTTTCATAATCTTTATTTTTAAGAAGGGTAAAACATTTCAAGATTGATGTAGATACATTTAAATAGTTGTTAATGGTTTAAGAGCAGAATTCCTACATAAAAGAGACAGACACTAGACGCACCACTGTTCCACTTATGTTTACAAATAATTGTATGCTTAAAGGGATACTGTCATGGGAAAAAACATTTTTTTTCAAAATGAATCAGTTAATAGTGCTGCACCAGCAGAATTCTGCACTGAAATCCATTTCTCAAAAGAGCAAACAGATTTTTTTATATTCAATTTTGAAATCTGACATGGGGCTAGACATATTGTCAATTTCCCAGCTGCCCCAAGTCATGTGACTTGTGATCTGATAAACTTCAATCACTCTTTACTGCTGTACTGCAAGTTGGAGTGATATCACCCCCTCCCTTTTCCACTCCAGCAGCCAAACAAAAGAACAATGGGACGGTAACCAGATAACAGCTCCCTAACACAAGATAACAGCTGCCTGGTAGATCTAAGAACAACACTCAATAGTAAAAACCCATGTCCCACTGAGACACATTCAGTTACATTGAGAAGGAAAAACAGCAGCCTGCCAGAAAGCATTTCTCTCCTAAAGTGCAGGCACAAGTCACATGACTGGGGGCAGCTGGGAAATTGACAAAATGTCTAGCCCCATGTCAGATTTCAAAATTGAATATAAAAAAATCTGTTTGCTCTTTTGAGAAATGGATTTCAGTGCTGGAGTAGTACTTTTAACTGATTCATTTTGGGAAAAAACATGTTTTACGAAGACAGGATCTCTTTAAGCACTATAATGAATGCTGCAGCTTTCCGATCACTGACCATGGCCCTTCAGGAAGAGGCTGGAGAGGCTATGGAATGGCCTGCCAGTGGCGATGGCAGATTATGTAAAGGGAATATAAACCCTCAAAACTATTTAAAATTTTAGATTGCTCTTCTGAGCACTTTTTTTTGCAATATTCATTTGTCCACCAATGGACACTGTGATTCTTGTGGTCCAATGTAATTGCCCTTTCTGCAGTGTGTTTTGACCATTTGCAGGTGTCAGTTGAGAGCTGATTGGTTACTGTAAAGAAAGCAGGCTGTGAAGCAAAGGTACCATTTCCTAACACTGAGTAAAGTTGCACCTAGGCAGTAACTAACCCACAGCAACCAATCAGTGGCGAGTGTACTTTGTTCAGGCAGCTGCAGAAGGAATAATGGGAAGCAAAAATGTGATTGGTTACTGCCCAGGTGGAAATGTCTAATAAACACAAACCTGCCCGGGTTCCAGAAGCACAACACAGACACCATCCTCGTCCAACACCGCCGTCAACCCCTGCGACTTCTCCTGGTCTCTGACTCCATTCTCGTGCGTCTTCAGCTTCTGAATCTGGCGCTCGGCGGCGGCGGCTGTTTTACAGCGCTCAGTCAGCGCATTGCGTTGTTTGGACGAGCCGTTCTTCCCGGGACGGTACCTGAAAGAGACCACGCGCCGTGCGTTTGCGTTTTGGTGTTTCATAGCGAAAGCTTTGAGGTAGAAATAGAACAATCCTTTCGCATGCCCAGGAACCAGGTTTGAAAACTACGCCGGAGTGGAAACACAGGGCCGACCATTACCGTCCGTGTTTATCTGCCTCTGCTAATCTTTCACTGGACTGAATGTGTCTGAGAAATCCATGGTTAGGTGTGTTCGGCCAGCGCATGTAATGCCCCGCCTTCCAGCTAGCGTTTGCTATTCAAACATAACTTTATTAGAATGGAACCTTGTGCGCATACGCTTTATGGTTTGCTTGTCGCTTCCGGAAGCGGAAGAGGAGTAGAGGGTGGTAGTGTTTATGCATATCATTCACTACACTTTAGGGGGCAGATTTATCAAAGGTCGCTGTGAAGGTTCGAATTTCGAAGTAATCGAAGGGGCACATTCACTTGGGGGGCCAATTCACCAAGCTCAAGTGAAGGATTTGAAGTAAAAAAAACTAAGGGGCAGATTCACTTAGGGTCGAATTTCGAAGTTAAAAATACTTCGAAATTCGACCCTCGAATTGAAATCCTTCGATTCCGAATATCGAAGTCGAAGGATTTAGCGCTAATCCTGCGATCGATCGATCTAAGGATTTTTCGTTCGATCGAACGATTAAATCCTTCGAATCGAACGATTCGAAGGATTTTAATCAAACGATCGAAGGAAAATCCTTCGATCAAAAAAAGGTTAGCAAGCCTATGGGGACCTTCCCCATAGGCTAACATTGACTTCGGTAGGTTTTATCTGCCGAAGTAGGGGGTCGAAGTTTTTTTTAAAGGGCAAGTACTTCGACTATCGAATAGTCGAATAGTCGAACGATTTTTACTTCGAATCGAAGTCGAAGGTCGTAGTCGAAGGTCGAAGTAGCCCATTCGATGGTCGAAGTACCCAAAAAATACTTCGAAATTCGAAGTATTTTTCATTCGAACCCTTCACTCGAGCTGAGTGAATCGGCCCCTTAGAATTTCGAAGTGTTTTTTGGGCTACTTCGACTTCAACTAAAAATCATTCGACCAGTCGATAGTCGAAGTACTGTCTCTTTAAGAAAAAACTTTGACCACCTACTTCTCCATCTAAAACCTATTGAACCTCAATGTTAGCCTATGGGGAAGGCTATGCAAGCTTTTTTTGGTCGAAGAATAATCATTCGATCGATGGACTAAAATGGATTTAATTGTTCAAATCGAACGATTTTTCATTCGATTGAACGAATTGCGGTAAATTAACCCTTGATATTCGACCATATGTAAATCTGCCTCGAATAGTCCAACTTTAATTCGAAGTTTTTTTAACTTCGACCTTTGATAAATATGCCCCTAGGTGTAGTAGCTGCCTCCCCTGGTTTAAATAGTAGCATTAGAGGCACTAGGGGGCAAATTTACTATGCGCCGAAAATACGCTAGCATCGCCTTTGTCGCACTAAGCCAGGCGAAGTTTCACTGGTAACTAGGGTTGCCACCTTTTCTGGAAAAAAAATACAGGCCTTCCTATATATTTATCTTTTTTCCCTATTAATAACATAGGGCTCAACCATCATTTTTACCAGCCAGGCCGGTAAAATACCAGTTAGGTGGCAACCCTACTGGTAACGTCCTCAGTCTCCTCCGATATCGTCCCTTAAGGTGGCCATACATTGATAGATCCGCTCGTTTGGGATTGTCGCCAAACGAGCGGATCTCTCTCCGATATGCCCACCTTGAGGTGGGCAATATCGGGCAGATCCGATCGTGGGCCCTAGGGCCTAACGATTGGATCCTAGCATTCGCAAATGGACGGTCGGATCGCGGGACCGCATCAACGAACAGATGCGGCCGTGATCCGACGGGGTTTTTAGGTCCCCATAGGCTATGCAAGCTTTTTTTGGTCAAAGAATAATCATTCGATCGATGGACTAAAATGGATTTAATTGTTCAAATCGAGCGATTTTTCATTCGATTGAACGAATTGCGGTAAATCCTTCGATATTCGAAGTCGAAGGATTTACCTTCGGCAGTCGAATATCGCGGGTTAATTAACCCTCGATATTCAACCATATGTAAATCTGCCCCGAATAGTCCAACTTCAATTCGAAGTTGAAAAAACTTAGAAATTCGAAGGTCGAATTTTTTTGAAGTACTGTTTGTTCTTTTTGAATTCGAAGTTTTTTTAACTTCGACCTTTGATAAATATGCCCCTAGGTGTAGTAGCTGCCTCCCCTGGTTTAAATAGTAGCATTAGAGGCACTAGGGGGCAAATTTACTATGCGCCGAAAATACGCTAGCATCGCCTTTGTCGCACTAAGCCAGGCGAAGTTTCGCCAGGGCGCCACTAATTCACTAAAATCTGAAATTGTGCTGAAGGAGGCGAAAAGTAGTGAAGTTGCGCTAGCGTTAATTGGTCAACCAAAGTGAAGTTACACTAGCGATGCCTAATTTGCATACAGCGCCAAATTAAAGTACAATGGACATATATGTAGCAGCAAATACATTACACTACACAAGCTGGGAAAGCTTCATAAAATAAAATAGAGTTGTTATTTTGTCCTATACATGTGCCCACTGTATAGTTTAGGTGCCATATGTTAGGAAATGTAGGGGGGGGGAAGGAGGTTGCCCCCAAAAAAATTTACTATCTTTTTCAGCCTATCACCCTTAAAAAAGTAAAAGACTTAGAAAAAATTTCAACTTTTTTTGAAGCAAGTCCTATCTACTCTATTGCACTTCGCCTGGTCTGAGGTGGCGAAGGCAAGTCTGGCGCAAGAGGTAACGTTCGGTTAAATGCGCAAGTTAGTGAATTAGCGTAGTTATGTCCCTTCGCCATAGCGCAACTTTGCCTGGCGTAAGGGTGCGAAGTAGCACTAGAGTAGGTCCACTTCGCAAATTTACGCCAGCGCCCGTTAGTAAGTCGGCGAAGTAACGAAATGACGTCACGCTGGTGAATTTGTGCTAGCGTTAGCCGCTTCGCGATTTAGTGAATTTTCCCCAAGTGCGGTAGCGTTTTAAGACAGACACAGCGGGTGATTTTCATGACAATGTGGTGCAGGCTAAGCCTTCGTAACAATTTACTTCGGGGACCTGAGGCAGGTTTTAGCATTGACCAATATTAAACACTGAATTATTACATCCCTGACACCCATTGAAATACTGCCAACTTAATCTTTTTTAATGCAGACCTGCAAGTTGTGAGATATTCTTGTTTGGACCGTCAGAGAAACGTCAGACCGAAGAATTTCCTGTTCTCCGTTGTGTTAAATAAAAGCATTTTGCGTAGAGTTTG
Source organism: Xenopus petersii (assembly GCA_038501925.1). NCBI lineage: Eukaryota > Metazoa > Chordata > Amphibia > Anura > Pipidae > Xenopus > Xenopus petersii. The sequence goes on along the minus strand of CM076684.1, from coordinate 35,414,499 downwards.
CTTCTATTTCAGCCTGGTAACTAGGGTTGCCATCTTTTCTGGAAAAAAAATACAGGCCTTCCTATATATTTATCTTGTTTCCCTATTAATAACATAGGGCTCAACCATCATTTTTACCAGCCAGGCCGGTAAAATACCGGTTAGGTGGCAACCCTACTGGTAACGTCCTCAGTCTCCTCCGATATCGTCCCTTAAGGTGGCCATACATTGATAGATCCGCTCGTTTGGCGATGTCGCCTTGAGGTGGGCAATATCGGGCACATCCGATCGTGGGCCCTAGGGCCAAACGATTGGATCCTAGCATTCGCAAATGGACGGTCGGATCGCGGGACCGCATCTGAACGAACAGATGCGGCCGCGATCCGACGGGGTTTTTAAACCCATCCGATCGAGATCTGGCCGACTTTCAGCCAGATCTCGATCGGGGAAGCCCGTCGGGGGCCCCCATACACAGGCCAATAAGCTACCGACACAGTATCGGCCCGTGTATGGCCACCTTTAGCCCACCTCTGTCTGCCCTCTGCATTCTCATTTATCCTTCTAGAGTCCTCAGCCCTTCATAATCCACCTCAACTCCCATCTCCATGATGTGAGTCCAGCCCCATGTTCCCTCAACCCAGAAAGATTTCCTCGACCCACCACAATCCATTGTCAGCGCCTTTGTCATTCTTCGTTCCCCCACTTCATGGTCCTTAGTTCTATTTCAACCTGTAGCTAGGGTTGTCACCTGGCCAGTATTTTACCAGCCTGACCGGTAAAAATTATGTTGGACTCCAATGTTATTAATAGGGAAAAAATCTAAATATACAGGAAGGCCAGTATTTTTTTCCAAAAAAGGGGGCAACCCTACCTGTAGCACTCCCCAATTGTCCCTCAGCCCTCTATGAAATGCTACAGCCTGTGGAAGAGGCTCAGTGGAGTCACTGTAAGCACATTGGCTAATGTTTAATATAATTATGAAATTTGGTTTGAATAAAATGTCATATTGTCTTCGAAAGATAATTATGGTGGGCATAGATAGTTGTAGACAATGTTCCCTCTAATTCCTTCTTGGCTATGTGCGCAAAAAAATTCTTTAGTGTGTACATTTTACACACCTTCTTCCCCACATTACAGGCAAGCTGGCTCTAGCAGATGGGATAGTAGCGAAGAGGTTAGCTTCTGGATTTTCCTACTGTAAAGCAGGAGACACTGGTCTTCTCCAATACCCTTTTGGGGCTTTTGACTTTCTACAGCGCTACTAGTGTTGCCACCTGCCCGGTATTTTACCGGCCTAGCCAGTAAAACACCAGCCAAGGCCGGGGCCGGTATTACTAATTTACCGGCAATGTAGCTGCCGGTAAATTTGTAATACACCTAAAAAAAAGCCCGTGGCCTGCCCCCAGCCTGCTCCAAACTTACCTTTTTCCTGGGCTTCATGCCAAATTTGCGCGTATGGCTCCGCCCCCTTTGACGTCACGACCCGGCCAGCCAATAACGGTCACGGTCCCTTCCCTTTATCGGCACGACCCTGCCCTTTTAACACCGCCCCCTCCACCTGCCGGTATAGATTATTTTAAAAGGTGGCAACCCTAAACGCTACTCATGGTGATCCTGCCCACCCGGGTCACCAGACAGACTTAACAAGGGCTTAAAAATCATCCACATTTGCTCCTCTTGTTTCTAAGAGGAGTAAAAGTTGCCCATGGGCAGCAGGGCCTATTTTGTACCTGTACAATTCCATGAGGGGGGAGGGGTACCTTAAAATCAGACACAGGCACTTCCAAGAGTTGAAAAGTTGCCTGAATTCAGTTTGGCTAATTTTGGGCCTGGACAATTGCTAGAGGGATCAAAGGGAAACGGTGCCAAGGGGAAATTCTAAGAAGGATGAAATGGGACAGGGTCCCCGGGGGGGGCAATTCCAATTGGAAATAAAGGAAAAGGGGGACCCCAAGGAAGGTACAATACATTTTAGGCCATTCAAATAGGGAAGGAAGGATGAGTGGGGTAGCTCTGAGAAATATTCATCTATGACTATATCTTGCTTTACTTGCAGTAATGTTCTTCTTGTAGCACACAATATAAACTGATATAAGTGCAATATACTAATAGTAAAGGCAGAGTGCAGTGAAATTGTTTTTTAAGTGAATAAGGGGCATGTTTCTAACATTGGAGATAAATATCTTAACAGATGATAGCCATGGCAATCAATTAGCATTTAAATTAGACACCTACAAGTTAAAAAAAAAACAAAAGCAAAGATCTAATTGGTTGCTATGGGCAACATCTTCTGAGCTCTCTTGAGATATTTGTCTCCAGTGTTAGTATTCATGCCCCTAACTGACCAGCAGAGGGAAGTGTTGAACTATCTCCTTCAAGCTGTAAACAAATCATTTAATATTCACTAGTTATTATTACATAGGTCAGGAACTGAAAGGAACAAGACAGAAAACTGACTATGTATTTGTAACACACGGGCAGATTTACATAGGGTCGAATATCGAGGGTTAATTAACCCTCGATATTCGACTGTCAAATGTAAATCCTTCGACTTCAAATATTGAAGTCGATGGATTTAGCTATATTCCTACGATTGAACGATCGAAGGAATAATCGTTTGATTGAACAATTAAATCCTTCGAATTGAACAATACGAAGGATTTTAATCCATCCCTCGAAGGATATTCCTTTGATCAGAAAATTGTTAGGAAGCCTGTGGGGACCTTCCCCATAGGCTAACATTGGCCTCGGAAGGTTTTAGGTGGCGAACTAGGGGGTTGAAGTATTTTTTAAAGAGACAGTACTTTGACTATCGAATGGTCGAATAGTCAAACGATTTTTACTTCGAACCATTCGATTCGTAGTCGAAGGTCGAAGTAGCCTATTCAATGGTCGAAGTAGCCATATTCGACCATTCGAAATTCGAAGTATTTTTTCTTCTATTCCTTCACTCGAGCTAAGTAAATGGGCCCCACATTGTTATAAACTTAGAACTGAGGGGGCAGGAAATTTAAAATGTAGATTGCAGCTAACCACATAAATAAATATGTAGAGGAAAAATGTCCCCATATCAAAGGGTGTCAAGCAAGAGGGCAACTATATTACTAATACAGCATACCTCCCAACTGTCCTGTTTTTGACAGCTCAACCCACATTCCCTCATTTGTACTGGAAAATCCAGTTTTTCTCTGCACTGAACAGCCATAAAAAGAAACAAAGTTTCTAACTTAATTAGCTTCTGGCAGAGAGCCCAGAACACCCAGAGCTGCAGATAAGATACTTTTGTAACCATTTTTGAGATAAGCAAATAAATAATTGTAACAATATAAGATAACAGGTCCCTTGGGAAAAGTTAGACGCACAGCTTAAAGGGCAATTCACCTTCATTAGCAAAACTGTAATAGCTGGGGAAAAAAACACAGACATTTTGTAAAATGAACATGGTAATTAGGAGTGTGGCCACAAAAATGGACGTGGACAAAAAATTGCACGCCAACTTTTTTGTCTCTCTTTTTATTTCCAAAATGTTGGGAGGTATGATCAGGTATGGGACCTGTTATCCAGAATGCCCGGGACCTGGGGTTTTCCAGATAACAAATCTTTCTGTAATTAGAATCTTCATACCTTAAGTCTACTAGAAAATTACGTGAATATTAAATAAACCCAGTAGGTTGGTTTTGCTTGATTAATTGTATCTTCCTTTGGATCCAGTACAAGGTACTGTTTTATAATTACAGAGAAAAAGGAAATCACTTTTAAATAATTTGGATTATTTGGATATAATGGAGTCTACTGGAGACAGACTTTCCATAATTTGGAGCTTTCTGGATAATGGGTTTCAGGATAAGGCTTTAGCACACGGGCAGATTCGGGGAGATTTCGTCACCTGGCAACTAATCGCATCTTCTTTGTGGCGGCAATCTCCCTGATCTGCCTTCTGCCTGCTAAAATAAAAAATCACCTGCGGCAATGCACTTGCGGCACTTCGATTTCCGAAGTTGCCTCACAAGGAAACTTCAGGCAACTTTGTAAATCGAAGCGCCTCAAGTGCATTGCCGCAGGCGATTTTTCATTTTAGCAGGGGGAAGGCAGTTCAGGGAGATTGTCGCCCCAAAGAAGAGGCGATTAGTCGCCATGGACTAAATCTCCCCGAATCTGCCCGTGTGCTAAAGTTTACAGATCCCACACCTGTATCCGGGTTGCCCAACATAGAGATTTTTGTCTGTTGTTGAACTACAACTCATTAACCGTTTGACAACTAAATGGCTCTCAGGGTATTGCAGAAATGTTTAAACCACAGCTAAAGAGACATACTCGCACACATAGTGAAAGTATCAGTCAGGATCCCCAGTGGACTCTGATAGTCATGGGCCCCTCAGCAACTGCTGCATCTGCTCACTAGATCCATGAAGTTACCTATTTTGACCATAATATATTTGCAAATAGAAAGAAGAATACATATCAAACAGTTGTTCATTCAAAGGCCAATTTATTTTTGACATAGGAAGCATAATTTCCATTTCTGATTTCCAGCTTACTTGTTTTGCAACAAAAAACACAAATCAATACCACAAGTCCAACAATGAACCGTTCATTTTATACGTGGTTATTATAACCATAACTAAGGGACATGCTACAAATATTGTAGAACAATGTAAGCGCTTTGCTAACTATAGAAGTCCTGAAAATATTCAAAAGACATATCTGATATACACATTCATTTTATCATGATTGTCACACTCTATATAATATAATGTAATTTGTTATTTCAATTCTGTTTCTTAAGTGCCATGGATTAACCATTGCAGAATTTGCAATTTCCTCAGGGCCAAATTTCCAGAGGGTTGCAAGTCCGGCCTGCCTGCATTCAGCCTAGGGTAACCAATATATCTCTTCAAATAAACTTTCAAATAAAAAAAAAAAATATACAGAGCATAATTGAGTCCAACCATATAAAAGTATGATCCTTTGTACTGAGTGTATATATTCTTCATTATGAAGCAGTCAGTAATTACATGAAGGTAACCATCCAAAAGAGTGGTAGCACAGATCAAGTTGCACATAACGTCAACTCTTTGCATCACTGTGAAGGTGTTTAGTACTGTCCTTTACCATGGCCTCCAAAGAATTTTTGTGCTAGCCACTGGCCCAGGCCCCTTGGAATGAGGAGAAGAGACTGGAGTGCTTGCGGGCTGGGTATCCAAACAATGGAAATGATTAATCAGTTTAAGTTGCATGTGCTCCTCAACACGGTGAAAAGAGAGGAAGGCAATCGTCTCGTGGAGGCATTTGGAGTAGCCTTGACTAAAGTCTCGATAGTCTTTTCTTTGATATGATTTATTATCTGTAACAAAGCATAAAAAAATATTAGTCACGTGAAACCATAAAGGCACATAGAGATTTTATACAGTATGTCACTAGAGGAAAAGACATGATGTGGTTTATTATATTTTATTCTGGTACTGCATGTTAAACATATTAGAATTATCCAAGAAACTAACCAGAATTCACAGTCTGAAACAATAATATTAAATTAACTATATGGAAAAACTGTTTCTCCATCAGTGAAAATATAATATTAGGACCCCTACTTTCCCCCTCTTTAGGCCTAGAGAGCACCATATGTGATCACCATATTCCTCACTAAAGGAAAAATTACTGGGATGAGAATTGCAGTTCTATGATAGCTCTATAGTCTGCACAGACAGTGTGTTACACATTCAATAGCATGGGAAGCAGCTGTTAAAGGAAATTTGATGGCTGCTTTGGTTTTCCCTAAAATGGAAAATTGAATCCTCATAATAAGGATAATGGGATTTGTATTATTTAGAGAGCTACAGGGTATCTCCTGAGCACCATTTATATTTATTGTAAAATCTTACTTTGTGGTTGGCTGCAGATCTGTTGCTTGAGGAACTTCACAGCTAATTCCAGGATGTCGGCTTTCTCTGGCTTGGAGTCAGGCTGGAGGAGCTGGAATTCCTGCTCCAAGAGATTCCGGAGCTGGTTAATGCTGCTGTTGATACGGTCCCTGCGCATCTTCTCCACCATTGGTTTCCTTATCTAAAAGATGAAAAGGCAACACATTAATTCTGTTACACAAATACTACTACAATAAACTACAACCTGCTCATTGACAAAGAAAGGCATTTACCTTGGTTTTCTGTTTAGTAGTTAGTTTATCTGCAGCATATTCTCTGGAGATGAGATTGGTTTCACCGTTGATAGCCATGTTATGGGCTCTGCTAGTAAAAGAGGTTAATTCAGAGAGCTGTCTGTCGCCCTGCATTTATACCCTCACGTCTGCCTGTCAATGTATGGGTCCCCGTCTACTCTGAGTTTCCCACAGCATGGAACCAATCAGAAGAGCTCCAGGACAACAGTCACTTTCATTCATGCCTGTGAAATTGGCTTCTGTTGCCAAAAGAATGGACCCCCACCCAGATGTCAGGAGTGTGTGCTGTATAAAGGACACATGGTCTGACTGTCAGAACCTGGGAAAGTTCCACCCACAGTGCTTCTGACCTGTTGCCAGAGGCAGGACTGGGAGATAACAAGGAGATTGTTTTAAATACAACACCACCATGCTACATTTGTTATGCCTCCAGGCAAGGGATGGATGGGGGATGATATGTGTGAGTCACAGGGCTAGACATATTCTACCTAGCTGGGAAAATCCACCACATACACTTGCTTACACTATTCACCTGTTGCAATTATTTCAGAAGTGACTGATTGTATCTATTTGTGACAAAATACAGCATGACAAGCTTTGTCCCTTTCAGAGCAGGGGCCCATAGAGCTGTTGAACTGCAGTAATTCCGTCTGTCTCTGCTTCTAGACTGCATACCACTCATTGAAAAGAAACTAAAAGAGCGGTATCTTTTTGGATGCTTCTATATAAAACATAATTTTATCCTATTTGCGAAAACACATTTCTAGTAGATGTTAAGGAAAGGGGTTCCCCTATTAGCCTGGTCTCCATCAATTACACATATTGCCACAAAAATCAGCAGAAGCCGGTTAAAATTAAAAAATGTATTAATAATTCCTCAGTTTAAAACTCCGGATCTGATAGGGTTTATTATCTGCAAAGAAAACAAACCCAAAAACTTTAGAGAATTTACTATTCACTAGAAATCACTAATGGAAAAGATGAACCTAAAAAAAAGAGTCAGTATTATCCTTAATCCATGAAACATGATCTTATTCAAGTAATAAGTACTGGTATCTCTTGCATGTAAACCTTCCTTTTAGTGCAGACAATATGAGGGTCATTATTCTACTTGTCTCATTGTGATTATTATACCTCATTAGAGAATGAGGCTGCAATATCATCCCTTTAAAAGTGTCTGTTCATAAAATAATCCTGCAGCATGGCTGACTGGTAATCTGTTTGGCCAACTCTAAAAATGTACCATTAGAATATGCTATAATATATTTTATATGCAAAAGGTAAGCTCTGCCCCTTCCCCAAACAAACAGCTCTGCGCTAGAATCCTGTGCGGGTCCATTTCTTTGGAACCAACCCACAACCTGCTTGGACCTGCTACCCGACCCGCAAGTACCTTATCTGCTACCCGGACCCGTGAGTCGCGACCCACTGACCATCAAGAAACAGGAAGTGCTGTCATTGTAAAATGTAAGTGACATCATCGGAATTATGCGTGCTCAGAAAAAAAAGGAGTAAAACAGGAAGTGCTGTCATTGTAAACCGGAAGTGATATCAACGGAAGTAGGCATCAGAAAAAAGGAGTAAAAATTGCATTTGAGAAGACCCGCGTCTGACCCATGATCCGCAAACCCGCAGAACCTCTGACCCACGTCTATACCCGCACCGCAACTTCTTTCCGCAACCCGCAGGGTACCGCAGGTTTTTGCGGGTACCCGACCCGCTGCAGGACTCTACCCTGCACTAATGAAACACCATTGCATTGAACTACAGGTTCCTGTTGTGCAAGTGCCAGTCTGTATGCAGATGCCAATATGCCAAAATTCCTGGAAAACTTTCTTCTGAATAATTAATAAACAGCAATGATAATTATTCAGAAGAATAATTATCATTGCTTAATCAAGAGCAATGATAATTATTTAGAAGAATAATTATCATTGCTGTTAATTAAGCTTTATTGCAAAATGGAGTGTAGAGCTGCCAAGAGTCAGACAGTTGGTTAGTACACAGCAAAACAAATATCAACTTGATGAAGACACCTGGAAGGACATACTAGATCAAATACTCGCAGTAAGGGACAGGTATATCCACACTAAATTTCTAACCAGAGTTTACCTGACCCCACACAGGCTGGCACAGATCTATCCAGGCTGCCCCGATACTTGCGTGATTTCTGGGACTGTCCTAAAATACAACACTAATATTAATGAATTTTGTTACAACAGCACCACCTGCTCTGATGTTCTTCTGCTTAGGAAAAAAAATAGAAACCTTTTTCACAGAAGAAGAACAGAAGAACATCAGAGCCGCCTCTTTCTTTCTCCTGACAAATTCCTTGACTACTTGGTGGCCAGACTGGTGGGAAACCGACCATCGGGTGGCGCTGTTGTAACAAAATTCATTCATATTAACAGCACACGTATTCCTTAATATCATGGAATAAAAAGAAAATAAATAATGAATATCAATTAGAAAAGTGCTTAGAATAGCACCCTCATCAATTTTACATTCATTTATTTAAAAGGTTTACTTATCCTTTAATGGAACTCCTACATCACTTCTAAAAGGGAATGCCCACCCTTAGCTATTTCTATCTCTTTCACTGTCTTCTTCTACTTCCTACTTTTTAGCTTTCTACACCTTCCTTGTTACATGTTGTGATATTAAAATTGAAACCAATAAAAACAAACTGATGAAAAAAATGTGATATGGTTGAAAAACAATTAAATCCCTTAAAACAGATTGTTTACAACAATCTTCCCCTTACAAGCTAATGCACACAAAGTTCAGAGACCTTTTTAATCGGTCTTGTATATTTATAGTTAGCAATTTTAGTTAGCAATGTTTGTTCCTCTTGTCTGTTCCATTACCATATTGTAAAAATGTACAGCACCACATACTAAAGTAGAAGTATATACATAAAAATATACATACCATACATATCTTTTAGATTGTAATCTTTATTGAGCAGGGTCCTCTTTACCTCATGTATCAGTCAGTATTTTTATGTAATAGATATTGTTTGTTATACATTCCTTTGCTATTGAGCTTTGTAGAATGTATTTAGAAATATGTTTTGTTTATAATAATATTAATAATCAACCCACAAGTTGAAAACATGTCTGTATGTCACTGGAGACACAACCCATGGCGCCAGGTTACTATACATGTCCTATTGAGTCACTGTGACTTCTGGGATCAGGCACAGGAAACCATTTATTTCATCGATGAGAATTACTCAGGCGCAGCGGAATATAAGAAGGTTTGTATGGTTATATTGTGAAAAATGTACTAGTATATTTAATTAAACACAGACACAGATTCAGCTGCAGAGAGAAGATCACATTTCTGTATTTAGAAGTTAGGGAAGGAGGGAGGGGGTCATGAATAATGCAGAGAGGTCAACCTGCAACCCTCGAGCTGTTGTTGAACTACAACTCAACCAGTTGGTGGGTGCAGAGAGTTGTGGAGGGTTGCAGGTTTGTAATAATACAAACCTCCAGCAATTGTATGGGTAATGGAAATGGCACACCAGGCCACTGAAATAAAAGCAGATACAAGCTGAGACTGGCCAGTGTACTCAGTGAAAGACAGATTTCTGCCAAACAAATAATGTGCCATTACCCATACACATTATATTGATTCTTTTATTTCTTGTACAGGTATGCAACCAGAATGCTCAGGACCTGGGATCTATACATAATTTGGATCTTCATCCCTTAAGACTACTAGAAAATCATGTAAACATAAATAACCCCAATAGGTGCGTTCTGCTTCCAAAAATGATGAATTAAATATTATTATTGATCAAGTACAATGTACTGTTTTATTATGAAAAAGGAAATTATTTTTACAAATTTGGTTTATTTGCATAAAATGGAGTCTATGGGAGCCTTTCCGTAATTCAGCATTTTCTGGATAATGGGTTTCTGGATAACAGATCCCATACCTGTAATATATATCTGTCCTCATGGGGAACCCCTATGATCCTGATAGCGGAAGGTGGTTTGTCCTCTTATAATAACCCAAAATGGCCCTGGTATACAGGTATGGGATTTGTTATCCGGAAACCCATTATCCAGAAAGTCCCGAATTACAGAATGGCTGTCTCCCATAGACTCCATTTTATCCAAATAATCCAAATGTTTTAAAATGATTTCCTTTTTCTGTATAATAATAAAACAGTAACTTGTACTTAATCCCAACTAAAGCTGGCCATAGATGTTGAGAATTTTAAAACATCCGATCCTCATCGTGAGACCACAATTTTCTCAGAACGATCGTACGAATTGACCATCAACTAAAAAGACCAATTTGCCAGGAAAACAAAAGGTAGCTGTCTGCTTTGCACTGCAAACATAGATAGATTGCACTGGGACCGACAAAAATTTTTTAACCTGCCCGATCAATTTCCTGACAGATGTCGGCCGAAAAATCGTAAGATGTACGATCGTTCGAATCCCACTAACCGCACAATATTTTCGAAGGATTGGTCGGACTTTGCTAAAATCGGTCGTTCGGCAAGAAGAATCGGCGCATCTATGGGGAGCTTAAGTTATAATTAATCCTTATTGGAAGCAAACCCAGCCTATTGGGTTTATTTTATGTTTAAATGATTTTCTAGTAGTCTTAAGGTATGAAGATCCAAATTATGGAAAGATCCATTATCTGGAAACCCCCAGGTCCCAATCATTCTGGATAACAGGTCCCATACCTGTACTACATTGGCACACTTAAAGGGGCGGTTCAACTTTAAGTTAACTTTTAAGTATGTCATAGAATGGCTTATTCTAAGCAACTTTTAAATTGGTATTCATTGTTTATTTTTTTTTGTTTTTAAATTATTTTTACTTTTTAAAACTGCTTCCAGCTTTCAAATGGGGGTCACCGATAGGATTGCTACCTTTTTTGGAAAAAAATACCAGCCTTCCTATATATTTATCTTTTTTCCCTATTAATAACATTGGGATCAACCATCATTTTTACCGGCTAGGCCAGTAAAATACCGGCCAGTTGGCAACCCTAGTCACTGACCCCATCTTAAAAACAAATGCTCTTTAAGGCTACAATTTTATTGTTATTGCTAGTTTTTATTACTCGTCTTTCTATTCAGGCCCTCTCCTATTTATATTCCAATCTCTTATTCAAATCAATGTATGGTTGCTAGGGTAATTCAGACCCAGCAACCAGATTGCTGTAATTGTAAACTGGAAAGCTGCTAAATAAAAATCGAAATAACTTAAAAGCCGCAAATAATAAAAAAATGGAAACCAATTGCAAATTGTCTCAGAATATCACTCTCAACATCATACTAAGGGGCAGATTTACTATGGGTCGAATATCGAGGGTTAATTAACCCTCGATATTCGACTAGGAATTTAAATCCTTCGAATTCGAATATCGAATTCGAAGGATTTAGCGCAGGAAATTCGATCGCTCGATCGAAGGATTATTCATTCGATCGAACGATTAAATCCTTCGAATCTAATGATTCGAAGGATTTTAATCCAACGATCGAATGAATATCCTTCGATCAAAAAAACTTGGGCAAGCCTATGGGGACCTTCCCCATAGGCTAACATTGACTTCGGTAGCTTTTAGCTGCCGAAGTAGGGGGTCGAAGTTTTTTTTAAAGGGAAAGTACTTCGACTATCGAATGGTCGAATAGTCGAACGATTTTTACTTCGAATCGTTCGATTTCGTTAGATTTCTATCGAATTCTAACGAATTTAACCAATTCGATGGTCGAAGTACCCAAAAAAAACTTCGAAATTCGAAGTTTTTTTCAATCGAATCCTTCACTCGAATTTAGTGAATCGGCCCCTAAATGTTAGTTTAAAGGTGAACAACCTCTTAAGGGTCAGGGCAATCGCTCAGATTCAGGGAGATTAGTCGCCCGGCGACAAATCTCCTCTTCTTCGGGGCAACTAATCTCCCCAAACTTCCTCCCGCTGACTAGAATGTAAATCGCCGGCAGGATGGCACTTGGAGCACTACGTTTTCCAAAGTCACCCGAAGTTTCCTCGTGAGGCAACGTCGGGCGACCGGAAAATGAAGCGCTCCGAGTGCCATCCTGCGGCGATTAACATTCTAGCCAGCAGAAGGCAGTTCAGAGAGATTAGTCGCCCCGAAGAAGAGGAGATTTGTCACCGGCCGACTAATCTCCCGAATCTGAGCGTGTGCTCTGACCCTAAAGTAATCTTATTCAGGAGAAAGACGTTAAGATGACCATATATTGGCAAATTGGTGTCAGAAAGGGATAACCAGATTCTTCCTTCACTCCTAAATCTCTTCTTTTTAAAATACTGTTTTAAATGGAATTAAATAGAATCCACAGATACGTTATATTTACAAGCCCACATCTGTGGATCTTTATACATTTAGTAGCATCTAAAATAAAGTTTCATTGTGTATAAAGATAGTGGTTAATGCAGGCCATAAACCTAGCAGGCTCATCATGTAGATAACATCATGGACAGCTTGTGGCAACAGTGTGACACAAGAGCGTAATCTTCTGTCTTCATAGTTTCCCACAGTCTTACCAATGGCAGCCTTGTACTATACAATAGATGGGACTTTAATTACTGCATTGCAAATTGACTGTGAATTGCCTCAAGATTATTCAGCCTCCTCAAGCATATCAGCAGCAGAGGGCCATTTGTAAATGCACTAGTGACTTTCTTTTATGAGTAAAAGAGGAGGGAAAGTTTCTTTTAACAAAAAATGCCATGGGAAGTATGTGAATGGACTGTTTTCAGTAAACACAACCCAGAGAACTTCACAGCACCTTGTACCTAATACTGCTATGAGAATCTGACCTTTTATGTAAAATTTAATTCTGTGGCTACTGCTTTTGAAAGCTGATTAGTCTGGTGAAGCAGAACATTTCTGAAGGTGGCCACCTCTTGCCCATTTATTCTTCTGTTAATCGGATCCAAGGTTGCACAAGTGGAATGCAGGGTTTCGAAAAAGGAGAAAGCAGGAGAATGATCTCATATCTGTCAGATAACATTTGAGTTATTCACTTGTAGACTGCAAGCTCTTCAACAAAGCCCCTTCCTTCCTCTTGTTTCTCACTGATTAAACTGGTTCTGTTATATAAAGAGAATGTCATAAAATCATAGGTAGAGTAACTTATCACCCACTTAGACTGTGAACGCATGGGTCAGGGACTACCTTCCTTAACCATGAATGATATTGTATTGTGTAATATGTGTGTTTTCGTTTATTCTATTGATCCCCGCCGGTTCTGTGGATATATTGTTTTAATTTACAGTGCTATAGAAATATTTTTACAGGCTTATAGTTAAACAGGTTATTCTTGAAGGCTTCACAGTCTGTGAAACCTATACCTCTTGCTTTTTATATTTGAATAAACTTTTTTCATGGGAAACAAATGTAAAAATTGGATCTGTCTGCAAACAATTTTAGGTCAGAGACACACACTCAGATTCGGGGATATTAGGCGAAAAATCTCCTCTTCCTTGGGGCGACTAATCTCGCCATACTGCATCCCACCGGCTAGAATGTAAATCACCGGTGGGATGGCATACAGTGCGCTTTGTTTTCCGAAATTGCCCGAAGTTGCCTCACAAGGAAATAGGGTTGCCACCTTTTCTGGAAAAAAATACCGGCCTTCCTATATATTTATCTTTTTTCCCCATTAATAACATTGGGATCAACCTTCATTTTTACTGGCCGGGCCGGTAAAACACTGGCCAGGTGGCAACCCTACAAGGAAACTTGAGGCGACTTCAGAAAACAAAGCACTCCGAGTGCCATCCCGAGATATGCGATTTAAGATATGTTCAGGTTTTTGGGAACACTTATCCCAAATATCTGCCATAATTCTATATTAATAACGCTTATTGCAGATGTACAAACTTATTGTTATTCAGTCTTTAAAGAGCTAAAATCTTCCACAGCCATCTTTTCACTCTGCATGCCATATCAAAGTTAACAGATGGTGGTCAAGTAGAATGCTGTTAATCAGCTAGATCTCTCCATTCAGGAGGCTGCTTTGAGGATTTCCCGCCATTTCTAGTCAGCATGATGTCAGAATTTTGTGGAGTGTCTGTCTTTTCTTTTTTTAAGAATGTGTCCCACATGCCAGACTACACAATGACTGGAACCAAATGTTTAATTACATGTCATTTTTGTCAGAACTAGACTGTCCTGTAACCCAAACCCCACACACTTTCAATGGTTCTTATGTCCCCAGCTTGTGTGGCAATTTGACAAGGAGAATTCAATCAGTAAATCTTCTGGGGACAATGGCTGAGATATTCTGAATGAGGTAACGTTTAGTATATCCTCTGATAAAATCTGCACAGGCTTCTGTCTATAATCTACTCCATCAGCAAATGAATTTGTGAGTGCCTCACTTGTTGGTCTTTCCCACACTCAGCCACCAATTGTTAACTCCAGCCAACAATGGAGGCCTCAATTACAGCTCACTAAATTGACTGTGAATGACCTTGGGATAATAACAGATGAACAGGTGGAGGGTGGGTGAGATAAAAAGGAGACTGAATGAATGGAACAGAAGCTGGGAGAGTGTTAATGCCATTCAAAGCACACAGTCCCATAGCCAGCATTCCTCTGGCAGATTAAACCATTCTGAGAGAGGGGCACACTTCTAGGTGGGAAAAAAAGATCAAAAGACAGGAAACATAAATCCATTCAATTGCTGTCTTCTGTTTTTCCCCCTGAAAGCGCAGCAGGCATGTTCGCTTTCAGATTACTTCATTTTCTGTATGAGCTCATGGCAATCTCAAGAATAAAAAGGATGGCTTTTTTTTCAGAATGTTAATAAGCTAGAGAATACCTCACAGACTGTATGCCAAGGAGAACTTTTTGGCGGGAATTTCTTTTCAGGAATTTCTTTTCTGTTTTTGTTTCTTTTGGACAGAAGTGTAATCTTCCTCTCTCTCTCTCTCTCTCTCTCTCTCTCTCTCTCTCTCTCTCTCTCTCTCTCTCTCACACTCTCTCTCTCTCTCTCTCTGGGGCAAATTCACTAAAGGACGAAGCGCCTAACGCTAGCGTTAATTCGCTAGCGTAGCACATTTTCGTTAATTCGCAGATTCACTAACGGACACTGGTGTAAATTCGCTAGTGTTACTTCGCACCCTTACGCCTGTCGACGTACCTACGCAAATTCACTGACGCACGCTTTTTTCTGAACGCTACCTTTTACGCCAGACTTCCTTTGCCACCTCAGACCAGGCGAAGTGCAATAGAGTAGATAGGGATTGCTTCAAAAAAAGTTTAAAAATTTTCTAAGTCCCAAAATACGCTGGCGTCTTTTCTTTTTATATGGGTGATAGGCTGAAAAAGATCGAACTTTTTTTGGGGCTACCCTCCTTCCCCCCTACATTGTAACTTCAATTTGGCGCCATATGCAAATTAAGCATCGCTAGCGTAACTTCGCTTTGCTTGGCGAATTAACGCTAGTGCAACTTTGCAACCTTACGCTTCCCCTGAGCGCAACTTCAGATTTTAGTGAATTTGCGTAGCGCTGGCGAACATACGCCTGGCGAAGTGTGGCGAAGCGGACGCTGGCACAAGTACGAATTTTAGTGAATTTGCCCCTCTATTTCTCTCTCTCTCTCTCTCTAATTGTGTAAATACAACGACAATTTCTTTAGTGCAAATAAATGATGCCTTGGTTTTACTCACTCTTATGGGAACATTTATCAAAGGTCGAATTTCGAGTTCATGTGAGTTTTTAAAAACCTCCCATAAACTCCCATGAACTCGAAATTCGACCAATTGAAATTTAGTAAAAAAATCGAATTTTCAAAACTCGGGTGAATAGAATCCACCCAAAAACTCTTGATTGTCAGGAAGGCTGCAAACAACTTCAAATTGATCCCAGGATGTCTTCCATTGACTAAAACAGCAATTCGGCAGGTTGTAGGTGGCAAATAGTCAATTTGAGTTCTTAAAAGGCCAGTATATGATAAAAAAAAACTCAAATCGAATTTTAACAATTCCCTAGTCGAATTTGACAGGTTTGGCCGTAAAAAAAAACTCGAAACTTCAGATTCGAAATTCAAATTTTCAGTTCAACCCATGATTTTTTTGGAAAACAAATACACTGTTGTGTAAAAAAAACATACATAATAAAGATGAATGTTTGTCCATTTGCATCTTGTGACCTTATTTACAATTACACCAGGTGCAAAGGGATGCAAAAATGCTTCATTGCACTTACTGGGGGGGTAGGTCATTCAGACACTCAAGCTAGAGAGTGCAAACATTTTGGTGGGCAGTAAGTGTGGGTGCTGACTTGTGCCCCAACTGCTTTGGGATCTGTACCCTGCACTGTGTTTTTAGTCTGTTGCAAGGTGCAGAGCATAGCAGGCCTGGACTGGGAGTCAAAATAGGCCCTGCCATTCCAAGTACGCAGGCCCAAACAGCCCCCAACCAGCCCACTATATGGTAACTTTCTATGGAACCATACAGCAGCCCTTCTGGCATTTGCCAGAACCCACAGATTGCCAGTCCGGGCCTGGAGCATAGCACAGTTAGGATTCAAGCCAGCCCTCTACTTACTGCTCTCTAGTTTGCTAGACCACCACCCACCCTGTACATTATAAATACAGAGCTGCTGAATACAGGCAGCACTGTTTTCATAAAAAAGGCTCACGTAATGTGGAAAGACCAGCACCAATAGTTGTTAATCACAGGGCAGGATGCAAACTACAAAAACATGGCAATTTGGACCAATTTCTTTGCAATGGTATCCTGCCCTTTTGTTTACTTGTTTCAAAATTCCATAGGGTATGATCAAATCAACAAAAAATTGTAGGGACCTTCCACTTGTCTGGAAGGAGGTCAACAAACCTTTGCTGAAAATACAACAGGCAAGATATCCAAGAGTTTTGTATGCCCGCAGACTGCTCACAATCTTAAATTACCTGTTTGGATGTCATTATTATTTTATTATTATCTGACCCCCCTAATATTCAAAAGGAAGATGACTGGAAATTTTATATACTAAACTTATTGAACAAGCCTAAAAGTTCAGCAATTCTATAGTAGTAATGAGCCAGGCCTTCAAAGTTCTCACAGAAATTTCCCATCTTGGATTTTGTTAGGAGTATCTGTGACACGCACATGCTTTTAAAATTAAAAAAATAAGATTTGCCTGTCATATAAATTGATGCTACAGGGCTGATTATTAAATTCTAATTAGGGATGCACCAGATCCAGGATTCAGTTCCGTATTTGGGGCCGAACCGAATCCAAATCCAAAAATTCACATGACTTCATGAATTACATTTTTTTTTTAACCGCAGTTCTCTTTCCCCTTGGTTTCCCAGATTGACATATGCAAATTAGGGTTTGGTTTGGTATTTGGCCAAATCTTTCACAAAGGATTCGGGATTGGGCTGAATACTAAAATAGTGGATTCGGTACATTCCTAATTCTAATGATAATTGTGCAGATTTCTGAGCTGCCATGTACCAATAATCTGAATTATTTACCCTATATTGTGACATTTATATTACATATATTTTCAGTATAGTGTGCGTTAGCCCCTATGTTGACTAACTGACAGCAGCACAGAGCATGCACAGTGATTTAGTAGAAAAGAAGATGGGGGACTACTAGGGCCAATTTTGGAGGCACAGGTCATCCCTCTTAAAGGACCATGATTGCCTTAGGCTGGTATAGAAGCCCAAAACATAATGTATACCATTTCTGCCCTACTTTTTTAAGCTTTACGTCTCCTTTAATATACTAAGTAATTGGCCAATGTTTAAAAATGATTGGTCAACACTGGTATAGAAGAGCTACTCACATTATGGAAAGGAAAACACATTTACATAGCTTTTGCTAAGTGCTAAGCTTCTGTCAGTGATAGGTTTACCACAATCAAATTGCACCATTCCATACTCCTGGAGAACAGCCAGCAGGGAATTATAGCAATGGACAAAACATGTTCTTGTAGGGGCCCAGAAAAGTCAGATTATGTCAATGCTTTAAATATTAGATTGTGAGTCTTGTGGGGCACAGACTAAATAAGAATAACTGATTAAAACAAATATCAGATATTCAAGGAAAAATATAGAATCAATACAGCTCCAGGCAGTGCCTGCACTGCTGAATAAAACACATTGCAGTTGAAAATTACTGCCTGGAGCTGTATTGATTCTATATTTTTCCTTGAATTATGCACATGGGGTGTAACACAGACACCTACTGAATCTTACAGCAATAAAGTGAAGAAATTGGAGGCTGAATCATACCTACTCTATTAAATATCAGATATGCAGGTGCACATAGGTTATGCAGTATGATTTACACAGCGCCAGTCCCTAAGATCCCACACATTGCTGGCTTACCCCCTTGTCATGTGGGATATATATGTTTATATATATATATATATATATATATATATATATATATATATATATATATGGCAGCCATTCAAAGGAAAAAAGGCTCAGGTTACACAGCAGATAGCAGATAAGCTCTGTAGAACATAATGGTGTTATCTGTTATCCACTATTTAACCTGTGCCATATAGCCTTTTTTCAATTTCCACCATTGCTACACAGCAGCTTGCTTATATGAGTTATAGTAGTGTTTCTGAAGCAAACACATCAGTTCTACCAATGCAGGGCAACAGTACATTTTATTTTCATTACTTTAAAACACTTTCATTATTTGTTGTTACGGTTCCTTTAAACAGGGAACTTAAAATACCTGTCACAAAAATGCCCTTGAGGGAGAACAGGTGTAATTATGTGCCTGCTACTTTTTAAATTTTTTTGAAAAGCAAGAAGGAACAGCACATGATTTAATTATATAACATTTATATTTATGTATTTAAGTGCATTTACATTTTCCTTGAAATACTACAGTCCATTAACACTTCAACATGAAGCAACTAGTAATTAAACATGAAAAGTAACTTTTCTACTTTAAAGAGAAATTCAGGGTCAATCCATACAGGCCTGGGGGCATTCCTCTATTTCATTAATATAACAGTCTTTAACCCCTGTGTCCCTGGCATGATCTGCAATATGCAGGTCCTCCAGCCGTAGGCAAGGGCTGCTGTGATTACCACGGCCTCCAGATTATTGCTGATGTGTTGGATGAGGAGTGTTTGAGGCTTGGGGCACCATGGGGCAAATCACTGTCAGCTGGAACAGTTCTATTAAAATGCTGCATCAGTTTCCAGTTTGCCTGTTTTTGCATCTCTGTTTGAGAGAGGAATTGAAGAGTCTCTTCTAGACACCTGCTGTAGCCTTGTTTATAATCTTGGAATCGGCTTTTCCGGGCAAATGCATCTGCTGTTAGAGAAAAAAGAGCAAATGTTATCATTCTGATTATTTACAAACACTGTTCATAGTGTTTATATAATTTACTCTTTCTATATTTACTATTTTTTCCCAATCACTAGAGATGAAACGTAAATAAACATTGCACTGCATACACAAACAGTTTTTCTCCGCTTCTGTACCGATAAATGGGAGCTGCCATATTGCCTTGTCTTACTGAGGCATTCTCTGTAGATTTCAAAACATCAGCTTTGTTTCTATTATTTCACCACTAGGGGCGCTGTTAACAATTAAGGGATATCTGGATATCAAACATTTACAGGTTATGGGTATTAATCACTGGTTGATAAGACATGAGCACTAGACTGTATGCTGTATGGGACAGAGTGGACAAGTCTGTAAATATAACATGAACATGATCCCTTACCATTCATCTGGAGCTGACGATCTTTCAGGTAGTTGACCGTCATCTCTAGGATGTCTGCTTTTTCCAGTTTAGAGTTTGGCTGGTGCCTCTGAAACTCCTTCTCCAGCAACATTCGGAGCTGCTTGATGCTGCTGTTTATCCGGTCCCGTCTCATCTTCTCCACCACCGGCTTTCTTTTTTGCTGCAAGGGCAGAGGAATTTTGATTAAATGAATGTATTCAAATACTTAATGTAGTTAGATTGGGATGAGTATATGTGTGCTATTTTTATTTTTAATGTCTCATTGTATTATAGTGGCACTTTCATTTAACTATCTCACTGTTTAGATAGATAGATAGATAGATAGATAGATAGATAGATAGATAGATAGATAGATAGATAGATAGATAGATAGATAGATAGATGATAGATAGATGATAGATAGATAGATAGATAGATAGATGATAGATAGATGATAGATCGATAGATCGATAGATCGATAGATAGTTTAGACATATTTAGGCAACACTGAAGACTGTGAGAAGCAAATGAGAAAATAACATAGATACATACCCTAAGGGAAGTTTTTGCTTTTGGGTTCTCCATGCTGCAGTCCAGGGCAACGTGGGTAGAAGCCATTTATTGCACTCTGTCTGTGCTAAGCTCTCTGTTCTCTGGTTCTTGTGCTGTTCAGCAGATGTGAATGTGTTCTCTATTTATACCCCCTTATCAGCTGCAGAATCTGTGAGTGCTTGGCTTGTTGAAGTTTCCCACAGTCAGCAGCCAATCAAATACTTGCCCCTAACAATACAGAGAGCTTCAATTACTAGATGCTAAATGAACTGTGGAACTGCCTAAGGATAACAACCCTCTGTCAAGGAGCAGGTGGAGTGTGGAAGGACAATAGGGTAGAGGTCTGTAATGATACATTAGAATCTGGGAAAGACTCGTGTGGTCACAAGACACGTGCTCCATGTGCCTAAAGGTGGGTGGATTAAATGTTCTGTAGTAGGGAAATGTCTGGTAGCAGCTGTGAAGGGTGTGAGGTAATTGACATAATATGGCTATGACTTTCCTTTTTATAAGATTAAAGCAACATGTGCATATTGAAACCAGACATGAAATCATATCTTCTTTGGATATACAATGCAGACATTAGATAATACACTTGCAAGGTAAACCATGAATTTAGTTTGGATACTAGATGCAGAAGAGTGAGTCACTGAATTTAAAGGCATAACAAGTATGTATAATTATATGCAAAAGACTCCATACATGTGCAAAATGTGCCATTGGTCAGCATGTTATTTGGTTTTGGTGCAATAGCTCCAGATTATAGGCAAGCAAAGGACACGCTAATGGGCAGATTTATTAAGGGTTGAATTTCGAAGTAATGGGAGTTTTTTTTTAACTCCCATAACTTAAAAATTCAAAGAAAAAAAGACCAACCAAAATTTATTAAAAAAATCAACGTGTTTTTCTGCAGGTAATTAGGCTGTATTCAAATCGGTCGAAATCAATTGAATTTGATTCAAAGTATTTTCAAAAACAAAACTTTAATTTCTCAAAGTCCAATAATTGACTACATATAGGTTCTAGGAGTTCCCCCATAAGCTAAAACAGTAATTCGGCAGGTTTTAGATGGCGAATGGTCAAAGTTGAAGTTTTACAGCGACAGTACATGATAAATTTCGATATTCGAATAGTTAAATTTTTTCAATCTAGAATCGAATTTTGGCCTATTTGATAGTCGAAGTAGGCAAAAGTAGCTTAAAATTTAATTTTTTTGCTTCTAATTTTTACTTCGACCCTTGATAAATCTGCCCCATACTGTTCATAAATTGATTTTATTACATAAAAACTGGTGTATGCGTATGTGTGACCAGCATTACACATAGGGGTCTACTCAGTGTCCCCACTGCCTTTGCATCAGGATCCAATAACAGCATAGGCTCTTTACTTGGCATTGGGGTATAATGATGAAAGGCATTAAAATGGGCTGACTGATGACCTCATTCAGCCTATGGGGCAAATTCACTAAGATGCGAAGTTGCGCCGGCGATAGCTTTGCCACACTCCGCCGCACTTCGCCAGGCGTAGTTTCGCCAGCGCTATGCAAATTCACTTAAATGCTAAGTTGCGCTCAGGGAGGCAAACGGTAGCGAAGTTGCGCTAGCGTTAATTTGTCAAGCAAAGCGAAATTACGCTAGCAATGCCTAATTTGCATACGGTGTCAAGTTAAAGTACAATGGACGTATGTGTAGCACCAAATACATTACACTACACAAGCTGGGAAAGCTTCATAAAATAAAATAGAGTTGTTATTTTGCTCTATACATCTGACCACTGTATAGTTTAGGTGCCATATGTTAGGAAATGTAGGGGGGAAGGAGGGTACCCCCAAAAAAATGTACAACAACCCTTAAAAAAGGAAAAGACGCCAGCGTTTTTTGGGACTTCGCCTGGTCTCAGTTGGCGAAGGCAAGTCTGGCACAACGTTCATGAAAATCCGCAAGTTAGTGAATGGGCGTAGTTACGTCCCTTCGCGATAGCGCAACTTCGCCTGGCGTAAGGGTGCGAAGTATCGCTAGAGTAGGTCCACTTCGCTAGCGAATTTACTCCAGTGCCCGTTAGTAAAAGTAAATCGGCGAGGTAACGGAATGACGTCACGCTGGCGAATTTGCGCTAGCGTTAGCCACTTCGCGCTTTAGTGAATTTGCCCCTATGTGTCAGGTCACAAACTGACCCAGAACTGCCCTGCACTCTGTGCACTTTTGATGAGAGATCCAACCAATTGGCCCTTGGGCTGATCAGTCAGATCAGTAGATTTTATTTGGCAGTCTTAAGCTGGCCATAGATGTAAAGATTTTTTAAAGATCTTTTCTTTATCGTTAGACCAAGCTCATCTTGAAACGATCATTTAAATGTACAATTTGCCATCAACTAAAAAGACCATTTCAAGCAATGTTGTCTAGTTGTAGCCATGAAAACTATGGCTAGCTGCCTGCTTGGCCCTACAAACATAGATAGATTTCAGATTTTTTAACCTGGCAGATCAATTTTCTGACAGATGTCGGATGAAAAATCGTTAGATGCACGATCATTCAATACCCACTAACCTCACCATAATTTGACAGATTGATTGGATTACACTAAAATCGGCCGTTCACCAAAGAAAAATCTTTGTATCTATGGGGACCATTAATGTGTTCATTAATACCCCAATCTCCCAGTGTGGACAATTAAAGCTAAAGTCACAGCCACAAAACAGGCTGGATTTTTTTAGACCACTTCTATTAGCGTAGGAAATAACAGCAACACGTGAAACAAGTGTCTACTTAAAATATCAACAGGTGCATGGACAATTGCTTCACTGGTCCATGCTTGGATAGTTTCCATGGACTCAATGAACAGCACATAGATTAAAAATGTCCCCTTTTATTACTAAATTATTTACTAGCTGGAATTAAGTAGACACTAGGCTACAGTGGTATCGCTTTGTAAAGGAGTGTTGGAGGACAGTTAGGGCCCTTTCGTCAATGGCGGCAGAAATTTGGTGCCGAAAATTCACAAAAAAAATTGGTGCGTGCATAAACATTGTCAAATTTTTTTTTGGACACCCATTGAGTTAATGCATTTGGACAAACGAGTCGTGCGTAAAAAAAAATTTTGCACGTCAAAATTATTGACGTGCAATGCATTTTGCAAATTTTTCTCCATTTCGTGAATTCTTCCGGAGTTACGAGAATTTTTCGTCAAAGCAAAACGGGACAGATTTGCCCATCACTTGTCTTACTAGTCCTCCATGTAGCATTTAAATAACTACAAACTGAACATCCGAAAGGAAAATGTTGCTTTCAGTATAAATATATATATATATATATATATATATATATATATATATATATATATATATATATATATATACTGGGCCCCCTGGGCTTTGCCCAACAAAAGCCCCACCTACAGGTCCGCCCTCCTCACCCCTCAGGTCCACCACACACTAAAAAAAAAACATTGGTGGCTATGGTTCCCACATGTTAATAAAAAAATATTGCTGGTCAGGGCCCCCTCATTGAAAAAAACATTTGTATACAGGGCCCCCCATTAAAAAAAACATTTGTGGTCAGGGCCCCCATTAAAAAATATTGGTGGCTAGGACCCCACATGGGAAGGGGAGCAAAGGTGGCTGCATCTTCTTCCAGTGACAGCATTTTCTTCCCTTATTGGTCACAGAATTTCAAGTTCTGGTAAAGCTGCATGGTGATTGGATGAGCTGGAGGAGAAGTTCAAACCTCAGCTATCCAATCCCTGAGAAGCTCACCTGGGACTTAAACTCAGTGACCAATAAGGGGAAGTAATGGACAGAAGATACCTCCCCTTGTGCTCCCGCCCTGCCTTCCCGAAGTCAGCAGCTCTCAGAAAGCAGGGGGGCCGGCTAATCAAGAAAGTGCAGCGTGACCAGGGCCTCCCTTACCCTCGGGGCCCCCTACAACTCTCCCCCCCCCTGTCCCCCCTGATGGCTGCCCTGTATATATATATATATATACAATTATTATATAATATAATAATATAAAATTATTACTGGTGTGATACATTTTAATCACTATGTAAATTCTCAGTGGATCATTGTATTTATTGTCCGAGTTCAAATCTGAAGCCTACATTTGAAAGAGATAAAAGCAACAAAAAAATGCTTAAAACTAGACCTATGTGAAATATCTCCGCAAACAAGAGTTTCAAAAGGAAAGCATTGAGATGTCACATTACAACAAGTAAATGAGATCTTCCCACCCGCAGCACATTTCCCTAACTGAATTATGTTGCCATGGGTTTTGACATTAAGATATTATAAATGCAGATTTTCAGTGTGCCTCTGTGGAATCTTTTCCATTCCTGCATTTAATTTGCATATAAATGTGTTCCAGCAATTAAGAAAGCCTGCACTCGGCACTGGAAATAGCTGTGTTTATCTTCCCTATTTCAGAAGGTGTTCACTGGATTGCATCTAGTGTGTAGGAAAATATTTATAATTACCCTCTAGTCTAGCCCATCAGCTGGTGTTGTACAACAACTACCAGCATCACCAAGTAGACTTATTATTGTTTTTTTATTAATAACCTATTTATAAAGCGTAAACATAAATGGGTGTATGCATGGAAATGAAAGTGCTGTACAATAAATGGATGTTTATATGAACATACATATTACATTCAAAGTTACAACCAATAACCAATACAGGACCCCTGCCCAAAATGAAGTGATGCTGTTACCTCTAACCAAATGCAACAACGATTGTTAGTCGAGTTCCAAGCGATGCACCTCCGCCGTGTGTGCTGCTGAATTATTCACAAGGTTTAAAGTTCACAAGGATCGACTCAAACCCAGATTAACTGCTCAAACTTCAGTGTTTATTGACCCCTGCCCGATAGAACTCCCAATCTAAAAATGTACCTTATTTTATTTCAAAATGAAATGTAAACTGAACCGATTGCTGTTTCCTGCTCTCTGATCAATGGAAGCATATCACCCTTTTGCCCATTGTTGGCTGTGAAAATCAGCCTGAAAGCTCTCCCCACACACTGTCTGTGTAGCAATAGAGCTGGACATACACCTTAATCCGCACATTTGGATAATCTTTCTCCAATATGGCCACTTTGAGCTAGGTCACATTGGGCTGATCTGAGCATTTCACCCTTATGCCACATATATGTTTGATAAGTCGTCGGGGAGGCCATCAGATTTCTGGTCCTGATTGTCCTTCAGGGGTTTGAACGGGCCATATTGGCAACTTAGAATTCTTACTGCTGGCTGCTTTCATTTAAACCAAGCAGTCTTTAAAAACTGAATTTTTATAGGCCAAATAATTCTGATATGGGGTATTGTAATAAATGTAGTATTTATTTAGTAATACTTAGTTTGCTAGTTTGCTTTTAACCCACAGCAGCCAATCAGCAGGTAACATGTATCTGCTTTTGATGTATGGTGTTACTAGGTTTGAGCAAATTATTATTATTTTTTTTTACATTATCCCAAATGTTAAAAAGTTTATCAAAAAAAGGCAGCATGCAACTTTTATATATATATTAAGGCTTAAGCTGGCCATATAGTTAAAGATCACCCCTAAGGCCATGGCCCAAATTATTGGATCACAACAACAATAAATGGCAGCTGTTGGGGCGAGGACTGCATAGTTTTAATTTTTAAACCTGTCTGATCAATCGATGCAGATTTTCAGCCAGATATCAGTTAGCAGGCTTTTCAGAGGGCCTCATATATAGGCCAGTAAGCTGCCTACTCGTTTTGGGAGGGCCGAATAAGCAGCTTTTATAGTAGTTGTATGTACAATGATGCAGAGGATGCTTTTTGTTTCTCTATATGGATTTTGTGGTGGTGCTATAATCTCCATACCAAAAGCCAGCATGGGGCATGGGCTGACATATTTCAGGGCATGGCCTTCCAAAATGGATAAATTGTTCTCTCTTCTGCTCACCCCTATGTTTGGCCCTGTTCAGGAGGAATATAGTATAGGAATCTTTTATTCTTAAAACTGTTATCCAAAAAGATCCAAAATACAGGAAGGCCATATCCTATAGAGTTCATTTTAAGCAAATGATACTTAACTTTCCTTTTTCTCTGTAATAATAAAAAGTACCTTGTACTCGATGGCAACTAAGTTGCAAAAATATTGATGGCAATACAATTCAATTGGGTGTATTTAATAATTCATTTTTTTTTTTAGTAGACTTGAGGTCTGGTGATCCAAATTACACAAAACCTCAGGGCCCAAGCATTACAGATAATAAATCCAATACTGTTCACTATATAGTATCTTTCAGATAGATTTGCATGTATAATACAGGCAGGATTGTGAAATAACTAACTGGTTCCACTTTCCTATGCATGAGAAAAAGTTACTCTGTTTTATATTGTAAAATATCATTTTAATATATGCAGATTTATTTCTGGAATTTGTCAGAATAAATTACACTGGAAGCATTTATCTTATACCATGTGATGCCAGCAAACTCTAAAATGCACAGCATGTGCCCTTGTTTCCAGACACAGTGCAGAGAACCCACTGGGCTATTATTTCTCTCTGGCTCTTTTCATTTGAATAAATTCTCATGGTCTGAGATCACCGGTGGCTGATATGAAGCAAAAGCCCAATCCAGATGGTGCTCAGAGTTGGATTTCAGTATAACACACTGTGAGGTCAAAGCACATTACTAATGAGGCATATAGTATGGCACACTTCTTTTGTTGCCCAGCTGAAAGCATTGAACTAGTGTGGGAAACTCCAAGAGACTCCGACTCTCACACCGCTGCCAAAATCATGTCTGTGTAATTGCTGTCCCTGCACACGAACACCTGCTGAAACTGTATCTCCTCCAACATTGATGTGTTGCATCACATCAAACTCACAGCTGCATGGGTGTAGGTCAGGGGCTTAATAGATTTTTGCTGCTTAACGTTAGCCAATAAACATATTTTATTGCATACTTTAGTATGGATACAGCACATTCAAATAAGCAACAACATCAGGGGTACGTGTGTCGTGAGGCAAGGTGAGAACCTTATCTCAGGCAGCATCGCCCCAGCAGTTTTACCAAAATCTAAGTTTAAAATTATGGGGCCGATTCACTAAGGGTCGAATATCGAGGGTTAATTAACCCTCGATATTCGACTAGGAATTGAAATCCTTCGAATTCGAAGGATTTAGCGCAAGAAATTCGATCGATCGATCGAAGGATTATTCATTCGATCGAACTATTAAATCCTTCGAATCGAACGATTCGAAGGATTTTAATCCAACGATCGAATGAATATCCTTCGATCAAAAAAACTTGGGCAAGCCTATGGGGACCTTCCCCATAGGCTAACATTGTGTTCGGTAGCTTTTATCTGCAGAACTAGGGGGTCGAAGTTTTTTTTAAAGAGACAGTACTTCGACTATCGAATGGTCGAATAGTCGAACGATTTTTAGTTCGAATCGTTCGATAGTCGAAGGTTAAAGTAGCCCATTCGATGGTCGAAGTAGCCCAAAAAAAACTTCGAAATTCGAAGTTTTTTTAATTCGAACCCTTCACTCGAATTTAGTAAATCTGCCCCTTAATGTTGTGTCTTTGGTGTTTTGGTGCAGATTCTGAACTGTTACAATTTTGCAACATTTCGTTTAGTTAGCAACCATTGTATCAATTCTAACAGCTTCCTTAAATGAAACTCTCAGATTCTGCTCAGCAGGGCCAAACATAAGAAGTGTATCAACTAGGGTTGCCTCCTTTTCTGGAAAAAAAATACCGGCCTTCCTATATATGTTTTTTCCTATTAATAACATTGGCATCAAGCATAAATTCTCTTGGCCAGGCCGGTAAAATACCGGCCAGGTGGCAACCCTAGTATCAACTAATGTATCTATTTAGAACAGTTAAAGGGGTTGTTCACCTTTCAAACACTTTTTTCAGTTCAGTTGTTTTCAGATTGTTCCCCAGAAATAAAGACTTTTTCAATTACTTTCCATTATTTATTTTTTACTGTTTTTCCATCATCTAAGTTTAAAGTTTAATGTCCCTTTCTCTGGTGTTTGACTGGCAGCTCAGTAATTCAGGTGCTGATTCTAAACTGTTACAATTTTGCAACATTTAGTTGATACATTTCTCAGCAGCATCTCTGGAGTATTAGCAACTATTGTATCAATCCTAAGGGTAAGGCCACACTGGGCATTTTGGGGAGATTTGGTCGCCTGGCGACTAATCACCTCGTCTTTGCGGTGACCAATCTCCCCAAACGCCTTCCCTCACTCTGCGCCGGCTAAAATGAAAAAAATTACATGCGATGGTTCGTTTTCCGAAGTTGCCTGAAGTTGCCTCACGATGAAACTTTGGAAAACTAATCGCTGCATGTTATTAGCGCCAGCGTTTTTTTTTTTCATTTTAGCTGGCGCAGAGTGAGGGAAGGCGTTTGGGGAGATTGGTTGGCGCAAAGACGAGGCGATTAGTCGCCAGGTGACCAAATCTCCCCAAAACGCCCAGTGTGGCCTTACCCTAACAGCTGCCTGTAATGAAACCCAGAGATTCTGCTCAGCAGGGACAAACATAAGAAATATATCAACTAAATGTTTCAATTAAGAACAGTTTACAGGGTCGGCGACCCCCCTCCCAGAGCAGCTTTAGAAAGTGAAAAATGACACTTTACACTTCAATATTAGAAAAATGGTCACACATAGAAAGTAGAAAGGCATTGGAAAAAGTTGTTATTTCTGGTGATCTATCTGAAAACAACTAGTTGTTTGAAGGTGAACCACCCCTTTAAGGGCAGTGGCCGACAGGAAGATTTTTTGCTCGCAGTTGCTCAAAAATTTTCGCAGGAAACTGAAATCGATGCCTGTAAAACCAACATATCGCAAGGTCTTCAGGCAACTTCATGATATTTTGGTGTCACTGGCAGCGATTTCCAATGAAGACGCATCTTCTTTTGTCTTTTTAAAGCAGCTCAAGGAAACCGGGCGACTTCGGAAATTGAATTGCCGCGAGTGCATTGCCTTAGGCGTTTTTTTCATTTTAGCAGGCAGGGTAAAGGCAGTTCATGCAGATTGTCGCCCCGAAGAAGAGGTGATTAGTCGCCAGGCAACTAAATCTCCCCGAATCTGCTCGGGTGCTTGAACGAAGGTGAAAAATTAAATTTTACACTTCAATATTAGAAAAATGTGACACATAGATAATTGGAAAAAGTCTATTTCTGGTCAATTCTGAAACCAATTGAACTGAAAAAAGTGAATTTCTAGATAATAATTTCTTCACTTCGTCTAGTGCAGAGAGGGCTATTGCTCTAGCGATGCGCTCCCCTGGACCTCCTCCGGATCCAGATAGGTAAGAGCACTGGGAGGGCAGCAATACAGGAGCGGCCTCAGGGCAGCTTAGGCCAGAATCATCCCTGTCAGTGCCACAGCTGTTGGCTAAAAATATAATTTTTCCATGTAACTTATTTGTTGGCAAACAAGTTAAACGGGCATGTTTGCTTCAGAAACACTACTATTGTTTACATAAATAAGCTGCTGTGTAGCAATGAGGGCAGCCATTTCAAAGGAGAAACGGCTCCGGTTGCACAGCAGATAAACTCAGTAGAATTAGGACTTGTGTGATCATCACACCTTCCCTGAGGAAGCGGTCAAGGGAGACTGCGAAACGCATTGGATTTTGGAGCAGTTTGATTTATTCATTGATCACGGATATTGGAGCAGTTTGGTTTATTCATCGAGCACAGACTCAACAGGAGAAACCTTCCTGGACCCAGAGAACTCCGGACTTTTGTTTTGCTTTGGGTACTACGTGCTTTATGATCTGGCGATCCTTGTGAGTAGAAAATCGTTTGTTTTATGGTGATTTTTAACATTTATTAAAGCAATATTATACTATATTTTGCTTTATATCTTCATTATACTACTTGGTGGATGACTAGAGAAAACTTATAAGGCGAAGAACGAACATTACTATATGCATCAAAAACCCAAGAAATCTTGTGAGTATATACCCGAAAGGGGGAATCTTGAAGAATATCACACTGGTGGATCTTCTGAAATATAGCTCTCCAGGCACCATTTGTAAACACTCTATGGGCTTAATTGCTTATCTTAATTGAGACAATACTACTCTATGGGGCCGATTCACAAAGGGTCGAATATCGAGGGTTAATTAACCCTCAATATTCGACTGGGAATTAAAATTTTAGCGCAAATAGTGCGATCGAACGATCGAAGGATTATTCCTTCGATCGAACGATAAAATCCTTCGAATCGAACGATTCGAAAGATTTTAATTCAACGATCGAAGGATTATCCTTCGATCAAAAAAAGTTAGCCAAGCCTATGGGGACCTTCCCCATAGGCTAACATTGAGTTTGATCGCTTTTAGATGGCGAACTAGGGGGTCGAAGTTTTTTCTTAAAGAGACAGTATTTCGAATGGTCAAATGGTCGAACGATTTTTAGTTAGAATAGTTTGATTCAAAGTCGTAGTCGAAGGTCGTAGTAGCCCATTCGATGGTCGAAGTAGCCCAAAAAACACTTTGAAATTCGAAGTTTTTTTACTTCTAATCCTTCACTCAAAGTTAGTGAATCGGCCCCTATGTGTGCGCTTCCTTTTGCATTCTATTTCAGAAGCTCTGTAGAATATAATGGTGTTATCTGTTATCCACTATTTAAACTGTACCATATAGCCTTTTTTCAATTTCCGCCATTGCTACACAACAGCTTGCTTATTTGAACTATAGTAGTGTTTCTGAAGCAAACAGATTGGTGTTACCAGTGCAGGGTACCATTACATGATATTTACATTAATTTGAAACACTTTCATTTTTTGGTGTTACTGTTCCTTTAACATGATTATCCAGCATGCTGGAAGTGTATACTGGGAGTTGTAGTTCCCAGCTATAGTTCCTAATTGCAGCTCCTTCTTATCCTCTCTCAGATACTTTTAGCTGCCCCCCGTAAAAAAATCTTTGAAGGGGCCTGGTGCACAGAGATTCCATCCCGCACCCTGCCCTTCTGTATCCTGCCCACAGGTAAGTCAGCAAAAAGGCACTCCTGGTAATTTTAAGAACCAAAATTCCAGTTATTAAAACAGAAATTCTGCTCTTCTAGTACAGAGAGCACAATTAAGCTCTGTGTACTTTTGATGTGCCCCCCTGGACCCCCACCAGACATAAGTGCAGGGGGGCGGCATTGAGAAAGGCAGCTTTGTGGCTTGAATTTCCCCTGGGTCCCCCTATCCCCTTGCCCCCCCCCCTCCACAACTACCAAGCCTGCTTTCTCTATAGCATACCTCCCAACATTTTGGAAGTAAAAAGAGGGACAAAAAAAATTTTCCCGCATGTAGCACAGCAATTTTTTTGACCACACCCCTTTATGTGGCCACACACCCTAATTACCATGTTTGTTTTACAAAATTTGGCAGGTTATGAAAGTTTGAAAATATTTCTCCTTATCTAAACTGTGTTTTTGTGTCTCAAAATTGTTACAAAGTATCTTATTTGCACCTGTTAGCTGTTCTGGGCTCTCTGCTAAAAGCCAATTAAGTGAGAAACTTTGTTTCTTTTTCTGGCTGTTCAGTGCAGAGAAAAGAGGGACTTTCCAGTACAAATGAGGGACTGCAGGTTGAGCTGTCCAAAGAGGGACTGTCCCTCCGAAAAAGGGACAGTTGGGAGGTATGCTATAGTTAAACCAGTAATGTGGGCCCTCCTATATACTGGCAAGTTTATTTCAAATCTATCTGGCATAATCTTGAAGAAATGGTTTGTTTTGCAAATAGATGCTAGGTCTGAAAATGTGTGGCCACATTTAAACTCATCCATTCAATACACTCAGGTAAAATATCTGAAATGCCCACAGGACTGAAAAAAGTATATGTATATATTTGACATGCAGATTGTTTCCCATATCATTTTGCCATCTTTAAGATCATTTTAAAGTAAATTATTTTAATCTGAATGACATTTCATTCCAGCAAGGTTCTAAGGCCTCGAGTTCAGGTTTAACACAAATGCAGGCATGCTGTATTGTCTTCCGCACAATGGCACTTTTCATTTAACTGAACTTTGTTAGAGAGCTCAGCATTAAGTGGTCTATTCACTAGGACTTTTGCAGCCTATAGTGTGAAACGGAAGAAATCACATAATGAATGCCAGTCCCGTGAGAATATTATCGACCACCCAAGATAGCAGCAGCCATAAATCCCAACCCAAAACCATTTCACATAGTGAATCCTTTAATGCTTGAATGGAAATGCCATGTATTATGGTCAATCTGGATAGAAAAAAAACATAATAAAGGATAATATATAACAATCAATGAGTCAAAGTATTCAGAGACAATGCTCTGGGTACCTATACAGATTGTTTGGCAGTGCCACATATTTGGCTTTATTGAAACAAATAAAGCATTATTGTTATTGACCGTGGATTAAGAAGAATATTTATATGTAATGTTTGTGGCATATGTACTTTGGTGCTGAATATATAGGCACTCTACAAATGTTCTAATATTTATAATAAGCAACATGCTCCTTAACTTCACTATCCAGCATCACTTAGTCCTTAAAGTAAAAAGGGTGTTTATCTCTAAGATTGCTCGTCTTCGCACTAGGAATTTATTTATATTTGTAGTTGCAAGTTTTAAGCTGGCCATACATTAAATGATCAGCTCATGTGGCAATGTAGCCAAACAAGCATATCTTTTCTCAATTTGACCACCATATACTAGGCCTGATGGGAATGATCCGATTGTTTGGTCCCTGGGCCAATAATCAAATCCTAATACGGACCTGTGCAGACCCACCGACAAAGACCACATCAACATGCCAATGCAACCTCGACCAAAAAGATTTTCAAACCTGCTCAATATTTTGCCAATTTTTTTCTTGATATTGATCTGGAAGATTCCAAACATGGGCCAATTAGGCTCTGTAGTACAGCAGCTCTGGCAGACATAGCATCTGCCTATCAGTCCAAACTGACAATTTTGTCAATTGCCCTTTCACCTTCCTTGACTCTTCCTGAGATGGCAGCAACATGTTGATCACCAACCCCTTAGCTTTTACTCCCACTTGCATCAAAGCAGGGGCATATTTTTGAATTCCTGGCATTGAAGCAAGTTTTGGCTGCATAAAAACCATGGGGGTCATTTATCAACACTGGGCAAATTTGCCCATGGGCAGAAACCCATGACAACCAATCAAATTGCTGCATTTATTCTTCTACTTGCAGCTAGCTTTAAAAAGCTATTCACTGATTGGTTGCTATGGGTAACTGCCCATGGGCAAATTTGCCCAGTGTTGATAAATGAGTCCCCATGTGTACTGTCAAACAGAGCCTCCTTTAAATTGTTAGAACACATAAGGACTACCAAATAGCCAATCACAGCCCTTATTTGCCACCCCTATGTTCATGATTGTGCTGCTCTTTTTACAATTGATTGTGGCTCATGGGTAGAAAAGGTTGGGGACCCCAGCCCTATGGGTTTCTCATACCCTGACTGAGCACAATGTCATCTAACTGACAAATGGCGAGCATTGTACTGCCCATCAGTTATCTGATGAAACAGTTTCCCAATAAGGCCTTAGGCTAGGGCCAGCCCATGTATTACATCGCAGGCTGAGAATCCACTGCCCTGCTGTGCCCCTAGCCTTTTGAACTGCGGGCAGATTTTGATGCAAAAATGTTGTGTTTCGATGTACAATGCTTCCAGGTGCAGGTAGACCAGAAGCAGAAGCGCAGCGGGGCAGTGGATTCTCAACCTGCGGAAAATTGCAGGCAGAGATCCACCATCCTTTGGCCCTGGCCACAGTCAGCAGTAAGGTTCAAAACTGCATTAATATAAAAATGAATGACAACCTTAAGCCCAACTACATTCTAACAGAAATTCCATATGTGGCCCTACCCATAGCAAACAGGAAAAACAAAGAAAAACCTAAAAGGCAATTAAAAGTCAGCCCTTGAATACATTATTTGTTGTGTCATCATCATTCTTTAAATATGGTTCACAGTACTTAATTCACAACATTGGGCACGTTTATTGTGCATTTGTTTAGACTTTTTTCCCACACTGTTGCTAGTGCTATAGAAGCTGTTTAGTGTATGAGCCTCTCTCCAGCTGTTCCTTTGTTGGCACTTAGTTCAGTTAGACACACTTCCATTGTTCCCTAAGCCCCTCACTGTGGGAAACTCCAACAAACTTACTGCAGAGAGCATATTTGTATGGTGCTGACAGCAAGGACAGACACCATTAGTTTCATTTGAGTTTCACTTGATACTCCTGGCTTCTGTTCTTTTAAGTAAATAGCAGGTAATCACACGACAACAACAAAAATCACAAAATATTTCTAAGATATGAAAAAAACAAGACATATCCTTTGAAGACTTTTTTGCATAAAGGGACACTAATAGGAGTTAAATATAATGAAAGTAACAGTCAGATTTATATCTGTTTAGCTTTCTGTATATTTATTATTTAAAGTCAATTTCAAACTGTCACGCAAGTATTAGTAGATACTTGGATGACAAGTCATGATAAAAAGCTGCCTGAAACTGCATTGTATACTGGAAGTGGCTCCTCTCTATGCGGATGTCTGCATTTTGAAGACGTGCGCACCAACACAATGTGCTTCCCACAGACTTTGCAACACAGCTAAAATAAATTTCAATTACACTCATCAGCCCCTTCCTGCTCATAACAAACTAGTCAGGCTGCTTTTACCACCTTAGTGGGCAGAATATTATATTCTAATGTCTAGAAGGGGCCTATTTTTGACCATAATAAAGTACACTCTTATAATATAAGAAAACATTTAATGTATTATCATTCCCACTTCATGTATCTAATACTACTAGTCCTTATTCACTGAATTATTCAGTGTGATAGACAATACTGGCAACCACAGTACCCACAGTACTCCTAAAATATCCAGTCGAAAAACATGACTTGATTGCAGACACACATTTTATACTAAAACTTAGTTTTAAATATTCAATAACATTCAACCTGTTAAGGTTGCAGTACAGGCATGTAATTTGTGATCCATAATGCACGAAACCTGGCGTTTTCCTGGTAATGAATCTTTCCATAATTTGGAGCTTCATACCATAAGCCTAAAAGAAAATCATTCAAACATTGAATAAATAAAATAGGCTTGTTTTGCCTCCAATAGGGATTAATAATATCTTAGTTTGGCTCAAGTATAAGGCACAGTTCTATTATTACAGAGAAAAGGGAAATTATTTTTAAAAATTTGGATTATTTGGATAAAATGGGCTTCCAGATAGCGTATCCCATACCTGTAGTAAGACTGTAGGTAAACCACAGCTGGAGAATAACAGATATTTCAGGGAGCAGCATTTGATATTGCCATCGTTGGCCTGCTGCCAATGACATACAAAGTCCCTTTCACTCTGCACAGGCCTAATTTCGGCTTCTATCCATCTACATAAAATATGATGATGGCCTTTCTTTGTTGGAACCATTAGCTGGAAATTTTACACCAATTCTGTATTGATTAGACAACAAGAAGACATTGATAAACGGCCTTTTAGAATCTATAGCATTTAATATGGTAAATTACCAATTGTCTCAGAATGTCAATTTCTGTGTTATAATGACAAATAATCATGACATTAATTGCCCCTTAAAATCATCTAAGGGCCCCCGTTCCCAAAAAGCACAGTTTGGGGTTAGTAGTTCTATAATCTCAAATTCTGTTATAATTATAGAGCATTGAATATAAATGCCTATACAAATAAAAAATAAATAAAAGTGCAAAAATTGTATTCCTCGCACATTGTGGCACATGCAACTATGTTGCTGTTGGGAAAACTCACAAAATCACTGAAGGCAACAATTTGAGCCCACCCTTCCATTGATTAAAATCACTTACTTTCTACCAGGACCGGTGCTCTCTTCATTAAAAAATTCACTAGCCAGGGATACTTTCCAACAGAGCATCACATTTCCATCTTCCTCGCTTCTCCTTGTTATCACTTCCTGGGCACATTTGCCAAAAAAATTTACTGTACATGTGCCGGCACAAGGTGGCATCACATAAAAGAGAAGCCAGGGAGATGGTGGCCTGGGATAGCAAGTAAAATATTTTAGTTGCTAAGACTAAACTAATCAAAGGGGGTGTCCACCTCTGTGATTTTAAGTTTTTTTCTCCTTTAAGGAAATCATAGTTCAAAAATCTGTAAGGTGAAGTAATGTTAATTTTAGCATCAAAGCAAAAAGTATGAATGCACAGTTTCCACAAACCTCTTGATCTGATATGTGTCAATGGGCTCAGTCTGCAATTAAACATACATTCTCTAATAATGGGTTGTATATTACAATTAATGGGACTACTATTGTATAATATTGCGATAGGCAGTGTATTCTTGTTCTGTAGAGCATGCAGGTTTATCACATCAAAAGCATTTGCTTACTCTTCCATAAAATTGTGGTTTGGAAGAGGAGTTTATTTATGTCTCCAGATAGGATCTCAGTGCAAATGTTTCCCACACTTCCCCTCCATCTCACAGCTTGCCTCCTGC
This sequence comes from Xenopus petersii, assembly GCA_038501925.1. Lineage (NCBI taxonomy): Eukaryota > Metazoa > Chordata > Amphibia > Anura > Pipidae > Xenopus > Xenopus petersii. The sequence continues at coordinate 35,377,578 of CM076684.1, read as the reverse complement.
TTCCTATATTGTTCAGGGCTCCAGATGCCACCCTTAATGTGACACACGTCTATTGTACCTGCAGGGGCTGGGATTGGCTACTGAGTGTGGGAACCTCTGCTCAGCCTGATCCTCACACATTATTATGCAAAGAGAGGAGTATAAAGAGGGGCTGCATCTCCCTGGGATCAGATATCACAGGACACTATCTCTCAGCTCTCCAGCTCCATCACATCCCCTTACCAGACAGGATGGCTCCATACACTGCTAGCAGCATGCTCAGTACTGAGCACAGTCACAAGGCACAAGGAATAAGAAAGGTATGTTTTGCTTAGAAACATTATTGTTTATACTCTGGGGGGGAGGCCTTAGGTTTTGAACATTCATTTCTGTGGGAACTGGGAGTATATGGATCTTTATTAGCACTTGGGTTTCCACCTGATTCCCTAAACACAGTTGCTAACCTATTGTATCTCTACTCCAGATAAGAAAACCAGTGGTTGAGAAAATGAGGAGAGATCGAATTAACAGCAGCATCGAGCAGCTCAGGATGTTACTGGAGAAAGAGTTTGAGAAACATCATCTCCCATCCAAACCAGAGAAAGCTGACATTCTGGATGTGGCAGTGAGCTTCCTGCAGCAGCACATGGTTTCCAAATGTAAGTGTCATCTCCTTACTGTCACCTCAATTTTGGGCAGCCGATCCAAGGGTAGAAATTACTAAACCCAGTTACACCTTATAGACTAATTTAGAAATAGGCAACCTGCAGACACTTTTCCATGTTAACTTTCACACCAATGGATATGATATTTGCATTATAGCATTCAGAGCATATACATAGCATATAGTAAGTATTATAGCATTCCCCTTTCGTATTGCTAAATACAAACATGGATGTTTTACTAAATATCCATTTAAAAAATCCTAGTCATAAATAGTGTATACTTTCCCTTCAACAACAAACCTGACCTTTCCCTTATTTTCCTCCCTTTCAGGTAAACCATCATCCAGTCCTGCTTACAGAGAAGGTTACTCTAAATGTCTCCAGGACTCTCAGCACTTCCTCTCCCTGCAGAAACACTCTGAGATTCACGGAAAAATGATGCAGAATTTCCATGAGGATCGTTCCGTTGCACAGAGTCTGTGTCGTTCTGTGTCACTTTATTACCAGACTCCCACTAATGGCACAGCACCACCAGCCAAGCTCCTCTGGAGACCCTGGAACTAAATTGATGGACTTGTTGATACTACCTGCCCATAAACTCATTTCGAGCTATGCATGGGAAAATAATTATTTACCATAAATTGTTGTAATCCGAGAGGATATTATTACAGGATGAAGTCCTGTATAGAGAATAGATATTGCTGTCATAGCATATGAACAGGGCCTGCCTTCTGAGAAGGAAGCTTATAATAATTATATTATTATATAAAAAAATGGTGCTTGAGTTGCACAGTATAGATGAGTTATTTTAATAGAAAAGGACAGAGTAATGCTGTAATTGTATATGATAATACACTAAGCACACTTTTGAATAGCGTTAAACTGTTTGTATATTACATTGTATCATATCCTTAGTAAGGGTTCTGCTTGCTTAGTTATAACTGTATTGTGGCACAGATAGGGGAGCCAAAAGTACATGTTGTATATTGCCACACATTATGGCATATCTGGGACTCTCTGGGTCTCGATATTTAATGTAACACTTCATTGCTAGTGATTTATTATTATATTACCATGAAAGTGCATCTTAAAGATTTCCTACACTGTATGCAATATTTGCATTTAACAGTACAATAACTGTTACATTTCTTAGTACTATGCAATATTTGCAGTATTGAAATGTTATATTTTTAAGTAATATGCAATATTTGCAGTATTTAACTGTATAACTGTTATATTTCTTTGTGAAATGCAATATTTGCAGTATTTAACAGTATATTAACTGTTACATTTCTTAGTAATATGCAATATGTGCAGTATTTAACAGTATAATAACTTACATTTCTTAGTAATATGCAATATTTGCAGTATTGAAATGTTATATTTTTTAAGTAACATGCAACATTTGCAGTATTCAACAGTATAACTGTTATAATTCTTTTAAAAAAGTAATATTTGCAGTATTTAACAGTATATTAACTGTTAAATGTCTTTGTAACATGCAATATTTGCAGTATTTAACTGTATAATAACTGTTACATTTCTTAGTAATATGCAATATTTGCAGCATTTAACAGTACATTAACTGTTATATTTCTTTGTAAAATGCAATATTTTCTATATTTAACAGTATATTAACTGGTATATTTCTTAATAATATGCAATATTTGCAGTATTTTGTTATATTTTTTAAGTAATATGCAATATTTAACAATAGAATAACTGTTCTATTTCTTAGTAATATGCAATATTTGTAGTTTTTGGTAAATTTTTCAAGTAACATGCAATATTTGCAGTATTTTGTTATAGTTTTAAGTAATATGCAATATTTGCAGCATTTTGTTAAATTTCTCAAGTAATACGCAATATTTGCAGTATTTAACAGTATAACAATTGTTATATTTCTTATTATTATGCAACATTTGCAGTATTTAACAGTATAACTGTTGCATCTCTTTGCAGAATGCGATATTTGCAGTATTTAACAGTATATTACCTGTTACAGTTCTTAGTTATATGCAATATTTGCAAAATATTTGTTGGAACTTTTCCATACATATGTTTTCCATGTGTGAATGACTTACCAATTAATAAAATTATTTGTCTGCATAAATGTTGTTTTTCTGTGTTCTGTAAGCATATAAGGAACAGAAGTGCATATATAAAAGGAGGTATCCATGTAATACTGATAGGAAGGTGCCAGTGTTCTTCCATGAGCATTGCTGGGTGTGTTCACTTAACAGAATTATTCACTCTGTGGTTCTTTGGCTGTTGTTAAACTACACTCCCAAACCCCTGACAACTATTGGTATATTCTGGGAGTTATACTTCAGCAATTGAGTTAGCAATGATATATTTATCAAAGGGTTACATAGATGAAACACTTTAATTTATGCTCCTAAAATTTTTTTACAACGGATTAAAGAACTAGGCAATCCCTCTCTGGTAAACTATATTTTTTTAAATCTTTGATATATATGCACCAGATAGTGCTACAGTTTTCACTTCAACCTGCTCTATTACACCCCCATCTTGCAGTCCCTTCTATTCTACCCCCCCACACTAAAAGTGTTGTTCCACTATACTGTACCTGCTATTCCACAGCCCATTCCCAGTGGCTAATTTCCTACTCTAGGTAACACTTTACCCTACCTTAACTGATATGCCACAGTCCCTTCCTTAAGGAGAAGGGTCCACCTAAATATACCAGTAGTGCTGCTCTGAGTCCCCTGTCAAAAGAAACACAACATTTCTTTCTTTCTATTGTGTACACATGGGCTTCTGTGTCAGACTTCCTGTCTTCAGCTTAAACCTCCTTGCCCCGGGCGTAAGCATGCTCATTTTGCTCCTCTTCCATATTCACCCTTCTGCTTCTTCATTTGCCTTGACTGAGGCATTCTCTGTAGATAGCTATATCAACAGCACCATGGGAGATTCCAGTGATATGTGTTAGTGCAAACATGAATGGAAAATGCGAAGTGCCAGAGGGTTACAGACTTTTTGGTTTCAAGCCCGTCCGTCTTAATTGTTGGAAAATTCCTTCTTCCACATTTTCCCCCCCAATTAAACCTATATGAAGCTTAGTGAATATTGTGGCATTTTTATGATATTTGCCAACTGCGGGTAGCACAGATTTCTTGCAGTCGACAAATCTCATAGTGGGCCATTGCCCAAAGGGGTACAAGAGCTGGATTTAAAGTTTATAGAAAACTCATTTCGACAGGATTAAGGTCCATAGTTGGTCATAGTTTCCTGGGCACAAGTTCAAGAGCATGTAACACAAAATAGATCCGTTTCGGTGGCACCCTAAAAGGATTTTGTTATTCAACAGACAAAAACTGGTCATAAGAAAGTTTATAAAGATCTTTTTGTAGAGGATGATAGACCTGTAGAATACAATATTTTGGTACTATTTATTCATTTTTTTAAGATTAGTAAGATTAAATTGATGGTATTGTATAGTTCAGTGTTTTCTTTCATTAGCTGAAATAGTTTTGACACACACAAAGATTTGGGGAGATTAGTCGCCTGGCGACAAATCCTTTCTTGTTCGAGCGACTGATCTCCCCGAACTGCCTTCCTAGAATCTAAATCACCATCGGGATGGTATCGGGAATTAAGATTCTAGCTGGCAGGAAGGCTTTTCGGGGAGATTAGTCGCCTGAAGAAGAGCCGCTTTGTCGGCGGGTGAATAAATCTCCCCGAATCTTCACAGCAGGATGGCACTCAGATCGCTTTGTTTTCCGAAAACCGAAGCGAGCCGTGTGCCATCCTGCCAGCGATTCACATTCTTGCCAGCAGGAAGGCATTTCTTAGTTGCCCGAAGAAGAGATTTGTCGCTGGGTGACTAATCTCCCTGGAATCTTAGCGTGTGCCACCACCCTAAATATAAGGGAAGGGGTATTTGAAATTTCCATTTATATTAAAAGCTTGAAGCATCACACATACAGTATATATAGCCATAACACACACTCAAATCATTGGGCGGTACATTTCTAAACAGATTCTGTTGCCTTTACGGACAAAGCCCCAAAGCAATGTTCTCCCCCTCTGACTTCACACCAGACTGTGTGCTTGGTCCTGTGCTGGCTGCCCAGCCGCATCTCATTTACTTTGATGTCACAGGTAATAAAGTCACGTTAAGGTGCCAGAGAATTAGCTGCATTTATAGCTCGAGAAGCCAGCCAAAGGTTTTATTACACTGTGGGAGTTGAACTTGAATATAGATCCCTCACATAGATTACAAAAGTGTGTCAGTCTGGGCATAAAGCATTTGATTATAATGTTACCGATGATTAAACAAATTTAGACATCTATAAGGTTGCTGTTCCTTACTAGAAAAAAAAAATTATTTTGGGCTTCTATTGGTATTTACATTACTGCCAATGGGAAGTAACCAGGACCAATCCACAGTGTCCACCTTTTATAACTAATCAAAATGCCTGGTATGCCATTGAGACCATTGAACTAGATCATTGAACTAGACACAATAATGTTTTAATAATTGCTTTTTCAAAGCACTGGCATTTTAGGTTCAACTCTGACCAGAGAATTGTCAGGGATGGGGATTATATACTAAAATACTTCAAAATAAAGTATGATACTCACTAATTAGATACAGGACTAAACGTGTTAAAAATTAAATGTTATTTTTAAAGCTTTAAAAAAATATTGTCATGTTTTGCATGCACACAGAGGTATTTCTATATATAAATATATTGACTTTATGCCACATGTGTTTATAAAAAAACTGCGTGGAGCAATAATAATTTCTTTTGAACAGCATCTCAGTGCAAATGTTTCCCACACTTCCCCTCCATCTCACAGCTTGCCTCCTGCTTCCTATATTGTTCAGGGCTCCAGATGCCACCCTTAATGTGACACACGTCTATTGTACTTGCAGGGGCTGGGATTGGCTACTGAGTGTGGGAACCTCTGCTCAGCCTGATCCTCACACATTATTATGCAAAGAGAGGAGTATAAAGAGGGGCTGCATCTCCCTGGGATCAGATATCACTGGACACTATCTCTCAGCTCTCCAGCTCCATCACATCCCCTTACCAGACAGAATGGCTCCATACACTGCTAGCAGCATGCTCAGTACTGAGCACAGTCACAAGGCACAAGGAATAAGAAAGGTATGTTTTGCTTAGAAACATTATTGTTTATACTCTGGGGGAAGGCCTTAGGTTTTGAACATTAATTTCTGTGGGAACCGGGTGTGTATGGATCTTTATTAGCACTTGGGCTTCCATCTGATTCCCTAAAGACAGTTGCTAACCTGTTACTGTATTTCCTTCCCCAGATAAGAAAACCAGTGGTTGAGAAAATGAGAAGAGATCGAATTAACAGCAGCATTGAGCAGCTCAGGATGTTACTGGAGAAAGAGTTTGAGCAACATCATCTCCCATCCAAACCAGAGAAAGCTGACATCCTGGAGGTGGCAGTGAGCTTCTTGCAGCAGCAAATGGCTTCCAAATGTAAGTGTCATCTCCTTACTGTCACCTGCAAATGGGAAATGGGTCTCCTTGAAGAAATAATCAAAATGTAAGATTTATAACAAACCTAATAATGTTCCTTGCTTCTTCCATAGATGCACAATCATCCAGCCCAGCCCACATGGAAGGCCACTCTAGATGTCTCCAGGACTCTCTGAAATTCTTCTCCCCAAAGATACAGTCTGAGTTTCCAGAGAATTTTCTACACAATATCTATGAGGATCATTCTATGACAGTCAGTCCTCCTATGTCACCTTTGTACCATATCCCTACCAAATGCACAACCCCTGGGACTGGCAAAGTTCTCTGGAGACCCTGGTAGACATTTGATGAACTTTCTGAGCATCACCTTCAACTCAAGGATAACCTGCAGACTGGTGGCTTACCTGATGGTTTATTATGACTATGTAATAGAATAACTGGTTACTGTAATGGTGCAACACCAAAGCTATTTTGTAGCTGTATGAATTATATCCAGGCAATGTCTGGTGCATCTGGTTTATACCAGATTGTTCAGTTAAATGATATTTGTAGCTGTCAGTAAGGACAGTGAGTAACTTTTCTATGTGAAATTAATTGTCATTATTATATAATGTTATGCATATGGCATTGACCATGAAAGTAAAACAGATGCTTTAAGGTTAGAGCTTATAGACACTGAACTGAAGTGAAAAAGTATCTACTGTATATATTACAATATCTGTATCCTCAGTGAGGAGAAAATGTATTCCTAAAGTTGGTTTGGGAAGGAAAAATTGTCAAACGACATTGTTAGTTATGACTTATATGTATTCTACTATGTGGAAAACGTTCTTCTTTTATTCCCAGCACCCTAACCAGCGTAAGGGGTTTCTGGGAGTTGTAGTTCAGAACAGTAGTTGGATAATTGTTATCTCTGTGCTGTGAAGAACAAAGTGAATCTGTGATTCATTTCTTACCATGTATGCAGTTATTGCACTTATTGGTATATTGTATAAATATCTGAGTTATGCAATATTTGCAAGTTTATTTGTGCCTGGATGTTAAATGTGTGCATTTATTTAAAATGCTACCTATGTATTTTCAATAAATTGATTTTTTTTAAATGAATTTATTTTTCTGTTCTGGATAATTATATGTCCGAAAGACTATGCAATTGGGTGATTTAAAGGTGCAATATATTAATATAGTGTTTGTCCACAAATAGAAAGCATGAAAGTAACATTATCACTCCAGATATCAACATTTATGCATATGAGGGGGGTTGACATATTGCTTGCCGAGACATATATCCATAGACTTTTGCATAACAGTTACCATTTATGTTACCACTAGAGGTGCTGTTCTACTAATACCTATGGTGAAGGGTCAGAATCTTTTTTTTCTACGAATGCTGTATCTACTCCCCTTAATTTCAACAAGAAGCAAACTGTAAAATTCTTTGGACTATCTATGATTTCAACTGCAAATCTCAAGGTAAAATTACACAAAATGGTCATTAATTTATATTATTTAAATTTGTCATTCACCAAAATCCTGATGTATTTTGAGACTTTGTACTCCAAGTATGTAGCCACATTGGCAGTCTATGTGCTGCTGAAATTTACTATTCTCTAAAGGCTACTGGTTACTAGAAGATGATGGGAGTTGTAGTACAGAAAATGTAGGTCTTACTAAGAACGCTATACTGCATATAAAGATAATCTGTCAAAACAATGTAATATTTATAGCAACATTCTACAGCATAGAAAATTTTTACTTTATTATTTTTTTTTATTAAGTGCAATTATCGTTAAAATGTGAAACAGGTAACCAGGGCCTAATTTCCTGGAGATAATATTACATTTATATCTGCTTATTTCCCCTCCTTCCTCTAATTAGGAAAATGTGGCACTTTTGTTCACTGTTGCCCTTAGTTTACTGGTTCTTAACCTCAGATCCCCACATGTTGCAGAACTACAGCACCCAGGTTGCTTTGATCCTTGATTCTGTATTGGAGGATGGTGGGAGTTAGTAGTACCAGCAATATCTGGGACCACAAATCAAGAAACAGGGTCTTAGTTGAGGATGTTATTCCCTCAGACTTTAATCCCATCATCGCCTTAGCTACTATTCCTCATTAAAAGGGTGGTTCACCTTTACGTGAACTTTTAGTATGTTATAGAATGTCAAATTGTAAGTAACTTTTCAATTGGTCTTAATGTTTTCTTTTATATAGTTTTTGACTTATTTGCCTTCTTCTTCTGACTCTTTCTGACTTTTCAAATGGGGGTCACTGACCCCATGCTCTGTAAGGCTACACATTTATTTTTATTGCTACTTTTTATTACTCATTTTTCTATTCAGGCCCTCTCCTATTCATATTCCAATGTCTTATTCATATCAATGCATGGTTGCTACAGTAATTTGGACCCTAGCAACCAGATTTCTGATATTGCCAACAGGAGTTTTGCTGAATATAAAGCAAAAAAAACGACAAATATTAAAAAACAAAAACCAATTGAAAATTGTCTCAGACTATCACTCTATAGTTTACAACATTCTAAAAGTTAATTTAGGGTGAACAACCCCTTTAAATCTCAGAACACTAATTTTAATATATAATACCCCTCTTCATCATTTGCCTAAAATATTACACCAGAGGGTCATTCTGCCTTGCAGAATTGCTGCAGAAAACAGAGTGCAGAGACCTGCGACTGCACCAAAACATATAGAGCTCAGCTGACTGCATTATTCAGCAGCGAAAGGAGCAGCGTGCAGCATATCTGGGTACAAAGGCTTACTAGATGAGCACCAAGACGTCCGCTCTAGCACTTGCATCACCCCCTCCCCCTCGGGTTATCACCTGAAACTACCTGCATCATGGTTAAAAAATATTGGGGACCTAGAAGAACAAAATGCCATTTTCCCCAAATCTCACCATAACTCTATAAAGATTTTAATTCATCCAGGTTTTGATATACAGTATCTAGTAGAATTAAGTCTAAAGGTGGCCATACACGGATAGATCCGCTCGTTTGGCGATGTCGCCAAACGAGCGGATCGCCCTCCGATATGCCCACCTTTAAGGTGGGCAATATCGGGCAGATCCGATCGTGGGCCCTAGGGCCCAACGATCAGATCCTAGCTCTCACAAACGGGCGGTCGGATCGCGGGACCGCATCAACGAACAGATGCGGCCGCGATCCGACGGGATTTTTAACCCCATCCGATCGAGATCTGGCCGACTTTCGCCCAGATCTCGATCGGGAAAGCCCGTCGGGGGCCCCCATACACGGGCCAATAAGCTGCCGACACGGTCTGTCGGCAGCTTTTATCGGCCCGTGTATGGCCACCTTAAAGCAACTGGACTAAGAAAGTCTGCTAGATACTTTTCACCATAACTCAGTTTGAGTTTGGGAAACATTGACCTAAACCATATAGAAGATGGTCTACTTGATAATATCTATCATTTAGGGCTCCAGCATTATATGAGCCCCAGCAGGTGATAGAAAATAGAAAATAGGGCCAATCATTCATTCTTTTCCGAATCTGCAGGACTTTTTTTTAAGGCATTAGGACATTTATTTTGGTGTCTCCCAGCAAAGGCTTTGGAAAACATTCTCTGTGGTGCACACCTCCCCAAAATGCATGCATCTGCATGGAATGGAGCCACCAATCTAACATGACTCCAGACAGATTTTCCACTTTGACTTATCTCCATAGAAGTTGCAGCCACAAATATCCTTGTTTGATATTTGTCTGAAGCTTGCTTTCAGTAATGCATACACAAACGTATTGATACACATGAGACTGGCAAATACATTGGGGCAAATTCATTAAAGGGTGAATTTTCGCCAGCGACTGCTTCGCTACACTCCGTGCCACTTTGCCAGGCGCAAATTCGTTACCACTACGACCAATTCACTAAAATGCAAAGTTGCATCTAAGCAGCTGAACGCATGCAAATTTTCGCTATCGTTATTTTCACAGCGAAGTTTCAATAGCGTTCATTTCTGCTGAGCGAAACTTCTCTAGCACTCTTATGCGTAGGTTAATTAGAATAGGGCGGGTACCTAAAAGTCATATGGATGTCTTTATTAGTGATGTTGGTGCAAATGCTTGAAGTGGCCACTTTTTCACATGTCCAGTGAGCCATAATAAAGCCCGAAAAAAATCATCTAATGCCCTAGACATGAGCCCATCCTTAAACAAATGTGTCATATCCCTCAAATTAGTTTAAAAAAGAAAGTTGCCTGGCAATAGGGTGCGAATGAACACTACGGATGGTCTCGTTCACTAACGAATTGTCCTTTACGCCTGTTAGTGAATTGGCAATGTCCCATGGTATTTCTGGCGAATTGTCACTAGTGTCTCACTAGTGAGTTTGCCCCATCGACTTTCATAGCAAGTCACCTTTGTTGCTGTTCATGTAAAAAAAAACAAAGTATGTTTTAGTTTTGCTTTTAATTTTTAAGAAATATTCCTGTGCGCAGTACTATTTGGTTACAAGAATAAGCCAAGAGTCTCGGGTGAAACTCAAATGAAACTATTGGTGTCTGTCCTTGCTGTCAGCACCATACATATGCACTCTGCAGTAAGTTTGTTGGAGTTTCCCACAGAAAGGGGCTTAGGGAACAATGGAAGTGTGTCTAACTGAACTAAGTGCCAACAAAGGAACAGCTGGATAGAGGTTTTATACAGCTTTTATAGCACTAGCAACAGTGTGGGAAAAAAGTCTAAACAAATGCACCATAAACTTGCCCAAATGGTATGAAATAAGTTCAAATTAATAGTATCTGTCAGAATTCACTAGTAGAAACAGGGGGAAGTAAATGGGAATTAAGCTCCAGACAAATGATGGTGAAATGGTTTGCTTCACTGAATAGGTTCCTATACTACAGAGCCAATCAAATCAAGACACCCCCACCACCACCAATTTAGTCTACTTACCTTCAGGGTAAAACTGGCCATAGATGCAAAGATCCTATCGTTCGAATCCTCAAACGATTTGACTTATCGGACTTTCCAAAAAAAAAGAACAGATCAGCCAATGTTCTGCCCCTAACAGTAATCTTACGAAAGTTATGTCCGACAAAAGCTAGTGACAGTTTCCCACTGAAGATCGTCAGATCAGCAATACACGCACAGATATTATCGGCAGCCGACAGAAATTTTCTAACCTTTCCGCTTGACTGAACGACCGATCGGCATGGCACAACAGATGTCGGGACACTCCACACACAATCCAAAAATCGTACGAATCGAGCTTTAGTCTACCTTTTCTCCTATCCTGTGCCCACAACCAAGTGCCTGCACAATTTGCTGTCTTGTGCTGGAGAAGAATGGTGCACATGATCAAGGTATCAATATGATTTTACTGGTGAAGGTGGCAGCAGATGCAGCAGGCAAATACTCACATGGGGTAAACACAGGGGAAACCTTAATCTGCAAATGTAGAGGGACGGGCACTGAGTGTGTCCTGTAGCAGGTAATAAAAATAAGGTGCCATTAAAAATTCTCAGTGCTTATTACAGCCTCTGCATCACATTGGAATAATAGTATCTCTGTAACCATTTCCCATGTTTTTTCTGTTTTATGGTACAGGTATAGGATGCATTATCCAGAAGCCCGTTATCCAGGAAGCTCAGAATTACAGAAGGGCGGTCTCCCATAGACTCCATTATAATCAAATAATTCAAATTTTAAAAAAGTCTTTCCATTTTTCCTTGTAGTAATGATACAATACCCTGTACTTAATTCCACTTAAGATATACAGGTATGGGATCCATTATACGGAACCCATTATTCAGAAAATACCGATTTACAGAAAGGCCGTCTCCCATAGACTCCATTATAGATAAATAATTCAGATTTTTAAAAATGATTTCCTTTTTCTCTGTAATTATAAAACAATACATTGTACTTGACCCAAACTAAGATATAATTAATCCTTATTTGAAGCAGAGCCAGCCTATTGATTTTATCCGGTCCCTAGCATTCTGGATTACCGGTCCCATACCTGAAATAATTTCTTATTGGAGGCAAAATAATCTTATTAGGTTTGATTAATGTTTACATGATTTTTTGTAGATTTAAAGTATGGGGATCCAAATTAAAGAAAGATCCCTTATCAAAAAAACCCAGGCCAATGAGCTTGCACTCAGCTACAGTAGAGTTACCGCTAAGGTTAACAGGTTGAAATACTAAAGATTTGAGTTCAGAAACATGTAAGGGGGCACTATTTTTTGTTTTGTCTGTTCTCCTCATTGGCATACACTTTGGGAGGCACATAAACTATTGAGAATTTGGCTTTCAAGTGCCCTACCTAGCCTAACAGAAGGGGAGAGGGTGTGCTGCATAAATGGGTAGGTACTGTGCATTTTCTGCACTTTCCAGTACTGCATTTGCTCTCTTTATGATTTAGTTGGTCTAGCCTAGCAGTGGCATAACTAGAAATTTCTGTACCCCGCAACAAATCATTTTAAAGCCTCTCTAAATTTTGGGAACATGATATTTTTTATTAACATTTATTGATTATGTGCCCACAGGACCTTTAATACTTCCTGGGCCCCAGTAGGAATAGGGTACACAGCTATACTTATGCTCCTTTAGTCTAGTGTTTGCCAAGTTGTGTGCTTTTCATGGGCCAAATAATAATAAAAAGACTGTGCCATACAAATAAGTCAGCAGCATGGTCATGTGAGTAGGAAAGAATTTACAAATAGGAATATAAATAGGCTTAGCTGGCAGAATATCATACATAATGTATTTGCCAACTTCTATATCTGAAGGTCCCCTCCCATGGCTGGCAATGCAGACTGGTAGCTCAACACATCCTTGACTCCTTTGATGGGCTAGCGTTTCTGGGGAAACTCTTCTGAGCAGATTCACAAGAATATCATTTGACACTTCGCCCCTTCCCCTGCCATGAGATACAAAAACCATCAGGTTTCGGTTGCACTCTCCTAAGCACCTCCATTGAGTTAAGGGCACCGTAAATGTTGGAGGAGATACAGTTTCAGGCAGGTGTTCGTGTGCAGGGACAGTAGTTACACAAACATGATTTTGGCAGCAGTGTGAGTATCTTATTAGGTTTGATTAATGTTTACATGATTTTTTGTAGATTTAAAGTATGGGGATCCAAATTAAAGAAAGATCCCTTATCAAAAAAACCCAGGCCAATGAGCTTGCACTCAGCTACAGTAGAGTTAACAGGTTGAAATACTAAAGATTTGAGTTCAGAAACATGTAAGGGGGCACTATTTTTTGTTTTGTCTGTTCTCCTCATTGGCATACACTTTGGGAGGCACATAAACTATTGAGAATTTGGCTTTCAAGTGCCCTACCTAGCCTAACAGAAGGGGAGAGGGTGTTCTGCATGAATGGGTAGGTACCAGGTCTGGACTGGGAGTCAAAATAGGCCCTGGCATTTCAAGTACACAGAGGCCCAACCAGTCTCCCACCAGCCCAGTCCATAGTGACTGTCTATGGCATCTTACAGCAGCCCCTCTGGCATTTGCCAGAACTTACAGATTGCCAGTCCGGGCCTGGTAGGTACTGTGCATTTTCTGCACTTTCCAGTACTGCATTTGCTCTCTTTATGATTTAGTTGGTCTAGCCTAGCAGTGGTATAACTAGAACTTTCTGTACCCCGCAACAAATCATTTTAAAGCCTCTCTAAATTTTGGGAACATGATATTTTTTATTAACATTTATTGATTATGTGCCCACAGGACCTTTAATACTTCCTGGGCCCCAGTAGGAATAGGGTACACAGCTATACTTATGCTCCTTTAGTCTAGTGTTTGCCAAGTTGTGTGCTTTTCATGGGCCAAATAATAATAAAAAGACTGTGCCATACAAATAAGTCACCAGCATGGTCATGTGAGTAGGAAAGAATTTACAAATAGGAATACAAATAGGCTTAGCTGGCAGAATATCATACATAATGTATTTGCCAACTTCTATATCTGAAGGTCCCCTCCCATGGCTGGCAATGCAGACTGGTAGCTCAACACATCCTTGACTCCTTTGATGGGCTAGCGTTTCTGGGGAAACTCTTCTGAGCAGATTCACAAGAATATCATTTGACACTTCGCCCCTTCCCCTGCCATGAGATACAAAAACCATCAGGTTTCGGTTGCACTCTCCTAAGCACCTCCATTGAGTTAAGGGCTCCGTAAATGTTGGAGGAGATACAGTTTCAGGCAGGTGTTCGTGTGCAGGGACAGTAGTTACACAAACATGATTTTGGCAGCAGTGTGAGTATCGGAGTGTTTTGGAGTTTCCCACACTAGTTCAATGCTTTCAGCTGGGCAACAAAAGAAGTGTGCCATACTATATGCCTCATTAGCAATGCGCTTTGACCTCACAGTGTGTTTTACTGAAATCCAACTCTTAGCACCATCTGGATTGGGTATTTGCTTATATCAGCCATCCTTGAGAAAGTATACAAATGAAAAGGGTCAGAAAGAAATAATAGGCCCTTGGGTTGTCTGTGTCAGGGAGCAAGGGCACATTCTGGATTGCATCTTACCAGCTCAAGGGTCATTTACAACTAAAAAGCCAGTTGTAGATGCACACTTACTTCATCTCTACCTGAATTGCAGAAGGTCTCTGCTAAAGACTCTGCACCCTATTTTGGAGCAGAGATCTGCCCCCCCCCATAAATACAGCCCTGTATACTTTCAGCAGCGCTGTACCTATGATGGGCATGTAAGCTTCCACCCTCACACCCTCTAATGTGTGCGTCATAAAACTTATATCTGTATAAAGTCAAAAAACACCCAACCTTGCAACAATCAACTTTTAACCAGAGAAGCTCATTTAAAGCATTTTCAAATAACAGTTGATCCACTGCTTGAGGGGATACTAGGAACTGTAGTTAAGTATACCTGGGGGGAATGTAGAAGGCCCATGTTTGACATTCAATGTCTATGAGAATGTGCCCTTGGGTGCTTTTACCTGTCTTTGATGTGTGGTGTGTTATTATGTCTTTCCCCAGAGGGCAATGCAACCGATAATTGACTTAAACCTATTTTGTGGTTCTGTACACATGGGAAGTGACATCAATACTGAATGCAGAAAAAAACTGCCTTAATAGATCATGGCAACTGGCAAAGAATCCACCCAATGATAATCATACTCCTAAGGCTGATGGCACAAGTAGTTTTCAGCTGGCTGGTAAGCACACAAAATCATCTCCAGTATCTCCCACTGACTTGCATTAAAAACGCTGAAAAAGCCAGTACAGGTATGGGACCTGTTATCCAGAATTCTCTGTACCAGATAATGGATCTTTCTGTAATTTGGATCTTTATACCTTAAAGCTGCTTGAAAATCATGCAAACATTAAATAACCCCAATAGGCTGATTTTGCTTCCAAAAAGGATTCATTATATCATAGTTTGGATTTTTTTTAATTTCAATTATTTTATTATAATGGAGTCTTTGGAGTATAATGGCCTTTATTTAATTCAGTTCAGGATTAGAGGCACTGCTCATACACCCTGGCCTTCTGTAATGGACGCCTGGTGCACGGTGATGGAGGGATCGGCACCCTCCAAATAGGACGATTCCAGGAAGATTCACTGGCACTCAAAGGCTGGTGCAAGCAGGAACAAGTCCTTGCGTCTTTATTTGCAGTTAAAGCAACATTTTGGGTTGTACCCCTTTGTCAAGCATCTGTAATTCAGAACTCTGGATAACGGGTTTCCAGATGACAAATCCCATACCTGTACTGGGCGTTTTTAGCTCAAAATCCCTCACTACAACATCTCCAGGTTACAAACTTACAAACTGCTTGCTCATAGCAGCAGGAGAAAAGTTCTGCAGAGTATGTCAAGAGATTAGAAAAGTGTAATCAGGGGCTTAAATATAGAGGAAGCAGATAGACCCTGAGACTGCTGTGGGGTACCTGGAGGTATAGGGTGCCCAGTGTGTATGTGGCCAGAATGATGGCAACTTGTTTGCTTTGACCATATCATCACAAGACAATTCACTCAATGCATGCTTGCTATTTGCTGTGTTATAGAATAACATGAAGAGATAAATCCATGTACCAGGAATTAGATTAGAGTGTGCATAGAACTGCTATTAGTTGGGCAGTGCACTACGGGTCCATTGGATAAGTATATACCTTATAAAAGAAATTCCTTAACCTTTAATTTACCTATCTCTTGGCCAAATCTGTCCTTTTTTATATTGCACAATATATTTAAAATCAAATCTGTTGCAATGAAGGAGGCACACTTTCTGGAAACATGCTGGTATAATTTAACATGCAGACCTTGCGTGGAGCAATAATCATTTCTTTTGAACAGCATCTCAGTGCAAATGTTTCCCACACTTCCCCTCCATCTCACAGCTTGCCTCCTGCTTCCTATATTGTTCAGGGCTCCAGATGCCACCCTTAATGTGACACACGTCTATTGTACCTGCAGGGGCTGGGATTGGCTACTGAGTGTGGGAACCTCTGCTCAGCCTGATCCTCACACATTATTATGCAAAGAGAGGAGTATAAAGAGGGGCTGCATCTCCCTGGGATCAGATATCACAGGACACTATCTCTCAGCTCTCCAGCTCCATCACATCCCCTTACCAGACAGAATGGCTCCATACACTGCTAGCAGCATGCTCAGTACTGAGCACAGTCACAAGGCACAAGGAATAAGAAAGGTATGTTTTGCTTAGAAACATTACTGTATATTCTCTGTGGGGGAGGCCTTAGGTTTAGAACATTCATTTATGTGGGAACTTAGATCTTGGGTCTTTATTATCATCTGGGCTTCCATTTGATTCCCTAAAGACAGTTGCTAACCTTTTACTGTATTTTCTTCCCCAGATAAGAAAACCAGTGGTTGAAAAGATGAGGAGAGATCGAATTAACAGCAGCATTGAGCAGCTCAGGATGTTACTGGAGAAAGAGTTTGAGCAACATCATCTCCCATCCAAACCAGAGAAAGCTGACATCCTGGAGGTGGCAGTGAGCTTCTTGCAGCAGCAAATGGCTTCCAAATGTAAGTGTCATCTTCTTACTGTCATCTGCAGATGGGGAATGGGTCTCCTTGTAGAAATAATCAATATGTAAGATTTATAACAAACCTAATAATGTTCCTCTCTTCTTCCATAGATGCACAATCATCCAGCCCAGCCTACATGGAAGGCCACTCTAGATGTCTCCAGGACTCTCAACACTTCTTCTCCCTGCAGAAACACTCAGAGCTCCCAGAGAAGCTTTTGCAAAATTTCCATGATGATGTGATAGCGTGTCCTTCTGTGTCACCTTTTTACCAGAATCCTGCCAAGTGCACAACCCCTGAGGCCAGCAAAGTTCTCTGGAGACCCTGGTAGACATTAAATAGACTATGGTTTCTGATGCAGCATCATTTGCAGGGTGCTCAGCTCTTCTGGGCATTAGGCAATTGCAATGGGACTAATTAAGCCTTTTAATGAAAAAAGGTAATGGTTGCTATTTATAAGCTGGCTGTAATCAAAGTGTCCTATGTAATCGATTATAGGTCTGTTTATCCAGTAAGATATTTCCTACAGAAAAACAAATGTTGCCTTCTGAGAAGGAAATTGTGTTCTGTTAAATATTTCATGTATATTACAATGTAATTGTTGGTATCAATTTCATCAGTTCATTATATGGTATGGAGGGGACAGTAGCTCTCTATTCCATTAGTATTTATGTATCATACTGTTATCATTTGGATTATTTTTATGTAGTCCTTCTTTAAAATTAGGGACAATTACTCCTTATAATGCTTGAATAATTCTGTTGCAAGTGCAGGATTATTAGGTTTGGTATATAATAGTTATGTTATATGTTTAGCATATCTGTTACAATATGGTGTCATTATTATTATTATTATGTAATACAATACCATTGCTGGTATAGAAGTATACACTGTGTGTAACATAAGAAACCTGTATCCTCTGTGAGGATTACACAATAATGCATTCAATATATGGATGTGTAGTGTGATTTAATAAGTAATGTTGGTAGTGATGCATTAGGGCCTAATGATGAATTGGTTCTGTATGTTTGCTGAATATCTGTGCTTGTAGTATGCGTAAAAGCAAAAGTTCTCTGGTATGCAGTATCTGTAATTAATGAATGTCACTCTCATGACACAGAATATAAAGCTGTTTTCCATAATGGAAGTTTGTATAAATGCACTTCAATAAAAGGCCTGTATTAATCATTCTCTTGCTTTATTTTCCTGTTATTTCATCAACAAATGTTCTTCTAAACTGGGCTAAATCAGAGTATGGGGCATATTTATCAAAGTGTAAAATAGTTCATTATGGGGAAATTTCACAGCTCTCTAGGTATATCTATCAAAAAGGGTGAATATAGAGAAAACTCTGTGATCCCTCTATTCTACTACAGTGCGTCTTCCTAGTCCTGAAAGTTAATTGGCCTCTTTATGAATAAACATGTAATTCTTCTGTAGTTGGGATATGGGTATTTGTATTCTTGGGCCCCCATAACCCTCAGGTGTCAGGGCATCAAAGTTGATACAGCATGTTATAAAACGTGCCCCCTACGGTATAATATATATAGCAAATAATGTAGCTTCTGTTATAAAATTGTATTATATTTACCTGTGTACCATTGGTTATTCAACACATTAGTTGTGCCAGGGCTGATATTTAAAGGGTAGTTCAACTTTAAGTTATCCTTTAGTAGGTTATAGAATGGCTACTTAGTTCTAAGATAATATTATCTATTTACCTTCCTTTAATGGGGTTCCATTTATTCTCAGGTATCCACATAAGACACAGACACATTATCTTTGATACTGACAAAACACTGGTGTGTGAACATGGGAAGCAGAACTGGAAGTCAGGGAGCCACACAAACTCCTGAGTTTACGTTCTCACCAATATTTAAAACAACTTAATAGACTTGTGCAACACTGAGATCCCACAGAACAGGGGGTGAGAAAAGCTCTGTCCTATCACTTTCCTATGTCCTGTCAGCTGCTTTCTCTCTGTTTCACTGTTCGAGGAAGGAAAGGAAACTGTACTTTCTGACACTCTCCTCATTCATCCTCAGCTGCTGAGACTGGTGACAATGACTCTCTTTCTGCTCACATATTCACATACATGTGATGTGTGTATATATATATATATGGACACTTGTGCTATTAGAAAATTACATTGTTCATTTATTGAACATATATTTATTGAACATATAGCATTGAAATGCACAAAGTCCCCAATAAATGGGGTAGTAAAGACCCAGACAATTAGCGTACACAAACTATCAAATAACCCTCCCCATTATGCACCCCAAATAAATACACCAAACACAGGTTGGACTGCAACTTAATGTATGCAATTAACACCACACATTATAAAATACTTCAATACTACTTTTAAGTACTTCCTAACCGCCCCATAAATATTTTTGGAGGGCCCGGCACATATTGGTGCTCCTGCTTGCACCTCTCTGCAAGGGCCCATTATCAGGCATTACTTCCCCCAATAATAATACTAATACTTGGTTATTACTGGAAAAATGCTACCTATGCACAGTTGTGTCTGCATTTAGTGCCACATAGACAATGTATAAAAGTACATTGCAGTGCGATCAGGCCCAGACTGGCAATCTGTGGATTCTGGCAAATGCCAGAGGGGCTGCTGTAAATTCCCATAGACAGTCACTATTTATTGGGTGGGTGTGGGCATGCTTGGTTTTTGTGAACCTGAAATGCCAGGGTCTATATTGATTCTAGGTCCAGACCTGAGTGTAGCCAGTGTTCCCCTGACAGCATTAATGGCAATGTTTCTGAGCTCAATAACTGGTATACCAATAGCATGCTGAGTCTTTTGATTATGTATGCGTAGAAAAGCAAGTTCATCAGTGGACCTAGCATCATTAGACAGGACCACATCAGCACACACCTACAACCAACAACACCAGTAGGTTGATTTAGAAGCATGTGTGTTCCTGTGGTAGCCTAAACTACACAGGTAAAAGGCTTCAGGCTTCAGATATATTTAGTTAGTGTGAATTACAGAAAACATTTGCAAATGCTATTTGTGGCTACAAGTCCCTTGTAATTGAAGTGTGGTCATTGCTGTATTTTCATGTATTATATTTAGTCACACCTTATTAGTTGGCTTCCTTCCTATTCACAAATAATGTCCTTTATGCTGGGAGCCTAACAGGGACACAAAGACACAGTGTTAGCACATTGGTGTGAAAGTGTGTATGTGTGTCTTTTATCTGCACTACATGGCAGGTGACATCTCCATATCAAAGAAACAGTTGCCCTATGGATAGATTCACATGGCTCCTGGTAGAACAAGTGGTTTTGGTCAGTGGATATGAAAATGTATATGAATGTTATGACTGGGCATTCTGTACTGATAGGGCCCCTCTCCATCTTACCTTCAGGGATCCATTATTAACATTTGTCTTATCTGTTAGCAATCCAAAGGTTTCTACTCCTGTGATTAACATTAAAGGATTATACCCCTGGAGCCATACAATATTTACTTTATGGGAGGTTGTACCGTGTACCAGGGAGATATATGAAGCCCTAGGAGCCACCACTGTATTGGCAGTTGTTTTAAAAACTGAAAATAAATCCAGAAAATACTTGTGCGAATGTGCGGATATAAAGGGATATTCTTTGTCTGCAATAAAGCCATTGTGACTATTGCTAAACTCTGCAAGCCCAATTCCCCATACAGACATAGACTAAAGCTGGCGATAGATGTTTAAGACTTTTAAAAGATCCGATCATCATCGTGAGACCACGATTATCTCAGAACGATCGTACGATCGTATGAATTGTCCATCAACTAAAAAAAACAATTTGCCAGGAAAACAAAGGGTAGCTGCCTGCTTGGCCCTGCAAACATAGATAGATTGCACTGGGACCGATAATGATTTTTTAACCTGACCGATCAATTTCCTGACAGATGTCGGCTGCAAAATCGTAAGATGTTCGATCGTTCGAATCCCACTAACCGCACTATAATATCGAAGGATTGGTCGGACTTCGCTAAAATCAGTCGTTCGTCAAGAGAAATCATTGCGTCTATGGGGACCTTTAGTTAGACTTTATGGACACTTGCAATTGGGGCCCCATGTAGTTGTAGCAGATGACTGCATTAAGTGGAAATACCTGCAGACAGTATGGGTTGCAGCTAGGGTTGCCACCTGGTCGGTATTTTACCAGCCTGGCCAGTAAAAATGATGGCTGATCCCAATGTTATTAATAGGGGAAAAAGATAAATTATACGAAGGCATTTATTTTTTTCAGAAAAGGCGGCAACCCTAGTTGCAGCAGGCCTGGACTGGCAATCTGTGGGTTCTGGCAAATACCAACGGGGCTGCTCTAAGGTCCCATAGACAGTCACTATTTAGTGGGCTGGTGGAGGACTATTCGGGCCTCTGAGTTCTTGCCAGGGCCTATTTTGACTCCCAGTCCAGACTTGGGTGGCAGTAGGATTGGCAAACAATGCATTAAAGGGGAGGTTAACCTTTAAGTTAACTTTTAGTATTTTGTAATATGGCCAGTTCTAAGCAACTTTTTAGTTGGTCTTTATTATTTATTTTTCTAATTTTCAAAGTATTTGCCTTTTTCTTCTGAATCTTTCCAGATTTCAGAGGGGGGTGGTGGGTCATTGATCCCATCTAAAAATCAAATGCTCACATGTATTACTATTGCTACTTTGTTATGTCTCATCTCTCTATTCAGGGCTTTCTCCTATTCATATTCATATCTCTTATTCAATGTGATGTGTGGTTGGTAGGGTAGTGTGGGCCCTAGCAACCACACTGCTGAAATTGCAAACTGTAAAGCTGCTTAAAAGAATAGTTAAATAACTCAAAATCCACAAGTAATAAAAAAAAAAAAAACAATTGCAAATTGTCTCAGAACATCTACAGCATACTAAAACTTCAAGTGAACAACCCTTTTAAAATATGCACTGTATGTATCTGTCTAAACACCGTCTGTGTATATACGTATAGTTGCCTCACACACGCCGGTATTTGCCAGTATGTGTATGTCCATGTGGACCAAGAGCATTAAATGTAATTTCTAAGTGTTAGTTCACACAAGGAGATTCAGGGAGATTTTGTTGCTTGGCGACTAATCGCCTCGACTACTGGGCGACAATCTCCCCAAACTGCCTCCTCGTGTCTTCCCATCCGCTATAATAAAAAGTCACCTGCACTAAAGCACACGCGGCCCTGCGTTTTCAGAAGTCGCCCAAAGTTTCCTCACTAGGCAACTTCAAGTGACTTCTAAAAACGCAGTGCCGCGTGTGCTTTAGCGCAGGTGACTTTTAAATATAGCGGATGGGAACACATGAGGAGGCAGTTCGGGGAGATTGTCGCCCAGAAGACGAGGCGATTAGTCACAGGCGACAAAATCTCCCTGAATCTCCTGTGTGTGAACTAACCCTAATGCTAATGGCTAAGGACACCAGGCATAATATTGACTGCTGACCCCAGGCTATGAGTACAAGGGTGGAAGTGCAGAGAGCCTGACGCTCGGGCCTGTCTGTGCGACTGTTGTGAGGGGGTCGGCTAAAGCTTTCCCACACTCAGCAGGGGATTAATGAACAATAGAAGTGTGTCAAGTGGGGGTGGGCGGGGACAAGAGAACATGTGCGGGAGATGATAGGGAGACTCTGAGAGGAAAATTAGCTGCTGTGGGAAAAGTCTCCTCTCGGGGGAAGAGATCCATCAATCAGAAAAATTGATTCCCCTTCATGACCCCGCATCCATCAAAGGAAAGAGGGCACAGAGGCCCTTCAGTACAATATAAGGCCAATGGCCTGACAAACAGAGATAAGCTGCAGGCGCAGTCAGGGGCCCATAATGCCTCCTCTTTTCCATACACCGAGTGAGGGGGAGTCACACAGACTCATTCCCTGAGTTGGCGGCTTCTAACCCGTTTCTATAGAGCATTAAAAACCTCCCGCGGGGTGTAAGTTGCCTCAACAATGGAGGTGCAAATGGTGGCGGGAACGTGTGGAAGTGTGCAGCCCCTCCCCCATCAAAGGCAGGAAGGCTGAGGGCTAATTACAGTCAGGACCCGGGGCTAGGTGGGAGCTGGAGGGATATGGGCATCAGCACACGCTCACACTTCACCCCCACTGAGAGAGGGCTCAGCCCGAGGCCAAGGGGCCCTGTGGTAACGGACTACTTGTGTCAATGTCATGGCATGACAGAGAGGGCATTAGCTGTGCTACTCTTAGGAAAGGGTTAATAAAAGTGACTATGTATATTACATTGTGTAACAGTCGTCCAATAGTTTCTGTAAGCTTTTTTTGGTCTGGGTCCTCTTTGTATAAGTCATAGGGTTTTTTTTTTTTTTGTATCAATACACGTTTTCTTCTGCACGCCACTTACCTTTCTTTTGGGTGCATTCAACTCCTCAGTCTACGTCCAGTCTAACCTTCATACTGGCTTTTCCATAGGGAGGAAGCACACCAGAAACTTCGGCCTTGCTTTTACATCATTTAATTCAGCAGAAAATGGGACAAGCGTTCGGGGTCAACCCCTCCCTCAGGTGTTTTTTTTTGTATGTGACTCTTGTAGAGTAGTGATGTGCTGCTCAGAATAAAACAGCACTGACCCTAACCTACAAAACCTTAATCCGTCATTGTAGGACCCGCACCCAACCCATAACCAAGTCATCTTGTTCTGTACGTAGGGTAGGGTTGCCACCTTTTCTGGAAAAAAATTACCGGCCTTCCTATATTCTTGCCGTTTTTTCTTATTAATAACATTGGCATCAAGCATCATTTTTACCGGCCAGGTGGCAACTCTAATGTACGGTTGCCACCTGGCCAGTATTTTACAAGCCTGACCTGTAAAAATTATGCTTGACCCCAGTGTTATTAATAGGAAAAAATCAAAATATACAAGAAGGCCAGTCATTTTTTCCAAAAAAGGTGGAAACCCTATCTGTACGCTACTGTGCGTGCGTCTGAAACTGAATCACTTGGAGCAGTGGAGAGTGTAATTCCCTAGTCTGACCTGCACCCAACCCTAACTCACAAAGGTTGGCCAAATTTTAAGCACCGTAAATAGCCATAGAAATTATATCGGAGCTTACCCTTCTTGATAGCGCAGCGTCTCTCCCTTCGGTCGCAGCTCTTGCGGGATCCTCCTCACCTCGTTAAGAAAGTAACTTCAGTACACAGATTTACCCCGTTACATGGCGCTGATTGAAGGAATCACAAGAGACGGTAATGCTCAATTTTCTTGCGGCTTTATTTGGCACATCAAGTGAGCTTCTGGCAGTGGGTTGGTGAGGAAAACCTACGCGTTTCGTGCCCTCTTTCCCTGACGAAGTGCCTGGAAAGAGGGCACGAACGAAGTGCCTGGAAAGAGGGCACGAAACGCGTAGGTTTTCCTCACCAACCCACTGCCAGAAGCTCACTAGATGTGCCAAATAAAGCCGCAAGAAAATTGAGCATTACCGTCTCTTGTGATTCCTTCGATCAGCGCCGTGTAACGGGGTAAATCTGTGTACTGGCCAAATTTTAACCCAACTCATCCAACCAGTGGTCAACCGGCACGTTTGGGGTCAACCAGCACATCACTATTGTACAGCACTGTAGAAAACTAGGTATACTGTAGCACACCAGACTTGAAGATTAGTGCTTCAAAATTGCTTTATTGGCCCCAAAAAATAGATACATTCAAGGCAACGTTTCAAGCCTGGAGGCTTGAGAAAGGACCCAGTGGGGTCCAAAACGTTGCCTTGCATGCAACTACTTTTTGGGGCCAATAAAGCAATTTTGACACACTAATTTTCAAGTCTGGTGTGCTACAGTGTACCTGGTTTTCTACATATGCTTTGGATCACAGACACATGGTCCTTCCACTGCTAAGCACCCTACCCAGCAAAAAGGGTCCCCTACAGGTAGAAGCTCTTCATATTTGTGGGGTATTGTACAGCACTGTGGCATGTGTTGCCACTTTATAAATAATTGTTAATTATAATAAATGCTTATATACATCAGAGACATCCAACCTGCTGCCCAATTATTGTTGTTGACCAGCAACACCAAGAATGCAAAGGCTGCTGGGGAGATGCTTAGAGTTGTAGTTCAGCAGGTGGAGGGCTGCAGATTGGACAACCCTGATTTATGTATTTGTTTCCAGTTTCCACTGAGGTCCTACTCAAGGGCCTAAACCTTCCTGCTTTCCCTTAAGGTGACCTTGCATGGGCAGATTTAAGATGCAGATTTATCTGCCTGTGTATGCGACAGGGTTAATCCACCGTTATCTGGCCAAAATTCACCCAATTTTCACGTTGGCTCCAGGACCACTTCAGCTTGCTGATGCAGTCATGACCTCAACATACCCTATTCTGGTAGTTTGATTAGCACGATGTCGCCCACGTTTGGTGAGCATATCGGGGGAAAGATCCATTCATTTGGTGACTTTGCCAAACAAGCAGATCTTATAATGTATGGCCACCTTAACTAGAGTGTTATTAACCGAAATGGACTGCTGTGACTCAACTGAGCATGGAGGCTAGAATATCCACTGAATTATTTCTTCACAAATGACCAACTCGAGAATCATAGAAATGCAAGTGTAAAGATCACAAACACAAACAAATTACAATGATCCTTTAAACACAATTAGGCATTTTTACCAATGAGGGTGTCTTACAACTGCATAACCTTAATATACATCCAATCATGCACAAGTGACATTCACAATTTGTTTCTTCAATATGTAGGTGCAAACTACATAATTCCTGCAGCACAATACCCCCCCCCATAAACACAATGGGGACACAGGGCCTGCAGATGTGGGCACCAGAGCAGTCAAGGTAAACCAAAGTTACACCTCTATACTTTAAGGGGTTGTTCACCTTCGAACATTTTTTCAGCTCAGTTGGTTTCAGATAGTTTACCAGAAATAAAAGCTTTTTCCAATTACTTTCTATCTTCTACGTGTGACTGTTTAATATTGAAGTATAAAGTGTCATTTTTCACCTCCTAAAGCAGCTCTGGGAAAGGGGAGTCACCGACCCTGTAAACTGTTCTAAATTGATACATTTAGTTGATACATTTATTATGTGTCTCTGCTGAGCAAAAACCCTGAGTTTTATTAAAGGGAGCATTATAATTGATACAATAGTTGCTAAAAATGTATCAACTAAATGTTGCAAAATTGTAACAGTTTCGAGTCTGCACCTGAATTACTGAGTTGCCAGATTGAAACACGGTAAAAAAATAGAAAAAATGGAACGTAAATGAAAAAAGTCTTTATTTCTAGTCATCAATCTGAAAAAATTGAACTGAAAAAAAGTGTTTGAATGGTGAACAACCCCTTTAAAGCTGGTATTAAATAAGGGGCTACTTGCATCCATTTGCCCTGGTCTTTGGACCATATTCAGAAAAGGGCAAGCAAATGGCATTTTAGTGCAAGTACAGAGGAACTAATGATTTTAGTGTTTAGTAGGGATTTCCTATAGACTGTCCACTTTGGGATTGGGAATCATCCAGAGTCAGAAATGTGCACTAGGTCTAACCTCTCATGCTATTTAGCCAGCAGACAGTGTTAACTGATCACTTGTCTGAAAGGAAACATCTGATTGGCTGCAATAGATTGCAATGGATTTGTTTTTTATATTACCTTAAAGCGGGCATGAATCAGTGATACTTTTAGTGCAAAGAGGAGTCACTTGGAGCTCATTTATCAACACTGGGCAAATTTGCCCATGGGCTGTTACCTATAGCAACCAATCAGTGATTAGCTTTTTAAAGCCAGCTGCAAGAAAAACAATGAATGCAGCAATCTGACTGGTTGCTATAGGAAACAGCCCATGGGCAAATTTGCCCAGTGTTTATAAATAAGCTCCACTATGTCCTGCAGCCTAGGTAATGAAAGTCTACTGCAACTCAAGCAACACTCCAAGTATATATACTGTAGATTAAAGGCTTTTGTTCATATCTAGGTCACAGCACAGGAATGACAAGGTAGCAAGTGGCCTGTGGGGTCCTGAAGGATTTTTAGCAAATTATAACAGTGTTTGTGTTGTAATGAGTCTGTGTACCCAGTGGTAAGTAGGGGTCCCCTGTGGGAATTTAAACTATAAGTGAAAAGTCAAGTGAATGATGTGCAAGCTTGTACATAAAAGTCTACTAGTTGTCTCTCTTTCATCATTTTGGGTTCATAGCCTTGTCCCTTTTGCTTTACAGCCCCTGTGATTGTTTTTTAAAGGCAACTGGCAACAAATAACCATTTACCTTTCCTTTTACTATTTAACTGCCCATAAAGTTGGGCATGGATGCACTACATTGGACTCCATTGGGGCAGAGCTCCAGCTTGGGAACCTCTGGAACACTCGAATACACTCTATTAGAGCATTAATTGTGTGGCATTTGGGGAATATTTGAATGCATAAACAGAGAGAAAACGCTATTTTCCATTTTAGGAGCTGAACTGTGCGCAAAGGGTTAACAAAGAAATGATTCGTCAATTTAATATAGGTGGGGATTTATAAACTAACCGAAGGAAGAGGAACCCAACTTCAGCAAAATGACCCACTTGGATAGATCCGAATTGATAAATCTGTATTAACTTCCTGCTGCCCTGAACTGTTATATCTCATTACTAGCTGTAGAATGTAGCTTGTACCAATATAGGAAATAGTGCATGTTATTATATAGGAGTATAGTGGATAGTGCTGTTTTCTTACCAATGAATTGCTATAGTTCAGCTAAACAGAATAAACAATTAAATAGGACTGGGCTGTATGGTTGGCTATGGGCAAAACAGAAAACTCCTGCAGTAAATGGATTTTAGCAAAAGCAGCTGGAATTCCATGTGAATATATTCATATGTAAATACAGACCAAGGGGCAAACTATCTGACACACAGGAGTATAGAATTGCAACCTCTATCGATGTATTTATAGTAAGTAGCAGGAGACAGAAGTATTTGCACAAATCGTGTATTTATTCAGCTCACAGAGCACACCATTTCTGATCACAGAATACATATATCATAACTGATATTCCTTACTAACGGGGACAATTATTTCATAGAAACAACATTACATTCTCATTTAGAAAAAAAACGTGACGATATTCATTTCGATACATATTTTGCGTCTGACGCTAATGTACAAGGCAAAGGAAGATTTTTCTCCTACATCTGTGTTCATCATGAAAATACATATATTATCATTCCAGCTGCTGGAAATAGAAGGAATCCCTTCCCAAAAGAAATGAGGGAGCCATTTCTATCTATAGACAGGCAATAATATGCCTAACAAATAATATAAATATAACAGACATTCAGTCAGTGCTGTACGTTAAATGATGCAAATATTGCACTACTTCGGGATATAAATGAAACCTACAGGGTATACATTTATATTATTCCACAGGACTGTACAGATTCACTAATAAAGTGTTTCCAGCTGGCAATCCAAAGTGTCAGTCCAGTGACTGTCCGGCATACGCCTCTTATTAACCCTTTCACCACGGTCTCCACAAAACTTTGCTGTTGGTCACAGGGGACTGTCCAGGGCACAGCTGATGGGTTTCTCCTGCGTTAAACTGATGACCATGGAAATGTTTCAGCAGGCTTCCTTGATTGTGAACGGACAAGAAATGAAGCGAATCTTCAACACATTTGGAGTATCCCTCCTTGTAGGATTTGCCTGATATCTCACCAGCTGTAACAGAAGGAGAAGATGGCGATTAGTTTAGTTTTACAACGATAGATAGATGATTACATTGGATATATAGATGATTGTATAGGTAGATAGATAGATGACAGATACTGTAGATGACAGATAGATAGATAGATAGATAGATAGATAGATAGATAGATAGATAGATAGATAGATAGATAGATAGATAGATAGATAGATAGATGATAGATAGATAGATAGAGATATGGCACAAGAAAGGACACTTACTTTTAGTAGCTATGTGCTGCTGCAAGAAGCTCACTGCCACTTCCAGAATGTCAGCTTTCTCTGGTTTGGATGGGAGATGATGTTTCTCAAACTCTTTCTCCAGTAACATCCTGAGCTGCTCGATGCTGCTGTTAATTCGATCTCTCCTCATCTTTTCAACCACTGGTTTTCTTATCTGGGGAAGAGAGTATAAGTATTAGTATAGTACATGTATATGACATAATTGTATTTCAGATTCGAGGTTCTGGGACATGTTACACTAGGGATAAAATAGAAAGTACTATAGGGATAAAAAAAAGTGCTGCCAATACACTGAAAGATTCAGAAGAAATGAAATGTATATTTCGGTAATAAAAATAAATAGTTTGCATGACTCACCTTTCTAATGCTGTTAGCAGGCTGCTGGCTAATAGTGCAAGGTGCCATTGCGCTCAGTTACTGTTTCGGTGCTGCTGCGGCTTCAGCTGTTTCCTGTCTGACTGCCAGCACTCTGCCTCCTCCATTTATACCCCCAGCCTGCATACTAATGTGTGGGGCTCTGCATTGCTCACGGTTCCCACACTCAGCAGCCAATCAGAAGACTCCCCGGGATAAATGAAGTGTGTACAATGCAGTGTGACAGCAGCCTAGCATCTGGAGCTGGTATTGTGCAGACACACATGAAAGTGTGGG
The DNA here is from genome assembly GCA_038501925.1 of Xenopus petersii. Taxonomy (NCBI): domain Eukaryota; kingdom Metazoa; phylum Chordata; class Amphibia; order Anura; family Pipidae; genus Xenopus; species Xenopus petersii. The sequence goes on along the minus strand of CM076684.1, from coordinate 35,347,866 downwards.
AAAAGCAGGAAAGCACTTAGTGCATGGCATATGCCATGCCCCTTAGAATTACCTAACAAGGCTTTATTGGTGGCATGTCATAAACAGAAGAATATAACGTACTGAAAGTTCTGTAATAAATAGTAAAATGCAAATAAACGAAATAAAGTATTATATTGCAATAAGTTGTTTTGGCTGTGTATTCACAGCAGATGCTATGTTTAAATGTTACTAGTATAATATATAGTCATAGACATCTAGAATTGTGTAAGAGCTACCTTTTATTTGCACTGGTGTAAGCATAATTATTTATTTAAGAAATTGAACTTGCTCAGTGTCTCAGATCTGCAGTTTCCAATTTACCATCCACATCTGCATTTTTTAGGGAAGGCACTGCACCCCCAAAATCTGTTCTAACTGTCAAAAACCAGGAGAAGAATGTCAATGGCGGTTATTAATGACTTTATATATCATTATTTATATATATTTATATATCATACAGTTGTTAGTATGTCTGGATCTCTAATCACAAATGTTAGTATTTGCAAGAATAGCGCTAACATTGTTGCCTTTCCCCTCTGCACTGCACGTATTAGGGTAGTGAGAGGGTTTATGGGGTGCTTATAAAAGAGAGGAATAATATTTTAATTCCATTGCATATATACCCCAAGCAGAAGGTTATTTAATAATTGTAACTTGAAATGGATTCAAACGTAAACCCAATCTACAATTCTTGACAGTGTCATGGGTATTGTCTGTGACTTTGTTATATTATTACTTTGTCTCTGTTAGAAATGTTACAACTGCTAAAGAAAACCTCTTGTTCTTATTGCAAAAACCTATCCCCTTTAATAGATGAAATAAATGAATACATATGCAGAATAAACGCAGCTCCACTTATTTGAAGCATTCGGGACTCTTTATTTACAGGGAGAGGACTGTTAATATGTTAGTATCTGTCCAACTCCCATCTTTGCATAATAAAGAAGTTATAAAGAGAAGTGTGATGGTTGCAGGATCCCAGTGCAAGTTCAAAGAGTTCTATTGTGATCTGCCTATTGCCGGTTTCGGGGCTTTCCTTTGATGGGAGCTGGCTAGGAATGGGTGTTATTTGGGAAGCACACACTTTCACACCTTCTCACTGCTGGGCTTTTGATCGCAGCCTGCAATAGACAACAGAGACCATTAATCTGTATGCGCATCAGTATTTGCGCCTGGAAGTGTGCTGACTACACAACTGTGAAATGTAACACCTATAGCAAAGGAAGTACAGACTCCAGCTCATAGTTTCTCATTGCCTCCTACTTGTTTATGCGCAGTGGAAATTGTAAGACCAATATAGGAAACTGACCCCTACCTGAGTTTGGAAACCTTTTCAAGTAGAAGGTCTGGGCTTCCATTAGTATTTATATATTAGTAGCTTTTGAAGGCTGGAGTAACTGCAATGTTGCAACTTAGAATGTTCTTACCTGAGATGGATGTAGGGTATAAGTGGAGTATATTTCAAGGGGTCATTCACCTTTAAGTTAACTTTTAGTTTTTCATATAATGGCTAATTAAAAGCAACTTTTCAATTGGCTTTCATTTCCCTTTGTTAATATTTATTAAATTATTTTGCTACCCTTTTTTAATATTAATTAAATTATTTTGCTTCTTTTTCTGATTCTTTCCATTTTTCAAATGCGGGTCGCTGTTTCCATCTAAAAAAAAAAACCGTAATGCTCTGTAAGGCTACAAATGTATTGTTTTTGCTACTTTTCATGCATTTTTCTATTCAGGCCCTCTCCTATCTATATTCCAGACTCTCAATCTAATCACAATACTGCTGAAATAACAACCTGGAGAGCTGCTCAATAAAGGGATCATTCAAAAACCACAAATAATAAAAAAAGAATAAAACCAATTGCAAATTGTCTCAGAATATCACTCTCTACATCAGTGATCCCCAACCAGTAGCTTGTGAGCACCATGTTGCTCCCCAACCCCTTGGATGTTGCTCTCAGTGGCCTCAAAGCAGGTGCTTATTTTTCAATTCCAGACTTAGAGGTAAGTTTTGGTTGCATAAAAACTAAGTATACTGCCAAACAGAACCTCCCAAAGGCAACCAGTCCACATAGGGGCTAACAATAGCCAGTCACAGCCCTTATTTGGAACCACCCAGGAAGATTGTTAATGCTTGTGTTGCTCCCCAACTCGTTTTACATCTGAATGTTGCTCATGGGTGAAAAAGTTTGGGGACCCTTGCTCTACATCATGCTGACAGTTAATTCAAAGGTGAACAACCCCTTTAATAATCTCAGTTTGTATGTTTCCATTATGGAAGATTATGTGCTGGAGGCTTTATTACAACTTCCTCAATTCATAGGCAACTCATTGTAGTTGTCAGCTTTATGCGAACACACTTTCACACCTGTTCACATTAGGGATCTTTCAGCAACACTCTCAAAAGTGGGTCTGGAACAACAGGGTGCTCATGGGATGTACATACAGATGTACAAGAGCTCAGTTGAACAGGAAAAGTATTAGTGGAACAGCAAAGTATCTAATTTAGATATTCTCTATAATTAAAGTTATGATAATAGTACTAAAAACAGCAAGCACTGTGTCTAGCAGCCCCAGGTAACATGATATTAAGTAATAATAGGCTAAGCTTTGCTCTCCATTTCCAGTGCTGATATATTTTATTATGGTTGGCTGTCATATTATTAATCATCAGTCCAATTATACACATATGAATAACAGTACAGTAGGTCACAGCTTTTCCAAACAGTGTATGTGCTGGAATACTGTAACGTGTAACTGAAGGTGTTAAATCTTAGTATTTGTCCAATTCCCATTTCTGCATAATAAAGAGGTTATAAAGAGGAGAAGTGTGGCATCCCAGAGCAAGTTCAAAGAGTTCTGGTGTCAGCTGTCTGTTGTGGGTTGCAGGGTTTTTCCTTTGATGGGAGCTGGCTAGGAATGGGTGCGATAAGAGAAGCACACTTTCACGCCTCCTGCCTGGGAGTCTCTGCTGTTTGATCACAGCCTGCAACAGAAAACAGAAACCATAAATGTCTGTTTGTGCCACAAGTATAAGCACTAGTAGTAGAAGTGTGCTGCCTACAGGCCTGTGAATTGTAACACCTGCAGGAAAGGATATACAGACCCCCAACAGGGACCACCACTTCCACTGCCTCCTGTTTCTCTACACCGATAAATGCAAAGTTTGTGTTAGTTTGTAAGACCAAAATCCAAATGACCCAGTGTCCTGTTCATGGAGGGTCCTGAAAGAAATTTATATCCTAAAATATATATATAGAGAGAGAGAGATGCAGTAAATAGCACCACACGTCAGAGTTAAGGTGGCCATACACGGGCAGATTAAAGCTGCCAATACCTGTCCTTTAGACCGATTCTGCAGTTTATCTGCCCCTGTGTCAGGGCTCCAGATGGGTCCCCCAATCGAAAATTGGGCAGATATCAATCTGTCAAGTTTGGTTTTTTGTACGATCCAGGACCGCATTGGCAAGTTGATGCAGTCCTGTGACCCGTCTGAGCCTATTCGTAGTATTGTAATCTGACCGCTCGGCCCCAGGGCTGAACGTTCAGATTCCTCCGATAGTGCCCAGCCATTAGTGGGCATATTGGGTTAGGATCCGCTCATTTGGCAACCTTGCCAAACGAGCGGATCTTATAGTGTATGGCCACCTTTACTGTAGTTACCCTGGTGCACGGTAAACCAAAGAAAATCTTCCTGTAAAATCTACTTGTTTTTAAAGGTACAATTGGAACATATATAAAAAAGTTTGAAAAAGGTCCCAATAGGTACCGAAATGTCGGTTCTCCCAGTTGCACGGTTAAATATCAGTATACATTTTCAGAGCAGAACCAGCAACCACAGGGTATTATCAAATCAGAAAACATGTATTAGGTAAAATGACGTGACGTTTTGCTCCGAACTGGGACCTTTCTCAAAGGGACCGAAACATTACGTTGGCTATACATGCTTTACCTAATACACATTTTTTGATAATACCCTGTAGTTGCTGGTTCATATATCTATATATAAACAAGGGAACTTTGTGCTCACCACTAATTTTTTAAAACCATTAGGCGAGTGTGCAATGAGGCTGTGACCACATACTGTAATACATATAGACAAATACAAGAGTCCTCTGCACTTAACCCATTATCAATATATTTAAGACAGAGACATTTTGTGCATACTGCTACTGAAAAATGCCTTACCCTTTAAACAAAACAGGGATTGTTTGTCCATATATTGCAATATATTTAAGATGGCCAACTACATCAAAGTCATCCCATATCTGGCCAGTCCTATGCTCAGTTTTCATCTGATTCATTAAGAATTGTATTGCTTCATTATACATTTTACAAAGGGACTGTGTTTTACCTGCAACTTACTAGCTGCTTTCAAAGTTCTCCAACTCCCAAACCTGCCCTTTTTTTAGACACCAGTGGGATCACCTGACTATAGCTGGGAAGGGTGGGAGCTACAACATGCAGCTGGTCACTGCTTCTGTATAACTATAACAAACAAGGGAAAGTTGTGCTCACCACTAATTTTTAAAACCATTAGGCAGGGGTATATACAGTATATATATATATATATATATATATATATACTGTATATATATATATATATATATATATATATATACTGTATATATATGGACACATGCATGTAATGTATTATAGAATTATGGAATGTTCCTTCAGTAACCCCTGCCCAAGGCATTGTGTTACCTGTGTGGGTAGTGTCTCATTGGTTAATTTAATAAACTCAGTTTATATATTTTGCTCACACACTGTGTCACTATATAGCCCTAAACTGCAGGCTATATTCCAGCTTCCTCAATTAAACAGCAATTGCCTGTACTTGGCAGCTTGGTGCGAACACACTTTCACACCCTCTTCCATTAGGGCAAATGCTGCTAAAGTTCTGCTGGAAGGGGTGTCATGGAGGGGGGATAAGGTATACAGATCAATGGCTAGTCTGCAATTAGACAGAAACCAGAAAGAAGTATAAGCAAAATATTCATCTACTTTACTTTTCTGGAGATATTCTCTACAATTATTATCATGATGAAAAAAACATAGCACATGCTCTGTGCCCAGTACCCCCAGGCAATGCAGTTCTAATGGGCTAAAACTTTGCTTCCTGGCACTGATTTATATAGTGGCTTTCTATCCATTTATAAATCAATCAAGTTGTACTAATGTGGACAGCAGGTCTCAGCTTTCCCAAACAGCCTGGGTATGTGCTGCTGTAATACTGTAAACGTGCTCCTGCATATTAATGAAGTTATACAATTAAGTGCTACCATTGCAGGATCCCAGGACAATTTCAAAGAGTTCTGTTGTGGGTTGTGTGTTGCAGGGCTTTACTTTGATGGGAGCTGGCTTGTTATAAAGGGTATATATATATATATAAAGGGTATTTGGGAAGCACACTTTCACACCTCCTGCCTGAGACTCTCTGCTGCTGCTTTGAAAGGCAGACTGAAACAACCAACAGGGACCGTTAATCTGTATGTTTACCAGTATTGGAAGTGTGCTGCCTACAGAGCTGTGAAATGTAACACCTATAGGAAAGGAAGTACATAACCCCAGCCCACAGTTTCCATTGTCCCCTGCTGTATTTTCCTTACTGTGAAACTCAGTGTTTAATGGCTCAGAACCCTACAATATTACAGTATTACCCTACTAACTGCTCTGTGCTTGAAGACTCAGTGCTTATAGGGCAGCACCCTGTACTAACTGCTCTGTGCTGGGAAACTCAGTGCTTATAGGGAAGCAGCACCCTATACTAACTGCTCTGTGCTGGGAGACTTAAGGTGGCCATACATGAGAGATCCACTCATTTGGCGATGTTGCCAAACGAGCGGATCTCCCTTGATATGCCCACCTTGAGGTGGAAGCCCGTCGGAGACCACAAACACGGACCAATAAGCTGCAGACTTGGTCTTGACCTGTTTTACCAATGCTTATTGAAATTGTATATAAATTAGGCCTCGTCAAACCCCATATACCTCCTGGCCCCCTGCAACTGCAGGATCTGCTTCCTCTGTATTTACACTCCTGCTTATAGGGGCAAAGTTTATTAGAGAAGAAACCTGTACTTATTGTATTATGCTTATAGGGCTCTGATACTGACTGCTCTATTCTGAAAACCTGCTGCTTTTTGCTCTTAAACTCAATTTATAGTGCTGTTAAACACAATCACTAAAAAGCAATGCAGCAAGTACAGGACATAGGACATTGCCGATCAGCAGAAGAATCATGGAGAGGTCTCCGTGCTCACACCAGGGGGTTAAGTTCTAACTTCCTGAATTGAACTAAACATCTCACAGCTTTGTGACAACACACTTTCACACTGTCCCTCGTTAGGGCCCATAAATAAGAAGTGAGACTGAGGAAAGATCAGGGTGGCAACTGGATGGGGAGAAATAAACAGTATTCCTGTTTTACATTAGCACATCTAAGACATTCTGATAAAAGGAAGGTTTTAGTTTTGAAAGAACTCTCGTTGTATCCATCTCAGAAAACATTTCTTCTGTAGAGTCCACTGCACAGGGCTGTGAGCAAAAAGTATTATACATTTGACATAATCACTCATTTTTCACCATACATTGCCCATAAGAAATGTACTCTTTAAATAGGATTTAAGGTGGCACAGTTTCTTTAGTTATGTTTTGACTCTTTTGTTATAGTGAGGTCAGTTTAACAACACTGAATTTGCTCTCATATTAGTTTAGTTTATTTTAAGGATTGACTTACCAATAAAAAGTCCATGATACAAGGTGCCAGTTAAACCTTTTGGTGTGCCAAAGGATGTTAGATCTATCAACCAAGGGTTTCAGGGGAGACATAACAGATTTGGAATTGCAATGACTTCAAATCTGTCCTCCCTGAACAAACCTATAGCACACAATGAGCATTACTGTATGCTTTATACCACACTAATGGCACATGGGCATTTTAACCTCTGCTGCCCTCCAGTGGTGAATAGTGGCAGTCAAAATGCCCAACCACATTGCACCAATTGTCATTGTACTATATATATATATAAAGTGCCCTAGTGGACATATGTGGGTCAGTGCCTGTCTATGGTACTTTTCATTTACCGGTAGTAATATAAGGACAAATGGCAGTCAACAGTGGCATTTTGTTGTCAGATTTTTTTCCACTGGAGTGCTCTCTTTCATTCTATTCCATCACCAACTAGGAAGCCAACTGTATTTTGAGACACACCCAAAACAAATGCAAAAACAGAACAAATTACTTGTCCATACTAACTGCCAACGTAAGTGGTTCTGTGGCTATTTTACCATGCAAGTTGTGCCCCAAATTGTACAAATCAGTTATTGGCTTAAGTAACTGAGGAGTCCTTTGCAGTCATCCATACATGCAAGAAAAGTAGCTGGCTCCAATCTCTATTAAACTATTTTAAACATTAAGAGGACGACTTCAAATTCTAAACTTGCTAATACAGGTCTCTGAGGAAGTGTTGTATCACGAAACGCGTCAGACCTCAGGCGCTATGGTTGTTTGATTGCTCTTATGTCTTAATAAAGAATTTACCTTTTAATTATCTGGAGACGAGCGATTCGTGTTGATGTCCAGGAGTGCGCGGCCTACAAATTTTCCAGTTAAACACCTCAACACTTCATAAATTTAAATTTAAAGCAAGCCGCAAAATAATCCTCACCAAATGGAAAGGAATGACGTGGGTGTCCAGACCCCAGGCCCGTCACTTAAATGTTGTACAATATAATTTCAATGAAGTAGAATTCAGCAGAGCTTGTCACTCACCAAATCTGCCGGGTGCCGTGACCCGAACCCGTAGCATAGGCAATATAAATCTTCAGAATAAATATGCACACACTCCTGCGACCAAGGCAAATGATTACGTATCCTTTGATACGAAACGCGTTAGGACGCATATCTTTTAACAAAATGGAATAAAGTTATGAATTTTTAACCTCTATTGCCTTGGTCACAGGAGTGCGTGCATATTTATTCTGAAGTCCTTTGCAGTCAGACTATAAACCCAGCCAACATATTGAAAAATTGATTAAGTAGGCCAGAAGGGTATTTAAGTGTGCAAAACAATCATTTTGGGGCCACCCACTGAGAAATGATAGCAGGTTTTTTTCAGCTGTACATATCTGTGTATAAAAACACTTGTTGTGAGTGGTGCCTGGTGATTTCCATTTATGTGAATGGCACACAGATAGGTAAAGGTGTTATGCCATAGGTATTAGAGACAAATGGTTCTCACAATATTATTTCATATTAAACAAGTTCTGGGATTTCAGTCAGAGCGATGTCAGCATAAGTTTAAAAAAAGCAGGGTCCATAGAGGGATCTGTGCAGGAAAAGTGTCCAATAAAGGGCCCAATATAGAGCGGTACATGTTTGCTGACAATATTCTCCAAGTCGATCTCCAGTGGCCACACTACACAGCAACCTCAGTGCAGTATAAAAAATCATTTGTGTGGACTGGTGAGGGCTGTGCCGGCTAAATGCCTGCCATTGTATTCAGACAGTTCACACTGACTGCCATGCAACTATTGTGAACTTCCAGTGTCATCGGCTGGTCCTCAGCTAGACATACAGTATGGATCATAAATACTGCATATATTAACATGTTAAACTGCCTATATATTTAAAGATCTGCTCTTTTGGTGGGGCCAAACAAGGGTCTGTTTGCCTGATTTGGCCACCCATGCCCAGGCCACTACAGGGACCCAAACCTGTGTATGGAAGACAGGGGCTCATTCTGAAGGCTACTTAAAGGAGAATTAAAGCTTAACTAAAGAAGTAGGTAGAAATGTTGAACATTATGTTTTGTGCTTCTGTACCAGCCCAAGGCAACCACAGCCCTTTAGCAGTAAAGATCTGTGTCTCCAAAGATGCCCCAGTAGCTCCCCATCTTCTTTTCTGCTGATTCACTGCACATGTTCTGTGCTGCTGTCACTTACTGAGCTTAGGGACCCACTCACAATATACAGTAAACATAGAATAGAAATGTCACAATATGAGGCTGATTAGTAATTAATACAGAAGATTACTAAATGGCAGCACAGAAACCAGTGCAATTAGCATAAGAATTTAATAATCAGTCCTGTAACATCAGCTTATATTACAGACAGACCTCATTTGTGACAACCCCTAAATTTAGCTTTTCAACAGCTGCTCAGAGCCCACTGAGTATGTCGCAGACACTTTCCAAGATGGTGACCCCTGTAACAAGTTTGAAGTCCTGGATCATTTCTGCTATTGACAAGCTGAAACTTTAGGCTGGTGCAATAAGTTCACTATATAAAATATGGCATTTTTAGCCACATTCATTTTGAGTGTTTAGTTCTCCTTTAAGGTACTGCAGGCTTTGACGTTAAGTCTAAGGGCAGATGGAGTGTTGATTGTTTGTGGGGTTTTTTTCCCCGGCTGAGAGAAGTGGATCTGCCCTGTTCCCACACACAGCGGAGTGGAGGTGAAAATGTCTGTATTTGGGCCAACCTCCGCATGCACGTGACTTCACACAAGCAGATCTAATTTGAATCAACAGGGATGGGCCAAGGAGCAGATCTGCTTCCCTGAAATAAAATATGCAGACTGAGAGCAGCAGAGCCACAGCGAGGCAGCAAGAAGAAACATTTACTCGCGAGGGGGTAGGGGGCCGGAGGGGGATTACATTTTCGACAGGCCCCCCCAGTCTGACGCTGGTTACGAAATTTTGTTACCATAAATTCTCTGTGAAAATTAACCAGTGAATTTTCCTTGTACAATTTAGGCCATATTTGGGATATTAGCACAAAGAAAGTAATGTAGATAATGAGATGCAAAAGTAGCTGGTTCTTCTTACCGTAATAATGGTAGTTTTCCAACTTGAACCTGGTGAAATTCCTCTTGGCAAAAATGTATTTTATTTTAACCTTAATAAAGTCCAATTATGGTCTAAAAACATCGCTGTTATCCAGGTCCTGCCATATGTATCAAATAAAAGCATTTTATTTCATTGAAACAAAGTGCTGTACATAAATCTTCTACAGTATTGGAATGGACTGGCCAGTAATTGTACGTGCACCAGATATTACTGAATGAGAGGGTATTGGAGTTGATTCTGCTAACCTTGCAAAAAAAAAAACAATATATTTTTAATAAATTTGCATATATTTGAAGTTTTGCCCTGGCAAAATGTCTTCTGGCAAAAAGATGTGAATGTGTACCAGTGCAGAAATGAACGTAATACACCAAAACTTACTTGCACTTTAGTAAATTGCTGATGCTGAGTGAATTTTTATTCATGGCAAAAATACACCAAATTTGAGCTTACATCATTTAGTAAATATGCTCCAAAGTAAATATAAATCTAAACATTAAACCACACCATAAATGGATGCATCTAATATAATCTACTGTGTGTGAATAGCCCAGTAGCCTGCCATGAGACTGAAGAGCAGCGAGCAGTTCACATTGGCCTGTGAGATGTGACACCTGTGTGTAAGGGAAGGAAAGGTGAGAGAAGGAGGGGCAGGAGACGTGTCGGTATCTGCTCATCAAAGCAGTTCCCACAAGATCAAAGTCTTTCTGCTACATTTCTGTGGGAATCTCTTCCTATGCATTACAACAGCATTAGGTATTCAACATGAGCCAAAATCTGTAGATTGAGGCCCACAAATCCAGCCATAAAATCAGATCCACTTTATAAGTGGCACTGGCATACTATGTCAGAATATTGCCTTGTCTTTAGCTAGGATGCCAGTACTGTACATAAGACCGGTGAAAAACAGGTGACATACCAAGACAGGAGTTAGAAAGGACCCTGTCCCAAGGCCTGCACTCCAGCCCTTTACTTTATAATAATCATATAGGGGGGTCATTGGGTTTTTAACTAAGGCTGCTAATACCATTATTGCAATACATCAGCAGAGCAGTGCATTGACAATATTAGTGGGGACATTTAAACAGAGTAAAGGTGGCCATGGACAGCCAGATCTGCTGATGGACAAGGGCAGTGGCCACCCACATGCTGGGCTAAATAAGGCAGATTTGATTGTTATCTTTTAGACCAATGATCAGATCATACAGTTCTATGAATGCTCAGAGTAGGAATGGTGCATCCAGCGCCCTTCTGCAGTGTGACTGTCAAGGCCCTTCATGTGAACTGAAGGGCCCTCCTCCCAGCACCCAACCTTGCACTGCTCCCAGCTTGCCCCCCATGCATTTGACTGCAACAGCGCATACTTCCCTCCTCCCCTGTGATTGGGTTCAGCCAGAGGAGAGGGAGCAATCTGGGAGGGGGACCTGTTCTGGGTCAGTGGGGCCAGATCCTACCAGGTTTTTTCCCGGTGTCCTGCCAGCCCAGTCCAGCACTGTGTATGTCCATTGGAGGAGGAATCAATGTTCCATCCTTATCCACTGCGATTTTCAAAATTTTTCAAATTTTTCATTTGACTTTAATTTTTTCAGAAAGACCCAAAGTCACGAAAGTTGAAGTCCCGAAGCCACAAGTTCAATTCCTCTGAACACCAATGTGTGGGTTTTTTTTAATCTCCTGGCCACCAATGTATTATTAAAGTTTTTTAAAAAATATTCTGTGGGGCCCCAATTTTCTTTAACCTGTAAGGGGGGCCCTGGCGCCAGTTTTTTTTTTTTAACTTATAGGGGGGCCCTGGTCACCATTAGCTTTTTATAACTGGTGTGTTGGGGGTTACCTTTTTTTTGAAGTCTGTGTGGTCTTTTAACTGTGATGTAGAGTGGGCAGGATCTGGGGTTGGGGCCTGGGGGCCGGTTGAGCAAGGCCAAGGGGGCCCCGAAAATTTTCTTGTAGGGGGCCCTGTGATTTCTAATTGCGGCCCTAGTTGTGTGTGTGGGGGTGAAAGTTTCTTGCTGGTATTTTACTAAATGCAGTCACTGCAAGTGATGTATCAGCTCTCCTTTCAGCGATAATTGTATAAACATATAGACCACTCTGTCTGCAATGCACACTTACTGACTATTGTAAAATCCCATTCTGTTCTGCACACTTCCTGACTGTTATTCCCAGACTGGAATGCACACTTACCGACAGCTGTAAAATCCCAGGCTGTTATGCACACTCCCTGGCTGTTGTAAAAGCCAGTCTGCAGCACACACTTATTGATCAGTGCTAGATAATAGCTTGTAATGCACATGTTATGTAAAGTACATGGGCTATGCAATACAAGAGGCTTATGGATTCATTTATCAAATTACAATATTTCTTCAATTGCTCCCAATGAGGTCAGGGTAAACTACAATGTGTTTTACTGACCCAGCCCCAATAAAAAACACTTTCTGTTAGAGCAATGACATATAAGGTGATTTTTGGCACTTTGAACACCCTAATTTTTTTTATTTTTTTTTAAATCAACCACTGTGGGCATGATCTGCATATGCCTGTGCTTGCATTGATTGCTATGGCAATTAATTAATAAACAAGCATCTGCAGGATATTCTCACAGTGATTCCCAATGGGGAACACATATGGTATGTTGGCACTGTGTGCCTTGTGTGGTTTACTTAGTACCATAGCCCTTAGGCTGCTAAACACTGTCAGCTGCAAGATGTTTTAAAAAAAAAACTTTTTATGGCTTTGTGCCTTTTTCTGGTATGTGAGCAGTTAATTTATTGTTTTATACCCTGGAATATCTGCAGGATCAGTAAGTGACATGAGCTGTAAACAGTGTCTGAGCATTGCAGACACAAGCCCAGCAGCCATACAAGCTCCATTAATAGTGATATTTAAAGACTTAACGTCAATGTTTTGATAACAACAGATGTGAAAGGAAGAGCAGGAGATCAATTAGCCTGTGTTGTATGGCTTGGTGCTTTCCCACACTCTTCTTCCTCCTCAGTTTTATTCCAGGCTCCAGATGCACTGCTGTCATGTTCCACACTTCCATTGTCTCACTGGCCTCTCTCATTGGCTGCTGAGTGTGGGAACCTCCAATTCACACTAGGCTGCCAGTACTAAGCCTATATAGGGAGGCAGCTCCATTCACAGATATCAGACTGCCTGACTACAGACACGAGGATTTATCTGCTGCACTATGGCTCCCTATAGCAACAGGATGCACCACATGGAGAATAACATTGGCAAAGACATGAGAAAGGTACAGTTTGATTCTTTCTTATTATAGTAGTGTGCTCTTAACAAATATGTTCCTACTAAACGGATACCAACGAGTTTAAGATATATGGGTTTATTCTACTCCCAACTGTGCCCTAGCATTCAAGCCAGTTGTAGTGTAGGGCAGAAAGGAAACCTGCCCTTGGTCCCCAGGTTCATAGGTTGCTTAGGATTGTTGTAATTAAGGCTGTAAATATCAATACATTTGAAGTAATTCAATGAATAATTAGGAAACATATTGCAATTGATATAGTCCATTGTGTAAATATGCTGTATGTGCTACCATCCCTGCCAACTAAGAGTGTTTTTCTGTATGATGGAATTCTATGCAATAATCCTATTAATAAGCTTGGTTATGGTTTATTTGCCCTTAAATATATATTAAAGGATGAGGTCATGTAGAGAATATTTCTTATTTGCATCTATGCATATGCCTTAAGTTTGCCACCTAGCCATAAGTAGAATGTCATCTTTTGATGGTAAATAGATATAGTTCCAGAGAACACTTTTATTTCCTCTATAGATTTAGCATTCATGGGTATGCAAATCATATTTCCTATGGCCAACTGAAATACAGAATCAGAGAATGCTAAATATGGATATATATTCAACCATACACAGATCTGGATATATGGCGGCTACGTGTACTAACAGGCTTTATTATATTTATATCTCCAGATAAGAAAACCAGTGGTTGAAAAGATGAGGAGAGATCGAATTAACAGCAGCATTGAGCAGCTCAGGATGTTACTGGAGAAAGAGTTTGAGAAACATCATCTCCCATCCAAACCAGAGAAAGCTGACATTCTGGAGGTGGCAGTGACCCTACTGAGACAGCAGCTACAAAGCATGGCCAAACGTGAGTAATTACATCCTTTAAATTAAATATATATGTGAATAAATAGGAACATTTCAGTATAGTTCATTTCTACATAGACAGCAAAGGTTAATTTATTTCCTTTTTTTCCATTATAGCTGTGCCAGCTTCCAAAAACATTTTACAGTCATCAGCATCAAAGCATGTTGAGTTCTTCACCACTAACAAACTCACAGTTGCAGAAATGGACCTGCTGATGAATGCCCATGAAAGCCAAACAGCAGGAGAGAACAGGTGCTGGCCACTGACTCCTTCTCAACAGCCCCCAAATAAGCAGCCCTCTCTGGCTTATAGTAATGTGGATCTATGGAGACCTTGGTAAAGAAATGTCTGGACTCAGAACAATTCTATATCCAGAAGAACAAGTAGACTGACTTTACTGGGACAATGTTTCCTGCTAGACTAATAGCTCAGTTATTATGGTATCTAACTGACACTACAGGACCAATAAACGCTTGAGATCACAACATGGGGTTGGGGGTTCCTACAGCACGTGTAGCAATTCAGCCCTTCTAATATTGCTGATCCACAACTCCAGAATCCCACCATCCTTTGGCTGTTGAGGTTGCTGAGAGATCTAGAGGATTACACTGCTCTTCAGTTAAAGAGACACAACTCTAAAGTATAAGTTACTCTGTAGTATATATATATATATATATATATATATATTTTTTTTTTTTTTTAATTACAAATGAGGGCAACACTTTTCCTTTGCACTTTTTAATTCCTGCTCAGGGGCTGTAATCATATAGGAAAAGAAACTACAGAAAGCTGAGTGCATGGAGATCTGATGCCTATTTACTTGTTATTTTATGCTATCCCATACAGGAGAAATTGTTCTTATATAGCCTTAGTGCTCCTGTTTTAGTTCTATTGGGTTTCTTTTACACCACTGTGTACTGGGCTCAAGCATGTTTAACCTCCCCTAGGACTTCTTCATATAGTAACTTGTTTCCCTGTCTCTATGCAACCATATTGTTTTGCCATGAGTTCAGAGCGAGACCTTCAGTAGGCTTGACTAGAGATCTAAATTAATTGTTTGCCTTCTGTGAAGGACAAAACTCCTGATTTCCAATGCTGTTCTTATGTGCTCTCTCCCTAAGATTCTATCAAATGGACCTTGCTGTTCTTTTCCGTGAAAAGGAATTTGTTGTATTTATCGCACTTTCAGAATTATATTGTATACAGATCTAGATGCATGTAATAAAATGTTTCTTTAAAAAGTGGAAGGGATACTTACTTTGGTAAAACTTTTAGGGGATGGGTTGCAAGTTTAAGGGTGGTGGCAGACGTGGAGATTAGTCGCCAGCAGAAAATCTTCTCTACTTCGGGCGACTAATGTCCCCAAAATGCCTTGGAAATCTGAAGCGTTTCTTATGCCATGTCGTGGGCGATTCGTATTCTTGCCGACGGGATGGCATACGAAATGCTTCAGATTTCCGAAGTTGCTGAAGTTGGCTTATGAGGAAACTTCGGCGACTTCGGAAATACGAAGCAATCCATATGTCATCCCACCAGTGATTCGTATTATTGCCGGCAGGAAGGCATTTCGCCCAAAGTAGAGAAGATTTGTCGCTGGGCGACTAATCTCTCCATCTGCCACCACCCTAAGGTTATTAAAGGAACATTAACGAAAAAGTGTTATGAAATAATTAATAAATAATGAAGTATTGCTCTGCTTCAAAAAGACTAATATAGTTTATATAAACAAGCTGCTGTGTAGATATGGGGGCAGCCATTCAAGCACAAGATAAATAGTAGATAACAGATAAATTATGTAAAATTGTATTTTATGCTACAGGGCTTATCTGTTATCAGCTGTGTAACCTGTGCCTTTTCTCCTTTTTCTGCTTTGAATGGCTGGCCCCATAGTTACACAGCAGCTTGTTTATATAAACTATAGTAGAGTTGCTGAAGCAGCAACAGTGCATTATATTGTAATTAATTTAATACACTTTCATTTGTTGGTGTTACTGTTCCTTTAATCTATCAGCACAAAATGTAGCCAGTTAAATTAGTGCAGCATATGGGGTCCCTGTACACACACATCCTAAGGATGAAAACAGGTACATTCCTGGGTATTATTAGCAAGCTGTGCATTTCCATTACCCTTAATGGGTAAGCCCATCCCCCAAAAAAACTTTCTAATATACATTCATTACACATTTATTTGTAAGGTTTTTTAACTTTTTATACATGAATTTCAGTTGCAAGTAGTACTTGTTTATCCTTTTCAGTTATAAATCAGCTGCTTCTGCTGCATTGTTTCAGATTCTGCTACATTGTTTCAGATGTCAGCTGTCAGGGCTTCTTTCAATTGCAATTACATTTACAAATAACTTTAAACCCGTATAGACTGTGCAATGGATGTATAATGGGAGGTGGCTTAGAATTACCCTTTCTTTTATTAGGGGTTTACATCCCCTTTAATCAGCACTGTAGATCTTTGCCAAGGGCCATATTTTGTGCCATCTAGTGTTCTCTCTAATGAATTACAAGGACAAAATGAACAACAGACATTTTCAATGCAGTTAATAACTAGCAATTAGACATTAGGGGGGAAATTCACTAAGGTGCGAAGTGGTGAACGCTGGCGAAAATTCACCAGCGTTAAGTAAGTTCAATACTTTGCTAATTTACTTAATGGGCACTGGCGAAAATACGCTAGTGAAGGAGATAGACTCTAGCGGAACTTTCCACTCTAAGGCCAGGCGAATTTTCGTCGGGGGTAAAGATCATTACTATGCAAATGTATTAAGAAGTTGATTTTACTGAACGTTACCTCTTACGCCAGACATGCCTTCGCCAGCTCAGACCTGGCGAAGTGAAATAGAGTAGATAGGACTTCAAAAAAAAGTCCTAAAAAATGCTGGCATCTTTTCCATTTTCATGGGTGATAGACTGCAAAAGGACGAAATTTTTCTTGGTACCCTACTTCCCCCCTACTTTTCATAACATATTGCACATAAACTAGGGCACATGTGTAGGGCAATGACACATCTCTATTTGCATTTATTAAGGCTCCCTGTGTAGTTTTATGTTGTTACTGTAACATATACATCGATTCAAACTTTAAGTTGCCGCTGTATGCAAATTCCCTTTCGCTAGCGCACCTTCGCTTTGCCTGGCAAATTTTCGCTTGCGCAACTTCGCTACCTTTCGCTTCGCTGAGCGCAACTTCGTATTTTAGTGAATTTGCAAAGCTGTGTGAAAGCTGTGTGCAAAGTGCAAAAAACAGAGCAAAGAGACATGCAGCAACCCCCATGAATACAACACCACTGTTTGGCAGCAATGTATTCATGAGCCCCTGCATTTAGTTAAGAGGCATCAACAGGACCCTGCCATAGGGCAGGCAGCGAGTACAGGGCTGGCCTGCACCCCCTTACATTGCAGTCTACACCTTGTGTTGGATTTTTTATCTGGTTCAAGGTCCACAAAGCAGCCATTGTCCCTGGCAGAAGTAATTCACGGATTAACAATAAGGGCTACATTTTCTTATGATACAGCACATGTATGGGAATTGTACTATAAAAAAACGAAATTATACAAAGCTTTTCTTGTTGGGTAGAGTACAATGAGTCTGATCACCTAGTAAAGAAGTAATTTAACTGTTTTTAATAATAATAATGTGCCCACCTGGGCCCACTGAAGCCTCTAGATGCTATGTATGGGTACTTAAGCAATGAACACTACGACAGTCCATAAGAACAAACATACATATTTAAAAATAAGACTTTTTGGAAAGAATAAGCTGAGTAAAAATGTTTTAGTGAACATGTATTTGAACAGTATGTGACTGTAAATACTGTACTATTACAGTGTACCTTCCCATAAGAATCAGTCTCTGAACATACCACTAGATGGAGCTAGTAGAATTGTATGTGTTGCATGTATGTTCTAAGCAACTTCACAATATGCATTTATCATACATGTTCAATGGCTTTGAAGATATTTGTAAATGTAATTGCTATTGAAAGCAATATCTGTTTGGCACATTATATGTTATGTACTGCTGGTTTTAACTCCTCAAATATTCTAACAGAAGACAGCTTGAAAGAGAACTGATTCAGCTACATTGTAAACCACAACCAGAGATCCGAAAGGGATAAAAAATGAAGTGTTGTGTAGTATGTGTAGAGAATAGAACAATACAAAGGTATGGCTGCTTCCAATTCAACATACATTGTCACAGGCAATGCAGTTCACGTTTAAATGCAGTGAAGTTTTGCACAGCACCAAAATTTAGTTAATAGATGCTTCATTGGCACAGAAAATCATGACGTAGGGGAAGCTCCAAATCTGCACCCTTTTTTTTATCTGTGAATGTCAAGGAGGCCATGCACAAGCTGAGCTATATTGTATCCTAACCCTTTAGCCCATGGGCTGTGAAGACAGATACCGTTGCTCTCATCCCTTTAGCAGTGGCAGAATGGGGAATTCTGACTTCTACAGCAGTAGCACTTGCAATAGTCATAGTAATGTGTTTTGACACTCTAATTGATGGGGCTGGCTGCTGGGCATTGACAGGACCCTGGCAATCAAAATATCCACTGTGCAATATACCTGCATAATTCCTACCTGTAATTCTTCAATACACAGTAACAACAGGACCCAAACGCCTCCGAAACATTACATCTGACGTAATAAACATGCAGGGGTCATCCCCGCTACACTTGCCATCGTGTGTCTGGTATCTTTCACGGACCCAACAACAAGCATGACATGGCTGTGTAAACATCACACAACCACCATCATGTTTAAAATTTTGCAAGAGGTATTGCAGTTTGGAGGCTTTATTGTGCAATATTTCCCCTATCATGGTCACCAGCAAGGAACACCTCCCAGCTTGTCTTGTATAATTCATATTGCCATAGCATACCTCCCAACTGTTCCGTTTTTTGACAGCTCAACCTGCAGTCCCTCATTTGTACAGGAAAGTCCTTTTTTTCTCTGCACTGAACAGCCAGAAAAAGAAACAAAGTTTCTAACTTAATTGGCTTATGGCCACAGGAGGAGATAAGATACTTTTGTATCAATTTCGAGATAAGCAAATAAGTAATTGTAACAATATAAGATAAAGTTAGACTCACAGCTTAAGGGTAAGGACACACTGGACGATTTGTCGCCAATGTTTTTAAAAAGCAAATCGCGGCGACATATCGCTCGTTTTGTCTCTGAACAAAACCAAATGAAAGACGCCAGCTCCTGTGCCCACAGCGCGTTTGTGAATCGCCTGTAGCTCCAAAACGCACCGAGACCCTTTCCGAGCGATTTATCAGAAATAGCATGTACTTAGAAAAGCACTGAAATCTCCTAGACACGCACACACATACAGATAAGTAGCAGCAATTGTATTTAAATTACAATGCGAACGCAATGACGCAAGAACGCAAAGACGCCAGGTTACAGCGGGAAGCACAAACCGTTTCCGGTTTGGGTGGAGCACGTACAGCACAGAGTAATGGGATACAAATCGCTCTGTGCCAATAGTCGATGTGAATCGGCTGTTCAAAAAAGACGATCGTCTTGTCGCCGCAATTTACTTTTTTAAAACGTTGGCGACAAATCGTCCAGTGTGTCCTTACCCTAAACGAACAGTAACATTAAAAAATTGTATGTGCCAAATACACTCTAAACTACTTCAATAAAAGCTCTATTGTGCATAAAGTTTATTATATTCAATGTTTTGTCCAAAAAACGTATTAAATCTCTGTTTCCGGTTGTACACTGCAAAATCCAAGGTGCGGCGATCCACATCTCTGCCTAGACTGCTGAACCGGAAGCTAGTTCTTGCTCCTGTAATGAGGATTTTAAAGGGAATCTGTCGTCATTTTAGACTTTTTTTTTGCATTTTTATAAAAAACACACATCCATAAACACTGTCTGGCAAATAAAATGTTAATCCACAAATCCATGCATAAGTTATTTTAGTTTGTATTTTGTCATGGGGGCTTCCATTTTTGCTCATTACACATTCATCCTGTGCTGCTCTAACAGCAGGCACAGCATTACCTGTGTGCTTGGAGGCAGCAACTCTGTCATGAAAAGCCAAGTCGCACTACGACATGAGAATCTAGCTGTACACTCCCCCTCCCCTCTCTGCCCATGCGTGTGATGTTTGGAGGAGAGAGGTCACATGGTTTGCAGGGAAGCAATTACTTTCACTTTCCTACGTCCTGCTCTACAGCTGCACTAGCAGCCCCTCCTCCCACAGACACTATCAAAGCTCCTGCTGTTCTGTAAGTTTGTTCTCTGCTTTCCTTTGGAGGGGGGAACTTTCTCTCCTTGCTGCCTTCCTAGTTAGTTTTACTGGTTACTAGATGAGGTAAAGGAGCTGTGAGTTCCCTCTGCTATCCACCTCACACACACCTTGCTCCTTTCCTGCCTGCAATACTTCTTTTTTCATTAACTACTTACTGCCTCCTTTCTCCTGAGCTATTTTAACCCTTCCTAGACTTCCTCCTAAGTTTTCCTGGTTTTCAAGTATGTCCTCCTTATTTTATCCTTTTTTTCTATTCCCTGTCATCAGTCCTGGGAGTGTACTCCTGTGTTTCTGCCATTCATTTTTGTGTAAACAAATGTAATAAACTATCTATATCAAATATTTTTTACAGTGCCTAAAATGAATTGTGTGTGTGTGTGTATATATATATATATATATTTATTTTTGAAACGTAAGTGGGGGCAGTGATCACAGGACTATCTTATTTCAGTCCTTCTGAAGTGGTGTCAGTGAGAGCTTATCTTGATTCCTACCTATTGTTCAATTGACAGGCTCAGCAGACAAGGCTCTATTTACATTACAGCAGCTTGTAGGAGGGAGGGGTAATGACATCACTCCAACTTGCAGTGCAGCAGTAAAGTGTGACTGAAGTTTATCAGAGCACAAGTCACATGACCTGAGGGCAGCTGGGAAATGTCAAAATGTCTAGCCCCATAGCAAATTTTAAAATTAGATATAAAAAAATCCATTTCTTGTTTTGAAAAACGGATTTCAATACAGGATTCTGCTATAGTAGCACTATTAACTGATACATTTTGTAAAAAACATGTTTTTCCATGACAGTATCCCTTTAAAGAGCTCTGCAGGACTTACTTCTGTGCTACCAGCAGGGAAGGAATGTCTGCAGTGTAATTTACTTCTGTGAGTGCTGCGAGTGAAAATGTCCGCAAGAAGGAAAACTATACCCCCAAAATACTTGAGCAACAGATAGTTTATATCAAATGAAGTGGCATATTAAATAATCTTACTACTATATATATATATTTAAGTAAATATTGTCCTTTTACATATCTTGTCTTGGAGCCCCATTTAGTGATGGTCTCTGTGCTGCCTGAGAGATCACCTGACCAGAAATACTACAACCCTAATTGTAACAGCAAGAAATGTGGAAGCAAAAGACAAAACTCTGTCTATTAATTGGCTCATGTGACCTAATGTATGGTTTGTTTGTGTGCACCGTAAATCATACAATCCCAGGGGGCGGCCCTTATTTTTTAAAATGGCAATTTTCTTTTTATGATCACCCAATGGTACATACTACTTAAAACATATATTATTATGAAAATGGTTTATTTACATGAAGCAGGGTTTTACATATGAGCTGTTTTATGCAATATATTTTTATAGAGACCTACATTGTTTGAGGGGTATAGTTTTCCTTTAACATATAATATACTGTTAGCATGAAAAACTACTATTGTTAATATAAACAAGTTGCTGTGTAGCCATGGGGGCAGCTCTTCAAGTTGGAAAAAAGAGGCATAGGTTACATAGCACATAACAGATAAATTCTGTCCAATACAATGGCGTTTAATCTGTTATGTGCTATGTAACTTGTGCCTTTTCTCCTTTTTTCTAACACACAGCTTTTACCAGTGCAGTACATTAAATTTTATTTACCAGTGGCGTAACTACCGGGGGAGCAGGGGGTGCGATTGGGCCAGGGCCCACACCCCCTCAGGGCCCCCCAGCAGCTTCCGCGCCACTCTGTTCTGCGGCTGTTTCTGGCCGTACGGAGGTCGGTGGGGCCCGGCTGCACGTCCCGCGCCAGGGCCCGTCCCCCTCTAGTTACGTCTCTGTTAATTACGTTGATACACTTTCAGTTTTTGCTGTTATAGTTCCTTTGATATCAATGCAAACATGCATGGGGAGGTATCCTCCACTACTAGCTGAAAAAATGCTGGCAAAGAAAACACACCTGGTTAAAGGAAAACTATACCCCCAAAATGAATACTTAAGCAACAGATATATCAAATTGAATGACATATTACAGAATCTTACCAAACTGGAATATATATTTACATAAATATTGCCCTTTTACATCTCTTGCCTTGAACCACCATTTCGTGACTCTATCTGTGCTGCCTCAGAGATCACCTGACCAGAAGCAAAAGCAGAACTCTGTCTGTTAATTGGCTCATGTGACCTTACATGTGGTTTGTATGTGTACACAGTGAATCCTACGATCCCAGGGGACGGCCCTTATTTTTTAAAATGGCAATTTTCTATTTATGATTACCCAATGGCACATACTACTAAAAAAGTATATTATTATGATAATGGTTCATTTACATGAAGCAGGGTTTTACACATGAGCTGTTTTACTCAGTATCTTTTAATAGAGACCTACATTGTTTGGGGGGTATAGTTTTCCTTTAAGTTAATGGCACACAGTGCCAATTCTGCAGTAGGAACTACAAAACCCTTCCTGGCAAATGCAATGAAAAGCAGTATCTCTCTGTCACTTTCTATTCTCTGCTAATTAAGGCTTTAAAAACAATGTAGCAGAAGCCTTCCGCAAAGAAACAAGCAAAACTGACTTCCAAGGGGTCAATGGGCACAGTGGTGCACTAATTGCTAAATAGTTTCAATATATGTTTATACAAAATTGCCTATCCCTAGAGTTTAGTCGGGTGATTTTGCTGTGGGGTCAAGTAACTGTACATATTGGCCACTACAAGGGACAAGCAGAGCTTACCCATATATTCTGAGGCTTATTATGCAGTATCAGTTGATGCTTATTGTGCTGTGTATAATATAGGATTAAATGTGAAATGTTGATTTGATGTGAAAGAGAGTTGTCAGCAAACCCCAACACTAAAGACACTGGAAAAGTTGTGCTGGAAACTGTAGTTCAATGCCTTCTGGGGGGGGGGGGCAGCACAGCACATTTTGATCCAGCACAACACAAAGTACTGTAAAACTCTTTTCCTAAGGACTGGCCATTCCAGTAGACTTGTAATTATACACATTAGTGCAAATTACTAGAAACCCAACCACCCTAGATAGGTATCAGTTCACAGTGTGGAACTGTGTAATGAAAAAATATATATAAATCCCTGCATGCATACAATAGAGCTTTGGACAGGCCTTCATTGTTCTGGCTGTGACATGCTATGACTCCCCCTAGCAACAATAAATAATACCCCACCAGATCATTGTGTGGGACTGCAGGTTTCGCTGGTATTTAATGAGCTGATTTCAATAGGCAGTAGCGAAAAAACCTTTTCAATTAGTGTATTTGTTCAACAGTTGTCTCAAGGAAGGAATTGTGCTATGCGGGAATTCGGGGACTACAAACTCTGTTTATAAGCGACATTAGGGTTTATTAGCCTTCTATACACAGTAAAGCAGTAACACATAGTTTATTATATGGAAAGAGCATGGTTTTCTGAAAACATTATCATATTCATATTAAAGGGGATGTAAACCCAAATATAAAACAATGCTTAGTAGAATGTAATTTTACGCAAGTATATATTCATCATATTTTCAAATGTTATTTGTATTCTGTCTGCGTCTGTCCTCTGCCCATGTGTCTCTACTTTTTGAACAATGCAGCAAACCTTACCTTGTACCTTTCTTGGCTGGAGAAGAGATGACTTCCACTATATTGTTTCAAGAGTCAGCACAATGAGTGCAGAAAGGGACTTATACTACTTCAATAGCATTTACAGCAATGACATTTACAAACCAACCTGGGGCACAACCATAGAGGGTACAGGAGCTATAGGAGGCACTGACTGATAAGAAGTGTCAATATATATTTATGTAAAGTGTTTTATTTATTTATTCCCAGTATTTAAACGGGGGACGGGCAGCCTCTAGTAACGCCACTAGAACCACGTTTAATTTCTTGAATAAATAAATAATGAAATAATGAACATAATGAAAAGACACCCTCACCAAAATCTGAAAATCACAGGTTGCCTTATTAAGTATTTAGGACAAGTGGAGGCAAAGGGATAACCTAGGGTTTATTGTAGTGTGTAAATGGAATATAATGACAGAAATAAGAGCTCACAGCTGTCACAAAATGATGCATCTCCTCCTTATCTCCCATCTCCAGTCTGAGCTGCACCTGATCCAAATGAACAGTCAAGATCCCAGGTTATCAATCTGTGAGCCTGTACAGATAAGATAGTGATGTGCTCATTGTCCTTAATGCTAATGTGCTGCTGGGAAGTGTGGGAACCTTGCAGCAAAGGCAAACTCATCGGAGAGGCTCATCTGCCTTGCTTGCGGGCCATTTCACTAAGAACACCCACATTGTAACATTTTATTTTTATCATCTCTTTATTCACAGAGAAATCTAGCATGCAACACATGTGGATTAAACCCCCAGGGCATCCTACTGAATTTAGGGGGCTGACCAGGCACCCTCAAAGCAGCACTTGTTAGCTGAGTGATATTAAAGAAACTCCGGCACCCTTTAACTATAGGACAGCACAGAAATGTAGGTAGAGTATAGCTGGGCATACACTGAAAAAACTAAAAAAAAACAAAAACATTTTGTCAGGAATATATAGAGCCAGGGGTGCAAGAGTGTGCTCATCTAACAAGCACTTGCTCCTCCAGGGAAAGCTCAATTATGGTGAATTTTCATCTGGTGCAAGGAGCAGAGCCCAGCATCATGAGGCCTAAGGTGAGCCCTTAATGATATGCAAGTTTTGGGATAAGTAGGGAGGGGCGACACCTATGTGCCTCATAACACAAGCAGTGCAGTATTCAAGGCTTTAGCCGGAGCCCGGAGGTCTCTTTGCTCCTTTTTTTAAAGGGCAATATATATATATATATATATATATATATATATATATGCAATGCTGTTTTTATTTTGTCTAAAGTAAAACATAGTAAGGAAGGACTACAAGCAAAATAATACAAAAGGGGCACAACAAGTCCCTATACCCTCTGACAGCAAGCTTTCTACTTTCTAGCTGTAGTATCAGAAGACACTGAAAGTTCTATTTCCTCTACAGCATATTCTCTCTCTCTCTCTCTCTCTCTCTCTCTCTCTCTCTCTCTCTCTCTCTCTCTCTCTCTCTCTCTCTCTCTATATATAATATAGTCTGCATTCACTGCACCTTGGAAGGCAACTTAACTTCAACTAATACCCATTTGTTCAATGTGATAGGTATTATTATTTGCTAATAAGCATTTTCAACTTGTACATTGCCTCCCATGGCCATGTGATGTTGGCAAGCTTCATTATGATTCAAAAAACTTTTCTAGTCCTAAACCGCTGTGTGCAGGTAATTGTTTTCTGGGCCTGAACTTTGTGAAGGGAGATGGAAATTATATATTTCACTATGAAGTATTTATTCATTGTATTTATTCATTGTAAGGGAGCAGACAGAGAGATATATTAGAGCAGTATATATGACAGAGTGATCTGAGCCCATTTATTGCAAAAAAAATTGTACTGGATGGATCTATATGTATACTGTACTATAGGTAGATGGGTGCACCAGGGGCTCATTGTGCATTATCTTCACCAAAGCAGAAAATCCTCTTTGGAAAGGTGACTGCGTTGTTGTGCTGTCTGATATAGACCCACCAGTGTGTGCCCCTGGCTTTACGCTAGAAGCACACCACACCAGGCATGCTGTCACCTAATCTGGTAGAGATAAAGTTAAAGAATTTAGGAGCAGCTAATAAGTACCTTGTTCTCTATATTTAGTTGCACTTATTTTTCAAAACATGCAGCAAATCTCTAGTGGCATAGATTGTGTCTGCTTCATTGGCATTTTTACACCAGGGGAGTAAAGTCAGATTCTCACTGTATTCAGTATGCATTGACCATCATGGTGTCTGAGCCTATGATTAAGTGTTTGGAACACGCGTCAGGCTGTTTGACACAATAAACTTCTTCACATTTGAACATTTGCCTGGTGGAAGTTTTGCCTTTTGAGTGCCTGCTCAATAATGATTTTTCGGCTTGTCCGCCCCCTGTGCTGAGGGCTCATGGCGGTGCACCTGGGCCACTTCATTGATGTGGTGAGTAACCATTGTACTAACAAGAGACCCTACAATAGAGAAGCTTTTTTCATCATGGTGTCTGCCTCTTATTGCATGCCAGTTGTGGATTTCAGTATGAAAATGCAAACTTTAGGGCAAGGGTACACTGACTGGATCATCCTCTTCCCTCAGCCTGTGTTTGGTACATGGGTGGAGGAAAGCGGTTCTGCTACTCTTGACTGGCACAACATAGGCTTGTGTAGAGCTACACTGAGTGGATTATGGAAATCAGTGTACCTATGATACCAGGGCCACCATAAGTAGTCAAGGGTCCCATACAACCAAATTAGTAAGGCTCTCTCCCTGCAGGGCGCCCAGCCCCAGTTATTTACCCATATATCACCTGGGTACAAGGTATTGCAAACATGTAAAATGGTTCCTCTTTAGCCCACCACAAAATACTCATCAATGCACAACTGCACTCTTGCATTTAGGCAAATAGTTTTATACAGGTACAGTTATTAGCAAATATGTTGCAAGGTAGAAAAATCCCAGAACAACTATAGGCAGAAAAGCTTGGTGGTTTGAGTGAGTGTAACACTGGAGCACCTAAGTGAATGAAACCATAGCCGATAAGCAAAGAGATTTGACTAGAGCCCAGGACTTACCTACTGAGCCACTCCTTCTTTGCGGAAAAGAGCAAAAGCGTGGGAACCACTAACATGGAAAAATCCAAATTTTTTAAGTGGCTTTTCACAAATTGCTGTAGGTTCGGAATGAACATTCGGTAATTATGCTAGTGATCAACTGAATGACATTGCTCTGGCTAAATACAGTGGATTTTCTTGGGATTAGGATGATTTCAGTTGTCAGATTTTAACCCTTTATATTGCTGATGTAGCAGACATTAGCATGGCATACAGAGCGCTAATGGTACAGGATCCATGATCTACAATCCATGGAAAATGAAGCATGGTCATTGCAGGTCTGGCTATAAAGTACATCACCATACTTGTGAATCTGTGCCATTTTCGGACTACTTGTAATTTCTGCACTTGCTGTCTGTTGCATTGTTTTCATGTGGCAAATGGTTGGCAGGTTGGCATTCACATGGATTTATGGAAAAGCCCTAAAGGTTCAGGAACAGGGCCAGGCATCTATTTCCTAAACTACACAGATATGTTGGAGAAATGGGGTTGGGTTAGATTTGTTAATGACTTTTTCTGTCATTTTACAGGAGATGATTCACGTTTTTTTTGGCAATAGGTTTGGCACATGTTAGGTTTGGAATAAAATAATCCTTTGGAAACAGATTTGCACACACACGAGATTATGCAGTCGGGGAGTTAACCCCTTTTTTGTGCCACCGGAAATATCAACCTTTAAGGGGGGGACCCATTCTTCATCAGAATTCCCCCCCCCTGAAACGTTGATATTTCTGGTGGCATAAAAAAAGGGGTAACCTCCCCAACTGCATGATCTCATGTGTATGCAGATCTGTTTCCAAACGATTGCTGTTGCTAAGGGACCCGGCCGGGCCAACGGAGGACCAGCACCACGTTGCAGTTTAAGTGAATTGCAGGTATGCGGCGGAATAATAAAATTTCATTCAAGCTTTGTAATAAAGACAGAGAAGCCACAAAATGATAATCCAGTCCTGGGTACTTAGCAGCAGTCATTTTGATGCTTTTGCAAATGCGGGGGTAGCTATAACATGATTAATTCTGATAACCGTCTGATAACACACAAAACTGCCAGCCTACTGCATCATGTGCCTCATAGCACACTGATTAAGTTTTGCAAGAAAAAAACACATCTAATTATATATTTTGCTTGTACATGGGGCCCAGAGTAGAAAAGCAAGTTGTTTCAAGGGAAATGAATCATTCTGCATTATAAAAACCATACTTCCCACATTGCCATAGACACAGTTCCAGGTGTTTTGTTGACAGCTTTTCTCAGGATAAACAATAACGATAAATAAACCAAACACCAATATCAAACTGCCAGCAGTAGCCCTTTAAAGGGGACCCGTCAACCCAAAAAAATTATTCAAAATCCTATTTTATCACATTAGTCAAGCAAAATAAACTTTAATTACACTACATAAATTATTTTAATCTAGTTTTCTACCACCTGGGAATTCATAATTATAGGAAGCAGGCAGGAGCCATTTTGTGGACTGTTATTAAGGCAAGTCTTGCATCATCTCAAAATCTTGTTTGTGCACCAGAATGAGGGACCCAATGTCCATCCCCATGCCCTGGTTACACAATTAAATGGTTAAGAGAACGGGGGAATGTGGGGAGAGCAGTGACATGTAGGAAGTGCTGAATGGAAAGTGAAAGTAATTGTCTGCCCTACCTCTATGCCTAAGGCATAGAGGAGGGGCAGACAATATTTGATTGACAGCTGGGATTTTTAAATGAGCTTACAACAGCTATGAATATGAAAACAGAAATTGGATTTCATGTTTAATTTGAAAATGACTTTTATTATACTGATTTTTGTGTCTGGGTGACAGGTCCACTTCAAGGGGCACATTTACTTAGCTCGAGTGAAGGAATAGAATAAAAAAAAACTTTGAATTTCGAATGTTTTTTTTGGCTACTTCGACCATCGAATTGGCTACTTTGGCCTTCGACTACGACTTCGATTTTGAATAGAACGATTCAAACTAAAAAATCATTCGGCTATTCGACCATTCTATAGTCGAAGTACTGTCTCTTTAAAAAAAACTTCGACCCCTACTTCATCACCTAAAATCTACCGAACCTCAATGTTAGCCTATGGGGAAGGATTAGCTCAATATAGAGCTTGGACTCTCTGAAAGTCTTCTAGATGCTAAATGTGGCAAATCACAGTCTGATTTATATGCAAACAGGACCATGGGCAATATAGCTGTGATTGGGCCACTTAAATGACTGAATAACACTGGTCTTATTTGTCTGATAATGGCTCAGATGAGAAAATCACCCATATGCCAAAGGAAGACATCAGCAGATGGTATTTCAGGACAGACTGGCTGTAGTTTTATGGGATCACTGCATAGTCAGGCAAAACTGCTCCCATTGCACACATGGTCTGTCTCTAGCTCTAAATATGTGGAGTATATGGTCAGTTATTTACTTGATGTCGATGCCTAATGATCCACAGAAGGTAATTAGGACTCCCCACCCCAAATGTTCCATTGTGCTTATTTAGATACAGTATATATGTGTATATATATATATATATCTATCAAAACAAAAAAGTCCAGACCAATGTAGTGAATAAAAGAAAATTGCTTTATCTTAAACTCTGCAACGTTTCGAAGCTCCCGCTTCTTTGTCAAGCAGT
Source organism: Xenopus petersii (assembly GCA_038501925.1). NCBI lineage: Eukaryota > Metazoa > Chordata > Amphibia > Anura > Pipidae > Xenopus > Xenopus petersii. The sequence continues at coordinate 35,318,268 of CM076684.1, read as the reverse complement.
ATACATCAAAGTGACATCACATCCTATATAAAGGCTATGCCTTAACACACCTGACACGTGAAACAAATCAAGGCTAATCCAATCAGGATTCTATGAACAAAAAAGAGCGCACAGAGGTTACTAGTACCCCTACGCAATGGCATGTATCCCTGTGGTAGATGTAACCAATGTTCAAGTGTTATTCGCACTGATACATTCACACATCCATATTCAGGAAAAAGATTTTCGATACAGGGACACTATACATGTGATTCAGAATATGTGGTCTACATGTTGAAATGCCATTGTGGCTTGGCCTATGTAGGGGAGACCATACAACCTATTCGAGACAGGATAAGCCAACACAAATCCACGATAAGAAAAGAGGTACTTAAGTTGCCGGTTCCATTACATTTTCATTCAGCACGACACTCAGCAGCAGCCTTGAGATTTCAGGTTATAGAATCTGTTGCCCCCCCACGGTGGGGGGGGGCAACCGACTCTTACAACTCCAGAAAAGGGAGAAGTTTTGGATTCATACTCTACAAACACTACATCCCAAGGGTCTTAATAGGGAATATGACCTGTATGCCTTTATATAATATTGTTACTAAAGGGTGTGGTTTGGGACTTTGTTGTCTTTAACACACATTGTATCTAGATGTAGCTAGCTGATAGTCTTACCAGTGGTTTTGATATTGTTATATACTAAATAATGACATATGCTGTAATATGACAGAAATTGTAACATGAGACATGATGTGTAAAAGCTATAATATAAAACGTGATGTATATAATATGGGTGAAACCTGATTCACATGTTCATAGAATCCTGATTGGATTAGCCTTGATTTGTTTCACGTGTCAGGTGTGTTAAGGCATAGCCTTTATATAGGATGTGATGTCACTTTGATGTATACTGCTTGACAAAGAAGCGGGAGCTTCGAAACGTTGCAGAGTTTCAGATAAAGCAATTTTCTTTTATTCGCTACATTGGTCTGGACTTTTTTCTTTTGATATATATTTTGTCCAGGATATGGACTAAGTCCAAGACAGGGACACCGCTCCACTCCATTTTGTACAAATATATATATATATATATATATATATATATCCATTTTGTACAAATATATATATATATAACAAGTATTCCCGTTGAGTGCGGTACTATGTCACTTTATTTACCTTATTAACCAGCACCCAGGCAAGTTGCTATATACTTTTAGGGAGCGTTCCTCCATGGTTCTATTGACTCACTTATGTGTATTAAATAATGCACCCCCTGTAATATGAAAATATTTAAAGTCACCTCAGAGTTCCATGATATGTAAGCATTCTGCTTTGTGTTCGACTCCTGAACTTCTAATATGCTTTAATCTTACAACTGGGGTACATTATTCTTTATATATAATATATCTAGGGCAGCAAATACATATGCACCCCCTAATCGCACCCTAACTTCAAGCTGAGATTCAGGAGTGTCTAGGACAACAAATGGCCATTCTCCTCAGTTTTTACCCTCACTAGTCTTCAGGGTGAGCCCTCCTGGCCCTCATTGGGGACAGCCTCACAATTAGGAACCAGTACGGATGAATCTGAACAGGGAAAGGTCAGAACTTCTTCAAACAGAATATGGACGGTGTATCATGTAGAATAAAACACCTGCACTTCGGATCTGTTAGCAAGTTTGCATGAGAGAGGCTCCCAGGGCTTTTTGTACTACTGTTACTGTTACAAACAGCAAAAGGCATACCATACCGACGCATCCATTGTGACATGTGCAAGAAAACAATTGCCGCATCGTGGCACAAGCCAGCGAAAAGGTTAAATATCTACATTGTCAACACTGTACTCTTTTTTTGTATACTGTAAATGTGAAAACAGGTGTCACTGGAATGTAATCAGCCTTCAGATCAAGCAAGAGCTCTGGTTTTTATGAGACTGCAGCTTTCCCACGGTGAATGTCTCATTTAAGCCATATTACAATTGCACTACGCCCAGTCCACCTGTTCATCTGTAGAGAAGGAGGAGAGATGTTCCTCAGGCCATGGCCGGGTCTCTCAGGCACACTTCTATTATCTCTATTGTTTTGTCTATTGGCTCACGAGTGTGGGAAATTGTGGCATGCAAAAGACTTGCTTATCAGCCAGAGGCTTGTGCTTATAAATACAGATGAGTGCTGGCAGGAGACTTAACATTCACACTGCACCACAACACTCACACCAGCTCTCACTTTCTCTCCATAAAGAATGGCTCCAAATCTGCAGATGTTGCCGGATGATACCAAAGGACAGCTTAGTGACTTGAAAAAAAATAAGGTATCTCAGCTGAACTTCTTCTCTTATGCAGATAAACTTGTGTAAAAAATAATATATATATATATATATATATATATATATATATATATATATATATATATATATACACAAGTTTATATATATTACAGTAGGGGTAGCAGAAGAGATATCCAACCTGTAGACCCCCTACACTTCTGGGGGTGCTTGGATTTGTAAATTCAGCAGAAATTAAATTATAATATTTGTTTCAGATAAGAAAGCCAGTGATTGAGAAGATGAGAAGAGATCGGATCAACAACAGCATTGAGCAGCTCAGGATATTACTGGAGAGAAACTTTCAGACACATCACCCCCATTCCAAGCTGGAGAAGGCAGATATATTGGAAATGGCAGTCAGCTACCTACAGCAACAGAAGAAACATCAGATGAACTGTAAGTCATTTCAAACTCTGTTCCTTTTCTTTGGGCCTCGCATTCTGCAACGTACCTACTAATTGGACAGTTACATGTATATATTAATACAGAGTAGTAGGCAGGTTCCTTTCATCCTGCTTATTTAGCAAGTTGATATATCTGTCTGTATGTATGATATATCTATATAGAGCAGTATTGTCCAACGTTTTCACTGTGGAGGGACAGTGCACATTAAAGCCTGTCTTTGCATTATTGTATGTTTTTTTTCCTTTAAGGTTCCCAGCTGCTTCCAGAAAATGCACAGGATTCCTATTATCAAGGTTACTACATGTGTTTGAAAGAGACAGTGGGCTTTCTGCATACCCAGGAGCACGGACACATTCAAGAAGGAAATAAAAATCTACCGTGGATTGATTCTTGCCTCCCTGCACCCTCTCAAAAATTCTACCAGCAGAGAGTTTCTTTTCAAGTCTCTCCAGGCAGTACAAAAATATGGAGGCCTTGGCAGGTTCTTTCACCTCCTTAAATTCAAGGACTACCCAGTTGTAAATAGAAGTAATGCAAAAGCTATAAACTTTTTTTTTTCTGTTTATTTTCTCCCCTATCATACCTCCAAACATTCTGGTAGTAAAAAGAGGGACAAAAAATTTTTTTCCGCACGTAGTGCAGCAATTTTTTGACCACACCCCTTTCTGTTGCCACACCCCCTGATTACCATGTTTGTTTTACAAAACTTGGCAGGTTATGAAAGTTTGAAAATATTTCTCCTTATCTAAACTGTGTTTTTGTGTCTCAAAATTGCTACAAAGTATCTTATTTGCACCTGTGGCTGTTCTGGGCTCTCTGCTAAAAGCCAATTAAGTGAGAAACTTTGTTTCTTTTCCTGGCTGTTCAGTGCAGAGAAAAGAGGGACTTTCCAGTACAAATGAGGGACTGCGGGTTGAGCTGTCAAAAGAGGGACTGTCCCTCCGAAAAAGGGACAGTTGGGAGGTATGCCTTATGATAGAATATAGTTATAGGGTTATACTCTTTGCACTTGGGGGCAAATTCACTAAGATTCGTAGTTGCGGCAGGTGTAACTTTGCCACACTTCGCTGCACTTCGCCAGGCGTAGTTTCGCCAGCGCTCCGCAAATTCACTAAAATCTGAAGTTGCGCACAGGGGTAGCGTAAGGTTTGCGAAGTTGCGCTAGCATTGATTCACTAAGCGAAGTTACGTTAGTGATGGTTAATTTGCATAAGGCGCCAAATTCAAATTTCAATGGAGGAATACGTAGAATCACTACAAATGCCTGGGAAACCTTCAAAACATCAAATAATTTTTTTTTTTTGCCCTACACATGTGCCCACTGTATAGTTAAGTTGCCATGAGTTAGGAAATGTAGGGGGCGAAGGAAGTCTAGCGTAAAAGGTAGCGTTCAGTACACTGCGCGCGTTAGTGAATTTGCGTAGTTACGTCCGTAGCCAAAATTCGCCAGGCGTAAGGGTGCGAAGTAACACTAGCGATTTTACGCCAGCGTTCGTTAGTGAATTTGCGAAGTAACTAAAAATGCCCAACGCTAGCGAATTGATGCTAGCGTTAGGTGCTTCAGCGCTTAGTGAATTTGCCCCTTGGTCTCTTGTACAGCCATGTTTTTATTTTACTTGAGACACAAGGCGCCGAACATACACCAGAAAAACACACTCCGCAGGTGTGAGTCTGGATCAATATATCTGCTATCTTTGAGTTCCTCATTGGCTCTACAACATCAGTTGAATTTATTGCTGATATGTACAAATATTAAGCCAGTTTATGACTAGTAACAGATTCCAGTGTGATAAGTAATAATGCTGGAAATCTGTAAATGCTAACGGTGTCTACATACCATTTTTTTGTTGTTCGGTACGTTGAAATTTCAAATTTGTTTTGAGATATGGTGGTTATTCCGATGCACAGGTCGCAGAGGCACAGGACAATACTGGTTATGGCTCATGAATTATATTCATTGTCTTCTTGCTTTTAGCCATTTAACTGTTGTTTCAATTTTAGGGATTTTTCTAATTCCATTAAGTCTGGAAACCCTTTTACACTACTCTCATTCTGAAAATCCTTTGGGAAACCGCCTGCCATTCAGAAACCTGTTCCTCACTTTTATTTGCACTAGACTAGAGGATAAGTTTTACTGCCACTTTAAATAACATCACCCTGTAGAAACTAAGTCTAATTCTTATATTATTCCACTGTGCCTTTGTATATAATATGGGAATAAGACTGTATGGAAATTATAACAGACAAATACTATACCTATAGCTGAGCCTAGAACAGTTTTCATACATTTAATATGGAACATAATGCCAAGTGGGGCCTCAGTGAGCACAGCAAATCTAATAAAGCTCTGTTTTATAAGTAAAAACCCAATCCTCAAAATGTAAAAAACTAAACTGAATGTTTATTTCCCTGTAAAAATTGCTTGGGATATCAAATGTAAATAGCTAATATAATATGCATCTCAATAAAAAATATTTAATTTATAATGAAGTGGTTATGCCTGTTTTTCTCTAACCAGTCAGTTATCAGCTGTAATACAATACACAAACAATCCAATTACATTTTTTAATGTTGAAGCAGGATACTTGTGTTGCACTGATTTTATTGGTATTTAGTATACTGTAAGCCACACGAATGAATCATAGATCATGTTATCAAAAGCATTGGCAGCAAACAACTTAGTTAAACTACCCTTCCAGTTGCTGTTTTTAATTCAGATAGCAATATGCAGATGATGGTGTAATTAGTATAATTCATATTGTCCATGGAACAGAACCCTGACAATGCTGAACATGATGAAACAGCGTGACTAGCAGTAGACCCTGCATTACTAGTTGGGGCACTTCTACTGTCAGTTTCAGTTTCAGCCTTCTGCAGATTTGTTGCAGAGACAATGGGAGAAATTCACTATATAGGTGTGATTGTGCATTAAACTGTAGTAACCACATTGCCATTTCCTTTCATCACTCTCAAAACAAAGTGCTGCACTGTGGCTGTTTGTGAATTTATCTCTGTGTTATGTAGTCTCTATCTATCTATCTATCTATCTATCTATCTATCTATCTATCTATCTATCTATCTATTTATCATCTATCTATTATCTATCTATCTATCTATCTATCTATCTATCTATCTATCTATTTATCATCTATCTATTATCTATCTATCTATCTATCTATCTATCTATCTATCTATCTATCTATCTATCTATTTATCATCTATCAAGCCAATGGCATTAACTGTATTCAGAGCAAATACTCAGTTAAGCACCTCAAATAGTTACTACTATAGAAGTCCATATAGGTATACATATACATAGAAACATTAGCTGACTGAATAATGGGAAATTAGAAATACGCTTCCAAACCACAATAGCACTAATACATGTAGTTAATCAGGAAAAGAAAACACCATTCAATGACACTATTACACTATTGTTTGGGGAGGTTTGTAGACATGCAATGTGGGAAAGGGAGAAATAAGATCTATATTATGTTTATTCGTGGGGACAACTCTGATTTTAGTTCTCTCCCATCCCTCTCAGCTGGGGGTCCTGGTTTCCTTAATTTCCTCTTCTCTAAAGGTGGCCATACATACAATTACCATCTTTCCTGCAACTATTGGTCGTTCATTTACATTTAAGGGGGGTATTTACTCTAAATCTTTATTTTTTCTCACTATATAAAAAAAATTGGCCAAACTCCCAAACCTGAATCCCCTTAATTAACCAATAAATCCGAAAAAGTTGCACTTTATTGCCCTGTGACTTTTTTTTAGATTTTATGAGACAAAAGGCCCACCTGAAAAATAAGAGGTGTAATAAATGTGCCCATTACATATGAATCATCAGCAATAAGGTGGAGACAATTGAATTCTACCTCTATTGGCTGATGGTCAAAATTTTCTGTCTTGACCGATTGATGAGCCGATATCCAAGTGTTTTGCCGAAATCAGTTGGCTCATCTTCCACCATACACGTACCAAATATCTTACAAAATAAAGATCTGTGTGTGTATTGCCACATTAACTACTGTGTATGCCATAGCTACATACAAAAGAACATGATAAAAATGATTCTGTTTTATTTCAGTCTGAAATCTAGTGTCCATGGCATACATGGCTTTGTGATCTCCGGTACTTATGATGATCATCAAAATGGCACTCATCATGCTAGATACCTTCCCATTTATGAGAATGGCTACTTTTATAAGGTTGATATAAAGTACAGTGATATATTAGTACAAGAGAACATAAAAGTACCATTGCAGAAGAAGACAGTTTGAATTTATTAATCAGAAATCCTGCAGTTGCCCTTGCATTTATTAGAAGAAATATTGCACCTCGCTATTCACCAGCTAACTACAACCCCAAACAATGGCAGCAAACAGACTATGCGCAGTTTACAGCAATTCCCGTTATAGTTCTTTGGCCATTACAGGTGTTTTTACGCTGTGACTTTTCCCAGGAATAGGTGTGGCACTGAAAACACAACAGGTGCCATAACCCTGAAACGATTTAATCTACTGAGTTCCATCCAGTGACTTTACAAACAGCCTGCCCAACAGCTGACCGAACAAGTAATGCTTGCTATACTCCAAACGGCATGGACAAATAAAGATACAAAACTCAATTGTGCGGTGAAAGTTTTGGAAAAACTGGTTGGGTACGTGGGAGTGCAGAAGGACAGCCATTCAATGGATATCACACCCATATCAGCAAATATGTGATCATCTCAGTTTCTCCTTTTGTGAAACTCAGTACATAACAAAGCCTCGCGTTAAACAAGCAAAACCAGGCAAGACAAAGGGAACTAACTGTTTTGCATTATCTAGTACAGTAGCTAGCTGTGGGAGAGCATGAAACTCTCTCTGGGTTTCAATTACACTAGGCTCGTAGAGTATTCCAATTAGTTTTAGAGAAAGTCGCCATTATAAAGGCAAATCTATACAGGTGCTGCTATCCTAAGCCCCCTGATACCAACACTAATGAATTTCCTACAACAAACAGGAGGTTTTATACAAAAAAGAGGAATTACACATTATGAAGTATGAGTTATGGGACCTGTTATCCAGAATGCTTGGGACCTAGAGTTTTCCAGAGAAGGTGTCTTTCCATAATTTGGATCTCGATAATTTAAGCCTACTTAAAATAATTGAACCATTAAATAAACACAATGGGATTGTTTTGCTTCCATTATATCTTAGTAGGGATCAAGTACAGGGTACTATTTTATCATTACAGAGATATATTTTAATCTTTTAAATTATATCATTAAAATGGAGTCAATGGGAGATGTCTGTCTGTAATTCGGAGCTTTCTGGATAACAGGTTTCCGGATGATGGATCTCATACTTGTACATGAAATTACCACTGTATTGATCCAGTCATACATTCTATATTTTTCTACTTTTTTTTCCATAATTCTTGTTAAAGCTCTGCATATCTTCGTGGCAGTATATTCATAAAGAAATGATGATAATGATGATCATGATATACACTGTGCATTGGCACATAAATGATGATGATATGCATACATTTAGAGTGTTATTTACTAAAATCCGATTTTTTCTGATTATTTAAATAAAAAAGTCATACCAAACTCGAATCCACGATTGGACCTTATTTATTATTAAAAAAGCATAATTTAATCGGATCAGGAGAAAACTAGATAAAATCAAGCGAAAACCCGTTTTTTTCAAATATTTTTCCATAATCGTACGATTTTTGGGGCTTTTTCCCAAAAAGCACACATTTTTCTGATTTTGTCGGATTTTTGGGCTAATTCCAGCGCAAACCACAGAAACTTTCAAATAGAACAGGGACCTCTCTCACTGACTTATATACAACCTCGGCACGTCTGAGATGGCGCATTTTCGGATACGGGTTTTGCACCAAATAGCCCTACTGGACTTTAGTAAATAACCCTCCTACTGTCAGTGTTATACATATTAATTTGTTCTTAAAAATGTTTTACGGACATTGAAAACTCTAGTTTCATGTAAATACAAACACTATAAATAATCAGATTGAGCATTTTAATGACTGATAAAGAATATAGAAAATAAATTAATTTGGACAATCGTTAGAAATTAGCAAATGGTGTGCTCTAATAAATTAGATTTATGTGAGTACTGCCAAATTGAACCCTGGTCAATCATATGACAAATGATGAACATCACACTGACAAGGGCAACAGCTCCCAGTAGTCCATATGGAGGCCAGTGATAAAATGATAATTTGTGAATAGACATGTGTGCTCCCAAACAGCCTTAAATCAATTTGCCTGTGGCCTGTTGTGTGTTGCATTATACGGGCCCGGACTGGCAATCTGTGGATTCTGACAAATACCAAAGAGGCTGTTGTAAGATGCCATAGCCAGTCAATATTTAGTGGGTTGGTGGGGGCTAGTTGCTTGAAATGTCAAGGCCTATTTTCATTCCCAGTCCAGGCCTGGCATTATTAAATGGTGGTAAATGCAAAAGTAAGATGATCTTCTACAAGCTAAAAGGTATTAATCTTCTATTTGTTTTACCTAAAAGAGACAGTTATGAATATTTTTTATTGCTTGCCATTTTATATACAGTAAGTGTGAGATAATTTGCCATATTGCATGCCTCAGCTGATGTATTCTACATATACAACAACAGAAAGAGAACTGTCTGTACAGTTGCCCTGCCAAACTGGACAGCAATGGAGAATGTCTCTGCAAAAGAATGACAGCTTTAAGCATAGAAGTAAATATGCAGGAAAGGAATGATCTCTACAATACTTCATTGTACCTTCCTGTCTGTCAGTGGGAGATGTGCTTGTAGTAATTAAAATCATCAGGAATTGCCCTCAGGGTGGTATCTATTATTTCCATTGTTAGAAGTCACACAACGGGTTCTGTAGGATCTGATTCTCTCCTGGATGCCATTGTTTGTGTTGACTGTGAGATTTGACCAAGCTCCAGGTTTACTAGCTGCAGTGTTCCATAAAGAAACTGGCAGCTCGCGGACTTTCTTAAGCAAGCAACACTTCACAAAAGCTCCCCTTAACATATACTTTATGATCTGGATCAACTATGATCTCCTGTGTTGGCAACTTGGGCATCTTCCATTGATCATAATACATCCCAAGGAGCAGGAGTAGATTTAAAGGAGATATATAGCATGACTAAAACCCCTTCAGATCTTGTAGGTTATAATAAATAATATATAATGCTGGTTTTACTTTGGGCTAAAAATTAATAATATTTTTAAAAAAATTTTTGGAGCTCCCCATAGATCTGCTATACCCCCTATCCATGTTTCAAATGAGGGATGGGCATGTCCTTAGGGTCCATACCAGAAGCACTGTAGTGTCTGGGTGCTTGGTGCCAAGTCCATTGCAACTACTGAAGTAGCTCACTAAGGGAACCCTGGAGTTACACATCCAGGCTGTAGTTCCAAGGTTCCCTAAAGTCAATGCATGTAGTTGCATACTGTTCATCAGAGCAGGCTGTTTGGTTGCTTTTGCACCATCTGCAAGTTTCTAGCAGTGTGTATGGACACACATATGGGCCCCTAATATGCCCTATTGAATTGGTGTGAATTTTAGGACTTTGTATTTATGATTCAGTTGTAAATGAGGCTTTTTGTGTTACTCGATTTTAAACCTTCTGCTCTGTGAGTATTAAAGCATGTGCGTGTAATGGCAATGGCCAAAAATATCTTATCGAGGGGCCTGGTTTTATGAAGATAAGGACCTGTCTGTCCATCTGAATTAAGCAGAGAAATTAATTACAATAGCTCCACCTAGTGGACAGTTCTGGATTATCAAAACACATGTTGTTTAGACTACTCAAACCCATTCATACGTTAATTGCATATAAAAATGCAATGCGTATTACTTCTAACATTGTCCTTTCATGAGTAACAGTAAAGTACAAATATTGATGGGCTCCACAGCTTTCTTTGTAGCTCGGCAAGAGGCATTTTAATGTCCTTGCATAAATACAAATGTTGGAGCAAGCCCAGACTGGCAATCTGTAGATTCTAACAAATGCCAGAGGGGCTGTGCTAAGATGCCATAGACAGTCACTATTTATTCATACCTCCCAACCACTCTGCTTTTCATGGGAGAGTCCCACTTTTCATGCCACTTCACACTGTCCCAGATTTTTTTGGCCTCAGTGTACTTGAAAAGCAAGGGTCTATTTTGAATCTCAGTTTGGACCTGGTGGAAGATATGAAACACGCTCACTCTGGACATATTTCATTCCAGCTAACCAAATGGGCTTTGCGTTATGGAAGGGGGTAGGTGTAGCAGCAATGGTTAAAGTGTTGGTGGGATTTGGGTGGCATACATGAGAACACCAAACCCTGAGCCATCCATGTTGCAACAGTAAAGCCCAATGTATAATATTAAGTGAGTCAGCACTAAAGAGCTCAGCTTACCCTTACCTCTTAAAGGGCTTTGTTGCCCTTAATATTGTGAATCTCTACCCGAGGAGAAATGGGAATACCGAGGGGAACCCTGGAAACTGTGGTTGCACCATATTCTAACAAATACCAATGTATGCTGCATTTTCAATAGTAAAAATGCAGAAAATGCAGATAAGAGTCACACTGAAATTGCCAAGAAAAATACATAATCATAATGAAAGCAGACCCAGAGACTGCAGGGTGATTTGGGGCCCTGAATGATGTGCTGTTACAGTATATGTGTGCATACAGATCATTGTTCCCAAACTATGGCTACAGGGATGCTGAGAAGATTTTTCATGGCCTTATCTCCTAGTTTCAGCACTGCAAAATCATTTAGAATGAGAATGAGAAAGCTAGTCCCTTACTTAGTAATGAGTATAGATGTGTTCAAGTACAGAGATCAGACGCAAAAAAAGAGTTTTCTATGCTGATTTTTATTGACTGAGACACCCCTGCAACACGACACGTGACTATGTCTATCAGTCTATCAGACCTGATGCAAATATCTAAATAATAATTATTTGGTGAAATTGTATTTTTATTTAAATAGTTCAGCCAATAAAATGTATCAATGGAATGGAGAGAAGTATTTTTTCTACAGATAACTCATCTACTATGAAACTTGGTATCACATATCTCATACTATATTTTTCATATTGGACTTACTGGGGCAGCTGTCTCTCCTGCAATGTAACCTATCAGAAGAAACCCATCAGCATTAAATGAATGATGAAGCTGTATTTTAGTGTGTCCTTCATTATTTCTGATGGTCATCTGACTATAAGGGTCTATATTATTGTCACATTGATAATTCCATTTTGGATCTATGAACTATTTTTGGATAGTGATTGTAAATACAGTTCTAAGCAATATATAAGCATTACACATTAATTAAACATATTCAATGGTTTTAAAGCCATTTGTAAATGTAATTGCTATTGAAAGCAGCATATGTTTGTCCCTTTCTGTTCTCTGGGTCTGAGTCTTACAACAATGTTACAGGAGTCAGGTCTCCTCCAGGTTTTTAATTAGCTGTCTTGCAACATTATTTTAGGAGACAGGAGTGCAGAGAATGTAAACAAACAGATGCTGCTTTTAATAGTAATTACAATTACAAGTAACATTAGCATTTTACAAATGTGTAATTAATGTATATTGGATGTATATTGTAATTACATTTTATTTTAGTATGCAAACAAAATAGTTTTTGGATAGAAGTCACCATCAATATTTGTTCACTGCTGGACTTAAGTTTACTGGAGCCCATTCAGAATGTATCACTAAGTTTTTTCAAAAATAACTTGTTTTAATCGGTTTTTATACCGGGGACTGATTGGAGTTACAACCTGCCACAGTCACAGTGGCCAGGTTAGCTAATTTCTTAAAGAGAACATATACCTCCCTTTTTCACTTGAGCTCATTCAGTTGGGCTTACGTAGAAAAGATGCATAAACACTATCTGACCTTCCAGATATAAATATAAAAGTATTTTTTACACAAACATACCTGATAAGTCCAACAAGCTACATGTATGGGATCCATTATTGTTAACAAGAATGCTCCAGAGCGCTCCAAATTACAGAAAGGCCATCTCCCATAGACCCCGTGCTAATCAAATAATTTAGAATGATTTCCTTTTTCTCTGTACTTGATCCTAACTAAGAGATAATTGGTCCTATTTAATGTTCAAATTGTTTTTAATAGACTTAAAGTATGGAGATCCAAATAATGGAAAGCTACCTTATCCGGAAGATCTCAGGTACCGAGCATTCTGAATAGGGATGCACCGAATCCACTTTTTTGGATTCGGCCGAACCCCCAAATCCTTTGTGAAAGATTAGGCCATATACTGAACCGAATCCAAATCCTAATTTGCATATGCATATGCAAATTAGGGGTGGGAAGGGGAAAACATTTTTTACTTCCTTGTTTTGTGACAAAAAGTCACACGATTTCCCTCCCACCCTAATTTGCATATGCAAATTAGGAATTGGATTCGGTTCAGCCGGGCAGAAGGATTCGGCCGAATCCGAATCCTGCTGAAAAAGGTCGAATCTTGGCTGAATCCCGAACCGAATGCTGGATTCGGTGCATCCCTAATTCTGAATAACAGGTCCTATACCTGTATTTATATTTGGAAGTTCAGATAGTGTTATGCACCTTTTCTACATAAGCCTAATGGAATGAGTTCATGTCAAAAAAGGGGGTTTATTTACCTTTTAAAGCTGCCCTTGGATTTTGTGTTTCATAATTTTTTGTCAGATTTCCCCAAGTTTGGCTTTTGAGGGGAAAGTCAAAAAAGAAATGACTTTGGGGCTTCAACAGTTCATAAATAGAAGAATCACACTTCATGATAATTGCATTTCCTATAACTCTGGCACAACTCACAGCACAATTTGAAGTGAAGTGGAACTTCATTCTTAAGGTTCCATGCGGACCCCAAAAATGTGTGGTGATAGACTGCCGGGCCGTGGACATACCTGAACTGGGCTGCTGAGCCGAGTCCGCATTTGATGCGGACGCACCGTATTTAGGGTTGCCACCTTGCCGGTATTTTACCAGTCTGGCCGGTAAAAATGATGGCCGATCCTAATGTTATTAATAGGGAAAAAAGATAAATATATAGGAAAGCCGGTATTTTTTTCAAGAAAAGGTGGCAACCCTAACCATATTTGACGCTGGCAAGTGCAGTTCAAACGCAACCCAGGTCCTTGCGAAGAATTCTGTCTTTACACCAGTCCCTGGGGCAAAAAAGGTTGGGGACCGCTGAGCTACAATACATCATTTGGCAGAAGAACACAGAGGTCTGAGGAAGAATGTTCCTTACAAATAGGGGTGAGGGAGGAAAGTCACCAGGAAAGGGATATTAATAGTATTCTATAGCTTAGGGACAATGTTACCATGAGGCAATGTTACCAGGGGTAGGGAAAAGCTGCTCATTGTAACTGTACAGCTGAAATCCCAGTTACTGCCAGGGGCAGATTGGGAAGGACTCCTCAGTATTGCCCCTGGCTAATGCATAGCATATAGGTATCCAGGAATTCTTCTAGGGCTGTGTGGTATTTATAGGTATGACCTATAGATGTCACTGTGTACAAATACAAAAACAGTACTGTCTATACTGCTATTATGTCTTAGTTTGCGTAGAAGACCCTGCTGAAGCTGTCATGGCTGACTCAAGCTGTTAATAAACAACCTCTGTATCACGTTTTCAAATGTGCTTCATTTATTTAGAAGCATGGCCGCGTTAACTACACGGTTGCTCAGCAACCGTTTGCTGTCGCGTTTGCGGCATTTTACATCGACTGTAGCACAGCCTTCGTTTCCTAGCAACCAATCTGGCCAGCCTTGCCTTGCGCAAGCACCTCTGCTGATCATAGGTATGGCCTCCAGAGGGCGCCGTAGTAGACAGAGTTCCAGCCTGCGGTGCAGGCTCAAGTCTCGCGATACTTTACAGCCGGATATAGCAGTTTTGCAGCCTGGGTAATAATCGCTGGTGTTGTGGTGTTTCAGGGCGCAGTGTCGGCTCGGTAGTGTTACCTCAGGTACTGTGTCCGACACATGCGTGCCTTATTTATGTATTTAGTATGCTATAGGCTATAATAATAATAATAATAATAATAATAATAATAATAATAAAAAGCACATCGTTAGCAGCAGCAGTGCATTATTAGTATAGAAGTAAAGGTTGAGCAAGGCTGCATGTTGTTTTTACTCTCTCCCTCTGTCCCCTAGCAACAGTAACGCCTTTCTGGGTTCTTTTAGTCACCTTACTACAGGCACGTGGAATCTACGAGCCTCCTACTACAAGTAACAACATCCTTGAGCAATGAAAGAGATGCTGGATGTTATTCAAACCTGCTAGGCAACGGTGCAACCTGTCACTGCTGGTGGGATACAGGGGAACTGACTGATGAGCAGTTAAAATATATAATAAAACATGTATTCCTTAAGTATAGAGGGCCCTAAAAGATTAGACTATATTGCTGTGTACACTGCAGAAGTAAATGTTTGGTGATTATGCCACTCGCTTTCATTTTGCAGAACATGGACAATGTGTTTGTCCAGCACAGTGTTAAAGTGCTCAATGCCCTCAACAAACAGAGAGAAGAAGGCAGATACTGTGACGCCACCTTGGTTGTTGGAAATGTTAATTTTAAAGCACATTGGAGCATCTTGGCCTGCAGCAGCCCATTTTTTCAGAGTCTGTATGGGGACGGAACCTCCGCCAACATTATCTTACACGAAAGCTTTGCCGAAGTAATTGGACTTGTGTTAGACTTTCTCTACACTGGAGAGCTGGCTCTTACAGAGGAAAATGTTCAGAAAGTCCTCCTTGCATCAAAAGACCTTGAGGTTCTGGAAGCAATCGAAGTGTGCGAAAGGTTTCAGCCCAAAATCCTTCAGCCGTCTGATATCCAGGAATCCACTGTCACTGTAGAAGCTGTGGATGAACATTTAAAGCAAACCAGTGAGGCAGATGGTGAGAAAGTATTAAATAAAATTTCAGTGCTCACAAATACCCTGTTTAAAGAAAGCCTAACTGGTCAAAGCCATGAGCAGGACAGCACTGTCTCTCTGCATCAGGTTGCCGGGGAAGACACTTCTGTTCTTTCAGAAGCCTTAAAAAGAACAGATGATATGGAAGACCCGCACGATCACAGAGAATTCCAGCGGCAAAGGAAAAGCCAGAAAACCGACCAGAGTATTAGCAGTGATGGAGAATGCATAACGGTAATTTGTGCTTCTATTTTGTGCTTTTTCAGTTTTCTTAGTTTAAATAAAAGTGCTGACATATAGGTAATGTTTTACCCGTTCCATTAGAATGTACACTACTAAACTTAAGATAGAATACATATTGATCTGCGGTTTGTTGACGTAGAGCAGGGGTCCCCATCGTTTTTCATCTGTGAGCAACATTCAGATGTATGTTGGGGAGCAACACAAGCATGAAAAATGTTCCTGCGGCTACAACATATGGCATGTGATTGGCTCTTGGTAGCCCTTATGTGAACTGGCAGCCTACAGGAGGCTCTGTTTGGCAGTGCATATGGTTTTTATGCAACCAAAACATGTCTCCATTACAAAACTGTGTAAATAGATAGGCTGTGCAAAATAAAAAATGTTTCTAATATAGTATAATATATAATATAAAGCAGGAAGTAGTGTTCTGGCTATTATGTTAGAAATCCAGTCACTCCAGCCTTTATATATTACATTTTTGCCTAACTAACTATATTAGAAACATTTTTTATTTTGCACAGCCTATCTATTTACCCAGTTTTTATTTTTATACTGAACAATTCCTTTAATAAAACACATACTGGTGGCCATGATGCAGCTGTGACCCTTGCAGCCTCAGGCTTGAGAAAAGGCAAGACCAAGCCCGAAACGTTGCCTGTTGGTTACTGACCAATAAACACAAACTTTCACATTTTGCAACTAAGAGGTGCTGCCATTTTTTCTCTTTTCTGCTGTATATTTGGCCCCTGGCAAGGGTCTGTAGACTGCTCTGCACTCTAACCGAAAGGGACTCTTGTAAGGTGGTTGAAGCACACACATCTGTATACTCGCAGAGTGAAATATCAGACCTTGAGGAGGAAATGTGGGTAGATGCCTTAAAGCAAGTCCCAGATATTACAATGTCAGTCAGGGACAGGCTTATCCAAATTAAATTCATTAACTGGGCCTACCTAACAAGCTGATTAAACTGTACCCCTCAAGTACCTGATGCATGCCCCTAATGCAACCTTTAGTTATTGTTCTATGCAAAGAAAGTCATACTGTTAACGTTTAAATCCAGCATTCACCCTTTGGAAAAAACAAATTAATGATGCGTTACCCAAACACAAACTGGGCTACTTCTTGTCAAGAGGATGCCCAGCTAAGTTCAATGCAATTTGGGACACTTGGCTGAATGCTCAGACTGTATAAATAGATATGACTCGCAAAAACCTATGTAGCTTTATTCTCTCTCTCTGTTCTACTTTTCTTTCCTTTCGCCTAACCGATTTTTTGCTGTAACGTTAAAACATTAAACTTTGCCAAAAAATGTATTTTATTGACAGTGGGATTTGGAAGTGGGCCAGATCCATGAAGATATAACAGAAGATGATTCGTACATTCATGAAGAGGTCGATGAAGATAACATCCCAGAGGCAAAGACTCCAGACACCAAGCATAAAGACTGTGTTGTTAAGAAGATCACTATAACTACCGAGAATGTACTGGCCGTTAATACACTTGATAGTGTAAACTTGGCAAATAGGGGAAATGCTAACAAGCCAGTGCAGTGCTCCACGTGTCACAAAACATTTCTCAGCAAGTATTATCTGAAAGTACATAACAGGTAGATACATTCAGTCGCATGTAAAATAGTGAAATGACTTGCCATTCATAACATCTTTCTATATATGTGCAGAAACTTAGCATATTCCATGTTTGAACTAAGGAGATCTAATACTGTCCAAATGCAGCTGTCCTATTCATTCCTAATTTGCCAATGCACCTGGCAAAAAGGTCAGATCAGCTGCATATATATCTAGATGATTCATATATGCCCAGATAGCATGAATAAAATCAAAATGACTGACAAAATATAGGCATGTATCTGTATATCTGTATAGCAAGCTTTAGACTCCGTGGAGTCAGACGTTAGATCAAAGTAAGATGAAGAAGGCTCTTTAACTTAGTCTTAAATATTTTCATAGACAAATTAAAAATGCTTGTCACTATTAGGGTAATGGCACCATTCTGAGGCAACTTTACCCAGCTTCTATGAGAATTGTCAGTTGTATATGCAGCCCAGTATCATCTATAAGTGTCATCAACATTCACATTCTGAGTTCATAATCACCTGTGGGAGTTATGGAATAAAAGTTGCAATATCTGCTACATGTCTAATCCGCAATAGCAACCAATCAACAGGTATCATTTACTGGTTACTAGTGATGCACTGAATCCAGGATTAGGTTCAGGATTCTGCCTTCCTTTTTCAGCAAGATTCAGCCGAATCCTTCTGCCTGCAGAACCGAATCCTTATTTGCTTATGCAAATTAGGGGCGGGAGGAAAATCATGTGATTTTTTTTTGTCACAAAACAAGGAAGTAAAAAATATTTTCCCCTTCCCACACCTCATTTGCATATGCAAATTAGGATTTGATTCAGTATTCAGCCAAATCTTTAGTGAAGGATTCGGGGATTCGGCCGAATCCAAAATAGTGGATTAATAGTGGATTTGGTGCATCCCTACTGGTTACCTATTTTAAAGGGGTGGTTCATCTTTAAATTAACTTTTAGTATGTTATAGAATGGTCAGTTCTTAGCAACGTTTCAATTGGTCTTCATTATTTAGTTTTTTTTAAAGCTTTTTAATGATTTACCTTTTGCTTCTGACTCTTTCCAGCTTTCAAATGGGGGTCATTGACCACATCTAAAAAACAAATGCTGTAGAAGGCTACAGATGTATTGTTATTGCTATTTTTTATTACTCATCTTTCTGTTCAGGTCTCTCCTATTCATATTCCAGTCTCTTATTCAAATCAGTGCATTGTTTCTAGTATAAATTGGACCTTAGCAACCAGATTGCTGAAATTGCAAACTGGAAAGTTGTTGATTAAAAAATAAAATAACTCAAAAACCACAAATGAGAGAAAATTAAAACCAAATTGTCTCAAAATATCACTCATTACACCTTTTTAAAATGCTGTTGGTATGTGTTCCAGAAGAACAGCAGCTTTTCCCCATTTATATCTGCAGTTCACAATGTCTGGTAAGGTTCAGCAGTTACATGCACACATCTCTGTTGGGCATTTCTAGTTTTTGAAAGGGGTTAGATGTAATGTATTCGGTTACTTTTTCTGTTCATTATAATATCTTTAAACCTTTTAACTTCACATATTTTTATGCATCTCATGCTTGGACTATTTTGTGCTCATCTATTAACATTTCAATCTGACTTGACAGAAAACATACTGGAGAGAAGCCCTTTCAGTGCTTAAAATGTGGCAAATGTTACTTCAGAAAAGAGAACCTTATAGAGCACGAGGCTCGGAATTGCATGAACAGGTCTGAGCAGGTGGGTTTTCAAAATTTCAAAAGATTTCCCTCCCCGCCCCTAATTTGCATATGCAAATTCGGATTTGGTTCGGCCGGGCAGAAGGGTTCGGACGAATCCCACTCAAAAAGACTGAATCCTGGCCGAATCCCAAACCGAATCCTGGATTCGGTGCATCCCTAATATTTGCATACCTGATGTAAACATTCTCTCTTGCATAAAACTGCTTAAAGACAGTGCTGGACTGGGAAAAATGTAGGAAAGATAGATAATATAGAATGATAGATAAAAAAAGACCTGGGCCCTACCACAGACATACTATTAAGACAGGGCCAAATGATTGATTAAATTGGTGAACGTGGCCCTATTTGACCAATTTTGCTTTGGTGATACCCCATGATGTCCGTGTTGAAGCACTAGTATCATGGGGCTGGTATGTTACTGCCTGGATCTTCATAAGTGGCTGTCTGATGTCCTACAGGCTCACATGGTTTCTATCCTTGCTAAGGATATATGTGTTTATTTAATTTAAACAGGTTTTTACGTGTACCTTGTGTAAGGAAGTGTTCAAAAGGAGACTGGAATTACGAGTTCACATGGTTTCCCACACTGGAGAAATGCCATACAAAGTGAGTAGATTTGCTCTTTTCGGTGGGCCTGCATTTTATCTTCCTTTTAGCAAGAGAATAATGGACACAAATAAACTCCTCTGCACTCAATACCAATATATATATCAATATATTTAGAACTTTAAAGGAATTGTTCAGTATAAAAACTGGATAAATAGATAGGCTGTGCTAAATAAAACATGTTTCTAATATAGTTCGTTTCATGTATAAAAGCTGAAGTGACTGGATGTCTAACATAATAGTCAGAACACTACTTCCTGCTTCCTTGGTCTCCGCTGATTGGTTACCAGACAGTGGGTCATGGGTCATAACTGTGGGTCATAACTGTTGCCTTTGATTCTGAACTGAGTGCTGAGGATCAATTGCAAACTCACTGAACAGTTATGTCCCATGTAGCCCACTGATTAACTCAGAGTTATTGAGTTGAAAAGCAGGAAGTTGGGTTCTGTTCTGTTAGACATCCGCTCACTCCAGCCTTTATAGATTACATTTTTGGCTAACTATATTAGAAACATGTTTTATTTCGCTCTACCTATCTATTTACCCAGTTTTTATTTTTTCACTGAACTGTTCCTTTGAGACATTTTGTTCATAAAGCTACCTAATACGTCGCTCCCCATTAGGACTGGTCAGTCCAGGAATGATAAGATGCAGTCAACCAACTTGACTATATTGCAATATATGAACAAACAATCCCTGTTTTCTTTAATGGGCTGGGTATTTTTGGTACTTTTAGGCACAAAACAGCTTATTGTCCTAGATATATTGATAGGGGTGAGTGCAGAGGATTTCTTTCTTGTCTTTGTCTGTATGAGGTTTTGTGCTCATAGCCTCATTGCACCCCTGCTTGATAAAAAAATGTTTAATTGTGCAGTTTTGCAAGAAAATATGGGTTACATATTACTTGCAAGTTTCATATGGTACCTCGTTGGCCATGGCACAGTTCAAGCACTGACTAAAAAGGAGCAGGTTGTAAAATGTAGGCCTATATTTTACATTCACAAAGTTACCATGCCCTGACAGAATGTGCATGTGTTGGCAATAAAGGCATTTAGATCAGGTGATCCAGAAACACTGAATGACCACTGGCAAATTTAACCCTGCACAGTTATAGCCAGCTTTAGAGGTTGCTGTGCATAGCCTGTGATCACAGCCTTATTCTAATTATCATAGTTCCAGCAAGTTACTAACACATTTGTATATATGTCTGTGTGCTGCTGGTAGAACATTGATATAAAGTAACTTGTATTTTAGGTTTAATTTTCCTTTAAAGTGAACCTGTCACCCAGACATGAAATGCTGTATAATAAAAGTCCTTTTCAAATTTAAACATGAAATCCAAATACTTTTTCTTAATAAAGCATTCATAGCTGTTGTAAACGCATTTAAAAATCTCAGCTGTCAATCAAATATTGCCTGCCCCTCCTGTATGCCTTAGATGTCACTGCTCTCCACATATTCCCCCAGTTCTCTTTACCATTTAATTGTGTAGCCAGGGCATGGGGATAGACATCGGCTCCCCCGTTCTGGTGCACAAACAAGATTCTGAGATCAGCTGCAGTCAGACGGTGTTGATTCTTCTATAAAAGAATAGCATTGCATGCAGTTTGAGGGTCATGTTCCCCTTTTTGTCGTCATCGGCTATATATATCCACTTGGACTATATCTTCCGCACCTAGCAACAAATGGTCTTCCATCATGCAGGGCTGGGGGCAACCAGTTAATAAATAAAGGTCCCATCAGATTTGCAAAGGCCTTGCTCATAAATGCACATACTTTATTGGTGATGTTCATTGTTTTGTTTCCAGTGCTTGTCCTGTCCCCAGCAGTTTATGCAGAAGAAGAGTCTACAAAACCACAGCATTAAACTTCATGGAGCTCCAAAACCCCATGCGGTAAGAATGACAACTTCTTCAAGCTATATCTTCATAATGCATATTATATATCCCTTGTGAGGGTGGGGTAATGGTTTGTAGCTCTGCCCTGCTTAATGATTGGTAGTGTTTAGAAATGAGCCCTACGGTCTGCTAGTTTTTATGTAATATAATTATTACAGATTTTGTATCTGTTTTAAAATATAGTGCTACTTAATGTGTTTTTATAACAGAGTCTCTGTTAACTTCAGTACTGTGTGTGCAGCTGATTCTTAATTTACACTGATAAATCCAAATTTAGATCTCTGCTGCAAAATACTAAATCTACCACCAGGGGTCAGTAGTGAGTATGAATACAATGAATGTAAAATTAATCATCAGCCTTACCCAACCTGATTTTTTAAAAATCCTTTAAATAGTTTCCATAACTTTATTTTCGGATGTCTCCTCTAAAACCCTGTAGTACCAATTGGACCTGAATACTAGAGAGCCTGGAGCTCTAATGTCGATCCATGGGGATTTTTGCAAGTTTTGAAATTAAAGCCTTGATGTACACTTCCAAACATTTTGTTAGTACATCGAATTCATTCCACCTGTTATATTACTGTTGTTTAAACTATAGTTTGTGGAGACTGTGGGTGTGCTTGTCTATATATTTGTGTTGAAAACAAAGGTATCTGTTCTGTATGTATATATATGTATATATATATATATATATATATATATATATATATATATATATGTGTGTGTGTAATATTGTGAGACACTGTATTCTGGTTCTTCTTTTCTCTATAATATTCTTCTTTTCTCTCCTGAACTGTGTTTGCACTTTATTTCCTCCTTTTACTTCCCTTTCTTCAATACACTTGCCTCCTTTCTCTCAACCACTTTTACTATTCTTCCTTTTTTTTCTGTGTCCCCCTTTCTTTTCTGCCCCCCCTTTTCTGTTTTCATGTTCTTTCATGCTCTTTAGTCTTCTGTTCTTCAAGTTCTGCTGCTACCTGTAAAACTTTCTTTCTCCCACCTTCCAGTTTCTTTTACCATCCACCCCCTTGGTCCATGGTGGCCAGTTAAATTAACAATGAATGTATCACACAGTTTTGCGGCACTTTTACCCTCTAGAATGTGGATTCTCTGCCAACTGACAGTGATCCTTAAAGGAGAATTTAACCCGTAGTTCACGGCAGCCATCTTATTCTTCTCCGGTAATCTTGGTGTATTTTCGGTGCAGTTGGAGTAAGTCGTGAACAACTGCACTTACGTGACTTTCGGCGCACGCGCAGTGGTTTGGGACCGGAAATTTACTTTACTTGCGCATGCACGGAAACTTCCGAAAAAGACAGAAGAAAGATGATGACTGCCGTGAACTCCGAGACCAGAACCTGCACGGAGGGGTGAGTAAAAAATTAGGGGCATTTGCCTGGGGGGGCAGGTAGGCTGGGGGGGGAGGTGGGAGGTTTTTTTTTTTAATTACAGGTTGAATTCTCCTTTAAAGGAGAACTAAAGCTAAAGTAGCTAGAAATGTTGTACATTATGTTTTGGGCTTCTGTTCCAGCCCAAATCAACCACTGCACATGCTCTGTGCTGCTGTCACTTACTGAGCTTAGTGACCGACTCAAAACATACAGTACACATAGAATAGAAATGTTACAATATAAGGCTGATTAGTAATTAATACAGATAATTACTACATGGCAGCACAGAAATCAGTGCAATTAGCATCAGAATTTAATAATCAGCCTTGTAGCATCAGCTTATATTACAGACAACCTCATTTTCTGCTTAATAATTAGCTTCTCAACAGCTGCTCAGAGCCCACTGAGCATGTGAGTGTCACAGACACTTTCCAAGATGGTGACCCCTGTCACAAGTTTGAAGATCATTGCTGCTATTGAGAAGCTAAAACTTTAGGCTGGCGCAATAAGTTCAGAATATAAAATATGTAATTTTTTGCCAAATTAATTTTTAGGGTTTAGTTCTCCTTTAAGCTGGCCATACATAGGGAGATCTGCTCTTGGTGGGTTGATATCGGGCTGAACCGATAGTGATCCCTAGGGCCCAGCAATTGGGGATCACAACTAGAAGAATATGGGCAAATGGATTGAGGACCGCATTGACGAACCAATGCTGTCCTTGATCCGAATTCGATCGGGGAAGCCCTTTGGAGGGCCCTATGCACTGCCAAATAAGCTGCCGACTTAATCTGTCTGTGTATGGGGGACTTTACTCTGTTAATGGTGTAACTAGTTATTACTGAGCCCCATAGCAAATTCAATTTAGGGCCCCAAAATATTTATAAGTTGGCCTATTTTACCAAGATATATTAAAATTGCTAATTAATTAGGGTCTCACTGGGCCCCCTACACTCCTGGGCCCCCCTGCAACCGCAGGGTCTGCTTCCTCTATAGTTACGCCCCTGGTTAATGCCTTGCTGTCTTGCCACCTGTCTGTCTGCAGTGTGGGAGATGATATGCTGACGAGCAGTACAATGTTGAATCTTCCATATCTCACTGCAGGAAAATACTGGGAGGATGCGCTAGTACTTGTATAGAACAAGTATCATTGGCATCTGGCAGGTTAACCCATGAGAGGGTCCATGTGATTTCCCTCTGAACAGTATTACTACATATTAAGAGAAGAAACTGTGTTATTTTGTTGCAGTGCCCCACTTGTGGAAAATCCTTTTCGTCTCGGACAGAACTTCGGTTGCATGAAGCCTTCAAACATCGTGGAGAGAAGTTGTTTGTGTGTGAGGAATGTGGGCACCGGGGATCCAGCAGGAGCGGGTTGCAAATGCACATCAAAGCCAAGCACAGGTGAGCGCTGTCTCTTTAGAGCACTCATGGAGACTGTAAAGGCAATCCAATGCAACTGCAACTGTTTTTCATTTAATAATTATTTATTGTGCATTTTCTTTATTTTCTGTTGAACCAACTCATTGATCATGACAACAGCAACTCCAGCAAATCCGTTACTTGCACAGGAGGCTGTGCTTTGTACTTAATAAGGGGATGCAGATTTTTATAGGGTGTATTTTACCTTTAATCCTTTATCAAAACAAATGAGGGGTTAAAGAGGCAGTATTTTTTTAAAAATGACAACTGGGAGATTTCTCTACTGCCATGTCGCAAAAGTCTCTTAACTGCAGAAGTGATTGGTTTAGTGGTGGAGCCACACGTTACTTTCTGATGATCTGCTCTTTACTTATAATGTGTTTTTAACCTTTAGAAACGAACGGCCATATGTCTGCGAATTCTGCCACCGTGCGTTTACTCAGAAAACAAATTTAAACATGCACCTCAAGACTCACACCGGGGAGAAACCATTCCAGTGCCATCTGTGTGGCAAAACATTTAGAACACAAGGTAAGGAGGGAACTGCTCAGTGGCGTAACTAGCGTGCACCAGGCCCCCCTGCAAAAAAGTCTTTAGAGAGGCCCAGTGTGCTCCGATACCCATCCTCCCACCCAGTTGCCACCCTGCCCACTTCCTGCCCAGACTCCACCCACTCCCCGCCCAGACTCTGCCCACTATCCATGTGACAAGGTGCTCTGCTTCCCTTCGCAGGTAAGAGAGCGGCTGTGGAAGGGGGATGAGGGAGTTCTTGTTGCCTATAGAGCAAGAAGACCAGGCCCCCTTTTCAGCTAATTTTATCCACCTTAGTTCCCGTCAGCAGCTTATTGGCCCCTTTATGTTGGTCCACTCCCCCTTCCCCTGATCAGTCTGTCCTACCAGTATTTAGATAAGAATCAGATTGATAGATATATATATATATATATATATATATATATATATGGGGCAGGTATGAAAATACAGACAAGGGCCACATGGGTGCGTTGTTAAGAGATTTGACAACCTCTTTAAGGGTAAGGGCATACAGGGCAGATTCGGGGAGATTAGTCACCCCAGAGATGAATCCTCTTCTTCGAGGCGACAATCTCCCCAAACTGCTTTTCCGTAGCTTCCCGCTTCTGGAGTGACTGGATGTGTAACATAATAACCAGAACACTACTTCCTGCTTTTCAGCTCTCTTGGTTTACTCTGACTGGTTACCAGGCAGTAATCGATCAGTGACTTGAAGGGGGCCCCACATGGGTCATAACTGTTGCTTTTGAATCTGAGCTGAATGCTGAGGATCAATTGCAAACTCACTGAACAGAAATGTACCATGTGGCCCCCCTTCAAGTCGCTGACTAGCGTTAGAGAGCTGAAAAGTAGTGTTCTGGCAATTATGTTAGACATCCAGTCACTCCAGCCTTTATACATTAAATTTTTGGCTAACTATATTAGAAACATTTTTTATTTTGTACAGCCTATCTATTTGCCCAGTTTTTATTTTTACACTGAACTGTTCCTTTAAAGGCATAGTGACAGGTTCCTGCTAAATGTGGTAAAAGTGCCTTGTTCACATACTGCAGAGGCTCAAAATTGTAAAGATTTGTGACCCCATTCTTTTCACATTAGCCGCCACTGCATTGTATATGAGTGTTAAAAAGCACATGCCGCAAGGTGAGAATTGTAAAGATTTGTGACCCTGTTCTTTATTGTGCGGTTTTATCTCAGCCAGCCTCCTTAAGCACAACCGAACACATACAGGGGAGCGGCCTTTCAGCTGTCCCTTCTGTGATCAGAAGTTTGCAGACAAGACTCCTCTTCAGAGGCACATGGCCAGCCGGCATCAGGAAGGACGGCCACACTACTGCCAGATATGCAGCAAGACTTTTAAAGGTAAATCTGTTTGCCAGGGTATTTTTAAGCATTGCTTGAAACAGCAGAAAACAATGGAATATGCAGGTAGTATAAGTACAGTAGAGCAAAAGGAAAGATCATTTTACTTCCCTTATGTTTCACTGTAGGAATGGGACATCTCAGTATTCCTGTACTCATGGTCTCTATGGGAGAGTAGAACAAATGAAGTCATGTGAAATCATGGCTGATGTTTGCCAGATAGGGTTGCCACCTGGCCGGTATTTTACCCACCTGGCCGGTAAAAATGATGCTTGATGCCAATGTTATTAATAGGAAAAAAATCGGCAAGAATATTGGAAGGCCGGTATTCTTTTCAGAAAAGGTGCCACCCCTATTGCCAGATGACATAATTGTATCTCAGGTGCAGTGTGGGAAAATGTGCCCATGGCCTTCCTTTTCCTGATTCCATTCCTTACAGTTGAAACTGACAGTTTAAACCTCTGAGATAGCTTTTTGTAGCCTTCCCCTAAACCATGATACTGAACAATCTTTGTTTTCAGATTTTTTGAGAGTTGCTTTGAGGATCCCATGGTGTCAGAGAAAAGTCAAACAGAAGCACAACTTGCAATTGGTCACCTTAAATACATTTTCTCATGATTGGACACACCTGCCTATGAAGTTCAAGGCTTAACGAGCTAATCCGACCAATTAGGTGTTGCCAGTAATCGGTATTGAGCAGTTCCATGCATTCAAATTAGCAAAATTACAAGGGTACCCACATCTTTTCACATTTGATTTAATTCAATACAACTGAATACTGCTTCACTAAAAATCTTTGTTCAGAAAACACCCCAGTATTCAGATGTTCCCGGGAAATGAAAGACATACCACTGTTATCTTTTTTGTTGAGAGTGGAGTCAATTATTATCCTGGCTGAGAAAGGTTCCCAAACGTTTTCATATGACTATATTGCTTTGAACAAGCCTTTACACTGCACCCACCACAAAAAAAACACCAGGCCTACAACTAATTGTGCTACTAGTGTCCCCCTGTGGTGGAGCAAAGTCCTAATGGATTTGGGATTTAGTCTCCATCTTGTTGCAAAACTGCTCTGCTTGAAGTTGTGTCAGTAAACAACACAGGTTAGTGGGATGGAGGAAGAAAGACTAAACAAAGCAGAGAATGTTTTACCATAAGTGCATGCAATGAATATACTGGTGTTTTTGCTCTTTCCACAGCGGTAGAACAATTGCGGGTTCATGTTGAACGACACAAAGGCGTAAGAAAGTTTGAATGCACAGAATGTGGTTATAAGTTCACGCGACAGGTGAGCAATCTACACGTGCTCCACTTCATGTCATGCCGACAATAAACTTTAAAGGAGAAACAAACCTGTACTAGAAAAAAACCCTACCCTGCGTAGACCAACCTCCCTCCTCCCCCACGGCCTAACTGCTCCCCCTCTGGGCAAATGTCCCTAATTTTTTACTTACCCTTCCGTGCAGATCTGGCCTCGGGAGTTCACGGGCGCCATCTTCTTTTTTCGGCTTTCTTCAGAATCTGGGCGGAGTTTTGGCGCATGCGCAGTTGGAGTAAATTTCCAGTCATGAACGCCCGGGTCGCACAGTTTTCAGGCCGGCCCGCAGTTGATACAATTTGTAACATCAGTGTTCAGTCCCTCCTTCCCTGCCAGGATTTCAATTGATGCAGAAAGAGAAGAACTGTTACACAACTGGATTCGGTGTCGGACTGTCGTGGGTCCCCGCCGGGCCAGACCCCCTCTGCCGATATTTAAACTTTGGGTGAAAAAGTTTTCGGTGATGCACAGCAGCTTCTGCGCACCGAGTGCTGATTTCACACAGTCGCACCGAGCTTAGTGCGTCGCAGTAGGGGGGCCCTGGACCAGCAGTCCCGGTGGGCCCCGGGCCCCCCAGTCCGACCCTGGCTGGATTTCAGGATAGAAAATGGCATTTATTTATACTTTTTGAAGAAACAGGTAACTGTGATGGGTATATTAGGGGTTTCTGTGTTATGTGGGCCTCTTTATCAAAGTTTGGTTTGGAAACCGGAGTTCCCCTTTAGATATATATATACTAGTAAGATTCTTTAATATGTCACATAATATGATATAAACATCTGTTGCTTAAATATTCATTTTGGGGGTAAAGTTTTCCTTCAATCAATTGTTTGTCTTACAAAGGCACACCTGAGGCGCCACATGGAAATTCACAATCGCATAGAAAATTACAATCCCCGCCAGAGGAAACTGCGCAATCTAATCATCGAGGATGAGAAGATGTTGGAAATGCGCCTAGAGAGCCCGCATGAACTTGAAGTGGGGTCTGCAGAGGTCATTGTTGAATCCATTTCAGCCGGCACATTGCCTGAGTTAGTTACAGAGGAAAGGATCTGCACAGAGGACTTCCCACCGGACGTGATGGAGCAGTCTATTATCATTACCGCTATCCCTCATGATTGTGACACGTGATCATGATCAGCAAATAAACTCCAGTGTTTTACTAGAAACATAACAATGTATTTATTCATTTCTTTCATTGTCTCAGAATAAAATGTGCTAAAGGCTGGCGAACCTCAGTACTTACTGTAAAGGCTGCTTCTCTGACTCTCTTCACACAAACACAAACAATTTGTGATTTTTTTTTTTATAAAATCACAAATTTTTCGGTATTTTTTAAGCCCAGAAACCCAGAGGATGGAAAAGTCCAAAACTGAATATCCGGCATCTCAGACCTGTCGTGGTTACATATGTCAATGGGAGAAGTCACAATGATTTTTTTTTTTTTTGATGTGCGCTGGGTTTTTGGCAATAGCCCATAGTTTTCAGGCAAAATTCAGAGTTTTCGGGAGACCAATCTGAAAAAATCATGAAAATCGTTTTGAAAAAATTGAATTTTTCACAATTTTTTCGGGAAAGCATATTAATAAATAAGCCCAAAAAACCCAGGCGTATTTGGTCTGTTTTTTTTCAGAAAATATTGAGATAAATTCGGACTTTGATAAATAACCCCCTTAGGGTGCCGATAGACATAGAGATCATCACCAAACGAGCTGATCTATCCCCAATATGCTCACATTAAAGTGGGCGATATCGGGCTGATCTGATCATGGGCCTTAGGGCCCAACTATCAGATCATAATGGATCCGATATGTGCAGTCGGAGGGCGGGACTGCATAGACACATGTGGCCGTGATCCGACGGGATTTTTTAACCTGCCCAATTGAGATCTGGCCGACTTTCGGGGATCGGGGAAGCCCATGAGATGGCCCCACACAAGGGCCAATAAACTGCTAACTTTAGGCTGGCGGTTATCTGACCCCTCCCTCGTCTTGTAACATGCTGAAGTGATGGATTCTGGGACGCTTTACTTTTCATAGATTATGTGCATTGCCCACCATCAAAAGACTTCAAGTCACAGAATCCATCATTGCATGGGAGGGAGAATCTTAAAGGAAAAACAAATGCTTTTACATTACCTGTCTGATGCCCCATGTTCTGTATGAGGGAGCTGCCATATTTGTGCAGCAGGAGTCCGTTAGCATTAGAAACTTTAACTGACAGGATGAGATGGGACAGTCAGGTTGGCAAAACAGTCAGGTTTAGGAACTTCAACTAACAATTACTTACAAAAACAAAACCTCTCAACAAAAAACGATCAAAATGGCCTATAAATAACTTTTAATGTACATTCATATTTTAAAAGGTAGTTTTTTTAGTGTCAGTATCACTTTAAGAGTCAAGCAGAAAATGAGTTTCATCTATTTTAAAAGTTGATGCTACAGGGCTGTTCCTAGGTGATTTCATTTACTAAGTGGTGTCATAACCCCCCCCCCTCCATGAATTAGATGAAAATATAAACCATCAAAACAAATTGTGTTCTTCTGAGCACTTTTGCAATTTAAATACAATTTTTTCTCAAGTTTTCAAGCAGAAGTGAACAGCAGGTGGCGCTCTTTGTTTAAAAAAAATAGAAAATATCTTGAAAACTAAAAAATAAAATAATGCAGATTTCAAGTGCTTAGAAGAGCATTCTGAGCAATTGTTTGCATTGATTCGGGTTTTGGGGGGTTACACAGCTGGCAACACACATAACTTTTGAGTAATGGCACATTTCTCCCTGCTGCCTCCTATTTACTTAAAGGGATACTGTTATGGGAATAAAAACGCATCAGATAATTGTGCTGCTCCAGCAGAATTCTGCACTGAAATCCGTTTTTCAAAAGAGCAAACTGATTTTTTTTTATATTTCATTTTGAAATCTGACATGGGGCGAGACAAATTGTCAGTTTCCCAGTCAGGTGACTTGTGCTCTGATAAACTTCAGTCAGACTCTTTACTGCTGAACAATGGGAAGGTAACCAGCAGGCCCAGACTGGCGATCTGTGGATTCTGGCAAATGCCAGAGGGGCTGCTGGGCCGACAGTTGAACAGCCCTGCCATAGAAAATCATTATATATTGTACTGGTGTGGGGCTGCTGTGTGGCCTTTTTGGGCCTCTGTGTTCCTGAAATGCCAGGGTCTATTTTGAATCTCAGTCCAGACCTGGTAACCAGATAGCAGCTCCCAGTAGATCTAAGAGCTACACTCAATAGTAAAATCCAGGTCCCACTGCAACACATTCAGTTACATTGAGTAGGAGAAACAACAGCCTGCCAGAAAGCAGTTCCATCCTAAAGTGCTGGTTCTTTCTGAAAGCACATGACCAGGCAAAATGACCTGAGATGTCTCCTACACACTAATATTACAACTAAAACAAAATATACTATTTGGATTCGGAATGAAATGTTATATACTGTAGTATAGGGATGTAGCGAACGTCGGAAAAAAAGTTCGCGAACATATTCGCGAACTTGCGCAAAAATGCGAGCGGTTCGCGAACGGTTCGCGAACCCCATAGACTTCAATGGGAAGGCGAACTTTAACATCTAAAAAAGACATTTCTGGCCAGAAAAATGATTTTAAAGTTGTTTAAAGGGTGCAACGACCTGGACAGTGGCATGCCAGAGGGGGATCAAGGGCAAAAATTTATCTGAAAAATCTGCCTGTGTGTGCTTGGAAGAGATAGTGTAGGGGGAGAGCTGTTAGTGATTTCAGGGACAGATGATAGTAAGTTTGCTGGCTAGTAATCTGCTTGATACTGCTCTGTATTGGAGGGACAGAAGTCTGCAGGGATTTGAGGGACATTTTAGCTTAGGTAGCTTTGCTGGCTAGTAATCTACTGTTCTCTTTAAACAACTGCCATACATTGACCTTGTAGGCATTGTTTGCCCAGTTTTTTTGGACGCAGCCACTGAAGCACAGTTGCCAGAAAAAATATGCCATATAAATGCTGAAAATAGTCATTTTTCGCCATACGTTGACCTTGTAGACATTGTTTGCCCAGTTTTTTTGGACGCAGCCACTGAAGCACAGTTGCCAGAAAAAATATGCCATATAAATGCTGAAAATAGTAATTTTTCGCCATACGTTGACCTTGTAGACATTGTTTGCCCAGTTTTTTTGGTTGCAGCCACTGAAGCACAGTTGCCAGAAAAAATATGCCATATAAATGCTGAAAATAGTCATTTTTTGCCATATACGTTGAGTCAACGTATGGCAAAAAATGACTATTTTCAGCATTTATGTGGCATATTTTTTCTGGCCTCTGTGCTTCAGTGGCTGCGGCCAAAAAAACTGGGCAAACAATGCCTACAAGGTCAACGTCGTTGACCTTGTAGGCATTGTTTGCCCAGTTTTTTTGGCCGCAGCCACTGAAGCACAGAGGCCAGAAAAAATATGCCATATAAATGCTGAAAATAGTCATTTTTTTGGTCGCAGCCACTGAAGCACAGTTGCCAGAAAAATTATGCCATATAAATGCTGAAAATATAAATTTTTTTGGTTGCAGCCACTGAAGCACAGAGGCCAGAAAAATTATGCCATATAAATGCAGAAAATATGCATTTTTTTGGTCGCAGCCACTGAAGCACAGTTGACAGAAAAATTATGCCATATAAATGCTGAAAATATAAATTTTTTTGGTTGCAGCCACTGAAGCACAGAGGCCAGAAAAATTATGCCATATAAATGGAGAAAATATGCATTTTTTTGGTTGCAGCCACTGAAGCACAGAGGCTAGAAAAATTATGCCATATAAATGGACAAAATATGCATTTTTTTGGTTGCAGCCACTGAAGCACAGAGGCCAGAAAAATTATGCCATATAAATGCAGAAAATATGCATTTTTTTGGTTGCAGCCACTGAAGCACAGAGGCCAGAAAAATTATGCCATATAAATGCAGAAAATATGCATTTGTTTGGTTGCAGCCACTGAAGCACAGAGGCCAGAAAAATTATGCCATATAAATGCAGAAAATATGCATTTTTTTGGACGCAGCCACTGAAGCACAGTTGCCAGAAAAAATATGCCATATAAATGCTGAAAATAGTCATTTTTCGCCATACGTTGACCTTGTAGACATTGTTTGCCCAGTTTTTTTGGTTGCAGCCACTGAAGCACAGAGGCCAGAAAAAATTAAACCAGTAGGGTTTGCACCCTAGTTTGTAACGGTGGCGGAGGGAGGAGGACGCTAAAGGACAGCTGTGTGTGGAGTCATGAGGCTTGAAGAGAAGGACAGCTGCATAGAAGTCAGAACAAGTCTTCCGGCGTGCAGTAACCCTCCGAGATCCACCCCTCATTCATTTTAATAAAGGTCAGGTAATCGACACTTTTGTGACCTAGGCGAGTTCTCTTCTCAGTTACAATCCCTCCTGCTGCACTGAAGGTCCTTTCTGAGAGCACACTTGAGGCTGGGCAAGACAAGAGGTTCATGGCAAATTGTGACAGCTCTGGCCACAGATCAAGCCTGCGCACCCAGTAGTCCAGGGGTTCATCGCTCCTCAGAGTGTCGATATCTGCAGTTAATGCCAGGTAGTCCGCTACCTGCCGGTCGAGGCGTTCTTTGAGGGTGGATCCAGAAGGGTTGTGGCGCTGCCTTGGACAGAAAAACATTTGCATGTCTGATGTTACAGACCGGCCAAAGGGCTTTGTCCTTGCAGGTGTGCTCGTGGCAGGATTACTGGCACCTCTGCCCCTGGAATGTTGATGAGTTCCTGAAGTGACATCACCCTTAAAAGCATTGTACAACATGTTTTGCAGGCTGGTTTGTAAATGCCGCATCTTTTCGGACTTGTGGTATGTTGGTAACATTTCTGCCACTTTATGCTTGTACCGAGGGTCTAGTAGCGTTGCGACCCAGTACAGGTCCTTCTCCTTAAGCCTCTTGATACGGGGGTCCTTCAACAGGCATGACAGCATGAAAGACCCCATTCTCACAAGGTTGGATGCAGAGCTATCCATCTCCGCTTCCTCATTATCAAGGACTGCATCATCCACGGTCTCCTCCCCCCAGCCACGTACAAGACCAGGGGTCCCCAAAAGGTCACCACTAGCCCCCTGGGAAGCCTGCTCCTGTTGGTCCTCCTCCTCCTCCTCCACAAAGCCACCTTCCTCCTCTGACTCCACTTCTGGCACCTCTCCCTGCGTTGCAGCAGGTGCCTGGGTTCGTTCTGGTGATTCCGACCATAAATCGTGCGCTTCCAGCTCCTCGTCACGCTGGTCTACAGCCTCATCTGTCACTCGTCGCACGGCACGCTCCAGGAAGAAAGCGAAGGGTATTAGGTCGCTGATGGTGCCTTCGGTGCGACTGACCATATTTGTCACCTCTTCAAAAGGTCGCATGAGCCTGCAGGCATCGCGCATAAGCACCCAGTAACGGGGGAAAAAAATCCCCAGCTCTGCAGATCCAGTCCTACCACCCAGTTCAAAAAGGTACTCGTTGACGGCCCTTTGTTGTTGCAGCAGACGTTCCAACATAAGGAGCGTTGAATTCCAGCGAGTCTGGCTGTCAGAAATCAAACGCCTGACTGGCATGTTGTAGCGCTGCTGAATGTCAGCAAGGCGTGCCATGGCTGTGTAGGAACGTCTGAAATGGGCCGACACCTTTCTGGACTGGGTGAGAACGTCCTGGAATCCTGGGTACTTGGAGACAAAACGTTGGACTATTAAATTTAACACATGTGCCATGCAGGGCACATGTGTTAAATTTCCCAGTCTCAACGCTGCCAACAGATTGCTTCCATTGTCACACACCACTTTTCCGATCTGCAGTTGGTGTGGGGTCAGCCACCGATCGGCCTGTGACTGCAGAGATGACAGGAGTACAGATCCGGTATGGTTTTTGCTTTCCAGGCACGTCATCCCCAAGACAGCGTGACAACGGCGTACCTGGCACGTCGAATAGCCTAGGGGGAGCTGGGGGTGCACAGGTGTGGAGGAGGAGAAGGAGGACCCAGCAGCAGAGTAAGAAGAAGAAGAGGAAGAAGACGAGGTAGAGAGCGATGGAGGAGTAGAGGTGGTGGCAGAACCGCGTGCAATCCGTGGCGGTGACACCAACTCCACTGTTGTTGTTGTTGTTGAGCTACCCATTCCCTGCTTCCCATTCCCAGCCATTACCAAGTTCACCCAGTGGGCAGTGTAGGTGACATACCTGCCCTGACCATGCTTGGAGGACCATGCGTCAGTAGTCATATGGACCTTTGGCCCAACACTAAGTGACAGAGATGCGGTAACTTGGCTCTGCACATGTTGGTACAGGTGTGGTATTCCCTTTTTAGAAAAAAAATTGCGGCTGGGTACCTTCCACTGCGGTGTCCCAATTGCTACAAATTTGCGGAAGGCCTCAGAGTCCACCAGCTGGTATGGTAAAAGCTGGCGGGCTAAGAGTGCAGACAAGCCAGCTGTCAGACGCCGGGCAAGGGGGTGACAGTCAGACATTGGCTTCTTACGCTCAAACATGGCCTTCACAGAAACTTGGCTGGTGGCAGATGACTGGGAATGGGAACAGGTGGTCAAGGTGGAAGGCGGAGTGGAGGGTGGTTCAGATGGGTCAAGGAGAGCAGAGGTAGAGCAGTAAGATGCTGGACCAGAAGGAGTGTGGCTTTTAGTTTGCCTGTTGCCTTTGAGGTGTTGCTCCCAAAGTGCTTTGTGCTTGCCGCTCATGTGCCTTCGCATAGAAGTTGTACCTATGTGGCTGTTGGGCTTACCAAGGCTCAGTTTCTGACTGCACTCATTGCAAATTACAATGCTTTTGTCAGAGGCACACACATTAAAAAAATCCCACACTGCTGACTTTTTGGAAGTGTGCGATCTGGCGGTAACAGTAGAAGTTGGCGGCATTGGCGGCAA
Source organism: Xenopus petersii (assembly GCA_038501925.1). Classification (NCBI taxonomy): domain Eukaryota; kingdom Metazoa; phylum Chordata; class Amphibia; order Anura; family Pipidae; genus Xenopus; species Xenopus petersii. The sequence continues at coordinate 35,282,611 of CM076684.1, read as the reverse complement.
TGGCGGGTGCGTTGGCTGGCTGAACACAGGTGCCGATACATGTTGTTGCCCTACTGATCCCTGCGGGCTGTCCTCCCTGCTTCTTCTAAGTCTTATTCTCCTACTGCCTCTCTGACTCTCCGTCTCTCCATCTGAACTACCCTCCTCTTGCTCTCTTCTACTAGGCACCCACAAAACATCAATCTCCTCATCATCATTCTCCTCAGATGCATCAATTTCTTCTGACACATCACAGAAGGAAGCAGCAGCGGGGACCTCCTCCTCATCAGTCATCATTATGTCCATCTCTGTCGTGTTCTCTGCCAGAATTAAATCTGGTGTAACGTCCTCATCTCCTTCATCTTCTTCTGCCAATAATGGTTGCGCATTACTCAGTTCAAGAAACTCATGGGAAAATAACTCCTCTGACTCCAGTGAAGAAGGGGCACCGGTGGTGGAGGAAGTGTTACGTGGGGTGGCCATAGCAGTGGAGGATGAGGAGGATGTTGTGGTAAAGTTAGAAACGGTAGAGGATGGGGTGTGCTGTGTAAGCCAGTCAACTACCTCTTCAGCAGTTTGGGAGTTCAGGGTCATTGGCTTTTTAAAACTGGGCAATTTGCTAGGGCCACAGGATTGCATAGCAGCACGGCCCCTAGCACGGCCTCTGCGTGGCGGCCTGCCTTTGCCTGGCATTATTTTTAAAAAAACAACAACAAAAACTCAGTTGGTTTTTCTGGAAACGATAATACACACAGCTAGATGGCGGTTTGAAGAAAACACTGTGCAAATAATGCCTACAAGGTCAACGTATACACAGCGGTGGATACGGATTACGTAAAATATAAGAATGCTGCTTGAAAAAAAGTAACTCAAGTGGTTTTTCTAGAGACGATAATATTATCAATATTTAGACAAAATGTGAACAAGCTCACACAGCTAGATGGCGGTTTGAAGAAAACACTGTGCAAATAATGCCTACAAGGTCAACGTATACACAGCGGTGGATACGGATTACGTAAAATATCAGAATGCTGCTTGAAAAAAAGTAACTCAAGTGGTTTTTCTAGAGACGATAATATTATCAATATTTAGACAAAATGTGAACAAGCTCACACAGCTAGATGGCGGTTTGAAGAAAACACTGTGCAAATAATGCCTACAAGGTCAACGTATACACAGCGGTGGATACGGATTACGTAAAATATAAGAATGCTGCTTGAAAAAAAGTAACTCAAGTGGTTTTTCTAGAGACGATAATATTATCAATATTTAGACAAAATGTGAACAAGCTCACACAGCTAAATGGCGGTTTGAAGAAAACACTGTGCAAATAATGCCCACAAGATCAACGTATACACTACTAAAGCGGTGGATACGGATTACGTAAAATATATTATGGCTGCTTGAAAAAAGTCACTCCGGTGTTTTTTCTGGAGACGGTAATATTATGGATATTTAGACAGAATGTGAACAAGGTCACACAGCTAGATGGCTGTTGGTTGAATAACACACTGGGCAAAAAATGCCTACAGGGCAAATAATGCCTAAAAGGTCAACTTATACACTACTACAGCGATGGATACGGATTACGTAAAATTTATTATGGCTGCTTGAAAAAAGTCACTCCGGTGTTTTTTCTGGAGACGGTAATATTATGGATATTTAGACAGAATGTGAACAAGGTCACACAGCTAGATGGCTGTTGGTTGAATAACACACTGGGCAAAAAATGCCTACAGGGCAAATAATGCCTAAAAGGTCAACTTATACACTACTACAGCGATGGATACGGATTACGTAAAATTTATTATGGCTGCTTGAAAAAAGTCACTCCGGTGTTTTTTCTGGAGACGGTAATATTATGGATATTTAGACAGAATGTGAACAAGGTCACACAGCTAGATGGCTGTTGGTTGAATAACACACTGGGCAAAAAATGCCTACAGGGCAAATAATGCCTAAAAGGTCAACTTATACACTACTACAGCGATGGATACGGATTACGTAAAATTTATTATGGCTGCTTGAAAAAAGTCACTCCGGTGTTTTTTCTGGAGACGGTAATATTATGGATATTTAGACAGAATGTGAACAAGGTCACACAGCTAGATGGCTGTTGGTTGAATAACACACTGGGCAAAAAATGCCTACAGGGCAAATAATGCCTAAAAGGTCAACTTATACACTACTACAGCGATGGATACGGATTACGTAAAATTTATTATGGCTGCTTGAAAAAAGTCACTCCGGTGTTTTTTCTGGAGACGGTAATATTATGGATATTTAGACAGAATGTGAACAAGGTCACACAGCTAGATGGCTGTTGGTTGAATAACACACTGGGCAAAAAATGCCTACAGGGCAAATAATGCCTAAAAGGTCAACTTATACACTACTACAGCGATGGATACGGATTACGTAAAATTTATTATGGCTGCTTGAAAAAAGTCACTCCGGTGTTTTTTCTGGAGACGGTAATATTATGGATATTTAGACAGAATGTGAACAAGGTCACACAGCTAGATGGCAGTTGGTTGAATAACACACTGGGCAAAAAATGCCTACAGGGCAAATAATGCCTAAAAGGTCAACTTATACACTACTACAGCGGTAGTAAAATAAAAAAAAGTAAAATAAAAAAAAAATGAATATTAAAAAAAAAAAATTACAGTTGGTGCTGCTGAACTACTAGGAGCAGCAGATTAGCACACCAGTCCCACTCCCCAACACTGCTAGACTAATAGCACTGGGCTCTTATAGTAGTAGTAGTAGTAGTAGTAGTAAAACAACAAAAAAATAAATAAAAGCAGTCCTTACAAGGACTACTGTTATTGCAGCAGTCAGCAGATGAGATCAGAAGCAGGACAGCTGCCCACTGCAGCTACATACAGAGCACTGCAGTAGAAGGTAGATTACTAGCCAGCAAAGCTACCTAAGCTTAAATGTCCCTCAAACCCCTGCAGACTTCTGTCCCTCCAATAACAGAGCAGTATCAAAACGATTACTAGCCAGCAAACTTTCAACTGTCCCTGAAATCACTAACAGGCAGCAGCTCTCTCCCTACACTATCTCTTCAGCACACACAGGCAGAGTGAAAAAAACGCTGCAGGGCTTCGGTTTTTATAGGGAAGGGGAGTGGTCCAGGGGAGAGCTTCCTGATTGGCTGCCATGTACCTGCTGGTCTGGGGTGAGAGGGCAAAAAAAAGCGCCAACAATGGCGAACCCAAAATGGCGAACGTCGCGCGACGTTCGCGAACTTCCGGCGAGCGCGAACACCCGATGTTCGCGCGAACAAGTTCGCCGGCGAACAGTTCGCGCCATCTCTACTGTAGTAGAGTGAATTATTTACAGTGTAATTTAGCAATAAAAACAACAGCGTAAAAATGTCAGAATTCCTTTAAATGGAAAGCACTTCACAGCGCTAATATTGGCACTTTTCAGCCCAAATGGGCACAGCTGTGGATGCCGTCAGCCTAAGTACACAATGCTGCTAGGAGGTGTAGTGTTTATAATGCTTTCGTTCATGTCTCTTCCAGTGATACTTGTACTAGGAAAACAATGTATATATTAAGATTAGCTTTTATTTCTTTCCCTTGCACCAAGTAAATCCGTCGTGCAGCCTAAATCTTGTCTCTCTCTCTTTGTCCAACCAGATCTATTTCATCCTGCTTGCCCCGGAGTCCGTCGTACAGAATACAGAACACACTTAACTTGACACTCGTTATTTTAATGGCTTTATTGCAAACTACACAATGGGAAAATACATTGAACAAATCCAACGATAATGAAAATGCTCTACAAAAACACACAAACAAAACAGCTTCAGCGGGAGCTTCCAGAAAGCCAACAATACTACAGTGATGTCTGTATTATTATATTATTAAGGTGCACAGTCTCGGTGTATTTGCACCCTGTTTCAACGGTTCCACTCAGTCTTTCAGCTTTTTTGGGTTTTTTTTTTTGCTCCCAGGCATTTTCTGTCTTGGCAAAAATATGAATTTAGTCCAGAAATGGCCAACCAGATTCTAAATGAAGCAGCGGGAAATGAGTCTAGTGGTCAGGTAATGGCAGTGCTAACTGGGAGTAGCGCAACTACAATAGGTAAAAATAAGCTGCTTTGTAGCCATGAGGGCAGCCATTCAAAGGAGAAAAGGCTCAGGATACACAGCAGATAAGCTCTGTAGAACATCATGTTATCCACTATATAGCCTTTTTTCAATTTCCGCCATTGCTACACAGCATCTTGTTTATATGAACTATAGTAGTGTTTCTGAAGCAAACATCAGTTTTACCAGTGCAGGTAATACTTGAATTTTTTGGTGTTACTGTTCCTGTAATAAGTTTGAAGCCAAGTCATTGATAAGAACAGAGCCGCCGGGCTCAACCAGGGAGACGTTATGGGGGCCTAGTTATCAACTTTAGCTTAAAGGGATACTGTCATGGGAAGAAAAAAATTTTTCAAAATGAATCAGTTAATAGTGCTGCTCCAGCAGAATTCTGCACTGAAATCCATTTCTCAAAAGAGCAAACAGATTTTTTTATATTCAGTTTTGAAATCTGAAATGGGGCTAGACATATTGTCAATTTCCCAGCTGCTCCCAGTCATGTGCTCTGATAAACTTCAATCTCTCTTTACTGCTGTACTGCAAGTTGGAGTGATATCACCCCCTCCCTTTCCCCCCCCCCCCCCAGCAGCCTAACAAAAGAACAATGGGAAGGTAACCAGATAGCAGCTCCCTAACACAAGATAACAGCTGCCTGGTAGATCTAAGAACAACACTCAATAGTAAAAACCCATGTCCCACTAAGACATATTCAGTTACATTGAGAAGGAAAAACAGCAGCCTGCCAGAAAGCATTTCTCTCCTAAAGTGCAGGCACAAGTCACATGACCAGGGGCAGCTGGGAAATTGACAACATGTCTAGCCCCATCTCAGATTTCAAAATTGAATATTAAAAAATCTGTTTGCTCTTTTGAGAAATGGATTTCAGTGCAGAATTCTGCTGAAGTAGCACTATTAACTGATGCGTTTTGAAAAAAACATGTTTTCTGATGACAGGATCCCTTTAAAGGTGAACTATAACTATCTAGGTTCTCTGTAAAACATTAGCTGAAATGAAGGTTATGATGACAGGTCAATCTTGTAATGTAAACTGCTAATGAGTCTGTGAGCCAAATGGACAGATATCATACAAGGAGTCATATGTTGTAAGGACAGGGTTCTATTGTCCCACTCATTCCAGCCAGAAGCACAGAAGACTGGAACAGAAGAAATGATGTGACGCAGCAGAGAAAATGTCTGAATAAACTGACATATTCACAGTAAGGAGCCTCAAGTAATGGGGTGCAGTAGAGAACCAGCATAGCAACTAACTGGGTGATTGTCACTGCACTGTGCCAAACTGGCCCATTAATCCAGTACTGTGTATTGACAGGTATAATTACATAACATGTGAGTTCTGTTCTAAAGGGAATTCGCTTTTTACATAAAACAACATCAGACCAATGAATTATCAGCGAGGCTTCCGCTGGTTTGGTTATAGGATATTACTCTATATGTTCCATTTGTATCAAAGGACAAGCTGTTCTCTATTCAAAGTCTTTCTAGTGGTATAAAGGTCTCACTGGCAACACTTCTCAGGTTACACTAATAGGCCACTAGAAGTCACCGTGTGGTACAGTATATAGACATATGGGCAGTTCTACACTAGGCATCTTGCTTACACCAGACCATTAGAACTCACAGGTGCAGTAGACTCTTGGAGGCACATTCATCAAAGGTCGAATTTCGAGTTTTTGTAAACTCCCATGAACTCGAAATTCGACCTACTGAAATTTATTAAAATCGATTTTGTTTTTTTAAACTTGGGTGAATAGGATCGACCCGAAAACTCAAATCTATTTGAGTTTTTTTCTCTGGAAAAAACTTGAAGTCAGGAAGGCTGCAAACGACTCCAAATTAATCCCTGGACTTAAACAGCAATTCGCAGGTTTTAGGTGGCAAGTAGTCCCATTCGAGTTCTTAAAGGGCCAGAGTATGATCATTTTCAATTTGACCCTTGATAAATCTGCCCCTTGGACTGACTTACAGGTTGAAGGAAAGCAGTGAAAGCTGTAAAAAAAAAAAAAGCTTTAAAAGCTTTAAAGTCTTAAAAAGTTTCAGCAGGAAAAGCAAGTATACAATTGCTCTAGACCAGTGATCCCCAACCAGTGGCTTTTGGGCAACATGTTTCTCTCCAACCCCTTGGATGTTGCTCCCAGTGACCTCAAAGCAGGAGCTTATTTCTGAATTCCAGGCTTGGAGGCAAGTTTTGGTTGTATAAAAACCAGTTGTACTGCCAAACAGAGTCTCCTGTAGTCTGCCAGTCCACATAGGGGCTACCAATAGCCAATCACAGCCATTATTTGGCATCATCAGGAACTTTTTTCATGTTGTGTTTCTCCTCAAATCTTTTGTACATTTAAATGTGATGGGTAAAAAGGGTTGGGGACTCCTGCTCTAGACAAAGGGCAGACTACATTCCTTAGAATTCCTTTTCCTGAAGCACTTCCTTTGTAAAAAAAAAAAAATTCTTAAGTAAGGTACAAAAAAAAATACATATTGAACTTTAAAATCTCTAAGTCTTTATTAAGTAAGAAACAACTTAGCGAAACTCCACTTATGCTCCACTTCAGAAACAGGGCTATGATCCATCGCGTGACGCTTGATTTCTCCTTCCTGGCTATCTACTATAAGGAAGGCAGGGAGGAGAAATGGAGCACCGCACGATGGATCGCCGATCACCTTTTCTGAAGAGGAGCCAAGCGGAGTTTCAAGTAAGTTATTTCTTAATAAAGACTTGGCGACTTTAAAGTTAAATATGTGTTGGTGTGTTTTTTTTCCATAGCATATTATTTAAAAAAAATGTTTTTGCTGTTACTGGTCCTTCAACTGGGCAGAAACCATACAGAAGAATGTCCTTGTAGCTGTGGTATAAGGTAAGACAAAAACACAATCGGCATCTTATATAGAGACATATGATAGTGCTCAATGTTACCAGGCATCAGGGGAATATACAAAAGCACTAAAGTATTTTATTATTTATTTATTATTAGAACATGAATCTCCGTGACAGTCATTACCTCTGCACATTCACAATGTTATGGGAGATTCCGTATCATACTGGTGTCAGCGTAGTAAGCTTTGCAGCACTACTCACTAGCCCACGGACTATATTTCCCACCATGCTTTGTCATCACCCGGAGAGCCCCTGGATTCCCTCCTGTGGTTTAGGGCAGCTAAACCACAAATCAACATTTAAGAGGGTGAGGTCAATTTCCTCAGCAAAATAAATGAGACTGTGCATCGTAATACCATGCAGATACTCTGTTAGTAATGGAGGGCTCTGGTGAATATGTAACTCCTACACATAACAAACAATCCTGTAAATAAACGTGTATGTCACTTCAAACAGTGTGAATGTCGTGTTTTTTCCATTATTATAAACCGATTGCTCAAACAAGGTGCCTATTGTAAGTAAATACTATGGCAATTGCATTAGACGTCATCTCTTGCCATCAGAGCACACACTCTACTTGTGTTCAGCAGGCACAACCTAAAATACAGATAATGAAGCTCAATTTCTTCTTGGGTTGATCTGCAAACATACGTGTTCCATGCAGGGTATGTGAGGCCGGCATCTAGCGAGCTCTTGTTAAACTAGAACATCCACCATTGCACTCTGGAAGTTACAGTATATAAAGTGCTTGCACCTTGTCAACAAATGCCTAAGGGCTAGGCCACACGAGGAGATTTTGTCATCTGGCGACTAATCGCCTTGTCTTTTGAGCGACTATCTCCCCGAACTGCCTCAGCGTTTTTCCCCATAGGCTAGAATGAAAAGTCGCCTGCGCTAATGCACACGCGGCGATGCATTTTCAATAGTTGCCAAAGTTGCCTCAGTGAGACGAGGCGATTAGGCGCCAGGTGACAAAATCTCCCCGAGTCTCCTCATGTGGCCTTACCCTAAGTGTATGAAAGAGCGTCAGTAATTCTGTTCCATGCACCGGACTCATTTTCTCTCCAGAAAAGAAAGATGGAGTTGCAGAAAAGGCAGTTGATATGAAGAGTGTAATCATTATGTCTAGATGTGCAGTGCCCATGGTACACGCTTACTGGGAACAAGTCAAATGAATAAATAACAACAGGTAGTTAATACATTTGGCAAAGCATGTCTAAGGTATGGGAATAAATAAATATACTGTATATGCACCTATCTATATCCTCAGCTTTAGGCTAATGTCGCTCCAGGGGTGATTAAAAAGGTGGTTCACCTTTAAGTTACCTTTTAGTTTTTTATAGAATGGCCAATTCTAAGCAATTTTTCAGTTGGTCTTCATTTTTTATTTTTTTGAAATGACTTGCCTTCTTCTTCTGACTATTTCCAGCTTTCAAATGAGGGTCGCTGACCCCATTTAAAAAAAAAAACAAGCTCTGTAAAGCTACAAATGTATTACTCATCTTTCTATTCAGGCCTCTCCTATTTATATTCCAGTCTCTCTATATCAGTGCATGGTTGCTAGGGTAACTTGGACCCTAGCAACTAAATTACTGAAACTGCAAACAGGAGAACTGCTGAATAAAAAGCTTTCTATTCAGGCCTCTCTGTTCATATTCCAGTCACTTATTCAAATCAGATTGCTGAAAATGTTTAAAAAATTGGAGAGCTACTGAATAAAAAGCTAAATAACTCAAAAACCACAAATGATAAAAAGGAAAACCTCAATTGCAAATAGTCTCAGAATATCACTCTCTATATCATACTAACGGTTAACTCAAATCTGAACCCCTTTAAATGAACAGTAGCACCCAGCATGGAGAATTGCTTTACACCCAGCGAGGGGCACAGCATTGACCAGGCCCATCATCTACATTTAATGGAGCATTTAACTCTCCAAGATCTGCTGGAGTGTGCATTATAATAATAATAATAATATAATAATCATAATAATTCCTACCTGATGGCTTACCTTTCAAATTCCTTATGGGGCACTGCAGGAATCTTTTGTTAGTACATAACTACTGATCATACAGACTCCTGCAGCGGCTGCAGAAATACTATGGCATCCCTTTTAATCTTTTGTGGAATTTAGCCTGGCGTGACATTAGCCTTACACGCAGTTTCAAACATAATGATTACAAAAAAATACTTACAATTTGCTGGCATTGTGGGAGGGGGATTTTAAAGATTTTTGGTTTATTAGAAAAATATATTATTGTCTACATGTTACACTACGAGACCTATTTATTAAAGGTCGAACTTCGAATTCATGCGAGTTTTTAAAAACTCCAAGAGAAAAACCACCAGCACACCCTGGCCTCTCGGGGAATATTGGTCCGGTGCTCAGTAAGAGGGATCGGCCCCCTCAAATAATCATGGAAATAAGAAAAATACTGGCACTCAAGACTCCATGCAAGCGGGTCACGCCCTGCGTGTTTATTGCAAAGTAATGTTTCGGGGGCACGTCGCTTTGTCTGACGAAGGGGCGTGCCCCTGATTCCTAAGAGACAGTATTTTTCTTCTTTCCAGTTTTTAAAAACTCCCATAAACTCGGGTAAATAGGATCGACCCGAAAAGATTCGTTTTTTTTCTCCGGAAAAACCTGAATGTCAGGAAGGCTGAAAACAACTCAAAATTGATCCCAGGACGTCTCCCATTGACTAAAACAGCAACTCGGCAGGTTTTAGGTGGCGAATAGTTGAATTTGGGTTCTAAAAAGGCCAGTATATGATAAACCTCTAAAATTTACTTTTTAAATTAAACTTGAATCAAATTTGCAATTCCCTAGTTGAATTTGACAGTTTTGGCCATAAAAAAAAAACTTGAAAATTAGAATTTTCAATTTGACCCTTGATAAATCTGCCTCATATTGTATGTATGCGTAGCTATAGGCAATGCATGGGCACTGAAAAGAAGTCATGATTTGATTGTAATACAAAGCCAAGAACACTCTCTTATAGACTTGTGTAGTGATAACAATGCTCCCAAAGCATGAGCTAGATCAGTTACTCTGTCCATATTCATTTGAAACCCTGTTCGTGTTCTTATCGCCGGTGCAATTCGTTAAAGTTGTGGTTATGCAAGTGATGCCGGCGTCTGTTGAGGTTGAGCTGTATGTTTCTCTCGTTGTTGGTATTGTCTGATGGAACCCCATCTAAACTTTGCGGAGTTTGTGGCATAAACTGACGGAATATACTGACGCTGCCTTGCCAGAAAGTGGGCTGAGGGAGGCGTCCCATGAGGCTCCATGATCTTGTTTCGGGGTCAAAGGCTTCCACGACGTCGGAGAGTTCGAATGTATTGTCATATCCACCAGACACGTAAAGCTTCCCCCCCAGCGCTGCCAGGCTCCCTCCAACATGAACCTGTAATTAATAACATTCACATCAACTGAAAAACATCCCAGGATTAATCACCCATATTCACTGAGTTTTATTTCAAGGGGTTGAACTTTATGATCTATGCTCTTTTTTCAACCCAATTTAAAGGGGTTCACTTTTAGTAAGTTATAGAATGGCTAAGTCTAAGCAACTTCATATTTTCTTTTTATAGTTTATTTGCTTTCTTCTTCAATTCTCAGTTTTCAAATGGGTGTCACTGATCCCATCACATGCTCAGTAAGGCTACAAATGTATTGTTGTTGCTACTGTTTATTGCTCATCTTTCTATTCAGCTCCTTTAAATATGTATATATTTTAGAGGTGTCCAACACCCACAAAACTCCCAAGTCTCTCACACAACCAAATGTCTGCAATGTTCCCCCAACTGGGCAGAACTAAAGACACCCCATTTCCCGACACGGGACTAATCTTTGCTTTTACTGTTCTTGTTATATCTCCAATGTCTTGCCTAAAAAAAAATCTACTTTCCTACATCATATCACACTGTCTCAAATGTTATTTTAGGATACAATTAAAACGTTTTCATACAATGGTCAGGTTTGCTTGTCGCTCTTTTCCTATTGAACGTGACATGTCATGGATGTAATATAAGGACTATATAAGGAATTTAAGGACCCAGACTGATACTATGACCTGCCACCTGTAGCAGTACCTGTATCATTGGTGGAATCTTGTCCCATTCGTTCTTTGATGGATTATACACGTCTACTTCCGCCGAATCATCTCTGTAATTAAAAAGGAGATCTTTGCATAAATCACAATGTCACATACATAGAATACAAAATGGTGCCCAAGTAAAGTGCCATACAGTATCAGAAACCATGCTGTATTTTCACCCTCACTCCTCAGTTTCACTGTTAAAATGGGCTGAAAATGTAACCTTTATACCTATGTGACAGCTGGCACAAAGCCACTTTCTTAAAGGGGGACTATCACGAAAATGTAATATAAGCTTTATCATACTGAAATAAGAAACTAAATACAATCAATTGAATATTCTGTATTGTTTCTGAAATAATCGCGTTTATGTTCACTATCCCTCTCTCAGCATCTGTTTCTCTTCATTCTGTCTTCATGCAGCAGTTGGGTGTCAGATAGTCATTGACAGTTAGATCCAATATATCTTATAGGGGGACTTCCTTTCCTAGCAGATGTATTAGAGCTCACTCAAATATTCCAGTACAAACTAAATCTAACAAAATAACTGCCTTTTGCACAAATCCTGCTGATGTCTGGTGATTTTAATAGAGTGAGCTCTAATACATCTTATAGACAAAAGGAGTCCTCCTTTAAGATATATTAGATCTAACGGTCAATGAATATCTGACACCCAACTCACTCATGAAGCCAGAATGGGGCTGTTATGTGGAATGCTAGGGACCTGGGATTTGCGGATAACGGGTTTTTCTGTAATGTGGGATGTTCAGGTGCTACCTTTTTAATACACAGAAAAAGACAGATCAGCTACAAGGAACTAGACAAAGAACTTACAGCTAGTTACAAGTGTCACCAAGGAGTAGACTGGAGGTAAGTATCGGGTATCTAGGAGCTTCAAGATGGGTTGCAGCAGGGTCAGACTGGGTCGGCGGGACAACGGGAAAAAACCCAGTGGGTGCCCAGCACTTGTGGGTCCCACCGACCCAGATCCACAATCTTCAGACGGCTTCCTGCCACGACCGCACGGAAAAAAATGAAAACGATCCTAGTGATGTCATCAGTTATAAATAGTGAGTAGTGATGTCATTTTTAATCCCATGACTCACTAAACCTTGTGTATTATCATAAATAAAGAACCCCTTGTTGGAAAATCTGAGGCTATCAGACGTAAGCTCGTAGTTCCATGACCTGTATAAGATGCAAGTGACAGAAAGCACATGGCCCTGGTGCAGCAGCAGCAGCACATTACATGACATGTGGGTCACTTGTGTGTGAATTAGGAACATGGTGAATGACAGGAGCAGGTGAGGAGCATTGCCTGTAGCAGCTGTTCCATTCACATTACAACTACAGGGGGAACAGCTGAAATATTCAGCTCTTGCAAAACAGGATTTTATTCTAACCATTGTGTGTTGCCCTAACATGTTTAATGCTGACAATGTGCCTGCATTTATTGATATTCATTTATATTCTGAGACTTTGGCCCACTGGAAAAGGTTCTGAATAACTCAAAAAAAAAAAAAAAAAGTCCATGTTTCTCCCCAAAATAAAAGGTAGAAAAAGTTCCTAGGCCACCTCACTGAGCAAGATGCCTCCTTACAAAGGTAACAAAGGTATAGGTATGGGGGATCTGTTATCCTTAAACCCATTATCCAAAAAACTCTGAATTAAGTCTCCCATAGACACCATTTTATCCAAATAATTAAAAAAAAATTTAAAAATAATTTGTTTTCTCTGTAATACTAAAAATGGACCTTGTACTTGATCCAAACAAAGATATAATTAATCCTTATTGGAAGCAAAACCAGCCTATCGGCTTTAAATTAATATTTCAATTATTTTCTAGTAGATTTATGCTACTAATATCCAAATTACGGAAAGATCTGTTATCTGGAAAATTCCAGGTCCCAAGCATTCTGGAAAACAGGTCCTATACCTGTACTTATTCTGCTGGATTTTACTGCACAAATTCCAGCTAAATATTTACAAAAGATGAGTTATTTTCATCTCTTCCCAGGCAATGCAGCTGTCCTGGTGTCCGAGACAAGACTAAGGCCAGAACTAAAAGAAAGTTTCAAAATTCACACATTCTAATTTTTATCCCCCCTATTAGAACGTAAATTCAAATGTGAGATTTATCACACCTCGAACACGGAAACAGTCCTAATTCGAATATCCACCTCCTAAAACCTTCCGAGTTCATGTACAAGTCAATGGCAGAGGTCCATTGAGCCATTTGGAGGTGTTAATAGCATTCCTGACATTCAAGATTTTTTTGGAGAAAAACTCGATTCGTGCAAATCGAATACGATTCAAACCATTAGATCGAATAGTAGACATTCAAATTTTCTCATTAATAACCTCCCAGTCAAATTGTGAGTATATTCGAATTAAATAAAATTCACATGAATTGGAAATTCGACCTTTGATAAATGTTTGAACCTGTGTTCAACCCATTGACCACTAGATCCTCCATGCTTTGCCAAACCCTTCCCAAGAATTCATAACAAAGTCCATCTTTCCATATAATCATTTTTCATTCTTTCTTCTCAAACTTCTCAGAGCTCTTGATGTTCTCTTCTATTTGTATCTGTGTTTGTATTATATATAGTGCAGCTAGGGTGCGTTGATTATGAAACAGCTCGGAGTCTTTAGATGGCGTGTGTATAGTGAGCTAAATGTATTAGACTGCATGTGATGTCTGCAATGAGCCAGTCCAGACTCCAGGCTTTAACTGCATATATTTAGATCAGCCATTCCCAGAATCATGTTTACAAGAGCAGATCTTGGTTTTTAAGGGAACACAATGTTCCTTCAGGTAAGATAGCCTTGCTAAGGTGCTGTTAAGTTAATGCTTTGCTGTTGGGAAGGTATTTTATTTACAGTTGGATCTTGTGCAATAACTTTAAATAAACCCTGCAGTTCTATACTCCTGTATGGGAAGCTTCAGGTTCCACTGTATATACATGAATAGAAGATAACCAGCTCCCTTCTGGTAAAAATGGTTTAAAGTATAATTCTGGAAATATGTTTTTAAGCCCCCCACAGATGTGACACATCTCCACGGAGCAAGCTCTTTGTGCTCATGGGGGTAGAACCTTCCTGTGATCTGTGCTGCTTCTAACCAAAGGTAGATGGAAAGTCTACTTGTTCGGTGACCTCCTTGAGGTGGGCGATAGGCTGATCACAATGAAGGGGATAAAGGCTGTTGGGGTGAGGACTGCATCTTTTAAACCTAAATGGCTTGAAATTGCACCTCCCCATCACATAATCCGAACCATCTTAAAACGTAAATTTTAATTAATAAATCAAAATTAAAAAGAAACCCAGGCAAAAAGTAAAGAACAGGGAGACGAAAGCACTGGAAGTAGGTAGTTGGTATGTAGGCTACAGAGTGGGTCTCAGACCCACCTAATCAGCTTACAGCTGGTTACAAGCGTCACCAAGGAGTAGACTGGAGGTAAGTATCGGGTATCTAGGAGCTTCAAGATGGGTTTCAGCAGGGTCAGACTGGGCCGGTGGGTGCCCAGCCCTTGTTGGCCCCGCCGACCCAGATCCACGATCTTCAGTCGGCTTCCTGCCACAACCAGACGGAAAATAAAGTGCAGGTGCGCACCTGCATACAGGCACACATGCTCAGTGGCGCGGCAGCGCACCAATGGAGTTCAGAGGGGGGCCCTGGATAGAAGTCCCCGTGGGCCCTGGGCCCCCCAGTCCGACCCTGGGTCTCAGACCCGCCTAATCAGCTTACCGCCGATACCCCGTTCAACAACCAGCCCTTCACCCTCACCCAACCCCTCCCGGTTGCGTAGATAAAGACACGTAGATTAAGCGTCATGTGCATCCAAATTACGATTCTGCATAGAAGGCTCAAACCATACGAGCTGCCGAGTCCTTTTCTCTCCCTTTTCTTTACCTTATTTTAATGTTTTTCCTGGGTTTCTTTTTCATTTTAATTAATTAATTAATTAATTAATTAAAGGTTACGCTTTAAGCTTAAACGTTTAAGCGTTTTGAGTGTTCGGATTATGTGATGGGGAGGTGCAATTTCAAGGGTTAGTACTTTTTCTTCTACCATTTATTATTTACAATTCAGACCCTGCACAACATCCACTGTTTCTCTAAATTGATGCCAGGTGCTCCCTAATCTACTATTGTCTATATATTTTAAACCTACCTGGTTATATCTGGCCAAAAGGGATTATTAAATCTGCCAGATCAATATGTGCCCAATTTCCAGCCAGATATTGCTCAGATAGGCCCATCGGCTGCTGACTTGGTCTGAAGGAGGCAAATCTGTAGCTTAAATCTACCTATGTGTGTATATATAAAAAAAAGTCTACTAAAACTTTCACTTTACAGCAGCATATCTTCTACATGTGGAAAGTTCAAGTATGGGAAGAGGCCATCCAATAGTAAAATAGTAGCCAAAATATTTATAAAATTAAAAAAGCTTCATTAGGACATGCATTAGCCTAACGTGTTTTGTGTATAAAATGGGCACTTACTCATAGGCTCACAGCCTATGAGTAAATGCCCATTTTAGGCACACAATTTGTTAGGATTACAAAACGATGTACTCAGTTGAGACCTCAAAATAACATATATGCTGTTGTATAGTTTGTGCTCTGTCAGCCTGCAAAACTTCCCCTACAATAAAAAGTTCATCATCTGATTTTTTTTTTTGGCATTTCCTTCAGAATCAATCCTAAAAACGTACTATTTGACACCTGTATGAAAGGCATGGGTTTCTTACATTTCTTGTATACACATGAATACCTCAATTAATGCTTGTAATCTTACCTTACAAAATAGATCAAGCCGTTTAGTGTCACTGTCTTGGGTGCAAAAGACCATGGTGGGAGCTGGCCACAGTTCACCATGGCCCACAGATTAGTGTCGGGATTATAGCACTGCATGACCATACTTTCTTGGCCTTCTAAAGAGCCAATCGCATACAGTTTTTTCCTACAGGATGTTGTTGAGCAGTTATCCATTGGGTAAAGCATAGGATGCAGAGACTCCCATGTGTCCATGGTCGGGTCATAACGCTCAGTGCTGTCTGAAGCAATCACATAGAGAAGCCCATTGAGCACAGTTGAGCTGTGATATTCCCGTGCTTTCAGCATTGGCGATACTTCAGTCCATTCATTTACACTGGAGTTGTAGCGCCATACACAGTCATAAAGTCTTGATCCGTCAGATCCTCCTACAAGAGAATTGATATGAGGATTAAAAGGGTGGTTCACCTTTAAGTTATGTTATAGAATGGTCAAGTCTAAACAACTCTTCAATTGGTCTTCATTGTTTATTTGTTATAGTTTTTAAGTAATTTGCCTTTTTTTCTGATTCATTCCAGCTTTCAAACAGGGGTCACTGACCCCCATCTTAAAAAAATGCTCTGTAAGGCTACAAACTTACAGTATTGTTATTATCATCTGATAACAACCAGAACACTGTCCAATGGCCCTTATCCTATGAATGGCACACTATTGGCCAACCAAATGTTTAAATAAAAGTGAAAACAATGTAAATCTTATGCCGTGGCCATTCCATTCATGAGATCATATCCCAACTGAACAGCATTTTTCACCACAGTCAATAATGATGGAACGTCTCATGCAATGGCAAGGAAGTTCTGGCACACCCCATCTATTTTAGCTGTGCAAAGCAAATCCTAATAGAAAAGTGCCCATTGTGTTTGCATATCAGAAACCAGATGAGCATTCTCTGCACTGGTAAAACTGGTGTGTTTGATTGAGAAACACTACTATAATTTATATAAATAAGCTACTGTGTTGCCATGGGGGCAGCTGACAAAAGAGAAAAGGCTCAGGCTACAAAGCAGATAACAGATAAGCTCTGTAGCATACAAATGGATTCTTCAGAGCATATCTGTTCTTAACTGAGTGGCCTGTGCTTAAATGGCTGCCCCCGTTGCTACACAGCAGTTTGCTTCAGAAAGACGACTTTAGTTTATATAAACAAACGCATCAGTTTTACCAGTGCAGGGCAACACTACATTATATTGTCATGCCTTTCAAATGCTGAAAGGGATACTGTCATGGGAAAACATGTTTTTTCCAAAACGCATCAGTTAATAGTGCTGCTCCAGCATGATTCTGCACTGATATCCATTTTTCAAAAGATCAAAGAGATTTTGTTATATTCAATTTTGAAATCTGACGTGGGGCTAGACATATTGTCAATTTCCCAGCTGCCCCCAGCTGACTTGTGCTATGATAAACTTCAATCACTCTTTACTGCAAGTTGGAGTGATATCACCCCCCTCCAGCAGCCTAACAACAGAGCAATGGTAAGAGAACAAGATAGCAGCTCCCTAACACAAGATAACAGCTGCCTGGTAGATCTAAGAGCAGCACTTAATTATAAAAGCTAAGTCCCACTGAGACTGATTCAGTTACATTAAAGGTGGCCATAGACTCCAAGATCCGCTCGTTTGGTGACATCGCCAAACGAGCGGATCTTTCCCCGATATGCCACTAAACTGCATGGCTATATCGGGGGAATTCGAACGATCGAATTACGATGCGCCAAGCGGCTCCGACGGGTCGGTTGGGTAAAAATCCAACCTTCCCGATCATTATCGTGGCCAGATATCGATCGGGAAGACCCGTCGGAAGCCCCCATACACGGGCAGATAAGCTGTCAAATTGGTCCAAACGACCAATATCGGCAGCTTTATCTTCCCGTGTATGGCCACCTTAAGTAGGAGAAATAACAGCCTGCCAGAAAGTCGTTCCATCCTAAAGTGCAGGCACAAGTCACATGACTGGGTCAGCTGGGAAACTGACAATATGTCTAGCCCAATATCAGATTTCAAAATTGAATATAAAAAAATCTGTCTCTTTTGAGAAATGGATTTCAGCGCAGAATTCTGCTGGAGCAGCACTATTAACTGATGCTTTTTGGAAAAACATGTATCCCTTTAAATTTTTTGGTGTTACTGTTCCTTTAAATTGCAATGCTTTGTATTAGAAAATCACTCCTGGAGATTGAAGTAACATGCTACGGGTGCACTAAATATAACTGCACGTTATTTAGGGGATGTCTTTTATTCTGAATGGTGCTTTGTTATTGTAGGGTACCCGTGAAATTAATTGGAGCTTTAAAAACATTTTCTTGCCACATTGTATTTTAACCAGTCAAAAGAAGAACTGTTGTGCCCACAAAATGTCTATTCTTATGCCCAGTGGGTGACTGATATGAAGATATCTGTGTAGCACCCTCCCTTTACATTTTTCCAGGGGTTAGTCTACTTGCTTCCTTCGGCTCAACAAAGAAAGCTGCTTCCTGTGAAAATCCTTCCTTCCTCTGTTGCCCAGAACTTGCTGATAAGCAGAAACCCAGAATCACGCCGTGTGACTTCTGCGTAGAAACAAAGAAGGTGACGGTGACTCTTATACACCTTCAGTTTTGCAGCTGAAAAGTGCCGCTTATAACTCTTAGTGCATGTACTTTTAGACTGTCTACACAGCAGCTCATGCAGACAGAAGAAGGTTACAAAAAAGTAAAAACGGTTAAGGATAAAAAAGGCAAAATGAAGGCTTTAAAGGGGAAGGAAAGCTACCAAACAGTTTCTTGTCAATAGATGAGCCATAACAGTGCAAGCTAGAACACTATATTTATTCTGCAGAATGCTTAAAGGAATAGTTCAGTGTGAAAATAAAAGCTGTGCAAAATAAAAAATGTTTCTAATATAGTTAGTTAGCCAAAAATGTAATATATAAAGGCTGGCGTGAACAGATGTCTAATAAAACAGCCAGAATCCAACTTCCTGCTTTTCAGCTCTATAACTCTGAGTTAGTCAGCGACTTGAAGGGGGGCCACATGGTACATTTCTGTTCAGTGAGTTTGTAATTGATCCTCAGCATTCAGCTCAGATTCAAAAGCAACAGAAATGACCCATGTGGCCCCTCCCCTCAAGTCTCTGATTGGTTACTGCCTGGTAACCAGGGCAACCAGTCAGTGTAAACCAAGAGAGCTGAAAAGTAGTGTACTGACTGACACGTTATACATCAAATCACTCCAGCCTTTATACATTACATTTTTGGCTAACTAACTATATTAGAAACATTTTTTATTTTGCATAGCCTATCTATTTACCCAGTTTTTATTTTTACACTGAACAATTCCTTTAACCATACCTGAGTAAACATCTCTAAAAACTTTCTTGGTTTGTTAAGGATAGCAGCTGCAATGTTAGCTTGGTGTGACATCACTTCCTGCCTGAGTCTCTTCCTGTTCACTCATAGCTTTGGGCTCAGCTTACAGCAGGGAGGGGAGGGGGAAAAGGATGGGGGAGGTGCAAACTGAGCATGCTCATGCCCCATCCCTGGAGGTTTGAGCTGAAATCAGGAAGTCTGATACAGAAGCCCATGTGTACATAATAGAAGGAAAGAAATGCTGTGTTTCTTTTGACATAGGACTCAGCATTACTTTGAGGGTTTACTGGTATACATAATATATATATATATATATATATATATATATATATATATATATATATATACTGTAAACACCATGCACCAATAAATTAGTTTTTGATACATGTTGATGGCGATTGCTGTGAGTGCTTTCATGGACTGCTATATATACAGTATAAGTATATATATTCCCACAGTACCAGCCTCTGATCGTTGTGTTTGTCCGTGGTGCACGATCAAAATAGCATAGATAGAGGCAGAAGGATCAGCACTCACTGTATTGACGTGAAGAAAAATCACTTTTTATTTGATTTACATCTTAATCCGACGTTTTGGTCCCACCTGGGGACCTTTTTTAATGATATACAGTGAGTGCTGATCCTTCTGACTCTATATCTATATATATACATATAGACAAATACAAATATATATATATATATATATATATATATATATATATATATATATATACATACATAGACCTTTCTGATAAAGCTTACTTAATTTTAACCATTCCTTCATCTTTAAATGCAGGTCCATCGGAGTAAATCAAATGAATTACTTACAAGTAATTCTCAATGCTATGAGTTAGTATTATTCCTTTATTAATAAGGCTAAATGGCACATGGATGGCCTTTAAGCCAAGAAGAAAGCACCCTAATCGCCTCATTCTGCCTTACATTCATTTGATGGGAAAAGCCTAAAAGTACTGGGTTGGTGCTTTCAGGCCAGAAATGTTTGTCGGTTTG
Organism: Xenopus petersii; assembly: GCA_038501925.1. Classification (NCBI taxonomy): domain Eukaryota; kingdom Metazoa; phylum Chordata; class Amphibia; order Anura; family Pipidae; genus Xenopus; species Xenopus petersii. The sequence goes on along the minus strand of CM076684.1, from coordinate 35,262,337 downwards.
ACTTAAATGCACAAGTACTGGTATCTGAAGGCAATAGAACAAATGAGCACTCAAAAGATCAGGGGTCCCCAACTTATTTTACCCACGAGTCACATTCAAATGTAAAAAGAGCCGAGGAGCAATACAAGCATAAAAAAATGCCAAATAAGGACTGTCAGCCTATTCTACTTGGCAGTACACAAAAAGGCACGCAACCAAAATTTGCCTCCAAGCCTGGAATTCAAAAATAAGCAGCTGCTTTGAGCCCACTGAGAGCAACAGCCGAGGATTTGGTGAGTAACATGTTGCTCACGAGGCACTGGTTGGGGATCGTGGCTATAGATGATTAAAAAGCTCCCCATGTACAGAGATATCAACAAGGGTGATAATGATTCACTCCAGGTATTTAAGAGACCTTATTTCATGTTGCTATTTAGTGTGAAGAGAAAAATAAATTTAACAAAATCCAGGACTGGATTTTCATCACCCTGGTGACAAAGGGTTTGTTTATGTCTCAGCACATCTTCAGTCCAAGTATACAAAGCCAAGCAGTAAAGCAAGCCTGGATAACCCACAACTACCACTAAACATTCTGCAAGTATTAGTGAAAAATTAGGTTATTGCTTTCCTCCCTAAATGCGTGAAAACACCCCATGCAGTGATCAATACACCTACTGCTGTACAAAATGTACTTCTCTGCATGAAAGAAGCTGAAACATTACATTATGAAATGTTTTCTCCAACAAAACGCTTTATAACAGGCAAAACGATACACGATGCAAGGGTATTCTCTGAGAAATTGGTTCGGGCGATTTATTTAGCAATTCATGGTTTGTTAACATCCCTCAGATTGAAAGCTACATGGAGATGTAAAGTTGCCACTTCAGCTAGAACCACAGACCTATAAATATATACAAGCACATGACTATGAGGAGGATCTTGAGACTATCCATGCACAGAATTCTTCTAAGTCCCACATGGACTCCAGCAGGAGCTACAAGTGCTCTGATCTGTCATTAAACGACAATGTGCCCAGTCTGTTCATGAATTCTACATCAGCGGAGAGCAGAATACAATGCTGCACATTTCTTCAGCACAAAGAGACAATATCTGGCCCTAAAACAGCCTTGAGCTTATTGTGTTTACTAAGGACACGGCGTAACTTACGGTCATGTATACATTTATAAATATAAGTGGGGCTACTGCATACAAAAATGGAAGAAAGAGAGCCAAAGAGGTAGCTGGTAGTCAATATTACTGTACAACTAACAACCCACATTACATGCAATATAAACCAGGGATTAATTTGAGTTTCCTAAAGTTCTGTATCTGTACACACAGGGTTTAAGGTGTGGTTTGCCCTTTAAGTTAACTTTCAGTATGTTGTAGAATGGCTAATTGTAAGCAACTTTTCAATTGGCCTTCAGTTTGTCTTTTTATAGTTTTTGAATTATTTGCCTTCTTCTTCTGACTCTTTCCAGCTTTCAAATGGGGGTCACTGACCCCATCTAATGCTCTGGAAAGCTACATATTAATTGTTATTGCTACTTTTTATTACTCATCTTTCTATTCAGGCCTCTCCTATTCATATTCTATTCTCCTATTCAAATCGTAAAATGTATGGTTTCTAAGGTTATTTGGACCTTAGCAACCAGATGACTGACATTACAACCTGGAGAGCTGCTAAATAACTCAGAAACCACAAATAATAAAAATGAAAAACAATTGCAAACTGTCTCAGAATATCGCTCTCAACATCATACTAATAGTTAATGAAAGGTGAACAACCCCTTTAAAAGGAAAACTATACCCCCCAAATGAATAAATCAGCAACAGTCTACATCAGGCATGTCCAAAGTGTGGCCCGGGGGCCAAATGCGGCCCATCTTCAAATTTACACCGGCCCTCAGCCTCCATCATGAAATTAATAATAATGCTGCCCGCCACCACAGTGCAATCAGGAATCGCCTAGCCGTAATATTTGGGCACATTAGTGAAATGATCTGACACTTGGTCTATACTGCTGCCTGTGTGCTGAAGGTGTTAGCAATAGTCACGTACTGGCACATAATAGTGATGTGCCGCTTCACATACTTCTTTAGGGCTGAAGGTGTCAAATTGTCAACAGACGTACTGACGTGTCAGTACAGTAAAGTAAAGAAGTATGGCATCACTACGTTCCAGTACATGTCTATTGATAACACCTTCAGCACACAGGCAGCAGTACAGACCAAGTGGCAGATCATTTCACTAATGTGCCCAAATATTACTGCTACGAATACTCGATTCCTGTAATTTAATGTTAATGGTTGAAAGAATGTCGGGCTGAATGGTCGGGCCCCACACATTTTCACCTCACCAAATCTGGCCCTCGTTGCAAAAAGTTTGGACACCCCTGGTTTACATCATATTAAAGGGGACCTGTCACCCAAAAAAATTATTCAAAATCCTATTTTATCACTTTAGTGAAGCAAAATAAACTTTAATTACACTGTATAAATTAATTATAGCAAGCAGGCAGAAGCCATTTTGTGGACACTGTTATTAAGGCTCAGAATCTTATTTGTGCACCAGAATGGGGACTTGATGTCCATCCCCATGATGTGACATCTAGGAAGTGCTGAATGGAAAGTAATTGTCTGCCTAAGGCATAGAGGAGGGGCAGACAATATTTGATTGACAGCTGAAATTTTTAAATATTGCCCTTTTACATCTCTTGCCTTGAGCCACCATTTTGTGATGGTCTGTGTGCTGCCTCAGAGATCCCCTGACCAGAAATACTCCAGCTCTAATGGTAGAAGCGCTTTTACCTGCGATATCGTCCATTCCGACGCACTGAGAAGAATCGCAGCCGTCACGTCGGATATGCCGAATCTAAGGTAAGTAATAGGAATGTGGGACGTTGCTGCTGTGTGCATCCGACACAACTGTCTGATGTAAACGCCGACAGTCGTGTCAGATGCACGTAGCGATAACGTCCGACATTCCTATTACTTACCTTCGATTTGGCATATCCGACGTGATACCTACAATCATAGGTAAAGGTGCTTGTGTAGTTCTACCCTAATTGTAACAGGGAGAAGTGTGGAAGCAAAAGACATAACTCTGTCTGTCAATTGGCACATGTGAACTAACATGTATGATTTGTTTGTGTGCACCGTGAATCGTACAATCCCAGGGGGCGGCCATTATTTTTTAAAATACCATTTTTCTATTTATGATTACCCAATGTCACATACTTTTACATGAAGCAGGCTTTTATATATGAGCTGTTTTATGCAATATTTTTTACAATGTTTGGGGGGGTAGTTTTCCTTTAATAGAATTACACTGTGGCATGCATGGTACTTACCTGTCACATATATATCGTTACCCAGAGCTGCAATGCTGTAGCCTCCCCCAAGGTGGTCGGGGAACTCAGCCAGGTATCTCCACTGGCCGGTTTGTGGGTTGTAGCAATCCACAGTGACTAACTCATCACATTCTTGGTCACAACCCCCCACTACTACTAGGATTTCTGCAAGGCCAGTAGAGGGCCGTGGCTTCATGCGATGGCACAGCCAATCATGACGGTCATATTCAGAGGACTGGAAAGCCCGGGCTTCTCTGATTAGCTGTAGGCAGTACGGACTTCGGTACACCAGTGGGTCGCTTTCTACATAAGCCAGCAGGTAGAAGCGACGTATGAATGGCAGTCGAAGGTATTGGAAGAGCTCTGGCCAGCGGTACTGCCGGTGCTTGGGGTCAGCCTTTACCCACTGCAAGGCTATCTGGAAGGCAGATTCCTCTTTATCCACACATAGCCTGTCATCACTGATATACTCCAGCATTCGTTTAAAGGTGAGCCGCTCCACCTCATGGGCCTGTGCCAGCTGGGCTATATGCCCCAGAATGAAACGTTTGGTACTCTCTGCCAAGCCCTGGCAAGCATAGGCTTCTGCAAAGTCCTGGATCTCCAGACAGTTAGAGACGTCCAGCTGCTGTTCTAGGTAGGCGCAACACGCCTGCTTTACTGATGGGAACTGAAAAAGGTCTGCAGCCTGAAGCAGGGGCTCCACATTCTCCAATGTGACCATGACTCTGCCAGTGTAGCAAAAGTCCAGCAGTAGGGAAAGGATGGGACCAGACACATCATGAAGTTCAACCCGGTCCGCTTGGCTCTCCCGTAGCCGCCCAGCAAACATGGCTCGGAAGTAGTTGCTGGCAGCAGCCAGAACAGTCCTGTGGCAAGGGAAATCCTGTCCGCCTGCGCTCACGGTCATGTCAAAGAATTTCTGTTCAGCTCTGAGCTCATTGATGCCCCGTAGCAAGTGCAAGGCATGGGAGGCATCGTAGAAGGGCAAGGCTGCCTCAGGTGCTGGAATTCCCACTGAATCGGGGGAAGTGTTGATGGGTGACTCCATGATCAGGTCCCTCAGTGGATGATCATCTGATAAAAACAGAGAGCAGTTATCAGGTGAGAGACAGCAACACAGAGAGGGCACACACTCCTCAGGATCCTATAGAAATGCTCGAATGAGCAGTGCTCGAGGGGCAGTCGAGGAGTCTATATGCAGTCATCATGGCCTCTCTTTATTAAAGGGGTAATTAAACCTTTAAATTAACTTTTAGTATGTTATAGAATAGCCAATGCTAAGCAACTTTTCAATTCGCCTTCATTTTCCCTTTTTGTAGCTTTTGGATTAATTGTCACTGACCTCATCTAAAAAAAACAAATGCTCTGTGACGCTACAAATGTATTGTTATTGCAACTTTTTTTATTATTCATCTCTCTATTCAGGCCTCTCCTATCCATATTCCAGTCTCTTATTCAAAGCAATGCATGGTTGCTAGGATAATTGAGATCCTGCCAACCAGACGGCTGAAATTGCTGGAGAGCTGCTGAATAAAAAGCTAAATAATAAAAAGCACAGATAATAAAAAATGAAAAACAATTGCAAATTGTCTGAGAATATCACTCTCTACATCATACTAAAAGTTTACTCAAAGGTGAACAACCCCTTTAAGACAGCAACCTACCGGCCAGTGTATAGGCCAAAAATGATGCACTACCCAATCAAAATCAGGATGGCAGGAAAATTCCATTGGCCGACAACCTTATCAGGCCGTGGGTGCATTTGTGTACATGGGATTTCCATGTGATGTGCCCATTGCCCTAAATGCCACTCTGATACATTAGCAGTGGTATCATACAGGCTACCTACCACCATGCACCCACCTGCCCCATCTACTGAACAGCTCACATACACTGTAGTTTGTAGCTAGTAACTCAGTTGCATTTAGGGTTGAAAGTAGATAAAGGAGGGGTACTTGGAATTCAATTAAAAATTTAGACTAGTGCCAAGATTTTTTTTTTTTTTAATTGACAGTGACCTCTAAAATCCTGGAATGTGCCAGAATATTTAGCATTACATATTGTTTGTAGGAGATTTTGAGATCTCTTAAAGGGCACCTATTACCTGCAAATGGTTTCCCACACTCCAGTTGGGGGAAACATTAGTATTTATAGCAGAATAAAACCCTTGCACAACCTCATATCAGGAGCATGCAATGATATTGGGGCACATAGGTTAATGACCAAGGTCAGAGGACTTGTTGACTGATCCTGTGTAACAAGTAAAAGCATAATAAGCTTGACACTCGCTCGCTCATTGTACACATGCACCAACACTGCTGCCCCTGACCAGGACTGTGGTTAGCCATCATCTACAGTGGGGGAAACAATTGTCAGGTGATAGGTGTCCTTTAGACTACAGCTGAGAGAGTGGAGAGAAATGCAGCAACAAACAAATGATGAAGTTATAGACAGACTCAGGCCTGGACTGGCAATCTGTGGGTTCTGGCAAATGCCAGAGGGGCTGCTATAAGGTGCCATAGAAAGTCACTATTAAGGCTGGTGGGGGTTGTTTGGGCCTCTGTGTACCTGAATTGCCAGGGCCTATTTTAATTCTCAGTCCGGACCTGGACAGACTAGTAGAAGGATAAATGGAGATAAATGCAGGTGAGGGGCAGGAGAGGTGGGGTTAAATTAAGGTGATGGGAGGAGTTTAGTGCAGGGGAGGGAGGAGGAGTTCAGTGCAGGTGAGGGAGGAGGAGTTTAGTGCAGGGGAGGGAGGAGGAGTTCAGTGCAGGTGAGGGGGGAGAGGAGGAGCTAAGTGCAGGTGAGGGGAGAGAGGAGGAGTTCAGCGCAGTCGAGGAGGGGAAAGAAAAAGTTTTGTGCAGGTGAGATGGGAAAATGGGAGTTCAGTGCAGGGAAGGCAGAAAGAGAGTGACATGGCTTACACACAACTGGTAAGGTTTCGGTGACATAAATATTAGCTGCGGGCGGAAGACTGAGGTGGCTCTTCTACCCTTAAATAATATCTCACAACGGTGCTGGGAGTTCCCCACCCCGTACCCACTCACGTCACAGGATGATTGGAGTTATAGAGTAGGAGCCGTGGCGCGGGCGAGTTTGGTTTTGTCCTTCCTCCCTTGTAGCCTCCACGACGCACCGCGCCCCAGTTGTAGAGCTCGAGCAGACTGGCCGCAAGGCGCCTGAGGGCTGTGCCATTGATTGGCGCCTCACCAGCAGCTGCTGCTAGGGAGAAATAGTGCGCGCTCTGGCGTCTATACAAGGAAAGGCCTGGCCGCGTTCATTGCGCTATGGTGTCCATTTACGGTCAAACACACAGAGTGGGGAATAAAGAGACACGAAGCTCTGGCTCTCTACGTACGTCTAATGTATAGAGTATACACAATGGATCTGCGCTCGTCTATACCCTGATGGTGGCCAGGAGCACATTGTGTGACCGCGCTGTGATACATATAATAACGCCATGGCAGTAACACCGGACGACAGTGTGACGTAGCACTGTACACACAGCCTGATATCCAGGGGCGATACTTGTCTAGTGGGGAGGAGGCTGCGCCCTAATACCTCATGCTCCGCAACAGGGCCGCTCCTGAGGGAAATGTCTGTAAGCTGCTGTGTGAGGATATCCTGACTCAAACATTCTCAGGGTATCACTAACCAGTGGCGTCACACGCTGTTACTGGGCCCCACAGACAATTATTTTTCATGCCCCCAAAAGGTTTAGAAGTTGACTTGTTTTACCGAAACTGTACATGAATTAGTGTCTCATGCAGGTCTGGACTGGGAGTCAAAATATGCCCTGGCATTCCAAGTACACTGAGGCCCTGCCAGCCCACTAATTACTTATTTCTATGGCATCTTCCAGCAGCCCCTCTGGCATTTGCCAGAACCCACTGATTGCCAGGCCTGGTCTCATGGGGCCCCTATACCTCCTGGGTCTGCTTCCTCTAAAGTACCGCCCCTACCAGTAATAAACATGCAGTGGCATAAATACAAGGTACTAGGTGGGCACCATAACAACGTCTTGTCATGCAGGTGCTGCCTTACATTATTCCTTCTAAATATCTGGAAGGGGTGAGAGCGGTGACGGTATGGAAATCTCTCCCTGAATCAGTTGTATTGGCTGATACATTAGATCAATTAAGAAGGGGTTGGATGGCTTTTAAGCAAGTGAGGGAATACAGGGTTATGGGAGATAGCTCATAGTACAAGTTGATCCAGGGACTGGTCTGATTGCCATTTTAGAGTCAGGATTGTTTTTCTCCCTCAGAGCAAATTGGAGAGGCTTCAAGTGGGTTTTTTTTTTGATGCCTTCCTCTGGATCAACTAGTAATTAGGTTATATGCATACTTAAAATGTTGAACTTGATGGACGTGTGTTTGTTTTCAGGCCTAACTTACTATGTTACCATGAGAGCTCCACCTAAAAACACTTTTTTCCCCCCTACATATTCTGCACTTAAAGGGGTTGTTCACCTTCCAAACACTTTTTTCAGTTCAGTTGTTTACAGATTGTTCCCCAGAAATAAAGACTTTTTTTCAATTACTTTCCATTATTTATTTTTTACTGTTTTTCCAACTTAAAGTTGAATGTTCCTGTCTGGCGTTTGATTGTGTCAGCTCAGTAATTCAGGTGCAGACTCTAAACTGTTACAATTTTGCAACATTTAGTTGATATATTACTCAGCAGCATCTGTGGAATATTAGCAACTATTGTATCAATTCTAACAGCTGCCTGTAATGAAACCCAGAGATTCTGCTCAGCAGGGACAAAGATAAGAAATGTATCAACTAAATGTATCAATTGATAAGTTTTCAGGGTCGGCGACTCCCCTCCCAGAGCTGCTTTAGAAGGTGAAAAATGACACTTCAATATTAGAAAAACGAAGAAAATAGAAAGTAATTGGGGGAAAAAGTCGTTATTTCTGGTGATCTATCTGAAAACAAGTAGTTGTTTGAAGGCGAACAACCCCTTTAAACACATGTCCAATGGCTTTAAGGTTATTTATAAATGTAATTGCTATTGAGAGCAGCATTTGTCAGTTTACATTTTCTTCTCTTCAGAGTATGACTCCTAAAATGCCACAGATGGGGACAAAATTAGATTCTGTTACATTGTTTCAAGAGTCAGAACCAGATAACAGAAAAAATACAAACAATTTAAACAGCAGTTACATTTACACAAACTGAAACTTTTTAAATTCTGTGCAATATCTGTATGTGAAAGTTGCTTTGCATTCTATAAAATACCTTGTGCTCTGTTACAGTTGTTTCACACATTTCCACTCACTGACAAACACTCCTGTACACACTCATTCCTGCCTTTAGTGAATCACTCACTTGTACATCTGCATTATTCATTCAGCCCCCCCCCCCATTCACAAACCCACTATTCCAGGCACCAGGAGCCACTCAAATCTCACTCTCAAACTGTATTGCTCATCCATAGAACTCTGCCCCACATTCCCACTTATTCACATGACCCTCATTTTCCTTCACAAAAATAACTTTACCCCCATCAACAGTAGATCCATTTGTTGCTACTGTATTTATATATCCAGGATATTGTAAACACATGGACAATTACACACACTATCCTGTTATCTATGTGTTACATAATGTGTCATGTTCTCAAACGGTCACATCCGTTTCAGAGATTGTTCTATAAACCTTACATCGTGATTTTGAGAGCTAGAAGCTGTTCTACATACAATTGTCTGTTTTTTTTTTACTCTTCAGCTACTGTTGGACTACACATCCCAGCATTCCCTACAAGCCAATCTAATTCAGCTACAACAGGAAAGCTGCAGATTGTTTTGCTTCTATAAACAGATATGGCTGTAGTTCCTAGGGTTTACTAACCTGTAAACACAGTAAAAGATGACCTTCTGGTATCCTCTGCTAAATCTTCTTGCCCTCTAGTTAAAGTGGTTTAGGCAAAAAACACAGATCGGTACTACAGAAAGCAGCTATGGGCAATAAAGTCTGGAACTGGTCTGAGCTGCAGCTGTTCACATTGGGATAGAAGTGCGGCTTTGTCAAATTGAGTCCACCCAGTGGGCCGAGCCCAAGCACACGTGTCCCAGACTGCAGACAGACACTGAGCCCACTGTGTGACTCATTAACCCTCTCACTTCTATTATTAGAAAGAGTCGTAATCACTAGACTTGTCCTTCTGTAGGGGCGCACCTTGTGCAAGCCAGTCATAAAGACAACTGCCTAGTGTTGGAGTGCTTGGAACTTAAGCAACTAACTCCACCCAAAATCTGTATATTTTTTGCATAATCCAAAAAAAAATTCTAACCAACTTTCGTATATACAGTAGAATCCCCATTTTACATTTCTCAGGGGACCAGAAAAAAATGGTGTAAAATGCAGGAAAATCAGGCAAATGTTTAATGCATAATGTATAGGTGGGACCACAAAACAACAATGTAAAATGAGGGGAAACTTAAAATCAGGGAATGTAAAATTGAGGTTCCACTGTATAATAATTAACAGTTTTACATTATTTAAAAGTCATTTGCAAATATAGTTGGAATTGAAAGCAGTAGCTGACTGGCTGTTATAGTCTCTGACTCCTGAAACAATGTAGCATGAGCCAGCTGACCCGGACAAGAACAGTTTGCTACATTGTTGAATCAGAACCTGCAGGGGTTAAATAATCAACAAATAACTTCAAAAGAATTGAAAAAAATGAATTAACTCCACTCAGGTTCTTTGGGTGGAGTTCCCCTTTAAGATACAACTTTTTTTATACAGCACAGTGGCAAACAGGGTGATTTTGGGCATTTTGCCATCCATTTTTTTATTCCTCAATGGAAAACACTTGCCACTGCCCTCTGCCTTTAGGATGAGGTCACGTTGCGTTTTTAAAAATGCATGATTGAGCATAAATATGCCAATAAATCCGCATGCCTGATATGCGTTTCCAGCCTGTCGTTTTCTTTTCCCAACATGCAATATTTTTGGTTTTTCTCATTCCCCAAAATTCCACTTGGAAGAATTTTAAATAACTTTTGTGAAAAAAAGCCAAGTGGAAAAGCAATATACATGCAAAATGTAGCCGGACTGATTGTCAATATGCAACGTTATTATATCACCAGCATACAGCACATAATGTATATGCGCAATCCATCTTGTGAAAGTTCGGCTTCCGTATTTCAGCAAAGTGTATTTCAAAACCTGTAGATCCTACAGAGTGCAATAATATGGAGTTTCATTGGTGTTTCTGCTAAAAAAAAACCTGCAAATATTGGTGTTGTGTGGCGGATGTCGGCTTGCAAGCACCCCCTGGTAGGACTTCATCTTGTGCGAATTTATGCTTGAATACACGGTTTTAAAAAACGCAATGTAAAAATGCCCATGTGACCTAGCCCTTAGGACAATCATGTGAAAATGCCAGCATAGGCAGTAGTCAAGCACTTCTCTCCTGAAAAGGAGAATGGGATTGTTGCATGTGTCACTTCAAAGCACCTGACAAACGAGAAGCCAAACCCCCGTGAAACGTTACACAGTGCAAGTCCTGAGTCAGTCCTATCAAGTGTCACACATCTAGCATGACAGTCACAGACCTGCTGTCCCACCCCACATGGGGAGGGCATGGAAACACACAGTTTACAGCTCTGTCTCACAGCTTCCTAATTGAGTTAGACATGCTCAGAGAAAATGAAAAAGGCAGCACTCCGGATAAAAGGATTATTGCAACAGATTACATCACCTGGCGCGTTTCGAGAGCAACTCCCAATCATAGGCTTTGATTAAGGAAGTTGCTCCCGAAACGCATCAGGTGATGTGATCTGTTGCAATAAACCACAATCCTTTTATCTGGAGTGCTGTCTTTTTCATTTTCTCTGTGCTTGTTAACTACAGTGGGGACGCTGATGGCAGAGCACCCAGACCATTATATGGAGCTGCTTTGAGGACAACATACTAAGGGTGAGTTTGAAGCAGCCTAATTTCTTTCTGACTTTGCGGTTCTAATTGAGTTGACTCCCTTGAAAGTTCTGATGAGTAAAACTGCTTCCATAGTTGCAGTTGCTGTGTTTGTATTGCCAGGCTGGTGGGAAGTCTGATCCACACTAGTGTTTGGCAGACAGAGGACGACATGCTATTTCTTTAAGGAAAGTGGTGCGGCCATTCTTCTTTAACAGCTGAGTGGCCAATGAGCAGATCAGAGGGAGCACAGTCCACTGTTTAGGTCACTGAATAACCAAGCCTACATCACTGATGAATGCAGAAAATAAAAACTCATACCAAAGGACATAAAGGGAAGAGAGTCCAGAAAACACCAGTTCAGATACCAATATATGTGGCATGTAGGTATTGGTCAGGGAAGCATACATATTCCGAAAACCATAGAAAACTCTGTAATATGAGCTATAAATTAGACCCTTGAGTTTACACGCAGAGCTGCCTCAGAGGGTGAAGATGGAAGTCCTGTCAAGGGCCCAGTCCTAGGAAGGTCTGAGTGAGATCTGAATTGTGCATGCTAGAAGGGGGTAGGGCTTGCCTGGAACTGCGTTGGGCATTTAGGGTCAGATTTGGGAATGGTCTACTTAAAGGAGAAGGAAAGGTTAAAACTAAGTAAGTCTTATCAGAAAGGTCCATCTAAATATACCAGTAAATCCCCAAAGTAATGTTGCTCTGAGTCCCCTGTCAAAAGAAACACTGCATTTCTTTCCTTCTATTGTGTACACATGGGCTTCTGTATCAGACTTCCTGCCTTCAGCTTAAACCTCATTGCCCTGGGCAAGAGCATGCTCAGTTTGCTCCTCCCCCCCACACCCCTCCCTTCTCTACTGTAATCTGAGCCCAGAGCAGGGTGAGATTCAGGCAGGAAGTGATGTCACACCACATTAATACTGCAGCTCCTATTCTAAACAAACAGAGAGTTTCTAGAGCTTTTAACTCAGGTATGGTAAAATATTCTACAGAATAAATATAGCATTCTAGCTTGCACTATTGCAGCTAATCTATTGGCAATAAAATGCCTCCGTAGCTTTCCTTCTCCTTTAAACAAATGTTTTTTTTTTCAATTGGGGCGCGATCCAGGCAGGCAGTGGGGTACTAACTCTGGCCCCTTGGTGGGGAAAGACCCTGCTAACTAAATAGTACGGTGTGACAATATTTCTGATGGTATTACTGTAATTATATATATAAGCTTCTTTTTATCGCAGTGCCTTTAGCTGTCTCTAACCAATGTTAATAACTAGATATATTTCATACAAAGGGCACACAGAGAGTTGAATCCATGCCCAGACTAAGATTCAAAATAGGCACTGGCATTTCAAGTATGCAAAGGCCCAAAAATCCCCACACAGGTCTCATATAAAGAGCTGCTATATGGCACTTCACATGAGCTGAGATTTGCCAGAATATCCAGATTGTAAATCCAGATCTGCCACTTTGCCACTCCTTTATGTAATATGGGCTGATAAATCACTTTTGGAATTTACTTATGTCCCCAACAATTGTCAGGATTATTGATCCCAATAAAGGTGATGGTACACAGAATAATTAAGTCACCTGCAGAAAATCTGTGTGAACTTTCAATATGTTTTTCCCTATATAATTTACATTTATAATTTACTGCCTGGATCCATGGCTGGGATACTGACATATATAAACATCCAGAGAAAGCAGCTATAACTTGTACCAGGAAAACAAACCTGTGTATAACATACTGTACATATATTTATGCGCTGCTTTGACCAAACTGAAATCAACAATAACATTAGTCCACATCTATTATAGGGATACCACATCTACTTTACAAATCTTTTCTATGTCATTCCCCAAAGATCCCCTTAAAAAAAATACCCAATTTTCAGCAGTACGCAAACTGGGGAGAACACACAGTGCCTGACTGAATATGTGAGGGCAGGCTAAATTACCTTTCACCTATCCAGTCAAATCTCCTTTCTGGTGGTATTAAAGTGCATGCTATGCAGGTGTACTCTCATACAGGCTGGAGGATTTGGGGGATAACTGGATTTGCCACCACATACCCACACCCTCTCCAAACTGCCTCTATCAGAACAGGTAGAAAAGAAGGGGGTGTATAAAAGCTAGTGATGCACTGAATCTACAGGCGTGGTTTTCTTTTCCCCTTCCCAGCCCTGGTTTCCTTGTGTAAATTAGTGTTTGGTCCGGGATTCATCCGAATCTTTCACAAAGGATTCAGGATTTAGCTAAAACCAAAAACAGTGGATTTGGTGCATCCCTAAGAAAACAGCATAGAGTCAGTAAAATAAAAAAGGAGAAGAGAAGACAAGTAATGGTGAGAATATGTAATGAATAAGAGCAGGACAAGATGGGGAAGGAAAGAAGAAGTCAGGGGAGCACAAGGGGTCACTCTTGTCCCAGGCCTGAGAGATTTCGGCTTCTAAGGGGGGCCGGTCATGCTGGAGAACAAACTCCGGAAAAGAACGAAGCCGCGACGGCTTCTACTGAACACCAATGTTTTGTTTTTTTAAACTCCTTGCCACCAATGTTTTTTTTTAATTTGTAGTGGCCCTAGTCAGCAATGTTTTTTGACTGGGGGGGGCTGGCCACCAAAGTTCTTTTTAACTTGTTCATGGGGGCCCAGGCCACCAATGGTGTTTTTTTTAACTTTTACAAGGGGGCCCTGGTCACCAATGTTTTTTTAACTTGTACAAGGGGCTCTGGTCACCAATGTTTTTTAACCTTAGGGGGGGGGCTCTAGGGAGGGCCCGGCCCACAAAATGTCGTCATTTGGGGCCCCACAATTTCTGATGGCAGCCTTGGAAGAGGTGGCACTTTTCTCTCATGGATCACTGTTAAAATGAAAGCAGAAAAGGGGAGAGAAAAAGCAAAAACCAAAAGGATATGGCTGATGGCACAATAGGGTTCACAGCCTGTTTTGATTAATGCAGTTTTCCATGAGGGAATAGTGGCAGTTTAATGAATATAAAGGATAATAATAATATGCCATGTGCCTTTAATTAAATGCTCTATGATTATGTATCAGCCTTCTCAATTCAAAGCAACTGGTCTAGTACACATATGGAGCCATGGCAGGCACAAAAATGTTCTCTCGGACAAATACTGTTCTGTTTTGGTAACAATGTCGTGCCCATGGGGGTGTGAATGTTCAACCCTGGAGGCCTGTGCCAAAAAAAGGTTTGAAAACATCTTAGTGGGTTCTTAAAGGAAAACTATACCCCCAAAATGAATACTTAAGCAACAGATAGTTTATATCAAATTGAATGACATATTAAAGAATCTTACCAAACTGGAATATATATTTACATAAATATTGCCCTTTTACATCTCTTGCCTTGAACCACCATTTCGTGACTCTATCTGTGCTGCCTCAGAGATCAGCTGACCAGAAATACTACAACACTAACTGTAACAGGAAGAAGTGAGGAAGCAAAAGGCAGAACTCTGTCTGTTAATTGGCTCATGTGACCTTACATGTGGTTTGTATGTGTGCACAGTGAATCTTACGATCTCAGGGGGCGGCCCTTATTTTTTAAAATGGCAATTTTCTATTTATGATTACCAATGGCACATACTACTAAAAAAGTATATTATTATGATAATGGTTTATTTACATGAAGCAGGGTTTTACACATGAGCTGTTTTACTTAGTATCTTTTAATAGAGACCTACATTGTTTGGGGGGTATAGTTTTCCTTTAAGTTGTGGGACCAGGGATCTCTTCTATGGGTTGTAAGAAGTATCAGGACAAGAGCCTTTAGTTATCCCTCTCTCTGTTGGCTGCAATTTCCCAGCAACATCTCACAGGATTTTTTTCCTCCCCAAACTGCATGTAGCATTTCTCCTGGCAAACAGCAAATCATTCTCATGCTCAGCACAGTTACTCTGGAAAATGTCTCCAGTTGCATTCATATAATATAAATATACAGTATTTTCCTGTAAGCGCAATTTAATAATACTATATAGAAAAAAACCTAAGTACAGAGAGCAGTGCCCAGTCAGTATGCGGGAGTTAGTGGAAGTGATTTTTCTATGGTCACAAGAAGCTGGTGTAGGCATTAAGCCATGCCTGAAGTACAGATGGATTGCATAAAGTTTAATGATAATTTGGCAGTTTCTAGGCGAGGAACAAGGGTGTCCATTCAGAAGTGCAACACAACTTGTAGGCATCCACTGAAAACCCACATTCTATAAACGCTGCTGCAAAACAGAAAGGAGTCTATTTTGAGTCTGTGAAAAAACACTAATGCGGAAATGTATTTAAGGCATAGTGCTACCTTTTAATAAAAAAAAAAAAGAAAATAATCAGTCTGTTTAAAGCAGGGGCTGCAGGAGCAAATATGTTGATTGTCTACTGTCTGAAACAGAGTTACTTTGTAAAGGATAACTAACTATATGCCTTTAAAGAAAGAACCATAACCCTCTAAAGTAAATCATGGGTATTGCGAAAGGACTCTCTGCTTGCTTCCATGTGCCACACACAGTGTTTCCCACATTCTGTATAAGAGAAGAATATGTCAGCAGTTCAGCGAGGTTTCCTGGAGAAGATGCTCTATATAATATAATGCGCATGTCCTAGCCTTCATACACATTATACCATGCTATAGCGTCTAAGGAAATTAAGATTCATATGGAGATTAACTATTGTGGGGCCCAGTAAGGGACAGATTAACAAAGGGCCTGACTAACTGTATTACCAAAAAGTTGTAAAATAAAATCGCCTGCTTTTCTCCCACTGCCAATAATCTATTGCCCAAAATGCTCTGGATCTTTATGTAATTTGCATCTTCATACCTGATTTGTTATTTTTACTACTTTATTTAATTTGAATGGTTAGTTGTAGATCGTAACATTGAAACAAACAATCTTTCATCAAACAAAGAAAAAATCTGCACATCTATGGCCACCTTAAAAGTGGTGTGACTATGCAGGCTACCAGTCGCTATGTATGCGCATATACAGGCCCTGAATTTGCATGTGCATACCAAGATATTGTTGCACACAGTGTTGCATCATGGCCAGCATAAGCCAAAAGCCTGCCTAATTGTACACAACTATTTTACCCTAGTTTGTACTAGCCCCCAACTCAAGTGTGGGTGGCATTTGGTTGGTAATATGCAACTTTTAATGTTATTGCTTTAAAACATTGTAATATTTTGCAATTTGGTTTGGGAATTTCATGCCAGAGGTGAGTTACTCAATATACCTCATGTAAGGACCACTCCAGACTAAAGGT
Organism: Xenopus petersii; assembly: GCA_038501925.1. Classification (NCBI taxonomy): domain Eukaryota; kingdom Metazoa; phylum Chordata; class Amphibia; order Anura; family Pipidae; genus Xenopus; species Xenopus petersii. The sequence goes on along the minus strand of CM076684.1, from coordinate 35,245,800 downwards.
GGCCAGATTAAAACTGACGATATCGGTCCTTTAGACCAATTTATCTGCCCGTGTATGGGGCATTTCGACGGGTCTCCCCGATCGATATCAGGTCAAAAATCGGCCAGATATTGATCGGGCAGGTTTGATTTTTCTTGGCATTCGAGGACTGCAATGGCTAGTTTATGTGGTGCCTTTGGAGCCCATTTCCTTCATTTTAATCTGATATTTGGCCCTAGGGCCGAACGATCAGATTAACCAGATAACGCCCTGCCTTTGGTGGGCATAACGGGTTAAGATCCAGTTTTTTGGCGACCTTGCCAAATGAGCAGATCTTTAAGACCTTTAAGTAGGCCTGGATTTATGGCAAGACCAGAAAGACCCGGGCCTAGGGTGGCAAAAATTCAGGGGCGGCATGCAGCATTAAAGTCAGCTGCACGTGTGCATTTACGCATATTTAAGATATGCACAAATATGCGCACACACAAGGTGACGAGGAGGGAGACGCAGAGGGGAAGGGGAGAGAGACACGGAAGGGAAACGGAAGCAGAGGGGGAAGCTGAACGGTAGGGGGATGCGGATGGAAAGGGGGATTCAGAGGGAGATGCCTACAGGGAAGGGGGGCGATGAGCAGAGACGGCCTAGGGCAGGGGTCAGCAACCTTTATTATCAAAAGAGCCATTTTGCCCCCTCTTCCACTAAAGAAAAATAGTCTGGAGCCGCAAAACATAACACAGCTTATAACTGTTTAAAAGTTTTAACTTTTTTTAATTTCAGCTGTTACAACAGAATACAACAAACAGAAGTGTGTATGTGTAGGCCTACTTTGAAATAAATTAAACACTGAATAGCCCTATTAAATGCTAGTGTTCTCATCAGTGTAATGTGACTTCTGTTTCTGAAGCTCCATGCTGATCTTCCCTCTCTTGTCTTGAGTGTATGACCGCGGTAAGGACCATGATGAATCATCTTGCTGCAGCTCGGTCTTGCCTGTCACTCCTGGGACGTCTATACAGCCCTCGTCCATTCTGGTGAACGGTTAGCTAACCGTTAAATTACTGCGGTCGCACACTCAAGAAGCCGCCAGCAGGTGCGAGAGCTGTATAGACAACGTGACGCAAAGCTGCAAGACTTAGCCGCAGCAAGTAGGATGAAGAGCCGCATGAGGCTCCAGAGCCGCGGGTTGCCTACCCCTGGCCTAGGGGCTCTCCGTTTGTAAATCCGGGCCTGCCTTTAAGCACACTGCATGGGGAGTTCCTGAGAGTTAGGGCTAGTCCACACGGGGAGATAGCGACGCGTTTGCGGTCGCGGCGACAAAGCGCGGCGACAGTCGCCGCGACCGGCGCAGGCGACAGTTTTGTATGACAAAACTGTCGCCTGCGCCGGTCGCGGCGCTTTGTCGCCGCGACCGCAAACGCGTCGATATCTCCCCGTGTGAAATAGCCCTTACTGAAAAGCCATGTAAGATTTAGTACTTAAGCACCTCCTGGGAGTGCTGTGCCCCAAGAGAGATAAGACAAGAAATATACAGTAAGTGCCTGCAAGTCTGTTTCCTGTTGTACAATAAACCTTTTGATTGCGTGAAGTTACTGGGATCCCTGAACTGTTATCTTGCACCAGCACACGCCAATAGCAAATATACAATTTTCCAACATATTGTGAAAGATCAATTTCATTGTGACAGTGCCATGCTTCTTATGTTCAAAGGGCTGCCTCCTTTTCAGACAGTGCTCAAAAGAATTGCATCAACCATTTATTTTGGAAGGGGGACACAATACTCAAAATGACTCCCCTTTCAAAGTGAAAGGAGTCTGCAGGTGTCGGGTTCTTTCAAATGAAAATAAGGGGCTCTGCATTATTATAATGACAAAAATCTCTAAATACACACATTTTAACCAAAATCTGCACTCCCAGCCCTGTGCCAAATCCTCCACTTCAGGATAGAAAGGGTAGGACGCTCAGTTTACATTATTATCTGTCCAGGAAAACAACATGAAGCCCACCCTCCCTTTTAGGAGAGGTCCAGACAATGGCGGATCTCCACCTGTGTTTCTCTGCAGGTGGAGAATCCCCTGCCCCGCCTGCATTCGGAAGCATTGTTTCCACTCGGGTGCAGGCAGACATGGCAGATTTCAGTGCCAAAATGCAACATTTTGTATTTCGCTCAGAAATCCACCTTCGGTTCAAAAGGCTAGGGGTGTAGCATGGCAGTGGATTCTCCGCCTGCAAATAATCCGCTGTGTAATACATAGTCTGGCTTTACCCTTACACAGACGGGGCAGAAATCAGCCTGCCGAAATCCTCAGGCTGATTTCAGCCCCTGACCTCTAGCCAAATCTTCTTTTCTGCTTGTGTCCAGAAGCCTTGTGTCAGCTCCGGTGCGAACAGACTCGGCGGATTTTGGCGAAGAAACGTGGGACTTTGCATTTAGTATTGAAATCCACTGAGTCACCAGGCTCAAACATCAGACTCCATTTACCATACACAATCATCAGCTGGTCTGTCACTCTTTTAGCTAGATTCTGCCCAACATATATAAAGTAAATCTCTTTTTTCAGTCTGACACTGCTTTTCATAACAGTACAATTTTACAGCAAGTCTACACAGCATTGCACAAAATGCTTCTGACAGCCAGAGCTGTGAACGCAGAACTTTCTTTCACTATCTCCCATACCCTCTAGCATGTGTAATATACATAAACAGTTTATAGATAAGCAGACACAAGCAGATACAGCAGCTAGATTATGTTGTATGCAGCTTACACAACATGTTAATGCCCAAATATGCTGGGGAACAGGAAGTGTAAGCTACTGGCCATATATAGACAACATAATACATCACTGTGAACAATGGCACTCACTGGTTTAGATAAACGGAAGGAAAGATCAGCCAATGACAGACGGATGATAAAAAGATGGTATGAACAGACTAATAAGGAGCTTACCTGAACACAGAACAAATATGGACATGCAGCTATTATCTCGCTTTTTATAATGGGCTAACAAAATAAGTAGAGATTAAAATGCAATGAAAAAAATAAATAAATAAAAGCTGAACTGCTTTGACCCTCCCCTATTAAAGGAAAATAATGCCCCCTTTTTTTACATGAGTTCATTCAGGTGGCCTAATCTAAAAAAAGGTGAATAAACAATATTACAATTTTCAAAACTGAATACAAAATTTCTAACTTAGCAACCGATCATGGCGACTTATCACCATTAGCTGTAGTAATGGCGATTTGTACTAGCGACTTTCCAGCTTCTATATTCGCTCAAAAAAAGAAGGTCCAGTGACAAGTTGGAGCTACAGCAGCTCCAGAGTAGTACTGCATATTTTACATGTGGCGACTTCTATGTTTGTATACGGAAGGAGAACTATAGCAATTAGCCCCCATAATCAGGGTTTTTTTAAAATTGTGGCGACTAATTGCCCCCTTGTGTCATTGCCCTAAGGTCACTGGAACAAGAGGAGGGGCATCTTTAGAGAAACAAAGCACCACATATTTGTGGAAGAGATTAATCATCTGCAGTAGTGAAGATTTGTAGTGGGGTACAAATCTCCTAGTTTGCCATTGCCTTAAGGGCAAGGGTACATGGATCGTTGGCTCCGCTGCTCTCAGCCTGTGTTTTTTCTGCAGGTGGTGAGAAGCTGATTTGCTCCTCTTCACACCTCTGTGTATCTGCACTGGCTGAGAGCAGCGGAGCCAATGCTCCATGTGTCCTAGGCCTATGGCTGGCTTTTAATTGTGAGAAGGGGCTGTTTCTACATGCAGTTGTACTGACATGCATGAACAGATTTGGTCTTGACCATCTGGGAATGTATGGGGTGGGGTTTTTCAGAATGATAATCCTGCAATCCTGATGGATTATTAATTATCTGCTCCAAAAGAAAATCTCCATTGAGCTGCCAAACATTTGTGTAGTCAGTAGGGTTGCCACCTTTTCTGGAAAAAAATACTGGCCTTCCTATACATTTATCTTTATTCCCTATTAATAACATTGGGATCAACCATCATTTTTACCGGCCAGGCCGGTAAAATACCGGGTAGGTGGCAACCCTAGTAGTCAGTCCGAACTAACAAAACAATGCAGTGTGGCCGTGAATGTGAATCACCCGATGCTGTGTGAGCCAGGAAATCAGCAATTTTTTCATAAACATATTGAACATGCTTATTGGTCAGTGATCCACTGAACCCCATACACATAACTATACAATGTTTATATGTTTGTATACAAATGAAGCACTGTTGTTTCTATGCAGTTATCTAATATATATATATATATATATATATATCTCTGTATATATATATATCTCTATATATATGTATCTCTGTACACTGTATATTTTGTTTAAAGCACTATATCATTCTTCATTATTGCAAGGGTAAGTTACTGCCCTCCAGATGTTAGTAGAATAAATGCAGTTATTGTTCAGCAATTCCAGTTACCATCACCAAAATATTTACCGGTACACTACACAGAATAAACTGACCTATAAGCCACAGCAAATCTGCCACCGTTTTTAATAGACGGTGGCAACATTATGCCATTTTTACATGCCAGCAACCCAGTGCTCAAAACACCTGTGCTCACTGCTGCCCATTTCAACTTCATTTGAATAAAGAAGATAATGTCTTTAGCTTTTTTTTGGATCTCAGCACTACATGATATAATGTAATTTGTATTATTATTTTGTACTGGATCTGGTGTGCTGTTTAAAGCAATTCATCTATCCATTGGACACTATGGCCACACAGTTGTCTCTTCCAACTAGTTTGGTCTCTGTGTGGTCAACTGGAAACCCAGGGCATGAAATTGCTACCATCTGCAGGTCTATGGCTTATTGTACTGATTAAGGCAAACAATAATTATAGGGTTCTCTGTGGGACAGTCACCAGATTTTGCAAACATTTTGCAAAATGTGCACATTGTTTGGTAACTTGCCCACAAGGGACAATGGCATCTGAAATAATATTTTACTTACAATTGATGCTGATAATTCCTAGTGTTCCGTTTATTAGATACAGTCGATAAACAACAAATACATTTTTTTAGTAAATATAACCATTTCTTGCCAGCTACATTGGGTTATTTACTTAATTCCTGTTTACAGTAATATAATTCATGCTGTTTTTTTATTCCTTTTTTTGTTTGTACATAAAACTTGGGGGCAGTATGAATTACTGTATATGTTTTAATCATTTGCTTTAATTCTTTAAACAAATAAGGTTCATTATTCTAGGCTTGCGTGGCTAGAATGAGAGACATTTGTGGGCCTAGAAAGAGATAAATATTTGATATATTTCATAGAAAATAGATATATTGATAGATAGATAGATAGATAGATAGATAGATAGATAGATAGATAGATAGATAGATAGATAGATAGATATTTACCAAAGGCTAGGGGCACTAGCTTCTATCATGACCCATGGCAGCACAATCTACTGTATATTTACACCTTTGTTGCTAGTGGTACAGGTATGAGACTTGTTATCCAGAATGTTCTGGACCTGGGGTTTTCCAGATAAGGGATCTTTCCGTAATTTAGATCTCCATGATGTTCTAAAAAATAATTTAAACATTAATTAAATCCAATAGGATTGTTTTGACTCCAATAATAATTACTTATATCTTAGTTAACTACAAGGCAAGGTTTTATTATGACAGAGAAAAAGGAAACAATTTTTTGAAGTCTATGGGGCAAATTCACAAACCGGTGAAAATTCGCCAGGATGGCTTCGCGCACATTGCAACACTTCACCAGGCATAAATTCACCTGGACAATGCTAATTCACAAAGATCCGAAGTTGCGCACAGGGTACCGAATGCTGCCGAAATTATGCCAGCAAAATTACGCTCAGCAGTTCAAAGTTACACTAGCGTTTGCTAATGAGCATATGGCGTGCAGTTAAAGTACAAAGGCCGTATATGCTGCAGCAAATACATTACACTGCAAAAGGCCAGGGAACCTTAATAAAATTATATAAAGTTGTTATAATTCCCTACACATGTGCCCACAGTATATTTTAGGTGCCATATGTTAGCAAATGTAGGGGGGAAGGAGGGTACCCAAAAAAAAAAATTTACAATCTTTTTCAGTCTATCACCCTTTAAATAGGAAAAAACGCCAGAATTTTTTGGGACTTAGAAAAGTTTTCAGCTTTTTTTTGAGGAACTCCAATCTACTCTATTGCACTTCGCCTGGTCTGAGGTGGCGAAGGCAAGTCTGGCGATAGAGGTAAGGGTCAGTAAAATCAAAAATGTAGTGAATTTGCGTAGTAACACTCTTTCGCCAGACTGAAAATTCGCCTGGCGTTAGAGTGTGAAGTTGCGCCAGAGTCTATCTCCGTGACGAAATTACGCCAGCTACATTTAGTAAACCAGCGAAGTGCCGAAATGACGTCATGCTGGCGAACTTTCGCCATCGTTAGCCACTTTGCCCTTTAATAAATATCCCCCTATGGGAGACGGCCTTCTTGTTATTTGGAGCTTTCTGGATAATGGGTTCCCAGATAAGGGATCCCATACCAGACAGCAGACATGAAATCACGGAGTTGTACTACACAAAAGCTAGCACAACACTGTAAATGTGATCATTTTTAGAATATTGGCTTCACGTGGTTCTAAATAGGGTCCCCTTTCACCATTCAGAGCCCAGAGGGTGACAGAACAATGATAGGATAGAGGGAACCCTATTTAGGAAGGCTTCCTTCTGCTTCTGGAAAAACCCCTTTTCCCCTCAAATATTTGCACAGTAACAAATTAATTTTGAAAATCCAGGTAATTTGTGCATATTTTCTTTATGCTGTAAGAAGTGTCATTCCTTTTGAACCATAAAAGCTTTCTGCAATTTATATGCAGGGAAAAGGGAACAACTGGACGAGGTTTCCTAGTCAGTAAACCATGGCTTCTCTCATATGAACAAATTAATATACAAGGATAACCAAGTCTCATCGTCATCATTTAGTTATATAGCACCAGCAAGTTGGCAATGTTTACAATATTTTATTTTTATACTGTATGAACACCAAAACAACTGCCATATCTATGTACCTCATACAACTTCTACAATCATGGGTATGACATGCAAAATATGTGTAACCTCTCTCTTTACAGTAGAGGAAGGATGATGCAATTCATGCTTAAATACAGACTTATTGCATTATGTGCAGATTTGACATGTCTGATACTGTTCATTGCACTCAGTATAGATTTTAGTACTTACAAAGCTGCTCCCTGCAGACGTCCTGGGATACCTAAGGGTTACAGTAATGCTGAATCCTGCTCACATTCCTCTCCACACAAGCTATTTCTGATGCAGGGAGATGGTGCTGTGCTGGTAGGAGCGCTGCATTGTCAAACTCTGTAGGGGAATCACTAATATGTTTCCATGACTTATTCGGAATACAATACCAAAACAAGTTTCTGATAGGACTCGACTGAACCATAACCAATTTTAAACACAAAATAGCACACAAAGCCTTCCTTTTCCCCTCTTGAAACATACTCTTTTGGTATTAGATAATAAAGGACTCCCCCCCTGTGAGTGCAGTTCAGATATTTGAAACCAGGCTAAATTAACAGCATTGTCCTGGTATGCAAAGGCAGTTAACTCTACATCTTGCACTAAATAAATCCTAAATTGCACATTCATAGCACCCCGCAGAGTAGCCAGGGATTCACAAATCTTGGCTGCAATACTACAGACTGAACAAGTTCTCCTGGCTGGGAGCAAGTAAATTAACTTTGTACTGGACATTTGCATATGGATTTTTTTTCTGCCTCCCCAGCAGCAGGGTGCCAAAACTGTCTTCAAAATATCACTTTGTAAATGTAGTCAGACAGCCAAAAACCATACAGGCAGATTGTTTAATCTAACCACTGTGTGTGTGAGAATGTGATAGTAACTTAAAGAAACAGTAACGTCAAAAAATGAAATTGTTTTAAAGTAAAGAATTATAATGCAGTTTTGCCCTGCACTGGTAAAACTGCCGTGTTTGCTTCAGAAACACTACTATTGTTTATATAAATTAGCTCCTGTGTAGCAATGGGGCAGCCATTCAGAGAAGAAAAGGCTCAGGTTATGCAGCAGATAACAGATAAGCTCTGTAGAACATAATAGTGTTATCTGTTATCCACTATTTAACCTGTGCCATACAGCCTTTTTTCAATTTCTGCCATTGCTACACAGCAGCTTGTTTATATGAACTATAGTAGTGTTTCTGAAGCAAGCAGATCAGTTTTATCAGTGCAGGGCAACAGTACATGATATTTTAATTATACTGTTCCTTTAAGCAGACATACACTGTGAGACCCTGCCCAGGGCACTATATGATGTTAATGGTTAATATGTTATAGAATGGTTAATTCTAAATAACTTTTCAGTTGGCCTTAATTTTTTCTATTTTATAGTTTTTAATTATTTGCCAATAAGGCTACAGATTTATTGTTATTTTATTGTTATCGCTATCTTTTTGTTGCTTGCCTTTTCATTCAGTCCCTCTCCTATTCATATTCCAGTCTCTTACAATTGCTAGGGTGGTAACTGCAAACTGGAGAGCTGCTGAATAAAAAGCTAAAGAACTCATAAAAAATGAAAACCAACTGCAAATTATCTCACTGTCTACTGTTTACATCTACTAAAAGTTAATTTAAATGTGAACAACCCCTTTATGCCTCAGTAGCTCCCCATCTTCTTTTCTGCTGATTCACTGCACATGCTCTGTGCTGCTGTCACTTACTGAGCTTAGGGAACGACTCACAATATACAGTACGCATAGAATAGAAATAATATAAGGCTGATTAATACAGATAATTACTACACGGCAGAACAGAAACCAGCGCAATTAGCATCAGAATTTAATACAGTCCTGTAGCATCATCTTATATTACAGACCAACCTCATTTTCTGCTGGATAATTTGCCACGACCCCTAAGATTAGCTTAGAGCCCAATGAGCATGTGACTGTCGCAGACACTTTCCAAGATGGTGACCCCTGTGACAAGTTTGAAGTCCTGGATCATTGCTGCTATTGAGAAGCTAAAACTTTAGGCTGGTGCAATAACTTCAGTATATAAAATATGACATTTTTTTATCATATTAATTTTAAGGGTTTAGTTTTCCTTTCAATTCTAAGCTTCTGTGGTCAGGGGACTTAGGTAAATAACTGCTCATTCTCTGTAAAGTATTTAGTGCTAATTTTGAGCATCATATAAATGATAGCTTTCCAATGCACATTAAAGGGTTGTTCACCTAAAGATTAACTATTAGTGTAATGTAGAGAGTGATATTCTGAGACAATTTGCAGTTGGTTTTCATTTTTTATTATTTGCGGTTTTTGAGTTATTTAGCTTTTTATTCAGCAGCTTTCCTGTTTACAATTTCCATTATCTGATTGCTAGGGTCCAAAATACTAGCATTTATATGAATAAGAGACTGGAATATGAATAGTAGAGGCCTGAATAGAAAGATGAGTAATAAAAAGTAACAATAACAATAAATGTGTAGCCTTACAGAGCAATTGTTTTTTAGATGGGGTCAGTGACCCCCCAGTTGAAAGCTGGAAAGAGTCAGAAGAAGAAGTCAAATAATTCATAAACTATAAAAAAAAAAAAAATGAAGACCAGTTGAAAAATTGCTTAAATTTAGCTATTCTTTAACCCTTTAATTATACATTTTCCCTGTTTTAAAGTTGTTAGTAAATGTTATTGCAATTTAAAGCTTCAGGATTTGCTATACTTTAGTTTGTGGCAAGTGATGTAAACATTCTGGTTTATCATCCCCCGCCAATGTGAAAAACTGTCACAGAACAACTTTCATATCCGGTGCAATATCATAGTTATTGTGTAATGTTAGTCATTGCAGTAAAAGAGTTCACCCAGCAAATCTGAAGGTCTGTAGTTGGCACTGACATGGAAATGACTAGATAACCCATATGTGACTCATATTCTAATCTAAACCACAGCTAAATCTATTCACCTGTCTTTACTGTGTTTCTGTGAAAAGTAGTATAGGGTCAAGGTATGCACAGACAGGCTGATACTGGCCATCAGTTTGTCTTTTTTTGACTGTACTCCAGACCATGGCTTGTACTCCAAAAACTGAGCCGAAATACTTGCCTTCCTGACTAATATCCATAAGGAAGATCCTGCAGGATCATCCCATGCATATTGAATATAATGCTGAAATTCCTATACGAATCTGACAGCCCAAGGGCCAAACACTGTAGCCCAGCATAAGGGTGGCTGAATTCTGCAGAGATTTGCATAAGAGGCACCATAACCAAAAGAGCACATTTTTCAGGTTTTGGCCTCTGTACATTATCTCCACCTTGAATTTTTTCAAATCTGCATTTGATAAACCTATCCATTCCGAGTATACATGTATATATGTTTAAATGTGAATGATTTTCCTCCCTTTTTACTAGGAAAGATTCACGAAAGATTCACGAAAGATTCGCCGAATGCCGAATCGAATCCTAATTTGCATATGCAAATTAGGGGTGGGAAGGGAAAAATGTTTTACTTCCTTGCTTTGTGACAAAAAGTCATGCGATTTCCCTCCCCATCCCTAATTTGCATAAGCAAATTAGGATTTGGATTCGGTTCGGCAGGGCAGGATTCGGCTGAATCCAAATCCTGCTGAAAAAGGCAGAACCCTGAACCGTATCCTGGATTTGCTGCATCCCTACTTTTTACCTCCTTCAAGTGATTCAGCCATTCAGTTCAGCTACAACACAAGTTGATATTGATTGAGGTCAATAAAGTTGAACATTGACATTAGATAGGAACACTTCACCCTTATAGCCATGGATTTATATATATAACACATATCACTCTTTTGCTCTAATGTACACCTTCAAAAGCCCTACCCCAGGCCATTCTATATTTCATATGCCGTACTTTATTCCCCTCTGCATAAACACATTATAGATTCCTTCTGCTGGCTGATGGTTATCTCAACTCTATATAAGGTATGTCATTGTCAAAATAAAAGTTTGTAGTTGTGCCTAAGAACAATGCATTATGTTTTATAATGTAGGGTAGATATGGAGGGAAATGATTTACTTGATTTACTTGATTTTACATTGTAAAAAGTTATTGTCATTTTTGCCTGCATATGAAAATGTAATTGGATGTTTTTAGACTCCTTCTTAACTCTTATAAAGCTGCATTTCTCTCTTGCTTCATGCAAGATATTCTAGCAATCTCTATTTAGACCATAGTGGTCTGAGACCCTGTCAGAAGCACACTGGTGTCTGTGGACACTAGGAAATCATTGTTGTGCCCTCACATCATTTCAAGTAACTTTGCATACCATTCAGTGTGGTAATAGGTATGATGCTTCATACAGTACATTTTCAAACCAATTGATTTTTGTAAGGACAACTTACTACTATATTCACCAAATTAGAATATAATATGCAGCCCTACGGAATAGTCAGGGGCCATATGATAGGTCCCTAAAACTCTGCACATTTCACACATCACTGGTTTATATTCTAGAATGATTCTGAGAAATGACCTTGGGTATAATGGTGACTGGGAGGGTCAGTCATTATTCAGATCAGCTCTGGATTGGCTTATGATCCCTTAGATGTTCTGGTGGGGTTACCAGTCAGTAATGTTTTCCTTGGTTATGTCCAGTGAATTGTTATACAATCACGCTAGTGTTCAGTAATCCATCCTGCTCATTTAGGCAAGCAGACCAATGATTTTACAGATTGGTTGGAAATGACCAAAATGTATGAAAACATGAACCTGTGTGTTTATTCTTCTCCCCTGCTTCTGATTCTATAAGCTCCTTCCCTTCTCACCTTATTTAGATTTGTAAAAATGCAGTGTATGATCTGGAACTTAGATAAGAACATCTTGTGTTGTTAATACTGTAGTCTAGGGATGTAGCGAACAGTTCGCCGGCGAACTAGTTCGCGCGAACTTCGACTGTTCGCGTCCGCCGAATGTTCGCGAACGTCGCGCGACGTTCGCCAATACGAGTTCGCGTTCGATTCGAACAAAAATCGTTCGACCATTCGACCATTCGATTCCTTCGACCGCTAAAATCGAAGGATTTTCGTTCGAATCGAACGATCGAAGCCATTGGATCGAATGAAATCATTCGATCGAATGGCTTCGATCGTTCGAGTCGAACGAAAATCCTTCGAGTCGAACGAAAATCCTTCGATATACACACATATATATATATATATATATATATATATATATATATATATATATATATATATATATATATATATATATATATATATATATATATATATATATATATATACCAAAATTTCAGATGCTACAGTTGCATATCCAGAACATCAGGGCTGTTTGGAATATGTGTATTTTCCCTTTTATTTTATTTACAGCTGCTACAGATTCTTAGAAGTAAATTTTTATAATATAATTTATCTAGTGCTGACGTCTTTATGAAGCACTTCATTAGATTGCTCAACACTCACAACAGGTTCGGATCACATTCACACATAGGGTTGCTACTGTTTCCGGAATAAAAATACCTGCCTTCCTATTTTTGTCTACATTTTTCCTTATTAATAACATTGGCATCAAGCATTATTTTTACTCTCCAGACCAGTGAAATACTGGCCAGGTGGCAACCCTTTTTGCACACACTATGGTGAATTTTATGATTTTATTGATTGGCTCAACACAGCATTTAAAATCAATGGATTCAATAATGGGAATGCACTGTGCTGCTGACACTGCAGTTTAGTGATTGCCTTTAGTGGGAAGACAACACTTTGCCAGTCTGTGTCTCAGACACTGCATTACAAATGTTGACATATATGTATCAATATGTCTTAGTAGTTGGGCTGATTTTTTGCCAAACAGTAGATTTGTCAGTATAGAATATTTGGCCTACCTGTCTAATTCATGAAGGCATTGGAAAAATAGGGTGTTACCTCCCCACTGTCCCACTTCCATTATGCTCCACAATAAGTGACAAGTAAGTCTGAGCACTTTGGCAATCAATGTGGACAGGGGAAATCAGACAATATTAAGCCAAATGGTTAACTTTAAAAGAACAGTAACTCCAAAATATTAAAGTGTTTTAGGGTAGGGGAACATTGGGCGATTCGGGGAGATTTAGTCGCCTGGCAACAAATCGGCTCGTCTTTGTGTCGACTAATCTCCCCGAATGCCTTCCCTCTGTCTTGCGCCGGCTATAATGAAAAGTCACCTGCGGCATGGCACACGCGGCGCTTCGTATTCTGAAGTTGCCTCACGAGAAAACTTCAGGCGACTTCGGAATAATTGTGCACCTACCCTAAATCTACAACTGTATTGTGATTGCTACTTTTTTATTACTCATCTTTCAGTCGGCCCTCTCCTAGTCATATTCCAGTCTATTATTCAAACCAGTAATTTGGACCCTAGCAATGAGATTGCTGAAATTGCAAATTGGAGAGCTGCTGAATAAAAAGCTAAATAATTCAAAAACCACAAATGTTAAAAAATGAAAACCAACTGCAAATTGTCTCAGAATATCACTCTCTACATCATACTGAAAGTTAATTTAAAGGTAATTATCATTATCCCCTCCAATGTTTGCCTGTATAGTAACCAACCAATTAAGACTGTAAGCTCTACAGGGCAGGGTCCTCCTTTCTACTGTGCCTTTTATCGAATAGCACTTAAGCTCAATGTCCTAAGCACGGTGTACTGTGCATATTTATTGTATCTATTATGTGACTTGTCCTCCCTGTGTGTACTTTTTATATATTGCACTTTTATGCATTGTACGGCACTGCAGCTCCCTAACAGCTCTTTACAAATAAAGATATGCATAAGTACATTATGTTTCTCTCTCTCTGTCCCTAGCTTTATTAGAGACAGTATACTGGGGGGTATAGAGGTTGGGTTGCCATTTGGCCAGCAAAAATGGTTGATCCCAATGTTATTAATAGGGAAAAAATATATTTTATTTCCGGAAAAGGTTGCAACCCTATATAGATGGGGTAGTACAACAGCAAATGGAGCCCATCAGGACTGGACGCTAGTGATGTGAGGGCCGACCCGATACCAGCGGGTTGGGCAGGTTCGGGTCGACCTCGCAGTACTCCTCGCCACCTTCAAATGCCGGCATCCGACTTCCGGTTTTATAGTCTCGGGTCTACTCACCCTGCCCCTTTTGTGATGTAATCGACGGGGCGAGTCTATAAAAGGACTCCCGGAGCCGGGTGCGGGCAGGCGCGGGTTGTAGCAGGGCGGGTTAGGGTCCGGTGCGGGTCAGTAAACCCTGACCCGCACATCACTACTGGACACCTCTGTTCCATTACCCATAGAATTTGATCTCTGGCTCTTAAAGGTACAGTTCAGTATGAAAATAAAAACTATGTAAATAGATAGACGGTGCAAAATAAAACATGTTACTAATATAGTTAGTTAGGCAAAGATTTAAGGTATAAAGGCTGGAGTGACTCGATGTGTAACATAATAGCCAGAATACTATTTCCGGCTTTTCAGATATATTACTCTGATTCAGTACGTTTTTATTCTTACACTGAACAATCCCTTTAAAGGGGTTGTTCACCTTTCAATTAACTTTTAGTATGATGTAAAGAGTGATATTCTGAGACAATTAGCAATTTGGTTTTTATTATTTCTGCTTTTATTCAGCAGCTCTCCAGTTGGCAATTTCCGTATTCTGGTTGCTAATGTCCAAATGACCCTAGCAACCAGGCACTGATTTCAATAAGAGGCTGGAATATGAATAGGCGAAGGCCTGAATCGAAAGAGGAGTAATAAAAAGTAGCAATAACATAACAATACATGTGTAGCCTTATAGAGCATTTGTTTTTTAGATGGGGTCAGTGACCCGCATTTGAAAGCTGAAAAGAATCAGAAGAAGAAGCAAACTACTTCAAAAACTATAAGAAAATGAAGGCCAATTAAACAATCGCTTAGAAATAGTAATTCTATAACATATTAAAGGTGAACCACCACTGTAAGTCGTCATTTTAGTAGTTACAGTGTGTGGAACTTCTTCTACACTGAAATCCCCGCACCCTAAGGAACAATCACCTCAGACAGCGCCCCCTCCCCCACCCGCGATATATACAAACAGTGTATTAACCCCGTGTGGCCTTCTCCAGCACCAGGAAGGGAGGGCCGCGTGAACGCGCACGACTAAACCAACCTAAAACACTTCAGATTGTAAACGAGCCTGATATTTTTGTATGCGTGTTAGAAATACAGTACGCTGACGACACAAAAGGTAAAACCGACTGTAAAATAAAAGCTAAACCCCCTCCCCCTCACTTTAACTAGGGTGTCAATTTGATCTGTTTAAATAAAGTTTATTTGTAAGACGAAGAAAAAAAATGGTAGCTCAAGCGTTGCCTCTCGTTTCGCAACAATAAACTACAACTCCCGTGATGCTTCAGTGCGCCGCCATTGGGTATTCCCTCCCTCGAGCAGCCAATGAGAGCGAGGAGAAGAGATTAACAAAAGCGAATTGTCAGTGACATCAGAGCAGGCGAGAAGGGGGAGAGAGAGATAGATTCATTGAGAGCCGGACTAGTTGGCTGGCCGCTGGAGGAGTTCTATCGCCCTTGCACTTGGGGGCAGCGGTTGGGAATTGAGGGAGTTCTCTGACCTGGGAGCCGTAATTCACCTTTAAGACTCGGTTAGACACAGCGGGAATCTCACCGAAGCTCTTCCAGCAGCAGGTGACCGAGTCGCTTTGGTTGGATGTGCTCAGTTCTCGGATATAGTGGGGTGCGCACCCACACAAGACATCCCCGTTGTACTTTGGCTTCGTGTCCCTGACCTGATCACCACCAGGAGATTGTAGCCGCTGGAACACTGTCCGCCATCAATTGCCGGGGGAGCGAGTTTCCCTGCCAGCCCGCACCTCTTTTGTGTGTTGCCCATCTCCCGACCCCAGCACTCGCACTGCTTGTCACTAATGGATACCGCTTCCACTTCTACGTTTGATTCCGAGGTAAGTTATTGTGTTGTCTCTGTGCAGCAATGTATCTCCCCCTGTCTGGCGCAGTGTTTGGGGGTCGCTGCCGGCAGTCCCTTGGAATTTGTCTCTCACACAAGTCTGGGATCCCTATGGGATAGGGGGGATCCGATCAGCCACGAACTGTTTGGCCGGCTCCCCTTCCACAGCCACGCCATCTTGTCCTTGTATCTGCCGGCTCTTACACTCAGCCCTACTCTACATACACACCACCCGTCCGCTCTGCTCATGGGGAGGGGGGCACTTTAGCAATGGCTACACATAACTACAGGGGGGTTATCCCCACCCCACAGCTCCATCTTGATTAGAGTTCAGCTTGGAGTTGCCACACTTGTCCCAGGCGTGTCCTCTCGTGGCTTTTGGGGGTGCTGGTGCCCCCAATATTATACACATTGTGACCCCGACCCGCTGGAGTGGATCTTATTGTTTCTAATCCAGTTTATATGATCACAAAGCTCCCAAAGCACAGGTGACATCAGGAACCCCTGACTTGGGCAGCAGTGTCTCCCCGAAACTAATTAGGGACACCCTGCCCTCCCCCAGCTGATGTAGAACTGCAACGCCCAGCACTCCCCAAACACCGGATTTATAGGACCTGAGGTTCATAAACCCGCTCTTATATGTCACATTGTCTTCTCTAATGTAACTGCCTGATCCCTCAGTTTGCCCAGAAACCTCCCCATCTGTGACCAGTCAAGCCCCTCACTACCCGGCTGCCATTTGCTTGCTCTGTATAATGTGGGGTACAGTGGGTTTGTCTTGCTGCTGACATCATGGGGGGCTACAGGCTGATGTTTTCACTTAAAGATTGTCAGCCTTGATAGTATTTTGGGCTGCATATTACTGTTATCAGGGGATAGAAGTTGGGGTTCAGAAGCTGCCGATTGACCCCCTCCCAACAGCTCCAGAGAAATGCGGGCGTTGGATGGAACATGGGGGATGGCCGACAGAGCAGAAGGCTACACCCACTCCCTCTAGTATTGCTGCTAATAGATTATTTTCTTGCTTGGCTTTGTTTGCCCACAGCCCGGCTGCTAAATCCTGAGCTAGTCTCCCGCACCCCCATATCTAATCTTGGGCTCATCCTGAGTTTGCTGCCCAGCACTGCTACAGTAATAAAGCTCACAGTCTAGGGAAAGACTACTGGCACGGGGGGGGGGGGACTGTTTGATTCCCTCAGGGGGCAACTGTGAAAATCAGGATGGCTGGACCCTATAAATATGTTAATAACTCGGCACCCCGCTGAGCGACTAGAGAGCGCAGGGTTCTGCATCGATAACAGACAACAGAACGGTCTCAGGAGATCGAGCTTCAAAATGGTGTTTAGACTTTGCGGGTGGAGGATCCATGAGGGGGTGACTGTCCTGTATGATAATCCATGAACTTGTTTAGTGCAAATAGGATTGCCTGGGGGAGGGATCCATTGGTCACTAGGGCAGTGCATAGACATGCCGGGACTACACTCTGGGGGTACAGCTGCCATATAGAAGGAACGTCCGGTGTTTAGTGGGGGGTTGTCTCACTTTATCGCTAGACGGGGGGGGAGCAGGCTGTGGGGAGTGAGTGTCTGCTCTGGCACAAACCCCAGGGAGACAGGAATCGCTTCCAAGAGGATCTGACCCCCCCCCCCCCAAAGTGTTTGGTGCAAGCCTGGCTGGGTCGGACTCGGAGGATATGCCCGGCGGGGGGAGGGGTGGGGACACTTGTGCATAGTAAGGCCATTGCTCCCATTCGGCTGCTGATGGGGCGTCTCTAGGGGACTAGTATGCTGGTTCGCGGTTCTTGTTTAGCTCGGTAACCTGAATGTGTAGAAACCCCCGGCCCACAGCGTGAGTGGGGCAAGTGGAACAGTCGGACATCGGCCGAGACTCACCAGAAGTCATTTGCGACTCGATGGGCAAACATGGCTCCCCCTCCTCTTCATATTAATCTCCATTTTAGCTACTTTGGGGCATTATCATGGTTATTGTGCCGGGCACGCAGCCAAGAGGAGGAGACTTGTTACATTGTATCAGACTTGTGCTCAGGGTGTGTTGGTGCAGCCATTGCCCCTTATCTCCCCCCCAACACACACACAGGGGACCTGCCTGATACATTCTGTTTAATTCGGGGAGATCCCATTGTACATCAGATCAGACCTCCTATACATTCAGCCCAGGTTTAATGGAGAGTAGAGAGGGGCAATTGTCTGCAGATAGACAGGACTTCAGGCAGAGTTTACTGGATACATTCAGTACATGTAGTATTCGCTGTGTAGAAGGGATGTCTGACCTGCAACTCCCAGGATCCCCCGATCAGCACCCAAGTGGAAAGCTGGGAGTTGTAGTTAAACAGCTGGCGCTGCAGTTCAGCCACCGAGATGTATATGTTGCAATTTTACATCTGGGGTGGTGGTTTAACAAGATCCTAAATGCTGGGGGGATATTGCCACAAACTCTAAAACCAGTCCTGAATAATTTCACAATCCAATGAAGCAGCCTTTGATCTGTGTTTAGTATTTATTCTAATCTATAGTCTAGGGGGGCATCCGATAATTCCTTGGTGTAACAATATGGATAAGTCTGTCTAGCACCCTTTAGCGGTGGCTTCACCTGCCAGTCACATCAGGCCCCTCCCCTCTGGTCACTGGGACGAGGGCTGTCCCTGGTTGTTGCAGTCCCACTGCTGCGTTTGCAAATCCTCCAGCATTTAACAATGGGGAATTACATTCCAGTACAGCCTACTCTCCAGAGGGCTGAGCAACAGAATAGAGGTACACAACTGCTTTTTTAACCCAAATTATCTTTTTCTAAAGGTTATGGTTAAATCTCAGGGATGCTGGGAGTTGTAGTTCAGCAACAAAGTGCTGCAGGTTTGCTGTTTTATTTATGCTACTATTTATGCTATTATCCGACCTTTGTATTTACTTAAGCCATGCCTGTCAATGTACCAATGTATGATAATTTGCCCCATTTCAAAACGGCCAGTTTTCTGGCATATGATGACAGGGTTAGTTTTGTTTGTCCACTACACTAATGGCCACGGGGTTGCGTAGTTTGGTAGAATGGCAAAGGCTTCCTGAGAGCCAAGGGAATTGTAGTCCAGCTATAAGTATAGGTTCTCAGGTGCAGTGCCTGTATATATTGCATGGGAAACCTTATGTTCATGATGGGTTAAAAGAACACAGCTTTAGATGTTAGGAGTTAATAGCACATGGTATATACAAAGTAGTCAGCAAAGCCTCCTGGCTTTTTCTTTCTTATGGTGCAGGTGTTCCAGTGGCCACTTTTCCACAGGTATACACTTTGCATTTACAAGACGAAACAGCACCACCTTCCTTTTAAAATTAAAATGCCTTTATTGGAACCCTTTAGGGCATTATATGTTACCTATCACATGATGCGTATCAACCACTAGGTGGAGAGGTGGGGGTATAAAAAGGTGTGTTGTAAAATGTCAGTTAAGCTTGACAAAGGGTCAGGTGTGACCCGAAACTTTGCTGTAATGTCCTAAAGGGTTCCAATAAAGGCATTTTAATTTTAAAAGGAAGGTGGTGCTGTTTCGTCTTGTAACTGCAAAGGAGTTAATAGCACAGCACAGCAGTGGTACACGATGCATTTAGTCGACTGTGGTGCTTGTATTTGTTCACTGCCAATCACATACTATGCTTTGGCTGTCAACTGGTTAAAAGAATAATGAGAGGGCGTTGTATAATACATGCTCAGTGTTAAGTACCTGCACCATTTGCTAGTCACCTGCTATGCTTTGCTTGGAAATGCTATTAATGACAGTGCTAGGATTGTCGTGTAGTGCTCATCACCCTTTAGCCAGTGAGCTGCTCTGCTTCAGATGTAATGGGTTAATAGCGCAGTGCATTTAGTATAGTATGTGGTATTTACACTTCCCCCTCTGCCGGTCACCTGCTCTGCTGTGGCTTTAAATGGGTTAAATGTACAGCTCTACATCCATTTTAAAAGGGTTTTTAACCCACAGCGGTACAGGGTTATTTCATGCTTTTTTTTTTTTGTGTGTGTGTGTGCTCTGTGAACCTTTTCACTGCCAGTCACCTGCTGTTCTTGGGCAGGAATAGGTTAAAAGAAACAAGTGCTTATCAGCTTTGTAGTACATAAAACATACACTGGGGGGAGAACTTCTCTCCACTCTCTCCCGCCCTGCTTCTGAATGTTTTGCATTGGATAATGAATGAAGTGGCTTTGGGTGTAATGGGTTAAGTGTAACACGGAGAATTTTGTGTGTGTGGGGGGGGGGGGGTGGTGTTGATATTCAGTGCCTTTTACCTGCTGTGTTCAGGGTGAAATGGGTTAAACATCTCATGCGGTGGTGTTGTGTGACGGTTACATTTCAGTTCTGTTGGCTCATCATGGCAGTTAGAGGCACTGGATACTAATATGTTTGCTGTGCAGGGATAGAGATAGGGAACTGGAGCTTCAGAATGTTCTGTATAGTGGGGGGTTGTCAGTCCGGTTCTTTGCTCCACCCAATGTGCTGCCAGTTCCAGCTGGCATTTTACTGTCTTGTTAAAGGGGCAGTGTTGCACCTAAAAAAAACTTTCTATTTGTGCTATTTTCACTGACCTTACCCCCCCTTCCTTTATAAACAGGGCAAAATTTTCAGACCTCTCTACCTACCTATAAACAAGCAAGCGTCTCATTATGAAGTGCATTTATATATAGAGAGAGAGTCACAAATTAGTGTTTTGTGATAGTCACAAATGTAATTTGCTCCCTCTTTATTTTCACTGTTTATGCAAGCCTAATGGGATTTTTAAACCTGGCCAGATTTTTTTGGGAACACCACCAGGAAGGGTAGTTATTTGGGAAGAGAAGCTGTTGACTCAGCCTGAGGGGCCGCATGGGTAGCTTAAAAATTAAACCTATTGTATCCTGCACTTCTTATCTGGTATCTGCAGTGTAAACCTGTCCGATTCCACGTGAACGGATGCCTTAACCTCGGGTGACTTCGTAAAACGGATCGCTCCGAGTGCCATCCCGCTGGCGTCTTAGATTCTAGCCGGCTGGAAGACTTTTCGGGATGGTTAGCAATCTAGCCGAATCTTAGCGTGTGCCCCTTACCCTTACTCTATAGTAGTATCTTTTACCACTGAGGGGTAATAGTACATTCTATTATTTTAATGCATATAAAACTCTTTTCAGTTTTTGGTGTTCGAGACATTTTTGTGCAAACAACTACTAAAAATGACTTGCCCTTAAACAAAACAGGGATTGTTTGTCCATATATCGCAATATATTTAAGCTGGCCAACTACGTCAAAGTCATCCCATATCTGGCCAATCCTATGCTCAATTTTCATCTGATTCATTAAGAATTCTATTGCTTCATTATACATTTTACAAAGAGGCTAAAGGTGACCATACATGGGCCGATAAAAGCTGCCGACAGATCCTAGGATCGAATGCTAGGATCCGATCGTTGGGCCCTAGGGCCCACGATTGGATCTGCCCGATATTGCCCACCTCAAGGTGGGCATATCGGAGGGAGATCCGCTCGTTTGGCGACACCGCCAAACGAGCGGATCTATCCATGTATGGCCACCTTAAGTTTTACCTGCAGCTTATTTGCTGCTTTCAAAGTAAAACTCCCAAACTTGGCTGCCCTTTTATTAGACACCAGTGGGATCACCTGACTATAGCTGGGAAGGGTGGGAGCTACAACATGGAGCTGGTCACTGCTCCTGTATAACTATAACAAACAAGGGAACGTTGTGCTCACCACTAATTTTTAATCCATTTATAGCTTATGACCAAAGTTTCGGTTCCTGCTTGGAGACTTTTTAAATATTAAACCACAAGACACCTTTGTGATAAAAGTTCTGCTTGAGGATGTGAAATGGGGAAAGACGTACCGAGATTCTCAACTAACCTAGTGCCCCAGTGGCTGAGTTCGGAAATGCTGCCATGTACTGCTCCAGTGGTGCTGTGTCCTGAGTATTTTGAGTTTCATTGTTTTTACAAACCATTCCACAGGACCAGAAACATAACAACCTCAACCTTTGGGCCTTAAAAGTTTATTTCTTAGGCTGCACTTCTTAGGCTGCACCTCCGCTCAGCTACACGAAGCAGAGCCGAGCCAGAGCAAGCTGGGAAATATTGTGAAAAGCAGGCATTTGGGGCCATTCTCTTTTTCGGCAGGCAGTCAACACTCCGTGTGCCTTCTACCCTACCCTTAGAGTCTAAAATTGCAGAGATGAAACTAAAGCTGCAAAGCTTGCACTTCACAGATCAGCCACTGGGGGCAGCTGTTGACCAGTGAAAAGTTTGTTTTCCATTGCAAGGTTTGGTCATGACCATAGTCACTTGATTAATTCATTTTGATTTTTTTTTTCTATTTAGGACGGCACTCCAAATTACAGGAGGAGGCGCACTGTGGAGGATTTCAACAAGTTCTGTACATTTGTTTTGGCGTATGCTGGTTACATCCCATACCCAGAAGAGGTAAGCTACACATCATGCAAACGGGTTAGCCACATCTTTATGATCATACCTATAGTTACATAGCAGAGGAATGCACATTTTCTATATTAGGGTACTTGCATTACCCAACAGGTAGGATGCCATTGTTATATACTGAGATAAAGATGTACAGTATGAGACTTGCTAATATTAGTTGTAGGAAATAGTGTGCAGGTGATTATTTTTCATTTTTCCTTTTACGGCAAAAGTAGCACCTGAATGGTCATGGGTCACTTTGTACTGGGGATAATGGGAACCCCACCTAGAGTATGGCATGCACATTCAATCAGATGGTATTATAGTATTTGTAGGGCTGCCTTAAGGATCAGTGCTCCAAATGTCTGCCCCCTCAGTAATTTTTCGTGCGGAAGCCCTAGACTTTCATCTGCTTTGCACCCGAGTTACCCCTAAATACAATTATAGTGACGTGGCAACTACAGCCATCACTGAATGCTGCCTCCGATACAGGACAAAGTTGCCTTGTGGGTCTGACACAAATAGGAAAAGGTGATATAGCACTTTAAAAGCATTCTAACTTTAAAGGAGATCTAAAGCCTAAAAATTAGTGGCTAATATTGCCATATTTTATATACTGAATTCACTGCACAAGCCTAAAGTTTCAGCTCCTCAATAGCAGCAATGATCCAGGATTTCAAATTTGTCACAGGGGGTCACCATCATAGAAAGTGTCTGCGACACTTGCATGCTCAGTGGGCTCCATAATTAAAGGACCAGTAACGTCAAAAAGTTTTACAAAACAATTCGCTAGAATACAACGAAAAAAACCCACCAACACAAATTAAAATTTAAAATAGCAAAGCCTTTAATAAGACATAACTTACAGAAACTCCACTTCCTGTCCTCTTCAGAAACGGCAAAAGGGCGACCATCCATCCTGCAGTGCTCAATTTCTCCTCCTGACTATTCACGGACAGCATGCAGCTGGGAGAGTGTGGGTCCCCTTGTCAAGCAGCAGGCTTCTTGCGGCTCTGTATGGATGGACATGTAGATCTGCGCAATTTACCAGTTGAGGGCTTCACCAACGTGCTCCTGCCGACCCTACCCGACCCTTTGTTCTGGTCTTTGGTGGAGGAGCAGCACCTGTGCTTCTCTACAGCTCCTGCTGGTGACCGCACGGCTCAACGCACAGAACGATATCCGGAAGACAACGACTCCCTGTCTCAGAGGCTGGGCCGCCTGACCCCCAACAAGTTCCAGTGCGAGTTCCCAGGCGGTGGTGGAGGAGCAGCGCAATTGTCGAGAGCTGGAGAAGGAAATAGCGCCTGTGTGAGCCCCCAGGCGCAGGGACTGAGAACACGCTTTGAGTTGTACACAACTGACGGCAATGCATGCAACAGCACCTCGAGCCAGAAGGGGACGATGAGGGTGTGTGTGGGGCCGTCATAGCGCAGCAGCAACCTCACTCGGTCTCCGGAGGGGCTGCGGGTGCCCAGATGCAAGTACTTGACTTCCTGGGAACTCGCACTGAAACTTGTTGGGGGTCAGGCGGCCCAGCCTCTGAGACAGGGGGTCTTTGTCTTCCGGACATTGTTCTGTGTGCTGAACTGTGCGGTCACCAGCAGGAGCTGCAGAGAAGCACAGGCGCTACTCCTCCACCAAAGTCCCGAACAAGGGGTCGGGTAGGGTCGGCAGGAGTACGTTTGTGAAGCCCTCAACTGGTAAATTGCACTGATCACCATGTCCATCCATACAGAGCCGCAAGAAGCCCGCTGCTTGACAAGGGGACCCACACTCTCTCAGCTGCATGCTGTCCGTCAATAGCCAGGAGGAGAAATCGAGCGCTGCAGGATGGATGGTCACCCTTTCGCCGTTTCTGAAGAGGACAGGAAATGGAGTTTCTATAAGTTATTTCTTATTAAAGACTTTGCTATTTTAAATTTTAATTTGTGTTGGTGTTTTTTTTTCATTGTATTCTAGCGAATTTTTTTGTAAAAATTTTTGACTTTACTGGTCCTTTAAGAACCACCTGACATGTTTCTGGTCTACCAAGGACACTTGGTTCTTAGTACTGTATATTGTGAGTCATTCCCTAAGTTCAGTAAGTGACAGCAGCACAGAGCATGTGCAGCGAATCAGCAGAAAAGAAGATGGGGAGATACTGGGGCATCTTTGGGGGAACTTATCTGTTGGGGTTTCCTTGGGCTGGTACAGAAGCCCAAAACTTAATGTTCAACATTTCTAACTACTTCTTTAGTTAAGCTTTAGTTCTCATTAAAGGCCACTCTAAAAAGACCTGCCAGTATCCTCCCTAAGGGGAGCTAAAGCAGTGGCAATGGGTGCCCAGCCTGCAGATCAGTTAGGGTACAACTTGAGGTTGAATGTATCTGTTATAAGCTAACTGGGGCCTCAACCCCAAACTGTTTGACAGCGTATGCCATCATTTGTTCTCCTGTTTCACATCAATGAGCGCTAGATAGATAAAAAATGAGAGAGGAACAGGGAGCGCAGAACTGAGGGGCCTCTCACATTGCAACAGAAGTGAGCAAGCATATAGAGTTTGTGAAAGAAAGTTTCAGAAAGCTTTGTGGTTACACATTCCGGGTTGGTTATTTTGGCAGGCCTGGAGAATGCACTCATTCAGCTGTGGGAATCCTACCGCAGGGGGAACGTGATCCTGCCTGAAAGCGTGGTTGGTGGTTATGTTTGCTTAGCAGAAGACACATTAAATCCATTTACCTTACAACAGTGCATTTATAATTCACTTTCTTACCTTCATTTATTAGAATATTTATAATTTAATTTACATTTCATAGTGCTTTCGAGATGTTGTCGATCAGACCATTGCTTACAATCTAAGGTCCATATCACAAGCACACTGTAGTCCATTTTATCATGAAACGATAACCTTTCAATATCGTTTCCTCTCACACTCCAAAATCACAGTACCCAGAGTAAACCCCATGGCAACACAGGGAGAAGTATTTGCTGCTATTGCCCTGGCTGGAATTGAGCCTAGGACCCTGGTACTGCAGAATTAACCACCGAACCACCGTACTTCATATTCAGTGGGCAAACTGTCCTCAACAGATGCACCGTAGACAGGATTTTCTTTATGATTCAGCTGAATCCAAGCACTTTTTGCAGGATTCGGAAAGGTTCTGGAAGTCATGTGATGTAAAGCTTAGGTAAATGAAATAAAGGACATAGTGGTTTGCAGTAAGAACGATCCAGGCTAGGGTTGTGCAACATTGCTTAATTATTTAGGTGTATTAAAATGGTTTATTTGTCTCTTCCTCCCAATCTTAGGAGACCCCTCTGAGAGCAAGTTCCAGCCCTCCAAATAGCACAGGCAGTACTGTTGACAGTGATAGCTGGGACTCGAGATACCAGGACCTTCCATCAAGCGATGCTTTGCCACTCAAAAAGAGGAAAAGTTTTAGTGACCTAAAGCATGAGAGGAGCTATCCCCCTGTGCTCAAACGATCCAAACTGAGCTCCTTTCTGCTGGACAGGAAGAAAATAGACAAAATCAAGAAGAAGAAAAAGCTAAAGAAAAAGGAACTGGACGGGTTCAAGCACGAAGAGCCTGTAAAACCTATAATAAAACTAGAGCCACTAGAGACTCCCATAGAAGAGAGTACTCCCATCAATCCCATCTCTCCTATCCCTGATGAGTATTTGGAGCTTAAAAAGTCACCAGCACATGAGATACAGGAACCTCTGCTACAGAATTGCCCCACCAGCATGGACAGTCCCTCTGTATCAATGCCCTATGAGGATGCAGAGGAAATAAAGAATGAGTATTCTGAGGTAAACCTGGGGAAGAGAACAGTTATTCGACAGGGGAAGCAAGTAGTCTTTCGGGACGAAGACAGCACAGGAAATGACGAAGATATTATGGTTGATTCAGGTAAATATATTGAATATTGTAATACTTCTGAATGTATTTATACTATACAGTGATGGAGTAGGAAGGTCCCTGTGCCAAAACAAGATTAAAGCAATACTGATACATTGCTGTGAAAATATAGGAACATGTCCATAATACTGGGGGAATCTAGGCTCTAGAAGTTGTCGCACAGCAATACCCCAGCCCAGCGGCACCTGCTGCTCACACAAAGGGGAAAGGCCTGTGCAGAGGTCAGACTTTGTTTCAGTCATGCTAGGCTGGGTACGGTGCAATCTTTACATAGGCTGAGTACAAACCAAAACACTACTCCAGCCTATTGAAGGATAGCACAGCCTCCAGCCCAACATGATTGACAGGCTCTGCAGGGCCTTTAAGCCATCTCCATGTGTTGGCCTAGGTAAGTAATACTAGGGTTGGGGAGTCTTGAGGGCACTTTTGGGCAGCAATATGGTAATGCATTATCTCCCCCCGAATTGCTTTAAGGGCGGGTAACTTACAAAAAGGGAAAGAAGTGTGAAAACTTTCTTAAACTGACCCTATGCCAGTAGATCTGCTCAGTACAGAAGATCAAATTAGTGGATATTTGCCCAGTTTTACTCCTCGGGTGGTAAGCCAGTCTGGGCTGATCCATCAAGCATGCTTTTGTTTTTGTACAGCTTGCCTAATGTCTTGTTCATACATATACAGGTATATTGATATGTTCTGGTGCATATAGATGCTAGGTGTACCCTGCAGTTTCACCCATTAGGTACATTAGACATTAGTTTGCACATAACAGTCAATAAGTTCAGAGATTCTATTATATTTGCCTATTCTGTATACATTGCATGCCCCAGGATCCAGGATACTCGGTAGTTATGAAGCAACGATCATTGTTTCACCAGCTTTAATGAGAATGGAGAGCTACTTTGGAGAAGAATCTGTAGAATAATGCAGAGCTCCTCCCTTCCAATCAGTACATTATTATTCAGATCTGCGTTTTCCAAGCCTATACGCAGCAACTGAATGCAGCACAGCAGTTATCTCAAGATGTTGTATAGCTTTAAATGATGAATTGCTTTACCTAGATATACTTATTTAGTACAGCCAATGAAGAGCTCACATCTGTAGTGCATGGGAAGTAAGAAACCAAGGAAAGGAAATACTCCTTGACGCACAAATCAAATATTAACATTGATCATTCCTCTTTCAGATGATGATTCGTGGCACCTTGTAACCTGCTTCTGCATGAAGCCTTTTGCTGGGCGACCAATGATTGAGTGTAACGAATGCAACACTTGGATTCATCTCTCCTGTGCCAAAATCCGCAAGTCCAACGTTCCAGAGATCTATGTTTGCCAAAAGTGCCGTGACACCAAATTCGACATCAGACGATCAAACCGCTCGCGTATGGGCTGCAGGAAATTATTTCTGGACTAGTGTGGTTCCAAACAGAAGCGTGTGCCCACGGACACAAAGTAGCACTATAACCACATGGGTCAACTCCACTGGGCGACAGACATTTCTCTCAGATACTCTCTTCAAATTCAATAACACACAGTTTGGTTTAATCTGGGCACAAACATGCAGGTGAAGATAATCGTGCATTTCTTTCATGGCCCAAGTACTTAGCCGGGATTTACCTCGATCCAAAGTTTCCTTGTACTGTGTCTTGTGTTCTACCTTATCTGTTCACAGGTGGTGGTGGTGGGGGGGGGTTTTGAGCAATTTTCTCCGGTTACTGTGATGGTACGCGCCGCGTTTTTGCACCAGGGGTTACACGCCAAGGTTTAGGATTAAACAATACTTGGTCTCTCCTCTGATAAAAGTTATAAAAAAAAAAGTTGAAGGTTTCTATGAAGGACAAAAAAGTTACTAGATTAAAAGTTTGTAAGCATATAAACCTGAAGATATGGTTTCTAAAGTAGCAACCGCCCCAAATATACCCCTATGAAAGAACTCGTGTTCCACAGACATAAGAGGAAAAGAATAGGACTTGGTGGCAGGTTAAGCTCTAAGGAAGGACATTTCTACACTAATCACCTTAATCATTTCTTTGTTTGGTTATTCTGGTGTTTTGTTGTTCTTTTTGCTGTTTCACGTCAGGCCAAGGCAGCTCTGAGCGTAATGAAAATAGTTTCTGGGACTCTCTAGTTAAGGACTGGCATTTATTTTTCTAATGTAATAAAGGTGGGTTTCTGCATTCAGAGAGGTTTCTTGCAGACTGATTTTTTTTTTTCCTCTGTTTTACTTCTTTATTTCCCCTTTCCAATTAACATGCTATCAACGTGCAGCACTATTTAGGCAAGAGATGTTGCCCTTAAAATATATGCCTCCTGTCATACAGGTATGGGATACGTTACCAGGAAACTCTTATTCCAGACAGCTCCGAATTATGGAAAGGCTGTCTCCCATAGACTCCATTTTATCCAGATAATCCAATTTTTTTAAAAATGATTTCCATTTTCTCTGTAATAATAAAACAGTACCTTATACTTGATCCAAACTAAAATATAATTAACCCTTATTGGAAGCCAAACCAGCCTATTGGGTTTAGTTAATGATTTTTATGACATGATTTTCTAATATGAAGGTATGAAGATCCAAATTACGGAAAGATCTGTTATCCGAAAAAACCCAAGTCAAGCATTCTGGATAACCGGTCCCATACCTGTATAAGACACTCATTCTTAAGAAAGTTTAATGAGGTTGTGGAACTTTTTAGGAAGACGATAAGATGTAGGGCTGTTTCTGCTGATACAAGAAGAATAATATTTTTTTGTGAAATGATGCAAAATGTTACGCCATTTTAAGTGGCTTTGTGCCATTGTCTAAAAGTGGTAGTTAAAGTGACAAAGTTGCAAAAAAGGTCTTTTGACTGCTAACATTTTTAAGTCAGAAGAACAAATATTGCCCAATGAAAAAGGATACGTTCAATTCTATGCAGCATGGTAGAAGGCATTTATTTAAAAAGGAGCCAGTTGAACCCTGATTTTATTCATTTCTTTTGTGCGAGTTAATGGTTAATAGTAAATATGGCTGACATACTTATTCTTTTGTTGTACCAGATCTTAAAGGGATACTGTTATGGGAAAACATGTTTTTAATATGCATCCGTTAATAGTGCAGAACCCTGCAGTGATATGGAATGGAACTACTTTCTGGCAGGCTGTTATCTCTCCTACTTATATAACTGAATCAGTCTCAGTGGGACTTGGCTTTTACTATTGAGTGCTGTTCTGAGATCTACCAGGGAGCTGTTATCTTGTGTTAACGAGCGATCGGGTTACCTTCCCATTGTTCTTTTGTTAGGCTGCTGGGGGGAGGGAGGCGGGGGCGATATCACTCCAATTTGCAGTAAAGAGTGATTGAAGTTTATCATAGCACAAGTCACATGACTGGGGGCAGCTGGGAAACTGACAATATGTCTAGCCCCATGTCAGATTTCAAAATTGAATATAAAAAAAAAAAAAATCAGTTTGCTCTTTTGAAAAATGGATTTCAGTGCAGAATTCTGCTGGAGCAGCACTATTAACTGATGTGTTTTGAAAAAAAAAGTTTTTCCACAACAGTATCCCTTTAAATCAATGTTCTCAGTGTTATCATGAGAATATATATATATACCGGTGCAAAATTGGCTCCGATAAAAATTCACCAGCAAATATTAGTGTCTAATGTGGGATTATATTAGGCAACGGGCTGCAGTCAGATAGAATAGAGTGCCCAGACAAAGGTTTGGTCTTCTCTTGCTGCCAAATACCCTTTATCCAATGACCTGTATGAGTTTGTATGCCATTTCATTTCTATCCTTGTGTAGCAGAATATCTGCCCAGCCTGTTTATTTCATGTCCTCTAGAATATATGCTTTTATAGAACTCAGAGGTCTGTGTATATGGGGCAGATTCATTTAATAGCTGGAATAAGCTACTTTAGTGTTTATTTAGGCATAGGGGCTGAATAAAGCAGAGGAAATTGCTTGTTTTA
Organism: Xenopus petersii; assembly: GCA_038501925.1. Lineage (NCBI taxonomy): Eukaryota > Metazoa > Chordata > Amphibia > Anura > Pipidae > Xenopus > Xenopus petersii. The sequence goes on along the minus strand of CM076684.1, from coordinate 35,215,516 downwards.
CCTAAAAATGCCCCATGGCTTTCCATTGATTGCTGCACTATAACAAAGCACAAGGTCTGACCATAGCCATTATTTCCACCACCACAGCTAAAATGGACTTTGCTACTCCGAAGCAAGAGTGGGAATAATATTAAAGATACTTCTAAGCCGCCTTTTAAAAGGGGCAGTATACCCTGTAGTCCAACATGAGTGCAAGGAATAGGGTTTGGGCTAAAAATGTTTCCTATTGTCTTGAAAAGTCTATGGTTTTTGGTATTTCTTGAGCTAAACTGGGAAAACTGAAGCTTCTCCATAATTTTTTTTTTTTGTGTGTGGTAGATAATTAGATTATCTGTGCACATATCCCCCTACATAATAGATTACGCCAGAGCACAATTAAGCAGGTGCCTAATTATCAACCTCACAAGGACCAAACATGGAGTAGCTTCAGAAATAATAGGCATCAAGTATGTTCAGCACAAGCCCTATTCATTGCGCTCATGTTGAGTAAGGCGGTATACTGCCCCTTTAAGTTGTGGTTACACATTTCACATCAAAACAATTTTTACCTTTCTATCTCATGTTAATAATTAAAATTTGATAAATATCTGAGCAGATCTAAGCATCCGTCTAGATCAGGGGTTGGCCATATTTGGCACACCTGCTGTAATAAGAACTACAACTCCAAGCATTGCTGCTGGTAAGACCATGTTGGGAAGTGTCGATCCAGAACAGCTGGTGTGCTGAAGGCTGCCTGTCACAGGGCTTGCTAGAAGAATTTGATACAGAAAGTCTTTCCGAATAGGCAATGTACATTGAAAAGCTCTGGTCCAAATGGTATCTTTGGGGTATTAGTGTTGCATTGTAAAATAAATCTGCACTCGTGCCCACAATCTTCTTGTATAGCTGTGTTTTGTTTTGTGTTTAGTCTGTCCACAGCTTTATATAATGGAGAGAAACACTAAGCCTGCGTTCTGACAGACTAGGAAACAGGATTTACCAGATTTGTGTATTTGCAATGACAATGTTTCTGTGAAACTCTGTATATTTGTAAATAAAGATATATTTTAAGTTCACTTAAGTGCTTAGCGTTCTCTTTAATACACACACACACTTCTTTCTTTCAACGGGTTTTCTTAGGGTCTATTCATGTATTTCACAAATGAACATAAACTGTAGCTATTCTAAAACTATAATTTATATATATATATATATATATATATATATATATATATATTAGACTTGCATATATATATATATATATATATATATATATATATATATATATATGACCTCTGCTTCAAGTAGGATGTATTTCCAATCCAAAAAACAAGCAAAAATAATTAGGTAGGCTTGCCAGGGTGGGGGGGGGGGGGGGTCACTGACCCTATCTAAACAAAAATGCTCTGTAAGGCTACACATTTATTATTATTGCTAATTTGTATTACTCACATTTCTATTCAGGCCCTCTTGTAATCCATTTTTTTAAATCAAAGCATGGTTGCTATTTTGAGTATTTTGGACCCTAGCAACCAGATTGCTGATACTGGAGAGCTGCTGAATGAAAAACTTAATAACTCAAACCACAAATAATAAATGAAAACCAATTGCAATGTCTCAGAATATCACTCTCTACATTATAGCAAACATTAATTTGAAGGTGAACAGCCCCTTTAATGAATTTGCACAATACAGGTATAGGATCCCTTATCTGGAAACCCGATATCCAGAAAGCTCCGAATTACAGAATGGCTGTCTCCCATAGGCTCCATTTTATCCAAATAATCCAAAATTTTAGAAATTATTTCCTTTTTCTCTGTAATAATAAAACAGTAGCTTGTACTTGATCCCAACTAAGATATAATTCATCCTTATTGGAAGCAAAACCAGCCTATTGGGTTTATTCAATGTTTAAATGAATTTCTAGTAGACTTAAGGCATGAAGACCCAAATTACAGAAAGATCCGTTATCTGGAAAACCCAAGGTCCCGAGCATTCTGGATAACAGGTCCCATACCTGTACCATGTGATTTAATAGGGATCAATTGTAACATTTCACTGGAAGAGAATGTGAAAGGTTTCAGTCACATTAAAGGCTTGTATTCACCTTGCCCAGCACATCTGTCCATAGATCCATGCACATATAGCATTGTGGCTTAAAGGAAAACTATACCCCCCCAGGTCTCTATTAAAAGTAACTGAGTAAAACAGCTCATGTGTAAAACCCTGCTTCATGTAAATGAACCATTATCATAATAATATACTTTTTTAGTAGTATGTGCCATTGGGTAATCATAAATAGAAAATTGCCATTTTAAAAAATAAGAGCCGCCCCCTGAGATTGTACGATTCACTGTGCACACATACAAACCACATGTAAGGTCACATGAGCCAATTAACAGACAGAGTTCTGCCTTTTGCTTCCTCACTTCTTCCTGTTACAGTTAGTGTTGTAGTATTTCTGGTCAGGTGATCTCTGAGGCCGCACAGATAGAGTCACGAAATGGTGGTTCAAGGCAAGAGATGTAAAAGGGCAATATTTATGTAAATATATATTCCAGTTTGGTAAGATTCTTTAATATGTCATTCAATTTGATATAAACTATCTGTTGCTCAAGTATTCATTTTGGGGGTATAGTTTTCCTTAGACATTTTTGGCATGTGGCTAGCAGTAATGAGTGTGATCTGGCCAAGTCACATGGCCGTCTGTAGTGTGAATGAGGACTAAAGCATTTCTGTATCCCCCAAGGCTTAGTATGGAGCTGAAATAAATTACAGGGATATGTCTGATTTGCTCTGCTTCTGCTCTTTGTAGCACGGCAAGATGGTTTCTGGTAGGGACTGTTATGGCGGAATAATGTGTACAAGTATAGGATCTGTTCTCCTGAATCCCGTTATCCAGAAGATTTTGAATTACGGAAAGGCCATCTCCCATGAAACTAAGGTATAATAAATCTCAATTGGATACAAAACAATCCAATTGAGTTTAATTGTTTTTTCATTTTTAGTTGACTTAAAGGGGACCCGTCACCCAGACATAAAAAGCTGTTTAATAAAAGTTTCAAATTATACATGAAATCCAAATTTGTTTTTTATTAAAGCATTAATAGCTTTTGTAATCTCCTTTAAAAATGTCAGCTGTCATTCAAATATTGTCTGCCCCTCCTCTATGCTTTAGGCAATTACTTTCACTTTCCATTCAGCACTTCCTAGAGGTCACTGCATTTTTCCACATATCCCCTCTTTTTTTACCATGTAATTGTGTAGCCAGGGCATGGGGATGGACATCGGGTTCCCCATTCTGGTGCACAGACAAGATTTTGCGATGATGCAAGGCTTGCACAAAATGCCTCCTGCCTGCTTGCTGTAATTCCCAGTTCAGAGTTCCCAGACAGAAGAGACAAGATACAAATAATTTATATAATACAATGAAAGTTTATTTTGCTTGACTAACGCAATAAACTAGGATTTGGAATAATTTTTTCGGGTGACAGGTCCCCATTAAAGGCGTGGTTCACCTTTCAGTTAGTATGTTATAGAATGGCCAAATCTAAGCAACTTTACCATTGGTCTTCATTATTTTTTTATAGTTTTTAAATTATTTGCCTTTTTCTTCTGATTCTTTCCACCTTTCAAATGTGGGTGACAGCCCCCATCTAAAATCAAATTTATTGTTATTGCTACTTTTTATTCCTCGTCTTTCTATTCAGGCCTCTCCTATTCATATTTGTGTCATATTTGTGTCTCTTATTCAAATCAATGCATGGAATTTGAACCCTAGAAACCAAAACTAGAGAGCTGCTGAATAAAAAGCTAAATAACTCAAAAAACAGAAATAATAAAAAGAATGCTGCGCTGAGCTTTTTTTTACCACGCCCATTTTTGTGGCCATACCCCCTAATTACCATGTTCATTTTACTAAATTTGGCAGGTTATGAAAATCTAAACACATTTATGTGGTTTTTATGTGTTATTACAGTTTTACTAATGAAGGTAAATTGGGTGGAAAAGTGAAAGCGGCAAGTCACAGTTTCCCCAAGAGACCTGCTTATCTTATATTGTTACAATTGTTTCTTTGCATATCTTAAATTGTTACAAAAGTATCTAAGTGCACCTGCCAAAAGCCAATTAAGTTAGAAACATTGTATCTTTTTCTGGCTGTTCAGTGCAGGAGATCAAAGAGAATGTTGGGACATTTCAGTAACAATCCAGGACTGCGGGTTGAGCAGTCCTGTGACCGTCCTGAGAAAAACTGGACAGTTTTGAGGTATGGGAAGAAGCTGGACTACTGGAGGGTTATTAAATGATAGAGCCCAACATAGAGTCGTGAGGCAAGATTTAAAGGAAAAGTGAATTCATGAAGTTGCCATTTGCTCTTTTAGGAAACAGTTGATGGTATTTCCTGCATAAGTCTCTGTAACAACAGCGGCAGCAGTGGGTTTAGACTAGACTCTGTTTTGTCTGGACAGGAAGCTGTCAGCAGTGTTTCCCTTTGCCCTCAATGCTTACACGAAGTACAGATACTCTTTCCTGTTGTCCTTTAACCCAATAATGTCAATGTGTGCACAGAGCAATAGTTACCTGCTGATTATGTGTGGGGATCGCTGCTTAATAATTAGGGATGCACCGAATCCATCATTCGGTTCAGGATTTGGCCAGGATTTGGCCTTTTTCAGCAGGATTCGGCCAAACCATTGCATATGCAAATTAGAGGCGGGGAGGGGATTTGCGTGACTTTTTGTCACAAAACAAGGTAAAACAAAGTAAAAAATGTTTTCTCCTTCCCACCCCTTATTTGCATATGCCCATGTTCTCTATTATGAAGTAGAAATATTTTGTGCTTTAGGGGATCCCTGGGAGAATGAAAGAGGGTGGCTTGTGGAAGGAAAGTATCCTGGATGGTACCTTTCCTTTTAATGAACACAGTCTAATATAATGGACACCATTTTGTATCTGACATTATACTTTAAAGATGCACAAATCTGTTTCCTTGGTCACAAATACATTTGTCATACATTTATGGGACACTGACAAATCCCAACAGATTCCCACATGGTTTATTAGCCTGGGTAGATTAAATGCATTTCACCATTGATCACTACTATCAGGTGTAGCATTTACAGCCATGTTTTTTTTTTTTTGAGCTTCTTCTTTTGGAGTTTCTCCACCAATGTCCCTACCAATTGACTTTTAAACTTGGCTTTGCCAAGACTGAAGTCTTTTCATGTTGACCCAACATGCCCAAATATAATCAGGCTTAACCTGGTGCCCTGTTGTTTGTCCCTCAACTTCTGCTTCTGTGAATTCATTTCACTTGCCGTCTCTGTTTTTTTCTTGCTGAATATAACAGTTTGTGTATCATTAAATGAGTGTTTACATAATTTATTCACAAGGACCCATCTTTATTCCCAGGGCCGCCATTAGAAATCACGGGGCACCGTACAAAAAAATTTTTGGGGCCCCCTGGGCCCCGCCCACACTGACGACCAAGCTCCACCCCATATGCCGCCCACTCCACATCGCAGTTAAAAGACCACACAGATATCAGCGCTAAAAAAGTAACCCCCCACATAAGTTATAAAAAGCTATTGATGGTCAGGGCCCCTTATAAAAAATTGGGGCCCCAAAAAAAAAATGTAAAAACAAAAAATGTTTTTTTAAAAAAAATTGGTGGCAGGGGCCCCCTTATAAGTTATAAAAACTTGGGGCCCCCAAAAAAAAATGTTTTACAAAAAGATTGGTGACAGGGGCCTATAGAATATTAAAATAATACATTGGTGGCCAGGGAGGGAGGACGTACGGCTCGGGCGCTCGTAAGGGGGGCCCGGATCTTCAAAAAATGCAGCGCTGCCGGGCCCCCCTTCATGCCCGGCCCGGTACGCTTGTCCCCCTGTCCCCCCCTGATGGCAGCCCTGTTTATTCCTATCAGGATTAGTATCTTGTTCAGTCTCCCAGTGACCTGAACTCCAGCTGCCTGGGTTTCAATTTTCAGCTTAGTCTGAGGTACAAGTAAATGTGGGTTCCCTTAGAGCCTATCACTAGAGGGACTGGCATCCAAGAAAATAAGATAAAATATGAGAGAAGCTAAAGACTAATAAGTACTTAAAGGAACAGTAACACCAAAAAAATGAAAGTGCTTTAAAGTAATTAAATTATAAAGTAATGTTGCCTGGCACTGGTACAACTGGTGTGTTTGCTTCAAAGCTGTGTGTTTGTTTCAGAAAGACTATTATAGTGTATATAAACAAGCTGCTGTGTAGCCATGGGGGCAGCCATTCAAGCTGAAAAAAAAAAAAAAGATAAAAGGCACAGGTTACCAAGCAGATAACAGATAAGCTTTGTAGTATACAATGAGATTCCACAGAACTTTTCTGTTATCTACTATGTAACCTGTGCATTTTCCAGCTTGAATGGCTGCCCCCATGGCTACACAGCAGCTTGTTTATATAAACTATAATAGTCTTTATGAAACACACAGCTTTTACCAGTGCAGAGCAACAGTATCATATCATAACACATTTTTTATGTTACTGTTCTTTCAAGTTAGATACTCATGTGTCACTTGAGACAGTTACTGGCCAGACTAGAGCATGCCTTACCATTACAGTACTTTGAAGCCTCTCACTATCAGCCTAGCCAAGCCCACCCTCAGCAGGGGGGATATTGGACCCTAGCAACCAGATACCTTCTGAAATTACAAACTGGAGAACTTCTGAATAAAAACATAAATAATTTTAAAAATTCAAAAAATAAAGACCAACTGCAAATTGTCTCAGAGTATCAGTGTCTACATCAAAGTAAAAGTTAGGTTAAAGGTAAACTATCCCTTTTATCTATTGAAAAACCGGGAATCCATATGGCTATTCAGCATGGCCGAAGGGACCAGCCCCAGTTCCAAGGCAGTCAAAGTCCGAAAAATCTATATCAAAAAAGATATATGTCCCAAGGCCTCTTAGAGTAAAAATAAGAATAATTTATTGAAATTCACATTTAAAAAGTATTCAGTACATACCACCCCACATATCCCACCTTACGCGTTTCGCACCTTCCTGCGCTTAATCATAGGTGTGTCTCACCTTTACTATCCCTTTACCTTTAGTAAAATGCTAATTAAGCTTGGTAACCTGGTTTAATATTCACTGCCCAATTTATTAAATGAACTGAGTGTGAAATCCCTGTAAAATGTCCCTTGGGGCTGCAATTTGAGGTGAAAAAGGTGTGCTGCAGAATCTGAAGGGTTAATGTACATAGCATGTACTGGGGGTACAGGTAAATACTTTAATTCACCCATAAAGCGGTTATCTGATCAGGGCAAACAAGTTGTTGTTCTTTTGTAACCTATGGTAATCATTTGCTTCCTAGTAAAACAGGTACTGCAAGTGGCCCCAAGAAATAAATGAGCCGGAAGAACTATACAGCACACAATCTGTGTGAGGTCAGTTTCCCCTTTAAATCCATTGTATTTTGTATTAAAGTATCTTCTCTCATTCTTTTAGACACCCTTTAGGGACACACAGTTTTCTCTATTTATTCCAACAGAGTTACGGCTGACATGGCAAATTACTGCAAACTAACCAAACAGAAAACACATTAATGCAAATAGCTCAGCATTTTCTAGTTTAATGTGTAGCTTTCCCTCAGGGCCCATCCAAGAATTTTATCAGAACATATCAGAGAACACTAAAAGAACATTAAGATCAGAGAACATTAAAGTGACGATTGAAGTTGCTTTCATATAAATGATTCTTTGTTTCAGTATAGATGCCTTAAAGCCAGGACCAGGCATTTCCATGCTGCTCTTATTGTATTTGCTTGTGTGCCTCAGGCAGCAGTAGACCCGGATGTGTCCCTGGGGGATTAAAACCATGGGGATATATAAAAATAACTAGCAAATCCACAGCAAAATGATACTGGCCCCCAGCTAATATGTTATGGGAATCGGTAATACACATTTAGGGCTGTCACATTTTCTGGAAAAAAATACCGGCCTTCCTATTTATTTATCTTTTTCCCCTATTAATAACATTGGGATCAACCATCATTTGGGGCAGTTGCAAATGCTTTATGCAGAGACAGGGTCTGGGCCAGCAGGACACATGAGGGCCAAGGTTCACTGAGTTTTGTGGCTTTTGAGTTATTTAGCTTTTTATTCAGCAGTTCTCTAGTTTGTAATTTTGAAAATATGGGGGCAAATTTACTTACCTGTGAAAATTCGCCAGCGCAGGCTTTGCACACATCGCAACAATTCGACTGGACAACGCTAATTCACGAAAATCCGAAGTTGCACACAGGGTACCGAACGCTTGCGAAGTTGCGCTAGCGAAAATACGATCAGCAGTTCAAAGTTACGCTAGCGTTGGCTAATTTGCATACGGCGTGCAGTTAAAGTACAATGGACATATGCTGCAGCAAATACATTACACTACACAAGGCCAGGGAACCTTAAAGGATGAATCAGTTGATGAATCAGAAATGAATCAGTTAATAGTGCTGCTCCAGCAGAATTCTGCACTGAAATCCATTTCTCAAAAGAGCAAACAGATTTTTTTATATTGAAATCTGACATGGGGCTAGACATATTGTCAATTTCCCAGCTGCCCCAAGTCATGTGACTTGTGCTCTGCTAAACTTCAATCACTCTTTACTGCTGTACTGCAAGTTGGACTGATAGCACCCCCTCCCATTTCCCCCCAGCAGCCAAACAAAAGAACAATGGGAAGGTAACCAGATAACAGCTCCCTAACACAAGATAACAGCTGCCTGGTAGATCTAAGAACAACACTCAATAGTAAAAACCCATGTCTCACTGAGACACATTCAGTTACATTGAGAAGGAAAAACAGCAGCCTGCCAGAAAGCATTTCTCTCCTAAAGTGCAGACACAAGTCACATGACCAGGGGCAGCTGGGAAATTGACAAAATGTCTAGCCCCATGTCAGATTTCAAAATTGAATATAAAAAAATCTGTTTGCTCTTTTGAGAAATGGATTTCAGTGCAGAATTCTGCTGGAGTAGCACTATTAACTGTTGCGTTTTGAAAAAAACATGTTTTCCGATGACAGGATCCCTTTAATAAAATTATATAGAATTGTTATAATACCCTACACATGTGCCCACAGTTTAGGTGCCATCATTTAGCAAATGTAGGGGGGAAGGAGGGTACCCAAAACATTTTTTGATCTTTTTCAGCCTATCACCCTGTTAAAACGAAAAGACGACAGCGTTTTTTTGGGACAGAAAAAATGTCAACTTTTTTTTTAACAAACTCCTATCTACTCTATTGCACTTCGCCTGGTCTGAACTGGCGAAGTAAACTCTGGCGCAAGAGGTAATGTTCAGTAAAATCAAAAACGTAGTGAATTTGAGTAGTAACACTCTTTCGCCAGAGCGAAACTTGCCTGGCGTCTATCTCCTTCACTTGCGAAATTACGCCAGTGACGGTTAGTAAATCGGTGAAGTGCCGAAATGACATCGCCAGCATTAGCCACTTTGCACTTTAGTAAATTTTCCCCTTGGTTGCTAGTGTCCAAAGTACCCTAGCAATCATGCACTGATTTGAATAAGAGACTGGCATATCAATAGGAGAGGCCTGAATAGAAAGAAGAGTACTAAAACTTACCAATAACACAAATTTGTAGCTTTGGAGAGCATTTGTTTTTAGATGGGGTCAGTGAGCCCCATTTAAAAGCTGGAAAGAGTCAGAAGAAAAAGGCAAAATGTTAAAAAAGCTAAATTGAATTGAAAAATTGCTTAGAATTAGCCATTTTATAACATACTAAAAGTTAACTCAAAGGTGAACCGCCCCTTTAAGGTTACTTAAAAATAAACCTAATAGAGATGATTCTGCCTGGTTTCTGTGTTTATTTGTTAATATAGAATTCTACAGTCAGGGTGACTTTAAGCAGAACAAGTGGGGGTTCTATTTAAAAAAAAATTATTATGAGGCCAAATAGATTATTAAACAATTTTACAGGAAGTTTCATTCACTGACCTCAAGTATGCAATATAAATGTATATAAATGTTTGAGCTGCTTTATTTTCTCACTAAAGAATGTATTGGCTGCACTGCTGGCTCTGACAAGGCACAATGGCTGCCACCCTGGCACACACATTCCTGAGTGCATCCAAGCACACTGTGAGCACCAGACTCATACCATTCCTGCAGATCCAGTCATTCACCCCCCTCACTCCCAAATACCAAAAGCCACATCGTAAATCTCTTTTTATAAGGAGGAGTACTTTAAGCAGAAAGAATTCTATACACAAAGCAGTACAGGGCACAGTCTGTATATCGCAGTACTCGTCCTCCCTCCCTCTCTCTCGTGATTACCCTTCATGGGCCTTAAAGAAGAATCAAAGTACAGGAGGAGTTGTTCAAGATCACTTCAACAGAACCGACGAAAACATAAAATAATGTGCATTTATTTACCTGGAGTGGCAAGGAGATCCAGGAAGATCTGATCAGGTCATTTTTCTGGAGAACACGTGGACATTTGTATTGTAGCCAATTTTAGGGACCAGCGGCATCACCGCAAATGGCAGCAGATTTATAGCCATTTTACTTTGGAGTTGGTTTATTCTGTTACAAAAAATCAAAATCATGTGCCTGGTGCAACCCTAAGATCACTGCACCAAATGTAGTTGTTGCCCTGTACTGACTGTTGTGTCTGAAAAGATTTGAAAATAGCACAGGTACGGGATCCGTTTTTTAGAAACCCATTAACCTGAAAGCTCTGAATTAAGGAAAGGCTGGCTCCCATAGACCCATTTTATCCAAATAATCCAAATTTTAAAATATTATTTCCTAAAAGTCTTTAATAATGAAACAGTACCTTGTACTTGATCCAAACTAAGGTATAATTAATCCTTATTGGAAGCAAAACTAGCCAATTGGATTTATTTAATGTTGAAATAATTTTCTAGTAGACTTAAGGTATTAAGATCCAAACTACGGAAAGATTCATTATCCGGAAAACCCCAGGACCCAAACATTCTAGATAACATGTCCCATACCTGTACAGTCAAAACCATTTGTTCATGACCAGCATACTATTATAGCACAGTGTAATGTTCAGAGACATTATGAATCAGTTCAGACATTATGTTTGGAGGTATGTACACATGTTGGAGACCAGAAGAATTAAAGGTTAGCTAAGCTATAGTAATTATTTTACTCTCTTCTGGGATTCATCTGTAAAGCAGTCATAGGCAACAAAGAAATGATGGATCCCTGAGGCCCAATGTGATTATCTACTGCTGTCTCAGGCTTCCCCAGATAATGGTAGGCACAAAGGGCAACGGAACATCTGTATATCTGGTGTTTCTTTGGTTACTCAGCTCGATGTCTAGCAAACAGCCAAGCAACATCTATTGTACATAAGAAATAACACAGCAGCCTGATGCACTGCTACAAGGTGAATAGCAGTGGCAGAACTATAGAGGAAGCATACTCTGCAGTCGCAGGGGGCCCAGGGGAAAGGGGAGCCTGGACTGCGGGGTCCGTTTCCTCTATAAAGAACTCCCCTCCTTCCCCAGCCTCTCTCTTACCTCCGGCAAGGTATCGGAGATGGAGATTGGAGTGCGCTGAGCCCCTCTGAAGATTATTTTGCAGGGGGGCCCTGGTTATCAGAGTGGCCTTGTGAGATGGCTATAAAGGCAAATGAGCAGCGCCGGATTTCAATGAGGGGCGCCCCTAGGCCGTGCGGTCCTAGCGCCCACCCCACCTCCCCTTCCCAGCGCGCCGGCAAAAAACGCGTAGCTGTTGTAATTGAATGGGGACGCACACGTCCCCATAATGCGGCTGGGCGGCATGCCGCCCCTATTTTTTTGCTGCCCTAGGCCCGGGGCTATGCGGCCTTGCCGCAAATCCGGGCCTGCAAATGAGGTTAAGCTTTGGCATAACTAGATGTTACTGGGTCGCACAGTAAATTTAGGGCCCCAAAATATTGATAAGTTGACCTATTTTACCATTAGTTAGTGCTGTACTGGGCCCCCTACAACCACAGGGCCTGCTTCCTCTGTTGTTACTTTGGTAAAAAACATCAATGTTTATACACTAAATGGTTATGTGGTGGGAGCCTCCTTAATTGAGAGGAATTGTGGGTTTTTTGTGGATAACAAGCTGTGTAACTCTAGGCAGTGTCACTACTAAAGCAAATAAAGTTTTTTGCTTAAACAAGGGCATTACCTCGAGGGATGAAACCATAAGTTTGCCTCTTTATAGATCCCTGGTAAGGCCTCACCTTGACTATGCAGTACACTCTACCTGCTAATTATTATTATTATTATTAATAATAATAACCATCTCAGGACTGTGCTGCAGGTGGGGAAGTAGGAGCTTAAAATAAAGCTGCCATTTATGCTTAGCACCAACTTGAATTTAGAGCCTGTGTCTGATCCATTCAGTCACAGTGATTAGGGAAGTGATCTGGAAAGGTTGCTTAAAAAGACAGCTGGCACAGAGAGCAGCAACAGCATTCTGCTTTATATGTAGGAACATTAGCAATTTAGAAACAGGGGGCCAAGCCAGTAGAACTTTTATACAGATCCCTGGTAAGGCCTCACCTTGAGTATGCAGTGCTATACTCTCTACCTGCTTTTATTATTGTTATTATTAATGATAATAAAAATAATAAGAATAATAATACACTCAGGACCTCTGTATATAGGGTTGCCACCTTTTAAAAAAATAAATTACCCGCCATGGTGGGGGGCGGAAAAGAAAGGGGCGGGCGTGATGCAAAAAGGGGTGGGGCTGATGAGGGGCACCACAAAAAGGGTGGAGCCACGGGGAGTAGCATCACAAAAGGGGTGGGGCCACCGCCCAAAGCCGACGAAAATTTTCATCGGCGGGCAGCGGATTTTGTAAATGGTATTACAAATTACCGGCAGCTACATTGCCGGTAAATTTGTAATACCGGCCGGGTGGCAACCCTATCTGTATATGGGGGAGTAGGAGTTGAACCTGGGAGAAATATATCTACCTTCAAACTCTAATTCATGTACAATACATCTGTAGCAGAGCTAAAGTAACAATTAAAAAATGGTGTCGCTGTATTGTAGCATTGCATGCCTTATTAAATAATGCCTCTTGTGTATATCCTTCTTTCTGCTGCTGTAATGCTGAAAATTAAGCTGCCATTTATGCCTAGCACCACCTTGAATTTAGAGCCTGTGTCTGATCCATTCAGTCTCAATAATTAGAGCAGTGATCTGGAAAGGTTGCTTAAAAAAACAGCTCCCATTTACAAAAGACTATATATATTAAGAGGGACAATAGAGGATCCTACAAAGCAGACACAGGCAGGGAACTCCCCCAGTCTGTTCACACAGGTCATAATAATAGTGAGAAGGCTTAAGCTTGCAGGAAACGGAGTACTTAATTAATCATGGGGAGCAAAAGGATTAAAGGGGAAGGAAGGGGGTGGTCACAAAGTAAAAAGTACCTGGAAATCGGAATGTTTATTTGCACCCCCCCTCCCATGTTTTGTGGATCTTGTCCTTAAAGGGCAACTAAAGTCTAAAATAGAATAATGTTAGAAAGGCTGTATTATGTATACTAAATATAAACATGAACTTACTGCACCAGCAGCCTAATAAGAAATGATTTATGCTTTCAAAGTTGGCGCAGGGGGCTGTCATCTTGTAACTTTGTTAGACATTTCTGCAATATCAAGACTCGCACATGCTCAGTGTGGTCTGGGCTTCAGTTGGGAGGTTAAGCTTAGGGATGGTCATAAATTATCAAAACAGCACAAGTCAAATAATATCTGCCATAGAAGTCAATACAGCAAGACTGATGATTAATCAGAATATTAAGACTGCACTGAGTCTCTGGATACAAATCTCTACAGGAATCCAACAATGCTGCTCAAGTTCTGGGAAGTAAGGCGGGGGCTCCCCCTGCCATTTGAAAGTATGATCGTTTACCTGCACAGCAGTTGGGGACCGTCTGACAATTCCTATCCACAGCAGCAAAAGAAGGGGGAATATCACTGCATACAGTCAGGTTTATTATAAAAACAGTAGACATTTTTTAATTAAAGTATATTGGAGATAGATTTATTTTTTATTAACGAAAGTAAAAATGGGATTTTATATTTTTGCCTTTACATCCCCTTTAAAGCCTTAGACGACAGTAGGGGCTGTTTATGAATGCAAATGTATAGTACAAAGTGCAATTTCTGATGCAAATAGCAATGTTTTTTCTATAACTAAGTGTTTTTAAAAAATAATTCCAGCATAAAAGCGCCCCATGCATCACAACTGACACAACTGCATGTGTGTATCAACAAGTTAGATGCAAGTTGCGGAGAGTGCATAACTTTTCTGCCTTAAAATGACATTAGCACAGCACTCTTTAGGCACAAGTCTGCTGCTTCTGTTGCATATATTCTGTGTTTCAGCAGAGGTATTCTGCCCACTGGGTGCTGCACCCTTACCTCCACCCAGTCTTGATTGGGGCTACAACAAGATAAAATAAGATAAGTGAGGGGGCAAAGGGGGGTTGTGGCTGGGAGGATCAGAGACAGAAGGGGGTTGTGGCTGGGGTGAGGAGTCCTGAGGCAGATGGGATTGTAGCTGAGGCGGGGGCCAGTCTACGGTCTCTTGAGGAGGCAGTCCTGATGAGCCCTGGACCACCCCAGCCGAACACTGTCAGCAAGTCTCAGTTGTGCAGTTTTCTGAGGCCAGGATTGTCCTATATAATGTGCCTTAATCTTCCATGACATTCCTGTGATTTCCAGTAGCACCGTCCCTCTCTATCAGTGCTGCAGTGTCCCTCCTGCTTATCCATTAACATGGGGACACAAACATCAAGGTTATTTCAGAGCAGAATGATTGATTATCTTCTGTATCTTGGCAGCAATATAGCAGATCACTTTGGCTCCGACGCTTGGAGATTTTCATACAGAAGCAACACTGGTTTCTATCAGAGAGTTTGGTAAATATAGGATTTGGCTTTATGTAAGAAATGTTGCACCGACTCCAGAAAGAGATACTGTAAAGCATTGTTAGCACTGCTGCCTGAGTCTGTTGCATTATTACTTATAAGAACCAGATTGAACTGATTCTTTAATCCAAGGCTCCTGCTTTCAGGTACGTCTGGGCCCCCACAGCCAGAACTACACTCAAGCAGGAGAACTTGAATATAATAAGAAAGACAATAAAGGAAGTAACCAAGTCATCTCATCTTGGGGTTTCAATCCACCTCTACATGGGACCCTACAAGGGAAAAACATCTCTACTAAAGTCCTGATTGATTGCCCAAACAGCCCAAGAAAACCATTCTGGTCAGCACCGTCGCTATCTTTTAACTTACTATTCCTGAAGTTGGGAAGAAAAAAAAAGCAAATTAACTTAAATAAAGTAGGGCAGGCAAGAAAGAAATGTTCTGTGCTTTCTAAGTGATGGCCCTGGTCCAACAGTCATGGCAGTAGATAAACCATAAACAGAATAAAATTTACTTTTGTCAAGATGAATAAAATATGGGATCTGCAATTTCTGTGATTTGTGGGTTGCTTCAATAATGGGTTATCCCAAAGGTCCTATGGTGGCCCCCATGTGGTACCATTGGGTTCTGAATAAAACTTTCTAACATTGGAAGTTACATATATTTTGTATAAGTTATGTAAATTGCACATGTGTAGGGGGCCAATGATGTTGCTGTGGGCAGCTGTGATTCTTAAGGTGGCCATACCGCTCGTTTGGCGATCTCTCCCCGTATGCCCACCTTGAGATATCTGCCCTACGGCCCAACAATCAGATCATAATGCAAATGTTTTTTTTTAACTCAACAGAGAACAGGAAATTATTTGGGCTAACGTCTCTTTGACAGTCCAGGAGCAGTCATCTCAAAACTTGCAGGTCTGCCTTGAGTTAGTTGGCAGTATTTTAATGGGTGTAGGGGCTGTATCAGTTTTGGGGTTTATATCAAGGAAAGCAGGTGCCACATATATGTCGTCAAATGGTGGGGTCCGCTGTGTCCATCTTAAAATGCTAGTGCACTTTGTGCCTCTAATGCTGCTGTCCCAACCAGGGGATGTTTTTTTGAAAATGGTATTTGGTGGGGTAGTCACAAAGTGGGTGTAGCTGAAAAATTCTGCTGCAAATGGAAGACCTTATTAGTGTTCCTTTTTATGATTTTCAAATGTTGAGAGGCATGCGGTAATATCTAGTTACGCCACTGCCCCTAGTGCTGCTGTGAAGATTTCTTATATCTCCACTTGCCATCCTCCTTCATTCCGAAATACCCTCCGCACATCGCAGGCGATCAACAATCTGGTCGCAATCAGAGATACCATTCAGTCGCCACCAATGCCAAAGTTACTGGACATGGATTAGATGAGGTGCGGCCCCCTTTTCATTTACACAATAAATCCACAGCAACATCAGTGGGCACCTGCCAACCCTTACTGTATCACACCGGTCCCTAAATTGGGCATCTGAATGACGTGCAATGAAGGGGGTTATATGAATAAAGTGCTGCTGGTGAAAGGGGGTATAATGTAGGAGCTGTATTCATTTAGACTAAATGGCAAGGTGCAAAAAAATAATAATGGGTTTAGTTCTCCTCTAAATATCTGAATACTCCAGCCTACAGGAACAGTATGATATGTCATAATGTACTTTTTATGCAACCTCTTTACCTTTAGATTGTAGTAGCTTGCAATTGTATTTTCATATATTCCTTTTCATTTATCCCCCTCTTAGGGTAGGACTTCACAGACGATTTCCGAGCGATCCGACAACCTGCGCAAAAATGCTGGCCTCACGTCGGATGCAACAGATATATGGAAATGTCGGATGAAGTCACATCGGTGATCCGACGCGACACGACTATCGGATGCAAACGCAGCGTGCAGCGTCTGCATCTGACAGTCATGTTGCGTCCGAATAACGATGCAACACCATCCGACAATGCATTCACTTACCTGCGTTTTTGCGCAGTGCGTCAGATCGCACAGAAAACGCCCGTGTAGTCCTACCCTAATTTATATGTCATTCTGACATTGTGGGATTGATTAGCCTTAGATTGCAGACAACTGTTTTGGGGCAGGAGGCACCTGCTATGAAGTTGTAGGCTGTGTATGGATAGAGAAATCATTATGCTAATTAAACAGAATTAACTCATGCTCTGTGTTTATTATTGTCACCTGGGAGTAGAACCTTTTAACAACTTCCAGTCATTAGGCTTTGGATCATGGCCAAAAGGCATCTCCCACATTGGTGTGCCACGTGAGGCTGCCATTCCTTAGCCCCGCCCACCAATGACATCATCACTCTAATGACATTGTTCACTTCCTTTGCTTTTTAACTCGGCTCTAATTTGCCATTAGCTAAAAGAATAGAAACAATAAATATATTCCTGCTATGATAATGCCAGCCAGCTGAGTAGCCATCCTCTTAGTGGGTACATAAACACAGTAAGAAGCAGCGTCTGGGGTGTTAATCTATGGCAGCTCAGTAATGAGCAAATATCAGCATATTTTTTATTTATTAATATGACTGGGAGCTGCCATACGGCTTTAAAGGGGTCGTTAACCTTTAAATTAACTTTTGACGTGATGTAGAGTGATATTCATTTTCAGTTTGTGTTGTTTGTTGTTTTTGAGTTTCATTTCCATTCAGCAGATTTGGAATTTTGAAATTTTCTATCCTCCAGTTTGGAATTTCAGCAGCACTCTGGTTGCTAGGGTCTAAATTACCCTAGCAACCAGGCATGGATTAAAATGATAAGATGGAATATGAATAGGAGAGGAGAGAAAAATAAATTAGCAAGTGCAATGAAACTGCAGCCTCGCAGAACATTTGTTTTTATAGACGTCCCCTATTTGAAAACTGAAAAGAGAAGGCAAATAATTCAAAAACTATTGAAAATAAAAAATATACAAAATTAGCCATTCTATAACATGCTAAAAATTAACTTGAAGGTGAACCATTCCTTTAACCTGTATGTGGGTTGGTGAGACAGACAACCTTATCTCTCACATGATCACAATATAAGTTTGACATTACCTACACTATCTACTGACAAAAGCAACTGTCACTCAGGGAGACACCTTTATTCTGTCAGATGGGAAGGCCCCAGAGATTATTGATGTATATATGGATCTCTATCTCAATGTACTGCACTTCTTTCCTCTCTCTTATGGTTTCCTGTTAAATGGCCTGCACAGTACAAAACGTTTCCCCTCAATGTAACAGCCCCGATATCATCTGTGCCTCTGTAACTGTATATAAATAAATATATATCATGTACATGCTGAGGTCTGTCACACATAAAACACGGTGACACCATTAACCATTTCCTGTGCGGCTCTTGTTGTCTACAGCTGCCCCTGCTCGCATGCTGATGATCAGTTCTAAACTGTAAACCACTGTAAACGTTTGTGTGTGTATATATAGATATATAGATATATAGATATATACATTTCCTGACCCATGGATATTCTCATGGCATTGCACAAATATTTTCGTTATACGCTAACTATTGCTCTATGTGTTTCATGTTAATTAAGGGAGGATAGTGCAGGATAGTGTAGGGGGCCCCAAATATGAGGAGGATTTTCAGCTTGCTGCCCTCCAGATTTTCGCAGACTGGAACTCCGTTGAATACATAGATAAATAAAAGGAGGTATTATACCGTATGACTTAATCAGTATGGAGTATGATGGTTACAGAAAAACAAATGCTTTCTACTACCCCTTTGAAGGGGAATGCTGCAAAAATATAACTTAAGCTTTTTGAAAACTAAACATAATTTCAAGCAACTTTACAATATACAAAAATAAGCAGATTTTTCATTATTTTTAATGGTTTCTGACCATTCCCTAAGCCTAGACCTCTGCTCTCCTGCTGATCTGTCTGACTACTTTGCTGAGGTGGCTGACTATTGTTACTTTGTATTTGCATACGGAACGCATATTAGGACATCGTCAGGGGAAATCCATCCCCTGTATGCGATCTCCTATGCTAGAGGAATGCAACGTCGCCTGCTTTTACACTCACCCCTCCTCAACGCAGACGTCACACCTCGCTCCTCCCTTCTTAGCTGTCAGCTCCTGCTCCTCACTCCTCAGCCATCAGTCCTGGGCCCTCGCTCATCCCTCCTCAGCTATCCTTCCTGGGTCCTAACTTCTCCCACCTCAGCCGTCAGCTGTAGCTCAAATTTGATTGCTACAATTAAAAAACCTAAAACGCTAAAAGGAATTGGCTAAAAGGAATGGCAAGAACAAGTAACTATAATCAGGGCTCAGGGCTGAATATGTGCACCCTGAGAAGTGAGAAGCAAGAGCTGACGACCCAGGACGGATGGCTGAGGAGGGAGGAGTGAGGAGCGAGGACCCAGGACTGATGGCTGAGGAGAGAGAAATGAGGCGCAAGAGCTGATGGCTAAGGAGGGAGGAGCGAGGTGTGACAGCCTCGGAGGATGGGTGAGTAAAAAATGTTGCATTCCTCTTGGTTAGGACAGCGCATGCAGGGCAACAATTTCCCCTGACGATGTCCTAAAATGCGTTCCGTATTAGCAGCCATCTGTCCTCAGCCTGCATCCTCCAAACCCCACAATTCCCTGCACACATGATTTCAAAAAGGGTGGTCATTGGTTTATCCTAACACAAAATTATTCATAGATTAAATTGGTTAGTTGTTCTATCTATTATCCTCTTACATATGTATGCATGTATATTCGCCGACTCTGGATGATACTGCTAGAAAGAAGAAGATACTTTCTCACAATGGTTGTGTTGTAAGTTACTAATGCAACAAATATGGTTTACAGCAAATTAAGTGTAGTTTTAGTGTAGTTTAGTTGTAGATGTAGTCCTTTTTTTTTTTGTACTGCATGTCACTTTGGGTAATTCACAAAGTAAGTATAAGAAAAAGCTCTGGTTCACTTAAAACTTAAATTTATTTCTCTGGAACACTTTATATAAGGATTGATACAAAGAAGGTGATACCGGAAATAGAGTAAAATGTACTCTGAGATGATACTTTAGCTTAAAGATTATTACAATGTTTTATTTTTGATTATTATATTCTACTTGGACTTCTCAGTTTTTATGGTTCGAAAAGGCCTGCAAAGAGACAATTTGCTTTATATAAACCTAGGCCTAGTTTCTATCTTTATACAAGAAATACTGTATCTTTAACTATGTTATGTTAAAATGCCGTATATGTTATTAAGCATTTAACTAAACAAGGCTATGTACATTATATATATATTGACTTTTATGCAAAGTCTGTGTTGTAAAATTTAAAAATTGCCCAATAAAAAACATTGAATTAAAAATGATTTCAAAAAGGAAAGGAACATCACAGTGCAATGCATTGTGGGTTATTTCGTTCCTGCATACTGTCTGTAAACTGTGGAGGAGTTGTTACAATTTGTAACATCAGTGTTTAGTCCCTCCTTCCCTGCCAGGATTTCAAATGATGTAGAAAGAGAAGAACTGTTAAACAGCTGGATTTCAGCATAGAAAATTACATTTATTCATACTTTTTGAAGAAACAGGTAACTGTGATGTTTATATTAGGGGTTTCTGTGTTATATAGGCCTCTTTATCAAATTTTGGTTTGGAAACTGGAGTTCAATCTTTAAGGATCCTTGCATTATAGGGTTATAGGGTTACACAATGCATGTACCACATGGAATTTCCCATGTTGCTATAAATATAACCCACTGAATGATGGGAGACTCTGTGTCTCTGTGATTTATTTGGCCATTTAAAAAAAAAAAAAAAAAAAAAAAATCGCTTCCTTTTAGTTTGGCAAGGAACCAGTGACCAGGCAGGCAGTGGACTAATAAGTGAGTCTCCCAGAGTGTTGGACCCGGCTAACTAATCAGCACAGGCTCATGAATTCTGATTGAAGCCCAGTGTTTAGTGGTTCATTATTTCTATTATATTGTCTGTTTTATAGGATTGCTGGTAATCTGATGGCAAATTGAAGTCTTCCCTTGGTGTGAATAAGAGAAAGTGCTGACTGGCAGGAATCCCACAGAGCTGGGCAATGTCTCACACAGCAATTGACAACCACCAGTGACTTCAGCCTGTATAAATAGCCCACACTGCAATACTACCGGGTGTCATGTAAATCCATTTAGCCTGCTGCTGCACAGGCCTCTCTCTCTATATATATATATATATATAGAAAAGGATGATAACATAATATAATCTATTTAAACACATACATCATGTATTGCTAGCTTGTAAACCTAGCCTATTCTTTTAAATGGGTAGTTCACCTTTAAGTTAACTTTTAGTATGCTATAGACCATCCAGCTCAAAACAACTTTCCAATTGTTCTTTATTATTTATTTTTTATCGGTTTTAAATGATTTGCTTTCTTCTTCTCACTCTTTCTAGTTTTCAAATGGGGGTAACTGACCCCATCTTAAAAGCAAATGCTTTGTAAGGTTCCAGATTTCTTGTTATTGCTAATTGTAATTACTCATATTTGTATTCAGGCCTTTCCGATTCATATTCCAGTCTCCTATTCAAATCAGTGCATGGTTGCTAGGGTAATTTGGACCCTAGCAACTAGATAGCTCTAACTGTAAAGCTAGAGCTGCTGAATAAAAAGCTAAATTAATAGAAAAAAACACAAATAATAAGAGATTAAAACCAATTGCAGATTGTCTCCGAATATCACTCTCTTAATCATACCAGATGTTTATTTAAAGGTGAACAACCCCTTTCCTCTTTTAGATATTAGGCAGCTCCCCATCTGAGCAAACACTGAGCTGTGTAACCCCTGCAGCCCCAGTAACATTGTAATGTGACAACGATTCATAGAACTCCAGAAAGTGCCTGAAACAAAAAATGTTAAATGTAACTTTCCAATATTCTGTGTCCCTGCAAAACTACAGTAATACAGCCATTTGTAAATGAGAATTGTTCTTTTTTTTTGTTTTTAATGGAACAACTTTAACTTTGAAACATTCAGCATGTGTATGAATTGAGACACCCAAGGCTTTACTTGAGTCTGTTACATTCGGTTTGGTACAGTCATTGCTGGCAAAGCCTCACAGTACAGCTATAGAACCTGTTATCCAGAATGCTCAGGACCTGGGGGTTTCTGGATAACGGCCTTTCCGTAATTTGGATCTTAATACGTTAAGTCTTCTAGAAAATCATGTAAACATTTAATAAACCCAATAGGCTGGTTTTGCTTCCAATAAGGATTAATTATATCTTAGTTGGGATCAAGTACAAGCTACTGTTTTATTATTACAGAGAAAAGGGAAATAATGTTCAAAAATGTAGATTATTTGGATAAAATAAAGTCTATGGGAGTAGTCCTTTTCGTAATTAGGAGCTTTCTGGATAGCGGATTTCCAGATAACAGATCCTATACCTGCATTGCACAAAGTTGTGATTGAGGAAGCTGCCATATTGCTGACATGGGGCTGATATGAAATGTGAGTGTGTAGCACACAGCTGGCAGGGAACATGACAGGAAGGGATGGATAAAGAGTTTCCATGTGTCTCTGTTATTAGAGATGTGACTCACTGGGTGGCACGTGTTTGCTGTGGTTTCTTGCCTGGGCATGACTAGCTACATACTGTATGACTACTCCATAATTAAACAGCATATGATCTCCATCAGTATTCCGGCATGGAATTATAGTGAAACATGGATGATTATTGTGTGCTCTCATACAGACCAGCCCTTTTTAGTGTAGTATATATATATATATATATATATATATATATATATATATATATATATATATATATATATATATATATATATATATATATATATATATACACTAGTGACAGTGACCAGCTCCATGTTGTAGCTCCCACCCTCTCCAGCTATAGTCAGGTGATCCCACTGGTGTCTAATAAAAGGGCAGTCAAGTTTGGGAGTTTTACTTTGAAAGCAGCAAGTAAGTTGCAGGTAAAACTTAGTCCCTTTGTAAAATGTATAATTAAGCAATAGAATTCTTAATGAATCAGATGAAAATTGAGCATAGGACTGGCCAGATATGGGATGACTTTGACGTAGTTGGCCAGCTTAAATATATTGCAATATATGGACAAACATTCCCTATTTTATTTAAAGAGTAAAGGTGGCCATACACGGGCCGATAAAAACTTGCCGACAGACCGAGTTGGCAACTTATTGGCCCGTGTATGGGGGCCCCCGACGGGCTTCCCCGATCGAGATCTGGCCGAAAGTCGGCCAGATCTCGATTGGATGGGACTAAAAATCCCGTTGGATCACGGCCGCATCTGTTCGTTGATGCGGTCCCGCGAACCGACCACCCGTTCGCTAGGATCCGATCGTCGGGCCCTAGGGCCCACGATCGGATCAGTCCGATATTGCCCACCTCAAGGTGGGCATATCGGAGGGAGATCCGCTCATTTGGCGACATCGCCAAACGAGCGGATCTCTCCACGTATGGCCACCTTAAGGCATTTTTCAGTAGCAGTATTCACAAAATGTCTCTGTCTTAGATATATTGATAATGGGTTGAGTGCAGAGGACTCTTGTATTTGTCTATATGTATTTTGTGGTCACAGCCTCATTGCACCCCCGATTTTAAAAATTAGTGGTGAGCACAACGTTCCCTTGTTTGTTATAGTTATAAAGGAGCAGTGACCAGCTCCATGTTGAAGCTCCCACCCTTCCCAGCTGTAGTCAGGTGATCCTAAATTAGTCAATGCTAGCGCAACTTTGCTTCGTTTGGCGCAGTAACGGTAGCTCATATTTGTCAGCGTTCGCCGCCCTGGACGCAACTTCCGATTTTAGTGAATTAGCGTTGTCCTGGCGAATCTACGCTTGGCAAAGTGTTGCGCTGTGAGCGAAGCCGTTGCTGGCGAATTTACGGAGGTTAGTGAATTTGCACCTAGATGTACACGATTAAATCTTGTGAGCTATGGATTTCACTTCACAATGATGTGGATTGGGAGGCTCCTTGTGCTAATACAGAAACTCCTGACAGATCTATTTCAGCATAAAGGCACGCATGGGATCTATGTAAATTAAACATTTCACAAAGGGAGGAATATTTCAATATAATTCTCTGCTACACACTGAAATAGCCCATTTATTAATAAGCATTCATTCAATTCCATTTATGCTAATGTACATGTACAGCTACTTATTATTATCAGAGAATAAAGTGGGTGCAGGGGAGAGGCTGGCGATGAAAGGCAGGTGGGTACCAGAGAAGCAGGAGTGATGGAAAGGGTAAGTCCTCCTATCAATTCCTTCCAGCTCTGTCACTTACAGTTCCCTACACACCACATGGTTTTTAACCATATTTTTTTACCTGTCTTAGAAATTAAAAAATATCTATGGTTTTGTCATGTGTTGCACTGATCAGCGCACAACAGTGAAATGGAAAGTACTCTTATATTCAAACTTTATTGGTCCTTGCGGGTGGATGAAAAGGCAGTGAAACAGTCACAATTAACCCTCATGTATAATGTAATATTTATTATCTTGGGAGTCAGCCAACAACTGGGGGAAGGAGGTGCTGCTCTCTATAAAGCTCAGTATCTCTGCAGTAGATAACAGGGGGGTATGAGGATTAAAAACAATCAGAGGTGATTAGTGCACTATTCTAAACACTTTCACAATTCACATTGATTTTTTCCCCAGTTTTCAGGTTATTAGCAGTTTTTACACTGTTTACATCTTGAATGTGAAATAGCGTCACCTGGATTTAGACGGATCTAGCAATAAGGTTCCCAGAATACGCTGCTAATAGGTGTAAGTTGCTTGGCAACACTCATGGCATTTAGGGTTGATATCTGGCCAGTAAATATGATAAACAATGTCAGTGCTGTTAAAGGATAAGGGAACTTTCACTACCAGTCTGGTATGACTTCAAATACAATTCCAAGTATAATGTATTGGCACAACTGCAGCTAGAGATGTGGTGGGTCAGTGTGTGTCCAGAGTGGGTCTTTTGGCAGCAAGGACAGTATTATTGTCATTTCTCTTTCCATATGAGATGTTCTTATATAGCCCTATGGCTAGCTACTTATCTAAAGGGATCATTTTCTACAATGCATTAACTCCATCTAGTGGCACTTTGTATGTACTGCAAGCAAACACACAATTCCTCTATCCAGACACATCAACCATTTTATGCAACGTGTTAAAAATTAGTAATTCATAGGTCTTTTGTTTTTCCTTTTAAAGAATCAGCAAAAAGTAACATTGCACCCTGCGCTTCTTGTGCCCTTTAAAGGCCAGGTAACCCTTTGCATTCAGTTTTAGTATGTTATAGACTGGCCTATTCCTAATTTTCACTTGTTCATCAATTTCCATTTGTTATAGTTCCTTCATTATTTGTCTTCCTATTCTGTCCACTCCATGAAAGAATATCAAATGTTCTGTGATACTCTCTATTATGCCCTCCCATGTTTATTTTCCATCCTAATGGGCAACCCATTCTGTGGTTACTAGGGTGACTGGGTCGTTAGCAACCAGATAGCGGTTGAAATTCCAAACCAAAATGTTCATTAGGGTTGTAACAACAGAGGAAGCAGAACTGCATCTATTGGGGGGCCTGGGAACCTTTATGAAAAATGTCAGTTCTAAAGTTTAGGAGACTTTTGATGTGGGGCCCAGATTCTTGAAGTCACTGCAGAAGATAAAGTGGCAATTTGCCTACAGGGTCTACAACAGGGGTGGCCAAAAGGTAGATTAGGATCTCCCAGTAGACCTTTAGCTGATGATCAGTAGATCTCAAGACACTGGCAACAAACAGCTTGTCTATATCACCCTCCTGTTTCATGCTTTTCATTCATTATGTTAGACCTCACATTAGTAAAGTATGGGCACTCCTGATCTACATGTGACTAAACCACAACCCCAAGCACATTCATGTTTGTGAGGCACATTATATCCAAATGAGGTTTCTAGCAGAACATGGAAACCTGCAGGTCAGACAGGTAGCACTCAGGGAGTGGGTTATATGAGTAGGGAGTATCACATGAACGACTCACCTTGCTCGGGGAAGGACAGTTTTGGGAAGCCAAAATATTGTTGGGTCCACAAAACTTTTCACAGGGGGCACGTCTGCTAATACTTCATGTATTGCCCCTGCCCCATAACACACTCCCAGCTTCCATTATTCTTAAGCCCTGGCCCTCCCTTTCCTGCTATAACAGCCTCTACTACTCCATGAAGACTTTTCTTCCATTCAGGTATAAAAGCACTAGTGAGTTTAGGCCCTGAAGTTGAGATCAGGCCTGGACTGGCAATCGGAGGGTTCTAGCAAATGCCAGAAATCTTAGCAAACCCATTACTTTTTTTAAACATATAGGCGTGGTGTGCATTTAAATTACACAAAAATGGAAATATATATACAGTATTTGACCTGACCTACAAATTCTTAGGATCTATTGCTTCTCATTCTTCATGGATAGATCCCTCGCCCGCTCCTGTTTTCTCAAAGGTCTCATTTTGTCTGAAATGCAAAGAATATAACGTTGACTTTTTTCACTATATTTGGTCATGTCCAATGATAAAGATTTTATGGGAGAAAATCGAAAGTTTCATTAGAGTCAATTAATATAAATATTAAATTGGGTCCAGAATTTGCACTTTTAGACATGAAAGTTTCATCTGTTAAGGCAAATAATGTCCTTTTTGTCAACTCTTCAGCTAAAGGTTCTTGATTTTTGTCAACTATAAGCAGCCACTAGGAAAGCTATATTTTTGTTCTGGATAAGAGAACCCCCCCCCACTCTGAAAGATGTACTTTCATATTTACTTAGCTTATGTATTCAGGAGGTTCTTGGATTCAGAATGGGGGATTATTGCTTGAAGGAAAGAATAAACAATTTATAAAGAATCTTTAGATGACAACAAAAATAAATGTATCCATAAACTCATGGGGAAAGCTGATAATTAATTAATTCAGGAATTAAACTAGGTTGTCACCCCATTCATGTAAGTTTTTTATTTCTAAAATGTGTTTACAATTTCTGTCTTTCTGAACTTTAAAGTTCCTGTGTTTCGAGCAGGAGGGAATATTGAATAAGTGAGAAACAGGTCAACAATATTTGTTTATTATTTAAGAAAAAATCTGTATGATAATCCTTTGAAATATGAAACTGCATGTTTATTTCCATGTCGTGAAATGATCATAATGCTTTGTTGTAAAATTCAATAAAAAGAGTTTGAAAAGACAAGAGAGATCCCTTGCTCTGGCTTTCAGCACCACCTTGTGGCCATGAATGAGAATGAACTAAGAGAGTCCCTGGTCTAACACAAGACTCTCACCTTCTAGGAACCACAACTCCCAGCACCCCATGTCTGTTGTTGATGGTCTGGGAATGCAGCGACGAGAGTTTACATTGATCAGTTCACATTCCGTTGCTCAATAATAGTGAGATATAGTTTATTGCAGGGATGCTGCAAGTTGATCCAGGGACTGGTCTGATTGCCATTTTGGAGTCAGGAAGGAATTTTTTCCCCTCTGAGGCAAATTGGAGAGGCTTCAAATTGAGTTTTTTTGCCTTCCTCTGGATCAACTGGCAGATAGGTAGTTAATAAAAAAAAAAAAAAAAAAAGGTTGAACTCGATGGACATGTGTCTTTTTCAACCTTACTTACTATGTTACTATGTTACTATGTTATCTGTGAGCTGTAACATTACATTTGCCCCACTATGAGACATTAGAACATATGCAGATGTGGAATCCCTCCGGAATATTTGTGTTCCATGCTGCTGTACTGAGACTGTACTGAGACTGTACTGAGACTGAACTGAGACTGTACTGAGACTGAACTGAGACTGTACTGACACTGAACACAGACCTTTCCTGCACTACGTGTAACTAAATCCCCCTTACACTGATGCACAATAAGGCAGAGGGCCCCCCAAAATATTGAAATGCATGACATTTTTATTTTTTTTCAGACCCATACCCAGACTGACTTTGTGCTTGCTTCTTCTCTCCCTTGTTTTTCACAAATGTATTCATTCACATTAAAGAGTAAGTTACCAACCAAGGCAAAACATAACAGTAACTCTTATGGCACCCCTCCCATGCCATTACCCAAAAAACCTTGCCATATAGTATTGAATGCTTATGCATAGAAAGGAAATAATGCGAGTGCATTAAAGAACACTTTAGTGTAGTGATAACATTGAAAGCAGACTAAAGCCTGTATTTTATATACTAAACTTACTGGCCCAAATACTAAACTTACTGGCCCAATCAACAGGCTTGGCAGCCTCTAATGAGCCACTGTGCACAACCATGTAGTCAGGGATGTTAAAATATATTTTTTAGGGATGCGCCGAATCCAGAATTCAGTTCAGGATTAGGCCTTTTTCAGCAGGATTCGGATTAAGCTGAATCCTTGTGCCTGGCCGAACCGAATCTGAATTTTGATATGTAAAATTAGGAGATAAAAAAATGTTTTTTTCCCACTTTTTCCCTTCCCTAATTTGCATACACAAATTAGGATTCAGTTCAGTATTCGGGCGAATCTTTCATGAACGATTCGGTGATTTGGCCGAATCCCAAATAGTGGATTCAGTGCATCCATAATCTTTTTGAGTGTCACTGCACATGCTCAGTGTGTCGCTACTAAGAAGCTAAGCTTGGGGGTCATGGGAAATGATGAAAAAAAGCAGCAGCTGAGGTTTCAACCTCTGTCATAGAAGCTGATACTATAGGGCTCATTATCAGTTTGGATGCAGAGAGCACTGGTTTCTATGCTGTTTCATAATGTGAATTAATGATTAAACACCCTCATATCAGGAATTTAATATAATATATTGTGAGTGGGTCCCTAAACTCATGTAAGTGACAGCAGTGCTGGGAATCAGCAGATAGAAGATGGGGAGATACTGGGGGCACAGATCTTCACTGCTAAAGGGTTATAACAGTCTCATCTTGATACAGAAGCACAAAACAAAGGTGTAGCATCTCTAGTCTATTTCTTCAGTTAGGCTTTAGTTGTCCTTTAAAATGGCACGAAAAGCATCACACCTATAGACGGCATTGGATTTTGCACTATATGGAGTATTAAAGGGGTGGTTAACTCTTAGTATGTTATAGAATGGCTAATTCTAAGAAACTTTTCTATTGGTCGTCATTATTTATTTGTTATAGTTATTGAATGATTTGCCTTGATCTTCTGTCTCTTTTCAGCTTTCAAATGGGGGTCAATGACCCCATTAAAATAACATGCTCTTTAAGGCTACAAATTTATTGTTATTATTAATTACTCAACCTTCTATTCAGGTCCTCTAATATTCATATTCTTTTAGTCAAATCAATGCATGGTTGCTAGGGAAATTTGGACCCTGACAACCAGACTGCTGAAACTTTAAACTGGAGAGCTGCAGAATAAAAAACTAAATAACTCAAAAACCACAAATAATAAAAAATGAAAACCAACTGCAAATTGTCTCAAAATATCACTCTCTACCTCATACTATAAGTTAACTCAAAGGTGGACAACCCCTTTAAGAGCAGCATTTGGCTCTCTGACTCTTATGGCTACAAGTAGAATAACAGGGAAATAACTACATTCTGCACGTGCAATATCTCATCTAATACAAGTTCTCACTTACACCCAGGGTAACTGTCCCTGAACATCGATTTGGGCAACGCTCTTTCCCGACATCACACAACACAGGGAGCCCATACCTCCCAACTGTCCCTTTTTCGGAGGGACAGTCCCTCTTTTGACAGCTCAACCCGCAGTCCCTCATT
The DNA here is from genome assembly GCA_038501925.1 of Xenopus petersii. Taxonomy (NCBI): domain Eukaryota; kingdom Metazoa; phylum Chordata; class Amphibia; order Anura; family Pipidae; genus Xenopus; species Xenopus petersii. The sequence continues at coordinate 35,185,836 of CM076684.1, read as the reverse complement.
TGTACTGGAAAATCCCTCTTTTCTCTGCACTGAACAGCCAGAAAAAGAAACAAAGTTTCTCACTTAATTGGCTTTTAGCAGAGAGCCCAGAACACCTAACAGGTGCAAATAAGATACTTTGTAACAATTTTGAGACACAAAAACACAGTTTAGATAAGGAGAAATATTTTCAAACTTTCATAACCTGCCAAATTTTGTAAAACGAACATGGTAATTAGGGGGTGTGGCCACAGAAAGGGGTGTGGTCAAAAAATGTGCTGCGCTACGTGCGGAAAAAAGAAATTTTAAAAAAAAAGTAAAGTAAAGTAAAAGAAATTTTACTTCCAAAATGTTGGGAGGTATGGGAGCCATTTATATTTAAGCACCTTTACACAAACTGCAAATGATCATAATTATTTATTTGTGTATAAGTTACACTGGACATGTAGAAACAAAACCATGGGAAGATATACAGTTTCAAACCAATCCCCTATAAGATCACAAGCCCTGTCCACAGGCTTACAATCTAATTATATGGGTGGACCCATGAAGCAGGGGGTAAACTTGAAATAAGTGTTAGATTGTAAGCTCTTTAGGATAGGAACCCACTTACGTTTGCCTTTCAGGATTCCAGGCACTTCTGCTTACCTACCTGTTATTTATTGAAACCTTTGATCAGAACGTATTCCCTTGGCTTCCCATCAGAGCTGCTGTAACATAACAAGTGCTGGACACATACAGACAATATTCTGCATAGATACAATTGCTACAGACTCGACAGGCTGAAATAAAAGAACTCAGGGAAGGGGGGCAGGACACAGAGTAGTAATAGTGAGAGAAGATATTAGCTTGAGAAATAATAAGAGGTGTTTCTATACATAAACATATCTGTATTAAACTATTTTTATAGATGCAATCATTCAGAAACGCCTGACACTCACGAGGGGAACAAATCTGGACTTTGTAGGGCACTGATAAGTTCAAGGAAGCAAACAAGTGTCTGGCAATGCTCACGAGGAGGACAGCAAGCCTAGAGCCACACTGAGCATGTGCAGTGCCACCGACACAGTGAGAAGGCCACAAAGATACAGAACTATAGTGTATTTATTTAGAGACATGGATCTTTGCTGTTATACCTTTAGGCTGCTGCAGTAAGCCTTCTGGATAATGTACCCAGGGTCGGACTGGGGGGCCCAGGGCCCACTGGGACCTCTGTCCAGGGCCCCACTTCGTCCTTCCCGTCCACCCCCTAAGAGGCGCACACATGAAGGCGCACTCGGCATAACGCGCATGAGGCGCTGTTTTGTTTTTTTGTGGAATCTCAATACGGGATGAGGGGGTCTGGCCTGGCGGGGGCCCATGAGGGTCCGGACCCATCGGGTTTTTTCCCGTTGTCCCACTGGGCCAGTCGGACACTGAAGGTACCCCATTTCTCCATTTTTATCTGGCCTTTACAATCACTTTCTCCTTGTAAAAGTTACTGGGGGTCATTTATAAACACTGGGCAAATTTGCAACAGGGCAGTAACCGGGTAACCAACCTGCAGCTGACTAAAAAAGCTGGTCGCTGATTGGTCGCTATGGGCTACTGCCCAGGAGCAAATTTGCCCAGTGTTTTCTAAATGAGCCCCACCAGTGTTGGACCAGGAAAAGTCCCGGTGGGCCCAGGTGTCAGTGGGTCCTCATGCCTCTAAACATTTGGCCTATTTCATGGCCATTCGTTATTTCTATGAGAACAAAGAGGCTAAATAGATGGAATAATAGATTATAATATGTAAAAAAGAGACTAGGAGAATAGAGGTTGAGTGAGAAGAGGAATAATAATAGCACTGAGAGTGGGCCTAAGGTTTTTGGGTGGGCCAGTCCCAGTCCGACTCTGAGGCCCACTATGTATTTCAGTAGTAGTGCCATTCTAATATATCAGAGGAGTCCAAGAGCAGTTCTGCATGGTGCAGCTGTACTGATCATAGCTGGCTTGAGGGGGGCTCATTAATTTAGGAGGAACAAAATGGGTTCCCCCTGCCTGTGTACTTTACATTTCAGACACAAGACTGGGGTTGATTCCAGTGAGATGACACCTACTATTATATTATCGACCAGCACCCACTTCCCAACAGGTTTTAGCATGCAACAAAATGACCCATGCTAGAAAATAAAATGGGTGCACTGGAGAAGACAAATAATGAAATGATCCCCCGTGGTTCGCTTGATAAGTCTCTGTTCCAGTTGTACCCCATCATTTTTGGAAAACAGATCAAGTCTATTTAAAAACATCACTTGAAAATATCCTGTTTTATTGACATTTGATTTATTTCACTCTGGCATTGGTCGTACAAAAGAAACCTGTCCTGGGTTTGAATGGTTTAGGCTCTTCAGTGAGACAGACAAGTATTTCCCTGCAGAAAATATGATGATAGCAGAAATACAGGGTGTAATATCGAGTAGAGACTGACGGTGATACTTTCACTTCTCATTATATCTATTTATAAAGAACCGACAAATACTCTGTGGGCTCAGAAGGTCATAGCTGCACACGTACATGCCCTGAGTTCTTATTTAACTTGGTTCAAACAAAATGCAACGACGACTTCTACAGACAAAGGACTAAAAATATAAGAAAGGAGAATAGCAAATCAAATTTGCTGTTGTAAAATGATGTGCTTCGGGCGCCCCAGTGTGGTGGGCACCTGCTACTACAAGGCAGATATAAAAAGATTGCTATATAGTTTGGCAAGAGGGACATGCAGACCGCTGCGTAGATATATATATATATATATAATAATTAAAAAAACAAAAAATAAAACCAGCATTTTCTTTCAATAAATATGTTCCCTGCATACCGCTTCCCATGATACAGCAGAAATATATAGAGAGCTCTTAGCATGTCGGGATATCCCTTTACTTTATATGGCTACCTGGGAAAGATTTAACTTGCAGATGTCTCGGTCTTCCAGGTCCTGTGAACTCTAACTCCCAGCATCCTCGGCAGGCTGTGGATGCTGGAACCGTTCATTCACAAAAGCTGGAGGACTTTGTGTACCAAACTAATGCAGAAAAAAAATGAAACACGCGGAGGAGCAGCAGAGCCTGGGAATCCTGAGTCTCATCTTATCGCTTGGTCTGGCTGGACTGATTAGTAGTGCTGGCTCATTTGTCAGTTATTAGGGCCAGTTCCTCTGCTCTCATGACTTATACAATTTAATCCGAACATCAGGAACCAATTGCACTGGTACAGTAGGTCAGTAGTACCCTGCAGCTTTCCTTAACTAGTTCCTCCATATATCACCAATGAAATATTGCCACATTATACCCAGAAAACACATTCTTTTATATTATAGTAGGTCCATACCAAGACATCGCTCCTATTTCCTGCCTGACCAGAACATCTTGACTTTTATAGTTTTTGTTTTTCAAGGATCCCAGTAAATGTTTTCAGAGGCCGGGTCCGTTCCAGCCCCATGTAGTTCCTTCTTTCCCTCGAGCAGCGGAGCTAGCCGTCTGTTTCGATCTTGTGAGCTAAGGGATGGAAGGAAAAGAAAGATGAGAAGCTGCAGAATAAAGCGGCAGGGGAGACAGATAACTAAACAGAGAATCCAGGTTGCAGCGATGATATGGGATTAGCATGGTCTGTTCCGCTTTCACGGATGAGAGGTTTCCATCGCTCAGATATGCGCTGCACAATGGAAATCCCAGAGCGTTTCTTGCAGCCAGCAGACAAGGCAGAGAAACAAGAGAACATGGACTGAATGGAATATTGCACATTCTGAAGGACAACAGATGCATCATGTGCTTGAAAAACAATGTACTTGTCTTCAGATATATATTAGGACAATACATTATTGATTAATTGGCCTTCAGAAAGGCAGAGAATATTAATTTCAGTGCGGAGGAAGAATTATCCTGCATTCGGGCCTGCTTACTTGCATGGTATTACTACATACGCACAAGAACAAGTCAACCCCAAAATAAAAATCATAATTCTAAGCAACATACCAATATACATTTATTAAACATTATCAGTGCTTTTAAAGTATGTGCAAAAACAGTTGCTATTGAAAGCAGCATTTGCTTAAACCCTGGTTGTTACTTGTAAACAATTTTTGAAAAGTCTTAGTCCCCCAGCAAAGACAGGGTTGCTTATTCTTGTATTAGGCAAAACATTGATATTTGGTTGACATTCCCTTTGCCATTTGCTTGTCCTTACAGAAGTGCTTAGCAGTTAGAACAGACAAGAAAAGGTCACTTCTTGTTTACAGGGGACCTAAACAACCCAAAATAAATTGCTCGGTCCAATATTTGTTATTATTTATATATCTAGTTTTCAAAATGTAAGCAGTTTTCACACTGCTAATAATATAATGAATCTGAAACAGTAGCACCCACTGCTCTTCTGTCTGGCCGGTTATCAGAAAATCATCTATTCTTCACCAATGGTATAATCACCCCAGTTGGGGGAAACATTATTATTTTTTAAAGAAAAGCACCCGATCAAGTGCTCTGACTCCCAAACCAGGAGGGAGATCCTGCTGCAGGAGGCCATGGGCTGTACTGAGAGCTTTGAATCAAAAAATACTATTGTTTCCCCCATTCAGAGTGTGGGTTCTGTTTGCCTGCACCTCTGGGGACAGGGAGTATGTAATAGGTGACCTCAAAACTACTGAGCTCATTGTCAACTCATTGAGCAGAAAAGCATCAGGAGATGCCCTGGTCGGTAACTGAATTTTCTGATGGCTGGCCAAAAAGAACAGCACGGAGCACTGCAGTTTTAAAATCATTATACTGTGTTAATGGTGTGAAAACTGCCAAGTACTCAGTTTTACTTTATCTTAAAAATGTTCAGCTTCCTTTAATGAAACACTTCTTAGTCTAATCTATAAGTCTACTTTTCCTCTGGAACATCTCAGAGATGAGCAAGATGGGCAGAGAGCAAATGTATAGAAAGAATCCAAAGGCACACAGAACTGCTGCAAGAAATGAACACCTTGCATGTTTAATGCAGAAATGCAACGTTTTTTGGGGGGGCGCCTCTTTGTCAAGCAGGCTTGCACTTCCGCATTAAACGTACAAGGTGTTCCTTGCTTGCAGCAGTTCTGTGTGCCTTTGGATTATTTCGATACATTGGATTTGAGGCTGCCGAACCCCTACACTGTGCACCAGACATCTTTGAAGAGAATGGAATATGAAAGCGATAATTCGTGCATGAAACTCTGCTTGAGTCGGCGGCTGTCTGGCAGATAAAAGATCACTTACATTGTTTTGGTATCCTAAGTGGCTCATTATCCCCGGACATGACTTGGTGCATGACTCCTCTGAACTGGTAGAGGATCTTGAGGCTTTTGTCTTCACCAACACAAGGGTCATAAAAACCAGGCAGCCCAGACTGAGAGAGACAAAACATACAATTATAACAATCCATTACAAACGAATAGCAAGGGAAAAGTAAAGCACATGAAAGTGGCAAACGTATAATTTGTATTATCCAGATTTCCTGCTCTGTTTCCAGTCTTCCCCACTGTTGGTGAAGACTGTTGTGGGATGCTAGAAGATACAGATCCAGTGGGGATGCTAGAAGATGCAGATACAGGCTGTTGTGGGGATGCTAGAAGATGCAGACACAAAACTGCTGGACAGCGCCAGGTGGATGCCCACCTCTTTAGGAAACCAAAGCTTACACAGATGGGTCACAAAGTCTCCTAGAACAGAAGGCCTTGCTCATTAGAGCTTACAATCAAGAGTCTTCAACAAAATTAAATAGAGCTCTGTTAAAGGCAATTCTTTTCTACCAAACGGCACTCATTCTTGCAATCTTTACTGACTGTCCCCAACCTTCTTTACCTGTGAGCCACATACAAATGTAAAGAGTCACAGTCAATGCAATTCCAACTCTATAATGTTACATATACTTTCTGTGTCTAATGGATTGTGATGATGCTACTGTTACTGTAGATTCCAGGTTGCTTGCCTTTAAATCAGGAACTAGGGGTAGGCAGAAGAGTCATGTGCCTAGGGCTTCTAATGCCTTCACCTAGTTCGGACCGGTGTCTAGAAGCCGTGGCAGAGTGTGTGCTCTTCCGTGCATGTGCAATGGTGCGTCCTCGGCACTTGCACTCTTTCCCGCATGCGCACTGGCACATCCTTGGCGCTTGCGCTCTTTTGCACATGTGCAATGGCGTGTCCTTGGTGCTTGCGCTCTTTCTCGAAAACCAATTGCAGATATTTGGCTTTTTTTTGTGCAGCAACGCTCCAGTTTGGAATTTCAGCAGCTATCTGGTTGCTGGGCTCTTGTTTACCTTAGCAACCAGACAGTGGTTTGAATGAGACACTAGAATATGAATTGGATAGGGACTGAAGAGAAAGATAAGGTATAAAAGTACACAGGGAAATGGAGTCAGTGGACCCCCTATTTGAAAGCTGTAAAGATGAGGACGGAAAACATTTAAAAAACCTAACAATTAAAAAAACTATAAAAAAAAAATAATGTAGACTAATTGCAAAGTTGCTAAAAGTTAACTTAAAGATGAACTATCCCTTTAATATAGTGGCACTGGTTCCCATGAAACTGCACATTTTGTATGAAGAGCTTTATTTAAAGGGGTTATTCACCTTCAATTTAACTTTTAGTATGTTATAGAAAGGCCAGTTCTAATCAACATTTTCTATTGGTCTTCATTACTTACCGTATATGTTTTTTTTTTTTATAGTTTTTGAATGAATTGCCTTCTTCTGACTCTCTCTCTTTACATGGGGGTCACTGACCCCATTTAAACAACAAATGCCACACATTTATTGTTATTGCTACTTTTTATTACTCATCTTTCTATTCAGGCCTCTCCTATTCATATTCCAGTCTCTTATTTAAATCAATGCCTGGTTGCTAGGAGTTTTTGAATCCTACCAATCATATTGCTGAAATTGCAAACTGGAGAGTTAAAATAACAAAAAATGAAAACCAAACTCAGAATATCACTCATTTCACTGTACATCAAACTAAAAGTTAATTTAAAGGTAAACAACCCCTTTAATTTTCAGGATTCAGAAAGGGTAAATTCAGCTTTAAAAAAAACAGCACCAATGCCCACAACTTACTTTGGAAGCCTCCGTCAGGATCAGTTTGGAGTCTTTCACTAAACACTGCAGCGGCACAGTCACATCGATCACTTTCACCTTTTCGTTCCTTTTGCTGTTGTCCGTCACAAATTTGCCATACCAGGCATTGAGTATGATCAGGCCTGCAGAATAAAGAGCTGTCTTTCTCTTGTTCAGAGCCACACTGTACAGGTATGGGATCCGTTATCTGGAAACCCATTATACAGAAAGCTCTGAATTACGGAAAGGCTCTCTCCCATAGACTGCATTTTAGCCAAATAATCCACATTTTTAAAAATCATGTTTACATGATTTTCTATAAGACTTACTGTATGATCCAAATTAAATAAAGATCCGTTATCCGGAAAACCCCAAGTCCCAAGCATTATACTAAAGCAGCCAAAGTTCCCAAACAAGAGATATAGCAGAAAGAAAGGCCAACTTCTTAAACCACAAACGTCTAAACATGGTACAACCCACACCCACATACAGCAATCTCTCTCTGCCCATTACTGTGTCAAGTGAAGAATATTTTTTTTTTTTTTTTTTTTAAGAGATTTTGGATTTGGCCGAACCCCCGAATCCTTTGCAAAAGATTTGTCCGAATCCGAATTTGCATATGCAAATTAGGGTTGGGAAGGGGAAAACTGTTTTTACCCTTGTTTTGTGACGAAAAGTAATGCGCTTTCCCTCCCTGCCCCTAATTTGCATATGCAAATCAGGATTCGGCTGAGCAGAAGGATTTGTCGATTCCAAATCCTGCTGAAAAAGGCCTAATCCTGAACCAAATCCTGGATTCGGTGCATCCCTAATCACTTTTAATTAATTTATATTTGAAATATACTGGAAAAAAACCCAAAGAATATAAATATGAGCAATTGTAGCAATATGAGCTATAGTTTGACTATTTCTCCATGTCCGGCCATCTCTAGTTTGGTGCATCTGCATTAAAATGAAACCTGACAAAAACAAATAAAGGGAAACAAAATGTTGAGATTACCCATTCTTGCCTCTTCAGCTTCGATGATCCGTCTCACAGATTCTTGCATCAGCCGCACCTACGAGAGACACAGTTTTGTTCAGTCATGTGGTTTCTGCACTGGAACTTGATTCATGTAAATGACAGGGATCTGGAAACATGGAATATGATTGGAATATTTAAAGCATTTTAACTTAGCACAAAAAGAGAATATTTCATACTCAACCAATAAAAACGTCTGCTCATCAGCTGAAGACATCCAAATCCATCAATTTAAAGGGCATTTACTGTAGCAAAATTGTTTCCCCCATTGGACCTGCGAGTGGCATGTCACTCACTAAGAGTATTTTCTATCTCAAATAGTAGTGTTTCCCCCAACCACAGTAAGGGCTCCATCAGTCTGCACCTCCAGTGGGGGAAACCAGTGTACTATAATTAACACCCTTTATATGGGAAAAACACCCATTTTTTAACATAAGCTTGTTCAGTTTGGATTATGTAAAAAAAACACAAACACTAGGGATGCACCAAATATAATATTTTGGAATCGGCCGAACCCCCGAATCCTTCACAAAAGATTCAGCTGAACATCGAACCAAATCTGCACATGCAAATTAGGGGTGGGAAGGGGAAAACATCTTTTACTTCCTTGTTTTGTGACAAAAAGTCATGAATTTCCCTCCCGCCCCTAATTTGCATATGCAAATTAGGACTCGGATTCGGTTTGACCGGCCAGAAGGATTCGGCCGAATCCGAATCCTGCTTAAAAAGCCTGAATATTGGCAGAATCCCAAACCAAATCCTGGATTCGGTGCATCCCTAATAAACACTATCTGAATAGCCAACAATAAATACGTATATTTTTACACAGACAACTTGATAGTGTGTCTATGAGTCATAGGAACCATTCATACCCAGTTATTTTTAAGAATCAGGGCAGCACCTACTATAGAAAGCAGAGGGACCAGGGGGTAAATTTATCAAAGAGTGAAGTTCCGCCACTAGAGTGAAATTCATTTCTATGAGATTTTGAAAGGCGTATTTATCAATGGGTGAAAGGGAAAGTTCACCCATAGAAATAAATGGAGAGTGGCGGAATTTCACTCTAGTGGCGGAACTTCACTATTAACTTCACTCTTTGATAAATATACCCCTTTAAGTCTAAAGGTCCCCAGATATCGATCGTGGAGGCCTCTTGGAGGGCCCCAGGCATGTGCAGATAAGATACCAAATCAGTCTAAAGGACCCCAAAGGATCGGCAGCTAAAATCTAACTGTGTATGGCGCCTTAAAGGAGAAGGAAAGCAAATGTAAAGAAATGCTTTACCATACCTGATTAAACAGCTCTAGAAGGTCTTTCTGTGTAGGATAACAGCTGCCATATTAGCTTGTGACATCACTTCCTGACAGAATCTCTCCCTGCTCCCTCATAGCTCTGGGCTCTGATTACAGCAGGGAGGGGAGGAGGGGAAAAGGGAGATGGAGAGAGGAACAAACTGAGCATGCTCAAGCCCTAGCCCTGGAGGGTTAAGCTGAAAACAGGAAGTCTGATACAGAAGCCCATGTGTACACAATAGAAGGAAAGAAATGCAGTGCTTCTTTTGACAGAGAACTCAGAGCAGCATTACTTTGAGGGTTTACTGGTGTATTTATATAGACCGGTATCTGAAAAAGCTTACTTAGTTTTAGCCTTTCCTTCTCCTTTAAGAGGGGCTGCTGTAAGATGCCATAGATGGTCACTGTTTACTGGGCCTGTGGGCGGCTGTTTGTGCCCGTGTACCTGAAATTTCAGGGTCTATTTAAAACCTCAGTTCAGATTTGGCAGATGACGATGATGATTTCTTCTCAATCTATAAATAACTAAGTCACACCTTTGTAGTCTATCTCCAAAACTGCAGTAATGCTGTGGCAGCTAAATAATTTACACACACACTTTATTCTTGCTCAACGTTTCGGCGCTCCAACTGAGGCCGTTTTCAGGAGGGTGAATACACACACAACAGTGAATCACATTTAAAGTGTAAATTAGGCCTCAAACAGCATAAGGATGATGTCATCAACAAGTGCACAATTGCTGAACTATCACTGGGTGCCATAAGTCAATACATATAGGGTGTTATTTCAGTGTTTGCTACGTGCCCGTGTCATTAAAAGAATGCCAATAGTGAACATGACTCTGATACAAGGCTGTGGAAGAGGTCCCCAATCCACTTGCCCCCATTTGGAGAGAGTGTGTTTATAAGCTCAATATTGCCCCTTTGCTGGCAGTGGCACAGCAATTATGAACCACAAAGGATCAAACTCATTGGCCATCAGACTCTTACTTGTCTTACCGTGCAGCTCATCTACCCGTGTGCACCATCAGAGGGGTTCCTCCCTTGTTGCCATGGTGACAACAACGCTTAGTTCCCCCGTCTCAGTCTGGGGCTATGCGTGTATTGGCTGTGCTTATATATATATATATATATATATATATATATATATATATATATATATATATGACGTGCAGTTGTGTGTTTGTTTTTAACCCTTTGTGCTTATTTTCTTCACTATACTCTAGACGGGCAAGCACCCCAAAGGAGAAAGTGGCGACTACTGATTAAATCAGACCCCTTGGCAGAATGGCATAGCATCACCATCAGGATCAGTATGAGCAATTTCTTTATTGCCCAGCGTGCAACTACAGGAACGTGACATCACAGAGGGGCATACAAGTAGGGCGAAAAAGATGTACGATGGCCTAGGAGGGCATGACATACCCCAGGCAGGTGGTGGTACTAGACTGTGTCTGGGTACACGCCTACTGTAATAGGTTAAGTCTCCACCACACTCGAGTTAGGTGGTGGTACTGGACTGAGTCTTGGTACATACCTATGACAGGGGGTGGGACTCCACAGATGGCCAATGGGAGTAAGCGATATGAGCGGTCGGCACAATAGGCGCACAGCCAATACACACATAGCCCCAGACTGAGACGGGGGAACTAAGCGTTGTTGTCACCATGGCAACAAGGGAGGAACCCTTCTGATGGTGCACACGGGTAGATGAGCTGCACGGTAAGGCAAGTAAGAGTCTGATGGCCAATGAGTTTGATCCTTTGTGGTTCATAATTGCTGTGCCACTGCCAGCAAAGGGGCAATATTGAGCTTATAAACACACTCTCTCCAAATGGGGGCAAGTGGATTGGGGACCTCTTCCACAGCCTTGTATCAGAGTCATGTTTCACAAATCGATTTGTACCAAAATTAAAGCCCACGGAGCCTGACTACGGAGATAAAGCATTACGTATAATTAGAGTAGCCAGATTGTAAGAAGACAGCTGGGGTATATAACCAATACATGTTACTTACTGCAGCCTCTGCCTCTTGCTTCTTCTGGAGCACATCTGTTGCGGAGTTTTCTCTGTGCTTCTCCAGCTCTCTGGTAAATGCAAATGACGCACATTGTAAATTTCAACAGCAAATTGAAAAGAGACGTGTAATTATTCCCTCCTGCTTGGACTGAACAGGCGTAACATTTTAAGGTTTGCCCCGACATTCTGAATGCAAGCACGAACATGATGAAAACGGAATCGATGCTCACGGATTTAAAAACAATATAAAGGTCAAAAAAGGATTAGACATCGTCAAGGCATGGAGGATTATAGTCGAGAAATGTCTCCTGAACATCTCAAGTTTTGTACAAGGTAGAATGCGTGGGCACCAGCTTGAAGTGCTGCACACAACTCTCATAGGTAGTTTAAAGGGACAGGCAACTTTGTCCATCAAACTGAGCTATATAGGACAGCACTGCAACATGGAACATGGAGAAAAGACTTTCTAGGAGTCTCACAGCAAGTAAATACAAGAGGAGAGCACTGGATACAATGTCAACTCCATTTTCACTTTAAGCAAAAACATGGACATTGTCAGTGTGAGACTGTGGGAATGCTTCAACCCTGAACCTCTGTTCTTGTATATTTATCTTAAAAATAAAGGAAGCAATTAAAGCAAGAGGAAGCAAAAGTGATTTTGGCCCTCTGGGACCTGCAGATGATACTACTCACCTGACTGCTATTAGATGGAATGGCAGCACATTATGCCAACCATACCTACACTGACAGTCAAGAGTTTGGTGATGGATTTAGCCAACCACATGGAGGCCACAGGAGGTAGATCAAACTTTAACAACAATTTGCCCAATGTAGTTGAATATGCAGATCTGTTGTAAGAGGGCCACTTAAACAGGCTGAAGTGGTCCTAATTCAACCTGTCAGATATCCAGCCAATCCCCAGCCAGACATCAGTCTGTTATGCCCATACACATTAATATTCTGACGCACTCTGTATGGCACTTTTATTGACCCACTTTATACGGCCACCTTAAAGTTAAAATTGCCCAACCAAAGCTGTACATGTATGGTCACCTAAAAGGAACAGTAACACCAAAAACTTAAAGCGGTTTACAGTACAGCTATGGGATCTTTTATCCGGTAACCCATGTATTTAAAAAAACGCACCCAGGATACCCTTGGTAATTATTAGCAGTTTTATCCTTAAGATTAAAGCAGAGGTCTGACCTTGGTCTGTTCAGTACAATTAATACAATTCAAAGAGAAAGTACCCCACTTAATCAGTTAAACTCAAACAGCCAGAAAATTAGACTAATACCTTCATCAACACCCAACTTAATTATATATAGTAACCCAATAGGAACCAACAGTGGCCATTCACTTAATATATGTATCAGATTTTAAAGTGCAGTGGATTAAGAACAGTTCATCCAACTAGATGAATTGAAAAAAATTATCGAAACCAATCCCACCATTATTAACAATAATTAAAAAGGTCCCCTAATAGGGTTTTATCCTTATCAAGTTAATGTGCTACACCGTTTCTCAAATCAGTTATTTATTTAATTTATTACTAGTTTTTTTTAAATATGTGCCTTTTTTCTATCGCTTTCAAACGGGGATCACTGACCCCATCTAAAAACAAATGCTCTGTAAATCTACAAATGTACTGTTTTTGCTACTTTTAATTATCCTTTTATTCTGATTCTCTCCCATTTATATTCTGGTATCTTGTTCAAATCAGGGCATGGTTGGTAGGTTCATTTGGATCCTAGCAACCAAATTGCTTGATTAGCAATTTGGAGAGCTGCTGAATAAAAATCTAAATACTGCGAAAACCACAAATAATAAAAAATGAATGTCAATGACAAATTGTCTCAGAATATCCCTCTCTACATCATACTAAAAGTTAACTCAAAGGTGAGCTGGGTTTAACAGGATCACTACAGGTTAATCTACTGACATGCAGTGATGACTCAATGGCTGTTACAGACATTTTTTCATCTTCAGGGATTAAAGTGGATACTACAATATATAAAAAAAAAAGGTTAATAATGAAACCTGTCTATTTCCATGCATCTACAGAAGCAGCATGTGACTGAGTTATTTCAAGTTTGTTCTCGTATACTCACTTCTTTTTCTGAGCCCTGAGGTAGGGTTTGATGATAAGCCTATGCATGGCCACGTAGATAACGAGAGGGCCCACAGTGGCATAAAATACAGCGCTTGGCAGAAGCTGATCTGTCAGGTGGATAGGAAAGAAATATGTCTGACTGGCTCTATTTAACCTGGAAGAAAAAAAAAAAGGGAACAGGAATAGATTAATACAAACAGTCCTCGGGCTCCAAGGGAAGAAAGAACCTGTTATTTATACTTTTCAATGAACGCAGAATCCCAAATGTGCAGAAATCAGCCGGCCTTTTATCTCAAGGCTTTTAATATTTGCAGATCAGCGAGTTGGTGCAAGCCCACTGAATGCCAGTGTTGTACGGAGAGAGGCCTGCGACAAGCTGCTTACTAATGCAACGACAATTCACTGCCACGATGAAAAGGCTCCTCAATAATTCAGCCATGCTGGTACATGAGCACTTATGAATCCTCTCTAACTATATCATCTTAGCATTTAGCAGAATTACAACCTGCTCGGAGCCTTGGCTATTTTTTTGGAAACGACCACGCAAACAAATATATCAAGGAATTATGCAGAGTTTCGTAGCATTTCAGGCTTATAAATTCTTGTAGGCTTCTTCTCAAGACGGCTTCTCTGTTGCCCTCTAGTGGTCACATGTACAACTGCTCCAAAATCTACTATTGACTTATTCCATCTGCACAAGGTAAAGTGCTGTGCTCATAACACAGACCTGATCATCGTGCTCATGGTATTAAATAAAAACATTACCCTCTTTTAATTATAAATGACACTTGTGAAGAATCCGTCGTTTTATGTATATGTTCTTCTTTATGCAGTTACAAAACAGAAGGATGGTGGAATTTATTGAATTATACCAAGTTTATACACTTGCCTCCTGCTGCTTCTGATGTTTGTGGGAAAGAAGCCTTTGTTATTGGCATATTTGCAATTAAATCTGTCCACACATTGCTTGTCTCTGCCAAGCCACTCTCCATAGACAATAGTGACAAACATAACAGGGAGTGCTGCTGCCAAGGCAAACAATACATCTGGGGTATTAAATTGTGCACAGCTGGAAAATAGCAGGGTATGAAACCATGCAGAGTTGGAGAGGAGAGAGATCTAAAAGTTTGTACAGAAGAAGTTTCCAGAGTCTGAAAAAGTGTACAATTGTACAAGCAAAATCCAGGGAGCAAGTGTTTCCTAGATGAGCACAAAGTGTGTGCTCTTGTGGCCTGGGTTCAGTAAAATACCCCTAATATTTACGTTTTTTAAAAAATTTTACAGAGCAATAATTAATGACAAGTAGTAGTAGTTTGTGAGCCCTGGCTGGCCCACAGTGGTCTATTTATCACAAACAAATGTGACACTTTCCATTGATTTAAGGAGAAGGAAAGGTTAAAATGAAGTAAGCTTTATCAGAAATCTCTATATAAATACACCAGTAAACCCTCAAAAGAAGGGTATAGAGTCCTCTGTCAAAAGAAACACATAATTTCTTTCCTTCTATTATGTACACATGGCCTTCTGTATCAGACTTCCTGTTTTTAACTTAAACCTCCAGGGCTTAGGCTTGAGCATGCTCAGTTTGCTCCTCTCTCCCACCTCCTCCCCTCCCTGCTGTAAGCTGAGCTATGAGTGAGCAGGGAGAGATTCAGGCAGGCAGTGATGTCACAGCAAGCTAATATGGCAGCTGCTATCCATAACAGAGAGAGCTCCTAGAGCTGTTTACTCAGGGATGGTAAAGCATTCTGCAGAATAAATATAGTGTTTGCACTATTGTGGCTAATCTATTGGCAACAAACTGCTTTGGTAGCTTTCCTTCTCCTTTAACTGTAAAAATGACCAGGCTCAAACCCTTAGAAAACAATTATGTTCTATACTTAGCTCCCTGGACTGTATATGAGCTCACAGGTACACCAGCCCAATGATAACTAACTCCCCAGAAAATTCCAATGTGAGAAGACCCTATGAACATTGGCATGCGTCTATGAGTGAGTTCTGGCTTTGATAATTTTCATTAAGTCCCTTTTTTGTGTTTGTATGGGGGATAAAACTGTGTGTGCAGTATGGTAAAGTCTGTGTCACTTTAAAACTAAAAAATAGACGAGCGACAGATAATGGTACTGGATCATGGAAAAATATGCATATAGATTTATTTTAAAAGTGCCACTTGGGAACTATTGTTTTGCAAAGTTAATGGGATAGCTAAATTAGAAAAGAGGAAAAATAAATGTAAAGGGGAAGGTTGTTATCCCAAAGAGTTGCAGTGTAATTGGTTAATAATAACTAAATAAAAAGATAGCTGCTGCGCTGCTGCTTACTTTATTTTTAAAGATACTCCTTGGGGTACGCCGACACTGACAGTTGCTCCCAGCACGCTGTGCCTCGAAATCTTTCTCTCGGCTCCGTACTCCACCACCATACCAAAAAATCCGGCCCTACAAAGTAAAGCAAGTCAAGAAAGAGGACAGTCGAGCCATAATTTAAGAAGACTATCAGTCACTGAACATTTTGTTCGCCGTGACAAAGTGAAACGATCTCTTGAGGAACAGAGGGAGCGTCACTAATAGAGATGTCTCGGAATTACAGAGAAGATTCAGAAGGTCTGCGGGGCTTCATCAATTAAACGCGCTTGCCTTTTGGGGATCGTTTATACGCTTAGATGTGGCCATTCCTTACGATCCTTTAAGAACTTCATAGGATCAATAATAATCCCTCGAGTTAGTCTCTGGCTCTTTGCTTTCCACCCCACTGACATTGCTGAGACAAAACATCGGATGAATCAGCCATTGCAAAGTAAAATAATGACAACAGCGGCTATAGAACACCACCAGGCTATCTCTAATTGCATTGCAATACCGCCATATCTTATTGTTAGTGTCAATATACTAAACTTCTTACTGAACTCCTAACTCTTATTCTAGCATGGTCAGTGGGGTTTTTACTTTTACAATAACACTGTTCCAACCTGCGCCTTTCAAGCTATTGCTGAACTTCAGCTGCCAGCAGCCTCTACTTACAAAGCTCTACAGAGAGCTGCACACAGCTTCATAGCAAGGACTGAGGCACAATTACATATTTATATATCCCCTTTGCTACGTGCACAAGAGCTAAGAAAGCTACAACAATTTCAGGTGCAGGTTGCTAATTGCCCTGGTTAGTATATATACGGCAAATACTCCCCAGCACTGGCCATTCCTTGTCATTTCTGCCTGGTGCTCAGTATTCAATGGGGGATTGGCACCCTCCCAATGTTGACTTTATAAAGTGAAAAATGTGCTCATTTCAAGAAGGGACACAATGTGGGAGGGAAGTGCCACGATATGTTACAATTTTGCACTAAAAAAACAAGTAGGGGTTGGAATGGCCGTGTTGTGCTGGGTAGTATATGGCCACAAGGCCTTTAAAGTAATGAAAATATCACGTACGTTGCCCTGCACTGATAAAACTGATGTGTTTGCTTCAGAAACACTACTATAGTTCATATAAACAAGCTACTGTGTAGCAATGGCGGAAATTGCAAAAAGACTATATGACACAGGATAAATAATGGATAACAGATAACATTATGTTCTAAAGAGCTTATCTGTTGTGTAACCTGAGCCTTTTCTCCTTTGAATGACTGCCCCCATTGCTGCACAGCAGCTCATTTATATAAACAATAGTCGCGCTTAGGAAAACTGAGGTGGTGTTGGCGATCCCCTGCATCGGAAAAAAAATCTTTGAATTTATTACACTGCACTGGATATTTGCGAGATGACATCTCCTTAAAGGACCAGTAACATCAAATTTTTCGTTGGTATACAACG
Source organism: Xenopus petersii (assembly GCA_038501925.1). Classification (NCBI taxonomy): domain Eukaryota; kingdom Metazoa; phylum Chordata; class Amphibia; order Anura; family Pipidae; genus Xenopus; species Xenopus petersii. The sequence continues at coordinate 35,168,520 of CM076684.1, read as the reverse complement.
GAAAAAAAAAACCACAAAGACAAATGAAACGTTGAAATCGCTAAGTCTTCATTAAGAAATAACTTACCGAAACTCTGCTTGCGCTCCTCTTCAGAAAAGGCGCCCATCCATTGTGCGGCGCTCGATTTCTCCTCCCTGGTTATCTCCTATAAGGAAGGCAGGGAGGAGAAATCGAGCGCCGTGCAATGGGTCGCCATTTCTGAAGAGGAACGCAAGCGGAGTTATTTCTTAATAAAGATTTAGCAATTTCAAAGTTCAAAAAATTCGATGTTACTAGTCCTTTAACCATTCATATTTGATAATGCATGTAAATGATGAAATGCTTATTTATTTGAGAGAAAGCGAAATACAAATTTTATTATGAAAGCGATCCACCCCTTTTATCATCACCCACCTATGTGCACCAAGTATGGGTGTGCAGATCTGGTGTTTAGAATAAGGTAGTCATTCATAGCTGGGCGGCACCCAATTACAGCTGTATGTGAACAGGCAACCTGCTAAGTATAGATGTCAATAGCAAAATAAGCCCCAGTACTTACTTTATTGATCCTTTTAGTCGCGTTTGTTCTTCATCCTGAAATTTGTGCTGGTAACTAACCATCATGAAGGAATGGGGAATTCCAAGCTGAAATCAGTCAAAAGTAAAAAGGCAAATGTAAACCATACAATAAAGAAAAATGTTTTAAAAGTACACGACTGGGACTCGATGCAGTTCTCTAATCTTCAGACTTTTCTTTCTGGAACAGATATTTTTTTTAACCACTAAATGGTAAATGGGCTACAATGCTCTCATGGCATTAATGCCCCTACATTTCTTTTTTAATTGAAATTGTAAGTGTATGGGTAAGCCAGCTGTGAAGGAGATTAAATATCACTTAAGTCAGATGCAAGGGAAGGTACTGCTTAAGAATCTGTTTACATATTGCGGGGGAATAAGAGCCACTTTCTGTAGCGTTTTTATCATCCAGAAGATTTTTCATTTTAAAGGGACAATTTCACTTTGAAACAAATGGATTTTTTTTTTCTTTTTTAATTCTCAAAACAATCATAGCCGGCAGAATGCCTAGGGATATTAGAGCGGTATATCTCTCCCAGATGTCTGGCTGTGGGTACTGTGCAGCGAGAAATGATAGAGAATGATGATAGAACTTGACTGTCAACATAGGGTTGGGAGTATTGTGGTCAAATCCAGCCCATAATAGGGGGGTTGATAGGGGGTCCTTCAGTCTATTGCTATAACAGCTAGTGTTATAATGTGTCAATATTTCCCCCAGTTTATTTTCTTATGCTTAGTGCTCCTTATATGTAGAAGGAAAGGCTAAAATTAAGTAAGCTTTAGCAGAAAGGTCTATATTAATACACCAGTAAACTCTCAAAATAACACTCTGTCAAAAGAAACACAGCATTTCTTTCCTTCTATTGTGTACACATGGACTTCTGTATCAGATTTCCTGTTTTCAGCATAAACCTCCAGGGCTAGGGCTTGAGCATGCTCAGTTTGCTCCTCTCCCCCTCCCTCCTCCCATCCCTGCAGTAATCTGAGCCCAGAGCTAGTGAGCAGGGAGAGACTTAGGCAGGAAGTGATGTCACACCAAGCTAATATGGCAGCTGCTATCCTAAACAAACAGAGAGAGGTTCTAGAGCGGTTTACTCAGGTATGGTAAAGCATTCTGCAGAATAAATATAGTGTTCTAGCTTGACTATTTGGCTGATGTATTGGCAATGGACTGCATCGGCAGCTTTCCTTCTCCTTTAAGACCACCTCCACGGCATCTCATGTATGAGGATGGGCGAAATCTACATTAGGCAGGTACTTTAGAGGTGTCAATAATTAGTATGCCAAACATACAACTACTTTATCATACTTATAAGTTTATACCCCCACTTCTAGGTTCATCAGGTGAGGCCCCGCTCCTCCCAAGCCCCGCAACTGAGGTGCAGTATTCCGTATTTTACGGCCAGCACTCCCTTATTGGTGCTTAGCTGTCAAATGGCTTTTTTTTCCATCCATAAAATGGGAAACTCTATTTAGCAGTAAAACTACGCACACAGAAAGTTTCCAAGGCAGCGTACTAGAATTGTTTTACATTAGTATTTTTAATGTGGCGCACTTTCATATTTATGGTAATGCAAAGCTATGCATCAGCCAAAATAGCCCAAAAAGGAATAATAAAATGCACATTTATTAAAGAGTATAATTGAACTGCATAAAACATTCATATAACGGTTATAGTGATTTGGGTTTTAATTATACCCAGTCTTTCAAATTCATCTTAAGTGGAGTGGAACCAGCTTTCAAAGACAAAATTCAGGATGGAATAAAACCTCCAGTGCGTTTTCCCAGTGAACATGTAGGTTTCCCCACCTGTTATCCTAGATACTGCACCGGTTGGGAGACACATTTTATGTATAAACCGTCCCTGAGTAACAACAGACGTCATTTGGGCCCATAATCTGTGCACACAAAGCGAGCGGCTTAATGACAGATACAGCTGGCTTCCCAGGAGGATTGCAATGACATAGAATTGGAGGATTTCTGGACATGAGCACAAGGAAAGCAAAAAGCTCAGATACAATTCTTTGGCTTTGTTCTTTTTATAAGTGCCTGTTGGCCCATTGGTAAAAATAAAAAAAAAGCCTGTATGTGCCGTATGGAAACATTAGTGCCTTTGTTAGGGTTAACATTTATATCCTAAAATGCTTACAAAACATATAAAACCAGTCACTATGACAGAACAGTTTAAATATTTAGATAAACAGTGTTTAGGGAGGTTGATTTAGTCTTTTACTCTGTGTTATTTAAATATTAAAAGAATATATTAAAACTCATCAATCTTTCCACCAGTTGGAAGTCATGCTATTTTGCCCCAATGATGCAGGAATGGGATGCGTTATCCAGAAATCCCTGAATTATGGAATGGCCGTCTCCCATTGACTTCGTTTTATCCAAATAATAGCAATTTTTTTCTCTGTAATACTAAAACAGTACCTTGTACTTGATCCCAACTAACATATAATGAATCCTTATTGGTAGTAAAACCAGCCCATTGGTTTAATTTAATGTTTAAATGAAATTCTAGTCTACGTTACAGAAAGATCCATCATCCGGAAAACCAAAGGTCCCGAGCATTCTGGATCTTTACCAGGATTTTAAGGTTAGGCTTGGCCAAGAGTAAGGTGAAAGTTTTTTCAATTTAACCAGTCTACAAAGTTTAGTGCAATTTAATTTTGAAATGAAAACAATAAGCAGCATTTAATTTCAATGCAAACTTTATTGATTGGGCACATGTCGAATACAGGTGTATACAGCCCATTTCCTCATAAAGCCTGAAAACACACATGGGACTATGTAATAAAAAGATACTAAGGGGGTTATTTATTAAAGTCCGAATGACAAAAACTTGAAAAATTCGAGTTTTTTTTTTTTTTTTTACTATAAAAACCGAATTTTTAGTGGTAAAAAAACCCTATTTTTTTGCGATTTACTATACCCCGAAGCTGCTAGAAGTTCGAAAATACTCCATCTCCAAGCTGTTTGGGTCCTGTAGAAGTCAATGTCAAAGGTCTCATTTAGAACTTGAAGATATCATGATCTGCGCTTAGTTTTGGGCAAAAATCCAAAAGATTCAGGGGTTTTGAGTGATTTCATGAAAAATGTGAGCGTTTTAGGGCAAAAAAACCCCCTGAAAATTAATTTTTTTTCTCCGCAAAAACACAAACTGTTTGGGGTTTTTTCCCGAACTGACTTTATTAAGTTTTTTCAATGATAAATAAGGTCAAATAGTTTGGACTTTTTTTTTACTTAAAAAAAATCGGATTTTGATAAGAAACTCCCTAAGTTTGCCCAGGTATAGTAACTTATAGCAAATCAACCTGCAGGTAACATTCTCTGGTCACCTGTTTAAAGGCAAACATCTTATTGGTTGTTGTGTTATTACAAAACATATTGGTGAATCTTTACAAGAAGGACTACACTTCCCTGCAAGACCATTATCTCAGCTATACAAAGACAGGAAAAAGACATGGCTAATTATGATTGTTCCCCCCAAAACAACAAATATGACCACAAAGAACTTACCTGTAATGCCATGGAGAAGTGGCTGTTTTTCGTGTCTCGGACAATACTGGTGTTCATGGCTGACTGGATCCCCCATCGCCACTGGATGTAACCCATAGTGTTCTTGTCTAGATTGCGAGCTACCATGGTTGTGAGGCCTGGCCGGATCCCACGAGAGGAAAACTGCAAAACGCAGTTTGTAGTGAAAAAACTGCAAAGAAGCAGAAGACAGGGATGAGTGGGGAAGAAAGACTTAATGTAAAAGTCCAAAGTGAATCATCTTAACGGCGCATTTATCTTCAGTAGATCGATGCTGGTTCAAAGAGAAAAGATACAGTATTAATAATTATATTTTATTTATATAGCTTGTTAGACAGCATTTTGCAGAGCATGCTTAATCATGTTACGTTAGTTCCTTCACCAATGGAACTTACAGCCTTGTTTCCCTATGACGGCACAGAGGCAATTTTATAAGAACAGTTTGTAACTGAAGGCAAAAGAGCATCAAAACCCACCAATGGAACACATACTGCACGCAGATAGGGGCCTGGTTGGAATTAATCCATTGTAGGGTTGCCACCTGTCTAGTTTTGACCCAGAAAGCCTGGTTTTTGAAGGGCGGTCCGGGTCAAAACTGCCTCCTCGGTTTTCCAAATTAGGAAAACCGGGCAGGATTCCCGGAGATTGACACCAATTGCCACATCATAACCCCCAATGTAACACAACCCGCTCCATCACGTCCCACCCTATTACATCACAGCCCCACTTCCCTCTATATCATGGTTCCACCTCCCGCTATGTCACAGTCCCGCCTCCCCACCCCGAGTTAGTTGGGAGGAAAGGTGGCAAACTTAATCCCAAGTATTCAAACAGTGATACTCAATGTGTACTCAATGGGACTGCCCATGGGCAAATTTGGACATGGGCAGTAAACATCGCAACCAATCAATGATTGGCTTTTTTCAGCCAGCTGCAAGTCGAGCAGTGAAATCCGGGATTTGATTGGTTGGGTTTTGTCCATGGGAAAATTTGGCCACTGTCTCAAAATAAGCCTGTGTGTCACATGAAGAGGAGGAGAAAAGTATGGCTCTGTCAAGCTCTATTTCCTTAATAACATTAATCTACAGGGGATTTTTGCTAAAGAAAACAAATAATTGTCCAGGACAATCTTAATGAGAAGACCGTAACAATTAAGTGAATGAAGGTAGTCAGGGTCTGGGATCCTAAGAGCCTCCCAGTTCCAGAAGTATTGAGAAATAAAACCAATAGTTGTTAAATTACACATCATGCTCAGTGCCGTAAATAGTAATGATTCTCTAATTTACTTTATTTCCTAGGAATTTTATTATTTGCAATTTCCCCAAAGAAATAATATAATGCTCATTTAATAATCGAGCAATAAAGGATACTAGCAAATAACTTTTTATGGGCCAAAATAATAACCGTTTTCTATCATTCTAATAATTGCTCCTTCTCTGAAATGCTACGGCATTAAAATTCCGACAAGAGAGAGACTCCAGAAGAACTGCCTCACCAACACATTATGTTGCGGTGTGAAACGCTGGTGCTGTAACTAGTCTTTGTGTATCCCGTGCCAAACCAGCGTTTAACAGAGCCACTGTATTAGAAGTGTAGTGCAACTGTATAGTCACATGCCAAGGATAGTCAATCAGGAATAGCTATAGAACTAAACTCTAGTTATATTGTGTTTTGTCCTTGTACTGAAACTCATACTGGCATCATTCCTTTTTCACTGTCTGCCCACACGCATTTTGTTTATGTGAGATATGTGGAACCAATATGAACCCCCTTGCACCCCCAATTTTTTCCAGGATGCCACAAACTACCCAGGTAGCAAAAACAACCGCCACAAAGTCAATGGCTGCCGTAATATGATTAGCATTTTATTTAAGGAGGCCCTTTATCCTTATAGGCAGGAGGATTTTATAATACATGACTGCACAGCCATTTAAAGCATTTGTTTATAAGGAATATATACTCGAAATTCGAATGGGAGGTTATTTAAGAAAAAATTTGAACGTCTAAAACTCGAACAAATATTACCGACTCGAAAACCCGAATCTAAAAACTGGAAAACCTCTCCCATTGACTTATACATTAACTCGCCAGATTTTAGGTGGTGAATAGTCGAATTCGAATAGTTCCCAGGGTCAAGGTTTGATAAATCTTGAATTTCGAATTCAAATCGAGTTTGGATTATTCCCCCGGTTGCCCTACATGAACTAGTTGCACAGGAAAATACACACAAACTCGTATAATGCTGATGTTAAACAAACAGGGACCTAAATAACTAAGTTTAACATTGACACTCTTTATGAGGGTCATACCCTTTTTGGATGAGAAATAAATTACCTCTTGCTATCTCAAACTACCCTAAAAATTAATCTAGTGCAACTCATTTAAACTGCGAATGGGTGACCTTACTTTCCTCCAAAAATGACCCTAATTATAGGTTTTAAAGCTGCAGTTTAACACAGCTGACAAAGGAAATCTTCTGAGCTGCGGAGATATAGCACATTAAATCTCAGTGTGGCGTTACAATTTTAAAGGGACCCGGTGAATGGAAAAAGCAGATTATTGTTCCATGTACTGTTTAAGTAGCATAATGTGCTACAGTTGGAGTCCTGTGCTTTCATTGGCCAGAGACATGACATTCTCTATGCACAACCACCATGCAGCTGCCTTTTTTAAAGGACTTGCAATATGCTGACCAATCGTTTTACACCATAGAAGGATTTAAATATCCCGTTTCTACTTGTTTTTACATTTATAGAATTTGCTAGCTTATCTAAAGCTCCCCATAGACGCGACTATTCTTCTTGCCGAACGACCGATTTTAGCTAAATCCGACCAATCCTTCGAAATTATTGTGCAGTTAGTGGGATTCGAACGATCGTACATCTTACAATTTTTCGGCCAACATCTGTCAGGAAATTGATCGGCCAGGTTAAAAAATCTTTGTCGGTCCCAGTGCAATCTATCTATGTTTGCAGGGCCAAGCAGGTAGCTCCCCTTTGTTTTCCTGGCAAATTGGTCTTTTTAGTTGACGGTCAATTCGTACGATCGTTCCGAGAAAATCGTGATCTCACGATGAGGATCGGATCTTTTAAAAAACTCAGCATCTATGGCCAGCTTTAGTCTAAGCTATTACCTTAACTCCCACTTATACATCTAAATACAAATACAGGTTATGGGAACTGTTATCCAGAATGCTCGGGACCTGTTTTCCGGATAATGGATCTTTCTGTAATTTGGATCTTCATACCTTAAGTCTACTAGAAAAACATGTAAATATTAAAGTGGACCTGTCACCTACACATAAAAAGCTGCATAATGAAAGTCAATTTGCAAATTAAATATGGAACACAAATTATTTTTTTTTTCCATTTTTTTCATACCTGGTGTTTGAATATCTGAGCTATCAAATATTATGTACCCTGCCTCTATGCCTAAGACATAGAGGTGGGGCAATAAATTACTTTCCTTTCCATTCAGCACTTCCTACATATCACAGCACTTCTCACATTGCCCCATCCCTCCTCAGGTTCAATAATTATGTAGTGCCTTGTACCATTCTGGTGCTTAAACAAGATTTTGGGGTGATACACAATTAACAACAGTGTCCACAAAATGGCTGCTGCCTGCTTGCTGTGATTGTGTAATTCCAAGACTAAAGGAAACAAAATTTAAATAATAAATATAGTGTAAGTAAAGTTTATTTTGTTCAACTAACATGATAATTTGGAATTATTTTTTAGGGTGACAGGTCCCCTTTAAATAAACCCAATAGGCTGGTTTCCAATAAGGATTAATTATATCTTAGTTAGGATCAAGTACAAGCTACTGTTTTATTATTACTGAGAAAAAGGAAATACATTTTAGGAATTTGGATAAAATGGAGTCAATGGGAGACAGCCATTGCATAATTCACAGCTTTCTGAATAGCCGGTTTCCGGATAACAGATTCCATACCTGTACACGGACCTGGGGGGAATGTTCTCTGCACACAGTAAGTTACTTTAGGGGTACATGCCTGTCTTTCTTTATTGTTGTCAGACTAGATTCTCAAATACATTTTTTTATGCAGATCTTTTTTGGCTGCTTACAAGGCACCTTCAAACTACGGATGTACCGAATCCAGGATTCAACCAGGATACTGCCTTTTTCAGCAGGATTCAGTCGAATTCTTCTGCCCAGCTGAACCGAATACGAATTTGCATATACTAATTAGGGACAGCAAGGGAAATTGCGTGACGTTTTGTTACAAAACAAGGAAGTAAAAAATGTTTTTCCCTTCCCACCACTAAATTGCATATTCGGTTCGGTATTCGGCCAAATCTTTTGCGAAGGATTCGGGGGTTCGCCCCTAATCCAAAATAGTGGATTTGGTGCATCCCTACTTCAAACAACGTTTGTCGGAGGAGCAAATGTAATAATACATGTTAACTCCTCTAAGTCTTTCATCATCATTAGTCTCATGTAGTTGTAATACCAGTTATAAGGCAGGGCCAGATGCTTGACACTTTACCATGCAGCTTTGTGTTAGGGAATAATCCAAAGACCGGAGATAGAAGGTTGAGGAAGTTTATTAATTATATAATAAACATACACGAGCGTCGTGGGTTCTGTACAGAGCATAACACAGAACTCCAGAACAAAGAAAAGACCACTCATTATATACCCTTCGAGAGAGGAACTTCAATGGGGATGGTCTCTCTAAGGAGGATAGGGAGTATTGACAGGTATCTGTCATAGTGTCTCAGTGTGCAATTATCTAGTGTTAGCTAGTTATATGAATGAGAAGGGAGTAACACAGTGGGAGAGCTTCAAGGCCAGGGCACCTGGTAGAAGCAAAAGGATAACATAACAGACTACTGATAAGAACCTTCTCGGATGGCACACTGTCTCCTGGGTAGTCTTGAAACAGTTCCTAGAAGGGCCCCATGGGCACTTTGAAACTGCTCAGTCCACCATGGAGGGGGGCTTAGGAATGTGAGGGTCCATACAGGGCCTGCAAGACTTTTCCTTCCACATTTGTCACAAAAAGACAAATAATCCCCTTCTTCCTTCTCTTTATTGCTCAAAATTGTGCATGGATTTGATGCATACATAAATGAACGTTCATGTTCCCTGTTTTCTGGTGAAATCACTGGACTCCATTTCACTTCCCAATTCTAGTTCTTCTCCTGCCTCCAAAGACATTCACGGTAAACTAAAACACAGGCCATACTGCATGAATGCCTGCTAAACACTCCATTAAAAGGAGAACTAAACCCTAAAAATTAATATGGCTAAACATCACATATTTTATATACTAAACTTAATGCACCAGCCTAAAGTTTCAGATTCTCAATAGCAACAATGATCCAGGATAGTGATGTGCGGGTCGGGTAAAATCAATTCAAACTTGTCACAGGGGGGGTCACCATCTTGGAAAGTGTCTGCGACACTCACATGCTCAGTGGGCTCTGAGCAGCTGTTGAGACATACCTCCCAACATTTCGGAAGTAAAAAGAGGGACAAAAAAAAAATTTTCCGCATGTAGCACAGCAATTTTTTGACCACACCACTTTCTGTGGCCACACCCCCTAATTACCATGTTTGTTTTACAAAATTTGGCAGGTTATGAAAGTTTGAAAATATTTCTCCTTATCTAAACTGTGTTTTTGTGTCTCAAAATTGTTACAAAGTATGTTATTTGCACCTGTTGGCTGTTCTGGGCTCTCTGCTAAAAGCCAATTAAGTGAGAAACTTTGTTTCTTTTTCTGGCTGTTCAGTGCAGACAAAAGAGGGACTTTCCAGTACAAATGAGGGACTGCGGGTTGAGCTGTCAAAAGAGGGACTGTCCCTAAGAAAAAGGGACAGTTGGGAGGTATGGTAGAGAAGATAAGCTTAGTGGTCATCGCAAATTATCAAGCAGAAAATTAGGTTAGCCTGTAATATAAGCTGATGCAACAAGGCTCATTATTACATTTTGATGCTAATTGCACTGGTTTCTGTGCTGCCATATAGTAATTATTTGTATTAATTACCAATCAGCCTTATATTGTGACATTTCTATTCTATGTGTACTGTATATTGTGGGTCCCTAAGCTCAGTAAGTGACAGCAGCACAGAGCATGTGCAGTGAATCAGCAGAAAAGAAGATGGGGAGCTACTGGGGCATCTTTGGGGAGACAGATCTTTACTGCTAAAGGGCTGTGGTTGATTTCGGCTGGTACAGAAGCACAAAACATAATGTACAACATTCGCCTACTTTGTAAGCTAAGCTTTAGTTCTCCTATAAGATAGAGGTCGATATTTTAAACAATGCAGTTATTTTTAAACGGCCCTATTTATTCAGGGGATTTTTAAGCACATGGTACTTCCCCAGTCTTGTTTTATTGTGAATGATATACAGAGAAAGCAACAGAGTTAATCACACATTATCGCTGCCATACCCCTATTAGTTAGCACCCTCAGACCGATCTGCGATATTTCCAAGGGCAGACAATGCACTTTATAGCTGTTGTCAGTCGGTTTTTGCTTTACTGTGAAAACAGAGACAATTTTTTTTTTATTACTTACCATTTAGGTGTAAGATTACGGAAGATCTTAAGACCAAACAAAGGTCCTTGAAGGTCACCAGCTCCAAACTCTAACTGCAAAGAAATTAGGCTCAAATGAATAATAATCATATGCACTTGGTAAGCAAAATTAAAGGTGAAATATAAGTGCTTCCTGCCCGTTTACTCTCATTACATTAATACTGATTAAGCTTTCTTGTTAAGCTGCCAATACATGCCAAGATATTGTTATATGGCAGATAACAGTAGTAAGACTGATAGTTTGGTATATAAAAAGATGAACTATTAAAATGAAGAACGATACATTTTGGCCAATGGAGAGGACGTGCATGCAAAGACAGAAGTTGGATTTAAGGTTTGGCCATTATTATCTGGAATATTTGTACTATTGTTATTGCAAGTACAGATATAATTGTATGAAAAAGTTCGAAGACAACCGTAATTTTACAATTTGTCTAGACGCAAAACAACCATGGCACAGTAAGTAGAATCATTTTAGCCCATTGTTCCATGCATTTTCTGGTTACTATTGTGATTCTTGTGCATCACAGTTCAACTGAAGGATGGAATATATAGGGGTACTCTTCCTCAATTTGAATCAAATGCTGATCAGTAACCCATAGGGTTGTGCATTTGTAGAAAGGAAATAATATGTATATAGCAGTTACAAGTAGTTACTAACAGCTAACAGTACTAATCTACTGAACTAAAGGAAGTGATTCAAGTCTGTGCAGTAGTCTTCTATCCTCTCCAACAATGACCAAAACAGTGAGTGTTTCTCTATAGTGTGGTATTTGGGATTGCAAACTGAGATTTATTGCTGCAAATATATCTTAAAATGACCCTACTTTTTACAGGACCTTTAGATAATTAGGTTCCTTGCTTTCCAGGATTGAAATGATGGTGCCTAAGCATAGAAAGCAGTGACCCCACTGATGTCATCATTAAGTAGAAAACCCAAACAAAGAAAAGTATGACTATTCTTTTGTTCTGGTTCTTCATGTACTACCAGTGGACAAGACATTCTTCCATTGTGCATATCTTGAACTATCACCACATTGTATATAATCAGGCCTATTATAAGGGATCAATATACCCAATGAGGTGTTGTGGGAGTATATACTGCTTATTAACATTACTATGATAGATTTTAATGCCTGCAATCCACCATGCAAAACCTACAACTTTATTTGTCTATGATGATGTCCCCCAACTGTTATTTAAAAGGATATTAAGAGGTACTAAGGTGACATGGCAAAAGGGGAGATGACCAACAAGGCAGGTCAGTAGCAAAAAAATCCCAAAAACTGTGAATTTTCCCTTCTCTGATTTGAATGTTAATCACCTGGACCGTATTGGTGCACATACGGATCAGAAGATTATTGCTTGGAAATGCCAGCTGCTATACTTCCAATTGATATTGGCATAATTCTTGAGTAGACCGGTTGTGCACCAGTTCAGGCAATTACCATTTCTGTTTTTCTGTCCACCCACCACACTGGAAATGAAGAGGGTGCCAAAACTCGGCAAATTTTCCCATATGCAAAAAGTTCCTTACTAGTATATTTCTCAGAGGGATGAACTGTTGATACTGGGGCTCATTTATCAAAACTGGGCAAATTTACCCATGGACAGTAACCCATGGCAACCAATCAAATTGCTGCATTTATTGTTCTACTTGTAGCAGGCTTCAAAAAGCTAATCACTGATTGGTTGCTATAGGTAACTGCCCATGGGCAAATTTGCCCAGTGTTGATAAATGAGCCCCACTGATTCAACCAAATTGTGATTTTCACAAAACCCTTAATAATTTGAATAACTATGATGATAACTGTCTTTTTTTGTTTCTGTTCATGAATATGATCAACGCTTTTTTATTGGGAAGAAGAACTTCTTTTGATTGCTCTTAATACTTTCCTACCCATACTTTCATTCCCTGCCAAATTAATATATCCTGAAATCAAAATTGGAAGTGGGATATATGTTGCGATTGTGTTTGCTGAAAAAGCAAATGAATGAATATATGAATATTTTTCATGGCCACAGACTGGATTAAAAGAAAAAATTGCAATCATTTTGTTTCATTTTGTCTGTATTATCTCCATGATAGTGTAAACTGCAGAGAAAAACATGAAGTTTGTGATCTTCAGATTTCACTGTCCTCAAGAATGGTTAGATTTTACATCTGTATCCTGACTGACCTTTGGTATTTGCCTCAACTGTCTCCCTGAACATAAATAAGTTAGTGAGAGTAAGATGGCTGTCTGCATGCCTCCTAGGGAAGGAATTAAAGTTAGATTCAGAAGTCATAGACTGGAACTCACTAGTGTTCCTTCAGTCTCTCGGGTCTCTTCTGCCTTTCATTTGCTTACGAAAGAAGAGAAAATAAATAAATAAAACAGAGACAAAGTTCACATATAGTTGTTTTTGGCTAAATGGAGCACTTCCATAGAGAAGCAAATTCCTTTTAAGCTACTAAGTCTTTGCGTGCCAAAGTGCTTTAATTTTAGAGTGTAAACCGGGAATGCATCTGTGCCATTCAAAAAAAATAAAAGACATGATTATCTTTTTGGAACTGAATTGACTTATTTGACGCTAAAACCAATTAGGGTGATTATCTGGAATACATTACAAATGCTTTATGCACCGATAGCTGAACGTTTGGCTACAGGTTTGTTACGTAAGCTGTTTTTAATGACAAGCGAGGATAAATACAAATATCATAGCAGGACAAAATTGCAATAATGAAGTTCGATGTGGAAGGCTGTTTTATGGTAATTTTCAGAGAATATAATTAAATCTGGGAAGAAAAAAAAACTTCAAGTGGGCCACAGGTTACAGGACGGCCAACCTTCTGAAGAGCCACTGACCCTAAAGCCTCTGTAGATCATAGTTGTGGTTAATGTAATCAGTCACTTGCCGGATTCTTTTATTCCGACTGAAGATGTTTTGGCCCTGGGCCACTGCCCCATTCAGCCCTTAAATTATAACTGGTGGTGATTCTGATTTAATCTAATTTCTCTAGTTGGCAGCACAGTCTCTTTCTTCAAGCTCAGGAAGCCAGCATAAAAGAGGAGAGGCCTCTCCGGAGCAGACCCGGCTGTCTGATAACTGACTCTCCTCTCTGAATCTAATTAAGGGTCTTTGGATGAATTGCTGCTTTTTTTTTTTTTTTGGTATTTTTTTTTTTTTTTTGCCTTGCATTTCCATTTTGTTACACTCCAGTGTTTTCAGGTCTCACAGGTGGCTGGGGACTGTTCTCTAGAGTCTCATGTTAAACCATGTCAGCAGTTCTGCTTCAGAACAGCCTTTGAAGTTGGAGAATGCTTTCACTGTCTCATTTACCAGTCTGGGTGACTTTCAGAAGCTGCTTTTCAATGTTAATCTGACATTGTTCGGTCTCAGCAGTACCGAACACTTGTTAAAGTTGCAGCGTTTATATACTCATTACAAGTTACGCACAAAGTTGGAGAAGACTTAAATGAAGAGGCAAAACTCCTGCTTCTTTCTGTGGAGTTGTAAAATCCTAAGTGGGAGCTATTTCCATCGGGAAAAAGCATTATTATGTTACAGAGTTCTTTATACTCAATCCCCTTTGGCTACAGCCAGTCTGCACAATTTGCTTCAAATGCACTCTCACTAAACCACATTTTATACCTGCTACATTAAAGATAAAGAAGGAAATAGACTTTTAAATGGCAAGCCACAAGACAAGTGTGGTGTCTATAGAGAGAGGCCAGAATAAGATTACACTGTTTTCTGCAAAAGCCGGCACACTAGGGTAGCAAGGCAGTTAACCTGCAATAAACAGTGTCTGCATTTCTGAACTCCTGCTGTATGAGTAAAAAGACATTTCGGAAGTCCTGTTAAAGTGCGTGGCAATGGGGTGGACAGACGAACATTTAACAGGTCAATTTCAACACTTCTCTATTCTCTTGTCAGTTACAGTAAAAGCCGCATGATAATCAGTGGCATCTTGTCTAATGGCAGCGTTCTCATCTTAACGGTGTATGGGAATTCCACCATAAAAAGGGCTAGATATCAACCATCACCCTTCAGGTGAAACAATTTGCAGTTGAGTACAGGTATGGGACCTGTTATCCAGAATGCTCAGGACGTGGGGTATTCTGGATAATGATTTTTTCTGTAATTTGGATCTTCATTCTTTAAGTCTACTAGAAAATCATGTAAACATTAAATAAACCCAACAGGCTGGTTTTCCAAGAAGGATTAATTAGTAATGTTATCTTTAACAAAACATTATTTCCGACCAGTAACACTCCTACTAGGAAAATTATGTCTTTCTGCTATGTAAAGTATTCCCTCTGCAAGCAAGGCCATTCCTTTCTTCTAGGATCATGTTTATTTTTCATCCTACAAGGACAAGTATGTTATGTTCATGGAGGACAATGGCCTTTTACAAACATTGTATAAAACAAGTGTCTAGTTTATTCTCTTCTACAGGGGATATGGGGGACTGGAAACAACACCCAGTACTTTTTCACATGGCATTTTAAAACGAATAGTGTTGGATTTTAAATTAATGCTTATTTATGGTCTCAGAAGGTTTTCCTACATCCCGATATACCACATCTAAAATAAATAATCATTCACCCAGGTCCAAAAATGGCTGAAGTCAAAAGACCCAACACCTAAAGCACAAGCAAAGCAATGTGGTATATGGTGCCTGGTGTAATGAAAAAACCCCACAAAACTCAGATATGTATATTGGGGAGACTAAACTGAATTGACTTAGAAGTTTATCTACACCTAAAGGAAAGAGGGCACTCCTTTGCAGACATCAAAGTCCATATTTAGAACGAATATGACGAAATGTTTGAAAAATACAAACAAAAAACAAGATGGTGAGAACATGTCAAGCTGGAAGAACAATTTTTAAACAGAAAACGGGTGCTGCAACACATGCCACATGCAATGCTGTTTTCGTAACAAAGGCTTCACCTCAATTCACTCCTACTTTTTCCTGATGATATTTATACTTTTATTAAAGGGGTGGCTCACCTTTAAGTTAACTTTTAGTATGTTATAGAGTGACCAATGCTAAGCAACTTTTTATTTGGTCTTCATTATCTATTTTTTATAGTTTTTTAATTTGCACTTTTCCAGCTCTGAAATGGGGGTCACTGACCCCATCTAAAAACAAATGCTCTGTAAGGCTACAAATTCATTGTTATCGCTACTTTTTATAACTCATCTTTCTATTCAGACCCTCTTCTATCCATATTCCAGTCCTTTAATTAAATCAATGCATGGTTGCTAAAAATGGTAAACTGGAGAGCTGCAGAATAAAAAGCTAATAGTAAAAATAATAGTAAAAAATGAAAACCAAATAGTCTCAGAATATCTCTCTTCATCATACTAATAGTGACCTCAAAGGTGAACAAACACTTAAATTGCAGGAGCAGAAATTACTTTTGTATTCACCCTATAATACACATTTAAACACTTACTGAAATAAAGTTCATGTAAAAATTTTGTTTGGGCCGTTTTAGTATGTCTGCTTTTCCAGGTTTGGAGTCTCAAAAAGGAACTTTGGCACCTTTAACATTTGCTAGAGACTAACTAGTTGCCCTGGGGACCACTGTAATAAATGACAACTCTTCATGAGCTACGCACAAATAGGCTTTTATGCCGCATAATATGTGACTAACAGAGGAAGATCTCATTAGTTTTGCCCTTTACACATAAGCAGTAATGTATATAAACGTATACATTCTAGTAATGCAGACAGCTATAACTGCATAAACAACCATTTCCAAGCTACTTAATTTTATTTCCATAATGTTCTCTGCATAAATAAAGGATAAAAATAATAACAATAAAATACTCACTCTCTATATAGTAGAATTTTATTATTTTTTAAACAGCTCACCTCTCCCCATCCTTTGGCTGAGGTCACTCGTCTAAGAGCAAGGTTTATTGATCCCCCACCATTGCCATTCTGTGTGGAGAGGCTTCCTGAGAGAATTGCTGTATCCGATGCAGTCAGAGGGGCCTGGCAAGAGAATTGAAAGGTCCACAAGAATACTAAATATCATTCCTTTCAGATACAACCTTCTGACTTGCCACATCAGTAACACAACAATCTCCTCACAACTGGAACTTATTGCTCTGTAAGAAGCCTATATTAACACGAGCTTGATATAAGAGCCATCTGAAACCTTCAGGTCACACATATTATAAACAAAGGCTTGAACAGATAAGCCCCATGTTCAGCAAGATGAAAGAGGACTGGTTAGGTTCTATGTATTAAAAGACTAATATTATTGTAATATATGTTCTATATGGAATCGGCTAATAAATTAACAACATTAAATAACATCCAGTTATTTCGCTGCAGGATTTCCATTCAGCCCCAGATTTGTGAGTAGGGCACAAAGACTCAGGCCTAAGACGGAAAAATCTGAGGGTGGCATCGCACTTGCTGGCCATATCCCTATTTGGGACTGGGCGGAAGATTTTGACATTGAGTTATACATGGCTTGGGTAGCATATACCATGTAGTTGGGCAGCAGCTACCATTTATCTGGATGCTTAAAGAAAAACAAACACTTGCTACTAAAACCCATACCCCCCTACCGTACATAGACCCCCTCCCTGCTCCCGCCCAGCCTACGTGCTACCTTTGCTAAATGCCCTAACTACTTACCATTCAGTGCAGATTCTGTCCAGCAGAATTCACGGTCTACATCTTCAGCCGCTTCGGTAATCTTTGGGTCTTCTTCTGGCGCTTCTGCAATTTCCGTGACTTTCAGCGCACAAGCAGTTGTTCACTGCTCCAACAACGCATGTGACAATACAGCACTTACTTCCCAAAGATTACCGAAAAGAAGAAGATGGCTGCCGTGAACTTCGACGCCCTGAATCTGCACCGAGGGGTTAGTAAAGAGTATGGGGCATTTAGCAAAGGTAGCACCTAGGCTTGGGGGGGGAGCAGGGAGGGGGTCTATGTAGAGTAGGGGGTAGGGGATTTTAGTAGCAAGGGTTTACTTCTCCCTTAAAATATGGACAGTTTCAAGTCCATATCCTGAGGCTGATATGCCTGAAAGTTTCTTATTAGCAATGTTCTTATTAAAGGAGAACTAAATCCCCCAGTAAGAAAAGCCCCTACCTTCTACCCTACAGAGTCCCCCACCCTGCTTCACCCACCCAGAGTTCATTACCCCTGAAAGAGTCACAAATACATTTCTCACATATTGGTGGAGGGTAAGTTCAACAGAGCTCACAGGCGCCAGATCTTCGGTCTACATCTGTAAGGAGCGCCATAAGTGCTGTAAGGAGCGCCATAGACTTGTATGGTGTCGTGCATCAAAATAAAAAGAAGCACGTCAAAAAAGTTTCAGCGCACGACAAAATTTTTTTGACGCCCATAGACTTTAATGGGCATCTGCGACATTTCGCCAGCAGCGAATTTTTGGCGAAACGGCTCAAATTCGCCCATCCCTACTGAAGATCAAGAAGATGGCGTCCATGAGCTCCGCTGCACTTACTATGCACCAATATGTGAGCAATGTATGGGGGACACTTTTAGGGGTAATGAACCATGCAGTGTGGGGGGGAATCGGGGAGTTTGGGGCTTTTCTTATTGGCGGGGTTTAGTTCTCCTTTAATAAGGTCGATAGTGGTGTTTCGGGTAGAGAGAAAAGATTCTGCAGAAAAGAACATGAGTCAATTTGTACGTTTTTACAGTGAGAGATGCAGATTTTAACTGGGCGAAAGATTGAACTTGATGCCAGCTATTATGCAAACGTATGATTTTGGTGACCCTCTAAATATACCTTATTAATAAAGATGCAGGTTCCGTAGGCAATTTCCTACCACGCTCAGATACACTTCCCTACTATATAACATTTCAATATGTTGCTCAATCTCCCTCTAGATGAGCAATTGTATCCCTTTATAAATAAAGATGAGAAATAGGTTTAAATGAATAAAATAATATGAGCATCACTTAATGCTACGTGTTGCTGCTTTGCCTTGCAAATTTAGAAAGCCTCTTTCTCTCCTTTTTTTTATGGAAAGACATTAGCCGAGCGTTACCTCAATAGACTGAGAGATGTGCATTCGGTTAATTTCAATCTGGGGAAAGCCACTTCCTGGAATGTCTTCGAAATCTTCATCATAACGATCAAACAGCTCCGTGGCATCAATTCCAACACTAATTGTCCCCTGGGAAAAAAAACAGAGCAAAGGGGAGAGAGTCAGGAACCAACATAAACATTTTAGAATAAACTAGATGCAATCACCTTAAAATATCAATAGTCTTCAGATTAATCAGCTCACTTGACTGCATTTGTCAACAGATGCATATAATATATTCAGCACTTTCCCTACATTCCCTGGTGACATAAGAGACGATTTACTCATCTGGCAAATAGATTGGAAAAGCAATGTTTTCCTTAAGCAATTTGTTACTCAACTCTTTCAGCACCGGAGGGGCTGAAAGGCGACGGCAGAGCTGTGCATTGGGCAGCCCTACGGCAGCACGTCGTTTTTATTGCCCCAAATGAGTGCTACGCCCTGCAGAAAATTGTGAACACATAAGTGACTGTTTTAAGACAAAAAGGAAGTAAGGACAAAGCTCCTGTTAAACATTACAGCAAATGTCTCAGACAACAGCAAGAGTTCTGTTGCTGTCCAATAATCCTCATTAGAATCAAGCTGGGCAGGTACTGTTCCCATCCAGGCTTTGGAGAGATGCGGCACTAAATGACTTTGGACTTTAAAGCAAAGTGAAGAGGAGAGAGTGAGAGAGGAAAAAGTCAGGTAAGAGAGGAGAGATGGTTCAGCAAAGCAACAGCTATTAAAAGAAACGAGGCACACTAAATCCAGTCAACTGATTAACTTTGCAGCCAAGGGAATGTACACAACACATTATGGTGCCATGGAGCTTAATGGTATTGCTTCCTTCAATTTTACAGTGGTTTTGGCCTTTTGCATGATGCCATCAGCTTAAAAAAGGAGAAAAGGTTAACCATCCATCACGTTTCCCCCCGCGAGATTCAATTATGACGAATGTTGGACCCAAATTAATCCATGTAGTCTACTTTCAGTGATTAGGCTGATTATTTATAGGATATTTTTCAACACTCCATACCCATCCTGGCCCTCGCTTGTATTTTTCTAGTGCTGTGTACAAGCTGGCAATAAGCACAAGGGGGAATTCGCATTCCAATTTGTATTCATTATATCTTCTCTCTTTGGTTTTAGAAATCATGTGGGCGAGGTCATTATTCACTGCAACTAGTTCAGCGAACTTAACTCAAAGTTTTACAAATGAGAAACCCTGGCAGGCAGAGCATTGTATATGCGCTCTTCGTTTAAAAACTGAGCCATTCCGATGGACAACGCGTCTATCAGCTGTGTCAGTGTGTTTCCGTTAACATATAACACTTTATTTCATAATGTAGCTGAAATACTTTCATTTTAAGGAGCTCATTTACTAACACCGGGCAAGTCTGAACAGTTTCAGGCTAGATTTTATTTGTTGTTAGTTGTTCATTACTTAATTTTTCATTCTGTTGTTACCTGTTCACATTACAGTCCTGAAACCACAATGAGCTGCTATGGTCTGGGTGACCGGATAACATTTGAAATTCCAAAATGAAAAGCCTCAGAATTAAGGTGGCCATACATGCATCGATATTATAGTAAAATATTCAGTACGTGTATGGCAGGAGAGGAGGCAAAAGCCTTTGATAATGGTAATTTCGTTAATCGGGCAGGATAGAAACATCTGCAAAGAGTTAATGCTGAATATAGGAGATACAGGAAGAATTCTATTGTTTCTAGCTGCAGCTCTAAGGGTTTTTTTTATTAAGGTTCTAGTTGTGTTTTCCATGATAATCGAGTTTTTGAGGTTTTTTTTTTTTGTCACAAATCTATATAAAAAAAATTGAATCCACAAAAAAAACCACCATCTAAAACCTGTCATGGTCATGTAGAAGTGAACGGCAAAGGTCCTTTAAACTATTTGAAGATATTAACAGCCTTCATCATGTCGAGTTTTTTTCAGGGGTTTTGCCTGAAAACTCTGTAGATTCTAGCGATTCGAGTTTTTGGGTTCTTAACCCCGAACTCGCTGATTCAAGTTTTTTGCGTTATGAGTTCATTGATAAATAACCCCCTAAATGTTAGTAGAATAAACTATATTTTCTGTGATTAATGGTCAAAGGAAAGAAATGAAAAAAAGGCACAGGCTCCACAGCAAATTACAGATACACTCTGTAGAATACAATGGGTTTAGTTCTTACATATGAAAATAAACAGGGGTCAAATGCTATTCATGGTTCTCTACAAGACTGCAGAGCAGAAACATTTCTCATATAGAGCAGGGGTATTTGGTGCCAAGATATAGTTAACTTGTAGGCAGTGGGTAATCACTTTCACACATTAAACTTGAATTTATCTCAACTTTAAAACAAAGTTGACCTAACTCTCATCCATGAATTGAACTCAATTATCAAAAATACAGCTCGAAAAAGTCAGTGCGCTGGCAATCTCTTTTTCTTTGCAAAAAATTCAGCTCAGGAAAATCTTGACAAAATCATTTGACAGTTGGAATCGCACAAATTTTTCATGTTTGCCATACGAATTGTACGATTTTTTTCGAGTTGTCGCCCAAAAACCCCAACTTTTTTTAGATTATGATACAAAAACCAGCACAAATCACATCTTCAAATTGTAAAAGTGACAACTGCCATTGACTTCTACATGACCTTGACAGATTTTAGCTGGAGTATTTTTGGATTCAGATATTTAGCAGCTTTGGGGTATAATAAATCTCTGAAAATTCTAGGTTTTTTTCCTCTAATAATTTGAGTTTTCCCCCTTTAAAAACTCGACCGGAAATAAAATCTGAGGTTTAATAAATAGGTCCCTAAATGTAAATAAAACACAGTAGCATAAAAAGAACCCATAGCAACCAATATGATGTTTTCTTTTAATCAGGTGACCATTAAATTGTACCTGCTGATTGGTTGCTATGGGTTACTGCTCCTGGGCAAACGTAGTGCCTTTTATTACATAAACCTTTTTTTTTTTTAAAGGTAAACTTTTTTGTCTTTATTTTTATATAATAAATACAAGTAATAAACAGTTCTTGTTTTATTAAAATTTGTCTCTGGCTTTGTTCACACATTGGTAGCAACATGGGTCATAACTTGGCATGTTTTGGTAGCTGATATAAGTTTATGTATTGTATAGCATGCCTTGTCCTCGGTATCCCTTGGGGCTGCTCCGGGCCCTGACTCCCACCAGGGACTCCATTTTTTGGTGAATTTAGTAGCGCTGCCTCTGGCTTCATAAGTAAGTTTGACCTTGGGTATTGTCTTGTTAACTAGGTTAATCCAGGAGTCCCTTGTGGGAGGAGTGGGCCCCATCCAATGCATATTACACATTTTTTATCACAGAACAGCAGGACCCGGAACCTCAACCTTGCGTAGGCCATAGGTACCAGGTGATCCGCTAATCCCAATAAACACACCATGGGGAGAGTACTTGCAGGAAGTCTAGGGTCGTTGCTAAGGTAACCATTATTTGTGACCAGAAAATAGCTATTACTGGGCAGAAACCCCTTTGACTTCTAATGTTATTGGTCCTTTAAATAGAGAATTGTGCAGAATGTTGAAGTCTGGGCACCCATACTGCCTTGACTTAGGGAGAACCACAGTGATCTACATGCCCCTAGAAACCCAGTAGTTTTTTTTAACTTTTTTAACCAGTGTAAACTCCCCTGCAGTGGCCAAAACTGCTCATGCCAAAGAGCTTCAAATCAATCACTGATACCGGTCTGTGCACAAACAAATGCAAGTGCTTTCCAGCAGTATAGAAAGGCCTGATTTTCTGCATTAAAAGTACAAAATTGTCTCATAGAGAAGGATGGGGCTTATCTAAATACATATAAATAGCGACTAGGTGGAGAGAGACATTTGCAAAAAGTCTATCTCTGTGCTCATCTGCCTTGCCAGTAGAGGGCACCAGCTATGAGGCAGATACAGTATGACTATGTAAAGGCCGGAGGTTTATATACAGGTCATAGAATTGAGTGTTGACAGTTTCCAACACAAGTAAATCATGGACCAAGCATCGGGATAGGACTCAGCAATCTTTATAAGGCTGTACTTCTTGGAAAACCAAGCATTCGTACACCCACACTTGCACTGGGTTTATATAGTAATAGCATATAAATAAATAAAATTGTTTTATAGTCCACCACCTCTCACTAGGGCTGAAAGTTATGCTTACCAACCGGGGCTTAGCAGGTGAAAAAAAAAAAGAAAAAAAAAAGAAAACTGTTTGAAAAGTAACATGAATATTTAATATCGAGGGATAACCTGTCCGAGAGAAACCGTATGGGTCTGTTATAGAAGGAAAAGTTCCTTCTGTCTAAACCTAATGCTTTCGCTGCTTCTATAAAACATAACAGAATCTTATAGACATTTATTAATTCCCCCTTGGACTGGAGATAAATGAACTGTGACTAATTCCCTCGATACTGGCAAAGGCAGTGGGGCGCCAAAGAAAAGAATTTTTAGACTGTGTCTCAACAGTAAAGAAAAAAAAAAATGCTAATACTATACAGTTTATTGTGGGGAAAAAATATATATAAAGTGGATATTTTGAAACTTAACGATTATGTGTCCCAAACGTACCAAGCGTTTGAGTTTTCCTTTTTTTTTATACTCCATCAGGTTATATTTT
The DNA here is from genome assembly GCA_038501925.1 of Xenopus petersii. Classification (NCBI taxonomy): domain Eukaryota; kingdom Metazoa; phylum Chordata; class Amphibia; order Anura; family Pipidae; genus Xenopus; species Xenopus petersii. The sequence continues at coordinate 35,145,153 of CM076684.1, read as the reverse complement.
ATTTCAAACAAAACTTAAATCTATTGTGCAATATCCCTGGGGCAGTCCTCCTCTTAAAAGTATGTTACAGCGCAGAAAGTGATTGCAAAAAAATAAAAAAAAGGTAAAGAAATTAGCTGCCAATCTTTCTCGGAGTGTAAGGGCATGTAAACCTTTGTCCCCATAGAGAGTAAAGCTGAACGGATTATTTTCTTTTTACAGTAAAAACACAGGCTGTTCTTTCCTTGGCACAATTGGAGCACAATGATACAAACAGCTTCTCAGAATCCAGCGTTTTGCTTTCAAGGTGGAACCTAGAGGAATTGCAATCATTTGCGGGATGTTGCACCCTGTGGATCCTGTAGTACAAACACGGTTCTACTACATAAATATTTGGGACCTGGGGTTCTCCCTGCTATAAAAAATAAAATGAACATTAAATACATGTTTATAACACACAACAGCCAGGAATATCCTGTAAATGATATCCTTATAAACGGCGCTTAGTGATGTCATTGATTATAATTGGAGCTTAGTGATGTCATTTCTGTCACACGACTCACTGGAACTTGTAAGGCCCCCATCTAGAGTTTTGGTCTCCATCACTCAAACAAGACATTATTGAATTAGAGAGGGTACAGAGAAGGGCAACTAAGCTGGTATGGAAAATCTTAGCTATGAGGAAAGACTGGCCAAATTGGGGATGTTCACGCTGGAGAAGAGGCGCTAAGGGGTGATATGATGACTATGTATAAATATATAAGGGGATCATATAATAATCTCTCTAATGATTTATTTACCAGTAGGTCTTTCCATCTGACACGAGGTCACCCATTCCGATTAGAAGAAAAGAGGTTCCATCTAAATATTCGGAAGGGGTTTTTTACAGTGAGAGCTGTGAAGATGTGGAATTCTCTCCCTGAAACAGTGGAACAGGCTGATACATTAGATAGCTTTAAGACTTGGATAGCTTTTTAGCAAGTGAGGGAATACAGGGTTATGGGAAATAGCTCATAGTACAAGTTGATCCAGGGACTAGTCCCATTGCCAGGAAGGAATTTCCCCCCCCCCCGAGGCAAATTGGAGAGGCTTCAGATGTTTTTTTTTTTTTTTTTTTGCCTTCCTCTGGATCAACTGGCAGTTAGGCTGATTAAAAAAAAAAAAATAAATAAAAGGTTGAACTTGATGGACGTGTGTCTCTTTTCAACCTTACTTACTATGTTACTATATTAAATAAAGTAAACCCCTCTGGCAAAATCTGAGGATATTAGAAGTCACCTCAGAGATGACCTGTATAAAAGCATTCGGCCTTGTGTTTTTATATGGTCATGGAACTCCTCGGTAACTTATAATAATATCCCTATATTTCACAAGAGGGGGTACTTTATTCACTATATAACTGAACGATTATTTTGTCACCAATATGACAAGTTGCCTGTATGTACAAGGTGCTATTTTATTATTACAGGGAAAAAGGAAATCATTTTTAAAAATTATAACTAACAGGATGGGACCTGTTATTCAGAATGCATGGGACCTGGGGTTTTCGGATAACGGATCTTTCTGTAATTTGGACAGTAACCCTTAAAGTGCCAGCAAAATTTCCTATTTCATTTCACTCCGCACCAGACTTTTTTTTTTTTTTAAATTTTGTGCTCTCTCACTTTAGGGACATTTCTTGGGGGGGGGGGAATTTTAGTTTATCTAAGAAAATTACATATTTTTTTCAGGAGATCCTCAGCTCTCAGGTTTTTGTGTATTTACACTTCTGAAGCAAGATTTAGAGCTATAAATACTAGGGATGCACGAATCCACTATTTTTCATTCGGCCGAACCCTCAAATCCTTTGCGAAAGATTCGGCCGAATACTGAACCAAATCTTAATTTGCATATGCAAATTATGGGCAGGAAGGGAAAACCATTTTTTACTTCATTGTTTTGAGTCAAAAAGTCACGCAATTTCCCTCCCCATCCCTAATTTGCATGTGCAAATTCAGATTTGGTTCTGCCAGATAGAAAGATTCAGCCGAATCCGAAACCGAATCCTGAATTCCGTGCATCCCTACTAAATACCAAAGATAAATAAAAAAATTTTTTCATGATTTATGCCAGAAAAATATTTTATTTTATGCACAAATATCCGACTGATTTGGAAAGCCTTATGTCTCTCTCGAACATGCCAATACCAGATATGGATAGTTTTATGGAGATTTCTGACTTCTATAGAATACAAAATGGATAAAGTCTTTCTACTCCTTAGCAGTTTGTGCACAAATTTATGAAAATTCGGAAACATCACTTTACAAGTTTGTATCTCCCACAAAACTAAGGTACCAAGTACCAACTAGTTTGGTAAATCTATGCATATGGGCATCAGTGTTCAGTAGACCCTGGTGTGCTTATTTAGGGCACTTAAAGGGTTAAGTCCTATAGAAAATCATGTAAACATTAAATAAACCCAATAGGCTGGTTTTGCCTCCAATAAGGATTAATTATATCTTAGTTGGGATCAAGTACAAGCTACTGTTTTATTATTACAGAGAAAAAGGAAATAGTTTTTAAAAAAATTGGATTATTTGGATAAAATGGAGTCTATGGGAGACAGCCTTCCTGTAATTCTGAGTTTTCTGGATAATGGATCCCATACCTGTATTTGCTTTATATATGGGAGATGGTAGTGATGTGTAGGTCAAGTAAACCCATCCTAGCAGAATCCGACCCTAACTTGATGTGCTCCCCTGTTTGTATACCCGTGCTTGCCCTGCTGTGACATCACGGAAGGGGGCGGGGCATACTAGCACCAGTATATAATAAGGAGCACATGAGGTGGGGCAGTAGAAGGTCAAGCGGGTTCAGGCCAATCTGCACATCACTAGGGGATGATAGGAGGGATAATCCTGAGCTTTCTGGATAACAGGTTTCTGAATAAGGGATCCCATATGTGCATAAATTCCTCCTGCAACTGCCACGAGCTACATCATGCTTATGAAACTTGCTACTTTTACCAAGCACCAAATTCTATTAAGTCAGGTGTTCACTGGCATGCTACATGTGACTCAACATGGCTGTCACTGACTACTTCCTAACTTGAGTCAATGGCACCTATAGGGATTTTAACATGGCGTGGGTCTGCTTGTTAAATGAATTCACATTTTCTCTCTGTCTTCTGGCTATAAAGTACCGTTTTACTCGAGCATATGAATCGGATTATATTCAACATTATTACTAAAATCAGTTAATGGGTTTCAGAAGTATAAAATAATTTCAGAAAGTAATGATTATTGTTATGCCATGCAATAAACTTTTATAAAACACATTCTCAATCTTCTGAATTGCTTGCAAACTACCAAAAAATAACCATCACAGTTACATACAAAATTTTTTTTCTATGACTAAAGAAAAGTACACTATGACCTCATTGGCTGTACTTTGTCCAGTTAAAGGAGAAGGAAAGGTTAAAACCAAATAAGCTTTATCAGACAGCTCTATAATAATACACCAGTAAACCCTCAAAGTAATGCTGCTCTGAGTCCTCTGTCAAAAGAAACACCACATTCCTTTCCTTCTATTGGATACACATGGGCTTCTGTATCAGACTTCCTGTTTTCATCTTAAAACTCCAGGGCATGGGCTTGAGCATGCTCAGTTTGCTCCTCTCCCCTCCCTCCCTGCTGTAATGAGCTCAGAGCTATGAGTTAGCAGGGATTGACTCAGGACGCAGGAAGTGATGTCACATCAAGCTAACATGGCAGCTGCTATCCTAAACAACAGAGAGAGCTTCTAGAGCAGCTTACTCCAGTATGGTAAAGCATTATACAGAATAAATGTAACTTTCTAGCTTGCACTATTGTGGCTAATTTATTGGTAATAAACTGCCTCGGTAGCTTTCCGTCTCCTTTAATGCACAGAGTTGATGGGCAGACTGAAATGGACAGCCCCACTGCCCTGGTATAAGACGTACGCTGCATGTATGAATGCATAATGGGCTGTTTTTAAGCAATCTCAGCTTGTGATTTTCTGACTTTAAAACACAGATAAAGAAATTGGCTAAGGCAATCTAGGTATGTTATTGGCTGAAAGGGAAAATACTGCTTGGCTGATTTTAAAGCAAATCAGCAAGCCCTGCAGGGTCCTCTGGACCCAGTAATAAATATATTATGTTGTAATGTGCTGAAACCTTCAAAGGAAAAAATAACACTTCAGTGAAGCTTATGTTCATGCCTGGCAGTGTGGGGTATGTCAGCTTATTATGTGCACAAAGCAGAACCTTCCATGCGCAGTGCTTGCTATGGCAAATAAGAGACGTCACAAAGGAGACAAGGGCAACAAGAACGGAATACTTAAAACCACTAGGGGTGCCAGTTGGGTTTCCCCGTGACTAAAGGGACAATGCGCTCTCTAGTTCTCGTTCTCTAGAATTCTTTTATAATAAAAGCACAGTAAGATGTATTGGCATCAATTATTTTAAGCAGGAATCTGTATATTTATGGTTATTCTCATACTTGGGAGTAGACAAAATAAGGGGCAAGATTAGTGTTAGTTAAAGGAGACAGGATGGAGTGTGTGTGCTGCCCAGAGATAGAATCAAAAGTGGGGTGTCCCTGGGTGTCCATCATGGTCCCTGGGAAGGAGAGGAAGAGAATAGCACATGGAATGAAGGTGAAAACTTCACATGGGGAAAGGAGAAGAAAATGGGAAAACAGAACAAAGGGATAGGGGGAAATGGAGAGAACAGTTCAGTGGGAATGGAACACAGCATGGTACAGGTATGGGATGTTAACCGTTCAGATGTAAGAAATCCCAAATAGGCTGATTCCCAAAAACCTCTATTCATTTATTTCCTAACCCAAGTTGAGAATTCCAGAGAAAGTCTACTCATAGAATTATTAAATAAAAGTACAGCTCATAAGCACCACAGGCTAGAATGGTTACATAGTTAAATTTAGTTACATAGTTAAATTGGGTTGAAAAAAGACAAAGTCCATCAAGTTCAACCCCTCCAAATGAAAACCCATCATCCATACACACACCCCTCCCTACTTTTAATTAAAATTCTTTATACCCATACCTATACTAACCAAAAAGGTTTTGCTTTGCAACGACGTTCCTTGCTTACAAGTGGAATATACTGACAAGTATATTTATTAAGCAGCATTTTAAAGACTTCCCATTTTTGTTCTGTGTTTAACCCTGTGAAAAGCATTTCCCACTTAATATGTTGCAGAGATGCCCTTATAGGTTCTCAGCACCTCCGAGAAAATGTTGGCATTGATATCTGAATAATTCCCAATCAGAGGTACAATGAGTATGACATTGTTTTGGCACCATCCACAAGCAAATAGGCTGCTGACTGGGCCAAGTCTGGCCAAGAAACCACCAGTGTCTGCCTACCCAAAACTAAATTATATAGATACAGACACTATTTCAATAGGCTTATGGCTATTTTTTTGTTTTTAACTCCTCTCATTTTTAAAGATATAACAGCTCAAAATGCTAAACCTGCCCAGTAAGGAGCATCATGTGCTATCCTATAGGGAAAAAATAGAGCAACCCATTGTCTGATACTCCGTTTTGTGACCTAGAAATTTGGGGTTCTGAAGCCAGTCAAGGGGCACAAATTTCTAAATAGTTTTCATATTCCTTTACGTACTGTGCTAAAATATAGAATGTTATATTTAAATTTCCAATACCTGTAGGATATTTGCTTCTAAACAAAACATCATATGGAGGGGAAAGGTGAACAATGGTACAGAATGCATGGAACCCATTATCCAGAAAACCATTTCCTATTGGGAACTATTTCCAGAAACAAATCAAATTCAGTTTTAACTGTTTCAGGTTTAATTGTACGTGGCGAAACTAAGCGAACATAAATTCATGTCAATGGCAAAACAATCCGATTAATTTGATTCTACTTACTTATCCAGAAAACCCCAAGCAATTTGGAAAACGGATCCCACACTTGCAATGATTACTGCTGCTATGATCCTGTGCTATAGCTCGAGTACCTTTGTATAAGTACTACTGAAAGCAAATTGAAGAATAAAGAAAACGAAGTGCCACGTGTGCCATCCCGCTGTCGATTTTTCATTATAGCCGGCGGGAAGGTAGGAGAAGGCAGTTCTGGGAGATTGTCACACTTGAAGAAGAGCTGATTTGTCGCCGGGGCGACTAATCTCCCTGAATTGCCAGTGTGTCCTTACCCTTAGATTGCTGGAAATTCCTAAAGAATACTTTACTGTAGTATGATATAAATAAGGTCATGTGACAAAATATCATTATGTGTATAGGTACATGTATAAGGTTGTTGCATTGGGAAAAATAGTCTGCTTCTATCCGGAAGCAAGTTACTGCACATTTATATGTATTTTGTGTGTGTGTTTTTTTGGAGACAGGTGAGGGGGTAGGTGGATTTTAGTCTTTACTGATGGAGGAATGATAGGACACAACATTTCAGGTCATTGTCCCCTGACTGGAATCCAGGGCAGTGGGTTTTGCAATTACAATTTAGTAAACGTTGTCAGGGTCACTGGTTGCTGCAAATGTAGTTATCTATACTAATTAATTCATTTGTGAGTGGTCAGGGTTTTCTGCTGGCAAATACAATGTGCAATGTAAGCGCTTGGACTAAGGGGACCATTATGAAATCTTATTTTCAGATAATTACTTATTACAATTTTTTCTTCAACCTTTTTCTATAAATGTGGACTGTAAAATTGAATTAGTTCAATCTTCTACATCATTGGGTGAGTGCAGAAGTAAATCCACCACAAAAAGGGTTGAAACTGAGGCCCTTCAAGCCTCTGTAGTATATTAAAGGAGAATTAAAGCTACCAAAGCAGTTTATTGCCAATAGATTAGTCACAATAGTGCAAGCGATAACACTATATTTATTCTGCAGAATGTTTTACTATACCTGAGTAAACAGCTGTAGAAGCTCTCTCTGTTTGTTTAGGATAGCAGCTGCCATATTAGCTTAGGGTGACATCACTTCCTGTCTGAGTCTCTCCCTGCTGCTCATAGCCGGGGCTCAGATTATAGCAGAGAGGGGAGGAGGGAGGGGGAAAAGGGAGGAAGAGAGGAGCAAACTGAGCATGCTCCAGCCTTAGCCCTGGAGGTTTAAGCTGAAAACAGGAAGTCTGATACAGAAGTCCATGTGTACACAATAGAAGGAAAGAAATGCTGTGTTTCTTTTGACAGATAAGCATTACTTGAGGGTTTACTGGTGTATATAGACCTTTCTGAAAAAGTTTATTTAATTTTAGCTTGTCCTTCTCCTTTAACAAGCATGCCCAGCAGTGGCCCTCCCATCCCGCACCCCCTTGTAAAGGTATGGGACCTGTTATCCAGATTGCTAGGACCAGGGTTTTTTCGGATAAGGGATCCTTCTGTAATTTGGCTCTTCATACCTTATGTCTGTTACAAAATAATTTAAACATTTAAGGGCACATTTACTAAAACTTGAATTAATCTAATTTTTTTATGAAAGCAAATATGACCAAACTCCCTTGCATGATCTTAACTCGTTTATCACTAAATTTTCTTGAAAAAACATCACAGCAAAATAAGTGTCAATTCAAATTGTATAAATGACGCTGTGAAAACTAAACTTTTTCAGATTATCGCAAAAACCCTGTCTTTTCCAGGTATATCCAGCACAGATCATGATCAAGAAACAATTACAGGGAGATCTGCCATTGATTTCTACATGACCTCGACAGGTTTGAGATGGAGTATTTTCAGATTTGGATTTTTAGCAGCTTTGGGGTATGATAAATCTCTAAAAATCTGAGATTTTTTCCCATGACCAGAAAAAAAATCGAGGTTTAATAAATGGGCCCCTGAATAAAATAATGTTTAAATTAGTTGTTTCCAATAAAGATTAATTATATCTTAGCTTGGAAGTGCAAGGTAGTGTTTTATTAATACAGAGAAAAAGAAAATCCTTTTTAAAAATTTGGATTATTTAAAACAAATGGAGTCTTCTTGGAATTCTAAACTTTCTGGATAACGGGTTTCCAGATAATGGATCCTATGACATCTGTCATATGACAAATATGCCAGGTGCTAGTATTTCGCCTTAGCAAGCTATCCCAAACAGTCAGGGCCTTTTTTAGGCCTCAGATGGGATAGACCCCAGGCCCTTAGCCTTTGAGGCCAAAAATATTTTCTTTGTGTAAATTCAAACTACATACTAATCAGTAATATTTCTTTTACTTGCCAAAATACAATGACAGCTGAAGGCCGGAGGGCTGCAAATCTACACTAGCGTTTACATTGCCCCCAGGCATTGCCGTCTCTAACGCTGGCCATTCCTATGATACATCACTTGCCTTATGGCAATCTGGACATTCTCATTCCAATGAACCAATGAAGCACTGTTGCAGAAACAGCCAGAATTTATGAGTGACGCCAAAAGTTAATGAATATGTTCAATACATTTGCACAAACGACTGCACGTTTTTGAACAAATACACTTTATATTGCACAGCAATCTCTACCCTACAGAGTTAACAAGCGAAGTCTGGGTCGGCAAAAAACGCCAAAACTGACTTAAAGTAATGAATTAATGCTGGACAGAGACCAAACATTTCTGCTTTAGATTCGGAGTCAGCAGTTCAGTGCACCGGCTGCTTCCAGAAAACCCTGGCACTGCTGTTTGCGGTTACAAGTAGAATTTTGAGTGATTATAAAGCATAGTTATCATTATGCTTCAAAATAATATTACCATATCAAAGATAGACCTTTCACTGGCAGGCGAAACCCAGAGAATGAGCTTAAAGGGAACTAAAGGTAAAGCAGCAGCAAGTCTGTTTCAAGTGGGCTGTTAGAAGAGGTTTGACGCAAATCTGACGGTTCTATTGGTTTCTTATGACCTTGCCTTAATATGGAGTGTGGGCAGACGCTTATGATTTTCAGGGATCCAAGGCTCTACACAAAATTATGGTCAGCAGAAAATCTGCTTTGACATAATAAAACCTAAACATGGACAAGATGATTGGGTTTGGCTGGTGATAGATTAAGGACAGTTTGAGAGTTGCGGAATACACAGCCAATGGCAGCTGAAAAGAAGAATCCAGGAATGTGTTTACCGTACATCAATGCTAATATCAATATTCTGTCAATATTCTAACCAAAACTCCAAAGGCTTTCTGCACTCTAATGTACCTGAAGTTCCCCAGTAATTTTGCAATGATTTTAAGCTTGTTTTACATGTATTTTGCCTGGGCCCGTTCCAAGTTAGGAGCTTTGGGTATAGTGCAGTGCTATGCAAGGCACTTTTCTCATGTCATAAATTAAAACTATGCGCTACATTGATACCCATATGATAGTAAGAATGGGAGCTGTCATATTGCTGGAATGTTATGAAATCCATAGAGACCCTGCCCCAAAGGGTTCAGAGACGATCTCTACAGACTAGAACATCTATTCATTTGCCTGCAAGTAAGTTCCAGCTGCCTGCTGCTATACAGACCTTCAGGGAGTCCATCTCTTTCTGCTTTCCTCTCCTTTTCCTCTAAACCCCCTGATGTCGTACAAGACTTGTCATACATAGTAGACCATCAAATTTTCCTATGCTCATGCTACCTGTATATTGCAGCGGCTCCGCATCCCATGGCGTCTACTCTTGAGAAGATAACGGAGGCCGTTTTCCCACCCAGGACCTAGTCATGGCACAAACTAATAAAGATGTGGATTTATTTGGGTCCAAACTTTCATGTACTGACTTCAGAGTGGCTAAAAATAAATTTTTCTACTCTTACATAATCCCATTTTTTCAACCTCACCACCATTTTTCTTTAGTTAACACACTGTGGAAACTAAGTTCGTTTTTACCCATTAATTTGTTATCATTAATACAATAGATAGTCACCTGGGCTTAGATTTTCATTTAATGCAATTATTTACTTATTTGCAGGTCTATGGAGTCAGTAATTAAATCCTTCAACTCTGACTCCTCGTTTTATGGTACCCCTGACTTGGACTCCCTAATGTATTTTCCATATTGATTGAAAATTTTTAAGTACACAACAAACAAGGCATTTTATCACTGCCGAAGCTCAAAAATATAAACCACATCTTTAGGTAATTCTAAAAAACAAACAAAACTACATAGACAAAAACAATTGGAAAACTACAACAACCTATTGATTGATTGATTGAACTTGGCATATAGCTGTAGAATAGCTGTTAAATACAATCCAAAATTATTATTGTTCTTAGAAACAGAATTACTTCTGCCACATCTTCCTTCATAGAATCTCTTAACTCTGATTTGATCATTGTCAGTGCTTGCATTCAAAGTTATTAGGAGTCTGAATATTTTTGGCGACTCAGACTCCAGATACCCAAAATCGATCCCTACTCCGACTCCACAACTCCAACGCTCTGCTTATTTAGTATAGTTTGCTTTAAAATACAGGTATGTGACCCGTTATTCAGAATGCTCAGGACTTGGGGTTTCAGATATTTATTCGGATTCGGATATTTAAATAATTTGGATAGCCATACCTTAAGTCTGCTTATATCTTAACTTTGGCTCAAGTGCAAGGTTATTTTTTATAATTGAAAAAAGAAAAAAAGAAAAAAGAACTGACCCACATAACTGCACCTACCCATCCATAAATCCAAAACTCCTATGAAGCAAATTAATAAAACTTAACCTTTAATAAATCGTTAAAACAAAGTCTAGAGAGCAACATTAAAAATGAGGTTAGGTATAGGAGGTTGATTGACACGGCAACACCGGGTTAAGGGGGAAATGTGCTAATTGCACTTGAGTTAATTCAAGGTTGCGGTTGGAAAACAGATGGTAATAATTTGGCACATAGACCAAACTATGCTTCTATCTGGTACAGCCAAGGATTGCCCCACACCAAACCAACCCCTTCACCCACTTGAGGATCCCTCCCTTGTGGTATTAGGTTAGAGGAGTGAGAGCCAAGGTAGCAGCAGCACTAAGGCACTTAAATACGTTAGAAGCTCAAATGTATCAGATAGTATCCGACCCACGGATCACTGGTTTACCCACTTCAGAAGCTCAAATGTATCAGATAGTATCCGACCCACGGATCATTCCATTGTCCAACCCCTTCACCCACAGAAGTCCCCTCCCGATCCAATCACCCAGTTTAGCCAATTCTATGTCCCTATCAGACGCCTGCCTAACCAGAAACTAAAAATGCGCCTGACGCGCGTTTCACCCGCCAAGTTGCGGGCTTTGTCAAAGGCAAGAGAAAAGCCGGTATTGCACTCCTATTTAACACCACGGAAGGACCAGTAACCGTTTGAATCAGGCAATCGGAGGGTTCCACTTCATGCTTTACTACACAGGGTAATGTGAGGATAGAGGGTGTTATATACATATTTCTTGGATGTTTGAGTGCTTACGGTTTTCACCAATATATCTGCAGTGTTCTGTACAATTACCAATATGCCATTACGTGCAACCTGCTTATATCTCTACTTTGGCCAATATATTTTGCAACAATGAATCTGTTACTGCCCTTGGGCAAAGGATGTAGTCAGACGCAGTACAATGTTGCGCTTTGGGCCGCTGTAACTGCACAGGGTTAGCAATAGCCGATCTGTCATCGCAGGCAGGTTTCACATTTTCACAGCGCCCTGCCCCTCTGTGACGTTCGGTGCGTTGATTGGCTCTTACTCCATTGCTTTGCAGAGCATGAAGTGGAACCCTCCGATTGGCTGATTCAAATGGTTACTGGTCCTTCCGTGGTGTTAAATAGGAGTGCAATACCGGCTTTTCTCTTGCCTTTGACAAAGCCCGCAACTTGGCGGGTGAAACGCGCATCAGACGCATTTTTAGTTTCTGGTTAGGCAGGTGTCTGATAGGGTCATAGAATTGGCTAAACTGGGTGATCGGATCGGGAGGGGACTTCTATGGGTGAAGGGGTTGGACAATGGAATGATCCGTGGGTCGGATACCATCTGATACATTTGAGCATAAGCGCCTTAGTGCTGCTGCTACCTTGGCTCTCACTCCTCTAACCTAATACCACAAGGGAGGGATCCTCAAGTGGGTGAAGGGGTTGGTTTGATGTGGGTAAACCAGTGATCCGTGGGTCGGATACTATCTGATACATTTGAGCTTCTAAATCAAACGTATTTAAGTGCCTTAGTGCTGCTGCTACCTTGGCTCTCACTCCTCTAACCTAATACCACAAGGGAGGGATCCTCAAGTGGGTGAAGGGGTTGGTTTGATGTGGGGCAATCCTTGGCTGTACCAGATAGAAGCATAGTTTGGTCTATGTGCCAAATTATTACCATCTGTTTTCCAACCGCAACCTTGAATTAACTCAAGTGCAATTAGCACATTTCCCCCTTAACCCGGTGTTGCCGTGTCAATCAGACTCCTATACCTAACCTCATTTTTAATGTTGCTCTCTAGACTTTGTTTTAACGATTTATTAAAGGTTAAGTTTTATTAATTTGCTTCATAGGAGTTTTGGATTTATCGATGGGTAGGTGCAGTTATATGGGTCAGTTCTTTTTTCTTTTTTCAATTATAATTACTATTTGACCCTGCACACCATCCTCTGTGTTTGATGGGCAGTGCTCCCCAACCACTAACTCTCTATTTTTTATAATTACAGAGAAAAAGGAAATATGTTGTAAAACTCTTTAATAGGGATGCACCGAATCCAGGATTCAGTTCGGGGATTCAACCAGAATTCGGCCTTTTTCAGCAGGATTCGGATTTGGCCGAATCCTTCTGTCCGGCCAAATCCTAATTTGCATATGGAAATTAGGGTTTGGTTCGGTATTTGACCGAATCATTCGCGAAGGATTCGGGGGTTCGACCAAATCCAAAATAGTGGATTCGGTGCTTCCCTACTCTTTAATTATTTGATTAAAATTAAGTCTATTGGAGATGACATTCCTGTAAATTGGAGCTTTCTGGATAATGTGTTTCTGGATAACAGATCCCAACAATATTTATAGGGATTTGCATGCGACTGCATTACTTGCCTCCAGGGATCTGTTCAAAATGCAGATCTAGGGCCAACAGGATTCTTGCAATTTATGAAACATATATATATATATATATATATATATATATATATATATATATATATATATATATAAAAAATCTATAACTATATGGGAACAGCGGCCCCTCTCTGTTACAAAGCTAAAATTGCCGTCTATAACATTTCTTTGTCAGCATGGAGAGAAAAAGTATTTTTTGACTGAAAAAACCCCATTCATATGGTTGTCCTAACAAGCTCTTTTGGAAAGTAGCACAGGGTATATGATAGCATATTGACATTTACAGCTTAATGTAGATTAGATGTTACTAGAGGCTTATTCCAGTATCCACTGTAAACTCTTTTTGATAGGACAATAAAAGATGTTTGGGTTATGCCTCCAGCCTGCACGGCGTTCCTCTAACATATGCGCCGCGCACTTCACCGCTAACTTTTAGGTCTTCTTTTTTAATTAAACGAAACAAACTACTAGCAGAAAACTAGGAACAAAACAGCTGAGATGATACAAAAAAAGAACCAGTTCACAAATTGCTTCATAACATGCATCTGTTTATGACTAAACATTTCTGGTTAGAAATGTTTTATTTATTTGAAGTCATTTTATTGAAACCAATAAAAGGTTGGAGATTTTCAACTAACTTCCATTCTGGTATGAAATCATAACAGCTGCCCTGCTTAATTCAATGCTAACATTGCCCGGAGATACATTTCCACTGAATCCCAATAAGCAATTGCTATAAACACCCAGATGGCTAATTTTATCACAGGACACATAGACTCAGTATTCTGATGCTGCTTTTATTTTTACAGCTCGCAAACAGCACAAAAAAAAAAAAAAAGAAGGACGAGGGGGTACAAAGGCACAGACAAAATGTCAAACTACTAAAGCAACAGAAAGCATTTTATGTTGTGGTAAATCGCTCGGCAAATAGAACTGTTTGCTCACATCTCGACTGGAGGACTTTACGGATGGACACATTTGTATGGAATTTGAAAAAATCGTCAATAGATGCAGAAAAGGGCAGTGGAATAAACATGTACAAGAGCCCCTTGCTAATCAATTTATAACAATGCTGCCGCCTATATTATAGCAACTAGCTATAATAGATCAATTGATAGGACAAAAATAAAAGCAAACATACAGTGGTGTGCAAAACTATTTGCACCCTTCCTGATTTCTTATTCTTTTGCATGTTTGTCACACTTAAATGTTTCTGCTCATCAAAAACCGTTAACTATTAGTCAAAGATAACATAATTGAACACAAAATGCAGTTTTTAAATGAAGGTTTACGTTATTAAGGGAGAAAAAAAACTCCAAATCTACATGGGCCTGTGTGAAAAAGTGATTGCCCCCCTTGTTAAAAAATAACTTAACTGTGGTTTATCACACCTGAGTTTAATTTCAAAGGTTATAAAGCCATTTCTAAAGCTTTGGGACTCCAGCGAACCACAGTGAGAGCCATTATCCACAAATGGCAAAAACATGGAACAGTGGTGAACCTTCCCAGGAGTGGCCGACCGACCAAAATTACCCCAAGAGCGCAGAAACAACTCATCCGAGAGGCCACAAAAGACCCCAGGACAACATCTAAAGAACTGCAGGCCTCACTTGCCTCAATTAAGGTCAGTGTTCACGACTCCACCATAAGAAAGAGACTGGGCAAAAACGGCCTGCATGGCAGATTTCCAAGGCGCAAACCACTTTTAAGCAAAAAGCACATTAAGGCTCGTCTAAATTTTGCTAAAAACATCTCAATGATTGCCAAGATTTTTGGGAAAATACCTTGTGGACCGACGAGACAAAAGTTGAACTTTTTGGAAGGTGCGCGTCCCGTTACATCTGGCGTAAAAGTAACACAGCATTTCAGAAAAAGAACATCATACCAACAGTAATATATGGTGGTGGTAGTGTGATGGTCTGGGGTTGTTTTGCTGCTTCAGGGCCTGGAAGACTTGCTGTGATAGATGGAACCATGAATTCTACTGTCTACCAAAAAATCCTGAAGGAGAATGTCCGGCCATCTGTTCGTCAACTCAAGCTGAAGCGATCTTGGGTGCTGCAGTAGGACAATGACCCAAAACACACCAGCAAATCCACCTCTGAATGACTGAAGAAAAACAAAATGAAGACTTTGGAGTGGCCTAGTCAAAGTCCTGACCTGAATCCTATTGAGATGTTGTGGCATGACCTTAAAAAGGTGGTTCATGCTAGAAAACCCTCAAATAAAGCTGAATTACAACAATTCTGCAAAGATGAGTGGGCCAAAATTCCTCCAGAGCGCTGAAAAAGACTCGTTGCAAGTTATCGCAAACGCTTGATTGCAGTTATTGCTGCTAAGGGTGGCCCAACCAGTTATTAGGTTCAGGGGGCAATTACTTTTTCACACATGAAAAGGTAGATTTGGATTTCTTTTCTCCCTAAATAATAAAAACCCTCATTTAAAAACTGCATTTTGTATTTACTTATGTTATCTTTGACTAATAGTTAAATGTGTTTGATGATCAGAAACATTTTGTGTGACAAACATGCAAAAGAATAAGAAATCAGGAAGGGGGCAAATAGTTTTGCACACCACTGTATCATTGGTTGCAATGTATTGACTGGCACTCTAGTGTATTTTTGCATGTATGAATCGGATGATACCAGGTTAACTTTCAGGCTTTCATATAGGGACACATTTGCACCAGTGTAATAACAGCTAAACCAATACGTAACCAGATAACAATTTTAGGGATAGGGCACATCAGGGCACTATAAAAATCTATCCAACACAGGCAATCAATGAAAAGGGTTTAAATGGCTTTTGAACCAGTTTTAGCTAAGGGCGTAACTCTCTTCCTGCTAAGTTCCACTAATATTAAATCTACTAAAAAATTCAGTGTAGTACAGGTATGGGATCTGTTATCCGTAAACCCATTAACTAGAAAGATCCAAATTAAGGAAAGGCTATCTCCCATTGACTCCAACTTAATCCAAATTAAGATATAATATATCCTTATTGGAAGCAAAACAGCCTATTGGGGTTATTTAATGTTTACATGATTTTTCAGTAGACTTAAGGTATGACGATCCAAATTACGGAAAGATCAGTTATCTGGAAAACCCCAAGTCCCGGGCATTCTGGATAACTGATCACATACCTGTAATTAAAAAATGCATCTTGGAGTATACAGTATAGTGTTTGGTGAGTGTGGAGCAAGGGTGTCCTCTTTTTCATTCTTTTACAATTTACTGTGAATATTAACTTCTTTATTTTCATAATTTGACTCGAGTGTAAGTTACTGGATACTCTGACATCCAACATGGCAAGACTGATTTAGACATTTTTGTAAAAATGGCCTTAGAATTAATGCTCCCAATACTGTATATAAAAGATAGCAGTGTAGATGTAAATTAATAGTATAGCCCCCTGCTTGACAAAGAAATATCCTAACTCAGAATCATTATTCTTACAAAAAGGAACAGTGAGAGTGCAAATAAATCAGCAGGCAGAGGTGACTGCATGGTAAATGCCAGGAATCTGCCAACAGTTGTGTCTAATAGTCGAACACTAGGGACAGATTTATTAAGGGTCGAATTGAAAATTCGAATTCAAATTGTTTTTAATGGTCAAAACTGTCAAATTCTACTAGGGAATTATCCAAACTTAATTCGAGTTTTTAAAAAAATTTGAATTCGATTTTCGAGATTTATCATACTCTTTACCAGATAATACTCTGGCACTTAGAATTCGAATTTGACTATTTGCCTCCTAAAACCTGCCAAATTACTGTAAGTCAATAGTAGAGGTGCAGGGATCAATTTGGAGTTGTTTGTAGACTTCCTGACATTTGAGGGTTTTTTTTCAGGAGAAAAACAATTCATACAAATTCGATTTTTAAAATAAATGTCTCCAAGTCGAAGTTTGAATTCATTTGAATTTAAGGGAGTTTTAAAAAAACTCACATGGATTCAAAATTCGACCCTTGATAAATTTGCCTCTAGATCACACACTATTTTTCCTCCTCTCCATCCGCTTGTCCTCTTTTGTTCTTGAGTGGAAATTGGGAATGGCCAAACTATAAGCATTCAAAGTAAAATATTTAGTGAGAAGGAGGTGTGTCAAAACCCCGGGCCGAAAGAAAGCTTTCCTAGTAAAACGGTAGGCTAGTTTGACACTGGGAAGAGAACAACAAAATTTCCTTTTCTCAAGACAAAATTGCTCTAATGTATCTGGCCAAACTGGCTGCAGATCAGCTAATTTTGCAATTAGCAGCTGAACCTACCAAACATTTGACCACTAGACTAGTCAAGTACTTACCAGTAGGTGGGAAAAAGACGTGAAACTTATCAGCAATAGGCAGCTTTTGATACTACAGAACTACAACTGCCACATCCCTCTACAAGTTAGCTGAGGCAAGCTGCAGTTGGACTTGCTGTGTTTTTTCCCTTGAAGACGTTATTCAAGGAAAAAAACACAGCAAGTCCAATTGATTTGACATATTTCTATAGATGCACCCAAATATACATATACATGTTTTAGCCCATAATCTTTACATAATTGCTAGATTTTAAATTAAAGTAGTAATACACAATACTAAGTGCAAAAATGTGACGAACTAGGGAACAAAGCATAAATACAAACAGGAGGTCAAGATTAAAAATGGAAATTCATTAGTAGTCACTCTTTAATGTTTAAATCATAAGCAATACATCATAAATCTAACGAACGGTTATAAACTGAGGCTTCAAAGTATTGACTAAAAGGTTATTTGGTATGGGAACTTTCATGTTTTTAACTGCCTGAACATGGAACCAGGGAAACCAGCTATAACTATGGATGATTCATTCCACGAATCCGCAATAAAATGGTCATTGCCACCGACTCTCTTGCCACCCCTGAATGCTGAAAAGCCCCAAATCACGCTTAAAGGTAAAGGTCATAAAAGAAGGCAAAGTCATTTAATATGCATGAAATAGCTGTGAGGAACACATGATAATAGAATTATGTGATATGTTCCTCTTCATTTCCATAGAATTTTAACAGCATTCATCTGCTTTGAATAGCATGATTTAACTTGCATACATTTGAGTTAGACAGATTTTTTTTAAAAAAAAAAAAAGGCAATGGAAGCGCCTAATCGTCTTGTAGCGGTAAACAGATTATTGCTCTTTTGGACCAATACAACTCATTTTGGATTTGCAGTTATATAGATTTCCACTTGTTCTTCACAGAGAAATAGAAGACACCATTTGCACAACATTGTTCCCTATAGATTTTAATTTAGAATTTTATGTCCTGGATATCAGATTTTATTGTTAATAAAATTAAAAGCCGTGATTGATATCCTGCTTTTTTTCATAGCTAAAGGGGAATAATGTAGTTCAGGGAGGGGGGAGGTTTTGTTCCAGTTGTAAAGCAAATATGCCTTCTAGCTAGAAATCTGCTCTCTTATTATATTTATTTTTACCCAAGGTTGTCACAACAGCAAAGGAATAAGCAAGAGGAGAAAGTACTACTTATAACCACACTTGTCATTGTCAAAGAGAGAAAGAAGATCTTAATTAGGAACTGAAAAAAAAACAGTTACAAGCGTGTAACACAAGGTATAATTAGCTTAGGTAGGTTTCGGAAAGCTACTATCTGATTTACTTCCACATATCGAAAAAACGGCTTGTAACTTGCTTGTTTCCAGCTGTAACATGAAACTGTAATAACACAATGTCACATAGCTGGGATCTACTGCCTTTCAAATGAGCTACTGCTAAAAAATAAACACTATATGGCCAAAAATTTGTGGACACCTCTTCTATTTATTGCTATTGGCTATGTAAACCACACCCATCATAGCAGACACAGGAGCTGCGTTTCCAAGTCATAATGTCCCTGCACAGAAAGAGATTGCCAAGTTGGGAGTGGAAGAACTTGAATAGTAGTGATAAGAAAATAATTTATTAGGACATAAAAAAAAGGCCAAATGAGTTTCATGCCTTTTGGGGCACTTACTCATGCGATGAAATACATGAAATGCATGAGGCCTCTTTGAGTAAGTGCCTCAACAGGCACAAAATGCATTAGGGCTTTTTTATGTCCTTTTTTTGGTTAAATCTCACACCACATTTTACATTTTCAGCCTATAGCACCCTCAGACTGGGGTGATTTGTGAGATTTTGCCTGTACTATCTTGCAATCCTTGTTATTGGATTCATGACATTAGTTCTTTTATTCTTCCACCAAAGTAGATAGTGCCTAAAAAGCAACCAAAATACTGCACGCATTTGCATGAAGTCCTTTTATTGGTTCACTAGCAATAGTAATATTTTTTTAAATTATATTTAAATTATGTAAAGTACATAGATATATACAGGTATGGGACCTGTTATCCAGAATGCTTATCTTTCTGTTATTAGGATCTTCATTCCTTAAGTCTACTTGAAAATCATGTAAAAATTAAATAAAGCCCAATAGGCTGGTTAGGCTTCCAATAAGGATTAATTATATCTTAGTTGGGATCAATTACAATGTTCTTTTAAGGTCATTACAGAGAAAAATAATTACAAATTAGGATTATTTGGACAAAATGGAGTCTATGGGAGATGGCCTTTCTATAATTCTGAGCTTTCTGGATACAAATATATTTGGAATATCCTGTAAACATTAAATAAACCCAACAGCTTGGTTTTGCTTCCAATAATAAATAAATTATTTGGATAAAATGGGTGACGGAGTTTAAGAGAGACGGCCTTTCTGTAATTGAGAGCTTTTTGGATAATGGGTTTCCTGATAACCAATCCCATACCTGTAGTGGCGTTTTTCACCCCTTACTCCATTGCTTTTGGCCTTCACAGGGCCCTGACCTCAACCCAACTGAACACCTGTGGAAAAATCTGGAAAAATCTTTACTACAGGAGAAGAGGGTAAAAGTTTGTTTTAGAACCCACTAGATGACAAACTTGACCTTAATAAACATTTGGAATGAGATGTTGGATGGGCAGGTGCCCACTTACTTTTGACTACAAAATATATTATTTTACAACAGCCTGCATAATGCAGACATATTTCTAAAATGTAAACTGTAAAGTGAAAGATTTTATTTGTTTAACCAAGATATCTACCTTCCTTTGAGCCCAATATGCATTAAGCCTAAGAGGCTTATTTGTTAATTTTTGAGGTCAAGAAAAAAAATGTGACAAAATACATACATTTTTTAATGTGTTTTATTTTCCCCCAAGTACTAACTTTAATATTTATTTCCTAAATAAATAAATAAAAACACTCTTCCAAGTCCTTTCTATATTACAAATATTGTCCCACTGAGACCAGTTAGAATACATTGAGAACTTTTTCTCCAGTTCAATGATCCATCACCGTCCCTTTGTTTTCACAAAACTATACGAACAGCTATTATTAAATGATGCTTATTCTTACACTCTGCAATGCAACGGACTGGCAGTTACGAGCAGAGGTCAAGCTCAAAAGCAGGAGCTGTGAAAGTGTGATTCCATAGGTTCATGATCTAATCCAATGAAATTTCACCAGCAGATCAGAAAGTGAAAAGGAACCTCAGCTGCTCATAACCCTCGCCAATTCCAAAACATTTGGGCTTTCAGCAGTAACGAAAATAGCACTAGAATGTGCCAGTCAACAGGTTTGATCAACCAGCACAGTATAAATCTGTTGTGCCATGAGCCAATAGGTCAATTACAGTTTGGGGCTGTAGGACTCCTATACAGGAATTTGAAAAAGAATTATTGCAATAAGCCTGATCTGGACAATAAGTCTGGTAGACTGAAATACAGCAATTATGCTTAATAAATGTCCTGCTAACAAGCAATTCAAAACTGCCTATGGTCTAGAAGTTGTGTACAGAAATGATTTGTCCTACCATATAAAAACACAATAACATCCACCTTGTAATACTTTATCTAACTTGTAAGACACAAGCACACAGAGCATTCCACTTGAATTCTCATGCATTAGTAGTTGCTTAGCTAGTTTCTCTTTGTGAAAAATGAATTGAAACCAGCAAGGAACCTGCTCTCTCCTTGTTCTGTTGTGATGTTTATATATTTTCTACCAACCATGGAAGATGTCTAGTCAAACCTTGGCTTTGGTAGAAGATCTGTAGTGTTTTGCCTGGTTGGTGTCATATGATTCAGATCCAATAACTAGATGGCAAAGCCTAGATAACTTCAGTACAAACATTGAAGTCTGTTTATCACCAAAACCTGGAATGTTAAGCATGTCTCTCTGGTGGGGACCAATCTCGACTCAGGGCTTTGAACACTTATTTTGTATAGGATAGTGTTCTATAGAGAATACCCCTTACAAAAGGCCTAAGTTTTTTGAGAAAAAATGGCTAGCAATAGCAATTTTCAGATGATTGCATGGCTGGCCCTACAGGGGACCAGTGAACTAAATTTTCAAGAGTATGTGCATCTGAATATGGATTACATTCAACCGAGATGACAAAACACACTGAAAACTACTATAAAATAAATGTTAATGAAATTTACCTTAGGATTGGTTCGCTGCTGAAGCCTTCTTTCTTCTCTTTCCCTTTGTAATCTCTCAAATTCTTCTCTGATCTCAGCTGCTGTTCGTTTCCGCTCTACAACCTAAACAAAAAGATCATTTTGCATAGATGTAAATAATGAAAGGTCAAAAACTGAAAAAAAACTTTGAATATCTAAGAAAGCAATAAACAATAAAAGAGCACTATATCAAATAAATAAGCCATGAGAGCCAGGGAACCTGAAGTCCTCAAGAACTTCTTCAAAGATCTGGTAGAACAACAAAACAACAAAGATTCTAGTAGATCAAAAGATAAGGTGCAAGTGAAGTGTTCTGCATTAGGTTTCATGCAGTGCAGAAAATTCTCATGTTTGAATATCACATCATACATTTGTCTGTTGCATGTGGACCTCCCAATGCATAAAATGCTTTTAATACAAGAGGTTAAAGAAATACACAGAAGAGATCCTGTACAACAGCAAATTACAAAGTAATGTTTGTGTGGGGGGCTTTGGATATTGATATCTTTGTCAAAACTTTACTGGTCCTTTTATCATACTTCAACAGTTTGACAGTTATGTACTCTGTGTCATTTCCTACTAAGCCTGTCTGACCATGATGTGTTATCTGCCAGCTCCTGTCATCTTTGAAGTATCATTAGAATGGTAAATGCACTTGCTGTACAAATGGGGCAGCAAGGGGCAAAGAAAACCGTCAAGACCTGCAAGTATGAACAAGAAGAAACAAAAAGGACCACAGAAAGTGGTTTGGGAATGAACAGCTTAAAAATAAAACATAGTACAATTCAGAAATCACTGAAACGGAGAAAAAGAGCAACCTCTCCCAACCAGAGTGAATATTTTATAATTATTATAATAAGTAGGACTATATAAGGAAAACCCCGGCACTCTCTTATCACTGCTGTCTCATGCTATCATTAGCTGTAATGCTCACGTGACCACTGAAATGGAATGTCACAGTAATCACATGGTCAGCATCCATAAAATATCTGGGTGTCAGCCCCGGATCAGATAATAATAATCCATCCCTGGTGTATCGGGAATCTTACAGTAGCCTTAGCTTGCCTGAAATGTAACTGATGGATGCATGAAATGTCTTGCTACCAGGACAAACCTGAAAACGCACAACATCAACAAATAAAAATGTTTTTCTTTTCATGATTGTTAGTGGAGAATAACTGAAGCATCCGTACAAAATTAGGGATGCACTGAATCCAGGATTCGGTCTTTTTCAGTAGGATACGGATTCGTCGAATGCTTCTGCCCGGCCGAACCGAATCCTAACTTGAATATGCAAATTAGGGGCGGGGAGGGAAACTGCATGACTTTTTGCCACAAAACAAGGAAGTAAAAAAATGTTTTCCCACCTGGATTTGGTCAAATCTTTCATAAAGAATTTGGGGGTTCGGCCAAATCCAAAATAGTGGATTCAGTGCATCCCTATACAAAATACTCAATTTAGGTTATATAACTGTGTCTTGGCTTTGAAATTCATCCTACAGCTATGTACTACTGTATATGTTTGCTCAAAAACCCAATGTATCTATAACATACACTTGATAAGACATTGGAATTAAGTGTACTTATCTATTTTGGGGGAAGTGATTTAATACAATCGTGCAAGGGTTTTAGAGCCAGGAACCCATTTCTCTTTAAAGTTTGAGAGCAACACACTAAGGGGCAGATTTATTCCAATGCGAGTTTAGAGCTTAAAGGAGAAACAAACCGTTAATAAAAAAAACCCCTAATCCCCTACTCTACATAGAGCCCCCTCCCTCCTCCCCTGTAGCCTAGCTGCCCCCCCATGGGCAAATGCCCCTCCATGCAGATTCTGTACAGCGGAGTTTACAGGCGAAACCGCAGGGCATGGCCAGTTGGAGCAATTTTCTGTTTTGAGACAGCCGCAAATGCGCCGAAACTCATGAAAATTGCCAAACCGACGGTCTCATTACGAAGCGGTTGAAGATGGCACCCGTGAACTCCGCTGACAGAATCTGCATAGAGGGGCAAGTAAAGAGTTGGGGGGGGTCAGGAGGTCTATGTGGGGGGGTAGGGTTTTTTTTTATTAAGGGGTTGTTTCTCCTTTAATAAATAAAAACTCACCCACGTTCTATTCATTCCTATGGGCCTTTTATGAATGAATAGAACATGGGTGAGTTTTTATTTATTAAGCTCTACACTTAAATTTCGATAAATATGCCCCTATGTGTTCCCAGGTACTTTTAACAGCACCAATCTACTTCTATACACACATTCAATTTTCATACACACATAACATAAACCTTTCTCCACCATTTTATCCAAGTATGGCTGAGAGCATTGGTTCATTATGATACTCATCATTGTTCCATGTCCACGCCATCACTGTCCTCCTCTAGTACTTGCCTAATGGCTGAAAACCAAATGTTATACTGCTTGGCTCATTGCTAATTATGCCGACCAACCACGCAGCCAAAAACTACTTTATGCATAAAAAAATCATTAATTCATACAGCAAAGAATTAGCAGTTCTAAGGAGTTGAAGGCTGTAATTGTGCATGAGACATTTAAACCTTCCCTCTTTCATCAGGATCAAGAATAACTAAAGCAGAAAAAGGTGATGGAAAGGTTATTGAACTTATTACTTGTCTTTTTCTAACTTTAATACCTCAAGGCAGGTTACTGGGTATCGGTACCTGATATGCTAATTCACAAGAAAGTTACTTTGGCTTTGACCTCTCTATTAAACAGTTTAACTTTTCCAGAGGACAAAATAATAAAAGACAATAGCTACAGTAATTAATGCACAAAACCTTGTAAAGTCTCTTTTGTCTAAATATTCTTATCTTTAAAAGACACTAATGAGTGTGATAGAAAAATGTCTGCAATAGCCACTACAAATCTCAAACTGTACATTAAGCAGATTATATCTAACAGATATTGCAAACGTTTCGCTTTTGGCCAGTTTCCCTCATCTCTTTCTGCCAATTCTATACGACCGAGAGAGAATCCTATTTTTAGAAGGACAATTTCTGAAAATCACTGGTGCTCAGATTTATCACTTTGCTGGTATTTCAAATTCAATGTTATCTCTTCGAGACCAATAAAATTAAGACCAGACTCACAGTCAAATTGGACACAATCTACTATCTTATCCTGTTTAGCCTGGATCTATTTTATAGATTTAAGGAATTCTAAAATATGAATTACTTCATATAAAGAGGGTGATTTCTCACATATGCAGGGGAGAAGGAACTTTGTGCCTACTGTGTTCAGACAATACCCAAAATACATAACTGTAGCCACTGGCTGGATCTGTTTGGAATTGGAAGATTTCCCATCCATTGGTTAGGCATGCCATGGCCTCTCTGGACTCCACTTACTAGAGCTAAAGCACTTGATGGAGAAGAAAATTGAATAAGAAAAGCTGCAAGGTAGAACTTGTTGATGTGAGTGAGAGCTCAAAAAAAACAAAAAAAAGTGTTAAAACCTTAAACATAAAGAGCAGGGACTCAAGTAGATAGGGTCACGCATAGAGAGATCACCACTGTAAGGGCCTTATACTCTAGGGACTGTGATCATGTAAGGCTCTCTATTAAGATGAGTGGAACCTGTTGAAGAAAGGGTCTCTTGTGAAAATAAATAACTAATGGTGTTTAAGAACCACTTGTGCCCAAGCAATTATTTAAATGAGAACGAAAGGTATAATCACTGGGGAGGAACCCCCTCTTTGACTATAATGGCTTACCCAAAACTGGGGGGCAGTGCTCTTGTTTGCTAAAAGCTGCACCAGCCTGGGGCATTTCTGTAGAACAGTGATCCCAACCAGTGGTTCGCAAGCAACATGTTGCTCACCAACCCCTTGGATGTTGCTCTCTGTGGCCTCAAAGCAGGTGCTTATTTTTGAATTCCAGACTTGGTGGTAACTTTTGGTTATCTCCAGGTGTACTGCCAGAAATAACCTCCTGCAGGCTGCCAGTCCACATAGGGGCCATTTACCCAAACACAGCCCTTAATTCTTGTGGTGCTCCTCAACTCTTTTTTTACATTTGAAAGTGGCTAGCTGGTTAAAAAAAGGTCAATGGCAGAGGTCCCTTAAATCATTTTTATGTTCATGATTTTTTTGGTGGTTTGTGCTCAAAAACTTTATCAGTTCAAGGCATTCAAGTTTTTTTTTGCTGATAATTCGATCAATTCAAGTATTCACGTTTTTATCCCTAAATGCATTGATTCCAGTTTTTAACTTTCTGTTTTTTCATAAATAAGCAAACAATCGAGTTGTGAGCTTATTTGAGGTAGAATAAACCTGGCAAACTCGACCTTTGATAAATAACCCGCGAAGAGGTGACGTATTCACTCTACTGCCCATGCCAAGGCCCAAGGAAAAGAGGAAAAAAGAAAACCTTAAACATATTTTAATACAGGAGTAAGACAACAGATCTGTGCTCTTAATTAGGGATGCACCAAATTCGGCCAAATCCTTCTGCCCGGCCGAACCCGAACCCCAATTAGCATATGCAAATTGGGGCAGGGAAGGAAGAAAAAAATGTTTTCCCCTTCCCACCCTAATTTGCATATGTAAATTAGGATTCGGTTCGGTATTCAGCCAAATCTTTTGTGAAGGGTTCCGCCAAATCCAAAATAGTGGATTTGGTGCATCCCTATTGTTAATAATCTTAAAAACAAGTATCTCAACTCATAAATAATTAGCATTACATGGTGGTAACACAAATCTAATAAAGTTCTAATTAGAAAAAAGCAAACAGGGTGGGAGGCTGAGAAAAAACATTTTGCAAAGGACTAATTGGTGCAGATAATCCATCAGAGACTTTCCAACAACTATAGAGAAACAAAGATGCACAGTCAAATACCTTTACACTTTCTAGGAAAAGGACACTCTGGTAGTTTTGAAAGGAGTTTTTGGTTCAGCCAAATACTAAATCCTTCACAAAAGATTCTGTTAAATAGCCCCAATTTGCATATTCAAATCTAAACAGAATCCTCTGTAAAAATAGATGTTACTGTCGATTGTCCAGAGCTTTAATGTCACATGACTTTAAAGGTCTGGCTATGGCTTGGCTGAATTAAATGTTTTTGGCTAAATTTGAATACAGCAAAAAGTGTAATGATTTAGCCCAATTCTGATACTAATCAAAGCTACAGATTTAAGCTGTTTAAAGCTATGTGTATTGAAATGTTCTGGACTGCATCTGCCTTCCATTGGGTTTTTCTGTACAGGCACTTACATTCAGTTTGTACAATGGCACAAAGGAATCGGACATTAAAAGGAGATTGGAGCTGGCACACAGACAAGGAAAATACACTTTCCTCTGTGTCGAACAGTCAAAATGCTGCAAGATGATGTATCATTATATTGCATGTTAGTGTGTGCCAAGCAGGTATATATTTTCTTCCAATTGCCATATTACCCATTTTAGATGCAGAGAGGTTTGTTGTCTTGTATGAGCCATCAGTGGAATCTGTTTCAACATGTAACTTTACGTATGTTATAGATGAGTTAAAAATCGTATTTGCTCATTTTCGACAAACACAAGCAATGCAAGAGGTTCTATCAGTGTAAATAGAAAAACTATAGAACCCAACCACAGGTATTATTGTAGCTTGCCTTTTAGCCTTCTGCTTTCTAAGGACTAAAACAAGTTTAAAACTCAGGGCCATTAGTTGGTATATAAAATAAAAATAAGAAACAAAGGCAAATATTTTTGAGCGACTTAGGAGTATGAATTATAACTTACAGGGGAACAACCATGGAATGAAAGTTCTGAGATATGCTTAAAGAAATATTTTACCATTAAGAATGACACAACATTTCATAAAAATGTGCCGTTATATGTAGTGCCCTCTCCTCCTGGCACTGTTGCAATACGATTATTTTTTGGTGGGGCAGAAATAACTGGCATGGCAAAGCCTGGGTAACTATCAGTAAACAACTATAAGGGTTCATGGGCTCATGGGCCGATATTTATTAGGTATAACTCTTTCAGTCAAAGGGGCAAAGTGCGAAGCAGCTAACACTTGGCGTCATTTTGTTACTTTTGTTACTTTGACGATTTACTAACGAGCACTAGCATAAATTCGCTAGCGAAGTGGACCTACTCTAGCGATACTTCGCACCCTTACGCCAGGTGACGTTGCGCTATGGCGAAGGGACGTAACTACGCTAATTCACTAAAGTGCGCATTTTACTGAACGTTATCTTGTTCAAGGCCTACTATTTTGCTAGTCCACCACTCATGTGCTAAGCGAAAAGGTTTGGGGCCGGATATAAGGAGTTGTTGGTAGAGTTTGGACACTAGTTTTGCTGGGTTGGGATCATGGAGGACTTCTTCTATGACAAGGCAAGATTTCTGGGGAGTAAGGGTGGCCATACATGGGCAGATAAAGCTGCCAATATCGGTCGTTTGGACCGATTTGACAGCTTATCTGCCCGTGTATGGGGGCTTCCGACGGGTCTTCCCGATCAATATCTGGCCTCGATATCGATCGGGAAGGTTGGATTTTTACCTGACCGACCCGTCGGAGCCACTTGGCGCATCGTAATTCGATCGTTCGGCCATACGGCCGAACGTTCGAATTACCCCCGATATAGCCATGCAGTTTAGTGGCATATCGGGGAAAGATCCGCTCGTTTGGCGATGTCGCCAAACGAGGGGATCTTTGAGTCTATGGCCACCTTTAGAGTGCTAATTTGGGAGTTGAAGGTATGTCGTAATTGGAGGTACTTAAAAAGCAGAATTTTGGGAAGGCTAGTCCTCCCTCCTCGCATGGGGCACACAACTTTGATCAAGCAATTCTGGGTGTTTTATTGTTCCAGAGAAAGGGCATCAAGATTTGGTTTATACTTTTAAAGTACTTTTTGGGGATAAAGTGCATCATTTTTAAAGGCTACACTATATTATGCATGTGGGTTTGGACGACAAGAACCACAAAGTACAAAAACAGGAAGAATTGTTGTACACCATTGCAAGAGTTTAACCTTTACAATCCAGAATAAATAACTCTAAATTATGTTAGCCGTGACATTTTTGTGACATGGACAAGGGAAAAAAAGGCTAGTTTCCATGAATTGAAGGCGTCAAATTCTAACATGATTTACAAATTTCAGAGACATCTTGAAGGGCTAGCTACAAGGTGAAAATGTCTCCCAGTAATAATTTATATTAAAATGAGTAAACTTTTTCCTATTCTAAATTCTATGGGTGACCCTGCCATTTCTTACTGTCCGTGCAGAAAACGATTCACAAATAATAATAGTAATGACAGTAAATCAAATAACACCAGAGGAAAACTGTTGTGTTAGTGCAGTCATTATTATGGTAATGTCAGATATTGTTCACTGCATGTTGCCATATCTTTACACATCTCCATAAATCTTAAAGTTAAAATGAATTAGATAAAATATTCACTGAGCTGCAGGTTAATAGAGTACAAGCTTTTGGGAAACCCACTACCCATTATAATATTAATGTGAATCACAAATTAATATTAATTCAGTACAGTTAATACAGTAAATCATACTTACAACTAAGATACAATTCATACTTATTGGAGGCAAAACAATCCTATTGAGTTTACTTAATATTTAAATTATTTTTAAGGTATGGAAATCCAAATTATTTTAAGATCCCTTAACCGGAAACCCAGAGTCCCGAGCATTCTGGATGACAGGTTCCATACCTATACAGGTACCAGTATTTGAGGCTTCTTATGTATATACAGCTGGTTCAACAGGAAACCATTTGCTAGAGTAGATATTGTTTATTTATGGAAAAAATGCTAAGCATTTCTAAATAATTAATTTAAAGGCTAAACTTAATTAAATTTAACAAAAAAGTTGCAGGAGGTCTTCAGCACAAACATGTTCCACCTGTTGTGAATGAAATGTGTCTTCAATACCATGGAAGGTAATAAACCATAATTTTGCAAATGTTAAGAATGTCTAAAGCTTTGAAAGGCCTAGGCAAATGGTTGGAAAAATTAAAGTAGCTGCTTACAATCGATTACAAAACTGCCAGCCTGCTGTCAAATGATACAGTTCAGAGAATAAATGTCTACTGTTATCATATGGTTCCAAGAAACACTGTTCAAGACATGCCCCATGTAGAAGATTTAACTGGGGCTTATCATGTCAAACTTATTCTAACGCTAATATTTATCTGGAGGGAAATATCTATATTATGCATGGCTGCTGGTTCTTACTTTGTGCCCTCATAATGACAATAAACATTTTTGTTAAAAAAGGGATATGTACCCAGGCACTAGGTGGTAATACTCAATGGTACATAGTCAAGTCACATCAGTCCCCCCCCCCAGTGGATTTTAAAGGGGTTGTTCAACTTTGCGTTGACTTTTAGTTAAATTTTTAGCATTTTATTCAGCAGTTCTCCAGTTTTCAATTTCAGCAATTTAGTTTCTAGGGTCCAAATGGCCATAGCAACCATGCGTTGATTGAAGAGTCCGGAATACGAATAGGAGAGGGCCTGTATAGATAGATGAGTAATAAGAAGTAGCAATAACAATACATTCATAGCCTTTCATAGGGTCAGTGAAAGCTTGAAGAAGAAAGCAAATAATTCAAACACTATAAAAAAAAAAGAAATAACGAAGGCCAATTGAAAACTTGCTTGGAATTGGCCATTCTATAACATACTAAAAGTAAACTTGAAGGTGAACCACCATATTCAAACACTTCAAACACTATAAGGTCACTATCAGGAACTGATTAACCTATGTTTTTGAAGCTGGTTCCCCATGAGGAAACCCCTAAAGAAACAGGGAGAACATAAAAAATCCAATCTCTTGCACGAATTGAACTTAGAAGCCCCAACGTTACAAGGCACAAGTTGTCTTAAAAGCTTTAAACCATGTCAGAAGGAGAATTATAAATTATGTGGCATAGTGAAAGATACCCAAAGGCTAGAGTCAGAGAATCTGCTGCCCTGCTGTTCCCCTTGATTTTTTTCAATTGCGGGTGGATTTTGGTGTGAAATGCAAAATGTGAAAACTGACACATCTGCTTGCACCCGAACAGAAACAATAATTCCGGGTTTAGGAAAAGCAGGAGCGGAACAGCAGTGGGTCAGCTGATTCTCTGCAGGCTTAGATCCAACATCATCTGGCCCTGGCCAAACGGAACTCTACAACCTGTATGAGCTAAGGACACAATTACCCAAGCAGATAAAAATACAGAGCCAAGAACAACTTCTGGGGTCCAAGGTTTGATCCGAGGCAATGCAATTTCTTAAATACTATTCAAAAATTATAAGCACATAAGAGCCCGATACTTAATTTGTTAGCAGTGGAAATCTCTGTGAACTTTTACACATCACAGCTGTAGAAGTAGAAAATAATAAATGATACCAATTTTTGGGCTATTTGGATATAAAATAAAAATTTGCGTGCTGCTATTAAGTCTGTCTACTGGCCACTTCCCTCACTGCACGCAGCCAAACTGCCATCTCCAAGACAAAGGAAATTATAGGTGTAGTTTGTTCCTCTAATAAAGATGTCAGTCTATAAAATCATCTCTTGCCAATGATCTATGCTTCGTCAGGCTTATGAGTCCCCATAAACATTTTATATGGATCGCAAGCAATAAGCCTGCTCATTTGTATAAGTCATCGAGTGCCTTGCTCCATGTTCTACACAAGGTATATTAACTATAGCAACCCTCAGGTAAGCCGTACTGCCGGGACAATACTGCATGCACACAGTAGCATAAGGCATCAGATTTTTATTGTCTAGAAACAGAGAAAATATTTTCACACTAAACAGACCAGTGGCAGAGGCAATGAAAAAACATACTGTGAGATCTCCAGACATACAATTTGCTAACATCACAAAAGTCTGCACCTTTTATCAAAGCTACCATTTAGCTTACATGTCCTGCCAACGGAGGTAGGAATACAAAGCACACACATGACATGAATAGAACAGATATTACATAAACCCCACACACATATCAAAGGGACTGGTGATCAATGCGCTTTGCCAGTGGCATAAGAAAGGTGCAAAAGGCATGGGATGGAGAGGTGGACATCACAGCTGACCTGTCCCTGTACTGTAGCTACTAGTCAGCTTTTAATGTTGTGCCAGTTGCATTACAGAGAAAACATGCACACAAAATAATGAAAAAAGAAATGTGTTGCCAGCCAAAAAGCAGGATTTACATTTTGGCAAACGCTTAAAACACAAGAATACAGGGGTTTTATGTTTAAAAATAAATATATGGGGAAAGGTGCCATTGAAAAATGAACAGGGATGATAAGGGATGAAAGAGGATTGTAGGGGCAGATTTATTAAGTTGTTGAATAGTAAATTCGAATTTTCATACCATTTTTGGTGTCAAAATTCACACATTTGAAATGTAATCCCCTAATTCAATGTAAATTCTAATGTGAGATGTATCACATCATGGAAATAGTTCTAATTCGAATATTCGCCATATTAATTTACAAGTCAATGGCAGAGATCCATTGACCTATTTAAAGGAATAGTTCAGTGTGAAAATAAAAACTGTGTAAATAGATAGGCTATGCAAAATAAAAAATGTTTCTGATATAGTTAGTTAGCCAAAAATGTAATGTAAAAAGGCTAGAGTGAACAGATGTCTAATAAAACAGTCAGAATCCAACTTCCTGCTTTTCAGCTCTATAACTCTGAGTTAGTCAGCGACTTGAAGGGGGGCCACATGGTACATTTCTGTTCAGTGAGTTTGTAATTGATCCTCAGCATTCAGCTCAGATTCAAAAGCAACAGTTATGACCCATGTGGCCCCCCCTCAAGTCTCTGATTGGTTACTGCCTGGTAACCAGGGTAACCAGTCAGTGTAAACCAAGAGAGCTGAAAAGCAGGAAGTAGTGTTCTGACTGACTTGTTATACATGAAATCACTCCAGCCATTATACATTACATTTTTGGCTAACTAACTATATTAGAAACATTTTTTATTTTGCACAGCCTATCTATTTACCAAGTTTTTATTTTTACACTGAACAATTCCTTTAAATATGTTAATAGCCTTCGCGATATTCCAATTTTTTTGGAGGAAAATTTGATTCGAGGAAATTCCGATTTGAGCTTCATTCGTATTCGATTTGAATACAAAACAAATTTTCAGATCATTCATATTCAAGTTGTGAATTTTAGATGTTCAATTTTTTTCATAAAAAAACTCCCATTTGAGTTGTGAGTACAAAAAAATTGAAATATAACCTTTGATAATCCCCTTGGTGTCATCAATCAAAGCAAATGGTTATAAGAAGAGTGATCCCGTATAGAGCGTATGTAGTGGTGGATTTTGACGGGTAGGAAGCAGAAATATTGTGGGTTACTGTGCAAACTGAATCAGATCAGGATTGGATCTCACAGGTATGGCTTGGTAGCGGTTCTATTTTGGATACTGGTGTATTTGACTGTAAAGGGAAGAGACAGATAGTGAGAAGAATTATTGGGGGATAATGAAAGGGTCCCAAAGGCTCCCAGTTAACCAACAATAAAATTGACACTGGCACAGTTTAATTGGTAGGATGGAAAAACCGATGATGAGTACATAGATGACATTGCTGAACTTTCTACAGGTTAGTTTTGTGTGTATTCGGATGGATGGACTGTTATGGGACTGAAGAAAATTTAAATTAATCAAAATCATAACTGAACACACAGTTATGGAGCCTGTTATCCAAAAAGCTCAGTACCTGTGGTTTTCCGAAAAACAGATCTTTGTGTAATGTGGATCTTCATACCTTAAGTCTACTAGAAAATCATTTAAATAAACCCAATTGGCTGGTTTTGCTTCCAAATAAGGATTAAATATAGCTTATTTTGGTTAAAGTACATGATACTGTTTTTTTTTTTTTCAGAGAAAATGAAAATAATTTTTTAAATTTTGGATCATTTGGATAAATTTGAGTCTAAGGGAGACCAACATTGCGTAATTTGGAGATTTCTGCAATAATGGGTTTGCGATTAACGGATCCCATACCTGTATATTATGTATAAACATCGGATTATCTTTAATGGGGAAAAATGCAATGGCCCAGGAAGAAAGTTAGTTAGCTGTCACACCTGAGTGCAGAGAAATTATAGGGGTGCCAAATATATTGTCCCTCCCCATTCAAATCACATTTCATTGTCCTCCCCTTACAGTATCAGGAATCCTAAAAAAGTCAGAATTTGCACACTATGCACCATGAATATAATTCATATTAGCAGTAATACCCACTGCTCCTAAATATAAGAAGTGCCGAAATATCGGAATAAGGAAAGGATTTGTTAAGTTTAGATGGATTCACCCTTACTTCATAATCAACAGCTAGGCCTCGCCCATGTGTAAAATGGCTATCAATTTAAAACTCAGCATTGCCTGGAAGCATCAAGGTTATATCGTTTTTTTACACTCAAACCCCTGAGGCAAGCATTTCGGCAAACTCACACTTTTTTTTTAAGAGGTATCATTGCTCAGTTTTCATCGACGCCAACGCTTCCCCGTCACTAGTTGACACGCTCACAATCAAGGCCTCTGCCACATGCCAGTCTTTTAAGTATCAACGGTGCAATTAACACAATTGATTTTGTTTCTGGACAAGATGTGGAAGTGTTCTGATATTTTGTCTTATCTGATTAAAAGTAAGTTAGTAACACTGGCAGGAATCCACTTTCGAGCTTTTTCATTGGACCTGAATCTGCACTTCTCTGTCTAGTTAAGTTTCAGAGAAAGCGAAAGAGACATGTCAGTACTTCCCATCCTGAAGGGCTTCCCAGAGACTTGTATCTTTTACAACTTCCTAATCTCAGCAGAACTTTTACTTTCCCCTCTGAAACATGGAATAAAAAACTTCATATCATTAAAGCAATGCTAACAAGCTTGGCAGTTTATAAGAGAAATAATGGGTCCCCAACCAGTGCTCTCTTTTCTACCCATCTCCTCACCAGCAGAGTGATTAGAGAGCTTAAAACACATTATTAAGATTTGGCAGTGCACAACATGCTTTAAAACCGCAGTAGCTTAACCTGAAGAACACTTTGCATTATATTAAATTGGGGGATAAATATGTTCTTGGGTAATACCTCAATATTTACTACTAAGGAATTATATATTAAGTCTGTGCATAAGATGAAAGAGCATGTGAGCTGAAGAAATATTTGTATGCTAGAAAGATCGTCCATGATCGTTTATAGGAAACGTGAGCATGAGAGAGGCGGCATGTATGTAAAGAAAAAGAGACGGCCTGTGCGTGACTGCACATAATGTGATCATGTATGTACATATTTATTTGTGTAGCGTTAAGCTTTATATTTTTACAATTCAGTCATATATATATATATGTATATATATATATATGTGTATATATATATATGTATATATATATATATATATATGTGTATATATATATATATATATATATATATATATATATATATATATATATATATATATATATATGGGAAAATTGCTTAAAACGGATTTCAACAACAAAATTC
Source organism: Xenopus petersii (assembly GCA_038501925.1). Lineage (NCBI taxonomy): Eukaryota > Metazoa > Chordata > Amphibia > Anura > Pipidae > Xenopus > Xenopus petersii. The sequence goes on along the minus strand of CM076684.1, from coordinate 35,110,166 downwards.
CACAGGTAGGAAGCAAGTATAAAAAAGGTTTAAGACAGGAGAATACAGCAGTCAATGTGGGTTATATAAAAAGACAGGGGCTCTGTGGAGACATCCAGGAAGGCACATAGGCACACATGAAGAGATGTACTTGGATGTGGGGGCACTGAAGGTTAACAGAAGGATTTTGTAAGTTATACTTTGCTTGACAAGGTGCTGCAGTAGTCTCAGAGGCAAAGGATAAAGGCATGGATCAGAAATGAAAATTCAAAGGTTACCCCCAGGTAGAGTGAAGAATCATAAGGGTTAAAGGAGAACTAAAGCTTGTTAAGGAAAAAGTCTAGAAATTCTGCACATTATGTTTTGGGGTTCTGTACCAGCCCAAAGCAACAACAGACTTTTAGCAGTGAAGATATGTGAATCAAAAGATGCCCCAGTAGCTGCCCATCTTCTTTTCTGCCGATTCACGGCACATGTTCTGTGCGGCTGCCAGTTGCCTGGAGTTAGGGAATGACTGACAATATACTGTACATTTAGAATATAAGTAGGAGAGTACAAGGCTAATTAGTAATTAATTCAGTTTCTCATTACACGGCAGCTCAGAAACCAGGGTAGTTTGCAGCTCCGCAGCATCAGCTTCTGTGACATATGAATCTTATATTCTGCTTGATGATTTGTGACGACATCTTTAACTTTCCAGACCACACTGAGCATGTCAGTGTGACGGACACCCCTAACAAAAAGCAAGATGCACATATCTGAATGCCTGAGAATAATTACGGATAAAGAGATTCTGAAGCTTTAAGCTGGTGCAGTAAGTTAAGTACATAGACTACAACATTTTCAGCCATATTTTCTTTTAGGGTTTAAAGGGGACCCGTCACCCAAAAAATTATTCAAAATTCTAATTTATCACATAAGTCAAGCAAAATGAACTTTAATTGCACTATATAAATTATTTGAATCTTGTTTCCTTCAGTCTGAGAATTTATAATTATAGCAAGCAGACAGGAGCCATTTTGTGGACACTGTTATTAAGGCAAGCCTTGCATCATCTCAGAATCATGTTTGTGCACCAGAATGGGGGACCTGATGTCCATCCCCATGCACTGGTTACACAATCAAACGATGAAGAGAACAGGAGGAATGTATGGAGAGCAGTGACATCTAGTAAGTGCTGAATAGAAAGTGAAAGTAATTGTCTGCCCTGCCTCTATGCAGAGGGGGGGGCAGACAATATTTGATTGACAGTTGAGATTTTTAAATGAGCTTACAACAGCTATAAACGCTTTAATAAAAAATAGAAATTGCATTTCATGTTTAATTTGAAAAGGACTTTTATTATACAGCTTATTGTGTCTGGGTAACAGGTTCACTTTAACTCTCCTTTAATAAGCATGACCTGAGAAGTAATTGTAAAAGGTGGAGCAGAGCCATGTTAAAAAGATACTGTGTATATGAGAATAAAGGTGTATACCCAGGAAATAAAGTGTGCAAGAATGTGAGTACATTAACAAAGACATGAATAGATGACAGGGACAGTCTGTCCCTTGGTATAAGAGTGGTTTGGAGAAAGTGAATATCTAACCCTGACAACTTTAAGAGCTTTTTAAACTGGAAATATGTCTGTGCAAATGTGCATCGGCAGTGACATACCCTGAACCACCCATGCTCTCTGTAACTTACACAGAGAGATAGCATAAACGTATGCTATCCAAGGTATTCCACTGTAAGAGCTACAGGGCAGTGAACTCCTTCTTCCTGTATTCTCTTAATGTGCAGCACGTATTCTTTGTAACTGGGCATGTTTCTATCCACTACAATATTTGTCTGAACGATTATTGTTCTGTAAAAATGCTAAGCACAATTCTGTTTGAAAATCTGAGGGTATAGTGGCCCTTTCAATGACTTTTCCTGTGCCTTACAATAGCTAAATAACTCTGTTTCTCTGCCTCAGCAAGACTACTGAGCAGTAAGCGGCAGCAGTTACTTGTAAGCTGTCGCTGTTGTAGTGAAAATAAATATATTCAGGCCTTTGACTTCAATTAGAGCTCAGATATTTATCTTGCCTCTCTAATTTTATTGGAGTGGATTTTTCTGGTACAGAAGTACAATTTTTTTTTTTCTGAATATTTTTACATTTCTTTCTGTTGAATTTGGGTAATTTACGCTCGCCCTGTTAAGCTGCGGGACAGGACATATTTTATACGAATTCAGAATTTCCATAAACTCGCTGAATGGAGTTGTAGGTCATTTTCACTGTATGGCAGGTGGAAACAATCCTAGGTAGGATCAATATTTTTAGATGGAGATATAAAATTTTAACTAAGCGCTGTTGTTGAAATAAACCATTTTCTATGATGTTGTTAACAAGACACAAAAAGTCCTATGTATTACAGTGTAGTGCGACATTGAAGAAAAGATTTAAAAAGGGAATAAACGCAAATTTATACACAAAGAACATATTTTCTGTTTGCCAGTATACGCTCACACAAGGACTCGCGCCCAAACGGAATACAGTAAGACGTCAGGAGCTATTAAAAGGACATCAGTTCAATCTGTAATAAATGTTCTGAAACAGAGTGTGTTACCAAGCTCCCAAATCACCCCCTCTGGCCCAATAAGTGTCAGTGCTTTGTCTCTTCTGTTGCAAGGGTTACTGGTAGAGCAGGTGAATTATGTGGCAAACACAGTGATGTAGTAGGAATTTGAAGGATGTAATGCAGCATTTGCTCGAGCTACTACTTCATGTGGCTTCAGTCTAAATATATCCTTGCAGAATAATTCTAGTACAGGAATGGGATCCATTATCCGGAAACACATTATGCAGAAACCTCAGAATTGTGGAAAAGGCTGTTTCCTATAGACTCTTTTTAATACAAATTTCTAAAAAGATTTCCTTTTTCTCTGTAATAATAAAACAGTACTTTGTACTTGATGAAAACTAAGATATAATTAATCATTTTTGGAGGCAAAACCAGCCTATTGGGTTTATTTAATATTTACATGATTTTGTAGTAGACTTAAAGTATGAAGATCCATATTACAGAAAGATCCATTATCCCGAAACCCTCAGTCCTGAGCATTCTGGAATATATATATATATATATTTCTAGTAGAATTTAGGATCCAAATTAGAGAAAGATCCATTATCCGGGAAACCCCTGGTGCCGAGCAGTCTGGATAACAGGTCCTATACCTGTATGGCATCCAGTATCAAAAACCAAAGCCCTGCTCTTGGACTTCAGTCATTTAAGCTTCAGTCGAAATACAGGTATGGGATCCATTATCTGGAAAGCCATCTTCTTTTTCTATTCTTCTGCTACTTCTGTTCTTTGTTCTTCAACTTGCTGGTCTTTTTTTGCCCTTTTGCTGCCCTAGTGCCCAAGACTTTCCGAGACCACTACAGATATGGGATCCATTATCCAGAATGTTCCAAATTACGGAAAGGATGTCTCCCATAGACTCCATTTTATCCAAATTTTTTGAAGTGATTTTCTTTTTCTCTATAATAATAAAACAGTGCCTTGTACTTGATCCAAACTAAGATATAATTAATCCTTTTTGGAAGCAGAACCAGCCTATTGGGTTTATTTAAATATTTACATGATTTTCTAGTAGACTTAAGGTATGAAGATCCAAATTACGCAAAGATCAGTTATCCGGAAAGCCCCAGTTTCCCTGCATTCTGGATAACAGGTCCCATACCTGTACTGCATTCCACAAAAATCCCTTGATAAAGCTCAGCAATCATTTTACAATTTGCCTTAATAGTTTGACCACATTGGAGTCAATGGATACACTTTACGCAGCATATGTTTTGTATTCAGTTAGATCTCGGCCTATTTGGGTGGTCTGATATGAGCATAGGTGTGTTTCTTTGTATAATCTTATAGACTTTTGTAAAAAGTTACATTCTAAAGATGAAAATCTTTATCCTTTCTAGCAGGCCTAAGGCGCATTTGTTTCTACTAAAACATATCCTTGGGCAAAAGCTGATTGATGCAGGGAGAGAAGTGTGCGATCAAGCCATTTACAAATAAAATATAGGTTTGATTTTATACATAGGGAGAGTATGCAGGATTAGTTTTATTGTTATAATATGTTATCCTCACCCTCGCTTTAGGCTTCTGTCACATGGATGACTTACACTGCTGCAATAGGGCATGTAATCACTTTTACAGTAGACAGAAGCGAGTATACTAATTTTAATACAGGCTTCAGAAGGAGACAGGTAGTGAGCAGGTCCCATACCTGTAATCCTTTTAAATGCAGCTATTTATTTATATATATATATATATATATATATATATATATATATATATATATATATATATATATATATATATATATATATATATATATAATTAATTAAAAAACCTATATATTTTAATATACCTGTATACTGCAAAGTTTCTTAGTATTACATCTTCTTTCACTGGGCAAATATTTTTTTTCAGTGCATGACTACATAAAATGCCACAAATTGTCGGCATCACAGCTGATTAGTAATTAGGACGGCAGCAGGAGTGTTATATAGGTATTCCCTGGTGCAAAGAAGAAGTAGAAACCAGCAGGCAAAGGTTTCTCAAATTAGATGTCCATTAGAAAAGGTTAAAATACTGAACCACTGCATTCAGTGTCGCTCCCATGGGTTGAGACCGACAGGGCAGACTGAAATCAATTAACTCTTGAGTTGCAATGCAGTGTATAGGCACCGCTCTCCTGTGGATACAGACACACGTTGTATTTCTAAGAGGCCGAAGCAGCTGCATGCTTGAAACTCTTTCTAGTCAGAGTTTTATCAGGCTTCCGTTCTCCTTTAAAGTACGCTTGTAGAAACTTAAAAACACTTCTCGTCATAAAAGCAACTTTTATTAAACTGTAAAAACTGGGTTGAATTAAATAAACTTTTCCTAACGGCTTCATGTTCCCTTTCCTTTAACTAACCAATCAATACCACAGTTCCACAGAGAGAATGCCGTGTTCCCTTTGATTGAACCTTGGTGGAAGCTCTTAGGAAGACAGCATTCACATATTATTTGAATTATTAACAGACATCCAATATTTTCCCCCCATGGGTCAATCCTAGAGTTGAATAACTTTTTATCGGTGTTATGCCAAACTTTGGAGTGAACTGTTACCTGACTGCATTGTCTATCGCCTGTTCACAATAAGGTTCAGTTAGGGGTGCTTTTAAGTGCTGCAGCATGTAAGGGGAAATATTCAGAAACAATGTCAGTGTTCAAGTATTACACTCTTTTAGACTCTAAAAACATAGAGAAATTGTACCCAGGGAAATTTTGCAGCAAACATTGTCATCACTGCAATGACAAATAGTTAAAAAAAGACGCCACCAGTAGCATTTTTTTTAAAGTCTTTGTCTATGTTGATTCAAAAGCCATAGCAGCGCTTATAATCTGAAGCAGCGCACAAATGTCAGAAAGAAAACCCATGTAGAGGTTCATGATCAGGCTGCCACTTCCTTATGTGCTTTGCCAGTGATCAATGTGGGCAACACAGTTCTACTACATCTTGCTTAGAACTTAGTTAGTGCAATAACTACTAAATATAGAAATTTGGTACACATATTAATGATGGAGCAAGAAATATTACACAAAGCTTCAGCCAAAAAAAAGAGGCTCTTACCTCCCAGCCTTCCATCTCCAGCCCCTTCTTCCCATAGATGTCATAAATAGCTCTTGATTGAGGGTCACTGAGAACTGAAAAATAAATGCATATACAAAGGTTAACCTACGGCATGCTTATGTAAAGTGCAACATGCTAAGCAACAAAAATATACTGAGAATATATATGTGTGTGTGTGTGCGTATGTGTATATGCTGTAACTACACGCACTCCGCTTCTTTTCTTTCAATGTTTATTCAGCATAAATAGTTTCGGTCCGTGGTCTCGGACCTTTTCCACATTTAAATGTGGAAATGCATCTTGACAAAGGTCCGAGACCACAGACTGAAACGTTGATGCTTTAAATATGTACTATTTGTTGCTGAATAAACATTGAAAGAAAAGAACCAGAGTGCGTGTGGTTACAGCTTCTACAATTCGACCTTAGCACAGCACCCGGAAGTGGATAATATCTGGATAGCGTATGCGGACGCCGATGGTAGAGTGTGTGAGTGTGAGTGTGTGTGTGTGAGTGTGTGTGAGTGTGAGTGTGAGTGTGAGTGTGTGTGTGTGTGTGTGTGTGTGTGTGTGTGTGTGTGTGTGTGGTTTCGGGATAATGGATCTTTCTGTAATATGGATCTTCATACTTTAAGTCTACTACAAAATCATGCAAACATTAAATAAACCCAATAGGCTGGTTTTGCTTCCAATGAGGATTAATTATACAGTATCTTATTTTGGATCAAGTACAAGGTACTGTTTAATTACTACAGAGAAAAAGGAAATTTGGATAAAATGCAGTCTATGGCATTCCGTAATTCGGAGAGAGAGTGAGTGAGTGTGTATGTTTCTATAAGGGCCGGAATGTGCCTAGGGCTTTTCCCTGGTCTGGACCCTTTCTTTCCATTGTACTCGAGGCTGTGCCGGCAAGGGGGCAAAGCGGCCGGCCAGGTTGCCTTGGGCACCCAGCTGGTGTGGCCCGGGCCACATTTTATATATAGGCAAAAGTTGGGATATCAGCACTCACGAAAGTCTAGCAATACAGATGCCTGGGTGCAGTCTTCAAACATCTTAAAAAAGACTGCAGCAAAATGTCAGTTCGTGTCCAATAAAGTATCAGGAAAACTGCTGGCCTACAGAAGTTGTGAGATGTAGTAAGTAAGAGGTTACACAGAGAGGTGCCACAACAGAAAAGCACAAGCATAGTTAGACGAAACGAAAAATAAAGGTAAAGTGACTAGAAATGTAGAAACCATTTACTGAGATACAAAGAAAAAAGGATTCATCCCACAACAAAAAGGTGAGATAAAAAAAAAAAAAAAAACAACTTTTGTGTTTTCTCCCATTAACAAGACTTAGAAGCTCAGATGATGAACATCTCCAAATATTTTCGTTATGGCTGTACTGGGAAACATACGTTTGTACCAGAGCATGACACCGTGAGTGAATGTTTAGGGACAAGGTCTTGTTAATCTTAAGAGGCAACTTGATGTGTGAACTTTAAGAAGCCATGATAAAGGTTCTGTTTGCCCTGAGTATTCATAGATCCCTTGTGGATACGTTCACCTTTGCTATGCTCTTTCTATGGCTCTCAGTTACACTTTTTGTAATGAATAAAGTGCCCACACTGACAGATCTATATGATGAAGCACGTATTCACATTTCTGCTTCTTAAGTCTATGGTTCTGTCTCAGCAAAAATGCTTTATGGAAGGAATATTCAAACAACCTCCATCCTGGAACTCTGCAACAGTTTAGGTCTGTGCATATACATTGGTTTCATACACACTGGCGACTTTGTAGATGAGTCCCAAAGGGTTACAGCCATCCCTATTTTTTTTAAAGGGTAGTTTACTTGAACTAAATGTTGAACAAGGCATGGACTATATGGAGCTAAAGGCCAGTGGTACAGCTTCTGTGCACTTAAAGGAGAACTAAACCCTTAAAATGAAAATGGCCAGAAATGCAATATTTTATATACTGAACTTATTGCACCAGCCTAAAGTTTCAGCTTCTCAATAGCAGCAATGACCCAGGACTTAAACTTGTCACAGGGGGTCACTATCTTGGAAAGTGTCTGAGCAGATGTCGAGAAGCAAAGCTTAGAGGTCGTCGAAAATTATCAAGCAGAAAACGAGGTTGGTCTGTAATATAAAATGATGCTACAGGGCTAATTATTAAATTCTGATGCTAATTGCAATGGTTTCTGTGCTGCCATGCACCAATTTATATTATATATAATCAGTATATTGTGCATCAGTATTATACAGTGAATCAGCAGAAAAGAAGATGGGGAGGTACCGGGGCATCTTTGGAGACACATCTTTACTGCTAGAGTTGTAGTTGCCTTGGGCTGGTACAGGAGCCCAAAACAGAATGTACAACATTTCTAGCTACTTCTTTAGTTAAAATTTAGTTCAGCTTTAACAATCAACTATGGATTTATATATTGAGCAGCCCAGTCACAGTAATTCTCCCAACAGGCTCATGCATGATCACTAGGCGCACATCTAAGTACCAAAATACTTTACATGCCTGTCTACTTATAGGAGTCACATTCAAGTAAAATTTTTAGTATGTGACAGAATGGCAAATTTTCGATTGACTTCCATTTTTTTCTTTTTTGTAGTTTTTGACTTATTTGCCTTCTTCATCTGACTCTATGCAGCTTCAAAATGGGGGTCACTGACCCCATCTAAAAGCAAATCCTATGTAAGATGACAGATTGTATCGTTACTGACACTTTTTAATACTCATATTTCTATGTAGGCCCTCTCCTATTCATATTCCAATCCTTTATTTAAATCAATGTATTGCTGCTAGAACCCTTAGCAACCAGATTGCCGAAATTGCAGACTGGAGAGCTGCTGAATAAAAAGCTAAATAATCAAGACCCCCAAATAATAGAAAAACTCTCTAATTTAAAGGTGAACAACCCATTTGAATTGATCTAGGCTACCATTGGTTTAAAGGTTGTTCTTCCTTTCCTTTTCTGTATGAGTCAGAAAAATGCAAGTTACAATGCACTGGCATAAAGGAGCCCTAAACTGTCCCCTAGGTACCCCCAAATAGTGATTAAACTGGCTGAAAACATAAGAGTGCAAATGCTGGCCCTTTGCAACAACATGCACAACAAACACAGTTGATTTGTCAGTTTAATCGCCTATTCAAAAGAGTTCACCTGGTGCTGAGCGGATCAACGAGCACAAACAGCTCCGTATCTCGTCACCATGGTGCAGAGTGAGCATTTTCTTTTTTTAATGGGACACATTATTTCTATTCAGTTATTTCTCTTAAATCTACAAACGTGGATAAAATATGCTGTAGCAAGAAGAAGGAGAAGGGAGGGGGAAAATAAAAAGCACTTGACAAAGCCTGTGACTATGGAAGATAGCAGCACATAATCAGAGAAAGACTATTTAGATCAAAACCGCTCTGCAAATTGATTTTTGTACATCTGCCATGGATGGGTACATTAAGTCTGATAAGAATGTATTGTCTTTACATTAATTTATCATCTTGCTCATTCAAGCTGTTGCACCAGCCATTAAAAACACATTTCTAGGCAAGATAGTAAACAGGGATACAGGCTCCTGACACACTTCTACTGTTCAGAATCCTCTGTCTATAGAACAAAATGCCTTGCCTGCCTAATTATAAGAGAATGACTTCTGTGTATCAACAACAACCTATTCCCCCCCCTGTTTTTCCTAAATAATGGTGGTTTGTCAGAATAAAATTCTGCTTCTGAAGCAAATCACCCTTCAATGCCATATGTGAAACTCGGGTGGGTTAAAATTGCACCGTTAACAAATCACTTAAATGGAAGCTATACCGCCATACAATGTAAGTCTCTATAAAAAATATATTGCATAAAATAAAAACCCTGCTTCGTGTAAATAAACAATTTTCAAAATAATGTTCTTTTTTTAGTAGTATGTGCCATTGGGTAATCATAAATAGAAAATTGCCATTTTAAAAAAAATAGGGGCCGCCCCCTGGGATCGTCGGATTCACGGTGCACACAAACAAACCATACATGTCACATGAGCCAATTAACAGAGAGAGTTCGGTATTTTGCTTCCCACACTACTTCCCATCACAAAATGGTGGTTCAAGGCAAGAGATGTTATTTATTTTATATATATATATATATATATATATATATATATATATATATATATATATATTCCAGTTTGGTAAGATTCTTTAATACTCCACTTAACATAATATAAACTGTCTGTTGTTTAAGTATTCATTTTGGGGGTGCAATTTTCCTTTAACATTTGTCATTGATCCAATGTCTTTTATCTCCTCTTTTCATAAAGCAAATAAAAAAAAAATAAACCACTTGGATAAGGGTAGTGTAATCAAGTTGCTTTAATTGAAACTATAAGAAACTAATTTGCTCAATTACGCCTTGTAGGCTAGACAAACATAAATAGTTCCTGTCCTACTGAGTGATGGTTGCATTTTCTCTTACCAATACTTATTTTTTTTTGTCCTCCAAAAAAAAATAAAAAATAAAAAAAATTCTGAAGCTTATCCCATTTTGAATTACAACAAAAATGCCTTAAAAAAGTTCCTGTTCAGCTTATTTTTCCTGTTATAATAATAAAAAAAAACACAAAGTATATTGCCACAGTCTGGTCTGCGCAGACAGTGTAATAAAATCTTTAATTATTGCAGCATCCAGTGCGCACGGCAATGAGGATATTGCTTTCATTTCAACTTCCCCCCAGTTTTCATAATTGTAACACTCAACAGCGTTATGCATGGTACACAGAAAAAATTAAATTACAGAATTATAGGGAAAATGTCAGCAAACAAAAACATGAATAAAAATATTTTCATGAATTGGGCCTATATAGTATTCCTGTATATACTAGGGATGCACCCAATAGAGGATTCGGTTCGGGATTCGGTTCGGGATTCGGCCTTCTTCAGCAAGATTCGGTTTCGGCTGAATCCTTCTGCAGGCCGAACCGAATACTTATTTGCATATGCAAATTAGGGGCAGGGAGGGAAAACGTGTGAATTTTGGTCACAAAACAAGTAAAAAATGTTTTCCCTTTTCATCCCTAGTATATACTTCAGAATTCAGCATTAAAGCATGAATATCACAAAGTTTAGACGTTAGACAAGTGGTCTGACAAGCGGATTACAAGGGAACCTGGGCAGTCATCAGCCAATGACATTTCCCATCTGGCCTTAATGATATTCATTACCGAATGGCTTTCTATATTCATTTTGACTAATAAAAAAAATGATTTTTTGACACAGTTATCGACCCTTAGTTTGCCACCGTCAAAAATGACCAGATTGCAAAATCTTACTGTCATACAATGTGTATGGGGCCACAGGCTCAATGTGATATGGAGAGCCAATCGACTCTAATCTGACACTTAGGTAATGAGCTTACTTAACTGGCAGCCCTAATTGAATAAAGCGGGCCATAGACGCAAAAATCTGATTGTACGAATCCTCGATTCGTACGATTCTCGGGCCGTGTGTGGAGTGTCCCGACATTTGTTGTGCCATGCTGATCAGTCATTCCATCGATCAGACAGGTTAGAAGATTTCTGTCGGCTGCCGATAATATATCTGCATGTATTGCCGATCTGACAATTTTCAGTGGGAGACTGTCACCAGCTTTGTAGGACATAAACTTTCGTACGATTGCTGTAGGGCCAGAACATCGTCTGATCTGTTCTTTTACTGCTTTATTTGATCTGAATGGTTAGTGGCAGGTCGGGAGATTGGGATGTCCGATCATTCGTCCGATGCACGTCTATGGCCACCTTAAGACAGATGAACCGCATAATAATAATATCTGCTTAAAGGAGAAGGAAAGGCTTTGTGTACTTGGGGCCAAATGTTAGGCACCCCCAAGTGATTTTATGAATTACCTGAAACCCCAGGCCGGTGCTCCTATCAGCAGAAAACTGCACTGGCCCCGAGTTATACAAGTGAGCAGCATGGATCGATCTGCTTCCCGCTTCTTCTTTCTTCAAATGTCCCGGGGCAAAAGAATGCACAGTAGAACAAAATAGCTGACTTTTTAGTTTAAATTCATCTTTTCGTTCTACTGCGCATGCGCAGCAGTGCGAAGGAAAGCAGAAGAGGATCACTCCTTGGTGCTGGGATAGTGCAGTTTTCTGCTGATAGGAGCACCGGCCTGGGGTTTCAAGTAAGTCAATAAAATCACTTGGGGGTGCCTAACATTTGGCATCCCCAAGTGCACCAAGCCTTTCCTTCTCCTTTGAATAAGAAGGAAAGCTACCGAATAGATTAGCAACAATGGTGCAAACTAGAACGCTATATTTATTTATTATGTAGAATGCTATACCATACCTGAGTAAACAGCTCTAGACACTGTCTCTGTTTGTTTAGGATAGCAGCTGCCATATTAGCTTGATGTGACAATTTGCAGACTGAGTCTATCCCTGTTTTTATTCTTCTGCTACGTCTGTTCTTTGTTCTTCAACTTGCTGGTCTTTTTTTGCCCTTTTGTTCCCCTAGTGCCCAAGACTTACCAAGTAAACTACAGATATGGGATCCGTTACCCGGAAAGCTCAGAATTACGTAAAAGCCTTCTCCCATAGACTCCATTTTATCCAACTAATCCCTAAATTTCTAAAAATTATTTCCTTTTTCTCTGTAATAATAAAGCAGTACCTTGTACAGGTATGGGACCTGTAATCCAGAATGCTCGGGACCTGGGGGTTTCCTGATAACAGATCTTTCAGTAATTTGGATCTTCATAACTTAAATCTACGAGATAATCATGTAAACATTAAATAAACCCAATAGGCTGGTTTTCTTCCAATAAGGATTAATTATATCTTAGTTTGGTTCAAGTACAAGGTACTGTTCTTTTTTTTTTTAATTAGAGAGAATAAGGAAACAATTTCTCAAAATTTGGATTATTTGGATAAAATGAAGTCTATGGAAGACGGCCTTTCCATAAATCTTTCTGGATAACGTGTTTCCAGATAATGGATCCCATACCTGCACTTGATCCAAAGCAAGATATAATTAATCATTACTGGAAGCAAAACCAGCCTATCAGGTTATTTAATGTTTAAATTATTTTCTAGTAGCCATAAGGTATGCAGATCCAAATGACAGAGCGATCCATTATCCAGAAAACTCCAGTTCTCGAGAATTCTGTATAACAGGTCCCATACCTGTACACCATACCTCTTGTAAGGAGATTTTTAAGTATTGGGATGGGATAAGGATAATGAAGGTAGTAACAAACAGAGAATAAACAGCAGGGGAAAAACAATACACATTTACTCTTTATTACTCCCAAAATTTATACATTTTTTTTTGTAACAATAAAAAGGGTTTATTGGCTCTTAAATTTCAAGTAATGCAATGTGGGTATTTATTTGTGAATGTTTACACATATGAGCAACATGACTCCCTATCTGAGACTGTTTGGCATAGCCTGGGAGACAGCTTTATAGGCAATGCAAAATAAGGCAGCCTCTCAATAACACTGCTAACATCTCTGTGTCTAAGGTTTCAATGTTTTCCTGTCAAATAAACAATAATTCTGCACACATATCTTTCTAAACAAATGCTTCATTTCCTGCCATTTCTGGGAGTCTATGAAAGTCAGTAGATAGCTATCCATCTCGAGTCAGCTCAATGATTTATGTATTCGGGGAGGGAGGGGGGGTGATGAATAGGCTGTTTGTGCTGACACTTCAGGGTTAAGAAATCCCAATTGTTGAAATAATTCTCTGCATGTGGTGCGGGCTTTCTCATTCTGTGACCCAAACGTTTCTGACCTCTCTCAATTTAGATGTAATCATTTTATTAATTAGTCAGATTGCTAATTTCCACGAGCAGATATTGATTTCTCAAAGACCTAGGCGAGGGGAAAGGTCCAAAACCTGCCATCATCTTAAAAACCCTCAAAGGAACATCTCTCTCTTGCCAGACACACAATTCAAGTACTGCAAGAAAATTCAATATCTGCCACCCTGGCAGTTTCTGCAATTCTTAAATATCCACCGACCTTCATAAGCCTGGTGAACAAGGTTAAAGAGTTGCTCCGCTTGTTTTTTCAGCTCTGGGTCTCTGTGCTTGTCTGGATGGTATAACATACACAGCCTGCGGTAGGATGCCTTTAGTTCCTCCTGAGTCGCCTACAAAAAAAAAGGAGAAAATCTGATCAATGAAAAAGAATGACTATATCAGGCCACACAAACCTTAAAGGGCCAGTGCTAACAAACAAATGGAAACATTACACGGGCAATTTTGACAGCCTGCATGCAAGATTCACCTTAATTTATAGAAAGCCTCAAAAATAACACTTAGTCCCTTAGACCCAAGTCATAAATATGGATTAGTGAAAGATTAAATAAAGACAATAGTTTTAAGACTGCGCGGCACAGGGTTTTTCTTTGATTGGGTATGGAAGCTTGCCAATACTGTATTATGATCAAAAACTTATAGCTTTTAGAAAGGTATGCGCTTGCAAAGAATGGATGTGTAATGATCACTTCCCTTTTCTGTGTCCCTGCCTTATTCTTCTTTATAATATTATATGAACAGGCCAACGCACACAATTAATATCATATACTCAATTCGGCGACTACTTGTAGTCAGCACACAAACTCAAAGTACAGGGAGTCCCAACAATTTTGTGCAATACCCTCGAAGTTTTCGGGTGAAAATTCTGAAAAAAAAACTTGAAAATCGGATGAAAAAATCTGGAAGAAGATTTTTTCCTGCAAAGCAAATTTTCGGGAAAATGTAATAAAAATAAGTTTAAAAAACACGAGCGGATTTCAACGGAGTTTGTAACAGAAAATATTGAGATAAATTCGACCTTTGATAAATAATCCCCATAATATCGTGTAACCCTGCACTGGTAAAACTGCTTTAGAAACACTACTATTGTTTATATAAATAAGCTGCTGTTTAGCAATGGGGGCAGCCATTCAAAGGAGAAAAGGTTCAGGATGCACAGCAGATAGCAGATAAGCTCTGTAGAACATAATGTTATCTGTTATCCATTATTTAACCTGTGCCATATAGCCTTTTTGTCAATTTCCACCATTGCTACACAGCAGCTTGTTTATATGAATTATAGTAGTGTTTCTGAAGCAAACACATCAGTTTTACCAGTGCAGGGCAACAGTACATTATATTTTCATTACTGTAATACCCATTTTTTGGTGTTACTGTTCCTATAAAGTTCCATCAGCACAGCTCAATGTAGCATCTTGTAATTTACCCGTGGAGTAAATAAAACATACAGGTCTGTAGTTATGTGCTGGCACTCTACAGTGAGGCCTAGAACAGTTTTTCTGAACATTGGAGGCAACATATATCCACTGAGAAAAACGCTAGCTGTGTGATAAATAATTTCAGTCACCCCAATGCAGTTCATACAGTGTTATGAGGCAATGGAAGGTATGTGTGCTTCTTAAGTTCACAATATTCCATTTGATAAAGACTGAACTTATTCTACAAGCGTTAGGGGAAGATTTATCAAGGGTCAAGTACAAAGTTCGAATTTTAGACATTTTTTTATGGTCAAACCTGTCAAATTCGACAAGGGAATCATCTAAACTCGATTCAAGTTCTTTTCAATATTAGAAAAACGTCACAGATAGAAAGTAATTGGAAAAAGTCGTGATCTATCTGAAAACATCTACTTGTTTGAAGGAGAACAACCCCTTGAAGAATTTGAATTAGATTATTCGCCACCTAACTCCTGCTGAATTCATGTATAAGTCAATGGGAGAGGTTCATTGACCAATTTGGAGATGTTTGTAGCCTTCCTGACATTCAAGTTTTTTTTGGAGCAACGACTCAAATCGAGTTTGGTCGAATTCGAATCGAATTCAATTCGAGTTTTCGGGTCGGTAAAGTTCCTCCGAGTTTTCCATATTTGATATTTTTGATAACCCCAATCGAATTTAGACTAAAATCTAATTCATGTGAGTTAAAAAAAATAAAAAAAACACATGAATTCAGAATTCCACCCTTGATAAATATGCCTCCTTATGTTCCTTAAGCAGCAATGTTCCTTTTCTGCGGCAGTCCTTGCAAAGCACCGTCACTTTACACTGAGCATTTTTCAACAGAAACACTGTTATCCGAGAAGATATTTGACAAGGCGAACAAAGAATTCATCTTCAAATAAACGGAGGAATAAAAAAAATGATATACTATAAAGCATTAATCTCCAGACAGATTAGAGTCACAAACTACACTGGAATCTCAGGGAAGAGGCTGCTTCTATTTCAAGCTTTTTCTTATTACTGGAATCTATCGCCGAACAACAGGGTCTGCTTGGGAATGCGGATATGTTAATCCATTGTTCTTGTTTCCAATCACTCTTGGCTTTCTCCTTTTGTTTCCCTGCTCATGAAAAGGAAACCAGATGAGAGAGGAGTGTAATATCTCGCGCCGGAGCGACCTTCTTTAATCAAATTAAAGATAAATGGCTTAATGTGCTATTGATTAAGTCGTAGAAACTAACAGTTTCATTTTTCATAAATATGTTCGATAAAATGCAAGATTGAGCCCTTAATCTTAGCTGAATAGCTAAGGTCATTGGCTCAATATTTTATGAGTGATAACAGCTCTCCCTATCCTGCACAGAGATACTGACAACCTATCACCATGTAAAGATATATAGAGATCACGGTCTGTGCCTTGAGAGCTACATCTTTATTTGTAACTGTGGTCTCTTAAAACAACCACTTGGTCATTTAAGCTGTAAAAGAACAGACTCTATTTATACGTAGCGTTAATCTTGCATTTATTATTACTTTAACTTACAAAGCAGCTTAGCTACCCTATACTGTTAATATATAAGAATGCCACAACACATATATTTTTATTATACTAGGATAGTTAGGACATCGGTTTTCACTTTTCAATGAATTTAGAGGAGTGGAGCTGAAAGCAATAAGCCTCTTGTTTATTCTGTCAAGCTGAACGCCTCAAAATACATTGCTCCATGACTGCCATTGATAAAATGTATCAACAACAAAAGAACGGTTTAAAAGAAGATATATTGACTTAAAGGGGTTGTTCACCTTTAAATTAAAGGTATGATATAGAGAGACCATTTGAAACTGGTTTTCATTTTTTATTATTTGAGGTTTTTGAATTATTCAGCAGCTCTCCAATTTCCAGTTTCAGAATTCTGGTTGGTATGGTCCACATTACCCTAGCAACCATGCATTGGTTTGAATAAGAAACTGGAATATGAATAGGAGAGGGCCTGAATAAAAAGTTAAATAATAAAAAGTAGCAATAACACTACATTTGTAGCCCTGCAAAGCATTTGTTTTTAGATCCCCCCTTTGAAAGCTGGAGACAGTCAGAAGAAGGCAAATCATTAAAAAAAACTATAAAAAAAAAAAAAAAAGGAAAAAAAAAAAAAAGAAATAATGGTCAATTGAAAAGTTGCTTAGAATTAGTTCTATAACATTTTAAAAGTTAACTTAAAGGTGAACCACCACTTTTACGTGAAACAAGTGTTGTAGGTTCAGTCACCTGAGGGGTTATATAAGGATTGGGTTTAGTGCACCCACAATCCTTTTGGAGAGGGTAAGTCCATTGTTTTTCAGTTTTACAGTGTACTTTGTCTACAGTGATTGATACGTTTAACTGTTTTTTGTTAACCTTTGAGTTAACATAGTATGATACAGAGAGTGATGTTCTGGGAATATTTACAATTGGTTTTAATTTTTTATTATTTGTGGTTTTAGAGTTATTTCGCTTTTTCTTCGGCAGCTCTCCAGTTTGCAGTTTCTGCTACCACGCACTGATTTGAATAAGAGACTGGAATGTGCATACAAGAGGGCCTGAAGAAAGATGAGGGATAAAAAGTATCATTAGAAATAAACTTGTAGCCTTACAGAGAATTTGTTTTTTTAGATGGGGTCAGTGACTCCCATTTGAAATCTGGAAAGAATCAGAAGAGAAGATGGTAAATATTCCAAGAAGTATATAAATAAAGTATAACTGCCAATTGAACAGTTGATTAGAATTGCCGATTCTATAATATACTAAAGTTAATTTAAAGCCAGATCACCCCTTAAAAATCATCAAATATGTACAAGCCCTTAAGTGAGTGTCCCACTGGTGACTATATTGTCTGATGTGACAGAATTCATTCCTGTAAGCACAGATGACATGCAGCAACACTACCCACTATGAAAGGCAATTAAGAGATAAGCTAGCTAGTAACATACATGCATCAGATCATCGGGTCTAGTAATACACAGTCTACATTCCCCCATATTACTCTGGATGTATAATGTTATAAGTACAGGTATCGGATGTTACCCAGAATGCTCAGGACCTGGGGTTTTCCAGATAATGTATTTTTTCGTAATTTGGATCTTCATAATTTACTAGAAAATCATTTGAACATTAAATAAACCTGGTTTTGCCTCCGATAAGGACTAATTATATCTTAGTTGAGATCAAGTACAAGCTACTGTTTTATTATTACAGAGAAAAAGGAAATTTAAACATATGGATAAAATAAAGTCTATGGGAGGTGGCTTTCCCATAATTCAGAGCTTTCTGGATAAGCGGATCCCATTCCTGTGTCTAGGATTAGGAGTCGGCTGCCACTCAATTATGGGGCTCCTGCGCCTCTTTGATAACTGCAGATACAAATCAATAATAAAAACATTACACGGACTAAACCAATAAATAACTGCTTTTGGCAATTCTAATAAAGAGAAACATAAGATAACAGAAAAGATTTAAGTTAATCGGACACAAATGCGATTACGCATTATTACACAGAAAGAATTAAAGAAACATTTAGAGTTTGACAATCCTATATCACCAGTTACATAGAAAACAAAAGAAAAAAAAAACAAGCACAACTTCAGCAAATGCCATCATATCTACAGTACATATATCCCACTGGTGTCTAATAAAAGGGCAGTCAAGTTTGGGAGTTTTACTTTGAAAGCAGCAAGTAAGTTGCAGGTAAAACTTAGTCCCTTTGTAAAATGTATAATGAAGCAATAGAATTCTTAATGAATCAGATGAAAATTGAGCGTAGGACTGGCCAGATATGGGATGACTTTGACGTAGTTGGCCAGCTTAAATATATTGCAATATATGGACAAACAATCCCTGTTTTGTTTAAATGTTAAAAAGGGTAAGGCATTTTTCAGTAGCAGTATGCACAAAATGTCTCTGTCTTAAATATATTGATAATGGGCTGAGTGCAGAGGACTCTTGTATTTGTCTATCTATATATATATATATATATATATATATATATATATATATATATATATATATATACACACATACAGTGTGTATATATATATATATACATATACATATACATATATATATATATATATATATATATATATATATATATATATATATATATATATGCATATGGTCTTATGGAAAGTTTTAGCAGCCAAAGGAAAAAGATTCTAATGACCTTAGAAGCCTTTTGATGATCGAGTCCTATCATCACATTATTTGGTAATGAGTTTGTGTGCCTGGAAATGCAGCTCTGTAGCTGGCGAAAACACGAGAAAATATCTTGGGGAATTATATGGAACAGCTCTATTCCACTTCATTATCTGATTCTACATAGCATTCTGAATTTCTCTGACAGACCAAAGTTTGTGAGCAGGAATTTATACACACATACAATTAGGTCCATAGAAATTTGGGCAGAGGCAACTTTTTTCTAATTTTGGTTCTGTACATTACCACAATGAATTTTAAATGAAACAACTCAGGCTCTCGGCTTTAAGTCAGTGGGGGTGAACAAAAAGATTGCATAAAAATCTGCGGAACTAAAGCCTTTTTTTAACATAACCGCTTCATTTCAGGGGCTCAAAAGTAACTGGACAAATTAAAAAACTGAAAATAAAATGTTAATTTCTAATACTTGGTTGAAAACCCTTTGCTGGCAATGACAGCCTGAAGTCTTGGACACATGATTCTGGGTTTCCTCCTTTTTAATGCTCTGCCAGGCCTTTACTGCAGCAGCTTTCAGTTGCTGTTTGTATGACCTATTCTAAAAAAAAAAAGTGTGATTCGGCTCCTGTACCAGCCCAGGGCAACCACAGCCCTTTAGCAGTAAACATCTGTGTCTCCAAAGATGCCCCAGTAGCTCCCCATCTTCTTTTCTGCTGATTCACTGCACATGCTCTGTGCTGCTGTCACTTACTGAGCTTAGGGACCCATTCACAATATACAGTACATATAGAATAGAAATGTCACAATATAAGGCTGATTAGTAATAAATAATTACTACATGGCAGCACAGAAACTAGTGCAACTAGCATCAGAATTAAATTATCAGCTTATATTATAGACAAAACCTCATTTTCTGCTTGATAATTAGTGACGACCCCTAAGCTTAGCTTCTCAACAGCTGCTCAGAGCCCACTGAGCATGAGTGTCACAGACACTTTACAAGATGGTGACCCCCTGTGACAAGTTTGAAGTCCTGGATCATTGCTGCCATCGAGGATCTTAAACTTTATGTTGGTGCAATAAGTTCATTATATAAAATATGGTATTTTAGCCATATCCATTTTTAGGGTTTAGTTCTCCTTTAATGGCTTTAAGTCTGGGAACCATAAGAATGAACTGCATGGGAGACACTCTGGCATCTCCGCTGTATTGTGTATGCCCTCTATTATAAATGCAGTTTTTGACTCTGCCGGCCAGATGGTAAATCATACAAGCCCTCTTTGCATTTTGTAACATATTGCAGAACTGTTGAACACATTTCACAACTGGATTGTTATTTTCTACTTGGAAAGATGAAGCTTGGAAATCTGCCAGTCTCCCAACACTTTAACAGGCATGCTTGCTCTTACAGCACAGGCTAGAGGACCCTTTGAAGGGGTGGAAGCTGCTGGAGATTTCACTTGAGTCAGTATGTGTGTGTGCATATATATTTTATATAAATAAATAAATAAATAAATAAATAAATATATATATATATATATATATAGCAAGGGAATCACAGGGCTTTGAAATATGGTTAAATAAATAATGTTAATTTATTATTCCAATGTTTCGGTCTTCCTTGAGACCTGCAGAATTCTTAGGGGCAGATTTATCAAAGGTCGAAGTGAATTTTTGAAGTAAAAAACTTCGAATTTCGAAGTAATTTTTGGGTACTTCGACCATCGAATAGGCCAAAATTCGATTCGAATTGGAAAAAACTTGAGGCTTTTGGGCAGGTTTGTAAAATCCTTCGAATCGTTCGATCGTGGGATTTTACTTCGACCGAAAACTGTAGTTTTCGCTGGAAAAAATACTTGACTATCGAAGTACTCAAATTCGATGGTTGAATTTCGAAGTTTTTTAACTTCGAAATTTGATTCTTGATAAATATGCCTCTTAATGTCTGGTTAAAGACGACAAATAGGTTTAGGGCTAAACATCATACACTAGTAATAACATTTCATATACACCATCAATCTGGCAAGCACAGTCAAGTATATGGGGGGTAAATAGATCTAATTGCATTCATATTGTTTTTTCTCTATAAACAGGTCATTTAAGTTTCACCAAAGAAAACCAACAAAATGCTGCCGTCATGCAAATAATTCTGTGCTTGGAACAAGGCCTGTGATAATGTCATTAAAGAATCTTGCGTTTTGAATTTCTTTCGAATTGTGCCAAGCATGAAGGTTGAAGCAAAGAATATTGTCATTCAAATTTTCCTATTTGTTTAAGAAGATCCTTTACTGTACTGTCTGTACTTCCTCTGCTGAACGTCACCTTTGCCAAATAAAACTCATTCTGAGAGCAAAATGAATGCAAACTACTAATGAGCAACACACAGTAAAAGCAGCAGAGAATTGTTAGCACTGGGTGGGAAAGGAGTACTCCTGAACAGAAATAAAAGAATCGATGTATATGCCTGTGCACATGCAATGTAAAAGGGATATTGCAGATGTAGCACTTTGGGATATTATAGTATGGGATCTGTTATCCAAAATACTCAGGACCTGGGGCTTTTCGGAAAACAGATCTTTCCATAATTTGAATGTTCATACCATATGTCTACTAGAAAATCATGTGACCATTAAATAAACTCAATCGGCTGGTTTTGCTTCCAAAAAGGATTAATTATATCTGTTTGGATCAAGTACAAGCTACTGTTTTATCACAATAGAGAAAAAGGAAATCCTTTTTTAAAATTTGGATAAAATGGAATCTAGGGGAGACAACCATTCTGTAATTCGGAGCTTTCTGGATAAAGGGTTTCCGGATAACCGATCTGATACCTGTATTACTATTATGACCTTTATTGCTACAACAATAACAGCAAATCACACAAGTAGAAAAAAAGTCCTAAAATACATTTTAAGCATTGCTTAAAGGTATTTGTTTCTTTTTATAATCCTTTTAATCAACCTGGGGGCTCCATACAGGTCTTCGACAGTCAAATCTATTGAGCCCACTTCTATATGTGCCCATTTAGGCGGTGATATGTGTATTTTTGCTTTTATTTAATGTGCACAAATAAAATATGGCCTCCGTTAGAAGCTGGTGGTGTCTAAATTTTATGGACTTTACCATTTTTTTTTTACTTTCTGTCCCAGGTATTTATTCTTATCCGCCAGAAAAAAATATTACGTTTCTATACTTCAACTATCATGAGGAAATTTCTCTGCATAGGGTGACAGCAGACTGGGCAATTTATACTGTTTTGTCACCCAAAGGTTTACTCGCTCGCTGGGAAATGACAAAACATAAGCAATCGTCTGCACATTAAAAAGTCAAATGGAATTGGGAGCACGTACCTGGCTCTGTCTAGTGAAGTATACCTACAGAAGCAAGGCAAGGTCAAAGGCATCATCATAAGGCAGCAGAAAAGAACTGAAGTCTGGCTACCCGATGCTTGATTTCCCTTGATTTGCATCCCCATTTACATGTTGTATTTAATCTATCTTTTTTTGCTGTGTTCAGTTACTGTACCTCTTAAATCACTGTTTATTTTAACAATTATACATGTAGCGACCTTATCCTAAAAGGATACCTTGGGTCATCCCAAACAGTTACCTCTGTTGTCACCTGCTAAGATGAATTCTAAAATGTAATTTTGAGTGAGAAGGCTCAAGGTAACCTGGCAAAAGTTAATTCTTTTTGGAACACCAGTGGCCATGTCTGCAGGGGAAAAGTACGGAAAATTCATTTTTCATTTTCATGTGGGACTGAAGCATTCTGAACATTTGTATGACTGGAAGTTGTCTCTTTATTTGTAACAGATATGAAATATGTAGCATTTGTCAAGGGGAAAAAAAACTGCGTATGATTTGCTAAAATAAATAAATAAACAGCAGCCTGGCTGAGTTGACTTGGCATGGAATGACCCAACTGATTTGATTGGAGATTTCTTTATACTGCTGACAGAAACAAAAGATACAAAAAGGCCCTGAATCATTACCTGCCAGAAAGGAAAATAAAACAAATGGAGCCATAACCTTGTAAACTACGAGCCCTGCATTTAGAGGGAGAGATTTCAATGGTGCAGCAATTGCTTACGTTTATAAAAAGAGATATTTAAAGCAATGTGCTCGAGACAGAAGAAGTTCAATGAAATGTAACATTGTTAAACTATACAATGTTTCTACAAATGCATTAGCTGAAGGCAGGAATTCCCTGGGAATGGTTAGTGAAGCTCGAGGCATGAACGAATCTGATAATGCTAAGCCAGCGAGATGGAATGAATATAGCCAGAAGGTTTTGTTAGAATTTCCAACCCAGCAAACTCCACTGGTAATTTATCCTGTTTCCCTTTTTCACAGACCTTATTCTTTCTGGGTATTCGGTGAAAGGGTAACTTGGATTATTCACTGGTGCTAAGGGGTTGTTGCTTTGTGCAGATGTCACAACATTATGTTAAATATTTGGAACCGCAAATATATTTGTATTGTTGCTTCTGACATTATGAGGGTTATCAAAGGTTGAGTGTTTTTATACCTCGAATGAACTCTGTGAAAAACCCTATTCTGCGAGTTCGAGTGATTTGAGGGTTTTTTTTTAGCCGAAAACTCAATCAATTCGAGTTTTCAGCGGAAAAAAACGTCACATCGATCAAATCATTCCAGTTTTCAGGCAAAACCCTCTAAAAAAAATCAAACATCAAGCAGGCTGTTAAAGTGAACCCATAAAAATATTCATAATCCTATTTTATCACATCAGTCAAGCAAAATGAACTTTAATTACACAATATAAATTATTTGAATCTTGTTTCCTTCAGTCTGGGAACACATAATTATAGGAAGCAGGCAGCAGCCATTTTGTGGACACTGTTATTAAGACAAGCCTTGCATCATCTCAGAATCTTGTTTATGCACCAGAATGGG
Organism: Xenopus petersii; assembly: GCA_038501925.1. NCBI lineage: Eukaryota > Metazoa > Chordata > Amphibia > Anura > Pipidae > Xenopus > Xenopus petersii. Next base: position 35,086,189 of record CM076684.1, on the reverse strand, counting down.
GGACCTGATGTCCATCCCCATGCCCTGACTACACAATTAAACAGTGAAGAGAACAGGGGAATGTGGGGAGAGCAGCAATTTCAAGGAAGTACTGAATGGAAAGTGAAAGTAATTGTCTGCCCCACCTCTATGCCCAATTATTTTATATGGGGGGGGGAATGCAATGGCCCTGGAAGGAAGAAAGTTAGTTAGCGGTCACACCGGACAGGGGTGCCAAACATATTGCCCCTCCTTTTTCAATTCACCTTTCATTGTCCTCCCCTTAACAATACCTGGACCCTGAAACAAGTCAGAATTTGTACACTGTGCACCATAAATATCATCAATATTAGTAGTATTGCCCAACCAAATATCAAGAATTCTCCAGTTCACGGAATGTAATTTATCAAACTTTCGAGCATCATTCCATCGGCATCTTGCTTCTCATCTACAAACCTAGTCTGTACGTCATGGCATAGGCTGGCGTCTATGGGGAATCACGAAAAATCGCCAGCGTAAAAACACACGCGGCGATCTTATTTCTATTGTCGCTCGAAATCGCCTAGCGAGGCAATTTCGAGCGACAGTAGAAAAAAGATCGCCGCATGTGTTTTTACGCTGGCGATTCCCCATAGACGCCAGCGCAAAAGTTTCCCCAGCGATTGCGGCTTAAAAGTCGCGGCGAAAAGTCGCCGTGAGTCAAATCGCGGCGCTATCGCCTAGTGTGGCCTTAGCCTTTACTTCTTCAAATGGTTGAAGGAACCTCTGCCATTGACTCCTACATGACCTCAATGTGTTTTAGGTGGTGTATTGTGGGATTCAAGTTATTTCCAGGGTCGGGGTATAATAAATCTCGAAAATGTTAGTTTTTTTTTAACCTGAAAATGTGAGTTTTGACCAAAAAACGAAAAAAAAGCTTGAATTTTTGTGGAAAACACAACTTGAACCTTAATAAATCTGCTACAATGTCCCTGTAAATCAGTGCAACTGTATTCCTATTAAATGCCAGTAGTATGAATAAAGTTTTCACATTTCCAGTAGATTTATTAGATTTAACAGATTTATTCTCAAGGCAAAAACTCTGAGGGATTTACAAAGCGTATAAAAAACAAAAAAAACAAAAAAAAACAAAGGTTTTGCTTGAATAAAAGAATGCTAGCTATACATTGTGGAAATTGTAACTGTACTATTAATACAGATGTGAATCTTGAACAAATTCGTACAGTTGATTTGATAAAGACAACCTGCTAAAGTGGTTATGAGTTTCATTTTTTTTCAGAAAACCATAGATAAAAAAAAAAAAAAAAAATAGTTGACTAAACTTAAAGTGCCCTGAAGCTGTTAGTAGGCCGCAGTTAGAAACGTTATGCTGGAATTTGTTCAACAAGTGAGGGGATATAGTTCACAGAATTCACTTTAATCTCTGGGAAGAGCTGGGTTGTTCCGTAGCTACAGGTCTGGTAGACCAGTAGATGGCACCAATAAATCTAAACTGTATTGCAATTTGACATCTCAAGATCACCCACATTTACCTGTATCTTGCAAGACCTCAGGACAGCTAGCTGATGAGATCTTTCTGGATGCACTTCTCCAATGCAATTTACACCTGACAGTGCCTGGACTTGCTGTACAGGTGTGGGACCTGTTATCCAAAATGCTCCAGACCTGGAGATTTCCAGATAAGGGATCTTTGCGTAATTTGAATCTTCATAACTTAAGTAAGCTACAAAATCTTTTAAACATTAACTAAACCCGATACGATTGTTTTGCATCCAATTGAGATTACATATATCTCAGTTGGAATCAAGTACAAGGTAATGTTTTATTATTACAAAGAAAAAGGGAATCGTCTTTAAAAATTTTAATAATTTGAGTTTAGTGGAGTCTATGGGAGACTGCCTTTCTGTAATTGTGAGCTTTCTGGATAACTGATTCCTGTATACCTGTATATTATGTATGTATGTATACACAGCCAATTATTCTATATGGGGGGGGGGAATGCAATGGCCCTGGAAGGAAGAAAGTTAGTTAGCTGTCACATCGGACAGGGGTGCCAAACATATTGCCCCTCCTTTTTCAATTCACCTTTCATTGTCCTCCCCTTAACAATACCTGGACCCTGAAACAAGTCAGAATTTGTACACTGTGCACCATAAATATCATCAATATTAGTAGTATTGCCCAACCAAATATCAAGAATTCTCCAGTTCACGGAATGTAATTTATCAAACTTTCGAGCATCATTTCATCGGCATCTTGCTTCTCATCTACAAACCTAGTCTGTACGTCATGGTAACGTTAGTTGCATACATACAAAAGGACCCCCTCTGACTAAAGATGGCCATAGATGCAAAGATCCGATCACCTGCCATTAACCATCCAGATCAAATAAAGTAGAAAAGAACAGATCAGCCGATGTTCTGCCCCGAACAGCAATCGTACGAAAGTTATGTCCGGCAAAAGCTAGTGACTAGCTAGCCACTGAAAATTGTACGATCGGCAATTCATGTAGAGATATTATCGAGCAGCCGACAGCAATTTTTTAACCTGTCAGATCGACCAAACGGCCGATCTCCGCTGGACGAAAAATGTCGGGACTCTCCAAACACGGTCCGAAAATCGTACGAATCCTCGGATCTTTGCGTCTATGGCATCGCACCCATGAATTACAAATATTTGCCAAAGAAACAGCTATCCCTTTGGGCCACCATGTCCCCCTTCAGTTATCTGTTACGGGTTAAGAGTGACAAGCATTATATTAATGTTGCTTTACCATTGCCTTTAGGTCATTGACTTCGAACCCTGCCATGAGCCCAAGCAGAGTATGTTCCTGGTATATTCACACAAAAACACTGGGATGATAAATCAGTAGCACAGTGGATCTGTCAAAATTACTCATCCACTTATTGATCCAAGCTTGCTCCTGTGAGCATATGCTGAAACTGTACTGTTAAAGGAGGGGGCCAAGAGCCGGACAGCTATAAAAACAAATGTAGGTTTAAGCAGGTCGTTTTTTCCCCCTAATGATATATATGGCACATTTTCTCTGTAACAGTGGCCTTATGTCAGTTTCAGTACAACAAGTGCATCAAACTCCGAACACAGAATGCGTTTCTCATCTAACCAAATATGCTGTTGCTTCTCCTAACCCGTTAACCTTGCAATAATCTATATCTGAACTCAGTGGAAAGTTACAGCAGAATAACCAACCGTAAAAAAAAAAAAACCCAACAAAACAGAATAGCTTTCAACTGAAAACCCGTCACCTTTATTTTTGGACTTTTATTTGGTGATATAAGTATTGATGTTTCACTTTCTTTTAAGCAACTGCTACCGATAAGAGAGTCAAGGTTAATATAATAACTTTCTCATGTGGGAAGAGACTTTCCAAGCAAACCTTTTGAGACATACTGACATGAAATCCTTTAATAGGAGGCTGGAAGGAAACGAGACTGCTCAGAAAAAGAATATTTTCCAAAACTGAATTTTTAAATGAATAGGCACCAACGGCATATAATTCTATTTACAGCTAATTATTTTAAATGGAATACTCAGTAGAACAAATGAAAGTAAAACGCGAGAAGAGAGTTGTAAAAATAAATACAGCAGTACATTAGAAAAGTATTTAATTTTTATGTTGTTGTTCTGTAGACATAACCCAGAGGCTGGCTGCCATCTTTTCGACTTGGTAAAAGAACAAGCTATTTGTGCTTACTATATTTAATAAGATTTATCATTTCATAAACACAGCACTATTACTGGCAAAATTCCTTTATTTAGGTATATACATTATACAGGTATAGGATAGGATTCATTATCCGGAAATCCAGAAAGCTCCAAATTTTTTAAAATGATTTCCTTTTTCTATGTAATAATAAAATAGTAGCTTGTACTTGATCCCAACTAAGATATAATTAATCCATATTGGAAGCAAACCCAGCCTATTGGGTTTATTTAATGTTTAAATGAATTTCTAGTAGACTTAAGGTAACCCAAATTACAGAAAGATCCGTTATCCGGAAAACCCCAGGTCCCAAGCATTCTGGATAACAGGTCCCATACCTGTATATGCATTTATCACAATGCATGGTTTTAAACTAGTTATGCCTAAAATGCAGCCTCAATGATCGGGCTTTAGATTTTATGGATTGCTCGAAAATATTTTGATGGATGCAGAAGGGGTTTCGGGCCCAAATTGTCATCACTACTTAGAAGGGGACATTTGGAGTTATTTACTAATCAGATGTCCCTTTTACAGTTTGAAGATCTTGTGATCTGAGCTGGGTTTCATCCTAGGGGTTTTTGCATGATAACCTGAAAAAAAAATCAACCGATTCAGGCATCAAATCCAAAAAATTGGTATGAATCGGGTTTTCGTCTGACTTTTTCGAGTTATTTTTTTCATAAACAAGATAAAATCATGGATGGAAATTTGGTTGAGCTTTGTATAATAAAAATTATGATAAATTGAGTTTTAGTAAATAACCCCCTTAAAGTAATCAGATTCCTAAAAATGCCTCGTGGAATACACAGAACTGGATGGTTGCCCACAATGTAATATAATTCACGTTGCCACCCATAAAGGGTTGTTCACCTTCAAATTAACTTTTAGTATGATGTAGAGAGTGATATTCTGAGACAATTTGCAATTGGTTCTCATTTTTTTGTTTTTTAGCTTTTTATTCAGCAGCTCTCTAGTTTCAGATATTTAGTTGCTAGTCTAGTCCAATTCATCCTGGCAACCATGCATTAATTTGAATAAGAAACTGGAATGCGAATAGGAGAGGGCCCAAGTAGAAAGATGAGTAATAGAAGTAGCAGTAACAATACATTTTTAGCTTTACAGAGTGTTTTTCAGAGGGGGTCAGTGATCCCCCATTTGAAAGCTGTAAAAGGTCAGAAGAAAAAGGTAAATAAGTAAAATAAACTACAAAAAATAAATCCAATAATGAAGGTTGCTTAGAATTGGCCATTCTATAATATACTAAAAGTTAACTTAAAGGTGAACCACCCCTCTAAGATACAACTCAATAGAGTAATGCTTATTGTGCTAATTGAATAACCCACAGTCATGCAATGTATGTAAAAGGTTGCAAAAAACATCATGTCAGCATTTTTTAATTATAATTAATGTATTGTGCTAACACTGTATTGTGCTATCACTAACAGGAAGTATAAAGCGTGCAACTTCTAGTACTCACAAGGCCACATGTGATGCCCATTACTGTTGTAGACTAATGGGATGAGTGGCGGAATATATATTCAGTATATACATTTGCTATCTCTTCAGTAATGCCTTAAAATCGTACAGTACATTTTAAAGCTTATCCATTAACGGCAAAATTGTAGCCCCAGTTAGAACATCAAGTCAGCGTGAAATTTCTGATTATTATAGGACAGGAACATACATGAAGTGCCTACATTACTATACGGTCTCTATATTCCTACCCTTCCAACAAATCCATGTCTGTTCTGCTGTGTGCAACTCACATCTACTTTCTAAAGTTGCTACTAGAGAATCGTGGGTGTTGTAGTTAAGAGCATTTTCATTGTTATATGCAGGTCTGCCATGCCTTCATCAATGGCAAAAAACCACGGGCCAGGGATGCAGTGGCATTAGGTCAAAAATTTTTAGGGGCTTGCTGGGCTTGAAAGGAGGGGGGGGGGGTTCCATCAAAGCCCTGTTACATTACCTTTATTTTACATAGGGCAAGAACTAGGAGACAGAGCATTCAACACTCTATAATAAAGTCGTCACCTTTGAAATTGAGCATTAAAAGTTATTGCACACTCATTAAGTGACGATTACAACTGTTGTAAAGAAACTCCACCATATCAGTGAATATCAAATTCTTGTACTACTTCCTAGGCTTTTTCGTTGCAGCAGAAAACGGCACATTTATTTATTCTCCCTGTCACAGCTGGTTAACTGTGGAAATAACTCCTCGACGGGCCGACTTTCTTTCAGTCTATGAGTATCTTAAAACATTAAATACAGCACAGGAAGAAAAGCTTTAACATTCACTATTTGATAACACTCGTATATTTTGTCTGTGCTACGGATGTGCGCGCTAGAACAAAACAGTTACTGCAATATTCTCACAGTGTAGAAAGAAACTGCATGTCTAGACTCTCTGTTATTTGTGCTGTACTTACCGGTACGGACTTTCTGTGCATTTAACTTTTCCAGCCTTGTGGAGAATTACACAAATGGCCTTTAGTGTCATGTTTATGAGACTGTCTCCCAAACTACAAAGCCTGTCATCAACACAGCAATATAGTTACATGGGACTGCACTATGCTTGAAGCAGCATCTAATTGCACACATTTAGTATGTCAGACATCTCTGCTTAGTGGGGGCTTACTGCAATTAGAATTGGCTTGTATTGTTGAACTCTATATAAACAATAAAATCTATATCTGTTATTTTTTCCAAAGCCTTCTACAAATGTAGGATTATAAAGATCTATTTGGTTACTTCCAATCGCCCTTCATACGCAATACCCTGTTAAAATGACACAGAACCATACCAGTGTATGTACTGAAGAATATATATATATATATATATATATATATATATATATATATATATATATATATATATATGTATATATATATATATATATATATATATATATATATATATATATTCAGTAAAGGATCGGAAGATGAAGGATGGATTGCGATTATGTAAGCCCTTTATGAAGTGTTACAGAGTTTCCTGCATTACAACTTTGAGGTTAAGTAACCCATACCCCCGAGCCCGATGCTTCCAGCCAATTATTTTGTTTGATGGCTTTAACCGATGACGACATTGACATTTCGTACTAATACTTGGTGATTTTCTTCAAAGCACTTAATAATAATTTTATTCGACTTTTATGTTGTTTTCTTTTTCTTCATTTTTTATACTATCATTTTTGAAATTTTTTGTAATAATTTTTTGAAAATTGTTTTGATAATTTTGTATACACTGATAGTGTTTAATTGGGCATTGTTTGATGCTAAATTCGTTATACTGTATACACATGACTGTATGACATTATGCTGCTATACCTTAATGTCATGATATAGGAACAGGTAGCAACTAACACATTTGGGGTTAATAGTTTGAGGGAAATATGTCTCTTTACACACATATATTATATGTCTATCTTGGGATGTCTCTGTAACCCCGTGTGGGGTGATGCACCGGTTAAAATAACCACACATTATTTTTTGGTCAATAATGACATTAATGGTTAGTTTGCTAAGGGGGAGGTACTTAGCAACAATAGCTATTTGATTATGTGGTCCTGTTTAGAGCTCTGCACTGATCACTCTGCAATACAATATAGACAGCATTATATTCACCGCTATGGAGAGAGCATGAAACCAGACCTTCTACCTACTCATATTTGTTACTTTGTAACATTACCAGTATTTTGATACATTTAAATAGTTGCGAGTGAGATTAACAACTGTTACAAAGTTTGTTTTTAAGTATCCTCTCCTCCTCTCTCCTTAAACAAGGGGTGTTTTAACAGTGATATGATTATCTGTATTTCTTAGTATTTCTTAATGTTTAGTATTGATGTATTTTGAGTTATGCTATTGGATGCATTGTGATGATGACAAGGATGACATGTCAGCCAATTAACTTTTCCCGCCATCATGGGTATTTAATAAATTTTTCATTGTCTGTCTGTTACTTTGAGAAAGGCCTCGGAGAGGCCGAAACATTAGTCTTTTGTTAATAAAACATTATCTAATTTTTAAGTCCTGAGAGTGCGGACCTTCTTTACTGAATAATTATTTCAAAAATTTTGGACATTGCACCCAGGCAAGTTGAACCTAGTGACAAGAGTGCCAACTCCCCCAAAGTTCTTGTATATATATGAATTAACAATATAGCTAAAGGGACATGCATGGGATCTGTTATCCAGAAACCCATTATCCAGAGAGCTCTGAATTAAGAAAGCCCGTCTTTCATAGACTCCATTATATCTAATAATCCTAATTTTTTTAAAATAATTTCCCTTTTCTCTATAATAAAAAAAACAGTACATTGTACTTGATCCAAACTAAGATAATGAATCTTAGTTCGCTATAAGGTCTTGCTAGCTGCGGATTGGTTCCTATTCTACAGGGCAGTGAGCCGCCAGCTCCCCTGCACAGGCTGGGAATTCAGGGAGCGGAAAGTGGAAGAGAAGGGAGGGAGTAACACTACTTTTTAAAGCACAAATCTTCTATATCTAAATGAGTATAATGGACTGATACATTCTTGTTTTTTACACAAAATGTCTCCTTTAAAGGAGAAGGAAACCCCCTGGGCGCCGAATGTCACAAAGTTTTCTGATTTCACTTCATGACATTCGGCGCATGTACGGTAAATGTTCCTACTGCACATGCGCCAGAAGACGCGGGGTCAAAGCAGGAAGAAGATGCGCATGGGAGAAGATGGCGACTGTGAACTCCGTGGACAGGACCTACGCAGAGGGGTGAGTAACAAGTTAGGGGCATTTGCCCAGGGGGACAGGTAGGCCAGGGGGGAGGAGGGGGCAACATAGGGGAGGGGTTTTGCGCCCAGGGGGTTTCCTTCTCCTTTAATTAGACCTACAGGGGATCTGTTCTTTTCATTGCAGAGAGGTGTATACTGGGCAGAGGAGCCAAGGAATTTTGGTGGCACCCTAGCAGAGGTCTAGGGTGGCTTACTCACTCCGTCGCCATAACTGCCTGTCGAGCTGATTCAGTGGCAGACACAGACCAATTGATAATGGTGTTACTGTTATGCTGACTGCACTTTTTTAGCAGGCGTCAATGTTATTGACAGGTAACTGGATATGGATAATAAAACTGCAATAAATATTTTCTAGAACTGCATTCCCCCATCCCAACATGGCTGCACCATAGACAGATGTCTCTGCTGCATTGTGCACTGAAATGACTTATATTGGATAACGTATTATTAATACATCAGCTAAAGAAACTTTTTTTTTCTACTTTGTATCCATTCAATCTGCTCAAACTAAAAATATTTTCTTGGGGGGTAAGTTTAGAATATTCTTTTGTGGGGGTTTCTCCTGGGCAGTCTCTTTCTAACACCTCCTGTATCACAAATCTATCATCTGTCTATTTATGATACAGTAGAACAATAGCACAATAGTCTCACTCTTTTATAGACACTACAAGGTCACTAGTGATACTGTTGGTATCATTGTTACCAGTTGCAATTGCTCACCGTGGCATTAACTATTTTATTTTAATGGCATTGTTTAATGGGTATGATGGTTCTTAATTGTTGGCCCTCCCTTTCATCTTGAAGGCCCACAGTTTACTTAATTGCTATGCATACAGGGTTCACTTGGCAAGATTACATATTCTTTGTCTGCAGTAGGGACTTGCTTGCAATTGCACAGGTTAAATCAATTTTGTAGCTAAAAATTTCCATTTCCTCTTCTCCTTCTGAGAGTTATATGTTACTTACTTTACCTGGCAGTGTTATTAATTAATGCTTAATGAAAAAATATAACACCCTTTTGACATGGGATTATGTAGAAAGTTTGCATAAAAACTATCGCTATTATCAGAAATAAATAAAAATGTTAAAAATTTATTTTTTTTACACAAAAATGATTCCAGACTTAAAGGAAACCATGAAACTTGCTCTTATGTTGGCAAGGATGAGCTCCTCACTCACTTAAAGAAGAAGGAAAGCTACAGAGACAGTTTATTGCCAATAAATTAGCCACAATAGTGCAAGCTATAACACTATTTTTTCTGTAGAATGCTTTAACATACCAGAGTAAACAGCTCTAGACACTGTCTGGGTCTGTTTAGGATAGGAGCTGCCATTTTAGCTTGGTGTGACATCACTTCCTGATTAAATCTTTCCTTGCTCGCTCATAGCTCTGGGCTCAGATTACAGCAAGGAGGGGAGGAGGGAGGGGGAGAGGAGCAAACTGAGCATGCTCAAGCCCGTGCCCTGGAGGTTTAAGATGAAAGAAGGAAGTCTGATACAGAAGACCATGTATACACAATAGAAGGACAGAAATTCAGTGTTTCTTTTGACAGAGGACTCAGAGCAGCACTACTTTGAGGATTTACTGGTGTATTTATATAGACCTTCCAGATAAAGCTTACCTAGTTTTAGCCTCTCCTTCTCCTTTAAGCACTTCTGTAATGCAACCCCTTCATCATCCATTGCAAAGTTATGGGACTTGGAGTCCCTCTGTTTTCCCCCCACTATGGAAAGAAGAATCCATCACTTTACAATAATACAACATGAGGGAGGGGTCTCAATACACTGTGAACCTAAGGGCTGTTGGAAAATAGTTAATCAAATTATCATGATCTCTGCTTAATCTGTGGATTCAGTTATATTTGTACAGGTATGGGGCCTGGTATCCAGGGACCTGGGGTTTTCTGCATAACTGATCTTTCCATAATTTGGATCTTCTACTAGAAAATCATGTAAACATTAAATAAACCCAATAGGCTGGTTTTGCTTCCAATAAGGATTAATTATATCTTAGTTGGGATCAAGTACAATGTACTGTTTTATTATTAGACAAAAATATGTGGATTATTTGGATAAAATGGGAGTGTATGGGAGAAGACCATTCCGTATTCAGAGTAGGGATGCACCGAATCCACTTTTTTGGATATAGCCGAACCCCCGAATCCTTCACGAAGGATTCGGCCGAATACCGAACGGAATCCGAACCCTAATTTGCATATGCAAATTAGGGGTGGGAAGGGGAAAACATTTTTTACTTCCTTGTTTTCTGACAAAAAGTCACGTAATTTCCCTCCCCGCCCCTAATTTGCATATGCAAATTAGGATTCGGATTCAGTTCGGCTGGGCAGAAGGATTCGGGCAAATCCGAATCTTGCTGAAAAAGGCCGAATCCTGGCCGAATCCTGAACCGAATCCTGGATTCGGTGCATCCCTAATTCAGAGCTTTCTGGATAACCGATTCCATACCTGTATAAGAAAATAAAATGCAGTAGAACCTCCATATAATGTTTTTCAGGGAACCAGAAAAAAAATGGTGCAAAAATCAGGGAAATGCATCACATATTGGTGAGACCACAAAAGTTTGAAAAGTGGGGGGAAACTTTAAATCAGGGTATGTAAACTTGAGCTTTCACTTTACATTTACATCTGGAAATACAGATAGTGTTTATGCAGCTTTTCTACATAGGCACATCTGAATGAGTTCATATAAAAAAAGGAGTACATTTTCTCTTTAAGAAATGAAGACCATACAGTATGTCTTCTTTAGCATATTCTTTCTACCTTTACCCTTACATTGAAAAACTCCTCCATTAAAAGTAAAGTTTGTGCCTTTCCAGAATTTACTTTCCCTTGCAGTATCTCCTCCCCTACAACAAATTTTATCATGTTACTTTCATTTTACCAGTTTTGTTTTCTGCCTATTTAGTCCTAGAACATATCTTGTGCTCGTACACCTGGGGGGTTATTTACTAAACTCTGAATGTAAAAATCACGAAAACATTTCTGTTTTTTTTTTTTTATATAAAATCTAACTTTTAAAAAACATCCGAAAAAAACGTATGGAAAATCCGAAAAAAACGTGAAAATCTGATTTTTCAAGATTTTTTCCCCGCAAACAAAATTTTCGGGAAAGTGTATTAATAAATAAGCACAAAAAAAACGATATTTCCAAAAAATACTGAGATAAATTCAGAATTTGATAAATAACCCCCCTGATGTCAGGTTAATTCATTCTTTCCTTTTAATTTACTCTCTCCCTCCACTTACTGTCATCCTCTCTGATCTGTTTGTATCCATTCTCTTTTCTCTCTCCAACTAGTCCTCGCCTTCCTCTTCACTGCTTATATATTCATATCCCTCTCTGTGATGCCTCTATATTTCAATTTCAGCTTTTTTTTTTAAACTTGTTCTATTACTTTGTCATCTTCTTTGTTGGCAAATCACACAGCATTTACTTACATACAGATGGCATGTATGGGTGCATGTGTGCAGTAGGCTGTTACAACCACATACTTTCCCTTTAAACCTGGATTGATTGTAATATCAGAGAGAGAGACAGACCTCTGTACTAAATCTTCATGTTGAAATATGTAACAAAACCAGTGATATGTCAACCCTCTTTGTTCTTGTTGCCCTATATATTATTTAAATATCATGTCGAGCGGCTGCTTTGACACAGCTCAGTCCTCACCTTGTACACATTGTTAGCAGACATATTATTGGTTGCGATGCTGTCTCTTAGAGGTAAACAGAAGTAAAAAATTGATCTTTACACATGAATAATTTGTCTTGGCTTTTCAACATCAAATTTGATGTATTCATCAACACAACACAAAGAGCTGTTATTACAACATATTCTCCTGGTCGAAACAAATCCCCTCCTGCTCCATCCTCTTGACACGGCTGGAAACTTAGCTTTCACAGAGCATTGCTGGTTCTTCCTCTCGCAATCAACTCGCACAGATACCAGCGGTAAAGATGCATTACTATTTCTTCATGCACACAAGCCTTTCCAGAAAGAAGTAGAAAGTACTGCCAAATACATAAAAATGGATTGCTTCTAGTTTCATCATACCTTCAGATCTGAAATTGCTTTCAACATTCATAAACTTCAGTATCATTTCCCACAAATTCTGCTTTTGAAGCACCATTTCCCACCAATTCTGCTTTCCGAGCAATACAAAAATAAAGGGGGGGGGGGGGAAAAAAGCATATTTTAAATGGGCTTGTCTTGTGCTTTGTAATGAAAAGAGAATAGTAATCACTTGCATTTGCTGAATATAGATGAAGGCAACAAACTATAGGATAGCAGATTATTATATGCTGTGAATTGTAAAACGTAACCGCTTGCACTAAGCCAGAATCAATAGGAATCTCCAATGCCATCACAGAAACCTTTCATACAATGCAAAGCAGTGTCCGTATGCAATATTCCTTTGACAGTTACATGTTTGATGGCCTTCAACTGCCAATGGTGGCTCATTAAGACAGGAATAAATTGTTCTGACCTACACATAAAAGACCACTGACTTAATAAAGAATTCATGATACTAGTCCACAAAAAGCTCATAAAGTGACTTCTTGCATGTCATCATGGCGTTTGTTTCTCAACCCCAACCAGCAAGGGTAAGCAAGAAATGAGCACTCAATAGTAGTTTATTGACATCATCAATAGACACGTCCTCCCTTGAACCTAACTGTTCTCCAATAGTGATGCTAAAGAAGTCACCCTAATTTAACATTAAAGTGCAGGCATATGAAGTCATGAGTGAAACCAGATGATACCCGAAGACCACTGCAGACAACACTGCCTGATCCATCTTGCCTTCTACCATTGATGACTTTCAAGTGGATCTCTAAATGAGCAAAACTGCCATCATCTCCAGGTTACATCCCAACCAAACTGACTCTAGTCTAGGGGTCCCCAACCTTTTTTAGCCTTAAGCAACACAAGCATGAAAAAGAGTCCCTGGAGATACCAAATTAGAGCTGTGATTGGCTATATGGTAGCCCCTATAAGGACTGGCAGCCTACAGGAGGCTCTGGTTGGCTGTAAACTTGCCTTCAACCTGGAATGCAAAAATAAGAACCTGTTTTGAGGCCACTGGGAGCAACATGTTGCACATGAGCCACTGGTTGGGGATCACTGCATCTAGACCAATGGTTCTCAAACTGTGAGGTTTTAAGAAGTTGCAGGATGGCTCAGCCTAAAGGTCAGTTAAGGTGAGAATAGGGGGAAATGGCATTTGCTCTTCTAGATACACCTGAAAGTCCAGCTTGATGGCTGGTTAGGGTAATATATGGATATTTTCTTATGGTCTTATTATACCCTTGAAAGTATGTCTGACACATGACTATTGTTCTATAGCTGTACTCATTGCGTGAACTACGGTGGGCTGTGACCAAAGATTTGACATGCAAACAACTTCTTATGAGGTACAGTATTAAGAGCATACAATTCAGTGTTGCAGGGCGCAGGAGTTATTTGTAGCATTAAAACTCTGCAGAGACTAAAAATCTTTTTTTTTTCCAGGTAGGGGGAAAAAATGTTTGATCAGCACTTTAAGCATCTTCCCTATGACCTGCTCAAGGCACCAAAGCTAATGATGTTTATGAGCAATCATGCACTACAGAACTTCAAGAAAGCACTCGATTCCGAGATGACAGCCAAGGGAGTGACATTTTTCATGTGGGTCACACAACCGATATTTCCATGTTTACCATCAAATAATGTTTAAGAGCAATATTTAGGAGGTAAACTTTGATAAAATGTAAGCCTTATGGTAGCGCATAACTCCCTACCAACATGTAGTTCAGTAAAAAATGTTTTTAACACACTTTAAAGATTTGGAAATATTTGAAAGCCCTTCCAGAAGCAAAAATTCTGTGTAAAAAATATTGATTTTACTCATAATTTTGGTCTCCAGCTGTCCATTAAACGATCAGTAACAACAAAAATGTTAGTTTGAATTGTCAGTTGTTCAGTTAAACACAAACCATAAAAATGAAAATATAATAAACATCATATGAGGAAGAGTTATTATTTTTCTCCTTTTTTAACTGCTTATGCTTCCTTTGGTCAAAGCTTCTTACATGGACCACCTCAAAGAATATTGGAATTGAATTCAATACATCAATGTTTAGAAGTTTTCATACTGCTGACTATGTTATAATGCATGTACCATCTGTGTGAAATGGGACCTGTTATCCAGAATGCTCAGGACCTGGGGTTTTCTAGATAAACGGAGCTTTCTGTAATTTGGATCTTTACACCTTAAGTCTACTAGAAAATCATGTAAACATTAAATAAACCCAAAATGCTGGCTTTGTTTCCAATAAGTAATAATTAAATCTTGGTTGGGATCAAGTACAAAATCCTGTTTTATTATTGCAGGGGAAAACAGAAATCAAAATTTGGATTATTTTGTATAAAATCGAGTATATGGGAGACATCCTTTCTGTAATTCTGGGCTTTCTGGATAACGGGTTTCCAGATATAGATCCCATACTTGTATATTTTTATTTGAGTATGTCAGGGACAATTAGTGGCAACAAGGTTATCTAAGTATCCCCTTTGCTGGTAACCTTGCACTGGTTAATTTCATGAGGAAATAATGATAAAGCAGTAGTTGTCAGACTTTTTCAGTTCCTTCTCAGGTACAAGCTTTGTTTAGTTAACAGGGAAAAAACATTGGTGTCAGTCATTCAGGAGGAAAACAAATACATTTTCACCATTATTGACCTTTAAGATGAGTTTTAGGTATATGTAGGAGATAAAGTGGACTTTTCCCCAAATCTCACCCACATTAACCTTCAGATTGAGTCCCATTGACACTGTTCCAGGTATCCCTCTTTGTAAGGTACAGCACAAATATTTTCTCTGTGAAGCGAGCAGACAGGTCAATAGACCTCAATGAGGAACAGTGTTGAATTTGAAAATGAGAAGCACTAAGGCCAGCCACTTCCTGGGACCCCCTTCCGCCGTGCACCCCTAACCCCAGTGGGGCAAACATACATTAATATATTACCTATTCCAGTTGGCTCAGCTGCTCCCCTGCAACTCCACTCTGGGTGTCCTGTAGGAACCCAGAAATACAGATGCAGCTAAAAATGTGCCACCCTAGGCCTGGGCCTTTGTGGCATTGGCACTAACCAGAGCCTGATGGGGAATTTACTGCATTGATATAAATTCACAGGCAAACGATAAGGATTCTTTGTAATTCAGCGGTGACTGTCTGGGCAGGGCCTGCCATTATAAATCCATTTTTTCTCTGGGGTCCAGTAAAGATTCAGCTCTGGGGCCCCCTGTGAAATGCTAAGTCACGTTAAATATTGGTCCATAAGGCAAGAGAAAGCTAAACTCCTTACAGTTGTAGCACCTGCAGCTCCCTTATGGCTGTGTCTGAGGGGCTCCTACCCATTGTGGGTGCAATCATTTCATTGACTAATAATGCTACAATGGCTTAGTATGCAAACCCACAATTAAACATGCCTCATTTCTCAAGTGGGCATACATGTAAGCATTACCATCTGCTTACACTTGCATATTTATTTAAAGTATACACCACATGAATACATCTGCACATTTCTGCACTGCATATGGTGAGTGGCAAAGAATTGCTACAAATATGCATTTAAAGGAAAACTATACCCCCAAAATGAACACTTAAGCAAAAGATAGTTCATATCATATTAAGTGGCATATTAAAGAATCTTACCAAACTGGAATATATATTTAAGTAAATATTGCCCTTTTACATCTCTTGCCTTGAGCCACCATTTCGTGATGGTCTGTGTGCTGCCTCAGAGATCAGCTGACCAGAAATACTACAACTCTAACTGTAACAGGAAGTGTGGAAGCAAAAGAGACAACTCTGTCAGTTAATTGGCTCATGTGACCTAACATGTATGGTTTGTTGGTATGTCTGTGAGTACAGTGAATACTACGATCCCAGGGGGCGGCCCTTATTTTTTAAAATGGCAATTTTCTATTTATGATTACCCAATGGCACATACTACTAGAAAAGTAAATTATTATGAAAATGGTTTATTTACATGAAGCAGGGTTTTAGATATGAGCTGTTTTATGCAATATCTTTTTATAGAGACCTACATTGTTTGGGGGGTATAGTGTTCCTTTAATGGAAAAAAAATGTCTTTGGTAAGCTGAAGATTATATGTGTTTCAGTTCTAACCCATAATGCATATCACCATTCTCTCATGCAAATAATAAATTAGGGATGTCACTTCATGCAGAGGCTGCCCAATGAGTTTTAAAGAGGGCTCATTCACTCTACAGTTCCATGTGATCCAATTCAGTGGGCTGGTCTGACTAGTAGGTTTGTAAATTGTATATTACAATCAAAACACTTGAGACTACTGGTGATCAGGTTTAAGTGATAAATCTAACATGTCTACAGTAGGAGTTTACATTGCTTTTATTACTCCTTAAATATATTATGAGTATAGCTTACTATCTGGCATTCCTTTTCAATGAAAGGAGATAAACTTCTCTCGTGATTTATCACACAAAAACTCCAATGACGTGTAAGGGGAAATCTGGGATTGAATATGAAGAAAAGCTTTTCTTCTTTAATTGAAACTGGACTATTTTATTTATACATATGCATGGGAACTGAACTATTGTAATCCTAAAAAAAAAATTCACATGGCTCAGCCGATGCTAACATGGCCCCCATTCAGCAACAGTCAATTTGGCACCACCCCAGTGATTGAACCTTTCTTTGTCAGCAAAACCATTCTTAAGATGGCCATAGACGCAAAGAAAATTTGTTTCATACGATTTTCGAATCGTGTGTGAATTGTCCCGACATTTTTCGTACCATCGATCATTTAGTTGCTCAGACAGTTAGAAGATTTCTGTTGGCTACCGATAATATCTCTGCATGTGTTGCCTATCTGATCATATCAATGGGAGACGGTCACTACTATTTGATGGACATTACGTTCGAACGACTGCTATCATGACTAGAACATCCTCTGATTTGTTCTTTTACTACTGTATTTAATCAAATAACGTTAGTTGCAGATGGGAAGTTTGCGCTATACGATCGTTTGTACGATATAGGCAGGAATCTGCTTGTCTATGGCCAGCTTTAGTTGTGGAGTAAGAAAATAGCCAGACAACCAAACATAATACAAATAAAAATGATTTACCTCTGTATACTGACTGTTATACAAGACACAATGTATAGATAAAAAACATTGGCAGAAGGCATGCAATACGTCCAATGAGTGTAACAGAAGCAAACATCTGAAAGGTTTTATCACAGAAGCAAAGGAATGTCAGCGACTCCAACTGGAGTCACAAGGTTAGACCATAGTCTAGTTATCAAACCACACAGACCTGCATGGTGCATGTAATTTGTCTATCTGAATGAAAACCTAATATTTAAAAAAATATATATATATATCAAAAGTAGTAACAAATTAATTGTTATTCTCCAACCTCTTGTTTCCCAGGAGCACAATTGTGACTTTCTGAACTCTTAACAATTGATACATTAGTTGATACATTTCTTTACACTAACCCTATAAAGCATACTCTCTGAGTATTGCTAAAGTCAATTGTTATAACCGGTTTGTTATTTGCTGGCATTGCTCTAATGCGGCTGAGAAATGAATCCACTAATGAAGCTAATTGTTAGCAGATATACCTCCAATCATTGCAGTTCTCACTAAAAATAGATCACAAAAAACAGCGCATATGTAAAACATTGTTTCATAAACATAAAGCTTGTTTATTCAAAATATTCATTTCTGGTAGTTATGTGCCATTGTATGATCCCATATAGAGAAACTGCCAGTCTGCCATCTGGCTCGTATAACCACTGTTAACACAATGGGAAACATCACATAGCTGAAAATTAAACTATAAACTTAAATCTTTAGAATGTCATCTACCCTGTCATAAATATATTCCACAGAACATATGCTGGGTGCCGTCCATAAAGTTATTTATTTATAATACAGAAAGCCTTGAATATCTTGTAAATTATATCCTTATAAACAGTGAGTTCTGATTACATCAGTTATAAACGGTGAGATCTGATGTCATCAGTTATAAACGGTGAGATCTGATGTCATTTCTGTCACGAGTCATTAAAACTTGTGTATTATAATAAAGTACCCCCAGTTGCAAAATATGAGGATATTAGAAGTTACCTCAGAGTTCCATGACCTGTATAAAAACACTCAGCCTTCGGCCTCATGTTTTTTTTACATTCTAAGCAACTTTTCAATGGCCTTCATTTTTTCCTGTTTTAAATCTTTTAAATAAGTTGCCTTCTTCTTATAACTGTGTTCAGCTTTTAAATGTGGGTCACTGACACCATCTAAAAAAAACAAATCTCTGTAAGGCTACAAATGTATTGTTATTGCTACTAATTATTACTCATCTTTCTATTCAGGCTCTCTCCTATTAATATTCCAGCCTCTTGTTTAAACCAATGCTTGGTTGCTAGAGTAACTTGGACCTTAGCAACCAAATTACTGAAACTGCAAAAAGGAGAGCTGCTGAATAAAAAGCTAAATAACGCAAAACTTCAAATTATAAAAAAAAATGAAAACTAATTGCAAATTGTCTCAGAATATCACTCTATAACATCATATTAAGGGGGTTATTTATCAAGGTCCGAATTTATCTCAATATCGGCTGCTACAAACTCCAATCTAAGCCGCTCGGGTTTTTAATACTTTTTTATTATTACATTTTCCCTAAAATTTGCTTTGTGGGAAAAGCACAAATTTTCACGTTTTTTTTGTGAATTTTCCCCGAAATCTGCAAATTTTTCGGAGTTTTCACCCAAAAGCTCAGAAAACTTTGTGAAATCGCCCAAAACCCCCGACACAACCAAAAATCAATGTTCCTATTGACTTTTATGCAACCTCAACAGGTTTGAGATGCCGTGTTTTTATATTCGGGCTTTTTAGCCCTTGGGGTTTAATAAAGTACGAAAAATTTGTGATTTTTTTAAAAGTCTGATTTTATAAAAAGAATTTCGGGTATTCGGAGCTTAGTAAATAACCCCCTAAAAGTTAATTTAAAGGTATGTCCAAGATTGTGTGTTTTGGAGCATGAAGACCATGCCTTGCATACCAAAAAGTAATGTAAAACTTGATAACACATAACTTTAACTCTTAAAGGGTTATATGGGAAACAACCTCATAACTGTCTCAAGGTAACTCCATAGGCTTCACAATAAGTTAACTTCCAGTTGCTAAGCAACCCATAAAAGTCTAAAAAGCAAAGGAATATATATGTATGCAAAAAAAGAAGAGCTTAGATATTTACATGTACATATGCAGATCATAATCTTTTAAATTAAAGTCCCCAGTTGGTCAACCCAAGGATAACCAGTTAAGTGACACTTACATATTCCTGTCAATTATGGAAATCACGCCACTGTCGCATCCTAATAACTAGGGATGCACCGAATCCACTTTTTTGGATTCGGCCGAACCCCCGAATCCTTCACGAAAGATTTGGCCGAATACCGAACCCTAATTTGCATATGCAAATTAGGGGTGGGAAGGGGAAAACATTTTTTACTTCCTTGTTTTCTGACAAAAAGTCACGCAATTTCCCTCCCGCCCCTAATTTGCATGTGCAAATTAGGATTCGGATTCGGTTCGGCCAGGCAGAAGGATTCGGCCGAATCCTGCTGAAAAAGGCCGCATCCCGAACTGAATCCTGGATTCGGTGCATCCCTACTAATAACAAGTAATAAATTATTTTTGGGGGGAGGGGAAAGAAATCCCCAAACCCATTGTTATTTGACGTTGCTGGTTGGTGTAGGTCTATAAATGGAGGGGTGACGCTAGGTGCAGGCGGGTCGAGTTTTTCTCTAAACCGCACAACACATTGGGCTGAGAAAGGGTTAGAGGGGTACGTAAAATAGAAAATAAATAATAGAACAGTTGTTCTTTGGTATTGCAAATTACATGACTCCTATACTTTATGAAATGTGTCTGCGTCACTTCAGTAATGTCGCATTGCTCATTAAAACCTGTGTATTAAAAAAAAAAAAAAAAAAAAAGATTCAAGAAACACTATTGTCAATATACATATTACAGTGTATTGAAATTTTGTTCCACATAAGCTCCCCCAAGGTGCATAATATAAAAACAATGCATATTTAAAAAAGAAACAAAACCATTATAATACATAAAAGAGAATTCCTGCCAGTAATCTCAATATAAAAAAGAAATTACAATATTTTACCAGTGTACGACCTCTATTTACCACTGAGAAATCCATTTCTCAGTACCACCCTTATTCCTATTCCTAATCAATACTCAGTGTGTCCAAAGTGACTTGCACTAGTAGTTCATTTACCAATAATCATCTTCAATGTATCCTAAGTGACAAGTTCAAATCATACTAATGATCATTTCTAACAGTGATCTATAATACTCAATATATCCCAAGTGACATGTGCATATGATAACCATTTACACAAAATACTAAATACATCCAAAGTAACCTGTGCAAAACTATTATTTTCTTCCAATAATCTCTAACTACGCACAAATAAATAACATTCCTAGCTATATCTGTAGCCCATTTACTCATTTCTCATGTGAAAAAGCACATGTGCATTTTGTTTTTTTAAGATTACAGTTTATTTAACTCTCCTTAATCGTTTTTTAACATGTTCCCTTATCTTACCAGTGAATTCAAAACTCTAACTGAAAGTGTGGAACCTTACTATTGAAACATAAGGATCTTAGAAATCACTGAAGAGTTCTTTAACGATATAAAGGTTCAAGGCAACAGGCCAAATCCTTTTTTATTCAAGTCATGGAACACCAAGACAACTTCCAATTTACTTATATATTAAAGAAGTCTTACTTATATATTAAAGTGAGTTACTTATACATTTACAAAGGAAACCTAAGAGCTGCATAACTAGTTTTATTGGTTTACATTATAAAGAATATCTCATATATATAATATTGTTTTTAAAACTTCAAACACCAGGACCCACAGGCAAAGTGTATTAGCTCAGTATTACAAGGACCACTTTTAGACAACTCAGGGTTACAGGTCACCTACATATCCATACAAAAAAGGACGCTACAGATACATGCTCATATTTGGCACTCCTTATATACTGTATACACACACACTGTATATAGTTCCAAGTCTAGTTGTTGGCTATGCTTGGTGTATTATTCTGATGTCAGGGACACAAATGTCTATGGTAGATATGCCCATGAGTGCTGACAATGACCAAAAGCCATTTTGTCTCGACCTTATCAGCCTTTTGTCTTTCCAGATTTCAATCACAGAACGTAATCTAAATTCTACAATACAGCACAATTAGAAGTGGTAATATATGTAATATTCTACTTAAACTAAGAAGGATCCCCTTCCTTCTTTTCAGCGATAAACCCAACTCCAGGAAGGACACATTGGAAAATGATAAAGTCAAAAACCCAGGGGGCACATCTGGCTGAGATATAGAACCTATCCTCCCATCACCTCAGCATGTTTTATTCATATTGACTTATTCCATTCTGTCACAGTGAAAAGCTTTTCTTTATGTTGACCTCAGTACTTTTCATGTTAAATTACTGCCTATTGATATTCCTGGCTCTATTCAGTAAGCTATTATATCAACAGCTGTCAAAAGTCAGCCAAATGTATGTATTTCAGCCTAAAAATTGCAGAACAAAATTATAGTAGTCAACAGAAAACAAATATAAAAATGCATGCAAGAGCCACATTAAAGAGTCTGACTTCCTGTCTCTTCATTTTCTTTAATTTATTTAGCATCATTATTAAATATCAAACTTGTCTTTCTCTTGACCCTTTAGGTGATTCAGAGCAGCCAGATAAGTGCCTTTGGCTTTAGAAATTTAGTGCTGAAAAATAGTATGCCTTTTCTTCTGACTGGATTATTTCCTGTTGTTCTTGTGACTTACACTCAAGCCTTGCTTTATGGCCGAAGTTCCAGGCAGCTTAAAGTGGACCTGTTACCTACACATAAAAAGCTGCATAATGTCTTAATAACAATGTCTACAAAATGGCTCCTGCCAGCTTGCTGTGATTGTGTAATTCCAAAACTGAAGGAAAGAAAATGTAAATAATAAATACAGTGTAAGTAAAGTTTATTTTGCACAACTAACATGATAGAAAATAATTTGGAATAATTTCTTAGGGTGACAAGTCCCCTTTAATAACAAAGTGGAATGCACAGAAGAGTCAATAATCCTATATGTTTACATGATAAACCTGTGCATTTCTATTTTACTACTACTAACTGGCCTCCCTAATTCCCATCTCTCCCCCCTACAGTCTATATTAAACACTGCTGCCAGAATTATCCTCCTCTCATCCAAAAGGGTACAGGCCCCTCCACTGCTGAAGTCCTTATCATGGCTTCCTATAAAACAAACAAAACTCATTACCTTCAAAGCCCTTCATTCCTCTGCATCTAACTACATCTCATTTCTTGTTCCTCTATATGTTCCTGCCCGAAACCTCTGCTCCTCTCAGAGAAACCGATTGGTTGTACCCCCCACTACTACTGCTGTTTCCCGTATCCAACCCTTCTCTCTGGCGACTCCTTATATTTGGAATGCCATTCCTGAATCTCTCAGGAGAGAATCCTCCTTCAGTGTTTTTAAAACCAAACTCAAAGGCTACCTCTGGGAGCACCTGGATAACACCTGAACTGGGAACTGGCACTTACAGTATATAACAGTGTAACAAACTGTAACCTGCAGCACCTTAATACCTCTCTGAATTGTGTCTGTATGTTACCCTCCCATTTAGACTGTAAGCCCTACGGGGTAGGGTCCTCTAGCCTTTTGTTTCCTTGACACTGAGCACTTAATCTGTATCTGAGGTCTCCGAGGAAGTATGTAAATACGAAACGCGTCAGACCTTGAGCTGATGCTGTCCATTCTTTTACTGATGTAACGAATACAGGCGATTTTTTAACTGAAAAAACGGAAGCGATCATTGGGCCCTGGAAGTGCGCCGCAACATTTTGATTTACACTTAATCTGTATTGTAATTATATATTTATGTGAATTGTATTTCTAATAATGCACTGTTACTTTTTATTTCAATGACCCATTGTTTGCTACTACTAATTTATTGTTTTGCTGTACAGTGCTTTGCCCTTAAGGAGCGCTATACAAATAAAAATATACATACGCTAAAATGACAGCATACTGCCGCTCAATTCAATTCAAGTACATTTTCTATATTACAAGCACCACTTTGACAACTCAGGATTACAGGGCACTTACATAGTCATACACAAAAGGACTATATATATATATATATATATATATATATATATATAAACTTATCATTACTTTGATAAGACAGAGGTTGCATTTTCTACTAAATACACCCAAAACATGCTTCCAAGTCTAGTTGTTGGCTATGCTTGGTATGTTATTCTGATACACAAATCTCTATGGTAGTAATCCCCATGAGTGCTGACAATGACAACAGACACTTTGTTTTTTTAATTATTTGGGGTGAAAAATGAGGGATCTGGCCCAAAAAATATTATTGCGTGTGGCTTAACTTTTGTATTATATATATATATATATATATATATATATATATATATATATATATATAAAAAGAACAAAAAACCAGCACCAGGGGTCTTTGCAGTGAAGAAAACTTGTATTGTTAGATTTAGTATGTACAGGTTGTACATACTAAATGTAACAATACAAGTTTTCTTCACTGCAAAGACCCCTGGTGCTGGTTTTTTGTTCTTTTTTTATATTTGCATTCTATTCCGGGCACAGGGGCGGCTACAAGGTAGCCTTAATTGAAGGTGGGAGCTGTCCTGCTCTACAAGTATATATATATATATATATATATATATATATATATATATATATATATATATATATATATATATATATATATATATATATATATATATATATATATATCTATATATATATATATATATATATATATATATATATATATATATATATATATATAAAATACCTGTATATATAATAATAGCATAATATACTATTATTATATTTCTATTCAGATTATTTAAACCACTGCCTGGTTCTTAGAGCACATTGTATCCAAGCAACCAGAGCAGCTGAAATTTCAAACTGCAGAGCTGCAAAAAAAAAAAAAAGTAAAATTTTTTGAAAACCACAAAACAATTATCTCCAATACCGATTTTCTTTGAATCCCATTCGACATCATATAAAAAGTAGCAATTTCCAAAAGTGTCTTTTACTTTTTGTGGATGAAAACAACTGTCAAGCACTTGTTAAAACTGTGGCACGATCATTCGTTTTAAAGGGGTTGTTCACCTTTAAAAAACTAGTTGTTTTCAGATAGGTCACCAGAAATAGTTACTTTTTTCCAATTACTTTCTATTTTCATGTGTCACCGTTTTTCTAATATTGAAGTGTAAAGTGTCATTTTTCACCTTCTAAGGGCTCTTACTCATGAGCGATTTACTTACTCATGAGTAAGAGCCCTTAAGCAGCTCTGGGAAGGGGGTTGCTGACCCCCAAAATTGTTCTAAATTGATACATTTAGTTGAAATATTTCTTATCTTTGTGCCTGTTGAGCAGAATACCTGGTTTTCATTACAGGCGGCTGTTAGAATTGATACAATAGTTAAAATATTCCTGAGATGCTGCTGAGAAATGTATCAACTAAATGTTGCAAAATTGTATCAGTTCAGAGTCTGCGCCTGAATTACTGAGCTGACAGACAAACAACAGAGACAGGAACATTCAACTTTAAACTTAAATTTTGGAAAAACAGTAAAAAATAAATAATAGAAAGTAATTGAATAAAGTCTTTATTTCTGGGGAACAATCTGAAAACAACTGAACTGAAAATAGTGTTTGAAAGGTGAACAACCCCTTTCATTATTC
Source organism: Xenopus petersii (assembly GCA_038501925.1). Taxonomy (NCBI): domain Eukaryota; kingdom Metazoa; phylum Chordata; class Amphibia; order Anura; family Pipidae; genus Xenopus; species Xenopus petersii. The sequence continues at coordinate 35,060,793 of CM076684.1, read as the reverse complement.
AACTGTGCAACAGTTCTTTTAAATAGTCATTATCATGAATTAAAACTAAACAAGTTATTAAATATAGTCTAAGGGGGTTATTTATCAAGGCCCGAATTTATCTCAATATCGGCTGCTACACACTCCAAGCGTTTTTAACACTTATTAAAAATTTGCTTTGCAGTAAAAGCTAAGATTTTCACCTGAAAGCTCTGAAAACATCCAAAAATCAATTGACTTTTAACCAACCTCAACAGGTTTGAGATGCCGTGTTTTTATAGTCGGGCTTTTTTAAAAAAAATTGATTTTTTTAAAAGTACGATTTTATAAAAAAAAATTTTTGGATTTCGGGGAATTTCGGGTATTCGGAGCTTAGTAAATAACCCCCTAAGAGTAAACAATTGAACATATACAATATATATTACCTGCTCCAGATAAAAGAGAAGAAAGTTTAGGGGATCATGAAATAATTAGCAGAAACTGAGATTACATAAAGGCTGGTGCTTGGGTAGCTGAGAGCAGCAGCCCAGAGCCTACACTATGAATCTGCAGGAAAAGTGGTGGGATGCTACTGGGTGAAACTTCATTTCTATAGGACTGTGGTAGCCTTGGGCTGGTCCAACCATAAGGCATAGCATTTGTCGCCTAAAATTGTTGAGGTTTAGTTCTGCTTTAATGTAAGTCTGAAAATTGAACACGAATAAAAAAAACAACAAAAAAAAAAACAATGTGCAATCTCACTGCAATAACGCTATAACTTGCACGTCTTACATGTTGGTTATTTGAAGGTGGTTGCAACACCAAACAAAAATCTTCAACCAATTGCTTTACTATACGATCATAGGCCCTAGCGCAAAAGTATAATCCTTTTTTGGTATTTCAGTTGACAGTAAGTAGTGGTGAAGAAATTTACAATTACAATTTACAGATAAGTGCCACAACTAGCTTCCTGGGTGGGCAATTTAGTGAGCTAGAAATGGATGCAAAAGCATGGTTAAATCCAGAGGTTCTGGATATCAAGATATGTTGCTGTTACATAGGCAAACACAGCTTGCCACTATTAACTACAAAATATACTGTGTCCACTGCAAATGAAAAATGCTCCTATCCTCCAGGCTTAATACACACTGCTGACGTGTCTCCAGATGTCAGGCTGATGTTGCTCTATTTTATATAATGAGATATTCTTGCAGCTTGGCTTGATCCAATTTTAGAAGAAAAAATGGACTTCCAGTGTTCAAATGTATGTATGTGTGAACTGTAGGCCAACTGTTCCAGGTGCAGGTAAAGAAGAACATAAAAAGGGAAAAACGACCGCATTCGCAGGAGCTTGCTTAAAGGGAAACTATCATGAAAATTAAAATTTAATATAAGCTTCCTAATACTGAGATAAGAAACTTTCTAAATACAAACAACTAAATATTCTGCATTGTTTCTGAAATAATCAAGTTTATATTCACTATTCCTCTCTCAGCATCTGTTTCTCTTCATTCTGTCTTCATGCAGCAGATTGATGTCAGATGAACGATCCAATATATATCTTATAGGGGGGGCTCATTTTGCCCTGAAGATGTATTAAAGATCACTCTACTAAAATTACCAGAAATATACACACACACAGCAAGTATAGCACTCAACAGGTCTTGTGCAACCATACAATAACATAAGCACAACATACTTTCATAAAAAGTTTTGCTGGGTTGAGCGCTGTAATAGTTAAGCTGTGCTCAGAAGAGGTGGTTAGGAGATAAAAATAGTATCAGACAGCTAGCGTTTCTATGGGAACCAGTAATGCTATCTCTTCATTGGCTGTTAGACTGGAGGTGTGTTTAGTAATCTGAGCTGAGAAGAACTGAGCATGCTCATTAACAGCCAAAGTAAATTCGAGGGAGGGGGCAGAGTGGGTTAGAGGAGGAGAAGGAATTATAAGTCATGCAACCTTACTGTTAACCTTTTAACAACCATAGTTATCTTAAAAAGAGGCTGTTTAATGATTTCATTGTTTGTGGGGAGGGTTTACATGTCCTTTAAAGACGAACTGCAGTCCATTAGGATTGTACTTTTGGTAACCCCACGTCCAGCACACAGCTCTATAGTAAGCAATAAGTGCTAATGTGACCTCATCAATCCCAGTATAAGCTTTTCTTTCTCTTTAGTGACATAGTGTCCCATATCCAACAGGTAGCAAGCTCAGAACAGTTACTACAAACACACTGGTTCGGCGATGCACTTTTGCACAAAGGCAGATTATTTCACAATTAAAGGAAAACTATACCCCCAAAATGAATACTTAAGCAACAGATAGTTTATATCAAATTGAATGACATATTAAAGAATCTTACCAAACTGGAATATATATTTACATAAATATTGCCCTTTTACATCTCTTGCCTTGAACCACCATTTCGTGACTCTATCTGTGCTGCCTCAGAGATCACCTGACCAGAAATACTGCAACACTAACTGTAACAGGAAGAAGTGAGGAAGCAAAAGGCAGAACTCGGTCTGTTAATTGGCTCATGTGTGCACAGTGAATCTTACGATCTCAGGGGGCGGCCCTTATTTTTTAAAATGGCAATTTTCTATTTATGATTACCCAATGGCACATACTACTAAAAAAGTATATTATTATGATAATGGTTCATTTACATGAAGCAGGGTTTTACACATGAGCTGTTTTACTCAGTATCTTTTAATAGAGACCTACATTGTTTGGGGGTATAGTTTTCCTTTAACATCACAATAAAAATCTAAGACAAGTCATAACCTCCCTACTGAAAAACATTCAGTTGCATTTTGAAAATTAAACACGCACTCAGGAATAATTTCCCTCTATTCATGGGTCAGTCATTAAAGGGGTGGTTCACCTTCAAGTTAAATTTTAGTATACTATGGAATGGTCAATTCTAAGCAACTTTTCATTTGGTCTCTATTACTTTTTTTTTTTTTTTTATAGTTTTTGAATGAACTGCCTTTTGACTCTCTCCAGCATTCAAATGGGGGTCACTGACCCCATCTAAACAACAAATGTTTTGAAAGGCTACAAATACTGTTACTGCTACTTTTTATTAATCTCCTTTCTATAGCAATGCCTGGTTGCTAGGATTATTTGGATCCTAGCAATCAAATAGCTGAAACTGCAAACTGGAGAGCTGCTGAATAAAAAAAACAACTTAAGTCAAAAGCCACAAATAATAAAAAATGAATTGCAAATTGTCTCAGAATATGACTCTCTACATTATACTAAAAGTTAATTTAAAAGTGAACAACCCCTTTAAGACCTCGGAGTTCCATGACCTATATAAAAACACTCGGCCTTCAGCCTCGTGTTTTATATGGTCATGAAACTCCTCGGTAACTTATAATATCCTCATATTTTGCAACTGGAGGTCCTTTATTTATTATAATACACAAATTTCACAAATGAAAATTCACTCACTGAAACATGTGTTTTATAATGAAGTACCCGCAGTTGCAAAATATGAGGATATTAGAAGTCATCTTAGCATTCCATGAACTGTATAAAAGCACTCGGCCTTAGGCCTTATGTTTTTATATGGTCATGGAACTCTCCGGTAACATAGTATCCTTACATTTTACAAGAGGGGGTAATTTATTCACTATATTAATGAACCCCTCACATAAGGGTGTAACTATAGAGAAAGTGACCTGAAACTTCTAAGGTGCCCAGGAGATTTAGGAAGCCCAGTAGGGCACTGAGTGATCAACAGTTTCAGTATTTAAAAAAAAATATTTAAAAAAAATAAAATAAATAAATAAAAGTCTTTCTCTAGGTCCAAAGGTGGCCCTAATGTTTATTTTGATGTGGGGCCAAGTTATTTCTAGTTACTCTATTGCCCAACTACCTTGCAGGTATATTATTGTGGCACCAACTGGTGACATAACTGAGAAATTATGAAAGAAATGAAAACATTTTTGACAAGCTGGCTGCTGAGAGTGCCTTTTCGCTGGAATCTATAGATGATTTATGTGTGTGCGTGTAGGGGTTCACTTGTTGTTGGACCTCGCACACCCTACCACAGGGGTGTCCAAACTTTTAGAAATGAGGGCCAGATTTGGTGAGGTAAAAATGTGTGGGGGCCGACCATTCACACAGGCAGCAGTATAGACCAAGTGGCAGATCATTTCACTAATATGCCCAAATATTATGGCTACGGCTATGGGATTCCTGACTGTGCTGGCGGGCCGCATTATTATTAATTTCATGATGGAGGCTATGGGACTTTACACATGCCTGCCCTACCTGCCGGAACAAGGATGCCTGGTGGAGGCTCGACCACCTCCCAAAAGTAGTCCAATAGAAAATTCCAATGGCACACAGGTCTGCTGAAACACTTCAAGGGGCAAATTCACTAAGCACCAAAAATGCGCTAGCGACGGCTTCGTCACACTTCGCCAGGCGTAGTTTTGGCAGGGCTGCACAAATTCGCAAAGATCCGAAGTTGCGCACAAATTACCGAAGGCTTGCGAAGTTGCGCGTGTAATAATATGATAAGCACTCCGAAGTTACGCTAGCGGCGCCTGTTTAGCATATGCAGAAACAACTACATTACACAAGGCCAGGAAAACTTAATGAGATTAGATAGAGGTCTTATATTGCCCTACACATGTGCCCACTGTTAAGTGCCAAATGTAAGGGAGAAGGAGGATACCCCCAAAAAACATTTTTGATCTCCCAGTAAAAAGTAAAAAAAACGCCAGCATTTTTTGTGAGTTAGAAAAAATTTCAACTATTTTTAGAGAAACTCATATCTACTCTATTGCACTTCGCCCGGTCTGAGCTGGCGAAGTAAAGTCTGCCGCAAGAGGAAAGTTCAGTAAAATCCGCAAGTTAGTGAATTAGTGTAGTTACTTCCCTTCGCCAGAGTGCAACTTCGCCTGGCGTAAGGGTGAGAAGTACCACTAGAGTTTGTCTACTTCGCTAGCTAATTTATGCCAGTGAGCTTTAGTAAATCGGCGAAGTGGCAAAATGACGTCACACTGGCGAATTTTGGCTAGCGTTAGCCACTTCGCCCTTTAGTAAATTTGCCCCTAAGTGTTTATTACGGAGTCCAGTGCAACGATTCGAGGCAAACCAATGAAACGTCACACAGCAATCCGTAATGAACGCTCGAATCGTTTCAGCAGACCTGTGTGCCATTGGGATTTTCTATTGTGTGTATAGGGTTGCCACCTTTTCTTGAAAAAAAATACAGGCCTTCCTTTATTTTTAAGCATTTTCCTTATTAATAACATTGGGATCAAGCTTCATTTTTACCGGCCAGGCCGGTGGCAACACTATGTGCGTATAACTTTATTTGAAAAGCGCTGTTAAGGAGCTGCTGCAACAACTTACTCACTGAGTCGCCGCGTGTGCATTAGCGCAGGCGACTTTTCATTATAGCCTATGGAGGAAAACGCTGAGGCAGTTCGGGGAGATAGTCGCTCAAAAGACGAGGCGATTAGTCGCCTGGTGAAAAAATCTCCCTGAATCTCCTCATGTGGACTAGCCTTTACAATGTATACAATATATAAAATGTACACATAGGGAGGACAAGTGAGACAATAGATATAATAAATACACACAGAGCTCATATAAGGACACAGTCATAGACCCCCACTCCTTATGAGATAAACAAGGCGCATGAACCAGCAAATCCAGATGCTTTCACCACATTTATTACAAAACTTGTGAAAGTAAAACATCCATTCCAAGTAGATTATTTCATGTCGAACTAGGAAGGCATACACCTGAAAAAGCTAATGTTATAATGTCGCTTACACGTCGTATTAACGCAGCTACGGGCTGAACTACAACTCCCATAATCCCAGTAGGAGCCTTTCAATGTAGGAGCGCGGGGGGAGTTATCATTCAGCAACAGATGGACACTCTCAAACTAAACAATCACGTGGAAGTTTGCCATTCACATTGTATGCAGCTCCAAACGCGAGGCGGGTAAGTAAAACATGCCGGGGGTCACAATACAAGGAGACCCGAGAACTCCCCGGAGCCCTGCCCTGTCCAGCCACACGCTAGGACACAGGACTATAGTAACGAGCCGACATGACACCCCCACATCTCACCTCCCTCCTGACGTTCATCAGCGAATAATAGTCATCGTTATCCACTTCTTCCTCCAGAAAGGACGCCGCCATCTTCAGAACCTTTCACCTTGACCGTCGAGTCTCCAGACAAGCTAGGGGCAGACTCCGGCTGAAGGAAGAGCCGGTGGAACAGCGACACCTGCAGAGCGGAGGTGACATTGCAGGAGCGGCTGTTGCAAGGGGAAGACTTCAATTATATGACATATCAAGCCGCGGTATTTGTTTGTTTTTTTTAATCAATAAAATATAAGCTATACAAATGATACGCTTATGAATAAAATCAACATGATGCTTGGCTAGTTGGCAAATCATACAGATGTTACATTGCTGCATACTGAGTCTGCGCACACCTGCAATATTCATATGAATGAACAGAGAGTCAGTACTGGAGCTGGATAGTAATACATTACCACCAAGCATTCACCCTACATGTCTCTTCTCTGGGCATAAAGGGCCCAAAGGTTTGCAGAAAGTTTTTTTTTTTTACTTATTTAGCTTTTTATTCAGCAGCTAATTAGTTTGCAATTTCAGCAATCTGGTTGCTAAGGTCCAAATTACCGTAGCAACCATGGATTGATTTGAATAAGAGACTGGAATATGAATAGGAGAGGGCCCTGAATGTTTTTTTTCTTCCAGTTATTCCAGTTTTGCTAGTGAATTGCCCTTTAATCTGTGAGTCTAAGGGTAGGATTACATGGACGATTTCCGTGCGATCGACGCGCTGCTAAAAAATGCAGGCGTCACGTTGAATGCGACAGAAATAAGGTAAGTAATGGAAATGTCGGATGAAGCCGCAACATTGATCCGACGCAACACGACTATCGGATGCAGACGCAGCGTGCAGCGTCTGCATCCGATAGTCGTGTTGCGTCGGATCAATGTTGCGGCTTCATCCGACATTTCCATTACTTACCTTATTAGCGTCTGCATCCGATAGTCGTGTTGCGTCGGATCAATGTTGCAGCTTCATCCGACATTTCCATTACTTGCCTTATTTCTGTCGCATCCGACGTGACGCCTGCGTCTTTTTGCAGCGTGTCAGATCGCGCGGATCGCGCGTCCATTTGCTTACCTCAAAATTGTTACAAAGTTGCTTATTTGCATGTGTTTTCTGTTCTGGGCTCTCTGCCAGAAGCCAATTACTTTTTTTTGTCTGTTCAGTGCAGAGAAAGTCAGGACTTTCCAGTACAAACGCGAAACTGCGGGTTGAGCTGTAAAAAGCAGGACTGTCCTGCTGAAAACGGGACAGTTGGGAGGTACGAGGCAAGTCATTAAAGAAAACTATAGAAAATAAATAATGAATGCCAATTGAAAAGTAGGTAAGAATTAGCAATTCTATAACATACTAAAAGTTAACTTAAAGGTGAACCACCCCTTTAAACAATAGGGCCAGAGTGAACCATGCCCATGTCAGCCTGTTTCCTGGTAAGACCTGCACCATCTTAAAGGAGAACTAAACCTCAAAAATGAATAGGGCTAAAAATGCCATGTTTTATATACTGAACTTATTGCACCAGTCTAAAGTTTCAGCTCCTCAATAGCAGCAATGATCCAGGACTTCAAACTTGTCACAGGGGGTCACCATCTAGGAAACTGTCTGTGACACTCACATGCCCAGTGGGCTCTGAGCAGCTGTTGAGAAGCTTAGCTTAGGGATCATCACAAATTTTTAAGCATACAATGAGGTTGGTCTGTAATATAAGCTGATGCTATAGGGCTAATTATTAAATTCTGGTTTCTGTGCTGCCATTTACCAATAATCAAATTATTTACAAATCAGCCTTATATTATAACATTTATATTATATATAATCAGTATATTGTGCATCGGTGCCTAAATTCAGTAAGTGACAGCAGCACAGAGCAAGTGCAGTGAATCAGCAGAAAAGAAGATGGGGAGCTACTGGGGCATCTTTGGAGACACAGATCTTTACTGCTAAAGGGCTGTAGTTGCCTTCGGCTGCTACAGAAGACAAAAACATAATGTACAACATTTCTAGCCTACCTCTTAAGCTTATCTTTACTTGTCCTTTAAGATCAGAGATTCATTATTTTCCCACCAGATAATGCTAGTTCAGCCCAAAAGCCTGCCCTCTTTCCATACCCCCTCCTCTTCATTCCCCCCTGGTTGCCAGGGGCAGTAAAAATGCTGCTCCTGGTAACTAAGAGCCGTTTTTTAACCTGGAAATTCAGCTCTTGGCAAAATGGCAAAGATCACCCTGCACCCCTCCCCCCCCCGAAACATAGGTGACATGCACAGATAGACGTCTCCCACACTGTTTCTAATAAACCATGCCCTGTTATGACCAAACCATGTGTGTTAGCAGAATCAGAAAGTGATGGAGTTTAGCGGGATTTGCAGCAACATTTAAAGGACAACTAAATCGTGAAAATTAATATGGCTAAAAATGCCATATTTTAAATACTGAACTTATTGCACCAGCCCAAAGTTTCAGCTTCTCAATAGCAGCAATGATCCAGGACTTCAAACTTGTCACAGGGGGTCACCATCTTGGAAAGTGTCTGCGACACTCACATGCTCAGTGGGCTCTGAGCAGCTGTTGAGAAGCTAAGCTCAGGGGTTGTCACAAATTATCAAGCAGAGAATGAGGTTGGTCTGTAAAATAAAAAATAGTAAATGATGAAAGGCTGGCACATACCGGAAAAGTTGTAGTAAAAAACTTGTTTATTATAACAAAAACATCACAGCAAGATTCCTTATGCGTTTTGTGCCTTAGGGGCACTTATTCATAGGCTTATGACTGTGGAGTGTGGTCAGGTATGTGCCAGCCTTTCAGCATTTACTATTTGCTATATTGCCTCCCCGAGCTGAAGATCTGGGGCTTGAGCACCTAGAACCCCTGTCTGTTTGGGTAAGTTAACCCCAACCGTTATTACAAAGTGCATTTGACACCGAACATTCTCTATATTTAGTTATTGGTCTGTAAGATAAGCTAATGCTTCAATGCTTCGATTATTAAATTTTGATGCTAATTGCACTGGTTTCAGAGCTGACAGGTAGTAATTATCTGTATTAATAACTTATCCATTGTAATATTGTGACATTTATATTATATGTTTACTGTATATTGTGAGTTTGTCCCTAAGCTCAGTAAGTGACAGCAACACAGAGCATGTGCAGTGAATCAACAGAAAAGAAGATGGGGAGCTACTGGGGCATCTTTGGAGGCACAGACCTTCCCTGCTAAAGAGTTGTGGTTGCCTTGGGCTGGTACAGAAGCCCAAAACATAATGTACAACATTTCTAGTCTACTTCTTTAGTTAAGTTTTAGTTCTCCTTGAACTGGGTGTAGCCTGGGTAAAGAGATGTCCATATGGCCTGTTGCAGGTGCACAGTGCCTCTATAGGCACATCATTAGTCATCCCTAGAATTTATCTTTATGGAACAATGCTTTTAAGCTAATATAATATTGCTATCAGGTAACTCTTCTTAGTTTAGTCACATGTAATATGTAAATTATTAAATGTTTATACCTGTAACTTTAGTTGCAGAATGCTGAAAATACACACTTCCTAATAGCCTGATTTTTCTTTCACCATAATATTGTTTACTTTCTCTTTTATCATTAAATAAATTATTAATTATAGCTTTCTTTATCAGTTATATTTAATTATTGCAATAATGATGTGTTTTTATTGGTGCTGTCTTTATTCATTTTCTTTTATTACTATTCCCATGGCATCCTTTTCCACCAAACTGCTCGTCTAAATGTTAATGTAAATTTTCAAATGGCCGCGTTTTCACGACTGGAATCTATAAATGGACCATAGTTGGGCTAGAATTTCTGTAGAAAACAATCTGCCGTTAAAGGAAAAAACAAAAGCATTTTATTACTGTCTTTAACAAGTTAGATGAGGCAATAAAGTTGTATGATTATATGATGTATGCTTCTTCCAATAAATAGGGAGTGAAGAGATTTGGTAACTAATTGCATGCCATAGGTTATAAAATCTATGGCACTGGCTCTTAAGTTCCAGACTGCAAATAGATGCAGATGCTATGCTTTTTTTATTCTTCTTTGTTCTTTAGGGATTGTGCATTGATGAGCAATATTCAGTCCTACTCAAGGCAGCCAGTGGCTTTTAGGCTACTTAAAGAGGTTGCTCACCTTTGAGTTAACTTTTAGTATGATATAGAGGATGATATTCTTAGACAATCTGCAACTGGTTATTTTTTGTATTATTTATGATTTTTTTTTTATTGTCAATTTCTGCAAATTGGTTTCTATGGTCCAAATTGCCCTAGCAACCATGCACTGAAACAAAAACAGATTGAAAAATGAATAGGAGAGGACCTGAATAGAAATATGAGTAATAAAATGTATCAATAACAAAAACATTGTAGCATTACAGTGCATTTGTTTTTTAGATGGAGTCAGTGATCCCCATTTGAAAGCTGGAAAGAGTCAGAAGAAAAAGGCAAATAATGCAAAAATGATAAAAAAAATAGATAATGAAGTCCAATTGAAAAAATTGATTGGAATTGGCCATTCTATAACTTAATATAATATACTTAACGTTAACTTAAAGGTGAACAACCCCTTTATTGGTGCAGAATTGGACAGAATTGTTCACCCCACACCAGCATCCTTTTCACCATTAACAAGGAGGCTGATATTTCCTTATCCAGTCACCTATTGAGGCCTTCCACTGGAGGCCTTCCAAGAGATTCTTGGGAATAACAATTAGGACACCTCCACCACTCATGTTTAATATGAGGATTTCCAATGAAAGTATAATTTTTAAAGGTAGCAATTGCTTTTTATCCAGGTTTAAATGAGGTACCATATGTTATTTATAGTACCATAGCTACGGGGATGAGGGTAATTTTAAAATACACTAGTATCCCCTTTAAAGTAGAGCATAGAGGTTGTTGCCTAGTATTGCCTCCAACATTGTAAGCAAATCAAATAGTCTGACATGTTTCTTAAACAAATTACATTTTCCCTTTCCTTTCGGGAATCGTTAATACCTGTAAGCTTTCTAGAGAACACAGAAAGATTGTGAACACTGCATTTAAGTATAATAATATATTTTTGCAGTTTTTCATGATTCAGTCTTTTTAGTATCCATTCCTTTCAAATCTGCAAGAAATTGGTACAAACTCATATTTCAAGCTGGAAGGAAAAAATGATAAATCTGATATGTGAAGACAGCAGGGCTTGTCACGAGTGTATCAGGGAGCTGTGGCTGGTTTGATATAGGTAGAGTCACTTTCACACTGAAAGACAGTTGACAAATCTAAATCATAACTAAAGTACAGGCTTCCGTTGTGCAGCAGAATAAGAAAATGTATCAAGTACAACGGGGAGAACAATTTTTTTTGGAATATGTATTCCATTAAACCTATGAGAAAGTATGGTACATTCGCCAGATTTATACCCTGTTCAGTGAAACTAGATTTAATTTATGAAGACAAAATATTACATTTGCAACTAAACTGATTCAGAATTCCTGCATATGTGTAACTTGATTACACCAACAAAAATCAAAAGAGCTATGATGGAATGATGGATTAAAAAAGGCAAAGCAAATCATCCAAAGCACAAAGTAGAAGATATGTGGAAAAACATTATTTTTGTATTTTATTCTTGTCTCCAAATGGACAAGAAAGTAACTTTACCGCAGAGGTTTTTTTTAAGCAAGTTGATATATACCTTTAAGTGCCTTTTTGAATGCATTAAATATGTTGCAAGCACTATAGCCATTGCAGCTTTCAGCATACTGTAGCCATCAAAACAGAATTGTTTTGGCTTCATAAGTTCCTGGCCAACTCCTCTCAGTGCAACTGCTTGTTCGCACCCCCACTACTACTGCTTTTTCCCACCTTAAACCATTCCGTCTTGCTGCTCCTTATGGTATGCCATCCCTGAATTCCTCCGGAGAGAAACGTCCCTTAAGTCTCTTCAGCAATAAATTCAAATATTCACATAACACCTGAAATGGGAACTTGCATTTATATGGCAGCAGGGCCGGAACTAGGGGTAGGCAGAAGAGGCACATGCCTAGGGAGTAAAGGCACAGGGGCGCCAGGTACCTCTTCTGATGCTTCCCCTAGCTCGGACCACTATGCTCAGAGCTGTGGCAGCAATTCTAGGTAGTCTGCCGTCATCTGCGCATGTGCGCATCTTCAGTGCATGCGCACTTGCCGCTCTTCTGCGCATGCACACTCGCGCTTCCTTGCTGCTTGCGCAACTCTGCGCATGCGCGAGCTTCGGGGGGGCGTAGTTGGCCAGGTTGCCTAGGGCGCCTGGCTGACTAAGCCCGGCACTGTATGGCAGTGTCACCCATTGTAACCACCAGCAGTTAATATCCTTTTATTTTTTGTTTAAGTTACTCTCCCATTTAAGTGGAAGCTCTATGGGGCAGGGACCTCCTTCCTTTTGTCTCTATGACACGTAGCTTTTAGTTTTGCAACAATCTTCTAGCTCCCATTTTAACACGGGGCAGCCAAACCTAAACAAATACTTGCTTGTCACTGGGGGAATTCCTTGATTGAATGGACATAAAATTCATACAAAGTATATGAAACAGTTATTTCAACTGAAAAAAAAATTTTTTTAGTGTTGTCAAAGTGTCCTTAATTTTCACTTTTGCACTAAAAAAACCTAAAAATATACAATTTCAATCTACTATGCTTTTAATTATCACTTACGGCCTCTGCACCACCCACTTGCAGTTTATCCCTCTACGGTTACAGTGCTGACTACCAGATAGAGTAGGAATGTATCTAGGTTTCTGTTTATCTCATTGTCCAACCACAGTATTCTGGTCTTTCGAGAGCAGATCTATTAGCTCCTTTAAAAAGACAACCACAATTCCTTGGAGTGCTATTGAAGGGCACTTACCCATGCTTGAACTGTTACTGCTGTAGTAGCATTATGAAAGGACAGGCATTTAATCAACCTTCTAAAGCACACTTGATTGAAATTCACAATTTATTACCAATGGATTTATTACTTTTGGAGCGAAAACAAAGAAAGAGACTGTGGACCCAGAATCCACTTAGTCTGAAAGATTGGGATTGTAATACATTTTTTTACATAGTTATCTTGAATATTTTGTGAGATTTTCTTCAATGCCAGTTATATGCTGACTTGTAATTTTCCTTGCCTTTAGGTTTTGTGTATCTATTTCTGATGATGGAACATTCGCAGAATGGTAGCTGGCGTAAATTCGCTGGCGTAATTTCACCAAGGAGATATATTATAACATCAACAATTTTATATAATTTTATTAAGGTTCCCTGGCCTGTAATTTAACTGCACGCCGTATGCTAATTAGCCAACGTTAGCGGAACTCCGAACTGCTGAGCGTAATTTCGCTGGCTTTCAGTACCCTGTGCACAACTTTGGATCTTCGTGAATTAGCGTTGTCCAGGCGAATTTACGCATGGCGAAGTGTTGCGATGTGCGCGATATTACACTCCCCTAGGAGTGTAATATAGTGAGGGTTGAGCCAAAAAGAGCAGTTCTGAGCTCCAACTCTGGAGTGATAGATTGGAGGTATCTCTCCCAGGCCATATTACCTGTAGTATAGGGATCCCAGCGGAGAGGGAATCAGGAGAGATGGTTGATCCAGAGACCACTACCGGAATATGTCACAGAGGTGTGCCTGTATAGTCTGCATCTACCTTGGAAGTTGTGTGTGAGGGGGATTATGACTATATGCCTGCCAAGTCTGTCCTAAAGAAGTGTCAGTATGTGTAAAGCTGCATGTGATGTGACTGCGCACTTTTCCTCTGATCCATTGGATGTGAGTAAACCTGGGGACATTGTCAATGACTAATAAACAGTTCTTTGCATCATAAGAACCTCCCGGCGCCCAATCTTTTGTATGTTTTTTATGCACCGTAGCCTGAGTGTTGTAGTTGCACTACACCTTATAGGGAAAGCTTCCACATAGTGAAGGCCCAGATCCTGAAGAGAGAGTCCAATGTAACCCATGCTCTGCTCACTACCTGGAAAGTGTGTGTGGTGTGGATAGCCCAGATTGGCGTTACATATATATGATAAATACCTATGCTTTGTGATTTTTGAGTGTTAATTGTTCACATCTCTGTTCCCCGCACACCAGCACACTTTTCACTAGCTTTCCCCAATGAGACTTATATTTCCTTATCCAGTCACCTATTGAAGCCCTTCATTGGTGCATTGACACCCTATTTGTACCCAAGTCTTCAGGCTCTCCCCTCCCTGTCTATTGCATCAACTTTTACACTTAAGAATGGATTTACTAATGTCCAAACAATTCTGACCTTTTCATCAAATGTTTTGCAGTTACCATTAATGGAACAATTGTGTAATATGGAAAAAAAGTGTTTCATAAAGGTGGCCATGGTAAGAATATATTGAGCAAGGTTAAAATTTTTGCTTTTCCAACCCAATCCAGTTTGGTTTATATAATAATGTTTTTTCACACCTCTGAACTGCTGAAAAAATTTGGCAAACAAAATGCAAATAAATGCTTTGTTAGATAGGGGCAAGGAAACTTTTCTGAAAAGAAAAATGTTTTTGATGTTGGCAAAAAGATTACAGTAGAAGCCTGTGGTGTACCGACATCACTGCAATCCCCCCCTGGCAAAAAATCTTTGGAGGGGCATCTGCAGCATGATTATGCGCCCGACCTGCTCCGCCACCAGTTCACACCACCTGCTTGCATAGCGGTAAGAGAGCAGCTGGGGAGAGGGGTCACAAGAAGTGTAGGTTGGGTACTAAAATTTCTGGAACTATAGAGGAAGCGGGACCCTGTTCCCCAGGCCCCCCCCCCCCGGCAACTACTGGGTCTGCTTCTTCTATAGTTCCGCCACTGAGAACCCCTAGTTTACATTTTTCAGGGGACCAGAAATGCAATATATATTGGTATATCAGGGATGCAATATATATTGGTAGGACTACAAAAAATGGTGTACAAGGAGGGGAATCTTAAAATCCGTAAAACTGAGGATTCTCTGTATTTATTTTTTTATAGATGGGAAACAAAGTTGAACTGTGGGAAAATGCTGACTTTATTTGTGTTTAAGGAAAGCTGGTACTATGAGTCACTCTTTCTTTAGATTTCATGCTACCACTTCAGTTCAGCTGTAGCTTACAAGCTTCGGGTCAGTGTCTTTGTTCATTGCAATATTTGTGTCAGTTTCCTATAAGTTTATGGGTCAGTATCCACAAAGATCACAGGCTGTATGGTTTAGTTTCACCTGAAGAATTCATGCTTTGTTTTAATTCTTAGTGCCTTTTTCCTCTACAAAAGATTTCTATTCCAGTGCAAACTCTATATCTATCTATCTATCTATCTATCTATCTATCTATCTATCTATCTATCTATCTATCTATCTATCTATCTATCTATCTATCTATCTATCTATCTATCTATCTATCATCATCATCATCACCTATCTGTCTAAATGACTGATGAATAATATTTGGGTTGCCAGATATGAGTCAGATTACCTCATATAAAATAATCGATAATCGATCCATTTGCAGCTTTTATGGTCAGACTGCTTTGATATAAAAGGGGTAGTTCACCCCACAAATTAACTTGTGTCATGATGTAGAGAGAGGTAAGATCATTTTAATTTGGTCTTCATTCTATATTTTTTGTGGTGTGGATTTGTGTTTTCGTGTTGCAGCTGTCAGACTTGGAATGGGCTAAATTATCCCAGCAACTAGAAAGCAGCCAAGAAGTCAGAATAGAAGATGTCTATAAAGTCAATAATTTACCCCCTATTGCAAAATAAAATATATTTTATGATCCGTTATCTGGAAACCCATTATCCAAAAAGCTCTGAATTACACGAAGGCTGTTTTCCATACACTCCATTCAAATTAAATAATTAAATGACATTGTACTTGATCCCAGCTGAGATATAATTAATCTTTACTGGAGGCAAAACAATCCAATCGGGATTTATGAATGTTGAAATGACAACATATGGAGATTTTATGGAAAGACCCCTTATCTGGAAAACCCCAGGTCCCGAGCATATAATTATATCTGTATAGACAGTCTGAGGACTAAAAAGCTTGAACCATTGCGCCACAGAATATGCATCAAATTCTCTTTATATTTTAGTCAGACAGGGTAAGAAATACTATTTACTTTTATAGACAATTCAGACACCAGTGGGGTTAAATGTTGGAAATCATAATCTTGCTACCAGATTTGATGATTGTCTGAAATTCTGGCCCTGCTTTGAATTCCTAATCTGTTCTTAAAAAAAAGTCTAAAACAAGCAATATAGAGATTCAGGAAAAAAACAGCGTATTAATGGAAGTCAAAGCTTGAATTCCTATGGTTTAACAGAGCAATTTGCTACCCATTTTTTTGCCAAGTGTTCATCAATTCTAATCAATTTTACTCAAAAGCAAGTGAAACTATACAAAAACCACTGCTGCGGCCACAAAATGCTAATCCGTCTTCAGAATCTAAATCAAACGCTAATAAATGCTGCAGGGCCTGAACGCAAAGCCAGCATTGTGTTTCCACTGTAGTTATAGGAAATAATTACTGTGCAGTCCAGCTTCATAACCGACTACATATAATAACTGTCTGACTCCCCAGAGATTTCCCCTTGAGTTCATTATTTATATAGGGCTTAGACAACTGCATAGACCTTTAAAAACTTACTTACAAAACAGAGGGATGTTTTTTTAAATTATACACTTGTGCCCCTAAGGTGTAATAGATGTCAGTTGCCCATTATCTACACCTGTCAGTCATTACATCCCTATGTCTTATTTTTTATATAAACACTGGGGATTTGTCAAATGTATACTCTTGTTTGGAAAGTTCTGTTGCCCCATTTTGCAATTTGTGTTGCCTATGGTAGGGATACAATGGAGGTTGGCTGAAACATAAAACAAATCCCGTATAAGAATGCAGCAGAGTTGCCTAAGGTCCAAACCATTCAGAATATGATCTCTGATCTCCAGACTACACTTTTTTATGTACGGGGTAGAAGCAATATTTTTCACATATGAAAGATTCCTTATAATGCTTCAATAATTTTGCTTCTGTTATGAGAAATTTCATATAGAACACTTTCACCATAATTTTAATGGTAATCTGTGCCCAGAATAATATTAACGCTTATTCTGGAGGATATAGGACAACTGTGGACAGGTTTATTATTACAGTGTACCACTGCGTTTATAGCTAATTCAACTGAAGTAATTATTAACCAACGTAAAAAGTTCCAATATCTCACTGAACCCAATAGCATATAATTGCTGAACAAAGTTATATATAACAGTCAAGCAGGTCGTGCTGAATACAGAAAGTTATAAAACTAAATGGATACATAGATTTCAGCATAAACCCGCTTGATTTGTTTTAGTACTGGCCCTTTATAAAGGGGTTGTCTTGGAATGTCAAGAACAGTTTTCGATGAGTTCGAATTGTAGATGCTTTCTCAACTACACATCCTTATCAGATGTCAAAGCCAAAGTTAAAAAATGGCAGGTAAATGTTATTTATATTGTGTTAACATACAGAACAATTCATTATACAAGTGTAACTTCTCAGTTTTTAGCTTAAATATATATATTTGTCTTATGAGAAACCATATCTCTGTATCCAAACCAAGCCCTTTATTTTCCCCTTTAAAATAGTAACTATGTAATCTATAACAACATTACTATTGTATATTATTGCAGGTTCCTTACCAATTAGTCTGAAATAGGTGGACAGCAAACATTCTTTGTAGTAGGGATTCCAGCCTTTGGCTAGCTGGGGAAAGGAAGGGGGAATTCAACAACAACTGGAAGACATTCTATTATATTGAGAAGCTAATGTAATAATGGGTACAAAGTCTGCTAATGGACTAGTAAACCATTGCATCCTTTTAGCAGGTAACATTGTGGTGTGCCTAATATAATTGTGATAATCCTTTAAAATGGAAGTGTGCAGATCAAATCAATTTGGATATAATGGTGCTAAAACATTTCTGCATCCAGTTGAGTCATTTCCAGCATATATCATCAAAATGATGTCTGCACTTGTTTCTTTAGGTGCAAGTATGCTGCATCAATCAAGACAGGTCACTGACAGGTCACTGTGGGAGCAATAGATCACTGCTACCTTTAAGGCGACAGTAGTTTCAGGGTTCGCTTGTGTTAATAGGTGCACTGTTTGCAGTTCATTCAAACATACTGGCAGGGTACATTGCTGCTTCACCCAAGTTCAAGGACATCACTTTAGTTGTAAATATCTTGTTATTAAATGTAAATAACGAATCAAGCTGATTAGTGTAATGACTGCTGCTAAAGTTGCTTGATTGCAACTGCACTTACTATTTGTAAACAGGCCCAGATTTACACACTGGGTGCCCCTAGGCTGCGCTCATCACCCCCCTTCCATTCCAAATCCCCATCCTCTTCCTTGTTCCCCTCCCTGTCCCCTTCCTTTTCTCCTCGTGCATGTGCACTTATTAACATTCCAGTCCGGCACAGCACTGGATACTTGCATGATGTAACTGCTTGTAACTAATTCAGATACAGCTGGGCAGCATGTCGCCCCTGAAATTCTGCCGCCCTAGGCTCGGGACTTTGTGGCCTTGCCACGAATCCACGCCTGTTTGTAAATGATCCTTGTTGAGTTTCCTTTTACTCTATGTGAAATTCTTGCCTGTCTTTTAAATATGAAATTACTTACAGTAGGTTTCTATCGGCCTTATTTTTTATAGCATGATGAGATGTCAGGAATTCTCCCATAGTCCTTAGCCATTTCATAATTAGGAGTAATACCAGGAACCCCATCCCATTTGGGGCTTATGATTCATGGCTATTGCACTTAAATACAGGTAACTGGGGGCAAGGAGAGGGTATAAACCTGGCTTAATTTTTTTATCAGTTCTCAGATTTTTATTTGTAAGGCCCATATGTCCTATAGCTAACAATAAATTAAATTAAATTCTAATTGGGGGTTGTTTTAAAATTTTGCAGAATTTAGCTCTATACATCTTTTTGGACTCTCCTTTGATGTCACTATGTGAAAACCAGGGTTTTATATCTAAAAAGTGAACCAGTCTATAGGGTTAATATGCAAAGTCAGTGACTGGTTTAAATTATTTTCAGAACAGCTCTTGTTGTAGAGTAAAAGCAGCTTTCCAGTAGTGAAGAGTATGTAGGCAGACACAGAGGAACAGCTGATGACTGGAATATTCTGTATGATAAACCACTTGCTGGAAAGGTCAGCCTCTGATTTCCAAGGAGTTGGAATGATTTGAAAAGCCTGGCATCTATTAACTGTTTTTTATTCTTTTTTTCATATCATGAAACTAATTTTAAATGTTGTTCATTTAAACTGGCATGTCAAGCTTTCAGTCTTTCAGCAACCAGCAACCTCAGCCAGCTCTTGGCTTTCAGCACCATTCTTTTAAAGGGTTATATTATATAAGCCCTTTTGTCTCTGTTATTTCAGGTAGCACGCTGGTCAAATTCCTCCACTTTTTCCTGCATGAAATTTCTTTCAGAGCTTGATTGTACTTAAAAAAAAATAGAGGCCCTGGTCTTTCTATTAAAGTTGAATAAAAATAATTTCTATTTTACGAAACACTCTTGGCCCTATAAACTTTCTTTGGGGGTGCAGAGTTTATACCTTTGTGCAACTACACAGCTTATTGTTATTCTCTTAGCCCCAGGTATTACATTAAAATCTAATCTTTTCAAAGCAGGGATGCATCTAGGTCATTCTTTCCTCTCGTACAGAAGCACAACATAAAATACAAGCAATAAATAAAGGCAGACTTGATATTTTTATAATACACATGCTGCATCGATTGAGCTTTAAAAGAACATATTATTAGACAAAAAAAATCTGAAAACAGAAATATTATTTTCCAACGTGGGTTTTTTTCTAATAGCGTTGTTTTTGCTTTCTGTAAAGTTTGTGATGCGCTTCACGTGTTATTCTCTTACAAAAAATAATTCCCAGATAAGACTCTATTAATTGTTAATTAAAAAGGATTTAATGCAGTGTCAACCATTTCCTTGTCTGCTGTCACTGTACTTTCCGCTAGTTTCATCTCAGAGAAAAAAAAAAAGCCAAAAAACCTTTGCCACTTCAGCCGCCCTTTATAGTAAAATGTTGGCATATAGCAGCCTTGCTTTCAAATGGGCTCCCCAATGTCTACTCATTCCAATTAAAACTGCTTTCTTTTACCACATCCCATAATTATTCATTCCATTTTATTTACTTGCAGATGGCTGAAATGTCCCATATCATCTTATTTTTTATCTCCACCGCGTATTTTTATAAACACCTTTTCATTATAGAGCAGCCTGCATGCTGAGGCAGCATCACTTTTGTTTCCAGACTTAATTGGTTCTAGAAGGTTTGCATACCGGCATTACTATATTTAGAAGAGTCATTTTCATGTAAATTTCTACCTCACTGTTTTATTGCAAAATCTAATTAATTTAAATCTGGTGCCTGGGTTATTAAATTAGTATCTGCCTTTTATATAGACTATTGAAGTGGCATAAGAAAATACTTAATAGAGTATCAGGAGAAAGAGGAGCACGCTATAGGGGAGGATTGCTTAGCTTGGGTTGAAAATCTTTACAGTTGTAACTTTGTACGTGGTTATTCTTATGAGCTTTTATCTCTTCCATGCTCTATTGTCTCATACTGAGTATTCCCACTTATTTTGTAGTTTTATAGCCACTGGTTTTGTAAGAAAACATAACAATAAAATTGAGCTTTCACCATATGCTTTATGGCCGCATCACATTCTGAACTTTCCTCCAAGTGGGATTAAAGTCTCAAGAAAACTTTAATAATTTCTTGTGGTACAATTTATCTCTCTCTCTCTCTTTCAGCCGTGGCAATATTGGTTTATATATAAGTATGTTAGAGGCATAAAGCAACACGGGCGCCATACTTCCTGCACCATGGTGTCTATGGCATTATTTATATTTCATAACCCACCCTAAATAGAAGGGTAAGTCTCTCATTTATAAACTCAAAGACACTTTTTCCGTTATCAATTTCCAACAAAGACTTCAATCAACGTAATAAAATCAGAATAAAGCTGTTTAAGTAATGAATTGTTACCTTAGGATCCTGTCTCGTAAAAATGAAAAGGTGCTCTGATCATGAATTAACAAACAGAAAGCAGATATATATCCGTATGTTCTTATTTCTGGAGTCGTATAACATTTTTATTGGCACCGCTGCAACTAAGACTGTAAAGTTATATTGTGAACCTCTCAAAGGCTTTTTTTAAAAATTCTATTTTACCTAAAAAAATGCTGGCTGTTTTAAAGTATATAATGAGGACATGTTCAAGATATGTCCTGGTATTATCTAAATGGAAAAAAGGGTCATTCAAATTATATCTGAACCTTTTGTTTTTGTTGAATGCTTGATATAACAACTCGCGTAATGGTACTCAAACGGGTGCGGGGCCCGATTGGGCCCAATCGGCCTAAGGCCGGCCCTGCAAACTCAGTGTTCACCTAGAGCTTAGACACCAACCTAGGGTTCGTTTGTCTCCTAAAAAAGCAAGAACGTATTCAGTTCTACATCTAGCATTGTTGGTTTATCTTAAAAAAGCCTTTGTTCATTGGCAGCCAATCGTCATCCATCCATCATACACCACCAGCATTTTTAAAAGAAATAATATATTTTTTTAATATATTTGCCATTGATGCTGACCATTCTAGATAAAGAGGCATAGGTGACTGACTCAAATAAAGTCATGTTAAAAGTAAAAGAACCTGCCACTGCCACAGCTCTTTCTTTATAGACATCTACCATGGTTTGGAATTACTACATAAGCTACAGGAAGTCAGAAGAATCAATAGTTTGTGTTTATGCTCATCCATCATCATTGTGTATAAAAACCTACTTTTCCTTCTGCAAGATAGGTAAGACTACAGATGCAAAATGTGAGAATTCAATTTTGTCTCTTTATAAAGCTTATCCATAAAGGGTGACATAAGAGTAGATATTATTTGGGCATAATTACACCCTATGAACACTATATTATTTCAGGAGAACTTTACATTTTTTAGGACAATGCAAACAACACAGAGCCATTGCTTTCATATGCAGAGGGAGTGGTTCTTTATACACAAAGGTTACTGAAGTTATCTATGAAGTCTTTAAAAATCAAAGAAAACGATTGCACCATAGTGGTCTTCCTCAGGGGCACAAATAATAAAAAATCTAAAGGAAAAGGCCTTTTTCTTTTGATTTTTTATTATCTGTGCCCTGAGGAAGACCACTATGGTTGAAACGCGTTGGGCTCACTACCTATTTTGGCAATTTTTTTGTAACCCCCCCTTTTTTTTGATGTAATACATATTTTTTATTTTGTAGATTGAGAGTGCAATCCTTTTCTTTGATTTTTGTATGTTCTGGAGACCCTCATTGGAAGCCTCACTTGGATTAGCACCTCATAATTAGTCTCAAGGGTGTGCACCTTCTTACTTATATTTTCATATATGAAGTATTTGACTGTGGACATTGCAATGACTTAAAATGCCTTTTTTCAAACAGCCAGCAGCCAAATGCTATTGAAGTTTTTACATCTTATCTTCTGCCTGATTATTTTCAGGGTGTTCTCCTAATCAATGTTTCCACTAAACTGATACCATGCACTTGCCCTATAAAGCACATGTGTATACGGTTGCCAGCCAGCATTTCACTGGCCTAAATCACCAGCTAAAGTTAGGGCTGATATTAAAAATTTACAGTCAATTTAAATGCCAGGAAAAGTAATTCCCCTAAATTTCCCATCTCCCTGCAGTTTTGCCCATGAATTGTCCTTAAATTGTTCCTCCCTAATTCCCACTTTCACCATGGCTCACCTCCTTGAACCGACCTCACAATATCTCCCTGCCCACGATCTGTCTATTCTTCACTTACCACTCTACCCAATATAAAAAGATATGATGGAGACAAGGAGGTGTAACAAAAGAGACACATGGTTTAAGACATAGGGGCATATTTATTATGCTGTGTAAAAAACAGTGGGATAATACACCGCACATCATTTGGCTTCGCTGTGAAAAAACAGTGGAAAAATTGTGTAAAATGTTTTTTTCTTAGAGTGGCTACCACCGGAAGCAATGTAAATTAACAGCAGCAAATCTGGCTTTTGCATGGCGTAAAATTACACACACCTTGATAAATTTGCCATTTATTTTACACAGTTTTTTTACACCGTTTTTCTGTGAATTTCATTATACACAGCATAATACATATGTCTCATAGTGTATATATGCAGTGGAATCACATGAGTAGATTTGCCATATATATTATAAATCAGACCATCTAGTCAAAGGTTTTTTTGTAGATCCCCACAAGTTCTATTTGCACCTCCTAGCTAGAAGGCATGCAAGGTTTTAAAAAGGAGACATAGGGAGCTCTAAGCTTCATAAAGCTGTGATAAAGCAGCACTTTATTAATGTAAATAAAGTGTGGGCACACAATATTATACAGCTTTAGTTGTTGTTTTGCCAAACAATTACTTTAAACATTATGAAACATTTGCAACATTAGTGAAAGTTACAAATTGCTAATTGAATAAACTTGTGTATTAGGTCAAGTGGGCATTTAATAAATGACATTTAAAACCGTGTCAGCATTTTAGTATTTCTTTCAAAAGGGATTAACTGAGCTCTTTATTACTACTTCTTGGTTAGCACAATCAATTTAGGACTCAAGAAAATACATATATTTTGAAAGCTTGCAATGTTGTTAAACCTGATCAGTTAAAAAATAGAATTTTCAGGCTCCTTGCTGTTAAATTATTAAATGCATTGCTTTTTATTCATTACAGGTTTATTATTTATCCTTTTATCGTTTGTTGTTCACATTTTTAAGGGCAGGGACACATATACGTGCATTTTGACCAGCAGGTTTTTTTGTCACTAAAATTACATCTTAAAAGCCCCAAAACCGCCCAACATTGCCTTCCAATTAGGATTGGTAATAGCGGTGGCATCCTTAATAGGTCATAAGTTTAGACTGGACAGATCAAGGGCAGGCAGTGGGCAGATTGTGGGGTTGGTTCCAGGGGGACAACCATGGTGGAAGTGGGAATTTGGAAGGATCGAGGACTATTTAAGGGCAATATAGGTACAAAACTGGACAAGACTGGAATACAAGGATTATCAAAACACAAACAAAATACTTTGGGAACTGAGTAAATACTCATTTGTTCCAATGACTTTAGCAGTCCTTTTCTTCCCTTTTAGTCTCTGGCCACTCTATAGCCACTAGAGCAAATAAACAGTGGAATCACCACAACCACAGTCCTTAGAGAGGTAGAATAACAGCATGAAGTAAAGGCTGACCAGCATGGTATAGGATTTCAAAAAAGGATGAATCCACAAGATGAAAACACAGACAGAAAACATAAAGGGAAAAAGAAAAGGGTAACACTTGTGGTGGCAGACAATGTCCCAGTTAACCTGCCAGCTTCAAACTGTATGATTTAATAAAAGGGGTTTCATGGCTTTGTGAGATCACAGGGAGCTGCCGTTTGACTACAGACTGGAGACTGCATGCCTGCTATATCCGTTTTTGATCAAATTTGACTAGCGCTAATAAAAGCAAATGTTTCACAGCGTGCAGCATTCGTAGGAAAATCATTAACAGATCAATGTTTACATTATGTTACCAGTAACATAATAAAGTAGCAGCAGTATGATTTCAGAACAGTTCTGCAACTTACATGAATCAAATAGGGTGTAAAGTGTAAAAGAGGTGCCAACTTTGCTCCACTTCAAGTAGCCCACAACCACCAATCACTAAATAGCACTGGTATTCCCAAGCTATTTTTATTATGTCTTCCGGGGTCCAAGGTACACGTTGGTATCTCCCTTTCCAAGGCCCCGTTGTTTGCTTGTCATTTTAACAATTTGTCCAATATGGATATGGATAAAAGTAGTCTAATGACTTCTCCTCAGAGACAGGTACTCTGTTATACTGGCCAGATGCAATTTGTGATTGTCTAGTTCATGCTGCCCTCAAATCTTCTGTTGCAGCGATGGTAATAGCTTTGGCTTCCTTAATAGGTTACTCCACCTGCTGTGCCATGTAATCACTTAAATTCACTCTCATTAATTATTTTTTTTTAATTATTGGTATTTTCAACATTGTCTGCCAATTACAGAATCCAAGCTAACAATGATCCCATGACAATATGATATCTAGAGCAAAATTATAATATATTTATACTAGGGATGCACCGAATCCACTTTTTTGGATTCGGCCGAACCCCCGAATCCTTCACGAAGGATTCGGCCGAATACCGAACCGAATCCGAACCCTAATTTGCATATGCAAATTAGGGGTGGGAAGGGGAAATTTTTTTTACTTCCTTGTTTTCTGACAAAAAGTCACGCAATTTCCCTCCCTGCCCTTAATTTGCATATGCAAATTAGGATTCGGATTCGGTTCGGCCGGGCAGAAGGATTCGGCCGAATCCGAATCCTGCTGAAAAAGGCCGAATCCTGGCCGAATCCCGAACCGAATCCTGGATTCGGTGCATCCCTAATTTATACAACCTTTAAAATCCATTAGAGTCTTTCTGTACCACCCTACCCCCACTAGTCTTACAGCACCATTGATCACATCAGTATTCTAATCATGTACAGAGCTATTCCTTTTAACAAAACGAAATGGAAAAACTTAGGTTTTCACTTTATAAAGTGTAGGATATGCTTTACAATGATTTACAAACAAGTTTGATTGCATGAATCAATCCTCTTACAAATATTTATATTATACTATTTGCCCAACTATGTTCCTGATTTGCAACATTTCTGGACCCTCACTGGAGTCCCTCCTTCTTATTTCATAGACATTTTTGTGTTTGTACAGATAGACCCCCTGCAGTTATAGGTATACAAATGTCCCCAAAATGTTCTGTTGATTATTTTTCTTTAATTCTTTCTTTACTTCTGCTCAGTAAGGAGCGGCTTTCTCATTATAAATATATACATGTAACACATTAGGTGAGGTTGAAAAAAGTCCATCACTTTAACCTTTTCATCCATTTTTTAGTTAATCCAAAGGAAGATGAGACACCCTCCATCTGAAGCCTTTCCAATTTGCCTCAAAGGGGGAAATCTTTCCTGACTCTCAAGAGGGCAACTAGACCAACATTGTACTGAGAGCCAATTTCAGCTCATTTAAATGTGCAATTTCAAAGATTTTTTCACCAAGATTGCAGTGTTTCTTTCCAGAATTTCTTTATCCTTGAATCTGTCAGGGGAAATTACAAGTGTATTATTGTATTAGATGCCATTGTTTTCAACAATATCGGTTGGTGCTGTTTTAAAAGTTTGGAATCAAAATGATGCCTGCGTCAGTTAATAGTGCTACTCCAGCAGAATTCTGCACTGAAATCCAATTCTCAAAAGAGCAAACAGATTTTTTTATATTCAATTTTGAAATCTGACATAGGGCTTGACATTTTGTCAATTTCCCAGCTGCCCCATGTCATGTGACTTGTGCCTGCACTTTAGGAGAGAAATGCTTTCTGGCAGGCTGCTGTTTTTCCTTCTCAATGTATCTGAATGTGTCTCAGTG
Source organism: Xenopus petersii (assembly GCA_038501925.1). Taxonomy (NCBI): domain Eukaryota; kingdom Metazoa; phylum Chordata; class Amphibia; order Anura; family Pipidae; genus Xenopus; species Xenopus petersii. The sequence goes on along the minus strand of CM076684.1, from coordinate 35,034,139 downwards.
GGACATGGGTTTTTACTATTGAGTGTTGTTCTTAGATCTACCAGGAAGCTGTTATCTTGTGTTAGGGAGCTGCTATCTGGTTACCTTCCCATTGTTCTTTTGTTTGGCTGCTGGGGGGGGAGGGAGTGGGGTGATATCACTCCAACTTGCAGTACAGTAGTAAAGAGTGATTAAAGTTTATCAGAGCACAAGTCACATGACTTGGGGCAGCTGGGAAATTGACAATATGTCTAGCCACATGTCAGATTTCAAAATTGAATATAAAAAAAATCTGTTTGCTCTTTTGAGAAATGGATTTCAGTGCAGAATTCTGCTGGAGCAGCAATATTAATTGTTTCATTTTGAAAAAAAATTTTCCCACGACAGTATCCCTTTAAAGTCATGTGCTTTTAAAAACTCTGGACAACAAAATGCAAACACGTTTTTGTTTACAATTAATTATTTTAAAGGAGAAGGAAAGGCTTGCAGCACTTGGGGGTGCCAAATGTTAGGCACCCCCAAATGATTGTATTGACCTGAAACTCCGGGCCGATGCTCCTGTCAGCAGAAAACTGCACCGGACGGGGGTTATACCAGTGATCAACATGGATCGATCCACTTCCGTCTTCTTTTGTCTTCAAATTTCCTGGGGCAAACGCATGCACAGTTGAACTAAATAGCCGACTTTTTAGTTAAAGTTCGGCTTCTCGTTCTACTGTGCATGTGCAGCCACACGAAGAAGGAGGAAGACAGAAGAAGATCACTCCGTGGTGCTCACTTGTATAACCCAGGGCCGGTGCAGTTTTCTGCTGTTAGGAATACTGGCCAGGGGCTTTCAGGTAAGTCAATACAATCACTTGGGGTGCCCAACATTTGGCACCCTCATGTGCTGCAAGCCTTTCCTTCTCCTTTAATATGCAAGTTGAGAATTGGATTTAGGTCAGTATTGCTCTGAATGTTTTGTAAAGGATGTGTATTTGTGTAAATTTGTGTAAATTTACTGTATCCCTCTCTCTCTCTGTTAAAGTTCCCTTTGGAGATTCAAAGAGGTCAAGGCCACCCACTTAGATGAAAATAAAGCTACAAATATAGGAAAACTCTGCTGTATCAATCATTCAGCCTTGGTTCAAATGAAATATTGGACAGCAATAATTTATCACTCCAAGTCTCACCTTAACTGACCCTCAAAAAGAACGGTTCGGGTCTATCTGGAATAAAAAATGGGCATTATCCCAAAATCTCACCCTAACTGGTTTTCATGTTGGTCCCCCTCTGCTCTAGCCTGCTCAAACTGAGGGGGGGGGGGCGGACCTACAGTTTGGAAACCACTGCATTGAGGGATGAAATAATTCACAATTCTCATACACATGGGCTTTTCAGCCGGTGTTCTCCTGAGGTGGACCTTAGCCTATGCTTCTGGATAACTCTGTACTCAGTTAGGCACGTGCAAGTGCTGAATGCATCTGGGACATAACTTAAAACACCCATGTATAACACCCCTTAAAAAGATAGGTAGAATCACAGCCACAACGTATGACATAATTGCTGCTTGACACCCCTGACTTTCCTACATAAGCACAAAAGTAACTCTAACTTCATAACTCAAGGAACTCTTTTTTTTAAAGAATACTCTAGTTTACTAAATATTACACATTGCTTTTTAGCACAAATACAGACTTTACATTGTGATGACATTATCTTTGTAAGCGAATATAGAAGCAGTGAAACACATAGCTAAGAGTTTTATTTCCCTTTCTTTCTATTTTCCTCACTTTTGGAAATATTAATGTTATCTGTTTTCCTGTTCCAGTGTCTGCTTTCTTAATTAGTATACCTGTGCTTTACTATATGATACATATTTTTATATAATATTTTACAGTTTACCATTTAGAAAACAGAATCTACAGCGGTGATTCCTGAACTGTGGGGCTAGCCCTCCTGGGGGGTCTTGGCTTGAACTCTAGAGCACTTTATTTACTTTAGTAGCCATTAGGGATGTAGCGAACGTCGGAAAAAAAGTTCGCGAACATATTCGCGAACTTGCGCAAAAATGCGAGCGGTTCGCGAACGGTTCGCGAACCCCATAGACTTCAATGGGAAGGCGAACTTTAACATCTAAAAAAGACATTTCTGGCCAGAAAAATGATTTTAAAGTTGTTTAAAGGGTGCAACGACCTGGACAGTGGCATGCCAGAGGGGGATCAAGGGCAAAAATGTATCTGAAAAATCTGCCTGTGTGTGCTTGGAAGAGATAGTGTAGGGGGAGAGCTGTTAGTGATTTCAGGGACAGATGATAGTAAGTTTGCTGGCTAGTAATCTGCTTGATACTGCTCTGTATTGGAGGGACAGAAGTCTGCAGGGATTTGAGGGACATTTTAGCTTAGGTAGCTTTGCTGGCTAGTAATCTACTGTTCTCTTTAAACAACTGCCATACGTTGCCCTTGTAGGCATTGTTTGCCCAGTTTTTTTGGACGCAGCCACTGAAGCACAGTTGCCAGAAAAAATATGCCATATAAATGCTGAAAATAGTCATTTTTCGCCATACGTTGACCTTGTAGACATTGTTTGCCCAGTTTTTTTTGGACGCAGCCACTGAAGCACAGTTGCCAGAAAAAATATGCCATATAAATGCTGAAAATAGTAATTTTTCGCCATACGTTGACCTTGAAGACATTGTTTGCCCAGTTTTTTTGGACGCAGCCACTGAAGCACAGTTGCCAGAAAAAATATGCCATATAAATGCTGAAAATAGTCATTTTTTGCCATATACGTTGAGTCAACGTATGGCAAAAAATGACTATTTTCAGCATTTATGTGGCATATTTTTTCTGGCCTCTGTGCTTCAGTGGCTGCGGCCAAAAAAACTGGGCAAACAATGCCTACAAGGTCAACGTCGTTGACCTTGTAGGCATTGTTTGCCCAGTTTTTTTGGCCGCAGCCACTGAAGCACAGAGGCCAGAAAAAATATGCCATATAAATGCTGAAAATAGTCATTTTTTTGGTCGCAGCCACTGAAGCACAGTTGCCAGAAAAATTATGCCATATAAATGCTGAAAATATAAATTTTTTTGGTTGCAGCCACTGAAGCACAGAGGCCAGAAAAATTATGCCATATAAATGCAGAAAATATGCATTTTTTTGGTCGCAGCCACTGAAGCACAGTTGACAGAAAAATTATGCCATATAAATGCTGAAAATATAAATTTTTTTGGTTGCAGCCACTGAAGCACAGAGGCCAGAAAAATTATGCCATATAAATGGAGAAAATATGCATTTTTTTGGTTGCAGCCACTGAAGCACAGAGGCTAGAAAAATTATGCCATATAAATGGAGAAAATATGCATTTTTTTGGTTGCAGCCACTGAAGCACAGAGGCTAGAAAAATTATGCCATATAAATGGAGAAAATATGCATTTTTTTGGTTGCAGCCACTGAAGCACAGAGGCCAGAAAAATTATGCCATATAAATGCAGAAAATATGCATTTTTTTGGTTGCAGCCACTGAAGCACAGAGGCCAGAAAAATTATGCCATATAAATGCAGAAAATATGCATTTTTTTGGACGCAGCCACTGAAGCACAGTTGCCAGAAAAAATATGCCATATAAATGCTGAAAATAGTAATTTTTCGCCATACGTTGACCTTGTAGACATTGTTTGCCCCGTTTTTTTGGACGCAGCCACTGAAGCACAGAGGCCAGAAAAAATTAAACCAGTAGGGTTTGCACCCTAGTTTGTAACGGTGGCGGAGGGAGGAGGACGCTAAAGGACAGCTGTGTGTGGAGTCATGAGGCTTGAAGAGAAGGACAGCTGCATAGAAGTCAGAACAAGTCTTCCGGCGTGCAGTAACCCTCCGAGATCCACCCCTCATTCATTTTAATAAAGGTCAGGTAATCGACACTTTTGTGACCTAGGCGAGTTCTCTTCTCAGTTACAATCCCTCCTGCTGCACTGAAGGTCCTTTCTGAGAGCACACTTGAGGCTGGGCAAGACAAGAGGTTCATGGCAAATTGTGACAGCTCTGGCCACAGATCAAGCCTGCGCACCCAGTAGTCCAGGGGTTCATCGCTCCTCAGAGTGTCGATATCTGCAGTTAATGCCAGGTAGTCCGCTACCTGCCGGTCGAGGCGTTCTTTGAGGGTGGATCCAGAAGGGTTGTGGCGCTGCCTTGGACAGAAAAACATTTGCATGTCTGATGTTACAGACCGGCCAAAGGGCTTTGTCCTTGCAGGTGTGCTCGTGGCAGGATTACTGGCACCTCTGCCCCTGGAATGTTGATGAGTTCCTGAAGTGACATCACCCTTAAAAGCATTGTACAACATGTTTTGCAGGCTGGTTTGTAAATGCCGCATCTTTTCGGACTTGTGGTATGTTGGTAACATTTCTGCCACTTTATGCTTGTACCGAGGGTCTAGTAGCGTTGCGACCCAGTACAGGTCCTTCTCCTTAAGCCTCTTGATACGGGGGTCCTTCAACAGGCATGCCAGCATGAAAGACCCCATTCTCACAAGGTTGGATGCAGAGCTATCCATCTCCGCTTCCTCATTATCAAGGACTGCATCATCCACGGTCTCCTCCCCCCAGCCACGTACAAGACCAGGGGTCCCCAAAAGGTCACCACTAGCCCCCTGGGAAGCCTGCTCCTGTTGGTCCTCCTCCTCCTCCTCCACAAAGCCACCTTCCTCCTCTGACTCCACTTCTGGCACCTCTCCCTGCGTTGCAGCAGGTGCCTGGGTTCGTTCTGGTGATTGCGACCATAAATCGTGCGCTTCCAGCTCCTCGTCACGCTGGTCTACAGCCTCATCTGTCACTCGTCGCACGGCACGCTCCAGGAAGAAAGCGAAGGGTATTAGGTCGCTGATGGTGCCTTCGGTGCGACTGACCATATTTGTCACCTCTTCAAAAGGTCGCATGAGCCTGCAGGCATCGCGCATAAGCACCCAGTAACGGGGGAAAAAAATCCCCAGCTCTGCAGATCCAGTCCTACCACCCAGTTCAAAAAGGTACTCGTTGACGGCCCTTTGTTGTTGCAGCAGACGTTCCAACATAAGGAGCGTTGAATTCCAGCGAGTCTGGCTGTCAGAAATCAAACGCCTGACTGGCATGTTGTAGCGCTGCTGAATGTCAGCAAGGCGTGCCATGGCTGTGTAGGAACGTCTGAAATGGGCCGACACCTTTCTGGACTGGGTGAGAACGTCCTGGAATCCTGGGTACTTGGAGACAAAACGTTGGACTATTAAATTTAACACATGTGCCATGCAGGGCACATGTGTTAAATTTCCCAGTCTCAACGCTGCCAACAGATTGCTTCCATTGTCACACACCACTTTTCCGATCTGCAGTTGGTGTGGGGTCAGCCACCGATCGGCCTGTGACTGCAGAGATGACAGGAGTACAGATCCGGTATGGTTTTTGCTTTCCAGGCACGTCATCCCCAAGACAGCGTGACAACGGCGTACCTGGCACGTCGAATAGCCTAGGGGGAGCTGGGGGTGCACAGGTGTGGAGGAGGAGAAGGAGGACCCAGCAGCAGAGTAAGAAGAAGAAGAGGAAGAAGACGAGGTAGAGAGCGATGGAGGAGTAGAGGTGGTGGCAGAACCGCGTGCAATCCGTGGCGGTGACACCAACTCCACTGTTGTTGTTGTTGTTGAGCTACCCATTCCCTGCTTCCCATTCCCAGCCATTACCAAGTTCACCCAGTGGGCAGTGTAGGTGACATACCTGCCCTGACCATGCTTGGAGGACCATGCGTCAGTAGTCATATGGACCTTTGGCCCAACACTAAGTGACAGAGATGCGGTAACTTGGCTCTGCACATGTTGGTACAGGTGTGGTATTCCCTTTTTAGAAAAAAAATTGCGGCTGGGTACCTTCCACTGCGGTGTCCCAATTGCTACAAATTTGCGGAAGGCCTCAGAGTCCACCAGCTGGTATGGTAAAAGCTGGCGGGCTAAGAGTGCAGACAAGCCAGCTGTCAGACGCCGGGCAAGGGGGTGACAGTCAGACATTGGCTTCTTACGCTCAAACATGGCCTTCACAGAAACTTGGCTGGTGGCAGATGACTGGGAATGGGAACAGGTGGTCAAGGTGGAAGGCGGAGTGGAGGGTGGTTCAGATGGGTCAAGGAGAGCAGAGGTAGAGCAGTAAGATGCTGGACCAGAAGGAGTGTGGCTTTTAGTTTGCCTGTTGCCTTTGAGGTGTTGCTCCCAAAGTGCTTTGTGCTTGCCGCTCATGTGCCTTCGCATAGAAGTTGTACCTATGTGGCTGTTGGGCTTACCAAGGCTCAGTTTCTGACTGCACTCATTGCAAATTACAATGCTTTTGTCAGAGGCACACACATTAAAAAAATGCCACACTGCTGACTTTTTGGAAGTCTGTGATCTGGCGGTAACAGTAGAAGTTGGCGGCATTGGCGGCAATGGCGGGTGCGTTGGCCGGCTGAACACAGGTGCCGATACATGTTGTTGCCCTACTGATCCCTGCGGGCTGGCCTCCCTGCTTCTTCTAAGTCTTATTCTCCTACTGCCTCTCTGACTCTCCGTCTCTCCATCTGAACTACCCTCCTCTTGCTCTCTTCTACTAGGCACCCACAAAACATCAATCTCCTCATCATCATTCTCCTCAGATGCATCAATTTCTTCTGACACATCACAGAAGGAAGCAGCAGCGGGGACCTCCTCCTCCTCCTCATCACTCATCATTATGTCCATCTCTGTCGTGTTCTCTGCCAGAATTAAATCTGGTGTAACGTCCTCATCTCCTTCATCTTCTTCTGCCAATAATGGTTGCGCATTACTCAGTTCAAGAAACTCATGGGAAAATAACTCCTCTGACTCCAGTGAAGAAGGGGCACCGGTGGTGGAGGAAGTGTTACGTGGGGTGGCCATAGCAGTGGAGGATGAGGAGGATGTTGTGGTAAAGTTAGAAACGGTAGAGGATGGGGTGTGCTGTGTAAGCCAGTCAACTACCTCTTCAGCATTTTGGGAGTTCAGGGTCATTGGCTTTTTAAAACTGGGCAATTTGCTAGGGCCACAGGATTGCATAGCAGCACGGCCCCTAGCACGGCCTCTGCGTGGCGGCCTGCCTTTGCCTGGCATTATTTTTAAAAAAACAACAACAACAAAAACTCAGTTGGTTTTTCTGGAAACGATAATACACACAGCTAGATGGCAGTTTGAAGAAAACAGTGTGCAAATAATGCCTACAAGATCAACGTATACACTACTACAGCGGTGGATACGGATTACGTAAAATATATGAATGCTGCTTGAAAAAAAGTAACTCAAGTGGTTTTTCTAGAGACGATAATATTATCAATATTTAGACAAAATGTGAACAAGCTCACACAGCTAGATGGCGGTTTGAAGAAAACACTGTGCAAATAATGCCTACAAGGTCAACGTATACACAGCGGTGGATACGGATTACGTAAAATATAAGAATGCTGCTTGAAAAAAAGTCACTCCGGTGTTTTTTCTGGAGACGGTAATATTATGGATATTTAGACAGAATGTGAACACGGTCACACAGCTAGATAGCAGTTGGTTGAATAACACACTGGGCAAAAAATGCCTACAGGGCAAATAATGCCTACAAGGTCAACGTATACACAGCGGTGGATACGGATTACGTAAAATATAAGAATGCTGCTTGAAAAAAAGTCACTCCGGTGTTTTTTCTGGAGACGGTAATATTATGGATATTTAGACAGAATGTGAACACGGTCACACAGCTAGATAGCAGTTGGTTGAATAACACACTGGGCAAAAAATGCCTACAGGGCAAATAATGCCTACAAGGTCAACGTATACACAGCGGTGGATACGGATTACGTAAAATATAAGAATGCTGCTTGAAAAAAAGTCACTCCGGTGTTTTTTCTGGAGACGGTAATATTATGGATATTTAGACAGAATGTGAACACGGTCACACAGCTAGATAGCAGTTGGTTGAATAACACACTGGGCAAAAAATGCCTACAGGGCAAATAATGCCTACAAGGTCAACGTATACACAGCGGTGGATACGGATTACGTAAAATATAAGAATGCTGCTTGAAAAAAAGTCACTCCGGTGTTTTTTCTGGAGACGGTAATATTATGGATATTTAGACAGAATGTGAACACGGTCACACAGCTAGATAGCAGTTGGTTGAATAACACACTGGGCAAAAAATGCCTACAGGGCAAATAATGCCTACAAGGTCAACGTATACACAGCGGTGGATACGGATTACGTAAAATATAAGAATGCTGCTTGAAAAAAAGTCACTCCGGTGTTTTTTCTGGAGACGGTAATATTATGGATATTTAGACAGAATGTGAACACGGTCACACAGCTAGATAGCAGTTGGTTGAATAACACACTGGGCAAAAAATGCCTACAGGGCAAATAATGCCTAAAAGGTCAACTTATACACTACTACAGCGATGGATACGGATTACGTAAAATTTATTATGGCTGCTTGAAAAAAGTCACTCCGGTGTTTTTTCTGGAGACGGTAATATTATGGATATTTAGACAGAATGTGAACACGGTCACACAGCTAGATAGCAGTTGGTTGAATAACACACTGGGCAAAAAATGCCTACAGGGCAAATAATGCCTACAAGGTCAACGTATACACAGCGGTGGATACGGATTACGTAAAATATAAGAATGCTGCTTGAAAAAAAGTCACTCCGGTGTTTTTTCTGGAGACGGTAATATTATGGATATTTAGACAGAATGTGAACACGGGCACACAGCTAGATAGCAGTTGGTTGAATAACACACTGGGCAAAAAATGCCTACAGGGCAAATAATGCCTAAAAGGTCAACTTATACACTACTACAGCGATGGATACGGATTACGTAAAATTTATTATGGCTGCTTGAAAAAAGTCACTCCGGTGTTTTTTCTGGAGACGGTAATATTATGGATATTTAGACAGAATGTGAACACGGTCACACAGCTAGATAGCAGTTGGTTGAATAACACACTGGGCAAAAAATGCCTACAGGGCAAATAATGCCTAAAAGGTCAACTTATACACTACTACAGCGGTAGTAAAATAAAAAAAAGTTAAATAAAAAAAGAATGAATATTAAAAAAAAAAAAATTAAAGTTTGTGCTGCTGAACTACTAGGAGCAGCAGATTAGCACACCAGTCCCACTCCCCAACACTGCTAGACTAATAGCACTGGGCTCTTATAGTAGTAGTAGTAGTAGTAGTAGTAGTAGTAAAACAACAAAAAAATAAATAAAAGCAGTCCTTACAAGGACTATTGCTATTGCAGCAGTCAGCAGATGAGATCAGAAGCAGGACAGCTGCCCACTGCAGCTACATACAGAGCACTGCAGTAGAAGGTAGATTACTAGCCAGCAAAGCTACCTAAGCTTAAATGTCCCTCAAACCCCTGCAGACTTCTGTCCCTCCAATAACAGAGCAGTATCAAAACGATTACTAGCCAGCAAACTTTCAACTGTCCCTGAAATCACTAACAGGCAGCAGCTCTCTCCCTACACTATCTCTTCAGCACACACAGGCAGAGTGAAAAAAAGCTGCAGGGCTTCGGTTTTTATAGGGAAGGGGAGTGGTCCAGGGGAGAGCTTCCTGATTGGCTGCCATGTACCTGCTGGTCTGGGGTGAGAGGGCAAAAAAAAGCGCCAACAATGGCGAACCCAAAATGGCGAACGTCGCGCGACGTTCGCGAACTTCCGGCGAGCGCGAACACCCGATGTTCGCGCGAACAAGTTCGCCGGCGAACAGTTCGCGCCATCTCTAGTAGCCATTTACTGACACTGAGTAGAGTAATGCTAAATCTGAAAACCGGGCTGTCTGGGTCAAAACCAGACAAGTGGCAACCCTACAACCGTCCAATCTCCCGATGTCTTGGCAGGCCAGTCCAACACTGGCTACAGGAGGAGCAGCCCACATGGGAGCCCTGTCCTTACTGCCTGCCCTCTGACCTTTCCCTTGTCCTTGTCCTGTCTATTTCCCAATATTCCTGCCATGTTGACGCCTCTCAAATCCTGCTTCCTGCCTTGGGTGAGACAAATATTAAATTCTACTGGGGACTGTGCATGCTGAAATGTCAATAAAAGAAGGAATTCAGTAGTAGTACTTTCTATTATTGATAAGTGCAGGTAGGACTTGTGGATGCTGGTATGGGTTGCGAGTAGGCGGGTAGCAGGTCGGGTCTCAATATAAGCAACTTTTACTACTTTAAAATTTTTTCCTGTTTTTCCCCCCTTCCACCCACTTCTGATGAGGTAATTTATGGTTTTCAGCAACAGCACATCTGGTGGTCATTGGGCAATGGGTGAGGTTGTGGATAAGGAAAGTTCAAGAGGGTAAAAATGCGTGTTGGGTTTCAGGTGACGTTAGTGGGTCAAGGGTCTGGGTTGGGTTTCAAAAATTGCAGCTGCACAGGTTAGGGGCAGATAGTGGGCTCTTTGACCTCTGCTGTTATTACAGTACCTGATTACAACAGTGGTCAAAAACAACGGTAGTCAGTCTGCCACTGCTAACCAGTGGCAAAACCGCCATCTGCCATCTAGTCGGCCTTTCATTGCTCCTGATAATAGTACATGCAAAGTGTTGTAAATGGCACCTTGGACCTTGGCACCAAATTAATGGCTTCGGGGTCAGTTTTGGTGACCTTGGTGATTTTTGAGTCCATTCAGGGAATTTACAGAATATTCTCTTTCTTGCCCCAAGGCCCATTCAACTGGGGAATGAATTGGCAGAATATATGACAGCTGGACCATCCAGTTCTGCTTTTTTGTCTATGATTGGAATGTTACATTGTAGGGCTACAAATGGTGCTTGGTCTGCTGATTATCAGGGGGGCCTGCTGACCATAACAACTTGCCACCCAAGGCCTTGCATGTTTTTCTTGCATACTGTATGTCTGTTTTCTCATTCATCCAGGTCATGGTTTATCTATAGTAATAACTCAACTGGACTTGCTGTACTTTTTTTTCTCTTAAAGACATTTTGCTAGTCATTCGACTGGCTTTCTTCATTCACAATGACTTGTAAAACGATCTTTCCGGAGTTCTTTGCGTGTTTTTAACATGAGTATCCTCTGAAAAAAAACTAGTCTTAACGCTGTGGAGATTGTCTTTTATTTCAACTTTTTGTTTTGATCTTATATATTATTGATATGCTTTGCTTATTCTTTTATTCCAGCTTCCTCAACATGACAAGATCTTTCCTTGTATTGTATCTTCTGCAAGTGTCTTATTGATCCTTTGCTAAATCATTGCCGATGTTTACCTCTCTACCTTTAGCTGTTGATAAACTGTGTTCCTTTATCCAGTATCTCCATTAGTGAAGAGAGTAAATGGCTATCTATCATAAAACAAAACATGGAACTACGAAACCGAACACCAAGAGTACAGATTGTAAAAATGTTATATGTATTAAGAGGTTTTCTTAAGAGTGTAAAACTGTATTCATAAAAGGGTGAAGGAAGCCTCATACAAAATTAAAGTAAATATGCAGAAAGTTTCCCTAGGGATCTTTGGCGATTTATTTAAGTTATTTTATATTAAAATTTTCTGAGAAATAGATGCTTTAAAAAGCCTCTTTTTCACAGACACCTCCAGGGCAGTTCAGGGGGGTTACTTTGCTATGCAGGATACCACCATAAGGAGTCGAGTTCCATCAAATTCATAGCAGTTTCTTTTAAGCAAATGCATAAGGGTCAATTACAAACAGTGCAGTATGCAAAGTTTCATTTTCAGATGCAAATCACCATGTCCAGGGTTGTTTTCTCTAGAATTTCAGTGTTAGGGTTCTTACACATGGGCGCTCACCCTGTGTTCCCCTGCACTTAATTTTCCTTTTCTTACAGACCTGTACTAACACAACCCACTGCAGGAATCTTGGAATTACCACCACCCTAAATGCACTTGATTCAGCAGAACAGGTAGGACAGAGTCAATGGGGTTGAAGGCCAATGGCAACAATACACAAGCACAACAAGACCTGTTATCCAGAAAGCTCCAAATTACAGCAAGGCCATCTCCCATAGACTAAATTTTAATCAAATAAGTCACAATCTTAAAAATGATTTATTTTTTCTCTGTAATAATAAAACAATACTTTGTACATCATGGTAACTAAGATATAATGTTACAAAACAATCCTACAGATCTATTGAATGTTTAAATATTTTTTAGCAGACTTAAAGGGGTGGTTCACCAATTTATTCCCTTAAGGACTAAACGTAGAAGCTCTAAGAATCATCCTGTGTGGCTTAATACAGAAATAAAGAAGTTAATGGGACAGAAGAGAAAGGCATTTAAAAACTACAAATCTGTAGGGACAGAAGCTGCATTTAATGAATATAAACACTGTAATAAATGTTGTAAATCAGCAATCCGGAAGGCTAAGAAAAGAAATGAAGAGTTAATTGCGGTGGAGGTGAAAACTAACCCTAAAAAGTTTTTTAAATATATTAATAGTAAAAAGATGCAGGTTGAGAGTGTTGCTCCATTAAATAATGGTACCAGTATGGTTGTAACAGATACAGATAAGGCAAATGTGTTAAATCAGTTCTTTTCTTCAGTGTATACAATAGAGGAGCCTGGGTTCACAGGCTCACTTAATAACTGCACAAATGGTTCAGCTCAATCTAGTCAGTGGCTGACTCAGGATATGATTCAAAAAGCTTTAATACAAATTAATGTAAACAAGGCTCCAGGGCCTGATGGCATACACCCCCGGGTTCTAAAGGTGGCCATACACGGATAGATCCGCTCGTTTGGCGATGTCGCCAAACGAGCGGATCTTCCTCCGATATGCCCACCTTGAGGTGGGCAATATCGGGCAGATCCGATCGTGGGCCCTAGGGCCCAACGATCGGATCCTAGCATTTACAAACGGGCGGTCGGATCGATGGACCGCATCAACGAACAGATGCGGCCGCGATCCGACAGGATTTTTAACCCCATCCGATCGAGATCTGGCCGACTTTCGGCCAGATCTCGATCGGGGAAGCCCGTCGGTGGCCCCCATACACGGGCCAATAAGCTGCCGACACAGTCTGTCGGCAGCTTTTATCGGCCCGTGTATGGCCACCTTAAGAGAGCTTAGTTCAGTTTTAGACCAGCCCTTATTTCTGATTTTCTCAGATTCACTGTCATCTGGTATGGTGCCTATGGATTGGAGAAAAGCTGATGTTATTGGGGATGTTCACGCTGGAGAAGAGGCGCTTAAGGGGTGATAAGATGACTATGTATAAATATATAAGGGGATCATATAATAATCTCTCTAATGCTTTATTTACCAGTAGGTCTTTCCAGCTGACACGAGGTCACCCATTCCGATTAGAAGAAAAGAGGTTCCGCCTAAATATTCGGAAGGGGTTTTTTACAGTGAGAGCTGTGAAGATGTGGAATTGTCTCCCTGAATCAGTTGTACAGGCTGATACATTAGATAGCTTTAAGAAGGGGTTGGATGGCTTTTTAACAAGTAAGCGAATACAGGGTTATGGGAAATAGCTCATAGTACAAGTTGATCCAGGGACTAGTCCGATTGCCATTTTGGAGTCAGGAAGGAATTTTTCCCCCTCTAAGGCAAATTGGAGAGGCTTCAGATGGGTTTTTTGCCTTCCTCTGGATCAACTGGCAGATAGGTAGTTAATAAAAAAAAAAAAAAAAAAAGGTTGAACTCGATGGACATGTGTCTTTTTTCAACCTTACTTACTATGTTACTATGTTACTATGTTACCTTAAAATTAACTTTAAGTATGTCAACGCTAAGCAACTTTACAATTGGTCTTCATTTTTTTTATATATCGTTTTTAAATGATTTGCCTTTTTCTGCATACTCTTTCCAGCTTTCAAATAGGGATCACTGACGCCATCTAAAAAACAAATGCTACTTTCGCTACTTTTCATATTCGCTACTTTTCATATTGATATTACAGTCTCTTATTCAAATCAGTGCATGGTTGCTAGGGTTATGTGGAACCTAGAAAACAGATTACTGAAATTGCAAACTGGAGAGCTGCTGAATAAAAAGCTAAATAACTCAAAAAACACAAATAATAAAAAATTAAAACTAATTGCAAATGATCTCAGAATATCATTCTCTACGTCATACTAAAAGTTAGTGCAAAGGTGAACAACCCCATTAAGGCTGGTGTTCCAAATTATGGAAAAGCCCCAGGTCCTAAGCATTCTGGATAACAGGTCCCATACCTGTGCCTTGTATTGTAATAATCAGAAATAGATCTACAGTGTATACTTTTATTGTATGCAACTTTTCCTTTAAAGGGGACCTAATTGGAGGATTTGAGCAGAAACACAACAAAAGTGCCCTAGGGTAGATTAGACACTGTCTAGTGGTAGTTGGAAATCAGAGGAGCAGAGCTCATAGACAGCTCATAATGGGTATACACTGGAGTGTGTCATTTGTGTGGGGTGTGTTAGTAAGTGTCATTCCTAAGGGCCATGTGGTTTCCTAAATTCGTACAGGTCATAACTGGTGAACATCTGCCTATACATGGGATGTTTTTTACGTAAACATCAATTGTTACCTGGTATTATTACTAAATATAAAGACTATTCTTTCTTAATTTCTTAATGCTTGTATATATATAAACACAGGGTATGTCATTCTCTAACATGAAATCACATTTCATTTCTATTGGGTCTATATTTTACTCATTGCAAAGTGAACAGAGAATGTGACTCAGAACGTTTTAGGTGAGTCGGTTTTTCACCTCCTTAATGTTTTCAATCATCTCTTTTAATGCTTGTGACACAAGACTTGGCCAAGTATCAGGGGCCTGTTGATACATTTGTCCTTTCATGTCTCTTCTGGTCATATAATTTTGGAATTTGATTGCTTCCTTAGAATTTGATACATTGAGTCATTGAAGATCGCAGTATCAGAGAACCAGTACAGCTTGGAAACATATTTATTTCGCATTTCTTTCTAAGGTAGACAGGTCATTCGTTTCTTCTGTCTGAGAAACCTTATGGCGTGATGAAAGAACTAATAGAAAAACAGAAGAAATACACTTTTATATAACACAATAACCCTCATACCAAAAACTCTGACATAAAGTAAGATCAATATTTCAGTTTCAGTGGGGCAGATTTCACTTTTCCTTTCTCCAAGACAAAACGCTAAGCAATTTTATATCATCCGAGCCCAGACAAATACACATTCTGTTATCTAATTATTTTGCCTTTACACTTAAACAGCAAGAAAATAGTTTGAAATATATCTTACAGTTGGAAGTTTCATTTTGTGCACGTCTAGCTCTGTGCTGAACCTCGCTATCCTTGAACATTTTTTTTTTACAAAAAAATTGCTATTCTGATTATTGTTCTTTACCAACCACAGGAAAAAGTTCATTTAGAAAAGCCAAATAAGGCCTAATAAATAGGCTTAGGTGAATTTGACTTGTCACCACCGGCGAAATGTTGCTGACGGCCATTATAGTCTATGGGTGTCAAAATCAGGGCCGGAACTAGGGGTAGGCAGAGTAGGCACGTGCCTAGGGCGCAAACCTTAGGGGGCACCAGGCACGTACCTTGCACTGCTGCCTACCCCCGTCCGGTCTGCAAAGTCTGGCAAAGTTTGGTGGTTTGTGCGCCTGTAGTCAAAGTAAACTTTATTGTCATCTCAGCAGTATACAAATATACAGTGAGACGAGACGACGTGGCTCCAGCTAGTACATATCACAAAAAGGCACTTAAAAATACACAATAAATATGTAAACATGAAATGTGCAATATATTGGCAGAAATTGGATATATACATGTGTAAACCTTTAGAATTGTGCAAATAAATTAACTGTTCACAAAGTTAAGTTCACAGTTGAGGTGTGTCTGGAATGTAGTGGGAGGGCAGGCAGTGAGTTGAGGAGTCTGATCGCTTGTGGAAAAAAGCTTTCATGCAGCCTGGTTGTTCGGGCTTTAATACTGCGAAAGCATCTGCCGGATGGGAGCAGCGTGAACAGTCCATGTGAGGGGTGTGTGGAGTCCAGTGCAATGCAGGAGGCCTTTCTTACACAGCGCTTGTGGAAGATGTCCTGCAGTGATGGAAGAGCCACTCCAATGATGTTGCCAGCTGCTCTGACAGTCCACTCTAGACTTTTCCGGTCAGCAGAGCTGGCACTACTGTACCAGATGGAGATGCAGCTCGTCAGGACGCTCTCTATTGTGCCCCTATAGAACACTGTGAGGGTTGGAGGCGGAAGGCTGGCCCGTTTCAGTCGTCTTAGGAAGTGAAGACGCTGCTGAGCCTTTTTGGTAATGGAGGCGGTGTTGGTGGTCCAGGTGAGGTCATCAGAGATGTGGACTCCCAGGAATTTGGTGTTCTTTACTGTCTCTACTGTGGAGCCGTTGATGTTGAGTGGTGTGTGAACAGGGAGAGTTCTCCTGAAGTCGACGATCATCTCTTTCGTTTTATCCACACTCAGTGACAGGTTGTTCTCACTGCACCAGACTGCCAGCTGCAGAACCTAATCTCTGTACGCCGACTCGTCGTTGTGGTTGATGAGCCCCACCACAGTTGTGTCATCGGCGAACTTGATGATGTGGTTCGAGCTGTGTCTCGCTATGCAGTCATGTGTCAGCAATGTGTACAACAACGGGCTGAGAACACATCCTTGAGGAGCTCCTGTGCTCAATCTGATGGTGCTGGAAACCTTGTTGCCGATACGAACAGACTGAGGCCTCTCTGACAGAAAGTCCAAGATCCAATTGCACAAAGTGGTACTCAATCCCAGCTCTCTTAGTTTCCCGCTTTTGAGGGATGATGGTATTGAATGCTGAGCTAAAGTCTATGAATAGCATTCTCACATACTGTAACTGTCTTTCTTGTCCAGATGAGTTAGTGAGAGGTGGAGTGCAGAACATATGGCATCCTCAGTTGACCTGTTTGGCCGATATGCAAATTGTAGTTGGTCCAGTGAGCGGGGGAGGGTGCTCTTGATGTGTGCCATCACTGTACATGCGAACCAGAGGTGAAGGGCGATCCTACCAGTCAGCGTGCGCCGATTTTATTTTTTTAAACATGTGTACTTTTTTTTACTTGCCGCCATACAAGTCTATGGGCGTAATTTCTTCTGCGAAACAAGTTGAACAAATTTGCCCATCCCTACTTATAAATATGGTTGCCCTCTCTGTTGGTTCTTTACTGATTCCTGACAATATACTAAAGGGTAGCAAAAGAGGTTGATATTTAAAGTATAACCTTTACCATAAAGGGGCATATTTATCAAGGGTCATTTATAAAAACTCCCAGAAACTTGAAATTCGAAAAAGAAATGACCAATCGAAATTTATTAAAACATTTTTTTTAACATTTGGGTGAATAGGACATGCAAACTTGAATCAAATTTTGAATCAAATTTGATTCCAGTTTTTTCACCAAAAAAAAAGATTTAAAAAAAAATTTAAAATTCAGGTGAATAGGATCTACATGCAAACTCGAATCAAATTAGAATCAAATTTAATTCGAGTTTTTTCACCAAAAAAAAGATTTGAAAATTCAAATTTCGAATCAAATTTGATTCTAGTTTTTTCACCAAAAAAAAAAGATTTAAAAATTTTTTTAAATTCAGGTGAACAGGATCAACATGCAAACTCCAATCATATTCGAATAAAATTTAATTCGAGTTTTTTCACCAAAAAAAAAAAAAGATTTGAAAATTCAAATTTTCAATTCGACCCTTGATAAATCTGCCCCTTAAACTTTAATTTAGCTCAATAGGATTGTTTTACCTGCAATAAAATTAGTTATATCGTATTGTACGAGATTCTGATTGATTAATACAGAGAAAAATTTTTAATTATTTGATTACAATGGAATCTATGGGAAATGGTCTTCCTGTAATTCGGAACTTTCTGGATAATGGGTTTCCAGATAATGGATCTTATGTCCAGGATTGTTTAATAACCAGCACCCACCAAAGCTGCAAAGAATGACAAAATAAGTGCATGTACCAAGATGACCTTCCACCATCCAATCCAACAGCAAAGCAGTTTATGTGCAGTACCATAGAGTATACCAACTTCAAATCATAAAATGCCTTTATTGGAACAATAGTACAGACTCCAATGGATGAATAATGTATTCATATATAAGTCACCAAGGAATTCTGTGTCCATATAAAAGCAAGAGGTCAAAGGTCATGTGATTTTATACAGGTAGTGAAACTCCGATTTTACAGCAGAATTGCAGTTTCCTTCCTGCATGCACAAGCTCTGTAGTTTCACTTAAAGAAACATTTAACAAAAACCACATGATTCATAATTTCCCATGGAAAATCACAAAGGGGCTCATTTCATCTCAGAATCATGCATTGCATTTTGTAGATGAATCTTCAAGCATGTTGAAAAATTGCAACTAGCTCAAAAATTTGAAAAGAAAAAAACACAATTTTTTTAACCTTATCTAGGGGGTTATTTGCTAAACTTGATTTTTTTCTGGTCAAGATTTTTTGGACAAAAGCTGAAATTTTCAAGATTAAAAATAGCTGAGGCTGCAAAAAGTTTGAATCCAAAAATCCGCCATTTCACGCCTGTTGAGGTCACGTATAAGCCAATGACAGATGTTCCTTTTAAAATTTGAAGATATCCTGATCTTCACTTGGTTTTGTCCGATCGGAAAAATTTTGGGTTTTCGGGCGATAACCCAAAAAAAAAACAAGCGATTCAGGTGTCAAATCCAAACATTTCGTATGATTGCAATTTTCGCTCACCTTTTTCAAGCTAGTTTATTGATAAATAAGATAAAATCGTGGATGGGAGCTTGCTTTAATAAATATATGAGATCATTTTGAGGTTTAGTAAATAATTCCCTAAATGTTGAAGATGCACCTGCTTTTATTCTTATTTCGTCTAGACAGGTTTTATGTGGCACCCTCTGCAATTTTTATTTTTCTCAATCTTTTTTCATTAAGGGGCAGATTTATCAAGGGTCGAAATGAATTCGAGGGAATTTTCAAAGTAAAAAATTTAAAGTAATTTTTTGGATACTTCGACCATCGAATACTACGGTGCAAATTTACTTAAGGTCGAATATCGAGGGTTAATTAACCCTCGATATTCGACTGTCGAAGTTAAATTCTTCGACTTCGAATATCAAAGTCGAAGGATTTAGCGCTATTCATTTGATCTAACGATCGAACGAAAAATCCTTCTATCGAACGATTAAATCCTTCGAATCGTTCGATTTGAAGGATTTTAATCCATCTATCGAACGATTTTTCTTCGACCGATGATTCGATAATCAAAGTACTGTCTCTTTAAAAAAACTTCGACTTCGATACTTTGCCAAATTAAACCTGCCGAAGTGCTATTTTAGCCGATGGGGAACTTCTAGAGCAGTTTTCTAAGCTTTTTGAAGTCGAAGAAAAATAGTTCGATCGATCGAAGGATTTAATCGTTCGAACGATTTTACTTCGACCGCAAATTACCAAATTTTATGACAAAAAACTTTGACTTCGAAATTCAAAGTCAAAGTAATTAAATTCGATGGTCAAATTTCGAAGTATCTTCAACTTTGAAATTCGACCCTTGATAAATCTGCCTCCAAATCATGCAAAATCAGGGGAATAAATGTGAATCATGATCAAACCCATGAATTTCCTTAAATCGCCCCCCTTAGTGGCAAACTATTCCACTGCTTAAGGAATCAAGAATACAACATATGCAGAGGAATACTGAAAAATCCTCACAAAAAAAAATCTACAAAAAGTGTATTTGGGAAGGGTCCACATGAGCACATCCAGGACTTTTCAATTTACAAAACAATTATTTTTCATCAGCAAATATTCTCACATTTTGTTCTTCTTTTCTAAACATTGTATTTAGGAAATTGTGTCCTCGGGCTCTAGAAATATTTTAATATCAGTGTAAATACTGACGAACGGATTTAAGCCCCACTGTGGCCAACTCAGCCTTTCCTCTGCAATAGATGAAATGATGAGTGGATATTATTGTTGGATAATGATGTTATTGTGTAACTGTTCTATAATGCGCTTTAAGCATACCTGAGCGCCACAAGGTCTCCAAAGTAACTTGTTGAGTTTCACAAACAGACTTTGTAAAAAGGGATTTAAAAAATAATACTGTTGAAAGGACAGAACTATTACAGAACACGAAATGTTTGTGTTATTTTGCATTTGGAGAGAAATAACTTTTCACTTCCCCTTCAGATTTGTGGCAATTAGTGATGAGCAAAAAATGTTGCCACGGTCAGTTGCTTGGCGAACTTCCGCATTTTGCCGTGGGTGAAAAGTCCTATGAAACTGCGGCAAAAGTTTAGTTGCACTCATCAAAAAAATCATGTAAAAAAAAAAAAAAAGATGACGCGCATAAGGAAAGTGACACACTTTAAAAAATATTGACGATTGTCAAAAAAAATGTTTTGTGAAACTTTTGCTGTTTTGTGAAATTTTCCCGCAGTTTCACAAATTTTTCGGTGAAGCAAAACATCACAAATTCGATCATCACTAGTGCCAATAAAAGAAAGCATGCCGCTATGTATTGGGGGCAAGGATACAAATAAGAATAGGCATTTGCCATAAAAGTTGTAAACAGCAATTCCATAATTAACATGTTGTGCAGTATTTACATTATTAGTATTGATTGTATATGATCATGTTAACAAGAACAATATATTGTGGTTAGTGATGGGCGAATTTGGGGCGTTTTGCTTTGCAGGAAATTTGCGAAATGGCGAATAATCCGTGAAACTGCGTTTCTTTACGCCGTTGTCCGTTTTTTTACGCCAGCGTAAATTCGCTGACGAAAATGCGCCGGCGTCCATTTTATTTTACACTGGCGAATTTTCGCTGCAGTTTTGCAAATTTATTCACCAGTGGCAAATCGCGGGAATTTGCCGGGAATTCACGCCTGCCGAATAAATTCGCCCATCACTAATTGTAGTCAAATATGTGCATTACAATATATTGTGGTTAGTGATGGGCGAATTTGGGGCGTTTTGCTTTACCGGAAAATCAGCCGGAAAATCGCAAAATGGCGAAAAATTTGTGAAACAGCATTTTTTACGCCGTTGTCCATTTTTTTACGCCGGCGCAAATTCGCTGACGAAAATGTTCCGGCATCCATTTTCGCTGCAGTTTTGCAAATTTGCTGCAAATTCACGCCTGCCGAATAAATTCGCACATCACTAATTGTAGTCAAATATGTGCAGTCCAGGGCTGGTGGTACAGAGCTAGTTCAAGTAGTAGGTAAACAATAGAAAAGACAGCTCAGCTATCCAGAGATATAAAATAAAGTAGATAAGTACAAATAACCTCAAATTTATCTGATTGAAGTTTTAAAGGGGAAAATTTTTAGAGATTCATGCTGCTAAAAATCAGAATCCGAAAGTAGTCTATCTTAAACCTGTCGAGGTCATGTAGAAGTCAATGGCAGATGTCCCTAAATTTGTTTCTTGACATTGTAATCTGCCCTGGATAATCCGATAAATATCTGAAAAAGTCAAATTTTTACAGTGACGATTTGATAAAGTTGAGTTTTCGTAGCGCCAGTTGTACGATTTGACACTCAGTTTTGTTGCTAAGTTTTTTCACTCTGACTTTTCCAAGGAAAATCATTGATGAGTTCAATTCATGGAAGGAAGTTTGGTCAACTTTGTTTTTATAAAAAAAATTACATTCATTCAAGTTTTAGTAAATAACCCACTAAGGGGCAAATTTATTAACCTCCTAAAATTCACCAGCGACGGCTTCACTCACATTGCAACATTTCACCAGGCGTAGATTCGACAGAACAACGCTAATTCACTAAAATCCAAAGTTGCGTCCAGGGCATCAAACACTGGCGAAGTAGCAATAGCGTTATGGTGGCAAGCGAAGTTGTGCTAGCTTGCCTAATATGCATACGGCAGGAAGTTAAAGTTGAATGGAAGTATATGTTGCAGCAAATACATTACACTACACAAGCCCGGGAAACCTTAATAAACCTTAAATAAAATACCTTAATAAAATAAAATAGAGTTGTTATATAGCCCTACACATGAGCCCAGTGTATAGTTTAGGTGCCATATGTAAGGAAATGTAGGGGGAACCCGGGTACCCCCAAAAAAATTATTTTTTGAGGGAGGAAGTCCTATCTACACTATTGCACTTCGTCTGGGCTTAGGTGGCGAAGGCAAGTCTGGCGCAAGAGGTAACGTTCAGTAACATTCACATCTTAGTGAATTTGCATAGTTACGTCCATTTGCCAGATCACAACGTCGGCAGGCGTTAGGGATGAAGTACCGCTGGAGTCTATCTTACGCCATCGACCGTTAGTAAATCGGCGAAGTAACGAAATTACGTCACGCTGTCGAATATTTGCTAGCGTTACTCACTTCGCCTTTTAGTAAATCTGCCCCTAAGTGTCTAGTCTCAGCTTGTGTGAGGTACAGCCTGGTGTCACCATAACACCATATATTACATTGGCTTTAAGGACTGTATGTTGAGCTGAAGGATCTATACTCATAAAACATCTACTCTATTGGTGCAACCCACACTACAGCCACCACAGTGCAGCATTTCCCAACAGCAGAGAGTAACCGCAGAGAAGCTTCACAAAATGATTTCTGCTGGAAACTTTATCAAGCCTTATACTGACAGAATTAATTGCTGCAATGTCCATCTTTTACTGTGAATCTCCAGAGGGGAGATATCAGTGAAGAATAGGACATCACTAGTGATTTTCCAGTCAGATTCCAAGTGCTTAGCTGATGTAATGTTAACTGAAACACATCAGTGGTAAGACGTATCTTCATTGCAAACCCATTAAGGGAATAAAATATTATAGCAACAGGAACTTCCTAATAACCTCACAGTCACTGGTCGGAATGAGCTCTAGCCTACATATATCATCATTACCAGGGCTGTATATGGATGATCTGGGCACAATCAGTTCCTCAGAACTACAGCTTACTAGTTCAGCACCTGAAGCTAAGGCATGACTTCCCCTTACCCCCCCCATGGCTACACCTAAGTCACTCAATGTTTTGGTGGTAAAGCCACACTGAAATATTGTGTGAATTATTTGTTGCATCTTAATAAACATGGGTAGACCACATTTGCCCCTGCCTTCCCAGTGTTGCTCTTCTGTTGCATCTATACTTTAGACACTAATGGAGGAATATGATAGAATTCGGTAACGGATAATATTCCCAAGAGAAAAGTTATGCCTTTGTACGAACCAATTTTCCTTTGCGCGAATTTAGTATAGCTTTTAGTTCTAATATTCGACCATTCGATAATCAAAGTACTGTCTCTTTAAAAAAACTTCGACTTCAATACTTCGCCAACTTAAACCTGCCGAAGTGCTATGTTAGCCTATAGGGACCTGCCAGAGCATATTTCTAAGTCTTTGGGTTTCGAAGGAAAATCGTACGATCGTACAATAAAATCGTTTGAATCGTACGATCGGAGTACAATTTGCAGTATGATCGGAGTACAATCGTACAATGAACAAAATCCTCAGACTTCTCTGCCCCTATGTATCAATTGCTTATTATTTAATTGTATTGATTAGCATTAATTCATTTTCCATTCATAAGCCCTACCTAACATTAACCTTAAAATAGCCATTAGGGCTCTAGAATAACCTGTGGTGTCCTACCTCTTTTCTGTTATTTTCAGAGCCTACTTGTATTCACTCATCAGATTCAGACTCAACCTTCTTCCAAAACCAATTCCCCTAATTCCTTCTAATACAGGATATCTAATAGCTGAAGCACATCCTTCACTTTAGGCTATAAAAGCACAAATGTTACCTACTACATTCTGAGTATACCACTACTTCAGCAGCTGCACCTCTTCCAAACAAAGTTAATATTGACTGTGCTCCTGGTTGGGCAACATCACAGATACCCTCAATGGCATCAAAACAGTAAGGGGGTTATTTATTAAACTCAGAATGCAAAAATCATGAAAAATTGGACAAATCATGACAAATTTTTTGGAATTTATTAAACCCAAAGGACGGAAAAGTCAGAATCAGAAAATCAGGCATCTCAGACCTGTTGAGGTTGCATATATGTTAATGGGAGATTTTTTGATGTGCTCTGGGTTTCGTGCAATACCTCAAAGTATTCTGAGTTTTTGGGTGAAATTACGGTGAAAATCTTGAAAATCGGATGAAAAAACGTGAAAATCTGCAAAGTAAATTTTCAGGAAAATGTAATAATAGATAAGCATTAAAAACCCAAGCGGATTTGATCGGAGTTTGTAGCAGAAAATATTGAGATAAATTCGGACTTTGATAAATAACCCCCTTAGTATCAGGCATGTGGTGGGAGTTATACTACTATATTAAAACACAGTGGGGATGCCTGTCCTGAATATTGCCACTTCTCTCCTTGGTGACATTTAATTTCAGGTTTGATAAAACTATCTCCCGTAATCTCATTTAAGCGGTGTTTCCTGCTTCACCAAAACCTGCTTATAAAATTCGCTAGTCCTGGTCTAGTCATTCTGTTGTTTTTTCAAGACACATCCTCTGTTGTACTTAAAAGGTACATGTGGAGTAATGATTTAATATACATATAGAGCCAGATTCAATTCAGCGAGAAAAGGGTTTATCACGTGAAAGCTCATGGACGAGATTCAATTTGAGATGTTTATCACATGAAAACTATATTAAAGTCTATGGGAAAAAAACAAAAATGAATTTGGAGAAAAGTTTTTTCTCCTCAAATTGAATCTTGTCAATGACTTTTCACGTGATAAACCTTGAGATAACCTTTTCTCACTGAATTGAATCTGGCCCATAGAACTATATAGTTGGAACTATATTTATTTGCTTTAATGCTCTGGGTATATGGCAGACATTCTTTTATATTTGTATTCTGTCTTCAGGGGAAAGAACGTTTTGTATAATATACATTGTAGTTTCTCACATTTGTCATGAAAGTTATTAAAAGCCAAATATAAAAAGCACGAATGAAAAAAAAACTGTGAACGATCTCTAAAACCTCTGAAAATTTGAAACCTCTAAAAGTCTGAATGGTAAAAAAAAAAGTTTATTAGGATCAGTGCATCTCCCATTGGCTTCTTGGAGAAGTTTTGTATTATAGTTTTTCCTGGTTTTTACATCTTAAGAAATTACATTTGTGATAAATACCACCAATTTTAGAAAAAATTTGATTTGTGAAAAAATGAAATCCAGATTTAAGTATGTCGGCCCTGTGATCTATAACCTGACCTCAAAAAGTATAGAAATATACATATCACATCTGTCCAGAAACGAAGGGGGAATTTTCTAAAACTCAGTTTCTCATTTTTATATTTAAAAACCAGGAAAAAAACGAATTTCCACGAATGTCAGTCATTTATCATTTATCAAGATCCGAAGCATGAATTGGAAAAAGTTACAGAGAAGTTGTGGAAACAGAGACCTTTTCATGTTGTTGCACAAAAGCCAGCGTCAGAAACACCCGAAAACTTCAAAAACAAGGAAGCAAAGAGAGATCTTCCAGCTCTAAAATGGGCATCTGCCTTTGACTTCTACATGATTTCGACAGTAATTTTGGATTCAGAATTGTCGCAGTTTTGTTGCATGTTAAATCCTGGAAAAGTTGTGCTTTTTGGGTTTTTGGCAACAAAAAGCCCAACACGAAAATATTAATGTTTATTAAATGCCCCCTTAAATGAGAAGACACCCCCAAGTGAATGTATTTACTTACCTGAAACCGGAAGAGGAGCCGGTGCCGGTGCTTCTATCAGCAGAAAACGGCCCGGGGTCATTCCAGTGAGCACCACGGATCGATCCTCTTCCGGTTTCTTCTTTCTTCAAATTTCCCATGCGCAGTAGAATGAAAAAGCCGACTTTTAAGTTAAACTCCGGCTTTTCACTCTAATGCACATGCGCATCCGAAGAAAGAAGAAGCCGGAAGAGGAGCGATCCATGGTGCTCACTGGAATAACACCGGCCCGGTGCTCCTATCAGCAGAAAACTGCACTGGCCTGGGGTTATTCCAGTGAGCACCATGGATCGCTCCTCTTCCGGCTTCTTCTTTCTTCGGATGCGCATGTGCATTAGAGTGAAAAGCCGGAGTTTAACTAAAAAGTCGGCTTTTTCATTCTACTGCGTATGGGAAATTTGAAGAAAGAAGAAGCCGGAAGAGGATCGCTCCATGGTGCTCACTGGAATAACCCCGGGCCTGTGCTGATAGGAGCACCGGCCCAGGGTTTCAGGTAAGTAAATATATTCACTTGGGGTGCCTTACATTTCACAACCCCAAGTGCTAAACGACTTTCCTTCTTTTTTAAGTGAAAAGCAATATCAAAAACAGCTATATATGTATAGCTATACAGTATATTACAAAATGGCTATTAATTTCAGCATGGACACCAACCATTTACTACTACGTTTATTTGAGGTGTTAATGTTAGGCACCGACACAACAGATATTCAGATAACCTTGTGGTCAGATAACATTGTTTGAGACATATAATTGAATCTCTATAAACGTTATTATTCATTTATACAACTGAGGGCTAAGAAGCGCTGATGGTTTGAAATGAAGTTTAATATTGTTTAGGCTTCTGCTGCAATAACACTAAGAACAAAGAGCTATAAAAACACAAAAATGGAACAGGGAAACATCAAATTAATTACAAGCTTTTCTAAATATTTTGTTTTGTCCGAGGGGCATCACAAGATTGGAATATATATCCCAATGCAAGAAACAGGAACGCCTGAAAAGAGACTTCTAACAGAATTAGCTTTTTGTACTACAGTGATGTTATAAATGTATTCTATAACTTAATATTTATGTGAGTGGTATGTTTCTAGCTCCCTCCTCTTTGCTTATGTCCTTCTGCCTGTTTCTGCCTTTTTATAGTTTACTGATCTCAAAAAGCTTTGCTAGAATGTTCTCTCTCCCATGCTGTTGCCCCTCTCAAAGAGATTTGCTACTATTGATCTAAAAAAAAGTTTCAGCCTCTATTTGGTTTAAAAAAAAAAAAGAATATTTTCAAATCAACTGAGCATTGTTAGTTATACTTTCTTATAAGCTGTGATCCTAAACTTTCAAATATGATATGCTAGATGGATTGTAAAAGCAACGGCAGAATGTTCCCGGCATCACTGATTTGGGAGCATGAATCACTGCTCAGGCCTATGCAATCTTTTAAGTGACTACAAAAAGCATATAGGTGAGGAAGAACGAAATAGAAAAAGTATAAGAATGAGCGCTAGTTTATCATGTTTATTGATGTCACGGTGATCTTCTCGCACCTTTCCAAGGGGCACTAACAAAAATTTGGTGATGTATCTCACAGGCAAGGTTACAGTTGTAAAATGCATCAGAAAGATGGGAAGAAGTAGCCCTGTGTAAAGGTGAACTAAACCCTAAAAATGAATATAGCTCAAAATTCCATATTTTATATACTAAACTTTTTGCACCCGCCTAAAGTTTCAGCTTGTCAATAGCAGCAATGATCCAGATCTTCAAAGTTGTCACAGGGGGGGTCACCATCTTGGAAAGTGTCTGCGACACTCACATGCTCAGTGGGCTCTGAGCAGCTGTTGAGAAGCTAAGCTTAGGGGTCATCGCAAATTATCAAGCAGAAAATGAGGTTTGTCTGTAATATAAGCTGATGCTACAGGGCTGATTATTAAATTCTGATGCTAGTTGCACTGGTTTCTGTGCTGCCATGTAGTAATTATCTGTATTAATTACTAATTAGTCTTATATTTTGACATTTCTATTCTATGTGTACTGTAGATTGTGAGTGTATCCTTAAGCTCAGTAAGTGATAGCAGCACAGAGCATGTGCAGTGAATCAGTGGAAAAGAAGTTTGGGAGCTACTGGGGCATCTTTGGAGACACATATTTTTACTGCTCAAGGGTTGTGGTTGCCTTGTACAAAATAGGAGGTGTGGAAGCACTCTAAAAGCTAAGTAATAGTATATTTAAGTATAATGGAAGTGCTAGTTTTAATGCACATTCCCTAGTCCCCTGTCTCAAAGGTTTATAAAACAGGGGTTTTTAGTTACAAAGTTATGATCATAAAGTTGAAAAGCCACCATACCACGTCAAGGTAAATCCCATATGGCGGTCCCTAACTTATTTGTCTTTTGGCCATAGTATAAAAAGTCTTACTGCATAGTAGCATTCTGTGTAATCAGTGTCTGTTGAACCTTGTATTCAGTGTAAAGGATCCATCCTCCCCTGCCAGTATGTGGCTTTTAAGGGAGAGGAATTGTCCAAACCAACGCCCATTTTTAAAAGTATAGGGCCCCATTAGTTTAAGGGGGGGTATGGGGCACTCTAAAAACTTAGATTTTAGAGTGCTTCCACACCTCCTATTTTGTATATTGTATTGTTGCCGGAAGCTGTGGCTGAGCTTCATGTGGTTTTTAATAGCACCCCATACCCCACCCCTTAAACTAATGAGGCCCTATTATACTTTTAAAAATGGGCGTTGGTTTGGACAATTCCTCTCCCTTAAAAGCCACATACTATGTTGCAATATATGGTCAAACAATCCCTTGTTTAATGCACAAAATGTAGTAATGTCCTTGATATATTTATAAGTGCAGAGGACCTTTGTCTGTATGAAATTTGTGGTCCCAGTATCATTGCACCCCTGCCTGATGTTTTTAAAAATTAGTGGTGAGAAAAACATTTCCCCTTTTTTGCTAAAGTTGACCATACACAGGCGAATAAAAGCTCCCAATTCAGACCTTCTGGACTGAGTTGGCAGCTTATTGGCACGTATATTTAGTACTCCAATGGGCCTGCCTGCCTAATATCTACCAAATAATTGGGCTGATGTTCATCATCAGGTTTAAATCCCATCAGGATGAGGACAGCATCAGCTCATTGACGTAGTTCTCACACCAGGGTCTGGCATTTGCCATCTTTCAGCCCAATATTTCAAAGTGGGCATATTGGGAAAAGATTTAGGGGCATGTTTACTAACATTGGAGATAAATATCTGGAGAGATTTCTGGAGATGTTGCCCATAGCAACCAATCAGATCTTTGCTTTTGTTGTCTAACTTGGCTGTGGCTGTTTAAATCTAATTGCTGATTGGTTGCCATGGGCAACATCTCCAGAAATCTCTCCAGATATTTATCTCCAATGTTAGTAAACATGCCCCTTAATCTTTAATTGTATGGCCAGATTCAGTCATTGGCTAACTGAAACTGCATAGAAGAAAACAAATTCTAGAAACCGTGCAAAAAGCTAAATGCTGTTCAGCCAATTATGATGGCAGAGTGGGAAAATATACATGTAACCAAGGTCTCATTTATTTTTGGGTATTGTAAGATGTGTACGATGCGAAATGTGCTTGCCTAGGATAAACTTATTGTTAAATGAAACAGTTTTATATTTTAGCAGGCAGCGGTGAGAGATTTTTCTTAGTTGAATTCCCCAGTGTAACCTTCCCAAGTTAATGCTTCTAATACTCTGACATCTGAATGATGCCTTCAGGGCTTCAGTAAATATTCCTGGCTGGGGGCTTTGGCCTTTGGCAATGATGTATTCTCTGGAAATTGGCATGTTACATAAGTTTTCTAAGCGATACATATCTCATCTTGTCACTTGTAATTCTACAGTGACAGAAGGGAAATAAAATGTCTATAATGAAAATTTGCAGGGAAAAAAAATGTTAGCGATGGACGCCATTTCCCATAGAAATGTCCATGAGTTATTAGTGAAATGATTTCTGTAGGAAAAAGTGGGTTTGACAGGCTTGTGCAAGGGAGCAAATGAAATGAAAAAAAAAAAAAAGCATTTCAAACCAATATTTTGCCATTCTTGTGACACCGTCTTCAAGTACAATTCATTGTTATGCCTTTGTGTAAAGTGTTGTTAAGTGCTAATTGTTTGGACATTAAACACCAAAAGCAATACATCACTAAAGGAGTTAATCTGGCTAGTGGGCAAATCTGACCAGTGCAAAGTGTTTTTTTATTTTTATTAATTATCTATCTATGTATCTCTGTTTGTATCTATTGTGCTGCAGTTGTCTCTAGTCGTGGCAAATTCAAGAATTCTTGAGAGGTAGAAAATCAAGGTTATCAAATTGCAGTTGTAAAAAACCAAAAACTTGCCACCTAGAACCTGTCGAGATGCAATAGATGTAAAAGGAAAGTGCATTAGCAGCACTAAACCATTTTGTTTTCTTTTAAATTTGCAGTCAGGTTTTTTTGCAATCACATGTGGGGGATTATTTACTTAACCTCTAATTTATCTGGTTGGGCTTTTTAGGGCAATTTTCCGAATCCGGAAATCCGCCATCTCAGACCTGTCGAGGTCCTGTATAAGTCAACAGACGAGGCACCTACAGTATATCAATTTGAAGTTTTCGTGATCCGCACTGGGTTTAGCCTGAAGATCCGACTTTTTCAGGGATTTCGGGCAAAAACTCAAAAAATTAGGTATTCGGGAAAAAATTCATGCGATTAGGGTTTTGTCATGATTTTATTACGTTTTTCCGAAATCTGATTAATTTGGGTTATTTTAATAAATAAGGTCAAATCGAGCATGGAAGATTGGTTGTGGTTTTTTAAAATAAAATATGAGATAAATTTGGATTTTTAGTAAATAACCCCCTTCGTCTCCATGATAAAACTCAGTCGTGATGAACTCATTCGAGACTCTTCAATATGAAAATCCAGAAAAAAAGGACAAAAGGCACAATTCTGTTAGATGTTATTCTGACCTTTTAGAAATAATATACCCCCAAGTATTGTGCTTGACATGTACAGAGATGACCAAGATGACACAATGGCCTGCCAGGGTACCAGGGAATCTCTCTCTATGGACTCCAGCTCAACTTTATTTCATCCAGAAACACAGGTACCATTTATCACATTTTATACAGTATCTAATGCTTCCTAAAGTATTCCTTGTGCATCGGGTACAGGTATGGGACCTGTTACCCAGAATGCTCATCCGGATAATGGATCTTTCTGTAATTTTGATCTTCATACGTTGTCTACTAGACAACTATACTAAATAAACCCAATAGGCTGGTTTTGCTTCCAAAAAGGTTTAATTATGTCTTAGTTGAGATCAAGTACAAGCTACTGTTTTATTATTACAGAGAAAAAAGTAATCATTTTTAAAGATTTGGATTATTTGGATAAAATGGAGTCTATTGGAGGCAGCCTTTTTGTAATTTGGAACTTTCTGGGTAATGGGTTCCCAAGGCTAACCACTGTACACATAAAATAACATCTTTAACGGTGCCAACTACTTTGCATTCCCCAAACTGCTACTGTCATCCTTTTTCATGTTTAAAAATGTCCTTATTTCTGTTTGCAACCCACTGTATTAACAGGGTCACTACTTTTCATTTCTTTCTTGAGTCATCTCACCAAAAAATTCCTTCACTAAATATATTTAATTTCACTTCTCTCTCTCCCTTTGGTCCCTTTCTTCAGTAATGCACTTCTCAAATATCCATCCTTGCGTCTTCTGACTATTTTATGTGTAGCTATAAGATAAAATTTGTCATAACGAAGACATCATGCCTATGATTAAGGGAAGGTGTTCCCGAAACGCATAAGGCCTATGTACCTTTGCAGTACTCAACATTAAAAACTTGTTTTTTACAGGAGTGCCGTCCTCCTGTTCGTATATTTACTGTTGGCAGTGGGGACACTGCGGACTGAGCACCTGGCACTACAGAGGAGCAGCTAAGTGGTCGTGAGTTGAAGCGGTCCTAATCGTTTTTGATAAATAACACAGGTATGTGATCCGTTATCTGGAAACCCATTACCCAGAAAGCTCTGAATTATGGGATGGCCATCTCCCCTAGGGGCAAATTCACTAACCTCCGAAAATTCACCAGCGACTGCTTCGCTCACATCACAACAGGCGTAGATTAGACAGGACAACGCTGATTCACTAAAATACGAAGTTGCATCCATGGCACCGAACGCTGGCAAAGCTGCGCTATCGTTACTGCGGCAGTAGCGCTAGTGTTGCCTAATTTGCATACAGCGGGAAGTTAAAGTTGAATGGACGTATATGTTGCAGCAAATACATTACACTACACAAGCCCAGGAAACCTTAATAAAATAAAATAGAGCTGTTGTATAGCCCTACACATGAGCCCAGTGTATAGTTTACGTGCCATATGTTAGGAAATGTAGGGGGGAAGCCGTGTACCCCAGAAAAAATTTACGATGTTTTGCCCCTGAAAAATGAAAAGTCGCTAGTGTTTTTTGGGACTTAGAAAAAAAATGTTGAACTATTTTTTAAAGAAGTCCTATCTACTCTATTGCACTTCACCTGGTCTGAGGTGGCGAAGGCAAGTCTGGCGCAAGAGGTAACGTTCATTAAAATCCACATTTCGGTGAATTTGCGAAGTAACGCTCTTTTTCCCCGAGCGAAACTTCGCCTGGCGTAAGAGTGTGAAGTAGAGCTAGAGTCTATCAGCTTCACTTGCGAAGTTACGCCAGCAACCACGCTTGCGAATTTTCACCAGTGTTAGTGACTTCGCCCTAACTTTATTTTAATCAAATATGACTTTATTTTAATCAAATAATGCAGATTTTTAAAAAAAACTTCCCTTTTTCTCTGTAATAATAAAACAGTACCTTGTACTTGATCCAAACTAAGATATAATTAATCCTTATGGGAGGCAAAACCAGCATGTTGGGTTTATTTAATGTTTACATGAATTTCTAGTATAAAGATCCAAATTACAGAAAACACCAGGCCCCGAGTATTCTGGATAACAGGTTCCATACATGTACTGTATTGTTTAAAATTTCCATCAAGTTCAACAAATTTTGGTTTAATATTCACTGTATTTGAACAAAGTCTCTGCACAGAAATAATAATAACAATTATACTAAAGCTTAACCAAAAGCTTGCATTTTTGGCTATAGTATTCAGGCCCATCTCCCTTGCTACATTGCATGCATTTACACTGGTGAGTGAATGTATTATAGCATTTTACATTTTTACTTATAATCAATGGTAATTTTATATATCCATTAGATGTTCCTTGCACCAGCTATTGCCTTTAATTTTACTTGCGTTTGTTATACACACACCGTGATAGGGTCAACGATATAAAACTGTCAAATGAATTGAATTTACTGAATGTAATGACCACTTGAAAATATGCAGACCCTGTCCAGTAGAAGCTTGATCCTCAGTACAGGTATGGGATCCGTTATCTGAAAACCCATCATCCAGAAAGTTCCAAATTATGGAATGACTGTCTCCCATAGACTCTATTATAATCAAATAATCCACATTTTCAAAAATGATTTCCTTTTTCTCTGTAATAATAAAACAGTACCTTGTATTTGATCCCAACTAAGATATAATTCATCCTTATTAGAAGCAAAACCAGACTATCGGGTTTCTTAAACGTTTACATGATTTTCTAGTAGTCTTAAGGGGTTATTTATCAAGGTCCGAACTTTATCTCAGTTTTTCTAATATCCAACTCCGAGCAACTTCAAATTCCCAAATGTACCTTATTTATGAAGAAAAAAGCCCGAAAAAAAAGGGTCAAGCAAAACTCTGAAAACTTCTTAGCTTTCTAAGAAAACCCCAAATGGTTCGGAGTTTTCCAGAAAAACTATGATTTTTTTCTGAGTTTTCTGCACCGAAACCCTGAAATCATCGGATATCGGTACAGACATCAGCACAGACACTGGGACCTTCCCATTGACTTATAGGACCTTGAGAGCTTTTAGATGCTGGGGTTTCGGATTCCGAGTTTTTAAAACATCGGACTTTAATAAATCTCGAAAAATCTGTATTTTTTTTCTCCAAAAACTAAGAATTATTTAAGGTTCGGATATTAGGAGCTTGATAAATAATCCCCTTAAGGTGTGAAGATCCAAATTGCGGAAAGCCCCGTTATCCGGAAAGCCCCAGGTCCCGAGCATTCTGGATAAGTGGTCCCATACCTGTATAAAGATTACAGAATATTTTTTATTTACTGGCATGATAGTAAAATGATTGTAAAGAAGATTGTTGTTTCTTATCTTCTGGGGACTGGTATTATCAGCTTTCATGTAAAGAAAAGAATCTTATTTTCAGCTTTTTTGTTCCTCACTTGTTTACCACATTGGATGACACTAGTGTTAGGTCTTCACAACTGGAATTTTAATCTTGCCCTTTATCTGCAGTTTCTCAAATCAAATATCTATCCTCCTACCCTGATGACTTAGCTTTAAAGCATTGTCCTGCCAAGGTTAAAGAAGCAGCGTGCCAGCTGTATATAAATTTGATGTATACAACAGGCTATAATGTCATTCGAAGAGCAGCTTGGAGGAAATGCAAAGAATACTATTTGCAATGACCTTGAGGGCCTATAGATGATAGCATAATTCTATTATATATGTTAGGAGCCAATAGGGACCTACTTTATGATTAGCAACACATAATATTTATTTGAGGCAGTGAACAAAAACAAAGTTTGTTTCAGAAGAGAATATTTCTAGTACAGTGGATTTAGCCAACATCTGAAAGTGGTGCCAGTTTTATAGATAATTACTTGGACATCTTTGCAGATAAAAATGTATCTAATTATTTCTTATAGTAATTTACATAAACTGTAATTATTTTAGAGGCATGGAATTCCATGAATTCGCTGATCATTGCTTATAAGCCTTTCATTTTCTGACGGTTAATTCTCCGTCCCTGCAGGCACTAGCAGAGTGCTATACGATAGTATGTTTATACATTTTGGTTTTTATGTTTGCATGAAATCTCCCTTAAATTCCACCAAATTCTTACCTGTGTATAAATTTGTTGAGCCATATTTTTCAAGTCTATGCAGTAATCATCTCTGGACCATTATAACTAGTTCCTACATACTAGGGCCTGTTCACTTACCAAGGTGCATTGAGCAAAGTGCAATTTCAAGTACAATCACAATGTTTTTTTCCCAAAAATTCTGCATTTTTCCAGGGAATTTTGGTATCATTGAAGATGCAAACAGGTAGTTCTCTTGACTCAATTGTGGCTACCACAGCTTCAGGGATTCTTGACTAGGACTGAGACAAGGGAGGGCAAGTGCAAGGAAGAGATGGAGCTAGGTTCAAGCCATGGTACTCAAGCTTTTTGGCCAATTCTCAAGAAAGTAATTGAGGTAGGAGTTGGGGTGAAATAGGGTACAGCTGGCTGGCTGACCATAACTGATCTTTAAAGCTGCTCGTTTGATAGTAGATATCCAACACAACACATGAAAAGGAGAATAAATGGTAAACAAGCATTTGCCAGCTGCTCTCCTGACCCAGCGGTTAAGGTTAACAGCCAGTTACCAGGAGGATCCTGTTTTAACTCTCAGTGGAACCTAACATTATCTCCCTCCTCACAAGGCACATTCCAGGCACCCAACAGACCATATTGCTCTTTGGAATCTACAGCAGAGGCAAAAGGATTAGTAGTAGACCAAGGTACTGATAGGGTCACGAGCAAAGGCACCCTCGTGGGTGCCCGAGTTTCAGCCAGGGTCAGGGGCAGAGTCATCCTTGTGGGTGCCCAAGTGTCAGGTAAGGGTACAGTCAGAGCTCCCTGTGCATAGCCAGGTTATTGAGGGGCCCCCAGTGTCACGAAAGACAATTGCCTGACAAGCCCCAAGCCTTGGGCAAGCAAGACAAGGCTGAGGTCAGGCAGCTGGCACATGACAGCGCAGACTGTTGGGGGGGAGACGGCACAGGAACAGAACAGGGTAGCTGCTTGTGGCCAAGCCGCTGGAGGACTGGCAAAGGACAATGGATGGAAAAGCCCGCAGATGACCAAGCTGTCTGAGCACTGGCACCTGAAAAATCCGAACCAGAGAAGATACTGGAGGCTGGGCAGCCGGCCCTGGATGCTCTCCAGAGAATAAATTTGCTGCAACCAATCTTTGGTAAAATGTGCGTTCAAAAGGAACAAAAATACACATAGATCCTGTAAGATCCATCAGTTGCCTGCTCTGCCCAGTCTCGAGATATTCCTTCCAGCAAAAATAAAATAATGAGAAAGTTCTTTGCACGAGAGCAGGGAATCTGGATAAGTGTCTTCCATTAAACCTCTTTCATGAGGCAAGCCAGCTATTCTGCTGGATCTCCCAGAGGTACCTAACACACAATTGCATTTGTTTCACCAAAATGAATGCAAGTACACATGCGTTTCATTGCAATTGCATGTAAGTCCACCTACCATCCTTTGCAAGTGATATCTGTGACCAATTCTTTCAGTATGCTGTACCTATTGACGCCTGGTCGTGCATGGAACCCTGGAGCAACCGTCTTGTCTTGTCTGTAGCATCAGGGTTCTCCTATGTCAATAGACACAGCAACATGCCAATTTGATACATAAGGCAGAAGGTACTGAGAGGTGCCAAATGCAACTATACAGAAGTGCAAGGAGCACATTTTGATACATGTACCTAATGAAAGTGGTTTCACATGCAACTTACTGAGGGGAAATTATGGAGGCCACAATTGTGTTTGCAGATGTAAATGAGTCATACTATGTCACAAACCATGTTAAATGAGTCTGACAAGATTTTATTTTATATTTAATTGTCCATTAAATGATGCTGTTTATTTTTATTGATGCTGTCCAGTATTGTCAGCATGTTGGGTAACTCTCTGAAGTCATACCGAGGGGTTCATCTCTTTCTAAAAGGTGGTACCACATCCACTTTGTGCTAATCAATGACTTTCGGAATTGTGAAATTTTGATGATGATAAAACAATGTATATAAACTGGTGCACAGATAAATATTTCATTGGTTGAACAATAATATTGACGATCTAGTAGTGTTGCAGCTGTGTGAAGATTTATATTGTCCAAGAAGGGTCTGTCTGCTCCCAGGCTAGAAGAGACCTCAAATAATACTGAACCATGCTAGATAAACTGCCTCCAAAATGACTAACCTAAAACCATTGCCTGGTTGCTAGCCTAATTAAAACCCTAGTAACCAGATAGGTGCTTAAATTCCAAACTGAAGAGCTAAATAATTAAAATAAAAATAATAAAAAAGGAATACTAAAAAAATCAGAAGTGTACGCTTTACAACATATTAAAGGTTAATTTTAAGGCAAACAACCTATTTAAGGTATGATTACTGATCCGGCTACAAGATAACTCAAGGTTACAAGCCAAATTCATAGGAAAAGTGTATCCCCTAACAAATGACACTTTGGTAGTCTCACAGTTGTTCTGATGCTTACTTTCCCCCAGAAAGAATCTTAGTTTCAGTGAGTCATTTACCAAGAGGGACAAAAAGATATAGGATGTGAAATGACATTCTGCTTCTCTGATGTGCTTCCTACTAGTTTATACTATATATCCCACATGGAGCATAAATTCTGCCTGACTCTCGGATATCTGTCTAAGAAAGGAGAGCAGGCAGAAGGCTATCTATCATTTAGGCTTTTATCACCCTCAAACAGAGCTAGTATTTCCTAATGCTTCTGTTCTGAATGAGGAGTTTCTCTGCTAAGAAGCAATTTTACTTTTGTGAGGGACAGCACATGAAATAATGGAGTACACCGACTAATATATGTGCCATTTCAGTGTATGGTAGAGAATGGCATTTTTACTTTCCTACCTTTCTGGGGGAAAAAAAAAAAGAAAGAAGCTTATACTTAAATCACAAACATCCTCTCACATGGACGTATGTGAATCCCAAGAGTGCCTTTATGCAGAAGTATCTGTACTATTAGAGAGGCTGAAAATAGAGCTCTAGAGGATTTCTGCAGAATCCCTTTCTTAAACACACGAAAAGTAAAAAACGAATTCAAATGCAGAGGCTGTAAAAAAAAAAATCATCTTAAAATTAATATAAGGAAAACAGCGTGGAAAGTAACAAGCTGAACTTCTGGGGACTACAAGAAAGTTAATCTTATCAATTATTAACATAGAGCTAACACATTCCACTGCACTGTATATACACAGTGACCAAACACTGCTAACTGACGGATGTTCAGTTTTCTGCAAGGCAGTATGGGACCACGGGAAGCGGTGTGCTCATTTTGCTTTTTTAATTAGCTCTATGCACTTAATTGCTTTAACGGGATAGTATTATCACATATTAGCCACCTTTATAACTCCCTCCTGCGGTTAACAAAGTTTACAAAAGTATAAAGTTGATCTGATTTGTTTAAAGTGGTTCTTCAAGGAGAACTAAAGCTTAACTAAAGAAGTAGGCTAGAAATGTCTTACATGATGTTTTGGGCTTCTGTACCAGCCCAAGGCAACCACATACCTTTAGCAGTAAAGATCTGTGTCTCCAAAGATGCCCCAGTAGCTCCCCATCTTTTTTCTGCTGATTCACTGCACATGCTCTGTGCTGCTGTGTCTTACTGAGCTTAGGGACCCACTCAAAGAGAGTTATTTACTAAAATCCAAATTTATCTTATTATTTAAACAAAAAAAAACCATGACAAACTCTCATAACCAATTTTACCTTATTTATTACTAAAAAAGCTTGATTTAATCTGTTCAGTGAAAAAACTTGATAAAATCGAGCGACAACCCGAATCGTAGGATTTTTTCAGAGTTATTTTCCAGAATTTTTCTGAAATTTGTCTGAAAGGTCGGAAATGGTTGGATTTTCAGGCTAATACCAGTGCAAAACATAGAAACTTCAAAATAGTATAGGGACCTCTCCCCAAGGCTGGAATTAGGGGTAGGCAGAGTTGGCACATGCCTAGGGCACAAAGCTGGAGGGGGAGCCAGGCACGCATCGTCACTGCCTCCTACCCCTAGTCAGGTCCCCTCTCTGCACTCTGGCCAGTGCCCGTGTCCATTTTGTGCATGCGCACGTTTTGACACATGCGTGTCTTTTTGCCCGCACATGTTTGCACACGCACATGTCTATTAGGCGCTGCCACTGACTAGGTTTCCTAGGTTGCCTGGCACTGCCTCTGCCGTTAACGTATACACAACCTCAGCGGGTCTGAGATGGTGGAATTTCGGATTCAGGCTTTTTGCTGCATGGGGCTTTTATAAATCTCAAAAAATTTGAGTTTTTTTTTTAAAAAAAAAAATCCTGGAAAATTCAAGTTTTGCCCCAAAAAGAGTTTAGTAACCACCAAAATATACAGTACACATAGAATAGAAATGTCACAGCAACCAGTACAACTAGCATCAGAATTTAATAATCAGCCTTGGAGCATCAGCTTATGTGACAGGACAATTTCGTTTTCTGCTTGATGATTTGCAACAACTCCTAAGCTTAGCTTCTCAACAGCTGCTCAGAGCCCACTGACATGTGAGTGTCACAGACACTTTCCAAGATGGTGACCCCTGTGACAAGTTTGAAGTGCTGGATCATGCTGCTATTGAGAATCTGGAACTTTGGGCTGGTGCAATAAGTTCAGTATATAAACTAGGGCATTTCTAGCCATATTCATATTTAGGGTTTAGTTCTCCTTTAAAAAGAAAAAATCCTCAAATAGGGCTTCATACACATTGCATTCAGGATTCATCTATTAATGCACATTTGCTGTGCAGTCCAGTGCTTTCACTGTATGGCATTTCATGAATTAATTGCTCTCGTGTGTCTGTACCTATGGGAGCAGAGATCAACGCTAAGCACATTAACAATTTCATAAGACCAATTTTTAACGCATTCATCATTTATGTCCACTGGGTAACATGACATCCATTTACTCATGCGTTGCCATGCATTGTGGTTCTGTGACCCTCACACTACAGCAATGTATGAATTGATTGCTTTTATATTTTTCCATTGGTTCGGTGCATGCATACATAAGCATCCTGCTGCTGTGTGTAAGAAGACTAATACTATCTCAGAGGATTACTATTGATATAGAATACAATTCTGTATATGCAGATTTCCCGCAGGAGCCCCCCTGACTTGGATGGATTTTGTTCTCAAGCTAGCCTTGCTCACTAGTACCCTGGCCTTGAGGCAGAGCCACCTGCCTGGCTGTAAGATCATTCTTTGTTTTTCTGTGCTGTAGAGTGATATGTCTATGCTCTCACACCGCTAACTCCCTTTTACTCCTGTACAGTATGTTTTCATTTCATACGTTTCAAAATCTATAAAAATTTGTGATTCATGCTTTTGACTCCACGGAGCTTGTGTCAAATAAACTTTGTCTTTCACCTCTAGTGGTCTCTAGTGATGGGCGAATTTGCGACTTTTCGCTTCTCCATAAAATTCGCAAATTTCGCGCGAAATTCACAAAACGGCGAAAAATTAGCAAAACGGCGCCGGTGTCTCGTTTTTGACGCCGGCGCCCGTTTTTGACACCGGCGCCCGTTTGTAACGTCGCTGCACGTTTTTGACGCCGGCGTCCATTTTTTTTAAAAAAAAAAACATTTTGACGGCGGCAAATGTTTGACGCTAATTTTCGCGGGCGTTTCGTGAATTTATTCACTGGTGGCGAATCGCACAAATTTGCTGCAAATTCGCGCCTGGCGAATAAATTCGCCCATCACTAGTGGTCTCCCATTCCTGAAATTCCACAACACCATTATCATATTATTGATGTAAACCCTGGGCAGACTAATTTTTTGCCCAGTGATAACATCAACTTTTATGCATTTATTGTTATGTTGTTGTTACGAAATGGAAGGTTCCAACTGTGAGCCCAGGTGGACCCAATGGCGGGGAGCAAAGTCACAGGATGCGACTGGTGGAGGGGAGACTAATCGCCACCAATTAATACACAATCCTGGAACTGGTAAGTATTGGAGCACTACAACTACAGGTAGTAATAGCGCAGCGGCGAGGAGTCTCAAAGGCTTCCTTGCAGGGAACAGGGCCGGATTAACATAGTGGGTGCAACTAGGCGCACTGCTGTTCGTCATCCCTGTGCCCTCCCCTTTATTCTGCCAAATGTTTGTCATCAGGACCAGAGCACTGCAGGCACACAGGAAATGTAAAAAACTATTGTATCTCCTGCACATCCCCAGTGTTTCTGTGGGTGTGGTTGGGCAGCATGCCGTCCCCTATAATTCTGCGACCCTAGGCCCGGGCCTTGGTGGCCTTTCCACAAATCCAGGCCTGGCAGGGAAGTGCTACTATTTCTTAAGACGGAGAAGTAAATAATCAGTCTCCTTTTTCTCTGTAATATTAAAGCAGTGACTTGTACTTGCTCTGAGCTAAGATATAATTAATCCTTATTGGAGGCAAAGCCAGCATATTGGGTTTATTTAATATTTAAATTATTTTTTTTAGTAGACTTAAGGTATAAAGATCCAAATTACAGAAAAAAACATTTGTCAACAATGTTGACACCAGTTTCCAGATAAAGGATACTATATTTATATATTAAAGGAAAACTATACCCCCAAAATGAACACTTAAGCAACAGATAGCTCATATCATATTAAGTGGCATATTAAAGAATCTTACCAAACTGGAATATATATTTAAGTAAATATTGCCCTTTTACATCTCTTGCCTTGAGCCACCATTTCGTGATGGTCTGTGTGCTGCCTCAGAGATCACCTGACCAGAAATACTTCAACTCTAACTGTAACAGGAAGAAGTGTGGAAGCAAAAGACACAACTCTGTCAGTTAATTGGCTCATGTGACCTCACATGTATGGTTTGTTGGTATGTTTGTGAGTACAGTGAATCCTACAATCCCAGGGGGTGGCCCTTATTTTTTAAAATGGCAATATTCAATTTATGATTACCCAATGGCACATACTACTAGAAAAGTATATTATTATGAAAATGGTTTATTTGCATAAAGCAGGATTTTACATATGAGATTTTTTATGCAATATCTTTTTATAGAGACCTACATCATTAGGGGGGTATAGTTTTCCTTTAAGACACTAGGGCTGATTTATTAAAACAGGCGCTTAATTGTGCCAGATCAATAATAATTTTAATTTTCTGAATTGACAAAGACTGATTAGAAGCTACTGGAAACAGTTATGGTGCAAATAAACACCTTTGTTAGAAAATCATCCCATTTACATTTGTTCTTTTTGATGTTTCCTTTACTTCAGTAGCTTAATGTACATTATTGCTTGAAGTAATTAGTAGAAGCTACTGCTGACTTGGTCTCCCCCATCTGGACAGTGTTATTAGACAGCATCTACATGCACCTTGATAGGGGTATTTTCTGAGAGGTCAACAAAACTGCCTAATTATGTTAGTTCATGCATGGCCACATTTCCAGTGGATGCTGTAAGGATTTGAAGACAATTTATAGGTAACAAACAATCTCTACTAGTGCAATAGACAATAATTATCCTGGAGAATGTTCAAATGCAAGTCACTTTTTTGGGTATCATTTACAGATTTCAGAGTTCATTCTAGTAAATAAAATATACACTATCTACATATGTCTTCTGGATATTTACAAAGCCACATAGGTGGACCAATAATCTGACGTGCAACACAGATCCATATGTGCTAATAATTGATCAGTGTCTGCTAATGTTTAAATAACAAGTCTGTTCAGGAAGCTGAAGGACAGATTTTACAAGTTATAATTTATGGAGGCATGTCTATTCCCATGGCCTATGTAGTGTTTCAAAACCACAGCTCTCATCTTTCATGTCCAGAGATAATTAGCATTAAAGTTCACCAAATGCTAGACGAGCAGCTGATCAACTCCAGAAAGTAGGTTATCATGGGGGTGCTTCTAGCAGCTGATCAATGCTACAGCTTGGGTAAAAAAGATCACTGGCAATTTTCTTTTGTTTAGAAACTGTAGCCTAATATTGCTTCTAGCTGCCTTTGTGAAGGATTCTTAGGTGGGATTCTAAAGCTCCCTGCCTTCCTCACTAGAGCTCTTGAGTTACAACTTACTGAAGTCACACTATTTTGTTGGGGGATTAAAAAGTATAAATGCGCTACAGATTTAGAATACCAACAGTCAGTAGTAGAACTCACATACAATGAGCTCCCTTGACATGACACATGATCTTACATATTTTGGCTAAAGTGTTATAATTATTATTAACAAAGAACAGTAACGTCAAAAAATAAAAGTGTTTTAAAGTAATGAAAATATAATGCAGTGTTGCCCTGCACTGGTAAAACTGCTGTGTTTGCTTTAGAAACACTACTATTGTTGATATAAATAAACTGCTGTGTAGCAATGGGGGCAGCCATTCAAAGGATAAAAGGCTCAGGTTACACAGCAGATAGCAAATAAGCTCTGTCTGTCTAATGGTGTTATCTGTTATCCATTAGTTAACCTGTGCCATATAGCCGTTTTTCAATTTCCGCCATTGCTCCACAGCAGCTTGTTTATATGAATTATAGTAGTGTTTCTGAAGCAAACATCAGTTTTACCAGTGCAGGGCAACAGTACATGATATTTTCATTACTTTAAAACATTTAAATTTTTTGGTGTTACTGTTCCTTTAATCAGGAAGCTCTCGACAACACACCAGTTTCATGAAATTCTAGAAGAGGTAATACAATTAAAATATTAGAAGAGTGCAATAAATGTGTTAACCATAAACTTAAATAAAAAAAAAAACATCCATGGATTAGCTAATAGAAACAACAAAAAAGGGCCGATATTATTATTATTATTATTATTATTATTATTAAACTGCAACTCTGAAAAAATCCAAATAAAAAAAATTTAAAAAAGTTGCAGAAAAATAAGCTTTTCAGTGATCTGTTACGCGACAATTCAGAATCCTAAAATACTCCAGCTAATACCTGTCAAA
Organism: Xenopus petersii; assembly: GCA_038501925.1. NCBI lineage: Eukaryota > Metazoa > Chordata > Amphibia > Anura > Pipidae > Xenopus > Xenopus petersii. The sequence continues at coordinate 34,990,563 of CM076684.1, read as the reverse complement.
ATCATAGAATTCAATGGCAGATGTCCCTTTTACAACTGGAAGATGTTTCTTTGATATGTGGTTTTAGAGGTTTTCAGGTGTTTTTGACACTGGCTTTTGTGTGACAATATGAATATTTCCAAGCACCTTGTTTCATGTCTCTAGCTTCATATAACCTAAAGGGCATCTGACGGTGAAAATATTAGCTGGCAATAATTGGCATAATAGGTTGTGCCAAGATCATAAGTGGAGAACTATCAGACAGTAAGTCTGAAATCCAAAGCAGAGGAGTTCCTTCAAGGTGTATGAATACATTTCTTTTGGGTCCACCATAGATACACACCACATACATTTAGGGGAAATAAATTCACAAATGCACTCTTGGGCAATCCAGTTGTACTTTATACAATCAGTAGTTTACTCCAAAGCAAATTATTTTATAAAATGAAAAACGTAGAAATTTGTCCATGGTTAAGGAGCTGGCTGGCGGTCAGAGAGCAAAGGTATGCTGTAAATGTATCATTTTTAATTGGGCTATGTCTACTGGAGCAACTTGAAAGTGGTGTAGGAAACAAACTGGTGAATAAGTAGTGGTAAGGGTGGGTTAATTAGTGAGAAGGTCCATAGATGATAACCCAGAATAACTGGCCTTTTTTAAGTAAAGTAGTGGCAGGGCTGTAGCATTAAAAAAAGCAGAAATATAGGGAGATGCAAAAGTTCAACTTGGCAGTCTTTTGAAATAAGTAGCCATGTTTTAAGGCCAGATTTTTACACTTAAAACAATTACTTATTTGTAAAGTTATTTCAAAGACAAACAGAAGAATGTATCTCAAAACATACTTTTATTATAAAAGATATTAGTGGTTTATTTTTTTTTTTACCAAGTTCTCCAACTGCTTTTCGTGATCAACAGCTAGTACTTTCCCCCAAGATGCAATTACAATTAGTGATATTTGCCAGCATTGATAATTTCTTTGAAAGAAAAAAAACCTTTCACTCACAGAAAACAACTGAAACATACAACTGAAATATACATTTTGCATCTTAGAGTTTGCAAATGAAACTCTACACACTTTTAAAGTTAAAATATAAAACATTACATAGAGACATTCTAATAAATTTGCTCTAGTGTCTTTTCCTATCCTCATTATGGAATAGGGGCTATAATTAAGATTCATTGCATTTCCTCTGATGTTGCTGTTTGGGAGAGTTCTAGCCTAGCTGGGTGATACCTGACTACAGACTATCCCTTCATACTCTGCTCCACTGCCTAGCTTAGTTCTTCCATTGCAACACCTTATGACCTATGCAGTCCTCATTCAGTCAGTTCTAACCAGCACTCTGATCCGTGGCAGTCTCTTCTTTTACATACATGTTGCCCTTTGAGAAATTGGATATGCTCCTTGGCATTACTCTCCTGCACCTCTATATTCTCCATTAAACACAAACTACAAGTAACTCATGTACAATGTGCCATTTAATATGTTTATATTCAGATAACCAACGAGAACTGGAGTAGATCCATAATATCACTGAGAGTGGACAGCAGATCACTGTAAAATGATCTGGAAAAAATCAGTGGGATGGCCATGTTGACTAATAGTAAGAAATTAAAGGGGAGCTATTGCGAAATTGAAAATGTAATATACGATTTATCAAACTGAAACAAGAAACTTTCTAAATACAAAAAATTCTATACTGTTTCTGAAATATTCAAGTTCATCTTCACTATCCCTCTATCAGCATCTGATTCTCTTCATTCTCTGTTCATGCAGCAGTTGGGTGTCAGATATTCATTTACAGTTAGATCCAATATATAGAGGGGCTCCTTTTGCCTAGAAGATGTATTAGAGCTCACTCTATTAAAATCACCAGAAATCATGTCTCTCTACATGCAGTATTTGTGCAAAAGGCAGTTATTTTGTTAGATGTTGTTTGTACTGGAATTAGTTATTTGATTGAGCTCTTATATATCTGCTAGGAAAGAAATCCCCCCCCCCATAAGATATATTGGCTCTAACTGTCAATGACTATCTGACTCCCAACTGCTGCATGAAGACAGAATGAAGAGAAACAGAAGGTGAGGGAGGGATAGTGAAATTAAACTTGATTATTTCAGAAATGATGCAGACTATTTAATTGATTGTATTTGCAAAGTTTCTTATTTTAGTATGCTGAAGCATATATACAAATTTAATTTTCACAATAGTTCCCCTTTAAGCAAAACTCATCAGGCATGAAGAACTCACACCTGTATAAAATGACACTTTTATTGAAGACCCAACAATGTACATGCGTATTATCAGCTTCCCGAATTGAGATATTTATTGCATATTTCTGTCTCTGGGTACGATATTTAAACCATTTAAAGAGTGAATTTGTTTCATTATTAGTATTAGTTTCCTGTTTAGCCTTTTACTGGTGGAAGCGCGTGGAAAGACTGCACGGGCAATTAAAAAGACATGTTCTGATCAGACATTACTTACGGCCCTAAGTCTGCCGCTCTAGAATATAAGCTAGTTAACATTCTGAAAGGCATTGCAGAAATAAAAGCAGTAAAGTGATTCACGCAGCAGTTACTTTCTGAAACGTTATAAAATGCAAATATTTTTAGATCACATACATGTCTCACATTCAGTCAATATTATTCCCCAAACAAGTTCTGCATCTTAATACTAAACTTAATGAACTCGGCTGCTTCTACATATTATATGCTTCCAAAGGCTGCTACCCACATATTTATTTAACAACATTCTTTGCTCGGCCCTAATCCTTGGGCTATATAAATATTTTTAATGTTTTGTGAAAAAAATATGTTATTTAAATACTACCTCCCAGCTATAAATGTAATCATTTTATGCCCATATGAGTCAGATAAGAGATTTCAGCCCCTTAATAAGCTTTAAGCAGGTTCAGATAAATAGAGAAATTTCAATTCTCAATGTGTTTAATGCCATGTAACAGAATGACCTGCATTCAGCACTGTAGAGACAGTATAATTTTGCCAGTTGGAGCCTCCAGTGAATTAACTCCAGTGGATATTTTATGTTCTGCTCAAAGATTTTTTTTGGGAAGTTCGCTCAAGCGCATACTAGGATGAAATAATGTATTTTGCTGAATAATTCCAGTCTGTTAAACATAAGGAAGTCTTGGGTTGACTTCTTAATAAGCCTTTAAATTTTCACATGAAAAATAGTATATATTACTAGATGAGGTACCCAGGTTTGCGCAGGATATTTGATCTTAAATACAAATATATATCATTGGTCAGATGGATAGGCCAGTGATTTCAGGTTAACAGGATAGGAGACTGTGCTGTTCAGCAATTTAAAAAAAAACCCCCACTGAACAGCGGTTAAAGTGCCTGGGTATATATATATATATATATATAGTAGAGGGAATACCGGCACTCACGATAATGCAGTCTAAGGTACCTGGGTGCAATCCTTGGTGTCGATACAGAAGAATCTTGGAATGAAGCAGCACTCGCAGGTCTTATGGTGAAATAAAGAGATTTTATTGTGGGTGCAACAGAAACTGTGACTAACTTTTTGACTAAAAAACAGCATATATATATATATATATGTATATATATATATATATATATATATATATATATATATATATAGTCAGAGGGCTTAGTCCTCCCTCGCCATAAGCTTTTAAGTGAGAGAGAGATTGCCTTGACCACAGCATTGGTTCTACAGGCTTAATCCTTCCGTTTGTGGCTTTAAAAGAGAGAGACTGCCCAAACCATCACCTATTTTAAAAGGCATGGGACCAAAATTTAAAGGGACGGGTGTGGGGGTCAGCGCCGGATTTCAATGTGCGGCGCCCCTAGGCCGCGCGGTCCGACCAGGCGGCCGCGCGGTCCTAGCGCCCACCTCACCTCCCTTTCCCAGCGCGCCGGCGTTTTTTCGCCGGCGCAGCTGCTGTAATTGAATGGGGACGCACGCGTCCCCATAGTGCGGCTGGGCGGCATGCCGCCCCTATTTTTTTGCCGCCCTAGGCCCGGGCCTATGCGGCCTTGCCGCAAATCCGGGCCTGGTGGGGGTGCTGCAACCACATGGAAGGTTGGCCTGCAGCATGACTGCTAAACTTCCAGCAGAATAACTCTGCTACAATACAAAATACAAAAATGTGGGGGATGTGGGAGCACTCCAAGGCTAAGTAAAAATATATTTCAATACTACTAGTAATCTGGCCAAATTAACTACAAACACAAAGAAAAAAGGGAGATTGATCAATGCACATTCCCTGGTTCCCTGTCTCATAAGTAATCTAGTATATATGCAAGTGCATGTATTTACAAAAACAGGGGTTATTGGTTACAAAGTTATGATCATAAAATTGGTAAGCCACCATACCACATCAACGTAATCCCCACTGACATTTGTTTCAGTCAGAGGGCTTAGTCCTCCCCCACCATTAGCTTTTAAGAGAGAGAGATTACCTAGAGTAATTGGAACACGCTAAGGGAAAGCCCCTGTTAGTATTGGACTTCACAGTTACTGATGGCAGCCCTGAGTTTTCCAATAATATGGTATGGCACACTCTCTTTAGTCAGATGGGAAGATATATGATGGTTTAAGGCAAGTTTTCTTTGAGAACATCCTCTATAGATAATAAAACACCTTTCCTGGCACTGCATCTTGGCTGCAGCAATAGGGAAACCCTTTTTGCCACTTCTATAGACCTTTATATACTCCTGTTTTTGACCAGGCCATAAAAAAGAATTTGGCCACGAGGTAAAGATAACAGCATTTGATTGTACATACTGTATTTAGGGTAGTCGCTCAAAAGTAGGTGCATTTGATAAAGGTAAGACAGAAGGGCAAAAGGTAAAACCCTCCCAAGTTTTTTTTTAAAGCCTGTACATAGAGGTATTATATTGTCTGGAACCACAAAGTAAACATAAATAAGCAAGGAGGTGGTTTAATGCTTCTAAATCAGTGTCTCTAAAAGCAAATAAAATATAAACTCACTGTACGGCACATATACTCCTTATTTATGCATTCATCAGATTTTTCCGCAACTGAATTTGCCCCATTTCACTAGGACCTGCCTGTAAAAGATAAAAGTGATTGTTTTGATACATTTGCAGTTTTATATACTTTTTTTGGCTTTGAAAATAAAGCTGACCCAGGGAAAGTCTCATTTGAGACAAAAAAAGCACTATATGTTTTGTTGTGATAATCCTTGACTGACAGCATTATACATCTCCTGAATTACAAGAATTAGATAGAAGATTTGAATTGTTTACAGCATACATTAAAGATTATGCAAAATCACTTAAGGACACCACTCTGGGAAGTGTAACATTAATCTAGACATATTAAATCATGAGCCATAAAGATGCATTCCTAGTTATAAATGAGAACATTGATTAAAAATGATTAATACCAAATATAGTGAATAAATGCAAAGCATTGGTGATAGTCGTGGAAATGCTCATTCTTCTTTGTTTATAGACCAGTGAATGGGTGGATTACAAGTCAGTATGGCAATAAGAAAGAGAGCACATCACCAGTGATGTACAAAGTTGCAGGTGGGCTTGAGCTATGTCTAGAAAGGTAATAGGATAAAATTGGCTCATTTCTAAGCACTTTGTAAATTTGGAACTGGGCAGTAACTCATGGGAACCAATAAATGTTTGCTTTCATTGTTCAACCCTTTGAACAAAATCAATAACTGATAGGTTAATATGGGTTACTACCCACCTGAAAACTTAATGTTATAAATGGGACACAATGTCCATATTATGGAGCAACAATGCTAAGGGAAAGCCAGAAAATAACTCAAAACCAAGGCAGGGTCAGAGCTGATACATCAAAGCACACAAATCAGAAGACAGATGGATTTGCCAGGAGAAGGCAGGTTTGAGAACCAAAGCCAAATTGCTATTCAAGAGCAGAGCCCAGAATGTAGCCAGATCAAGACAGGAGAAACAGTTCAGAATAATTTCAGAGGCTATGATTTAACTGGAAATCTCAAGAATCAAGCAACCTCAGAAATAGAGGAATGGGATGAGTAAGAACCAGGTTCTGGACTGGATTCCTAATACAATGATGACCAAATTACTGCACTCCTCCTTTTGTTAGACATCATCCTTCCAGTTTTACAAAATCTAAATTGCTAATGAAACGCTTTTACATTGAGCACAACTTTCTAATGTTAAATATGCCCAGGGCATAGTGTGCAAGTTGAATTTCCTTACTGTTGATTTGGAACTGGTAGACCCTTCTGCTGCCTTCATCCCACCACTCTGATGTTACATCCTTGTTTCAGGGCAAGCAAAAGGTATGGAATAATGTTGCAGGTAATCCTGTTGTGGGTACATTGTTCGTAGCAGGGTCAAATACAGCTAGCGGGTTCAAATACAGGTTATGGGTCATGTCTGTAGGTTGATTAATTTAGACTTTGCAAGATATATTGTCCGATCTGTTCATTGTCGCTCCACAGATGAAATAAGGAGTTCATTTTGCATTTCTGCTTGTAAATCAGTTTGTCTTTTGTTCGCAAAAGCAAAAACAGAGCCAGGGCTCCAGTTGTTCTTCTGCTTTTTCTGTTATAACCTCACAGTAGGCTTCTCTAGAATGGCAGTTACTTGTCTTCCAGTATTTGAATTGCATTTTTAAGTTCCTGCTGCAAGGAGAGCTATATTACAGCATCGACACTAAGGCGAATGGCCAAGTACATCATTAAAGGAGAACTAAACCCCCAAATGAATGAAAACCCCTACCACCTACCCTCCATAGTCCCCCCTCCCTGTTGGGTGAATACCTGTAAATGCCCCAAAGTGTATAATTACCCCTCAATGCAAAGTCAGTGCAGTGGAGCTCATGTGCACCATCTTCACCGCTTTGGGAATCTGTGGGTCCCTTCTGCAATTTCAGTGTCTGTCGGTGCATGTGCAGTTCTTCAGGAGTTGGGACCGGAAAATTGCTACAAATGCGAATGCGCCAATGCGCTGCTTACTTACTGAAGACTCCGGAAGCGGTGAAGATGGCTCTCATGAGCTCTGCTGCGCTGACTCGGCATTGAGAGGTAATTAAAGACTAAGGGGCATTTACAGGTATTAACAGCTGTGCGGGGGGGGCAGGGAGGGCAGGTTTTCATTAGTTTGGGGGTTTAGTTCTCCTTGAAGGAGATTAAGGAATGATGGGACCAGTATAGGGATGCAGTTTAAGGTGCAGTCAACCCAACTATTAAAAGTTGGATTGGCCAAATGGTCTGTTGTCCCTTCCTCAAAGGCCAGATGTCCTCTCTGCAATATTCTTCTTTAAGGGCATACCACTCCCATAAAACCGTGGACCTCAAGTTTTGTTGCTAGCAAATTAGTGTAGTTTTTATTTTGGTTTATTAATAAATGAATTAACATTTTATAAGGAGTGAAATGTAAATAATGATACCGAATGACACTTCTTATTTGTCTTTCACTCTTTATCTCTCCTTCACAGAAAGTGCCAACAGACAAACAAATTCCTCCACCTTAGAATTCTACAGCGAGGAGGATAGTTATGTTTGGTCGTAAAGTCTCTCTTGCAGCTAATGAAAGAACAGCCCCCGAGTCAATGCTTTGAACTTAATTTAATCATAGAATAAATAAAAGAACTTCTAGAAAAAAAAAATAAAAAGCACGCCTTTCAGTGTTTAATGTATGGGTACAGAGGAGCAAGAAAAGCCAGGTAATAGTGAGGCTGTCCAATAAAGTGATACACATTTCCCGTAAACGTCTGCATGGACATTGCTGAGCAATATATCGCAGTCTCTCCTGTCAGGTTCATTATTTATAGATGATAACATATGAAAGTAAAAAGTATCCCTTGACATTTACCATCTATCGGATGGCAAAAACTTCCCCATAGAAAGACTGCAATTATTCTCTGTTGTTCCGAGGCTTCTAACATATTTTGCAGGGAGGCAGACATTCATTATTAGGTCTTCTAGAACCCTCTCATACAATTAATATTGATGTGCTTAATCCAAAACTACTGGAGCACTCTGTATATCCACTTCCGGTTCCATTTATTTGCACATGTGAACACAAGGACCAAATAAATAAAGTAGGAACTGTCAGCATGGGGCACACAAGGAGTACTTCTGATGTTTAAGTTACTAAATAGGTGAAGGTTGCTTTGTTTTTTAATATGCTCTCTTAGAAGTTATATAATTCAGCTTTAGCACTCTTCCATGGCCTAATTAGCAGAAAGGACATGTAGTTCCTTTCTAACCCCAGTGTGTGATCTAACCACACTAGCAATATTAAACACTGTAGGGTGTATTTATTAAAAGTAGCACAGTGTATTTATTTGCAAACAAGGAACTGAAAGCAGCAGCAGCTTAAAGGACACAGCTTGGTGACCCACTTGCAAAGAGGGAATACTTACTTTCCAGAATGGGTCCCTTTAAGTTACATTAACTTATGCTAATTTCTTCTGGGTGTCAGTTTTATTTTTTATAATGATTTAAAGGGAAAGACTAAGACCATAATAACTTATTAATTAATAATATTGACCTGTAACAGTATCTGAAAGTTTCTTTGCCTTATTCATTTGGGTCAGTATTAATTTCATCACCATGATTCACTCACTTTAGTTAATTCTCTGGTTGTGGCCAATACCAATGGAGCGATACTGTGTCCCACTCTGGTTGCTTGGCATCTGCACTCTTTGATTTTCATGCCACCAAGAGATTAAAAAGACTCTAATTTTTCTTTCTTATAGCAGCTTTCTTTGCGATTGTTCACTGTTATTTTTATTTGCATCTACCCATTGGTGTATGGGTGTAAACTGGAACCTCAAATAACTGATGCCAGTACAAACAAGATCTAACAAAATAACTGCCTTTTGTACAAATCTTGCATATAGAGAGACGCAATGTCTGGTGATTTTAATAGAGTGAGCTCTAATACATCTTCTAGGCAAAATGAACCCCCCTAAAAGTTATATTGGATCTAACTGCCAATGAATATCTGACTTTCAACTCCTGTATAAAGAGAGAATGAAAAGAAACAGATGCTAAGAGAGGGATAGTGAAGATAAAATTGATTATTTCAGAAACAGTACAGAATTTTTAATTGATTATATTTAAACACTTCTTATTTCAGTATGCTGAAGCTTATATTTAATTTTCACGATAGTTCCCCTTTAAGGCAAGAAACTAAGTAACCTGGTACACTTGAGTACAGAAAGATTACCCATCCTGGAGAAGAGTGTTTTGAGAATTTGAAGGACAAGTCCATTCTAAAGGTAGCCATACACGTAGAAATCCGCACGTTTGGTGGCAAATGAGTGGATCTCTAGTCAATGTGCCCACATTGAGATTGGATCATAATTCAGGCAATACGGGCGGTCGTGATCCGACTGCATCAACGAACAGACGTGGCTGCAGTCCGAAGGGATTTTTAACCCTGCTCGATCGTCATCTGCCCAACATTTGGCCAGATATCGACCGTGGAAACCCGTCGGATTGCCCCCCACACGGGCCAATAAGCTGCTGACTCTGCCGCTTTTATCGGCCCGTGTATGGCCACCTTAAGGATCAACAAGATAAAGAAATGAGTCTGGACTGAAGAAAAGATGGATTTGGATAGAAGATAAAAAAGCAAGAAAGTAATGTAAGACACCCTGACTGGTCCCAACAGCATTCAATTGTACTGTTTATTCACACTTGAGTCTTTGCAAAGAAATAAAACTTAAATGCATAGAATTAAGCAGCAAATATGTTTTTTTAACAATTTTCTGCAATGTAAACTCAATAGAGTGTTCTGCAAAGCTGCAGCAAAATTGTTCCCCTTTTCCCAACTGGGATGAAATATGGCACATAGCTGCAGAAGTAGAGAGAGAGGACTTAGCTCATATTTAAATGGAGAATTGGTAAATATATTTTCTGTGCACCTCTATGAGTGAATAAGCAGTGTTGAAGGAGTTGCTTCTAATCATAGAGAACTGCAAGGTCACATGTGAGGGAGAGAGGAAAGTGAATTCAGGTTTGCAGTCTAGTTTGAGAACTAATAAACTTCTCTGTGTGGGGGATTACACTCACTCGTGGCAACTAATAGGAATCATAACTTTGCTTGGTGTAAAATATGTCTGCTAAAGCAAAGCTGTCATTTTTTTCCATGGAGCCTTAAACAGAATTCTTAGCTTAGCAATGCACGTAACAGGTTATTCTTGAAGACTTCAAGTTTGTTATTTAGTTAGAAACATTCCAGGCACAAATAATCTTGGCCATAGAACTTACAGTCAAATTAATTATGCTTGAAGCAAGGGTGATAGTGTCATGACCCTTTTCTACAAGATATGACCTAGGAATGAAACCGAGCTTCTCGCTTTGTGTATATGTGATACATTGTTTATTTTCTTAAGCATAGAAGACCACTACAGTAAATCAGAGGAATATGACTTGTCCTGGCCTCAGAGTCTTTCAAAATTGTCCAGTAAAAAAAAGCAAACCCCCCCCACACATTTCTTTTGCCAGATAATCCATTACTGATATACAACACTGGCAATGTTCCTACCTGAGCACTGGACTGGCAGATTTATTATCCCCCAGAAAAATCCCATTATAGCTTTCCTTGCATTGTTACATGGGTTGAGTGGTAGTCCTGTCACCCATTATTTCTGATCCTCTGTTTTTCTCTATAACTTTCTCTTTCTTCATTCTTTTACATTGATCCTTCTATGCTCACTCTATCTCTCATCATTTCCTCCTTTTCTCCCACATTCACTACTCTGCTTCAGTCCTAACTTTTCTTCTTGCTTACTGTCTTCTTGCTTTTTCTTCCCTTCTCATTGATATGTTCTTGCCCCACACTCATCCTTTCATTAGATGCTTAATAGATCTTGCCTAGGGATGCACTATTGCCTACCCAGTCTCTGTGCCTGTGGTATTCCCACAGTGACTCAAATACTTCCAGAACTCTGTAGCTCAGAACACACAAAAGGGGAGGTCTGTCTTGAACGTGGTTGTATATATGTAGATCTAGAGCAAAGATGCCCAACCTTTTTTTTACCTGTGAGCCACATTCAAATGTAAAAAAAAGTTGGGGAGCAACACAAGCATGAAATAAAGTCCATAGGGGTGCCAAATAAGGGCTGAGATTGGCCATACTGTAGCCGCTATGTGGGCTGTCAGCCTACAGGAGACTCTGTTTGGCAGTACACCTGTTTTTTATGCAACCAAAACTTGCCTCCAAGCCATGAATTCAAAAATAAGCAGCTGCTTTAAAGCCAACATCCAAAGGGTTGGTAAGCATGAGCAACATGTTGCTTATCAGACACTGGTTGGGGATCACTGGTCTAGAGCAGTGCTGTTCAACTTCTGCTGTACCGAGGGCTGGAATTTTTTGAGGCCTAAATGGTGGAGGGCCGATAATGGAAGCCGGAGTTTACCACTCACTGTTTTTAAACCAAACCCATTTAAACCACACCCATGTTACCACCAGAACTTTTAAGACAATGTCCACATTAATGGTGGTAGCACAACAAAAACCAAATGGTTGGTGCTCACTGCAGGGATATCACTCATATGTGAAACAAGTTTATTATGTCATATTAAGACATAGACCACTAGATCCAAAAGGAAGAGTGTGAGGATCTCCAATAATCAAGAACAAATTATGTTAAAAAAATTAGAAAATTTATTAGGACATAAAACCTAAGGTTTTATGTCCTAATAAATGTTCTACATTTTTTAACATAATTTGTGATTTTGCACCTTGGGACTGAGGTGAACTGTGAGTGAATCTTCCTGCTATTTACTTAACCATAATATTTTTTTGTATTTAGAGTGGTACCACCTATATTGAATATTTTTCCTTGTGGCAGCACACACTTCCATTTTTCTCATATTAAGACATACCCTTAAACCAATATGCCTCATCCTCCTATATGGGTAGCACAGCAAGCCCTAGCAAGGTGTTTACATTGGCACACGAAGACAGAGTAGGGCAGGCAAAGTATGGTACATACAGGGAGAATAGGGCAGGCAGAATATGGCACACACATAAGCATAGGGCAGAGACAGGGAAACCTATCAGGACCACACAAAGGGGTATATTTATCAAAGAATGAATTGCTACAGTCTGCTAGAGTGAAATTCACCACTCTCCATTCATTTCTATGGGATTTTGAAAGGTGTATTTATCAAAGGATGAACTTTCACCCATTGATAAAAATCCCATAGCAATGAATGGAGAGTGGCGGAATTTCACTCTACCAGACTGTGGAGATCTCTAACTTCACTCTTTGATAAATATGCCCCAAAAATGAACAGTTCATACTGTGCTACATACCGTGACACAATGCGGAGGTGTGAACAGGTGAACAATGTGGGCACTTTCAGTCTGGGTCTCAGGTGTGAACAGTACAGGGTTTTGGGGGTGTGAATAAAAGAGCTGTTACTTGTGTGAACAATGCAGGGGGGATTACAGGTATGAACAAAGCAAGAGTTTACAGTCTGAATTTTAGGTGTAAACAATGCAGGGGTCAGTTAATCTCAGTACTGATACCTTTTAAAGTTTACACAAGGTAAGCAGTCATAGCAGGCATGGTGGGAGCACACAAAGGGCTGCCAGTTGGAGAGTACTGGTCTAGAGTATAGGAAAGAAGGCCCTAGTGTTGTGTCTGGGGCAGGAGGCCCAGGAGAAGTAAGGGCTAGAACATGTGAGAAATAATACTTTTGGAAAGATTCAGTAATATAAATGTAGCTAGGGCATGTGGCTAAGCAGCTATAGCTCCAGCAAGGGTTGTTACAAAACTAGTGATCACCAGCAGTCTTGAGACAAGGTCTGGACAGTAAGTAAATTGCTGGAACATTAGGAACAGTCTTCTTGCTTCTCTTGTGACCTTGCTGCCTGATTTATCTAACATAGGGTCCACATTTCACCAGTGCAGTTACCGATAGCAACCATTCCAATTTTTGCGTTATTTTCAACTTGTCTTTTGAATAAAACTAATGGCTGATTGGTATCTATGGCTGGCTGAACTGTTGCACTTTATTCAATCAGCGCCAGTGTACGTTGGAATTGTGTACTGATTTGCTGATGAGTGATATGCCTAGTTATAGTTACTGCATGTACTTACTTATAAAGTAACTGTTAAGAAACTATCTGGTGAATAATGGAATTGCTCAAGATCAGGAATGATTGATGCCCAGCAGCCCACATAGTAAAAGAGTCCCAGACATGGCAGCTATTATCATATTTCAACTGTGAGTATTTCAGTCAGTAGAGCACAGATGTAGCTCTTTGAAAAGCAACAGTGTTGCAATGGAGCCAGCATAGCATTTAAATCATTTAATTTGTAAGAACTTACCTACAGTATATGGTAAATTGCGCATATTTAATGTTGACTGCATGGTACACATGAAATTGTGGAGTCCAGGAAAGCCACAGTTAAGACAATTTTGTATTAAAATGTGAGGAGCTACAGCAAAAAACACGAAGGCACTACAATTAGTGCCTAACTGTGAATGGAACACTGTAAGGCATCAAGATTCCAGGAATACATAGTACTATACTCTTCTTTTCACCATATAGACCACTAAAGGTGCAGTGGGCACAAGGTTACACAGCGCAGTAATTCTATAACTGGACCAGGACCAAGTCCTCTGTGCAATGCATTTTGATGGTTTTAATTAGCCCTGTTGTCTATATAGTATATCAATTATACATACCTCATTTATTTCCCCTTGGTATCATATTTATTGCATCTGTATTGTGCTAGACTTGTATGGTGCATTTATGTGCTGGGTGCAAGTCCTCCTACATACAATCCTGCTGAGCTCCTGTTCAGTTACAAGCATTTAGGCATATAATTACCACATGCTGGGCTGGTGCTAGCAAGGCTAGACTAATTCCTACTGCAAACGGGACCTTGGTTCATTTTAGCAAGGGCAAAATTTTCAAAGGTGGGAATGGTGGTTATTTCCTTTATTTTGTTTAGCACTAGAACAAATGATAAAAAATGCCTTAAAGGAGAACTAAACCCTAAAGTTAAAAAAACCCTACCCCCTACCCTACATAGACACCCCTCCCTCCTCCACCCAGCCTAAGTATTACCCCGGCAAATGCCCCTAACATTTTACTAACCCCCTCGGTGCAGATTCAGGCATCAGAGTTCATGGACGCAATCTTCAGCCGCTTCGGTAATCTTCGGAATGAGACTGGTGCTTCGTGATTTTTTGCGCATGCGCAGTTGTTGTGAAAAGGAAAAATTGCTTTAAGTGCGCATGCGCCACCACGCGGGTCTCATTCTGAAGATTTCCGAAGAGAAGAAGATGGCGCCCGTGAACTCCGATGCCTGCATCTGCACTGAGGGGTAAGTAAAACGTTAGGGGCATTTGCCCGGGGTAACACTTAGGCTGGGGGGAGGAGAGAGGGGGGTCTATGTAGGGCAGGGGGTAGGGTTTTTTTAACGTTAGGGTTAAATTCTCCTTTAAATTTCTCCATGTGCCATGACCAACACTGTCCTTGGATTGCCAAACATATAGTACGCGCCTGCCAAAAGCTGCTATCCCCAAAGTAAATTCGCTACTTTTGAAAAAAGGCGTCATTCCAAAGTGATCTTTGACTCACCTAGAAAGTACTGCTTTCCTCATTCTAATAAATGGGCAAGGCTGCTGGGAATACAGCCGTTCTGCTTAACAGGACCACAGTGGTCAAATGCATGAGCTTTAGGCACACAAAGAAGCCTTAAATCATTTTTTGAGTAAGGCTGAGCTAAATTAATTATGAATAAACCCAGCTGTACCACAAAATTTGGAAGCAGAAAAAATAGCTATTAAATAACAGTATTTTCCCCCAACATCAAAAACAAGAGCTTATTTTGACAAGAGTATCCCTTTTAATTTGCCCCCTGTAGCATCTTCATCTCACTTGCCCCCAAGCAGCAATCGTTAATGAAAATGTAACCTCTGACGCATTCGCGGTTTAATTCCTCTTTTATATGTTCCCTGTTTCTTTAGATCAGTGGTTTTCTAACTAGTTCTGGGGGAATATTTAACAGCCAGTGTTTAGGGATCTCCCCGCTTGAGAACAGATGAATCACTTGGAGGTCATACAGATGATTAGTTAATTTGATTAACTCCTTGCACGTAGGCAGAGATATCAAATTCAGGCCTCTCAGAGGTTCCCCAAGGATGGTTTCAGGAACCTCAGGCTTTACTGTATTCTGTGAGCTTGTTTAAGCACAGCTTATTCTCCTAAATCTATGTATCCATCATAATATCATGTATATGTGTATCGGCCGTGCTCCTGTCTACGGTAATGTGGTTATCCCTGACACTGCATCAACACGTGCAAGAATATAACAGACGTAAAAATATTTTCAACTGCTTCAGTGAAAAGGACTGAAGATGCTGGATCAGATATAGAAGGGGGAGCAAGGGAACAAAGCAAGCATGAATGTGCAGAGAGTAACAAATGAATTGTGACGCTCACACTGCCCTAGGGGGGATGACAGCCAGTCTTTCATATAGAGCTGAAGGAGAGGCGCTGGCCATGGTCCTGCAAAGAAACAGCTGGATGTTCAGAAAGCTGCTGTTCATGGTACTGAAATCACAAGTCAGGTTCTGCAAAAGTCATATTTAACCCTTTTAGCTTTGGTTGTGTCACCACACGTTGCTAGGCAACGCATTTTCCACATAACAAACAATGGAATCCAGACATGTCCTTGAAAGCTGCCACCATAGATTCTATATTCTATAGAGTCCATCAGAATTTACTCAATAATCAGTATCTCAAAGGCAGATGCTTGATGAACAAGTTCAGGTTGGAGCCCAAGTGATGCTAACTGATACAACTTTTCAATTGGCTTTCATTTTTTATAGTTTTTTAATTATGTGCCTTTTTCTTCTTCACAGCTTTCAAATGGGGGTCACTGACCCCAACTAAAAAAAACAAACAAATGCTCTGTAAGGGTACAAATTTATTGTTATTTCTAGTTTTTATTACTCATCTTTCTTTTCAGGCCCCCTCCTATTCATATTCCAGTCTCTCATTCAAATCAATGCATGGTTTCTAGGGTAATGTGGGTCCTAGCAACCAGATTGCTGACATTGCAAACTGGACGGCTGCTGAATAAAGATGTAATAACTCAAGAATCACAAATAATAAAAAATGAAAACCAATGAGCAAATTGTCTCAGAACGCCACTCTCTACTAAAAGATAATTTAAAGGTGAACAACCTCTTTAAATAGAGATCCTCATCCCTTTCCTTTTACCCAGGACTCTTTTGCTTTTCGCAGTCAGGAGATCACTCAATGATCACTAGTGTAATTGCAACTAGATATGCAACTGGTGCCTGCAAACTCTTAATAAAAAATCATAACCACAATATCTGTGATATAGGGGCTTTATTTATCTGTGTAGAGGCGGATCCAACTGGAAACATGTTGGGGAATAAGGAGTTAACTCAACTGGCTAGCATAGCATTTAAGAAACATTTTTTAAAGGGTAAATACAACTTTGTACAGCCGTTTCTTCTGCCATAAATAACATGTGATTTGATTTTGGCTGTATAGCATGGTGGCATTTATTGGTTACTCATTGATCCACATATAATATTAAATATGGATGGGAGCATATATGCCTCTTGTCTCGATGGGGGGCATGATCCATCCACAGGACAATTATTTTTGGTTACTAGAGATTTTAAACTCTGTAGCCGATCACTCTTATGTTCATATGAATGTACAGGTATGGGATCTGTTATCTGGAAACCTGTTATGCAGAAAGCTCCCATTTACAAAAAGGCCGTCTCCCATAGACTCCATTAAAATCAAATAATCCAGATTTTTAAAAATGATTTCTTTTTGCCCTGTAATAATAAAACAGTACCTTGTACTTGATCCAAACTATAAGTATAATTAATCCTTATTGGAAGCCTATTGGGTTTCATTAATGTTAACATTATTTTTAAGTAGATTTAAGGTATGGAGATCCAAATTATGGAAAGATCGCTTGTGCGGAAAACCCCAGGTTCGAAGCATTCTGTAGAACAAGTCCCATACCTGTACCATGCATGAAAAAAAAACTATTCTTTTCTTTATTACAAAGGTACAACAATTGTTTAAGAAATACAACTAATAAATAATGTAAGTTTCCACTTTAATAAGAAATGGATACTTTTGTTTTCAGCCTCCATGCCCGAGTTTTATGTTAATGTTTGTCCCGTGATCTTTTGAAGTTCACTAGTGGAATTGATGTTTATGCTTACACATGACAAAAGAACCCTATGGGTAAATACGTACAGAGAATTCCATCTGCTGACCCAGCACTGCTCTTTGTCATGGACAGTGATCAAGTGATTTCTTATCTAATAAATCTCTGTGAATGGCATCCTAGTTTGAAGATTTTTTCCTGAAGACTTGCATGTTTTTGATAGTTCAGAGAAAAGAGCTGTATAGATACAATGTTACTTACTCTTTTCTACCTATACTACTGTACTTCATATATTTTTTTCAGAATAAAAGGACTTCAGAATATTTTTTTAGAATAACATTTGCCCCCTGCCAGAATCACACATAACTAAAGAGAGAGAGAGACATGGATATGATGTTGCCCTTGTTAGAAAACATTCATCAAAGACACGACATACACAACTTTTTGACCCTCAATGAAAAAAATAATTATATTTAGCTATGTCAGCACTAACGGTAAACAAATGAAATAAGGTTTTTTTAGTTTGTTATACTGCTAGTTGGCTGTTCTCGTTGCATAGAGCTCTTGTGTCATTTCCATGTGCAGCAGCATTATTGTCTTTCCTTTATTATTATTATTATTATTATTATTATTACCTTTTAATGCTTCCCCCTGCCAGTATATGCACAGAGCAGCACCCAGTGGTACTGGCTTGAGCAAACACATGGGGGCAAATTCACTATAGGGCTAATTTTCGCCAGCAACCGCTTCACCACACTCCATGCCACTGCGCCAGATGCAAATTCATTCCTACTATGCTAATTCACTAAGATGTGAAGTTGCGTCTCAGCAGCTGAACGCTGGCAAATTTTACTGGATGAGCATTTCATGGTGAATTTTCGATAGCATTCATTTCTGCCTTCACTAGCACTCATGCGCTTAGGTTAATTTGAATAGGGCGGGTACCTAAAAGTCATATGTCATATGGTTTTATATGGTTGAAGTGGCCACTTTTTCAAACACATGTCCAATGAGCCATAATAAAGACAGAAGAGATTCTCTAATGCCCTAGACATGAGCCCATCCTTAAACAAATGTGGCATGTCCCTCAAATCAGTTTAAAAAAAATCGAAGTCAACTCTGGCGAAAGAGCTAACAGTCAGTAAAATTCGCATCTTAGTGAATTTGTGGAGTAACGACCGCTTGCCAGAGTGAAAAGTTGCCTGGCGATAGGGTGCAAACGAACGCTAGCGACAGTCTCGTTCACTATCGAATTGTCCTTGCCTGTTAGTGAATTGCCGATGTCCCTGTGGATGAGATTTCTGGCAAATTGCCGCTAGTGATGGCCACTTCGCTCCTTTAGTGAATATGCCCCATGGTGTTGCTGGAAAGTGGGGCGATCATATCTACGATACGACGCAGTAGAAGGTGCAGTTCACTGGCAGCATGTGATTGTCACTGAGTGCCGGATTTTTTTTTGGGAGCTCAGTCCAGATCCCAGCAAGCAGGGGTTGCAGGTGTTTCCACAATGAGCTCTTGTGCCTCCTGGGGTCATGAATGATCACTTGAATTGTTTAATAGGACTGAAGTATGCCAACTGGCAGCTCTGTGCTATGGAATCTTATTTTCAGATCTTAGTTACAATTGATGAACCTTACTTTACCTAATGTGTAGTTTCTAGGCTAAAAATCCAAACCTGTGTATCAAATGGGCAGTTCGCCTTTAAGTTAACTTATAGCATATTCTCATTATGTCTTAATTTTTTTTTATAGCTTTGGAAACATTTGTCTTCCTCTTGTGCCTCTTTCCAGGTTGAAATGTATTTAACTATTTGGGTATTTGTGGGGTCACCGACCCCGGCAGCCAAAAAAAAACTATTGCTCTGTTAGGCTTAATGTTATTATTAGGGGCAGATTTATCAAGGGTTGAATTTCGAAGTACAAAAAACTTCGAAATTTGACCATCGAATTAAAAAAAGTCAAATTCAAATATCGAATTCGAAGGTGTTTCAGCAAATTTGGCAATCCTGCGGTCGAATAAAAATCGAACGATTCAAAGGATTTCAGCGATTTGATCGAACGATTTTTATTCGATGTGTAAAGACTTAGGAAATGGTTGTAGAAGGTACCCATAGGCTAACATAGCACATAGCAGGTTTAACTTGGCAAGTATTGAAGTCGAAGTTTTTTTAAAGAGACAGTACTTCGATTATTGAATGGTCGAATATTCAAACGATTTTTACTTCGAATCGAAGTCGAAGTAAATTCGAAGTCGTAGTATACTATTCGATGGTCGAAGTATCCAAAAAATTATTTTGAATTTCAAATTTTTATACTTCGAAAATTCCCTCAAATTCACTTTGCCCCTTAGTAAATCTGTCCCTTAATGTTTCTTTCTATTAATTATATGTCTTTTCAGGCACGCTTATACATCTTCATCAGATAACTGCCTGGTTTCTAGGTAAACTGAAACCTAGCAGCCAGATAACTGCTTAACTTCAACGCCAGAGACCTTCTGAACAAAAAAGCGAATTAATTCAACCCCATCCCCAAATTAAAGGGCAAGTCAACCCCAAACTAAAATGTGCAAAGAAAACATAATTCTAAGCAACTTTCCATTATACAATAATAAAAAAAATTCAGTGCTTTCAAAGTTATCTGTAAAAACAGTTGCTATTGAAAGCAGCATTCGCCTAACGCCTGGTTGTTTCTTTTTAAACAATGCTGCAAAAGTGTTTGTTACCCAGCAAAGTCAGGTCTTATAATCAGCTGCCTTGTCTTACATTGTATCAACAGTCTGAGCCATCTAGGTGGAGAATAGAAAGGGTCAGACGCTGCTTTCAATAGCAATACAATTATAAATAACTTATAAATCATAGAAGAATTGTAATAAATGTATATTGCAAAGTAGCTTAGAATTATGTTTTTTTTTTATTAGGCAAAAATGTATTTTGTGTTATATTCCCTTTAAGATCAATTACAAATTGTCTCATCATCATGCATCATACTAAGGAGCAAATTCACTAACCTCCGGAAATTCGCCAGCGATGGCTTCGCTCACATCGCAACATTTCGCCAGGTATAGATTCACCAGGACAACGCTAATTCACTAAAATCATGTTTCGTCCAGGGCAATCTAAGTTGTGCTCGCGATGCCGAATTTGCATACGGCGGGAAGTTAAAGTTGAATGGACGTATATATTGCAGCAAATACATTACATTACACAAGTCCAGGAAACCTGTTGTATTGCCCTACACATGAGCCCAGTGTATAGTTTATGTGCCATATGTTAGGAAATGTAGGGGGGAAGCAGGTACCCCAAAAAAAAATTCTGCTCTTTTGCAGCCTATCACCCTGAAAAAAGTAAAAGACCCCAGCGTTTTTTGGGACAGAAAAATGTTCAACTATTTTTTAGGAAGTCCTATCTACTCTATTGCACTTCGCCTGGTCTGAGGTGGCGAAGGCAAGTCTGGCGCAAGAGGTAACGTTTAGTAAAATCCGCATCTTAGTTAATTTGCGCAGTTACGTCCATTCGCCAGAACGCAAATTCGCCTGGCATTAGGGAGCGAAGTAGTGCTAGAGTCTATCTCCTTCGCTAGCGAAATTACGCCAGCGACCGTTGATAAATCTGCAAAGTTCTGAAATGACTTGAATTTACGTCAGATGACGAAATCAACAGCAGTTTTCACCATAACTGCATGAGTTTTTTCATATTTCTTTTTATACTTTCCCATGCCCATTCTTCATTATCCTCTTGCACTGTTATTGGATACAAGCCACCCCCATAGTCTGAAACTGCCCCCACTATTTTTGTCCCACACTCCATAATGATGGGCCTCTTATGCTCAGTGTCCCGTCCCCAAAAAAACTGTAAAATGGTAGTTTTGTTTTACTAAATTCATGTAAAATAGATATAAAATGTGCCTCTTGATCAGCAGGATTGTCTATAATGCAAAAGGATACAGGTAACTTGTGTTTGCTGTATACAATAAGAGAAAGGGGGTGGGCTGGCTCCCCTTCTTTTCCTTTTCTGCTGTACATGTGTTGCCATTTATTGTAGGCTCTAAAGATTTATTCCAGTGTGTTCTCTGATCTTTGCCTTTGTTCGGATGATTCATGTAATCGCACGGCACTACAGCACAAGTCATACACACGATTGCAATGCATTTGGTGAGTCGACATTTTGTTAAATCATTCTGACTTACTTTGGGGATAATTAACTTGTAGTGTTTCAGAGTAAAGATATTCCTCATTCTGGGTCACATGACCACAGCAACTATTAAAACTTCAAGTACTATTATTTAAAATGCATTTTCTCATTAAAAAAGATCCTTAGTGGTTACATAAATGACCATGATATGAATAATTTATAAGGCATTATGCATTGTAAAAACTCCGGAGCAGCACAGACATAGTTAAGATTAGACTGGCTGAAATAGTTCCTGTTCTCGTAACTATACTATTCATTTATAGCTCTCAGTTTAAATCAAACTTGCGCCATTCTATATAGCAGACTATTTGTTTATTATACAATCAAATAGAGAAAAAAAACACAAAGAAGGAACATTTCAAGTGCAGTTAAAATGTTATGAGGTACACTCTGCCTTGGCTGGTTTTGCACGGTCTAAGCTACATCAATAAGGAAAGAATTCTCTATCCATTTTATAGGATTCAGCCCTTGTGTCCCTTCAGTTCTTTATGGCATTATCTTTAACTCCCCCAATGCCTCACCACTTATCTCTGATACATTTAAATCCCTGATGGGTAAAGAGTATTTCATGGGTAAAAGTAGGACTGAAAGATTTCCAGAAACCAAGTATGCGTTAATTCATAGAACTATAAAACATATACAGGTATGGGACCGGTTATCCAGAAAGCGCGGAACCTGGGGGTTTCTGTAATTTCGATCTTCATACCTTTAGGGGCAGATTTATCAAGGGTCGAATTTCAAAGTGGAAAATACTTCAAAATTCGACCATCGAATTGAGTACTGCGAAATTCAAAGTCAAATTCGTAGGATTTTTTGCATCGTACAATCGTATTCCAATCGTAGGATGATAGTACTTCGAATCGTACAATTCAAACGATTTTATCGTAGTACGATCGTACGATTTACCATCGAATACGAAAAACTTAGAAATATGCTCTGGAAGGTCCCCATAGGCTAACATAGCACTTCGGCAGGTTTAAGTTGGCGAAGTATTTTTTTAAAGAGACAGTACTTCGATTATCGAATGGTCGAATAGTCCAACGATTTTACTTCGAATCGAAGGTCGAAGTCAAAGTCATAGTAGCCTATTCGCTCGTCGAAGTATCCAAAAATTACTTTGAATTTCGAATTTTTTAACTTCGAAAATTCCCTCGATTTCACTTCAACCCTTGATAAATCTGCCCCTAAGTCTACTAAAAAATAATTGAAACATTAAAATAGGCTGGTTTTGCCCCAATAAGGATTAATTATAACTTAGTTTGGATCAAGTACAAGGTACTGTTTTATTGTTACAGAGAAAAAGGAAATCATTTTTAAAATGTGAATTATTTGGATACAATGGAGTCTAGGGAGATGGCCTCCCATCATTCAGAGCTTTCTGGATAACAGATTCCATACCTCTACATTAAAGAAGGAAGACATTCATTAGAAATATTAAGTGTTTTTTTCATGATAGGTCCTAAGGTTACAATTACCCTATTTATTGTAGTACTATTTTATTTTTACACAAGCTTTAAAAGTGTTCAGTTATATTCAGTTATATTCTGTCACATTAGAGGTTTAGATTTTATCGCTTATAAATTCACTGTATCCGTTTATTTTGCCTATGCTAAAGCCACCTTATCCCTCGTGCTTGTTAAAATGCCCTAAGGCATTCCAGTACATTCCAGACTCTCAAATAAAGGGACTTTTACAGGGTCTAATCTCTAGCATAGCTAGAATTATTGCCATTAAGCAAGATAGGGTTCTGTTGTTTGGCAAAAAGCTATATATATATACATACATATATACATCAGATGGCTTGTGTGCGGCTGCTTTCCCATAAAATCCCATGATCCCAAAAATAGTCATTGCACTTCCGGAGATAGCTTGGAGCTTTGCATTGAGTTTTCCAGTTTAAAAAACAGTTAGAAGAGGTGTTGGGATTTTGTGTTTGGATACTTTTGGCCCTATAAGGGCTCATTCACTACTGCTATGTGCAAAACATATTGGGGTAAATCTACTAAGCGGCAAAAATTCGCCAGCAACGGCTTCAAAGCCATCGCAACACTTCGCCAGGTGAAAATTCGCTCAGACAATGCTAATTTACTAGAATGCAAAGTTGCGTCCAGGGCGTCGAATGCCGACGAATTTTCACTAGTGTTACTTCGGCAATGCGAGCAAATCAAAGTGAAGATGCGCTAGTGTTCAATTCTGCCTAGCGCAACTTCGTTAGAGGTCTACACTCAGGCTAATTTGCATACGGCGGGAAATTTAAGGTTGAATGGATGAATATGTTGCCCAAATACATTACATTTCACAAGTCCAGGGAACCTTAAAGGGATGCTGTCATGGTAAAACATGTATTTTTCAAAACGCATCAGTTAATAGTGCTACTCCAGCAGACTTCTGCACTGAAATCCAGTTCTCTAAAGAGCAAATGGATTTTTTTATATTCAATTTTGAAATCTAACTGGGGGCAGCTGGGAAACTGACAATATGTCTAGCCCCATGTCAGATTTCAAAATTTAATATTAAAAAATCTATTTGCTCTTTTGAAAAATGGATTTCAGCGCAGAATTCTGCTGGAGCAGCACTATTAACTGATGCATTTGAAAAAAAAAACATGTTTTCCCATGACAGTATCCCTTTAATAAAGAAAATAGAGTTGTTATAATGCCCTAAACATGAGTCCATGTTCCATGTTCCATATGTTAGAAAATGTATGGGGGAACCCGGTTTTCCAAAAAACTTTTTAAGGACTTTTGCAGACTATCACTCTGAAAAAAGGAAAA
This sequence comes from Xenopus petersii, assembly GCA_038501925.1. Taxonomy (NCBI): domain Eukaryota; kingdom Metazoa; phylum Chordata; class Amphibia; order Anura; family Pipidae; genus Xenopus; species Xenopus petersii. Next base: position 34,966,453 of record CM076684.1, on the reverse strand, counting down.
GACAACAGTGTTTTTTGGACTAAAGAATACGATGTAAGTAACAGAAGAATGAGGAAGATCTATGCACTACAGTGCACTTTGCCTGGTCTGAGCTGGCGAGAGAGGTAATGTTCAGTAAAATACGCATCTTAGTGAATTTGCGGAGTAACGTCCATTTGCCAGAAAGAAAACTCCCCTGCCGATAGAGTGCGAATCACCACTAGCATCTGTCTCTTTTGTTAGCAAAGTGACGCCTGCGCCCGTTAGGAAATCGGTGGATCTTTACCAGCGTTAGTCACTTTACCCTTTAGTAAATCTGCCCCATTGACTCAATGGCCATATTTTTTATGCACAGCCTTCAACAGACCCACCCTGTGCTGTCTAATTACATGTCCCATTTAGCTTTGTTGAAAAATTCACGAAAATTCGATGGCGAAAAGTGGAATTTCACCGCAAATCCATGGCTGGAGAACAAAAATTGCTCATCACTAGTAGCAACCTAAAAGTCATTTGGACAGGACTGTCTTATTATCCGGGAATAGGTCAGTGATTACTTTTTGCTTACAAAGCATTGGTCTACTGCCTACAGCAGCGTTCAAATTGATATGGCCAATCAGATTTTGTCATTCCATAGGATACAACCATAGTTACATAGTTAAATTGGGTTGAAAAAAGACAAAGTTCATCAAGTTCAACCCCTCCAAATGAAAACCCAGAATCCATACACACACCCCTCCCTATTTTCACATAAATTCTATATACCCATACCTATACTAACTATAGAGTTTAGTATTACAATAGCCTTTGATACTATGTCTATCCAAGAAATCATCCAAGCAATCTACAAAAACCCCTAGATCCTTCTCATTTAAGGAAACTCCCAACACACTGCCATTTAGTGTATAACTTGCATTTATATTATTTTTGCCAAAGTACATAACCTGCATTTATCAACATTGAACCTCATTTTCCAGTTTGCTGCCCAGTTTCCCAACTTAGACAAATCACTCTGCAAAGTGGCAGCATCCTGCATGGAACCTATAGTTCTGCACAATTTACTATCATCTGCAAAAATAGAAACAGTACTTTCAATGCCCACCTCCAGGTCATTAATAAACAAGTTGAAAAGCAAGGGACCTAGTACAGAGCCCTGCGGTACTCCACTAACAACACTGGTCCTGTCGCGGCCGGCACCCGATACCAGAACAAATGCCAAGCACCCTGGTCTCGGCTCGGCTTCACCAGTAGTGTGACCACCGTTGGGCTTCGGGAGGAGCCCTCAGCTTACTTGGGTGCCACCTGGACTTTACGAGGGGTGCAAGGCGAGATGTTCTGGCTGGCAAAGGGGCACAGCTGTTAGCAAAGTCTTTTGGGCCAAAGGTCACGGAACAAAAGGATTAGGCAGAAGGATGGTCAGACAGGCTGGGTCGAGGCAGGCGGATATCAGAATCGTCAGGCAGGCAAGGGTCAAACCGGGTTGTCAATCAAGGGGTTAAGCAGGAGAGATGTCGTAGGCAGGCTAAGGTCAGGATACAGAGTTCAGAGTAGTCAGGATACAGGCAGGGTCAAACACAGGTTATCAGACAGACAAGATTCAGATCAGATGCACTAGGCTCAGGAAACCACAAGAAACAAGTTCTATCACGGGCACTGGCTGGGAGTATGAATGGGCCTTATATACATTCAAAATTGGCGCCAAAACGAGCATCAATACACGCTGGCGTGATTGTACCTTTAAGAGGTGCACAGGCGCGCCGCGCGTGCCCTAGGAGAATAAAGATGGCGCAGAAGAGCCACGCGTCGGGCGTCCCCGCTGGTGGAGCGGCGGCCGACCCTGCCGCGTAGGTAATTTTATTACAGGTCCAATTAGAAAATGTTCCATTTACCACCACTCTTTGTAGTCTATATTTTAGCCAGTTCTCTTTCCAGGTACAAATACTATGTTCCAGGCCAACATTCCTTAATTTAACTAGTAAACTTCTGTGTGGCACTGTATCAAATGCTTTAGCAAAGTCTAAGTAAATCACATCCACTGCCATCCCAGAATCGAGGTCCTTACTTACCATCACAATTAAAAATAAATTAATGTTAATAAGTTAATCTGGCAAGATCTATTACACATAAACCAATGCTGGCACAAACTCATAGTATTATGATTTGCTATGAAGTCCTTTATTAACCCTTCGAAAAGCTTTCCTACCACTGACGTCAGACTAACATTAGCAATTCACCAGTCAACAAAATACAAAACATGTAGCTAGGGCAGGGGGTCCCCAACTTTTTATTCATTCACAAGCCACAGTCAAATATAAAAAAGTTGGAGAGCAACACAAGCATGAAAAAAGTTCCTATTTGGTAGCCCCTATGTGGTCTGGTAGTCTATAGAAGACTCTGTTTGGCAGTACACCTGGTTTTTATACAACCAAAACTTGCCTCAAAGCCTGGAATTAAAAAAAAAGCACCTGCTTTGAGGCCACTGGGAGCAACATCCAAGGGTTGCTCACGAGTCACTGGTTGAGGATCACTGACCTAGGGTGCTGAGCTCCATCTGTTGAGGCTGCAATCCATATGCTCTACAAGCCTGTTTATCTGACCAATGAGATTGCACCATTTCAGAATATCTGAGAACTACCCAGCAGCACATTGTGCAATAATTAAAAACACGGACCTAGGAACACATGAAGGACACTGTGATTGGAGGAACCCAATGACATTGCTTCATTGCAACCATCAGTGGGGCCAGTGATTGTGAGCTGGATTGGAGTATAAGGATAAATGAAGGGATAAATGAAGGGACAGTGTTGAGAGGCATGGAGTGATATAAATGCTTTTTCCACATTTTTTAAATGATTTATGCTATCTCCTTATATTTTATTTTCCCAGCTATAGAATAGTAAGAGCAGCTGGGAGAGCTGTCTGTGAGATGTCTGATTTTATGGGCTTTCTTATAAGTGCATTGGGGCTTTATGTGTGATGATTTTAAGGGTCAGCTATGCATCGTACGTTTGCGAGACACAAGGGAAGAGGGAATTTATTGCACATTTGCATAAACACTTGTTGTAATGGATGCACTGATGCACTTTGTATCACTATAAGGAATGTAATGGAAACCAGATTTGCATAGAAATTACATTTCACAGGCAACAAAAGTTTTCAGTGCCATTTCCCTCATCTGGAAGCAGCTTTCAACCACTACTTTTTGTTGACAAAATATTGGTTGACTGCCTACAACAGCCTGCCGATCTACAGTTTCTGACCAGGCAGATTTCAGCATTCCATAAGGTATGGGACAATGCAACAAAACATTCAGGAGGAGGTCAACTACAGTTATGATGCAAAACTGACAATTTCTCAATCAGACCAATGAGATTGTGCTTTTCCATAGTATAGGAGTACCTATTGGTTTTCGAAAGTGATGCACTTCATTCAGTTTACCCCAAAATCACAGGCCTGCCCATTTGATCGACTTTGATATTAAACAATTAATTGTGTCCACTATTTGATCACTTTTCTGACCAATGATATTGAGGCATACCATAGTATTGGAGCTCTTTGGCAACGCTTGGTATATCTATATATATATATATATATATATATATATATATATATATATATATATATATATATATATATATATATATATATATATATATATATATAAATATATATATATATACTTTATAGAGTTCAATATAAACTGTAAATAATCATGTGCAAGCAAATTGCCCATTATCTTTAACTGCACAATCTTTTCCTAGCAGAAGTTCATATAGTGAGGCTGGAGACTGTTTAAAATCTTGCACTTCAAGGTACGGCTGTTCGAAAAACCTCCTAAATTAGAATCAATTTTAATACATTTGAATGAATTAAATTGTAAAACAAACCTAATGCCTGTCTGTTCAGGCAAGTAAGTAAAAAAAGGTGAATGCGGCAATATATTTTGTGTATGTCTTGGCAGTAAGTCATTCTTATTTTGTTTAGGTTCCATTTACAGACACGCATTTCTGTAAAACTTAGATTGCATTTTGAGAACATTTTTCTCTATCCTGAAAGCAATTTGCTCCATAAAATATTGGATGATTGTGACTAATACAGCAAATGCTCCATTTAAAAATGTTCCAAAAAACCCATATCAGAATAAGCATGATAAATGGAATGCCTCTCCGTTCATCAAGCAGAGATTGATAGACAATTCCCACCAGGGTCGCATGTGGCTATGTCACATCTTATCTGATAACATACTTTCAATACTTTGGGTAAATGATGGAATAATAAATTGTAAAAGAGCTTAAAAAAGAGCGCTTAATAAACTGCCCTGGAATAGGGCTTCCAAGCTCATTTGCATCAGGTGAACTATACATATTTATGCATTTAATAGCTTTGCAAACAATCTAATGCTTATGGGTTTCTAAATTAGAAGACACTGGACCAATATTTCCATATTGACTACAATTGCGTTTTTTTTTTATCAAGGAAACATTAGTTTTGATTATGTTATGTAATTACTTCTTCTTGGCCTTTACATGTCAGCAGGTCTCATCAACCCCTGCAATAAAATTCTCGCTTTACAGCAATTGCTGGGAAGACGAAATCTCTGTAGTAAGTAGGACGGACACTCTCTAAAAGACCCAGGCATTCTACTGGTAAAGGGACAGTATACCCGTTTTCAAAATTGGTGCAATAAATAGGGCTTTAGCTGAACATAACGTTTGCGCATTCCCTTGATAAGAAAATATCTGTGGTTTTTCAAGTTTTTGCCCAAAACCCCTGGAAAAGTAAGATTTTCAGTCTAAACCCAGCGCAGACCACAATGACATCAATTTGGATTAGGTGCCTCTCCCAATGACTTATACAGTACATTGACAGGTTTAAAATAGCGGATTTTCAGATTCTGGCTTTTTGCAGCATCAGGGTATAATAAATATCTAAAAATTAGAAAGGTTTGTAGAAAATGTATTTATGTACAAAAGGAATTTGGAGCTAGGGAGTGCCAATGATTCTTTAAAGCTGATAAATGAGTGAGTGCCATTGAAACATTCTTCTGTGTTCCAGGGTAATCCTAAAATGATAGATATACAATCTCTACCTGTGCATTGGAAGCCAGTGGCACAATGTGATGTTCCTTTTTATGCAGCTAATAAAAAAAGTGCAATGATCCTGCCTGGTGATGGAGGAATGCTGGCAGCCCAGATGCCTCTTAGCAGATGTTGTGTGATTAGAGTATCACTTTAAATGGAATCTCTATTCCTTCTTCCCTGAACAATTCCAATGAAACCATTGCTATGTCTGTAGAAGCAACCATCAAACTCAATGATTGGAGATCAGTTACAGAAACCAGTGGTCCAGGCAGGGTGGGTGCTAGGACAAGGCTGAGTTGGCATTTGCTTTTGGATACCAAGCCTTAGATGAGTGCCTTTGACTCTCCACTAAAGTCTGGCTGCTGTGGTTGCTTACCTTGTGTAAGCTTTAAAAGGTATCGGCACTGAGATTAATTGCTTCCTGCATTGTTTACAACTCACACTGTATATAATAAATTGCTCATACCAGTTATCCCCGGGAACTGTTCACACCTTATATTTTTAGACCCTGTATTATTCACACATCAGACTCTGTATGTGCCATATTCTGCCTGCCCACTTTACCTGTGTGAGACATACTCTGCCTGTCCTATGCTCCCCGTGTGTCATACTCTGCCTGTCCTATGCTCCCCGTGTGTCATACTCTGCCTGTCCTCTGTTCCCCGTGTGTCATACTCTGCCCGCCCTATGCTCCCTGTGTGTGTCATACTCTGCCTGCCTTATGCTCCCTGTGTGTGCCATACTATGCCTGCCCTATGCTCCCTGAGTGTGCCATACTCTGCCCTATGCTCCCTGAGTGTGCCAAACTTGCCTGCCCTTTTCTTCATGTGTGTGCCATACTCTGCCTGCCCTATGCTCCCTGTGTGTCCCATACTCTGCCTGCCCTATGCTCCCTGTGTATGCCATACTCTACCTGTCCTATGCTGCCCGTGTGTCATACTCTGCCTGCCCTATGCTCCCTGTGTGTGCCATACTATGCCTGCCCTATGCTCCCTGTGTGTCATACTCTGCCTGCCCTATGCTCCCCGTGTGTGCCATACTCTGCCTGCCCTATGCTTCATTGTGTGTGTCATACTCTGCATGCCCTATGCTCCCTGTGTGTCATACTCTGCCTGCATTATGCTATCTCTGTGTGGCATATTCTGCCTGCCCTATGCTACCTGCCCTATGCTACCTGTAGGAAGTGAACCTGGTGGATGTTTGTAAGTGTTTAAAAATAACTATAGCTGGGGCTCCCTAAGGTGTTTAATTAAGTGCTGGAGGCTGCTGTACCATCCAAGGAGGAGAAGGCATATGGATGTAAGGGTATATCTCTGCAGTGAGCACCAACCATTTGGTTTTTTGGTGTACTACCATCATTAATGTGGATATGGTCCTACAAGTTATGATAACATGGTGTTGTTCAAAGTAGGTGTGGTTTAAAAACAGGGAGTGGTCAACAGTGACTGTCATTATCGGCCTTCCACCACCTAGGCCAAAAAAAACCCTCCAGCCCTAGGTACCACAGAAGTTGGACAGCACTGTACTAGGTAATACAGTATGTCAGTTGATATAGTATTACAATCTAATGAAATGTTTAGGATTTACTAAAACAAATAAATCTATAGTACTCTAGCATCACAACCTTCAGCTGCCATTAGAATGCTGGATGTTGTATTTCAACTGCAGCTGCAGCTGGACATTACTGGCTTCTTTAGTAAGCAGGGAGCTGTATCTTTTCTGCAATGCACTTGTTGCATGCATTAACTGGAAGCAGAGGTAGCGAGCGTAGGAGGCTTGTCCCTCAGCTATAGCTTTTTAGCAACAAAAGATGCCCGAGCTCCAGCTTTTTAGCAAACACAACAACAGAATCAACATGTCAAACCTCACCGAGGCACAGCTGGTAGTGTCTCACGCAGAGGCATGGCTCACTTCTTCATACATTTACTGCTCTTGGCATAAAGGTGATTTGTGATCCCTACAGCATTCCTGTCAGGTTAAAAGGAAGCATCTGCTTACATGGGTTAATTAACTGAGAAGAAAGTAGTACAGTAAAGTATGAAACCATTAAAAAATAGGGAAAACATTGCAGTAAATGAAAGTAAATAATAATGACATAAAAACCTTATCTGGTTTGTATTAGTACTACGGGAAAAGTCGAGCCTCTCTTTCCTTATTAACTAATATATTTTTCTGGGGAATAGCAGGGACATCAGAGGGTAATGGGGCTAGCTTTACAATGCATCAGTAAATTGATCTTTTATTAATCACCTGGAAGTGTATTTCCCTCACATAAAACATATTGTTAATCACCCTGTAGTATGGCTTCCATGCCACTCATTTCCCTCTAAATGATCACCCTTATCAGTCTGCTTGATGCCTCCAAGCCGAGTCCAGATGATGCCAATGTGCATTAAAGCTCATTAAGTGTCGTGAAGGGTGACGATCGGCTCTAAATGCAAAGGTGTAAGAGAAGAATGATCTGAAGTTATCCAGGCTGGTTATGGACAGGAAAAAATACTTGAATTAGGTATTTTATCAATGTGACCTACTGTACCTACTCTCCCAGCATCTCAACCACAGCCAATAACTAGAGGATCATGGAGGTCATTTACTAGGGCTAGAGTACTTATGACACAAATGCAGGCCCCATAGTCATCATTTTAAAAGTATTTGTCCCAGGGTCTGGTTGACCTCTGCATCTAGCACTGGACTTACTATTTGACATTGGGCAGGTTGAAAGTATAAGGATCAACTATGGCTTGCTGCTGCTGGTGCCGCCGACTTGTACACCTGATTGACTTGTAAGTGTGGGGACCCCCTACCTGCCCCCACCGCCTGGCCAAAATGAATAAAGTGCTGCCCAATGCAGCACATATTCATGGGAGACCTGCACTCCATTTCAGAGAGATGTAGGGAAGAGCACAAAGTGCAAAAACATGTTGAATTGCACCTGTATATTGCACTCTGCACCCTGCCATGCAATGACTTCTCATGTGTTAATCATTGCTTATTTTAACTTAGCTGTCAATGTCCTTGGCGCCATCTTCTCTTTTTGCACTCTTTAAAAACAGGTTTACACCTAGGCATGTGGGAAAGAAGGGCAGTAGATATGAAATAAAAGAATAGATGAATGTTAATTACAGATATGCAGCATTTGGGAAACCCTTGCTACCATGGGTGAAAGCAAAACAGACATCAAACCAAATTACAAAGCCTTAACAAATAGGTCCTAATAAGTTTGTATACAGAGATATTAGATACATAAAGCATACAAAATGAAGAATATAAAAAAGAGTTCAAAAGTTCTCACAGTGATCCCCAAATGCCCTTTCTTCACGGCTCGACCACACAGCATACAGAAACAAGGAGGGCTTAAATCCGTCATTGTCCTGGGGCCATGGCCCAACAGATGCAGGCTGAGGGTCATATTGAGAGGATGATGCCTAATTGCTACCCTAGATTCTTGTAGAAGTCCAGCATTAATGTTAACTATGGGGTTATTCTGGGTGTTTGCTATACTAGATATTTTTGGATGTATCAGAAAAAGTACACATAGCAATTAAAGGGGATCTGTCACCTTAAGAAAAAACTCCAAACCCTACTTTATGATGTTAGTCAAGCTAAATAAAATTCACATACACTATAAAAAAATATGTAGATCTAGTTTTTTCTATTCTTTGAATAAAAAAGTAGACAGGCACCATTTTGTGGACACTGTTATTAAGACATGCTTTGCATCATGTCAAAATCTTATTTATGTGCCAGAATGGGGGACCTGATACCCATGCCCATACACTGTCTACACAATTAGATGACATCTATAAGGCACAGAATGGAAAGTGAAATGCCTAAGGCATAGAGGATGGGCAGGCAATATATGATTGACAGCTAAGATTTTAAAACGAGTTTGGATGTTTTAATAAAAAGAAAAATAATTTGGGTTTCATGTTTAATATGAAAAATACCTTCATTATACAGCTTTTTTTGTCAAGGTGACAGGTCCCCTTTAAGTTTTATTTCACCGTTAGGCACCATGTGTACTCATTTACAAATGGCTCCCACCCCAGTGTGGCCATCACCAATATCCAGCAGAATATTAGTGAGATATTTCAGTTACAAATTCCAGTTGGTGAGGACCACATCAGCATGTTGATGTAGTTTGTCTACATGTATGGCCTGTATTGGGAGTCAATTATTGCTGTGGGACTCAAACAAATGGATCAGTCCAATTTGACCCACCATTTGAGTAGCCAAATCAGGCAAACATTTGCTCATGTGGTGACGTTGCCAGATAAGTTGGTCAATCAATACTGTATATGGCCAGCTTTAGACTATTTATTAAAAAAATATTAGGAGGGGTTTCTAGACAGTAAAATGCTGCCAGTGACTGATAGGGGAGGTGAATCCTTCAGGCATGAGTTAATACTGTGTGGAACTGGAAGGAGTGGGTGAAGAATCTATGACTGGACGGAAAGGGGTGGAGAGGGCTAAGAATTTGTGATTGGATTTAGACAGGAGTGAAGTAGGGTAAAGAGTCAAGATGGTGCAGGAGTAGAACCAGATCAGTACTAGGATGAAGACAGGACAGAACAGGACAGTGCAGGTGTAAAACCAGGTCAGGATGGGGGGGGGGTGAGCAGGAAGACTGGAGCAGGACAACTGGAGCAGGACAGGACTAGGTTCAAGAAAAAGATGAGCAGAGAACAGGATAAGGACTAGGCAAAATCGACCAGAGGTCAGAGCAGGGAACAAGATTAAGAACAGAGTGAATGTAGACAAAACTGGAACAGGATAGTGCAGACCAGGAGGCAGAATCTAGATAAACTGGATCAGGACTATGGAGCATAACAGACAGGACTGGAAGCAGGACAAAACAGGACTGGAAACAAGGAGAAACACCTGACACCTGACAGGACTGGAAACAACAGTAGCTAATACTCAGGCAATGACTGTGAGGAGGGTTGGACTATATATAATGTAGGGCCAGCCCTAATTGGATGATCCCAAGCCACCAATAAGGATGCTGGCATGAATAGCTAAGCGCAGGACCCAGATAACAAGAGAATGAGAATTTGCTAGCTGCTCTCCTGGCCCATGGTTAGGCCAAGCAGCCAGCAACTATGAAGTCCCAGGCTCAATTTTTTTTATCGGCATGGCGGATTGTTCGCTGGCAGATTGTGGCCGCAGTTTTGCAAAATAATTTTATGGCGAAATGTGGAAATTCGCCCCAATTCGTGTCTGGCGAATTTATCCGCCCATCACTAGTCCTGGTTCTTCATGCATGGGCCTGCATGAGTAAAAGGGAACAAATATTGTAATACATCATTGAACTTTTAAGGTGTTAAGGAGAAAAAATTAAAGGTAATACATGGAAACACTTTTTTACAGAACAGGCTAAAATGGAACAGCTGCTCCTAAAAATATTTGTGATCTCTACTTCTAGCCTTTACTTCATCGGTTTATAGCACACAGGATGAAGATGCAATCTTAATATTCTTTTTCAATCTTTACACCCAATAAGATTCCTATACAACATTTTGAGAGTTCATCTTCAGTTACAAAGTGGCAGAGCTGGGGGCTTTCTGTGTATATATATTTTTTCTAAATAACAAAGGCTGTACTTGGAAACAATTACCTTTTAAAAAAATTTAACTCAGACCATGGGACTCATTTTTAGTAATGCATTTTTCATTAATAGAAAACAGCACCCTTGGATATTTCAGTAGCGTCCCGTAAAATTAGAAAGACAATTTGAAAAAAAAAAGTAATGTCTGCTCAGTGTCACTCTATGCAAACGCTTCATTGATTTCCTACATTTTCTCAAACAACTTGATTGACATCCATTGAGCTTAGTATAATAGTCATTATGTCATAGAAGAATAGAGTTGTATTGTTTTGACACGTGCACTGTAAAAACCTATTTTAGGATGCTGTCAAAAATGTTGAATATAGTTATACATAAAGGAATTTAATATTAACAGAAAACAGTGGAAATCAGCTGGATTTTTATCCCTATATTATCTCCTGTTATTTTCACACCAATTCATCCTTCATCCTTTCAATTAATTGATGGAGCTTTTACTATGGGGGTTATTTATCAAAGTCCAAATTATTATCAATATTTTCTGAAAAAAACTCAGACCAAATCTGCATGGATTTGTTGGTCTTATTTATTAATACACTTTCCTGAAAACTTTGTTTGCGGGAAAAAAAATCAAAAAAATTGTGAAAAATTAGATTTTCACAACATTTTAGAATTTTTCATCCAATTTTTCACTATTTTTTCAGATTTTTTCTGAATTTTGCCCGAAAACTCTGAAAACTTCGGGGTATTGCCTAAAACCCAGCGCACATCAAAAAATCATTGGGACGTCTCCCATTGACTTATATGCAACCTCGACAGGTCTAAAATGCTGGATTTTTTTAAGATTCTGACTTTTCCATCGTCTGGGTTTAATAAATTCCGAAAAATTCGTGATTTTTTTAAAAGTCTAGAAAATGTTTTAGACCTAGCATGCAAACATTTATAATAGGTCGAATTTTGAATTCATGTGAGTTTTTTAAAACTCCCCAAACTCCCATAAATTTGAAATTGGACCAATTGAAGTTTACTATTAAAATCAAATTTTTAAAACTTCAAGTTCAAAATGTTTTGAAATGACCTGAAAATACGAACCAATTTCAACTCGAATTTGAATGTCAGGAAGGCTGCAAACAGCTCCAAATTGATCCCTGGACCTCTCCCGTTGACTTAAATAATTTGGCAGGTTTAATACGATGAATAGTCAAATTCGAATTCTTAAAGGGCCAGAGTATGACAAATCTTGAAAATCGAATTTGAATTTTTGACTCCCTAGTCAAATTTGAGTTGACCATAAAATAATTGAACATTCAAATTTTCAATTCAACCCTTAATAAACCTGAGTCTCAACAATTCTAATCTGATTATGTTCAATTTATTGTACATTTAGAAAACGATCCAAAAATTATGAATTGAACTGTGGACAGTTTCCCATCCCTACACGTGAGAAGATTGCCTTGTCCCATCTCATCAAATACACCACTTCCAGAAATCAGAATAGACTAACTATGGGCGAAATATCTATACATGGGTGAGGCGGATAAATCTTGCTCAAATACCCCTAGAAATATATATAAAATTAACCAAAGGTAGAAGAAATAAGGTTACTGTGTACTTGGTGCCTGCTACAAAAAAGGGGTAGCATTCATTTAGATATGATTACAGCTTTTTCTGTTTTAAATAATTAGCATGTACCAATGCAGAATTGCTCATACAATGAGGATAACTGTTCTAGAGTCCAAAATTCCACCGGGAAGAATAAATCATACCTTAAAACTAATATTATGCAGGAGTAAAACCAGGCCTGCTATGTTATGTGACTTGCTATCACCTAATAACTACAGCATGAAGCATTCTGACCAAGGACAAGAAAGCAATTTGTGGCTCCCTTAATTGTTGTTCCCTATATAAATCTAATTTTTAATGGTGAGTAACCGAGCAGCAACAAGGGATGAAGTTCCACCAGGAAAACCATGTCATTGGATCTGTCCTAATAACATTCAAAATCCAGTTCAGTAAACACAGATTTATTTCATGCACTGTAGCTTCTAAATGAACTAGATGCCTGCAAAGACAGTTCTCTATTCCCGAATCCCGAATACTGATTTGACTTGTCCTATACGTTGCAGAACTGCAGCAGTGAATTGACAGCATTAGCATTTATGACACTTTAATAGTTAGATAAGGCAAAGTAAACAATATAAAATTATCTCCTGATGTCATATGATACAATTATTACTGAACATAGTAAGACAATCTCCCAAGTGTGGTTCCTACAGAATTCCCCAAGGGTCAATGGATGTCTTAAATCATAGATCAGTATAAATGCATTTTAAAGTTACATTGATGGGTTCATTATGAGATTACATTAAGTAAAATTAATATCAGACAATATCGCTGAATCCTAAAGAACAATACGTTCAAACCCCCCAAATTAGCCATATTTATAAATCTGAGAGTGATAAAAAACCCATATCATTTACAATATGGATCAAGTATATGAGTTGTTGAATGAGGCCATTTATACTGATAATTACCTGCTTCCACTGGGTTGCAAATCATTAAGAGCTCACAGATTGGGGTTTAAAAGTATACTGTCCACATTTATGACTTAACATTTTTAACCCCATTTAGAGGAGCCAGGAGTACCAAATTTAAATTTGCCTGAGCCATGTCAATATCCTAGACTTAATAATCATTTCTTCACAGTCTCAATGAGAAATCTAATCTAACAGTGATCCACTGATTTAGGCTGCATTCATTAGTCATTAGTCATTAGTGGGTAGTTGGGAACAGAAGAAATATGAGACTGAGATCATATGAGCTTATTGCAGAGATCATAAAGCCCTCATACAGCTAAGGCAAGTATTTTAATTGCTTTGTTTCAGTGTGCTCTGTACAAACTATTCATTTCTAAAACAATATTTATTATGACATGGTCACTTTACAATTCTATTGAATTAAAATGAAAATACTAAATCAGACCTCCTCTCCCATTCTATCTCATTATTTCCACCAGTAATGTGCACCAGCTCCAATACAATTTTCCAACCAAGGCTTAATGCATAGCAGATACTTTCTAATATCTTGCTTGACACTACTTAGCTAATGGTTTCCCAAGCCTTACTCCATCAATTTCATTTAAATTGGGTAAAGAGTGAATATACTGTCAATATTTTAGATTACCTGGTAGCAGAGATACATGTGATCCAGTCAGCTGACTATAACATACACACTCTGGAAGGCTGATACATTCTTACTGAAGACTGCATTGGCTTAAATGCCCCAATGTTTTATGCATATTTTAAACAAAATTTTACAGTGTTAGGCAGGCAGAATGCATATTTTATAAATGTCTTGACATTTAGTTTTGTAGCCCTTTCAAAATAAGATTCTATGAAAAAAAATTGCATGCAACTGAGGCTAATACGTTCACATTCAGTTTCTGTGGCCAATGGCAAATCTACACACATTTTGGATTGCAAGGATTTTGGAACTTTAACTAGGTTCTGCATAGAAGCAGAAACATCTACTGTCATGTCTGAGGAGCAAGCAGTGTCGCTAGACTAGAAAGTATTCCCCATTTCTCTCATACTGGCTGGAGAGTGGGAGGGTCGGATGTGACCTACTGAAGAACTAAATTGGGTTCCTTATGGATCTGCTGGAAGATTGTTTTTTTATTTTGCATTTTCAAGGAAAATAACAATATAAGGGTACTATCTACTGGGGTTTCCCACAAACTAAGGCAAAGTATGGAAGATTGTTTTTATGGAGTGTCTAAATCATTACTGGCCTGATGCCGTATAAGAGAAATTAAAATAACAATGTGTTGGGCATGGTGCCACAAAGAAGAAACAAACCCTTAATAAAAAAAAACCCTACCCCCTACATAGACCCCCTCCCTCCTCCCCTCCAGCCCACCTGCCCCTTGGACTTCACGGTAGCCATCTTCTTCTCTTCAGTAATCTTTGGAATGAGACCAGCGAACTGGAGCATGCGCAGTTGGAGCAATTTTCTGTTTCGCGACAACTGCGTATGTGCCGAAACTCGCGAAAATTGCCGAAACGCTGGTCTCATTCTGAAGATTACTGAAGCAGCTAAAGATGGCGCCTGTGAACCCCGCTGGACAGAATCTGCATGGAGGGGTAAGTGGGGTTAGGGGCATTTTCCTGGGGGGCAGCTAGGCTGGGGGGAGGGGGTCTATGTAGGGTAGGGGTTTTTTTTATAAAGGGTTTGTTTTTCCCTTAAGATTTGTGAACATGTTGTGTAACTCTTGCATAAAAGAATTTTATACAGTATGTTTTTAATGTATTACTTAACAACCAATTACTACAATCCCAATATTAGATAAAAACATTAAATATAATTGATGTTTATGATTTTGCATGTACTAAATGTGAATACAGGTTCATTTCCCCCATGAAAAGCTTATGTCACAGTAGCCTAAGCAAATGCTTTCCTGAAAGGGAAACTACATATAGCATTGCCTAGTTACTGTAAGGATTTTAGACATTCTGACTGACTGAAGAAATTCCTGGAAAGTCTTGAGCTGAAAAAGAACTGAAGTTCAGTTACGGAACAGATCAATAGAAGGAAAGGATCTCCACATAGGAAAAATCCTACATGAAAGCTACTGTACATACATGGGTTTTTCAGGGTCACTGTCAGTTCTTAATTATTCATTTTCTTATGCACAAACAAGAGTGACAGAGGAAAGAGATTCTGAAATTACATTGGATGGCTTAGCTAGATTTACCCCAAACAGCCGGTCAATAGAAACTGGCACCGCATTGGTTTCATGGGATTATTTATCCTGGAAATTGGTGTAGATATGAGTTTAGGGGCTTGAAGTAGGTGGAGAGCAGCAGGTAAAAAGAGACTTAATACGGTCCTAGGCAAAACAGTTTTTACCAGAATAAAAGAGGGGTCATTTTTACGAATCCAGGTACAATGTGCATAATACACTTTCAGATTCTAGTTGCCATTTGTGTTGTTGCAACTATGCGGTGGAATTGTGCACAGAGCTGGCCAATGCATAAGGGCACATGGCAAGCCCCCAGTCTCACTGACTGCTCATGAACTTTTCCCTCACCTCTTCCCTCCACCATGCACTTAGCAACTCATTTCCCACCTCCTGCTTCCACTTCTCCCCACTGCCAGCACCACTCCAGCTTTTCTCTCTTCCACCATTGCTGTCCTCTGTGCTTTGCTAAGAGCAGAACCAAAATTAGAGGCAGAAGGTATGCACCTAGGGTTATAGCACCCAACTATTATTGTCACATGCCTATTCTTCCTATCCCTAATACCAACTTACCAACTAGTAAGTAATTGCAAGCAACTTACGTTTAGTAACTGTTTAAAAAGGTCCTCCATTCAACAATTTTTTACATAATGAAATAAAACCCAATTGAGCTAAATGCCAGTGGAAAGGCAAAAAAGCCCCAGCATGTAAAAGAGTTAAAATATACATTAATGGCTAAATATAAGAAACAACAACAAATATATATGAACATGCTAAATTATGTAGCTTATACAAATGTAACAAAGAAAGGATTCATTTCTAGTAGTGTTTAATGTTCTGTCTGTAAAGATAGTCCATTGCTTTAAATATTTATAGAATTTCTGTAGTTAAATCTCTCTCTTGGTTTTGTACTTATGGCTCCTAAACTGTTATGAGAGTGTGCTAATGATAGCAAAATTCTTCAGCTACGGTGCTAATGAATAGAGAGGAGATTAGCTTATTGTTGGAGGTGAATAAGTAGCCTTCAAACCCTGGGGTGCCTCTGAAACATCGCTAAATATTGCACAGGGAAGCGATTTTGTGGGCCTATAGCTAGAACATTAAGGAGAGGAGTTTTTCTGGAGATAAGAGCAAATTTCATACATTTGCATAACAAGTTTTCTATGGCAGAAAACAAGGGTATGCTGAAGGACATCAGAAATATGCTAATACTGAGGTCACTAGCGATAACATTGAATAATATTTGTTAAAAAAACATTTCTTATATTATTGCTGTCATATAATCAGAAGTTAGGAAAAAGAATAAATAGAGATAATGTCAAAAGGACATTGCTTATCTACTAAAAGGGTTAATATTGACACGCACATCACTTTACATTGTGGCCTACATAAAAAAATACTTTAATCTATTTAGTTGAGCTCAGTCCTTGCACAGAAAATCCCATTTTTTATGACCGTTCAACAATATCACCCTGCTAGTTATGCCCTCCTACTGTCCAAGGCTTTTGTATTTAATATTTAACATTCTGTATTCCATGAATAATTAATGTGCCTGTCTTAGCAACTGAAGATCTGCAGCAAATTTTATTGTTGACAAGTGTAATAATGTTCTCTCACCTTCTTAACTTTTGCTATTAAATATTAATCTTCACTGTGTTATCCATTATACAGCAGTGACCTCTGAAATGTTTAGGGCCCAAGGATTCATTCTTTGTATTCTTCAGATAAATTATAAATAGTAATAAGAATCTTAATGGGATTGGAACAAGGTGTAATCATTATCATATTGATGTAATCAGGGACATGATTTTTCCTCTTTTTTTCCTGTTTCCCCTTTTTTAGGATATAGTAATAGTAATACATAGAATGAAGATTTTTTTAGAATAAAAAGAAATATCACAGAAAAAGCTGAGAGGTCAAATACAGGTGTCAGATCTACGCTCATTATCCAGAAAGAGAAAAAATTGCCAGTGAACTGTTTGCCTTTAAAAATTCTTATTACATAAAATGAGGTGTTAGTACCACACTTTGGCCAAAATATGTAAGCTCATGTGCCACATGAAGGCCCCTCATTGTACGTGAGTCATACGCTATTTGTGAGTATTCTAAGTTTGTAGCGCATTTAAAATCAAGTCCTCCCAGTAGACAATGTGACTGAGTAATAAAACCATAGTGCACTTACCTTTAACTCAGGAGCTATAGTGAAAAAGCAAAGGGCTTTTAAGCCCCAACCAATGAACCTACATTTATAAATAATTCCCTATTTTTAAAGGCTGAATGGCAGTTATAGGCCATTATCCAGAAAGGTACGGGAGGGCAATCTCCCATAAAGCTCATTTTAAGCAAATAATTCCTGTTTTTTTACTGATTTAAGTTTTCTCTATGACAATAAAATAGTATTTGTACTTGATGGTAACTAAAATAAAATTGATCCATTCTGGTGTAAGAACAATCCAATTGGTTTAAAGTATGATGAATTACAGAAAAATCCCTTATCTGTAAAACACCAGGGGGCAAATTCACTAAGATGCGAAGTTCACCGCACTTCGACACACTTCGCCAGGCGTATTTTGCCAGCGCTCCGCAGATTCACTAAAATCCGAAGTTGCGCACAGGGGTAGCGTAAGTTTTCGAAGTTGCGATAGCATTAATTCGCCATGCGAAGCGAAGTTTCGCTAGCGATGGTTCATTTGCATACGGCGCCAAATTCAAATTTCAATGGACGAACACATATCACCACTTCAAATGCCTAGAAAACCTTCAAATCAGCAAATAAAAAATTAATTTTGCCCTACACATGTGCCCACTGTCTTGGTAAGTTGCCATGAGTCAGGAAATGTAGGGGGGAATGAGGGGAGCCCCAAAAATATTTTCGATCTTTTTCAGCCTATCACCCATCATGTAGAAAACACGCCAGCGTTTTTTGGGACTTAGAAAAAATTTTGACTTTTTTTGAAACAATCCATATCTACTCTATTGCGCTTCGCCAGGTCTGAGGTGGCGAAGGAAGTCTAGCGTAAAAGGTAGCGTTCAGTACACTGCGCAAGTTAGTGAATTTGCGTAGTTACCTCGCTAGCGAAAATTCGCCTGGCATAAGGGTGCGAAGTAACACTAGCGAAACTACGCCAGCGTTCGTTAGTGAATTTGCGCAGTTACGAAAAATGCCAAACGCTAGCAAATTAACGCTAGCGTTCGGCGCTTAATGAATTTGCGCCCAGGTTCCTGACTCTGGAGTCAACCTAATTCATAAGTCAGTTGCATGTGTAGGAAATGGGGAACATGAAAGAAACAACTCCTCAAGGCAATGGACTATCTGTTTACCTGCAGGACAAACAGGACACAACCAGAATTTCCAGGCAAGGCAGACGTCTCATGGAAGGTGTACTGTGGCAAGTATCTTTGTTAATACCAACTTGAAGGGTACTCTACACCCTACAGGTCTGCTGTAGGACAAAAACAAAGAAATAATTGGTTACTGAAGGACATGGACATATTATTTGTCTGTTTTTCATTACCCATTTAGATCTTAGTTTGCTGGTTTGTCAGTTTTGCCATAGATCTCCTGCATAAACAAAAGTTCCCAATTTATCTCCTATCTTCAAGGCTATATGTTCATAACCAGTAATAATCACTTACTGGTTGTTTGTTGGAAAATAACTACTAAATGCAAGTTGGTACATCTTTTCTGGGTGGTTCCTAGCCAAAAATCCAAAGATCACTTAAAACAACACAAATGATGTGTAAGATATAACATAGCACGAGTGATAGTTTACAAGGCAGTCATCAGGGTATATAGGCTGGCTTTGATGTAAGGCAAATATCTAACATGCCATTAACATCGTAAGGTTGATTAAAAAAACACTAACCCTTAGCAAAATGTATCTGGGCAGTAAAGATATATACTGTATATCCCCAGCAGTATATAAAGGACCTTTATTTTAATAGTTTAACAGACATGCTTAAGAAGCACATTAAGTAATCCATACATGTGAAGATTCCACTTTGGGGGGATTTCCTCCGGGTACTCCAATTCCCTCCCACACTCCAAAAACAGCCAGGTTCTCTCCTGATACATCTGGCCCTAGGGAATGGTCAGGGTTGGACTGGGCTGGCGGGACAACAGAATGTAATAGTCAGGGTTGGACTGGGCTGGCGGGACAACAGAATGTAATAGTCAGGGTTGGACTGGGCTGGCAGAACAAATGGGAAAAAAAACCCTTGGCGACACTGACCCAGTCCCACTTCCTGCAGGAAGCTCTGGGCGCAAGGAAAAAAATAAAAATTATGTACAGAGGGGGAGGGGGGGTTGAGTGAGCAGTTAAGGACTCTGGAGGAGTTCATGACTGGGGCCAGGGCCCCTGAGGGGGCAACCCAGGTAAGCCCCCAGACACCCCAGTCCGACTCTGGTGATAGGGACTTATATTGTAAGTTCCCAAGGGTAGGGATTATGTAAGAATCAAAAATCTTCTTTACACTATAAAACTATAAAGCCCATACACAAATATTTAGAGAACATTCTGTGCTTGCAGTAGACTATGTCCCTATATTGAACTGATTTTAAGGCACACTATCATCATCTTGTCAAGGAGGTGGATATAAACTCAGTACACTTACTTCTGCTATACCAATCAATAACCACCCAAAGCCCCAGTAGTGTTCAACATGCAGCATAATTGTCACATTTCCATTTAACTCAATGGAAAGTTGCTGCCAATAGGAAGGGTCATTTAACTCGTTGTAGTTTTTCCTGATAGAATTGTGCCCATCAAAGGCAGATACTGGGCAATGAAATGATTAATGGGTCAAACGATTGGATTAAATGGGTCAAACTAGCCCATGCGGCCCTTAATAGCAGGAAAATTCAAACCTGCCTAATCGATATCTGTCCAATTTTTGGCCAGATCAGGGGGACCCGTTAGAAGCCCCCCATAAACGGGCAGGTAAGCTGCCGAATTGGTCTAAAGGATAGATATCGGCTGTAATCTGCCCGTGTATGGCCACCGTTAAAGAGCATTCGTGTTTTTTAGTTGGGGTCAATGACTCCCATTTCAAAGCTGAAAAGAGTCAGAAGAAGAAGGCAAATAACTGAAAAACTATAAAAAAGAGAAAATAAAGGCCAGTTGAAATGTTGCTTAGAATTAGCCATTCTTTAAGATACTATATAAGTTAAATGAAAGGTGAACCACCCCTTTAAGCATGCAAAATGAATAAACTTTGTCATGTCACAATCAGGTGCCTGTGGACAAAACATATTCCTCTGCAATGGTTAGTACAAAACAGCTAATGACACGAAGCATCTACATCATCAGCCTTGTGAGATATCTCACCTTAAAATAAGGGCAAAACCATTATAAAACAAACAAGTGTTGTCTCCAGGGCTTAGAGGAAAGGTATTATATCACTGAAAGAACTGAGAAATGAGAAACTTATATAAGAAACACCTGATAAATGCTTCTGTTTTAATTCCCTTCTTTCTAATTGGACGTTTCCAGTTCATTAAACTCTTTATGTACAAACTCACATATACACCACAGAAGCTGATGTAAATTACTTTCTTTTAATCCTGTTTTTTCTCTATGATTAAATTTTTTCATCAATCTCAATGGCCTACTAAAAACATTAAAAAAAAAGTTGGCTCCTATTCCCCCAACACCGAGAATGGCAGCAAACCACCATCTCACCCCATCCCATTGTGACTTTAGGAAAGTGCCACTACCACTACAAACTAGAACATGAGATGCAAAGATCTGATTGGTTGGTAGGTACAGCTCATTGCATTGGTGCAGTTTAGCACTTAGCTCATAAATCAACCCATTTATTTATATATATATATATATATATATATATATATATATAAAAATATATGTGTATATATATTTACTAAAACTCGAATTAACCTAATTTTTGTATTAAAACAAAGTTGACCAAACTCCCATTCACAAATTGAACTCATTTATCAAAAATTCTTCTTGAAAAAGTCAGAGGCAAAAACCATTCTGACAAATTTGTGCGTCAATTCGAATTGTACTATTGCCGCTTCAAAAGCTCGACTTTATCGAATTATCGGATGAGTATACAAATTAAGGTCCCTTTAATATTCATAACTATGTCAGTGTTGGCAAGAACCAATTAATCTTCCATGTTTTTGGGAGGAAACTGGAGAAACTTCAAACTCCAAGCAGACAAAGCCAGGTCAGAATCCTTCTTAGGATCTCAACACTGAAAGTGCTGAACATTAAGCCACTGTGTCAGTGTATTTAAATAAAAAAAACTTCCCACCTAATATCCAGCCCTAATCAACCTCTTTTCTGCTTCAGGGCTTTACCTACAACAGTGAACTCAGTTTGTCAAAGGCATCATTATTCATACAGATAAGACCAAAAGGACAGGTACTGAGTAGCCCTGCTGGGTTGAAAAGTCAGTAGAAGCCATTTTCAAATGCTTGAGAGAAAGGAACTAGGCCATGCCATGATCAGGCTTAAACCTACTGGCCTGAAAGATAAAAATAATTCTTGTAATGCATATATATATATATACAACATACTGTATACTGTATATTGTGAACAGGATCAGATGAACAGACAGTTTTTTAACAGAGTAAAGTCCATTTATTGTTCATATGTACAGACTCTGTGAGCAAACAGGCATGAAACAAACAAAAAAAAAAATCTTTGCCACACTTGGGCTCTTACTACTACACAGGGTATTCCCCTCTCTACTACTAGTCCACTTCTGGGATTCCTGGTCAAAACCAAAATGTACAGCTCCCCAGAGTCACTGTACCATAACAGAGTCTTTTCCTTTGGGGAAAACAAACAGCAACACTCCAAACTGTTTTCAGTCAGATCCCAGGTCTCAACCCTTTCAGTATATAGCTCAATCTCTCTGCGATTTCCCCCTTTCTAGGAGCTAGCAGATCTAGCCTAATAATTATTTCCCAGGTTAGACTTTTTAGGGGAATTAACCCACTCAGGACTGCTATACATATGGGAGTAAGATATGAACCTAGTGGAAATATATCTCCCTTGAAACTGCTCTCCAGTTACCAGTTCACATATCCCCCCCTCTGCTTCAGCCCATAGGGCTGAGCCACCTGGCAATGAACCCTTGAGAGGGCATCTCAATCCCTTGCAGTGCTCCAGATCTATGTTGTGACCCGAGCATTCTTTTCTTTATTTTCAGATATCCATCTAAGGGGAGCATTTTAATTTTAATAAATTTGCAGCCCAGCCCAGTATTTGAGGGCCTCTAATGCCCATTTAATGGCAAGGCACTCTCTTTCTACAATAGAGTACCTACTCTCAGCCAGTGTAAGCTTTCTGCTTAAGTACACTACTGGGTGTTCCTCACCATTTGGGAGAGGACAGCCCCCACACCCACATCTGAGGCATCAGTTTGCACAACAAACTCTTTCTGAAAATTTGGTGATATTAACACTGGTTACCTACAGAGGGAATTTTTAAGCTCTATGAAAGCTTTTTCAGCCTCTGCTGACCACTTAACCATTACTGAGCTTTTTCCTTTAGTAAAAGCCATAAGGGGAGCTGCAATAGAAGCAAAGTTCGGCACAAACTTACAATAGTAGCCTACTATCTCCAGGAAGGCCCTGACTTGTTTCTTTGTGACAGGTTGGGCCATTTTTGTATTGCCTCCACTTTATTTATTTGAGGCTGTACTACACCTCTTCCAATTACATAGCTCAAGTATTTGGCTTCTTCCATTCCTATAGCACCCTTTTTAAAGTTTGCAGTAAGCCCCACCTCACGTATAGAGTCTAAAGGTGGCCATACACGGGCCGATAAAAGCTGCCGACAGACTGTGTCGGCAGCTTATTGGCTCGTGTATGGGGGCCCCCGACGGATCGCGGGACCGCATCAACGAACAGATGCGGCCGCGATCCGACGGGGTTGGGTTTAAAAACCCCGTCGGATCGCGGCCGCATCTGTTCGTTGATGCGGTCCCGCGATCCGACCGCCCATTTGCGAATGCTAGGATCCGATCATTGGGCCCTAGGGCCCACGATCGGATCTGCCCGATATTGCCCACCTCAAGGTGGGCATATCGGAGGGAGATCCGCTCGTTTGGCGACATCGCCAAACGAGCGGATCTATCAATGTATGGCCACCTTTACACTGCCTGTACTTTTGGTAAGTGAAACTCCCAATCAGGGCTGAAGATAATCACATCATCTAAATAAGCTGAGGTGTATGGATTATGTGGTTTAAAGGGATCCTGTCATCGGAAAATATGTTTTTTTTCAAAACACATCAGTTGATAGAAATCCATATCTCAAAAGAGCAAACAGATTTTTTTATATCTGACATGGGGCTAGACATTTTGTCAATTTCCCAGCTGCCCCAAGTTATGTGACTGGTGCCTGCACTTTAGGAGAGAAATGCTTTCTGGCAGAATGCTGTTTTTCTTCTTCTTATTGTAATTGAATGTGTCTCAGTGGGACATGGGCTTTTACTATTGAGTGGGCTTTTACTATTGAGGCAGCTGTTATCTTGTGTTAGGGAGCTGTTATCTGGTTACCTTCCCATTGTTCTTTTGTTTGGCTGCTGGGGGGGGAAAGGGAGGGGGATGATATCACTCCAACTTGCAGTACAGCAGTGATTGAAGTTTATCAGAGCATAAGTCACATGACTCGGGGCAGCTGGGAAATTGACAATACGTCTAGCCCCATGTCAGATTTCAAAACTGAATATAAAAAAATCTGTTGCTTTTTGACAAATGGATTTCAGTGCAGAATTCTGCTGGAGCAGTACTATTAACTGATTCATTTTTAAAAATGTTTTTTCCCATGACAGTATCCCTTTACGAACATGGTCCACTAACCTTTGAAAAGTAGCTGGGGCCCCATGTAAACTAAAATGCAGTACATTGTATTGGAAAAGACCCACAGGAGAAGAAAAGGCTGTCTTTTCCTTAGCTACTTCCGTTAGGGGTCCCTACCAGTGCCCTTTTGTGAGATCTAGAGTTGTAAGGTACCTTGCATGGCTTTGCCTTTCAATGAGTTCATCCACCCTAGGCATGGGGTCGGCATCAAATTTTGAGACTTCATTCAGTTAAGGAAGTCATTACAAAACCTTAGCGTCCCATCAGGTTTAGGGTTCAAAACAATTGGGCTAGACCAATCACTGTGGGACTCCTCAATTACTCCTAAATCCAACATTTTTCTTATCTCATCAGAGACTGCCTGTCTCCGTGCCTCAGGGATTCTATATGGCTCAACCTTAACTTTTACATGAGGGGCAGTAACAACATCATGTTCAATTAGAGTAGTCCTTCCAGGAAGATCAGAAAAGACATCCCTATTTCTCATCAAGAATTCTTTTACTTGTTTCTGTGACACCGAAAGCGTTTTGGCTAATTTTACTTCAGAATGGTCCAGTGGCAATGGTTCTGATACCAGGACCTCCTGAGGTCTTCAGGGCTTAAGTAAATTCACATGATAAAGTTGCACCTGTTTTCTCTTATCAGGTTGACTTCACCAACCTTTTCAACAATTTCATAAGGCCCCTACCACTTAGCCAGGAACTCACTTTAAACTGAGGGGATAAGTACTAGGACTTTATCACCAGGATTTAAGGTCCTTACTTTTGCAGATCTATTATAAATCCTGCTTTGAGCCTCCTGGGCTTGGGCCATGTGTTCCTTTACAATAGGTAACACGGCTGCAATCCGCTCCAGCATTTGAGCAATATAAGTATGAGCATGTGCGCCATCAGTCGATGAGAGACACGCTGGGAGGTAAGAAGCCAAGGAGATCTCCCGGCGCGTCTTACAGAGAGTTTGTATAGTGCAACTGATGAGTGCTTTTCAACTATTTTGCTGCATCTTGAAAAAATGCTTTGAATACCTAGAGGGAGAAATGGCTCTTTGAGCAGTAATATCTGCTAAAAGAAATGTATACAGTTTTCCCTGACATCTATTAGACTTTTAAGTGTAGTCCCTTAACAGTTATGTTTGGAAAATATATGTAATGTCCTCCCAAGGTAGCCCTACCTTCTCCAAAGTACCCCTCGTTGAAAAAGGAAGTTGTCTCTCATATAACAGAGTATATCATATTTACAGGTATATACTTTATAACCATCCTGGTGGAAATGCTTATCTCTCTGTGTAATTACCACTGCCCTCCATGTTGTAGGGGTATTGAAAAGAATAGCAACGGTTGGCGCAAATAGCTTGAATAAGAGTTCTGAGGATTTACTATTAAGTGATAGAGGTATCTCTAATTCAAGAAAGACCAGTTTATTACCCTCACCAAACATGGTAAGGGTTAGAATTCCACGTGGACATATAATTTTATGTTATTTCTGGATGACAATGTAGGCTTTCTTACCACTCACAACATGTCATTTTTCTACCCACACAATGCTCTTTCTAGGGAGCTGTATTTCACGTATAAGCTTTATTGGGATCTACCCAAAGACCTCCTTTGAGCTGTTTCTAACGTGCAAGAAATTAAGTAAACCCTAGCAACTAATTTAGTCCCACAGATAGTTCACATCGAATCACACAGAGCAACTATGTAGATTATTATCTCTCTAGCCACATACCTCCAGGTAGAAATACAGAAGTTGAGAGAGTATTGAGAAACTGGCCCAGCATGGATTCAGTCAAAGGTTCAGAAACTTGAGAAAGTTTCAGACCTGCTGGAAGCAGCATGGGAATATATTTAAGATGGCTTTCAAGCAAGAAGGAAGACTATTTTGTGCAATAGTGTAGTACTGCCTAAAGTGCCATTCATTTATCTAGCTATTGCTACTACCTCTTTCAGAAGTGTACCTCAAGGGACAGGTTTGCTATATTCCTGCTTTGTGACTCCTATAAACATTAATGAGTTGATGAGCAAGGTGGTTGGCCTGAATAACCATACAGACACCCAGGAGAGTAGCCTTTAGCTGCTTCATGTAACACGAAGGATCCCATTATTGCTGTTTGAGTTTAGGATATAGTTACTATATAGACCAATGATCCCCAACCAGTGGCACATGAGCAAAATGTTTCATACCAACCCATTGAATGTTGCTCCTAATTGCCCGAAAGCAGGTTCTTATTTTTGAATTGCTGGCTTCAAGTTTAGTTTTAGTTGTATAAAAACCAAATGTACTGCCAAACAGAACACTCGGTAGACTGTCAGTCCACACAGAGGCTAATAACCAATCACAGTCCATATTTGGCACCCCCAGAATATGTTTACATGCTTATGTTGCTCTCAAACTTTTTTGCATTTGAATGTGGCTCATGGAAAATACAAGGCTGGGGACCCCTGGTATAGACAGTTGGCCTGAGCCCCAGGAATTAGTGATGTGCAGGTCAACAAAAATATGAACTGCACCAGATCCCTCCCAACCCGAACCTGTGTGGCAGCTCGATTTATAGGCCCTGCCCTGAACCGCTCATCTCTGATGTCACGAAAGGTGTTGGGGCAGGCGTGCTCCTAATGCATTTTATGTGCATTTTTTATAATAAGTAAGATCTTTCTTAGTGTCACATATAATATGCTAAAAAATATCTAATTTTATAGTATGGTGACTTCCTGGTTTGCTGTTAGGTCACTTTTGTAAATAAAGGTGGCCACAGACGCACAGATAATATCGTACGAAACTAATTTTCGGCCGATATTCGTTGGGTGTATGATGGAAAAAGAGCTGACCGATATCGGCAGAAGATTTGGATATCGGTCGGCTCGTCGATCAGGCTGGATGGAAAATTTTGATCGGGTGCCTTTGAAGGGACCCAAACATCGCCCATTGTCAGTGCTGATCATCAGATACAGGTAGAATTCTATTGTTTCTTCCCGTATATCTACCTGTATATCTGACGATTCAGCTTACACGTGTGTATTGAAACGAACGATCTTTCTTGGAAAGATCTTTTCCGAGAAAGATCGTAATTGTTACGTCTATTGCCACCTTAACGAGCAAAGCATCCAATGTTTGTACATCATCATCATCATCATTTATTTATATAGCGCTGTCAAGATACGCAGTGCTTTGTACAGCATTATCTTAAAGCTTCTCCTATTTTCCTGATATTAGATGACAGCATTTCATATTATTGCTTTCCATGTATTTTTTTCTACTCAACCGGAGCATAAAACAAATGCTGAATGACTGCCAGCAAAAAAAAACAAAAAAAACTGAAAAAAAACCCAGCAAGGAAGCAAGGATTCACTTTTCCTCAAAAATACCTGATGTTAAAGGTTTAAAGAAATATATTTAACAGCACTGTTCGAGATTTGGAATATATTTAGCTTTGTAATTTTATAGAGATGAAGCAAAAATCAGTACTAACACATGCTGGGGCTGAGACCACAATAGAGGGGAGAAGCTAAGATTCTATTACGTAGGCTGTGGTCATCCCAGTAGCATGGCTCACCAGTGTATGTCACAGGATTGCCATCTCCAGCAGTGTTGTTTGTAAGTGTGTTTTAAGTAAATACTAAAGACTCAACTCATTCATTGAAATACAAGAATATGAAAATGTAATTACTGTCCATAAATGTAAGTGCATGCAGTGGGGACCATTTTAATCCTCGCTCTCTCTATGTACTTGCATATTTATATGTACTCATTATTCTAGCCAGCATTTCACATAGAAAATCAATACTACAGAACTTCAGGCTAGTGACACATAGAGAATCCAAAACAAATCTATTTCCAATCCCAATAGATTATAGAATTGCTTCAGCAGCAGGGTTGGGCTGACATGACTTGTTCCCAATGGAGACATTGTTTTGCAGTATGTACTCCTTTTCTCTATCTATATCTCTGACTAGAGGCCTTCATTCCAGCTATTTATCTGCATCTTGTCCTCCCACTATCACCATTCATCTTCCAGTCTGTGCAACTTTTAAAAGGTCTTTATTTCTTTCTTGGCAACATGGAAAGCAACAATAATGGGGCTGTGAATACCACTTTCTTCTGCAATACCCCAAACACAAGAGCAGGGGCTCTCAGCAGATAAACCTGGAGTTACAATGAAACTACAGACACAAAAAACATTTAGTGTTTGAGCCAAAACAACATGGAAGGATAAAATGCAATAAAAGCAAGCTGATTTGGTGCCTTACATTCCCATCTTCTACCTTCCACAGTGGAACATACTTAAGGACAGAGATGTTTCGCTTAAAGAGATACTGACACCAGGAATTAAACTCATTTTTACATCTATCATAATATTGCGTTTGAAAGCAACTTATAACTTTGCCAGAAGGTATTTGCACAATGCTTTTACATTACCTGTCTGATGCCCCATGTTCCTGTATGAGGGAGCTGCCATATTTGTGCAGCAGGAGTCCGTTAGAA
Organism: Xenopus petersii; assembly: GCA_038501925.1. NCBI lineage: Eukaryota > Metazoa > Chordata > Amphibia > Anura > Pipidae > Xenopus > Xenopus petersii. Next base: position 34,937,776 of record CM076684.1, on the reverse strand, counting down.
ACTTTAACTGACAGGCTGAGATGGGACAGTCAGGTTGGCAAAACAGTCAGGTTTAGGAACTTCAACTAACAATTACTTACAAAAACAAACCTCTCAACAAAAACGATCAAAATGGCCTATAGGTAACTTTTAATGTACATTCATATTATAACAAGTAGTTTTTTAGTGTCAGTATCGCTTTAAGGCCAGATGTGGTTCTCCAAGAGATTTCTATGGCCGACCATGCCCAAAATCTAAATAGACTTCTTTGTTTGAAATCAATGTTATTTAATAACTAGGCCCCCTGTCATGTGAAAAGTGTTGGTAATCGGCTCAGTCATGTCCCATGTCCTATCTATCTATCTGTCTATCTGTCTATCTGTCTATCTATCTATCTATCTATCTATCTATCTATCTATCTATCTATCTATCTATCTATCTATCTATCTATCTATCATCTATCTATCATCATCTATTTATGTATCATCTATCTATCATGGGGTTCAACACAAAAACCATAGAGCATATCTTAGTATGAACATTTTTTTCTTATTTTTATTTTCTATTTCTTTTTTTATCAATGCATTTACTAATGCTGGTAGGGACAGTAACACCTGCCAACAAGAAAGCATTTTTATTCCAACGCAGGATTTTCTTGGTACCCTTGTTATTCATCTTCCAGTCTGACATTCAAACAATTGCCTTGGTTTCTATGGTTGTTGACACCCTAACAACCAGGTCATTCAAACAGGAGAGTTGCAAAAGAAAATTACAAATAATTGAAAACCCTGAATGGATAAACAAATATCAGTTAGCAACTGTTTTAGACTATAATTAGTTTAATTGAGTGCAGTCATTTGTGGATTGATTTTCATGTTTTGATTGTCATCTCTATAGTTTATTGCCTATCTACATCTTATATTGAAGCAGGGCTTTTGTTTCCAGACTCACTGTTGCTAGTGTGGGTGCCAGTTTAACTAAACCCAACAGTGAAATGTTATAGTATGGTGACTTCCTAGTTTGCTATTTGGTCACTTTTGTAAATAACAAGCAAAGCATCCAATGTTTGTACAGCATTATCCTAAAGCTTTTCCTATTTCCTAATATTAAATTAAAGCATTTCATATTATTACTTTCCATGTAAGTATTACTTATATCCGAGTTTTGGATCCAGTACAAGGTACGGTTTTATTTTTACGGAGAAAAAAGAAATCATTTAAAAGTAGAATCATTTGCTTATAATGGAGTCTATGGGAGATGGCTTTCCTGTAACTTTTTGGATCCCATGTCTGTATCTCTGAAAATATTAAAGCTTATTCTTTGTAAATTCATTTTTAACACTATTAGTGGCTTCAATTACTTTCTGTGACATCACACGCTCAAATTGGACAACTGCTTATTTGTTTGCAATGGGATGATAGCTGTAAGGATACTTGTTTACTGTTCTGTTCATCTGGTCAGTTTGACATTCATTCAAAGTATCATAAAATTCCAGTCATGGATCCCTACGTTGCAAACACAGTGATGCCTTCGGCAGCTCAGGCAATTTAAATGCTTCATTAAATCCCAGTGGGAGGAAATATCTGCCGCTTACTTCCAATGTTGATTACTTATCATATTTTATCTCTGCCACTTCCAAAGGGAAGTAGGTGTTTATCTGCCACACTGCAGATGGGAATATAACAGATAACGCATTTGACTTCTGAATAATGCTTAATTGATCTTCACATGCATTAATAGAGACTTGGTGGAAAAACAAAAACATTATTTACATTTATCTATTGGGCACAGAATACATGTGTCTATGGAAATGCAATACAGCGTTACAGTTTATCTCCAACCCTGTCTAACTTGTTATAGCACAGCATCTGCACCCATCACATGTTTAAATTCATGAGTCAATAACATCTCAAATCTCGTCATGATTTTCGAGAAAGATATTTACCCCAAAATGTGACCTTGAGTGCCATAGTCTCTCATTGGTCGGTTTCTGTGATAATTATTCAGATTCAGTTTGGAGAAATAATGAGAAATGTTGTTGAATTGTGGCTATAAATGTTGACATGACAATATGCAGTACAGGGGTGCATAACTTACCTATCCAGAAGAATCCTAAGAACGTATCTATTCTGAGCCTTTGGGATCAGAAGGTTGTGACATTACCTGCTGTGGTCAAGGGACAAATATAAGTGGGTAGTGATGAGCGAATAAAATCGTCAGTCGCGTATTTCTGGGCGAACTTCCGTGTTTCGATGCCGGCGAATAAATTTGAGAAACTGCTGCGAAAATTCACTAGTGAAAATTAGGTGGCGTCAAAAAATTTTGGACACGTGTTGGAAAAGTCGATTGTGTTAAAATTGGTGTGAGTGTCAGAACTGACGAGGGCATCGTAATTCACGTTCTGCAAATCTTTCACTGTTTCGCTAGTTTCTCTGGAAATTTACAAATTTTTCGCCAAAGCAAAACGGGACAAATTCGCCCATCGCTATCAGTGGGACCTGAATGATAATAACATTTAGCAGGCAATAAGACTCCTATGATAAGGAAAGGAGGAGCAGGGGCCCATGTGAACTTATAAGTCCTCCTAGTCAAATGTGAGTGGGGGATTAAGGTAAGCAGTATTAAATATTCATTCAAAGTATCCCAACTCTTTTGAGTTGGAAGGAAGGAAGATGTTATCCAAAATGTATGGTCCTGCCAATGAGAACAGTCTCTGGAGTGTCAAATACAAACCATGAGTTATATCAGCTACATAAAGACCTCCCACTTGGGGTCCATTGGTTGTGGTATGCGGGACATGTGGATGGATGAACCCAGGACCCTAAAGTATGAAAAAAAGAGATGGGCTGATAGAGTCAGTGAAGGAGGCAGAGAACTATTTAATATACACAACTGAAAACAGACAGCAATGGACAGGGCTGGATGGGCAGGAAACTGTAGGAGGTCCAAATTGGGCTGTAGTGCCATCAAAGAGAGAAGTATCATCACTTAACAAACGGAAGATAATAAACAGTGATTATAGTACAAGGTTTTGAATGTACAAGGTACTGTAGGACAAGGTTTTGAATACGTATACTTATAGATAATAGAACTCTTTATTAGTAAGATACAATGTTATAGCTGTTACAAAATAAATGGGAAGTCAACACATGATCTGGAAGAGCAGAAACAATTTCTAGTACAAAATAAACCCCATAACACTGCTAACCACGTAGTGAAAAATTTAGTTGCAAATAGAAAAGTTACTCATAGAACAGCAAAGGTAGCAGGGAAATAATGTACATAAGAAGGTTGTGTGAAGTTGACCTTTCTATAGGTCTTAAGCCTGGACATTAATGCTAGAACTTTAAGTGGCATGAAAATGCACCTCCTCAGTTACAGAACACACTTAGGGACATAACAGGACCCCATTGGTCAAGGATAAAAATATCAGTCTTTTGCAAAAGATCAGTTGCATCTGTCTTATGGGTCCAACAAACCAAATGAACAGGGACGAAACATATGGGTGGAGGATGGGATTAAGAAACATTTCCTGACTGGGGGGGTTTGTGGGTGATGAAGAAGAGAGTAAGGCATATATTTGCCCCTGCACCCATTGGCATAAAGGTTAAAAAATCAGCAATCATCTATATTTTTAATTTCATATATAAATGAATAAAAAAAAGACAAATTGTATTTGTGCCATTAATGTGTAGGAAGCACTATTTGCACAAGGAATCATATTATTGAAGGTTAATATACATTTATCTTTCCCTTTTCAAAGAAAGGCCATTCACAGGCACACGCTCGCCTCTCCATGTGAATGTAAAGACATTGTTCAGAGAAATAAATGAATTTCTGCCAGATTATTAAAGTGACAATAAATGAATACAAAGAGTACAGTCTCTGTCTTTGCCTTAATACTACCATTAATTAGAAGGATAGTATTAGTCAGAGCTGAACAGTCTCATTATTATTTCCATCGATTTGGACACTGATTATATTACCTCAGGGTTCTAGTAATCAAGAGCACTTTTAAGTGATTCTTTTTCTTTGCTTTTACATATCAGCCAAATTTAGATACACATGGTGCACCCAAATGCAGAGAAAAGACAAAACAAAAAAGGCAGATTGAGAGTAAGCCAAATCTAATCTATCAAGAACAAGGAGATCAAAAGAGAAATACTGTAAAACTATGGCTACCTTTATGGTGGAGTGAGAACATGGCACAGAATCCCAAATTCTGGGTGCCCCACAAACCCTGGTTAAAGCATATGTTACAATAGCAACACTCTACCAGTGTCCATGGGAGGCACATCCCTCAAATTCTAAAGCCCCATAGGTCACATAGGGGGAATGTAATAAACTTTGCAAACAAAAATTTGCCAAATGTAGTATTCTTCATTAGGCTTTTATTGCATTGTGAATCTCAACTGTGCATTGCAAACCTTAAATCCCGATCTAGAGTTTCGTTAAATATTTGTCGCAAAAAAAAAAAAAAAAAATCAGTTAGTGATTGTGAAATTGTATTACATACACTACAAAAGTTCACAAAAGCAGTTTGGTCACAAACTTTGTGAGGAAGTCATTGAGGTCTTAATTAGTCAAAAATGGAGCAAACATGGTCGCTAACGTTCGTAAGTGTCTTTGCAAAGGTTTTTTGTGCTAATGAAGCATATTACATTCCCCTTTAAAGGAGAAGGAAACCCTTTCGACACAAACCCTCCCCGTAGGCCCCCCCTCACTCCTCCCCCCGGCCTAATACCCCCCGGACAAATGCCACTAAGTTGCTACTTACCCCTCGGTGCAGGTCCTCTCCCTTGGAGTTTACAGGCGCCATCTTCTCCCATGCGGTCTTCTTCCTGGATTCTCCGGCGTTTGGCGGTGCATGCGCAGTAGGATCCTTTGCCGTTTCAGCTGTACTGAGCATGCGCCGACAGTTTTCCGATTAATTTTTCCGGCAACTTTGTGACTTTCGGCAAATGTGCAGTATATTCCAACCAGCAAATGCTCCTACTGCGCATGCGCTGCCAAATGCAGGGAATCCAAGGAGAAGACCGCACGGGAGAAGATGGCGCCTGTGAACTCCACGGGAGAGGACCTGTGCTGAGGGGTAAGTAGCAACTTAGGGGCATTTGCCCGGGGGGAAAGAGGGGGGCTATGGGGGGAAGGGGTTTTGCGCCGAAAGGGTTTCCTTCTCCTTTAATGAATATTAAAAGGTGTAAATCATAAAACAAAGTGCTAAATGCACTGTGCACAAATGGTGAAGACTTTATTATTCTGACAAATAAGATGCATTAGTTGCCATTTAGTGAGGGAAAGACATTTGCCCTAGAGCAAGATGTCTCCCTATGGTCAGCTCCATACTGTACTGTGATAGCAGGGAAATTCATTGATAAGTGCATGGGTTTTACATCCCATCACGTCAAGTCTCTGTGCTCCAAAACTGAGCACAGAGACCTTTCCCCCCCATGAATAGAATGAATAGATCATTGTCTGTGTCATTCAGATATGCAAGTTGGCAGGGGCAGGGGGTATGTAGAGAGCTTTGCAATTTGCCACTAGGGGTACCTAGAACCAGATTTCCATTTGATTACTAGGTGCACCTAGAACCAGATTTCCAATCCACCACTAGGTGCACTAGAGCCAAATTTCAATTTTGCCATTACATTTTTCTTTACCTTTTCAAACTAAGTGGGATTTGCAATTTGCCACAATGTGCACCTAGAACCAGATTTTCACTTCCCCAATTGATGCACCTAGAATCAGATTTCCAATTCGCCCCTAGGTTCAGAGTGAGACAGACCACGAAACAAGGGCCTTTAGACTGAGCACTAAATGGCTTGCTTTTGTGCCTCTTAGTGTTCTTGCACTGGCAGCTTTATAGATATGCAAGTTGGCAGGGGGTAAGTAGAGGGCTTTGCACTTATAACCAGATTTCCAATTCGTCACTAGGCGCACCTAGAACCAGATTTACATTTCACCACTAGGTGCACTAGAACCAGAATTCCATTTTGCCATTACATTTTTCTTTCCCCTTTCAAACAAAGGGAGATTTCCAATTCGCCACAAGGTGCGCCTAGAATCATATTTCCATTTCACCATTAGGTGCACCTAGAACCACATTTACAATTCTCCCCTAGGTACAGAGTGCAGCCAGACCCGGAAAAAAGAGACTAAGCACTAAGGGGCTTTCTTTTGTGCAACTTTATAGAAACATCTTGCCATATGGTCAGACCTTTTTGCCTATTGAAAAGAATGAGGTGCATGACAGTTGCGCCAGATGCATTCAGGTGCATATATATGTGACTAGTGTACTTTCACATTAACATAAGCATGACTACATTACAAACACACACACCTGAAAATAAAATGAAACATAAGCTGTAGAAATAAACTCGCATGTATAAAAGCCCCAAACAGATTTTACAGTGCTGCTTGAAAATTTCCAGGTAGTGATTGAGTTAAATGAGCTCAATTTAAACTGTCCTTAAAAATGGTGCAAGAAAACTGTTATGTTTTGGGCAAAGACATATTTTTATAGAAATCGTAAGTGGTTCACTCTATTTCAATATATATTCAAATGACACTTATAGTCTCTGGCACACGAAATGAGGTTTACATTGTTTGGCACGCCATATTATTCTTACAGTAAATAAGAAAATGATAAAAACAAAAAAGTAGTAAAATATTATTACGACCTCTCGATAATAACTTGGAAAAATAATATACTACTTTTCATTTCATTTTAAGGATTACATTTCAGGTTTAGCAAAGCATGCTCTTACTCCACAAAAGTGGGTCTTAAAAAATAAAACTGGGAAATTCGAGTGCACCACAAATCCGTTATGTTTATGCTTCTAACAGAAGTGAAGGAGCTGCGTCTTTCTCTTTATTGCCATCTTGTTCTTTCCTTGAATTTCAGGTTCATGGATGACTGGGTATGAGTGTAGTGAAAGTTCATTTTTGGTGTATTGCAGGGGTCACCAACCTATTTTTACCTGGGAGCCACACTCAAAATATTATTGGGGAGTAACACAAGCATGAACAAAGTCCCTGGGATGCTAAATAAGGGCTGTATTTGACCATTTGGTAGCCTCTATGTGAACTGGCAGCCTACAGAAAGCTCTGTTTGGCAGTAAATTTGGTTTTTATGCAACCAAAAGTTGCCCCCAAGTCAGGAATTCAAAAATAAGCACCTGCTTTGAAGCCACTGAGAGCAACATTCAAGGAGTTGGTGAGCAACATTTTGCTCACAAGCCATTGATGGTGGATCACTGGTGTAGTGGTTAGCCTTGCAGCAGTCTTGGGTTCAAATCCAGCCAATCTACAAGGAGTTTTTTTACTCATATGTGTCAACCTATACCCTAAAAACATACAGGAAGGTTACTTGGCTCATGCTAAAATTGCTTGTAGTATGATGTCATAAATACCTTAGATTGTATGCTCTGTAAAACTGCTACATACTATATAAATAAAGGAATTTTCAATATAATTTTTCTTTATTTATATAGTGAATAATGTACTCCCTATTGTCAAACACAAGAGTATCATACCATATAAAAGTCATGGAACTCCAAGATGACTTACAATATCCTCATATGTTACAATAGGGCAGTGGTCCCCAACCAGTAGCTCGTGAGCAACATGTTGCTCTCCAACCCCTTGGATGTTGCTCCCAGTGGCCTCAAAGCAGGTGCTTATTTTTGGGTTCCAGGCTTGGAGTCCTGGAGGAGAAGTTTTGGTTGCATAAAAACCAGGTGTACTGCCAAACAGAGCCTCAGTGTAGGTTGACAATCCAAATAGGGGCATCCAAATTGCCAATGACAGTACTTATTTTGCACCCCAAGAACATTTTTCATGCTTGTGTTGCTCCCCAACTCCTTTTACTTCTGAATGTTGTTCACAGGTTCAAAGGTTGGGGATCCCTGCAATAGGGGGTACATTATACACTATCATGGTACACAAGCTTCAGTGAGTGATGTGGCACAAATTACATCACTTATGACATCACTAAGCACCGTATATAAAGATATAATTTACAGGATATTTCTGTCTCTTGTGCATAATCTAGGGATAACATATCCCAAAGAATTTTTATTGACATTATACTTGTTTATTTCCACTGTTAATGGTCCTGATCCTTTAGAATCTACTGAATCTGCAAGTAAAAGGAGGGTCATCACCAGGAAATTGGGTCTTAGGGGGGGAGGGGGGATCTAGATATTAAATCATAGAAGGGCAAGGGGCATGACATATAGGGGCTGATTCACTAATTTTCATTAGCGTCTGCTTCGCTCACATTGCAACACTTCGCCAGGCATAGATTCGCTAAGACAACGCTAATTCCGAAGTTGCGTCCAGGGCACTGAATGCTGGCGAAGTTGCGTTGCCTAATTTGCATACAGCGGGAGGTTAAAGTTGAATGGACGTATATGTTGCAGCCAATACATTACACTACACAAGTCCAGGTAACCTTAATAAAAGAAAATAGAGTTGTTCTATTGCCCTACACATGAGCCCAGTGTTTAGTTTATGTGCATTATGTTAGGAAATGTAGGGGGGAGGCTGGGTACCCCAGAAAAAAATTACGATCTTTTGTAGCCTATCACCCTAAAAAATGAAAAGTCGTCTGCGTTTTTTGGGACTTGGGAAATATTTTCAACAATTTTTTGAGGAAGTCCTATCTACTCGATTGCACTTCGCCTGGTCTGAGGTGGTGAAGGAAAGTCTGTCGATAGAGGTAAAGTTCAGTGAAATTCGCATTTTAGCGAATTTGCGTAGTTAAGTCCCTTCGCCAGAGCGCAACTTTGCCAGGCGTAAGGGAGAGAATTACCACTATAGTCTTTCTCCTTCGCTAGCGAAGTTACACCTGCACCCATTAGTAAATCGACGAAGTAATGAAATGACATCACGCTGGCGAATTTTCGCTAATGTTAGTGACTTCGCCCTTTAGTAAATCTGCCCCATAGAGTATTCATATTACAAATGAAGGAACACAGAATTACATAAATAAGCAAGGATACTTCCATGTTCTTCATCTCTGTGACCAAACAAGCTGGATGTACATGACCTGTTTAAAGGGGACATATACCATCAAATTTTACAATGCAGAAAACCATGTAAAATAATGTAAAATAAACGGAATTGTTTTTATTTTAATACCTTTTGAGTCAAATATGTCCATATAAGCATGAAAACTGTGTTCAGCCCGCCCCTTTGCTAAGTTTCCTGTCTTGGAATCTCTGGTATGTGGCTCTGCAGCCGACGGCCGTTTCTGCCTGTGTAATAGAGCTGCATCCAGTGAGGGAGGACTGGGCGTGCAGAGGTGGGCGGGGCTGTTCATGATGTCACACACAGTCCGTCCCTGCATTCCTTCTACAGACTGGATCATTCTTACTGCTCGTTTCCCTTCTGCTGCTTTCTTTCACTCTCTGCTCGATTTGTTTAACCCCCTCCTCCCCTGCTCATTTGTCTCCCTCTGTTTGTTTCCCCCCTCCCTCCACTACTCGTTTCTTTCACTCTCTGCTGTGTTCGTTTTACTTCCTCCACTGCGCCTTTCTGACACTCTCAGCTCACATCCCTCTCCCTCCCCTGCTCCTTTCTCTCCCTCTCTGTTTGTTTCCCCCCTCCCTCCACTGCTCCCTTTCTGCCACTCTCTGCTCTATTTGTTTAACCCCTTACTCCACTGCTCCTTTTACTCCCTCTCTGCTCATTCCCCCCTCCCACTACTACTCGTTTGTCACTCTCTGCTCTATTCATTTAACCTCCACCTCCCTATGCCTCACTGTTCGCTTTTCTCCCTGTCTACCTTATTCTTTTCCTTGTCCCCCCTTACCAAATGCTTGTTCCTCTTCTTTGCGGATATTGGTTAAAAAAAAAAAAAGAAAAGCAAACTATAACAAAAAGCTTTGAATATTTTTTAGGTTTTCCTTTTTTTTTTTACACCTTGCATCTGTTATTAGATGTTACACAATTCCAGAACATGAGCTGCTTTTATCTCCTTACAACTCCCTGCACCTGACAATAAACTGTTGCAGAACAGCTGCCTTTCCCTTGTAACTCCCTGCACCTGACCACAAACTGTTACAGCACAGCTGCATTTTTCACTTGGAACTCCCAGCACAAGATCATAAAAATTTTCAAAAATGCTGCATTTTTTCTTTGCAACTCACTGCACCCGGAACTGTTTTAGAACAGCAAATTTGTTTTCTCTTTATAGTTTGTATTAAACTCAACATCTATTGCTTTATGCTGAGCATTTAAAATATACTGATAGGTTAAATGATCTGGCAACAGTGTAAGACAGTTATGTGCAGACTGGGACACACAGGCCAGAGGGTGGGAGGGGAGGGGTTTGGCTGCTACAGCTCAGGAGTTCAGCCTGTCAGTCAGTGCTGTGACCACTTCCTGTGAGAGAATGAACAGACACTCCCACTCTTCATTTCAGCCTAGCTTCTGACCTGAGAGGTTCTCATTGCAGCTCTGATGTAATGACAGTTTTAGCAGGTAAAATGCATTCAAAACGTTTTTTTTTCTGCATCATTACATTGTTTGAGGAAAGATTCATCATATATCTGAATATGAAGGTTATGCAAAATGTCCCCTTTAAAGTAAGCTGGTAGAAAATATGCAGATACATGTTTTTTCTGGCTCAGATGTATCCCTGCATTACCAAACAACGGTAACTTTAAATAATGTTGACTTTAAGCAATTTGGCCTCAGAGCTCCTTTATGCATCATCAGTGACTGACCTGAATGTTTCCTCATTCATGTTTGGATAAGTAGAGTCGACAGCCCAGACGGTCTCAAAACAAAAGGCTGCTGTAAGTTCCCAAACTCTACCTATTTCAACACTGTTATCTGAATCTAGAAATGTATCCCTGGCTTCCATGTGCGTTCATTTTGTATGATTAACAGACGCAACTTGAAATACCAAGGCCATATTTTATCCTATGGTGATGTCAAACAATAAAAAAACATGCCGATATTCGGTTTGTACTTATGTCCGTGTGAAATGAAGGCGCTTGCAGACGTTAGCATCTTGCGCATGGCATCCAATCCTATTGGGGGGTCAAGGAGAGAGTAGGAGAAAAAGGTGGGCGAGAGAGATAGAGGGAACATTTATCAATATGACAATATGCAATATATGTTCCTAGAAATCTCATACTATTCAACTTCTGGGTTACTTACATCACATATTACCCTGTCTCTCTATTTGCAGCGTACAGTCGTATTAGTTTCATATTATTTAGATATAGGAGCAGAGAATATACCATTACACCAGGCTATGGGCTTATTGTGATCAAGTGCCTGTTTACCAAATGTAAAAGCTATATTGCAGTAACAAGTATGGTTTCTACCCCTGCTGTAAATGAAGAACAAATGCATATTTGTAATGATTATGTTGCTGTTTACTCTTAATGGTGTGTAAAAGGCAGCAATGTAGAGATTTGAATAGGCATGTAGCAATGATGGAACAGTAAACAGAATCTATAGGGATACTGCTGTCAGGCAATGCTTCAGATTTCAAATACTTATATCTTGTAAAAGATAAGTGGTTGCCTCTTTCAGTCTCATGGCTAAACTGGACAAAGACCACCCCAGGCAGCTTTATATCATACATGTAAATGAACCTTTCAGATATATTTATTTTATACAGGATCCATTATCTAGAAACCTGCTATCTAGAAAGCTTCAAATTATGGAAGGCTGTCTCCCATAGACTCCACATAATCCAATTTGTTTAAAAAAATGATTTCCTTTTTCTCTGTAATAATAAAACAGTACCTTGTATTTGATCCAAACTAAGATATAATTAATCCTTACTGGAAGCAAAACCAGCCTATTGGGGTTATTTAATATTTACATGATTTTCTAGTAGACTAAAGCTATAAAGATCCAATTTACGGAAAGATCCGTTATCCAGAAAACACAGCTCCTTAGCATTCTGGATAACAGGTCCCATACCTGTAATATATTGTCTCTGTGACAAACGCTGTCATCCTCAGTTGTTTATCTGTAAACCCTGCCATAAAGCAAGATAAAACTGTTGTTTCTTGCCAGAAAATAATATAGAAGGAAAACAGAATTGGTGAGGGATTACTCTACACCTCACAAGCAAAGTTTTCATTTGGGAAGTAAAATGTTTCTTCCAAAACAACACAATTTTACATATGTTACACAATGCCCCAGTTACAGCTGTACTGAAATTCTTGGAATTCACATCTAGATGTCAATTGCCTTCACTGAGTTATTCCCAAACAAATTTGTAGCATCAAATAAAAAAAAAAAATTGTAGCACCAAAAAAAATTGTCGCCCATAGACTTCAATGCATTTTGGCAAATTTACGAAATTTTTCGGCCAAGCAGAACAGGTCCGATTCGCCCATCACTAGTATGGACGTGTTTTTTAGACACAAGTGTGCTGCACCTATTGACGCAGGGTGCTGATGGAACCCTTTGAGCTAGGGGAACCCCTTTATCCTTTCCATGCAAGTGGTCCGGAACCAATGGACCTCCTAAGAAGTCCCACAATAGCGCCCTCTCTGGGCCAGGATTCAGGGGGAGAAGGAGCCTAATGACCATACATCTCCCCCTAGACTAGTGCAAACCCAGATGTATCGCACCAAATCATAACAAGTGCTATAATGAATAGTATATAACATTTATAAAAGTGTGGCTGTGTAGAGCCCCAACCTATCAGCTGCAATTTAAACATTTCTCAGCCTTAGCCAAAAGGCCGAGGGCTTAAGAGCATAATTGCATAGAAAACTGCAAGAATGCAAGAAGTGCCAGTGCCTTTGGTGCCAACTACACCAGTGATGCTGTGGTACCCCAGGTTTGCAAGGCCCGGGGGACAAAACTCGAGCTCCAATCATATACTAGCCTTCAGCCAGAGGATCAAGTACCTCTCCATCCCTTACTGGACGATCCACATGGATGCATCCATTAGCTAAGATGAACCCCATCCACTGATAAGAACAGATATTACACTTGATCTTAGCCAAAAGGCATGGGTATTTATAGTTAACACGGGTGCTGAATTAAAACACCCCAAAGAAACTGAATTCAACTGCTTTTCCTGACAGTCAGGAGCATGTAAATAAATGCACTTAAATTCACACTGCTGGGAATTCAGATGTCAAGTTTTCCTTTCATAATCTGCTTTCTGCTTGTTTTAACTCTAACTCTGGCTATAACATTGGTAATGGGCATTCCAAGCAGCCGGCCTTATTTTAGCAGCCTCAGAGCTTTCGCTCTGCTGGAGGCCTGCGTTTGTGAACCTCTGTCCTTGTGATATGGTTTTACTGCATCTCATTCTGTCTCTGAATTGCTTTTGCATAACAACTATTATTGCCATGGCTCCAATACTCTGGAGACGGCCTTATCTTTAGTAAAGAAAGGAACCCAACTTTATTCCTTACAACTCTATAAAATGAATTTTCCCTTCTATGAAAAGCAATAACAGGGCTCGACACAATGATTTATTGCAGAAATGCGGGAGCAAAGTATGTAAATGAACACAGAGCTTTATATACTGTACATAGAAAGTAAGCAAGTCAACAATGGCGACAATCAATTAGCAGGTAGTCTTGGCCAATGCACTTTTTGCATTTGTTGCATTTATCAATGTAAAGAAACAGAGCAAATAGAAACAGATGTGTCATCTTTTCCCTTTATGTTATTTTGTAATAAATAGCTGGGTTCATTCAGGATCCCAATGCTAAACTAAGGTCACATAAAACAACATAACCTGGCACACCACTGAATGGCAACAGCAATGCCCCTCAGTTTGATGAATATACACTGGGATTATTTAAAAGAATGCTATCACCCTCACTTTATTAAATATTTCTATTTCATACTTTATGCACTTCTAAAAAAAAAAGCGATGAAGAATTGCCTGTTAAAAATATACCAATCTTTTGGATCTTCTGGATCCTTTGGATCTATTCATGACACCATTATTCTCATATAATACACAAGAGCCATGAATATCTTGCAAATGGTATCACTATATGTAGCGTGTGCCTTTACATGGCCATATAGCTCCTTGTTGAATGAATAATATCCTTCGATTTTACAATAGAGGGTATTTTATTCACTATATATTTTACAATAGGAGGTACATTGTTCAATATATAATAAACAAGAGCCATGAATACCCAGTAAACAATATCATGTAAATGGTGCTTACTGATGTCATCAGTTATAATTGGTGCTTAATGATTTGTGTCACATGACCCTAGTGTTGCCACCTGGCCGGTATTTTACTGGCCTGGCCGGTAAAAATGATGGCTATTCCCAATGGTATTTATTTTATTTTTTAGGGTTGAGACAATACAAGACAATAGAGGATCTCCGTGTTCATTTTGCTTCCTAGGATAACTTAAAAAAGAAGTGGCCACTTCCAGCAATTTCAGCAACATCACTAATGAATACATACATATTATATTATACCTTTATATACTGTCACGATCGGCTCCCTAAATCCATAGCAAGTGCTAAGCTTCATGGTGACGGCTTTGTTTCTGCCTGTACAGCCGGCTTTGGCTTCAGGAGGAGCCCTCAGCTACTCAGATGCTGCCAGGTCTAAATAAGAGAGGAGCCAAGCAAGAGTTCTGGACAGGCAAAGGGGCACGGTCATTACCGAGTTTTTGGAAGGAAGGCAGCAATTCAAAGAGTTGACAGAAAGCGTAGTCAGACAGGCGATGGTCGGTACAGGTGGGGTTCAAGCAAGGTCAATCAGGCCGGGGTCGGTACAGGCAGCTTTCAGAGAATAGTCAGGCAGGCGAGGGTCAATACCAGCAGAATTCAGAATGGTCAGACAGGCAAGGATCAAAACCTGAATCACAACAGATATAAATCACACCAGATACTAAACAAGTTAGACCTAACAATGGGCAATGAGTTTGAGTTGAAAGCCCCTTAACTTATTCGAATTTCGCACCACTCGGCGTGATGACGTTACGGGCCGCCGGCGGAAAAACGGAAGCGAGCGGCCGCACGCGCCATAGAGGAATCGGTGCTTGGATGAAGAGGATTAGAACTGCAGGTGTCCCTGCGGTGGGAGTCCCCGCCATGACCCAATCCCTGATAGACCCGTATGTTACATATAATGATTTAATTTAATTTTAATTTAAGACAAAAACATAAGTAAGTTAATGAAGTTCCAATAGGAAGGAAGTAATGCTAGAGAAAATATGTTATGAAATTTTCGCGCCAACGAATCATCGCTGACGAAAGTACGCCAACATTCTTTTGCATATAATTTTGTGTTTTGACAAATATGTGTATTCATCATGAAGTAATGTCTGACAGAGTTCCGCAGTGAAAATTTACAGGTAAGTAAATGTGCCCCAATGTTCTTGAGTGAGGAACAGCTTTATAAAAATGTGGAGCGAAAAAAAAATTTCAACCCCTTAATATCTCCATACTGGGCATTTACATTTTCTGTTTGTAATGTATAGACTAGGTCAGGTCAGAAAATTCTTATTCAAAGCAATTTATCATGATAAAAAGTCTACAGTATTGTGATACAACAGGGTTGGACTGGGCTGGTGGGACACTGGGAAAAAAAAACCTGGTGGGCCCTCCTCCCCACCTCAAATTGTGGTTGCAAGGAGAAAATAAAAGTTGTTTGATGTGTGGAGGAGCTCAGGACTGTGGTGTCCCTGAGATGGCAGCCCGGTGGGCCCTGGACACCTGAATCCGACACTGGGCACATTTTACACCTGCATTTTTACCAAAATACACAACTGCTGCTTCCCATTCGTTAGAGAAATAGAAAATTCATGACATCACTGGGATGCATATTTTTCAGCCTTAAAAGCTCAAGTGAGCGATTTTTGGCTGAGGGTCCTGGGCTATCACATGTTTTTAGTTCAAGTAAACTGGAGCTGCAAGTGGTGCTGTTGGGCACCTCTGTTGGCTTAAAAATGCCTCTTGAGTCAAAGCCCTTAGTGTTATTATTCAGTGAGTTGCTGTTGAAAAAAAACATGTTTATATTCAAATTAATTAACATGGCTTGTACATTTTTCATGGGAAAATATAACCATATATATATGTGTAGTCTCTGGTTGTAGAAAGGGGGAACATATAATAAACTGTAAAGTGTTACATTGGATTCATTTGGAAAAGCTTGTCATGTGTTTATAAATGAACAACAAGAAACTCTGTGAAACTGTAAAGAAAATAAAGCTGCGAGGAAAAACGAAAATAGTCTGGTTCAATGTGTGACACAAATGATCATCAGGAGACTCATCACAGCACTAAAGCAAGTGTCTGTGCAGCTAAAGGGCATGCTTTGCTCATAATAAATATATTGGTTTAAGAGCTCAGGCCTTAACCGTGCAGTTTATACATCAAATCACCAGTTATCTTGTTTTTGATAGGCATTGTCTACTCTTGAGTACAACTTAGCGAGCAGGCTCTGCTGCTGGCAGATAATGTGGAACGGAGATATCTAACAAGAATTTTAAAAGGAGCTCAATCACAACATGACATACAAGAGTTCACTGTGTTATTTTACTTACAGCAACTTTTAGCATTTGAAGCTTATATCACATGGGGAAATTATAAATGTCTTTACCTGTAAGAGCATAATGGTCTAAGTGTCCCATAGAAAAAATAAAACCTATCTCTGACCAGCTCCATGTCACAGCAACTTACTTCCCATACAGCTTAAAGTTTCAGTGGTAGAAAAGACCGGTCAAGTGCATAAATATTGTTCTTACAAATAGGAATAAACTATCACCTGCAGTAAACACAAAGTAGCTTATGATTTCACTGTAGTGTTTTTTATTGCAGGAATATCAAGCACTACAGGGCCTATTTATTAAGTTCACATTTATTTTACAAATCTAATTTTTCTCAAACAATTTGTGTTTTTTTAATTTCTCTAAAATGCAACAATTTAAATTTATTCAGTGTAAAAAACACAAACTCCAATACAAAAAGGTCCTATAGGAGTCAATTGGAGTCAACTGGAGCTGTGCTAATCCTTTTGGACCTTTTTTTTAGCGATTTAGACTTTTAGAGGTTTTCCTACACTGGGAGGAATTTAAGATGGAAAACTGTATTTTTAAATAGGGCAAGTAGGAAAACGATAACTAAATTACATTACAATACGTTTGATAACAAGCACAAACATATAGGTACACGTAAGTCTGGTAAGTAATGAGAATATTTGGAATTGGTGGGTGGAGTTTTATTTACTTATGAGTAAAATTGACTCCAGGGGTGGAAAGCCATAACAACCAATCAGATGTTTTCTTTTAAGCACACCATGGTCAAACATTTTTATTGCATATAGACTGTCTAAAGGCAAGGTGACTATACAGTACTAAACTTAAAGATGAACCGCCACTGTAAAGAACTTTGTGAAAACTATGTCACTAGCCTCTCTTGGCTGCAGCTAGATGAGTGAATGTTGCAGCCACAAGCTTTATGGGTAATTGCTGTATTCACTCTTTGCATTGTTGGCCATAGCGATTCCGACAGACTGACCTAATCAGTATGACATTGCATGCATAATGGCTAATGTTTTAGCCTACAAATGATTTCCACAATGAAGTCCAGAGACACCTGCCACCTGGAGCATGCAACACCAGATAGGGTCCTAGTCTTAGGCTCTAGCCACAGTTTGTTATACACGTACACATATGAACAAACAGAAAATAAATTATGAACTTGAATAATCTCCTCCATCTAGGTGAGGCACACTTAAAATTAGTTACAAAGACTAAGGTTCAGAGTCCTAGTTTGGATACAAAAATCAGAAAGGTGACTGCACTCAATGCTCCTTTGCATCTTGTAGCCAATGGGAAACCTATAGTTGGATTATAATGAAGGCTTGGGGCAGCTTAAAGGAAAAGCCAACCCCCCACAAATAAAACCCCTACCCAGTACCCTACATAGTCCCCCCTCCCTGCTCTCCCCCTGCATAGGTAATAACAACTTTAAGTCACCCTAATCATATACTCACCTATAAACGAAGAGTAAGCGTAGCTGGGGCTTATGGGCGTCATCATCTGGCTCTTTGGATTTCTCTGGGTCCTCTTCCTTCCCTTCCGCAATTTCTGTCACTTTTGGCGCATGTGCAGTTGCTATAAACTGTAAGACTGCTCCAATTGCGCATGCGCCAATATGGCACTGAATTCCCAGAGAAACCCGAACAGCCGGAAAATGGCACCCATGAGCTCCGCTGCGCTTACTCTGCACTTATTGGCGATTAAAGGATTAGGGGCACTTATAAATGTTATCACCTATGTGGAAGGACAGCAGGGAGGGGGGACTATGTAGGGTACTCGATCGTCGTTTTTATTAGTGAGGGGTTTGAGTTCTCCTTTAAGCTTTGTTAAATGTCAGGTATAGATGCTAGGCAGTTAGGCACGATGCATCACATCTGACCATTTGTGATTGTATTTGTTAAATTTGCTTTGAACGTCTACTAGTCAAGTGTTTATTGTGCAGCGTATCTCTTATGCTGGGTATTGGGTGGGTTGTAGTTCAGAGACTGTTGCCCCTGTGACTTTATGCTATTTGTCTTTGCTGCTCTGTTCTTAATGTAAATATAGGACAGCTTTATGGTCAGCTGAAACAGATGAATGGAAGAGTACAGAGCAATATTTAACTATTTGGGGTAATAGAATTGAGGAAAATGCAGGGACTGAAGTAGTAAGGAAATAGGTACCTTGTATAAGACAGTTAGGGCAAATGAACAGAGAGAATGATGATAACCTGTGTGTGTGGAGGGGTTTGAAAAATTGATTATTGATTAGCACCTTTGACAGATATGTTCCTAAATATCACAAAGTATAGACAGCAACAGAATTTCCTATTTGGGGGGGGCTGTACATTTCTGTACTTGTTTCATCTGTCTATAATCCATGCTGAACATATTTGTTGCATGTTGCTTAAACAGGAAAATAAATGTCAATAATATTTACGTAATAGTATTCATATCCATATTTTTTCCAAGTTGATTGAAACTTCCCAAAACGAATGAATACTTTTATAGAAAGAATATGGATTTTTCAGGTTTCTTACACTAAACTAGTGTGTTTGTAGTATCCTTGTAGCAAGTACTCCTTTTCTAGTCATAGTCATCTTTATGTTGCCTTTCCAAACAGCCTATGGGGTATGCATCTAATGCATCTGCTGAGTTCTGCTCAAAGTTACTGTATCCGTGAATGGAACCATAGAAAATCTGACAGCCTGCACCTGCCAGTAATTGCAGGGTTCCTTTATGGGTTTTATCATTGATGTCAACTGACTGGAAAATTTCATTTATCTAAGAATTTGGGGGGAAAGCTACAATGTTGGTAAAAATATAGAAAATTGCATTTTTCGCTTGCACTACTAAATGAGCCCTTTAATCTCTAACTCTAAAAAAACAATAAACACATGCAACTAAATGGATAATAGTAATAGCAGAACAAAATTTGATCCAGGAGCCAATCAGAAGGATTCTTTCATTATAACAACTGCAATAGACAAGTAAATGCTTATTGCTGAGGGGGAGTTTTAAATAACAATAGCAAAATGTCTCCATTCCTCCTGTAATCTGGAAATAAATTGGAACAGCACCATGGAATAATTTCAATTAAAATACCTTTATTGCACTCTTAGGGCATTACAGCAATGTGTCAGGCCTTTTGTCAAGCTCCTGTAAGTCACAATATTATATGACAGTCAGGGATATGCCACTGCCATTTTACTTTAAACTAGAAGTAGGTTTTAGAAAATACCAGAAATGGATCATTAGCTCACTGATGACCTGGAGTCAGTCTCCATCTGTTGAAGCTGAGTTAAATAGACTGCACCGCGCAGCTCTATCTGGCCCCTATCTTAGTAGTAACACCATCACAAACACTGTGTAAATACAGCAGCGTATTACATTTCGGTTGTGGCTCTGATTGTAAATATGATGAGAAAGGGGAAAAGGAAAGTCAAGCATTCAGTCTGGTTGCTCATTAGACATGTTGTTAGAAGACGTGGTGCTTTGTTAATCAGAAATGGAAAGACTTTATCACTTATGGAAATTAGCACCAATGACTTTAATAAGGGAAGCCGCCTGCAGGTGTTGTTAATACTTCCCTTAAAGAGCTCTGCCGCAACACCTCCGTCTTGACCTGAAAAGCTCCTGCTGTTTCAATTCACAGATCCCTGCAAGTCGGTGCTGCCAGCCAGGGGTACGCTGCTGCCAGATACAGAGGAAAGCAAATTAAATATCGTTTATATCTGCTTAAATGTGTTTACTTATAAAAGAAATTAACAAATGTATGGAGCTTGAGGAGCTGACATGAAACCCTGTATTCAGCAGAACAATGATATTAATCAGCCAAGAATGCTAATTATCAGCACTCTGTGTTGTCAGCTCATGAAGGAAGCAGCATAGCGAACATCATATTAAGAGCAGCCCAGCTCCAATCTGCCTAAGAAACTGTTACGCTGAATGTTGTGTTGGGACCAATGAAAGTTCCTTTTATTTGCTGTTTTCTTTGAGTCAGGACTGATAACATTTGGTGAGTGGATAGATAATTAGCAGCACATACTGAACTCTGAACCAGGGGTAAGTTTAGGGCAGAGAAATGTTATTATCTTGGGGGTTCTTAACTGGAAAATGGCATTGGTTAAAATAATAAAGAAACATCATTAATGTATATAGTCATTATACTTCCTACATTACTAACATCACAAGCTATTGTTGTACTCCCAGCATCCCTCTGACAGCCTAATCAGTAGAACTTCATCTTCACTGTTAAACAATTTATATGGCCACAGATTTCTACTTAAACAAGCAGTTCTTTATTTTTGACTGAAGTGAGTAGGGTCCATTTATAAAGTAGACTGAAGTGCGCAAAGTGCAAAAAAAAGCAAGCAATTGGCCATTTTTTGCACTTAGCATGCTACCTTCTACTGTTGCAGAATGGAGTCCCCTGAATGTCCCCTGAATGGAGTCCCCTGAATGCATTAGAGTGCTGAGAGCTGTCTGCATTAGACAGCGCTCTCTCTAAGAGGTGAGGCAGGTAGGCACACCCACTCTCGCCACCTAACTTGTGTGTCCTTCAGCAGCTCCTACTGATGCTACATTTTACGCCTTATACTGGACTGGAAATCCAGCAGGCAGCAATTTTCCCAGTTATCTGTAGACGCTCGGTGCCCCACCCTGCCCCCTCCGTAACATCAGAAATGTGCAAACGTGGGATGGTTGTGGGTTTTGAAAACTCGGGTTAGGGTCAGGTGTGCCAATTTACAAGAGCAATTGTATCTGTTTGGATATTTGTGGCAGAAGCCAATTATGGCAGAAGCCAATTGGATGTTTAAGTGGCCAGGGCCCCTTAAACATCCATGCCTTCCCGAAGTCAGCAGCTCTCACAAAGATGGGGGGCCCGGCTAATCAAGTAAGTGTGGCGTGGCCGGGCCCCCTTACCCTTGGGGCCCCCTACAACTCTCCCCCCTGTCCCCCCCTGATGGCTGCCCTGCTTGCACCCCTATTTCCCTCTTCATATTAATCAGCAGGGCAGGTGGGCCCAGGAGGTATAGGGGCCCCATGAGTACCTACAGTAAATAATAAGCCATTTCAACATTTATTGGCAAAAAAGGGACAACCTCTGGTTTTGTTGGGGGCTCTAAAATTAATTTGCTGCAGGGCCTAGTAACATCTGGTAACTCCACTGACATTAATCTGAATAAGTTTACAAACTGTGAAGCTGTGTGTGGGCTTCTAGATTGAGTATAAAATGGATTTCAGGTAAATGCATATTCCCAGTCTGGGACAAATTCATATTTGCTTTTCTAGATCATTTTGGAGCAAAATAACCGACAACAAGTTTTCCTAGGTTAAAGGTTGCTTGACATTTTTCAAACTGTTTATATTTTTATTTACAAATGGCATTAATTTTGTTTTGTAGGGATGCATTATCCATGCCTTACATATGCATTGTAGGAACAGATATAAAAAAAAGTACAGATGTGTAACTTCTGTTTTAAGTGGTCATTTAACTTGTTTTCCGGAAAGTTATTTACAAATGGGTAAAATACCTTTAATATGTTATTTAGTTATGCTCTACGCCTGCTAGAACCTGTGGTGCATACACCGGCACATGGATCAAAGCACTGGAATGTAACTACTTGGAAAGTCTGTGCTGTTTACTTGAAGATGGAGAAAATCTGCATTTGTCTCGGGCAGAGTATTCTGCATGGTCCATTTGCCATGTACAATAGAACAATAATTTTCTTATGCCTCAATAATATAATTTCAGAGCCTTGTGGCCAGAGCAGTGCTGGAACACTTTAAGTTTTAAATTATTTTTTTAGGGCTGTTATCTATTAAAATATTTTCAAAGTGGAATATTTTGGGTTACAGTGTAGTCAAATGGCACTGGCTCAAAAGACAGTTTTGACAGAGTGCAGCCTTGAAAAATGTATTAAATGTATTTGCATCCAAACGGTTGCAGTAAATCAAATGCGTTCTAATGAGCTAAGAGGGTCTCTCATTTGCACATTGATAAAGTGAATGCTCTGACAAGGCACTACTCCAAAGCTACAGCAAACAACAAAAACAACTTGCCTTGAAATAATCTGTAGCACACCATTAAACTCACACAATGCCCTTATTCTGATTGCTTAAAACAGGTATTTTGCAATGACATTATTAAACAAAATGGTATGGTATAATTATTCTTCCTTAGAAAGCCAAAAACTCTGAGCATTGAGAACAAGTAAGTATGATATCCCCTTTATGTGGTCCCTTCTTAGCACAGGGTGTGTATTTAGGTTCCACAAAAAGTTCAAGTCTTTCAGAATAAGGAGAAAAATCCCAGAACTCCCAGATGAGGGAAGAATCCCTTCCTGCAATCAAACCAGTCCCTATAACAAGATTGTGTTATATCTAGTCAACCCCTACTAATCCTCTATGCTTTTATTTCCCTGTTGTATTTCTCTAAAATAATGTCGGTGCTGCTGATGGAAGCATTTTCACTTTGCTTGTTTGCTATACTCTGCAAGGTGCTGCATGTATTTTCACAGGCTGACTGACCACAACCTTCCTTATGACCTCTCCCACTGGTTCCTTCTTGTATTATCATCCCCCAACAGAGGAGCACAGGAGTGTTGTTTGGTTTAAAAGGGTGAATGGCCTGATGCATTGTAGATGAATTCAACCCTTAGCCATTGACATTGATGAGCTAGATGGTTGTTGTGTTGACTCACAATGAGGTCAGAAGTCAGAATGGATGGAAGACAAAGGAGCAGATTTTTAAAACAATAAAAGAGTTCACCACAGTTCACCAGAGAGGAGCTCCTTAGCTTTCTCATGTGTGAAAATTGTTTCCTTTATTTTCCTTTCCATAAACGTGCCCCTAAACATCCTACCCAATGTACAGAGAAATTACACATTTTCTCTGATGAACTGTAATAATCTCTATTTTCACTCAATAAATATGTCCCAAATAGAAAGTCCGGTAATATTCCAGTAGTTAAAGGGGTGGTTCACCTTAACGTTATCCTTTAGTATGTTATAGAATAGCCAATTCCAAGCAGATTTCAACTGGTCTTCATTATTATATTATTATTTTGTTTAATAGTTATTTTTTTTTATTATTATTTGCTTTCATCTTCTTTTCAGCTTTCAGATAGGGGTCCCTGTACTCATCTTACTGTTCAGGCCCCTCCTATTGATATTCCATTCTCTCATTCAAATCAATGCATAGTTGCTTGGGTAATTTGGACCCTAGCAATGTAATATTCTTCATTAGTCTTTTATTACAATGCAAATCTTAATTTTTTGGACCAAATGTGACAACTCTTTAATTTGTTATTCAACTGTCGCATGAGGGGCAAAGTGCTCTCAGAGGCAAAATTGATCACTTGCCGAACATTTTATCGGATTGCAAACAGTTTTTGCGTTAGTGACCAATATTACAGTCACCATTTATTACTAAAAAAACACAAGTAATAAACAATGAAAACTAATTGCAATTGTTCTCAGAATATCACTCTCTACACCATACTAAAAGTGTATGTAAAGGTGAAGAACCACTTTAAAGCAGATGCCAGTCAAATAGGCAGTATCCAGTAAACAGGTCAGTAGTCAGGGCATGCCAAAGTCATCAGTATGATGCCGTTGATGGTTGCTATGTTTGATCACATCCTATTTGAGTGTCCTTCCATACATTTGAGAGGCTGGTCTGTATGTATGTCCAGAAACATTAATACTATATTACAATATGTTTTTCTCCGCCTTGTGCTATTTAATCTTTTAACATCACAGACCAAAGATGTAACATTTCTGAAGATATTAGAAGCAACAGCTACATTCACTAGTTGATAATGTGATAAAGCCTTTGACATATTGCTTAGTCTCATGAATCCCATCATACAGTATTATCAAGCCATTCACTCTGCTTTCACACAGTACATTTCACTTCTGAACCAAATTTGCAAGCAAAAAGATTATTATTCTAATCCTTTAAGTTCTGATTAATTTGCTTCATGTACAGAACACTACCAAGCTATGGAAAAAAGGTTTGCAAATAACAGGCTTTTAGACAGGTTTTTCTGAGACTGTCAGGTATTTAAGGCACAGAGCCATAGCCACTCATAAGTGTATTGTAGAGCTACTGAAATCCTACGTTACATGCTGCCACTTGGTTTCTTCATAATATATATATAAGAAACCATTAAATGCCTTATGCACTCACTTAAGTGGGATATTGCCTGGTGCTAACAGAATATATAAAAAAAAATTGAAAGCTTTTACACAAAACAGGGTCTTACAAAAGAAATGATAGCACGTTATTTAATCATTGTAAATAAAGTGCTATAATTTTTTTGCAAGACATATATATAATATATAAATATATATTATACAAATTATATATATATATAAAAATATATATATATAAATATATATATATATATATATATATATATATATATATATATATAAAACCATAATATAGATGATAGCCGCACTCCTTCACAATGTATCGTCATCCGGGTGCTTGGCCAAAATTATCTATAAATAATTGTAAAGATATTGGCACTGTGACACTACAATAAATCATTGAGTTTTGGAAACAGAGTTCTGGTCCTGTTTGGTGCGGTTCTTTTGGTTAACTAACAGTGTCATTGGTTTGAACCAGCACACAGGCATCGGATACCTCATATATATATATATATATATATATATATATATATATATATATATATATATATATATATATATATATATATATATATATACAAAACTTCAAATATATATAAAATATTCTATTTTTTACTTTTTTTTATTTAAGAAAGTAGTATATGTATGTATGCATCTGTGAGACCTTTACCTTGCCTCAGTTGATGCATTCTCATCAAAGAAAACCATCTATAAAGGTCTATATAGAATTCTTCAAACGAAGGGCACAACAAGGCAGTTCCCATTTTAGATTTCCATTTATATAAAAGAGAAGATATTTGCCATGTTTGAAGACTGTTTTGTCTTCGTTTCGTTTGAATAAATATTCTGGGTTCAATTTTTAGTAAATCTTTAAAATGCAGAGATGCCGCCGTGGTTTGTAAATGGCCATTTGCTCTCCCAGGTGTATCTATGTCAGGTTTGGTCCAGAATGGTAGAAGTTAATTTATCTGGTGTTTCCCTTCCTATTAGCTACCAGGAAAGGATTTTTATAGGCCCTACCTCCATTATCTCATTGCCTGAGCAAACAGGTTTCATTGTGACCATCTTGAGTCTAGCAGAAATTCTGGAAACCAATTGAGAGCAGGCACACAATGTGGGCAAACTTCAACCAGGACAATAGTTCAAAGTAAAAAATGTTTATTGTGTCTAGCAGAAATTCTATTGAGGTAGCTAGGGTGTTCATGTAATTCTAGAAAGAGTGTTTGATTGGGCCTAAAACTTTGAGTAATCTCTATCCCTTGGAACCGAGTTTGATATAGTCTCAGTGTATGGCATGACTTACTGTCGTTCTACACTGCCTTCGCTTAACCTAGTTAGCTTAGTATCTCCTTGAATAGTTCATGACCCAACGCATATGACTGTCTGCTGACACTTGCTTTCTAGAACAGATCAGGAGTACTGCATATCTGGTTCTCTGCTCTCCACTCCCCCTCCTACCTCTGCTTGTATACATCCTAAAAGGGTGTAATACTGTTTAACTTATGACTAGTAACACTACTCTGCAGAAGTTTAATTAAAGGCAAGGTCTAATAGAGAAATAATCACTGGGGTCCAGGCCCGGACTGGCACTCTGTAGGTTCTGGCAAATGCCAGAGGTGCTGCTATAAAGTCCCATAGAAAGTCTGTATTTTGTGGTCTGGTGAGAGCTGTTTGGGCCTCTGTGTGGGCTGATTGGGCCTCTGTGTACCTATTTTAATTCTCAGTCCGGACCTGCTGGGGTCCCACTGAAACCCTCATCTTGTACTCTAACAACTTAAAAGCTAAGCTTAAACATCAACTAGGCTAAAATTTGGGGTAAATGTGTATTTTCCAACTTAGATATTTTTAAAGCAATAATTGAGTCACTGACACACCAATATTTTATATATACACTAATTTAATAAGCTGGGGGGGGGGCTAAACAAAGCATTGGACCTTCAAGGTGGTTGGGCCTGGCCACAAGTTAGACCTTCAAGGTTTTCTTGAAAATGGTTGACAAGCACTGCCTTAGGGTCACAGTGATCATAAATATGTCATGGACCTGTTGAAGAGAAGGTGTACCACATAAATGTTGACAATCAATGCAGCTCCTTGCATTTTATTTTCTAATTCTCCTGGTATATAAAATCCAAGATCAGGTAGATAGTGTATGAATGAATGTAATTAAATTCCATGATTATACTCTCCAAAAGGTCATCCAGTAAATGTCTCTCAAAAAGCAAGTCACACAAGAGACCAGAAGATGCCAGAAGACCTCTTATGTAACTGTTAAGTTTCTGCAGTCATCCTTACCTACTGTTTTGTGTATACACAAGTGGTACCATTTGGCATAGGTGAGAAAAATAATAAATTATATAAGCATTCTAACCAATAATCTTATCTTATAAGTGAGGTGTAAGTATCATGGTTTGGTTTTCAGCAAATAAGAACACACTGAATTATATAAATGTAAAGCTATGGCTGAAGGTCAGCATATCCCATCTGTGAGTGGAGGATTAAAAGAATGTGAATAATACAGTATGACAATTGTAAATCTACAGCAGAATGCCTGAAACAGATGAAATTTTGTATATTATAATGGCGGAGTCAAAGTTATGATCTCTGAAGCAAGTAATTCATGCAAGATTGTTTGAATGTATCACTGAGCTGAAGCTGTTCTATAAAGAGAAAAAAAGAATAGAGGACCCTAAACTGATGTATTATGTTAAAAGAACATTTGGTTGAAGGAACTGCTGCTGAAGCAAGTACCACCCGAGATGTTTGTATTGATGTTTTTAAAGCCATAAAAAGTATGCCTGCTTGATTTAACTCAATATAATGGTAAATGAGCTGCAATATAAAAGGTCATGGGGACCCACCGTAAAACTTTGGGGACCCACATTTAAATTCTATTTTACGAATTCTCACACATACAGTATATGACTAAGGTTGCATAAGAGAGAGGGAAAGTCTGTTTGCACTTGAGGGTGTTAGGCACCCCCAAATTATTTTATTGACTTACCAGAAACCCCGGGTTGGTGCTCCTATTGGCAGAAGATTGCACCGGCCTGGGTTTGTTTTTAGCGAGTACCACGGAGCGATCCTCTTCCGGCGTCTTCTTCCTTCAAATTTCCCAGGGCAAATGCATGCGCAGTAGAATGAAATAGCTGACTTTTTATTTAAAGTTTGGCTTTTCGTTCTACTGCACATGCGCAGTAGAATGCGAAGAAAGAGGAAGACGGAAGAAGATCGCTCTTTGGTGCTCACTGGTATAACCTCCGAGCCGGTGCAGTTTTCTGCTGATAGGAGCACCAGCCTGGGGGTTTCAGGTAAGTCAATACAATCACTTGGCACCCCCAAGTGTGAAACAACTTCCCTTCTCCTTTAAGCAAAAGTAAAATATATTTGTCTTTAAAGAGCCAGGAAAGAATTTAACCCAAACCTAAAGCACAATTATTAATAACAACAGGTTGTTCCCTTCTATCCTCTTTTCCATTCTTCAAAGACAAATAACATTTTTTTATTTGATTTCAATTATTTTTTAGTTGGTTAAATTAATAAATTTAGTCCCACAAGTGAATTAGTGATCAAGACAGATGGAAATAAAATAGATAGATATAAGGATAGATAGACAGGCAGACAGACAAATAGATATATAGATATGCACACACACACACTCTTACATACATAAAGGACATTGCTATTCTCTGTGTTTACGGTTATAGATTTTAGCTTTCCTGCCTCATTGAACATGTGCAAAACAAAACATCTTTGCTTATTTCCTCCCTGTCTACTATCTTTTACCCTCATAAATTTAGTAAATTATGTGTCACCACCGCATATTAAATGCAACAAAATTTTCTGAGGAGTCAAAATGTAATGCACTGTCTGTGAAATAGGTGCAGAAATCTTTACGGCTAATCTGGAACATGATGTTTTAAATCAACCAAACACCTTGACAACTTTGTACAGATGTTATGCGCGCAGCAATTCCTTATTATGAATAAAAATGACATATGGTATTCTGTTGTGCTATTCAATAAATACCCTTTGGAGCTGACTGGAAGGCATATGCAAGGTCCTAGAGAAAAGGTAGAAAGACACAGTTTTGCAATGGTGCAACTACCCTTTAGCCTTTATTATGTGCACAAACTGTATGAGGGGACACCCCCTTTTTCAGAGGTATAATACGCACCCAAAATAAAATCAATGCTAAACATGCGATCAGAATATGTAATCAACATTCACCACTTAACACAAAAATCAATGCAGTATAACAGTTAGTTTATCTAACAAACAACTGATCTTATACATAACACCTTATAACACGAGTTTCTTACCTGCATAATTCAATGATAATAGTTTCAATAATGATCAATTTGACATTTACAAGACAAAGAATGAGTCAAAAAGTCAGAAAGAATACAACTGAATCCATTGAATTTTTATGACATACTAGATCATTAATACCTTTACTACCATTAAAATTACCATATAGGAAAACTCAAGCTGCAGCTTTTTATTTGTTGTTTAACTAGAACCCCAGGATCCCCAACATACATCAGCTGTGATGTCCCCACAGGCTGGGGATCAACTGATTGGTTGCTATAGACTGTTGGACCTGTAAAATCTCAGTAAAATCAATGGAGAAGAAGATGATCAGAACCATTAAAGGAGAACTAAAGCCCCCCAATAAGAATAGCCCATACCTACTACCCTAGATAGTCCTCCCTCCTTGCTTCCCCACAGATGATTACCCCTGAAAAGGCTCCAAACACAGCACTCGGTGCAGATTAAGCACAGTGGAGCTTATGGGTGTCATCTTCCGGCGCTTCTGTATTCTTTGGGTCTTCTTCCTTCCCTTCAGCAATTTCAGGCACTTTTGGTGCATGCGCATTTGTTACGAACTAGAAGACTGCTACAACTGTGCATGCAGCAATAGGGTGTTCACTTAAAGGAGAAGGAAAGGCTAAAATTAAGTAAAGGTATCAGAAAGGTCTACATAAATACAACAGTAAACCCTCAAAGTAATGCTGCTTCGTCAAAAGAAACACTAAGGCGCCGATTCACTGAATTCGAGTAAAGGGTTCGAATTGAAAAAAATTTGAATTTTGAAGTTTTTTTGGGCTACTTCGACCATCGAATGGGCTACTTCGACCTTCGACCTACGACCTTCGAATTCGAACTAAAAATCGTTTGACTATTTGACCATTCGATAGTCGAAGTACTGTCCCTTTAAGAAAAACTTCGACCCCCTACTTCGGCAGCTAAAAGCTACCGAAGTCAATGTTAGCCTAAGGGGAAGGTCCCCATAGGCTTGCCTGTGATTTTTTGATCGAAGGATTTTCCTTCAATCGTTGGATTAAAATCCTTCGATCAAACGAAAAATCCTTTGATCGCTCGATCGCAGGATTTGCGCAAAATCGTTCGACTTCGATATTCGAAGTCGAACGATTTTAGTTCCCAGTCGAATATCGAGGGTTAATTAACCCTCGATATTCGACCCTTCGTGACTCGGCCCCATAATCTTTCCTTCTACTGTGTATACATGGGGGTATATTTATCAAAGAGCAAAGTTAGAGATCTCCACATCCCGCAGTGTGAAATACCGCATCTCTCCATTCCTATGGGATTTTTAAAGGTGTATTTATCAAAGGGTGATAGTGAAAGTTCACCATTTGATAAATACGCCTTTAAAAATCCCATAGGAATGAATGGACAAAGGTGGTATTTTACTCTGCAGGTTGTGCAAATCTCTAACTTCACTCTTTGATAAATATACCCCATATTCTTCTGTATCAGACCTGTTTTCAGTATAAACCTCCAGGGCTAGGGCTTGAGCATTCTCAGTTTGCTCCTCTCTCCCTCTCCCCCTTCCTTCTGTAATCTGAGCCCAGAACTATGAGTGAGTAGGGAGAGACTCATGGCAGGAAGTGATGTCACGCCAAGCTAATATGGCAGCTGCTTAAACAGAGAGAGCTTCTAGAGCTGTTTACTCAGGTATGGTAAAGCATTCTGCAGAATAAATATAGTGTTATAGCTTGCACTATTGTGGTTAATCTATTGGCAATAAACTGCTTTGGTAGCGGCCCTATCACCTACACATAAAAAGCTGTATTTGCAAATTAAACATGTTTGCAAATTAACATGGAACCCATATTGTTTTTTTCATTAAAGCATCCATACCTGTTATAAAGGCGTTTAAATATCTGAGCTGTCAATCAAATATTACCTGCCCTGCCGCTATGCCTAAGGGATAGAGGAGGGGCAGTCAATTACTTTCACTTTCCAATCAGCACTTCCTACATGTCACTGCTCTCCCCACAGTCCCCCTCCCTCCTCACACTCTATAATTGCGTAGGGCAATGTGTATTGGCATTACTGCACATACACATGATTTTAGGGTGATACACAACTTTATTCTTTACGTAACCAGGAATCTGGA
Organism: Xenopus petersii; assembly: GCA_038501925.1. Taxonomy (NCBI): domain Eukaryota; kingdom Metazoa; phylum Chordata; class Amphibia; order Anura; family Pipidae; genus Xenopus; species Xenopus petersii. The sequence goes on along the minus strand of CM076684.1, from coordinate 34,906,718 downwards.
ATGAACCAGAACGAGCAGGCAGTGGCACATGGGGAGGAAAAAAAAAAAGCTGCTGGTACACACTGGCCTTTCCTTCCTCCCTGCTATGTCACAGCATGCAAATGATCTCTCCGACTAGTCAGAGAGATAAGGAGAGCTCAGTAAGCTAATGGGCGGGGCTTCACTCTGCAACAGGAAGAAGGGAAAACAAGCTGCTGATAACACAGGAACCAGAGCAGACTGGCAGCAGGGACTAAGGAACATTTATCTGGGGGCTGTTTAGAGTAAATTTATAGATAGAAAAAAAAATGATTCTTTAATAACAGTGTCCACAAAATGGCTCCTGTCTGCATGCTGTGATTGTGTAATTCCAAAACTGAAGGAAACAAAATGTATCAGTTAATAGTGCCACTCCAGCAGAATTCTGCACTAAAATCAATTTCTCAAAAGAGCAAACAGATTTTTTTTTTTTTTTTTTATTTGAAAATTTTTATTATCTTAGAAGAGAGAGAAAGTCTTACAAACATAATAATACCACATGTATAAGTGATGCAGTTGCATTATCTTAGATTGGCACAAAAATTTGCAGGCATTGTTAAAAACATTACTGTATGTGAGCAGTAAACCTCTGTATTGAACATAGAATCCTATAGTTGACTTTATTGGTGCTGTCGTCATGTGCTCAGCCCGTAGTATGAGGAAAGTAATGGCCAATCCACTAACAATGCTTTGTGTAGTTCCAAGAGGGGAAGAAAAATGTGAACAATAGAGATAATAGTGTGGGAAAAATAAGGGGGGAGAGAGTGAGGGAGGGAGGTCAGAGGGTGAGAGCAGAGGAGCCAAACCATTGAGTCAGTTTGAGTCTGATTGGGTTGTCTCGAATTCAGCCCAGGGGAGCCATAGCAGTGCATTTTTGTATTCTGTACCTTGCAGAAATGCTCTAATGGTTTCCATATTTCTTATCCATTGCACTTTAGAGATAAGGGCCTGTTGGTTTGGTAAGTAGGTGCTCTTCCACTTGGCGGCTCTCAGCGTCTTCGCTGCCGTGAGTATATGTGTCGCTAGCTTATTAGAGTCTGAGGTCCGCAGTGCTGTAAGAGGTAGACCCAAAAGGAATGAAAAGGGGTCAGGTTTTATGGAAAGTTTAAAAATGGCAGATAGGGTGTGAGCCACCATGTCCCAAAAGTCTCTAACAACTTTGCAGGTCCACCACATGTGGTAAAATGTACCCCGCTCACCGCATCCTCCAAAACATAGTGAGGGAAGGCTGTTACTGGAGAGGTGGGCCAGCTCTGAGGGAGTGCAGTACCATCTGTATATCAGTTGCAAACAGATTTTTTTTATATTCAATTTTGAAATCTGACATGAGGCTAGACATTTTGTCAATTTCCCAGCTGCCCCTGGTCATGTGACTTGTGCCTGCACTTTAGGAGAGAAATGCTTTCTGGCAGGCTGCTGCTTTTCCTTCTCAATGTAACTGAATGTGTCTCAGTGGGACATGGGTTTTTACTATTGAGTGTTGTTCTTAGATCTACCAGGCAATTGTTATCTTGTGTTAGGGAGCTGTTATCTGGTTACCTTCCCATTATTCTTTTGTTTGGCTGCTGGGGGGGAGGGGTGATATCACTCCAACTTGCAATACAGCAGTAAAGAGTGATTGAAGTCAGAGCACAAGTCACATGACTTGGGAAATTGACAATATGTTTAGCCCCATATCGGATTTCAAAATTGAATATAGAAAAATCTGTTTGCTCTTTTGAGAAATGGATTTCAGTGCAGAATTCTGCTGGAGCAGCACTATTAAATGATTCATTTTGAAAAAATGTTTTTTCCCATGACAGTATCCCTTTAAAGTAGTGTAAGTAAGTTTTATTTTGCTAATATGATAAAAAATAATTTGGAATTATTTCTTAGGGTGACATTATTTTCTTAGGGTGACAAGAATAGTAGAACAATGCCCATGAGCTCCGCTGCACTTACCCTGCATCGATATGTGAGTACTGTGTTAGGGGCACTTCAAGGGATAATCAATCAATCAATGAAGTAAAACTTTTTGGAATAAACTTATGGGAACCCACCTTTAGCAAACTCAAGAAGAATTGTCTCAGACATCTCTGTGCCAACAAAATATACGCAAAAAATAAATATAAAGAAATAATAAAAGAAAACAAAAAAACTTGCAGGTCAAATGAGAAAAACACCAGTTTTTCTGGTTTGGAGGCGGTTTCAGACAACCAACCATTTTTTTTGTTTTCTTATGGTTTCTACGCAAATTCCAGTTTTGTGTCAAATCATGTAGCAAATCTGGAACAAATTGCCAAAAATAGATATCTTTGTGTCCATACCAGACACACTTGGCACCACCCTTACCCCTATTATAATACGATGATTCTGCACACTTACAGAATTACAGTCATTCCTTTCCAGGCAATGTATTAAATAAGAGGCACTTAAATGCAATTGTAAACTATAATTAAGCAGAAATCCATCTATTAACATGAAACACGCAGACAATATTTTCTCTAATTACAGAATGTACACATAAAAGAAATGTAAATAAAGGTCCATAATATACTTTACCTCTAAGTACCTGTAACTAGTTACATATGACAGTGTCTGACAGTGTAACCAAATGTATTATCCCGTTTTGTGCATTTAGAAATATGTATTCAATTTGTATTATTGCAATAACATTACCACTGCGTGTGTTATCTACATTTCTCCAGGATTTACTCAATTAAGCAAGAAATTGATTTTAAATTATACTTATCTTTTTGCTGGAAGGTGATGGTGGGGTCACATTTATTAATTTAAATATCAGTAAAAGGTAATTATTTTTCTTAATGTCTACTAAACTGGAAACTGCTATGAAATGTACATCATTAACATATAATCATGCCACGCTTATTACGTTACAAATGAGATCAAGACACAACTGAACATGATTGTCTGGTGTAGACCAAGGATCCATAACATGTAAATTTCTAGATATTGAATAATTACAACTCCCAAAACTCTCTAGTAGTTATTGGTGGATTGTGGAGGTTTTCATTCAGCAGCATGTGGCGAGTCACAGATGGAGATCCATTGACCTGTGCTGTAACTAATTAATTACCATAATTCATTATTAAAATAATATCTTGAGTCTAACAGAATTTAATATAAATTTTGACAAAATATAAATGTACCTCCTTTTTTATAATATTTTATATATTTGATATATTTAATTATATGAGGGTCACTGAATCAGTCAGTGAATGCAGTCTTGGTTCAGAAATAATTGCAAAGCATTTTTGTCCCTGTATGGTTAGGACAAGCCTTGTCTGTCCAGTGAACTAAGGCCTCCATACTTCTGTAATTGTTAGTGTTGCTTTACTATACTGCCAAGTGATCTAACAGAATACAAGTCAGGTTTATATATCTCAACAGAAATGCTCAGTGTGTGTCAAGTCAAAGTTGATAATAAGCTTCAAAAATAAGGTAACCTCTTTGTAGTCTGATCCAATTTAAAAAGAGATAATAAGAATTTTGCAACAGAAAGGACTAGTTGGTCCTTCTAGTTGAGGGTTCTCAACTTTTTTTAAGCAAGGTCTCAACTGCTTCTTAGAGACAACATCCAGACCTTACTTATTTTTAACATTGTTACTACAGGTATGAGACCTGTTATCCAGTATACTCTGGAGCTGGGGTTTTCCAGATAAGGAATCTTTAAGTAATTTGGATGTCCATACTTTAAGGGGCAGATTTATCAAGGGTTGAATTTCGAAGTACAAAAAACTTGGAAATTCGACCATCGAATTAAAAAACTTTGAATTCGAATATCGAATTTGAAGTTTTTTCAACGAATTCCTGCGGTCGAATAAAAATCATTCAATCGAACGATTAAATCAATCGATCAAAGGATTTTTATTTGATCTCTAATGACTTAGAAAATGGTTTTAGAAGATTCCCATAGGCTAACACTTCGGCAGGTTTAATTTGGCAAAGTATTGAAGTCGAAGTTATTTCTGCCATATAATTCCACATTCTAGGTAACAGGTATGGGACCAGTTATCCAGAATGTTACGGACCTGGGGTTTTCTGGATAAGGGATCTTTCTGTAATTTGGACCCTCATACCTTAAGTCTACTAAAAAATTATTTAAAGATTAATTAAACCCAATAGGATTATTTTGCCTCCAGTATTGATTAATTATATCTCAGTCATTATCAAGTACAAGCTACTTATTAAAGAGAAAAGGAAATTATTTTTAGAGATGTTAAGAATTATTTGGCAGCCTTCCTGTAAGTCAGAGCTTTCTAGATAAAAGGTTTCCGGATAACAGATCCCATACCTGTATATGGTTTTTTTCATTATATTTAGAACTATCTCAGAAAAAAAATATTTTCTTGTGAACCTGAAAAATGCTGTCCTTTAGAACTGTATTAATCACTCAGAACATAAAAAACTCCCTTAATCTCATCTGTAATTTATAGAATAGGAATAAAAAGGCGAAAAATAAAAAAGATTAAGGGATTCTCTGCCCAAAAGCTGTTTTCTGTATAATTAAAGACAATGTAATTCAAAGCAACAGTCAGATAGATACTGCTTTCAGAAGCAATTACATTTAAAGACAACTTTATCCAGAATGGATTTTCTAGCTGTTCCTCTGTCAGTTTAAGATGTGAGAATGTGTATTACAGGTATGGGATCTGGAAACCTATTATCCAGAAAGCTCCACATAACAGGCTGCCCCCCATAGATTCCACTTTATCCAAATAATCCAAATTTTTAAAAATGATTTCCTTTTTTCTAGGGATGCACCGAATCCACTTTTTGGGATTCGCCTAAATCCCCGAATCCATCGTGAAAGATACATATGCAAAATAGGGCCCGGAAAGGAAAAGGTGGGAAAATGTTTTTTACTTCCTTGTCTTGTGACAAAAAGTCTCCTGATTTCCCTTCCCACATCTAATTTACATATGCAAATTAGGATTCAGATTCGGTTTGGCCATGCACAAGGATTCGGCCAAATCCGAATCCTGCTGAAAAAGGCCAAATCCTGGCCGAATCCCGAACCGAATCCTGGATTCGGTGCATCCCTACTTTTTTCTCTGTAATAATAAAACAGTAGCTTGTACTTGAAGCTAATAATTTGTAGTATACTTAAGGTATGGAAGTCAAAATTACAGAAAGACCCCATCTGGGAAACCCGAGGCCCTGAGTATTCTGAACAATAGGTCCCATACCTGTATATTTATATTCTGCCTTCTACACACACACACAGCCGACGGTTACACACCTTCTACTCACTTTAATTATTTCTTTGTACATGAACCTCTCGATTATCAGGAAATGATCTTGGTGATGACATGGGGATTTAAATATATATATACATTATTTTTAAGTAAATGTAAACCGTCAAAACAAGTTAATGTCAAATTTGAATAGTGCCACCTGAAATTTATTTCAGCCTACTGGCTACAATGAAAGAGGGAACATTTTGTGATGTTTCTCTGCTGAGAAAAAGAAGCTAGTCAGCAGAAAAGAGTCCCCTGTCACTTCTTTGGTCAGTTCTAAGCAGATCAACAACACATACGACTTTCTTTTTCTCAAGAAAATTATTTTTAGACGACTATAGCCAATTGGCTGAAATGAACAGCAAGTGTAGGGTTAATTAACCCTCGATATTCGACTGTCAAAGTTAAATCCTTCGACTTCGAATATCGAAGTCGAAGGATTTAGCGCTATTCGTTCGATCCAACGAAATCCTTCGAATCGTTCGTTTCGAAGGATTTTAATCCATCGATCGATCGATTTTTCGTCGACCTAAAAAAGCTACTTAAGCCTTTGGGGACTTTCCCCATAGGCTAACATTGACTTCGGTAGCTTTTAGGTGGCGAACTAGGGGGTAGAAGTTTTTCTTAAAGAGACAGTACTTCGACTATCGAATGGTAGAACGATTTTTAGTTCGAATTCAAAGTCGTAGTCGAAGGTCGAAGTAGCCCATTCGATGGTCGAAGTAGCCAAAAAAAAAACATCCAAAGTTTTTTTTATTCATTCCTTCACTCTACCTAAATAAATGGGCCCCTAGGTGTTGTTTCAAATGTATTATATTTACAGTTTAAAGGGTGCCTATCATATTAAAATTATTTCCCCTACTGCAGTTGAGGGATAATAGAACCCAGGCACTGGTGAGGGAAAACAATAGTATTGGGCCAGGGAATGCTGTAGCGAAGGCTATGTTGGCCAAACCAGGAGGGAACGTCTGGTTCGGGGGACTATGTTAGCATGCCAATAATGAGTGTCCCAGCTTGCTCCTTATGCACATGCATGTAACCAATACGGCTTGACACTCACAAGGAACATTCTCTGTACCAAGTGATATTGTGTTCCCCAAGTGAAGTGTGGGCTCTATTAGCCTGCTCCTCTGTTGGGGGGTTTACTATGAGAGGTGCTGCTAATAACTAGAAAAATCATGAACGTGAATTGCAAAAGCCTTAGAAAAGTATTCGGAGCAACTCTACATGAATTTGCTTTCAGAGTTTGCATTTCCTGCATTTGAAATCTGCCTCTTTAGGACATTCTCTTTAAGGTAAATACTTATTTCATTATTAATGACTTCAACAATTTGTTTTTATAATTGCAAATCCATATTAAAATGTCAGATTACAGAATGAAAAGATGTTTATGCATTTTGAATGATTAGATGAAAGGACTGCTTTAGCCCATGAACCTTTATATTGACTTACTATTCTCTGTCACTTTATTGTACCAATAACAGCTACTATCTAAAGCTGCTGTACAATTCCTACTTCTTTCTCTTTCCTCAATAGCAATCTTCTTTTTCATTATATCCTATCTGGCCATACTTTGACTAGTTATAAGATTTGTTTAAAACGCAAAGTAGTTGTTTCTTTATTGTGTACTTGGCTATAACAGTGGACCGAAGGAAGCCTGGTTTAAATTTCACTGGCAGTCCCTTTGGGCATTTTATATTAGCAAACAGGTATACAAGCTATAGGATTTGTTATCCGGAAACTATTTATCCGAATTACAGAAAGGCTGTCTCCCATAGACTCCATTTTATCCAAATAATCTAGATTTATTAAAATGATTTCCTTTTTTCTGTAATAATAAAACAGTACTTTGTACTTGATCCAAACTAAGATATTGGGTTTATTTAATGTTTACATAATATTCTAGTAGACTTGAGGTATGAAGATAAAAATTAAGGAAATCCCCAGAAGCATTCTGGATAACAGGTCCCGTTCCTGTACCTATAATAAGGAAATCCCACCTCTCAGTGCTGGCTTTGAAAATGTGTTGGGGTTTTTCTTGTACTTGCTGTACTGGCTGTGTTCCTTTGGCTGATTTCTACAGGGGATTATACCAAATATGTATAAAGGAGTTTACCATGCTTATGAGAAAACCCTAGAATTTAAAAAACAAAAACATGGCTGTGTAGACAGCTTGTGCTTCATGAAGTAATGGGTGACAGCAAACACAGTTTTTTGTATCCTGAAGTCTAGTAACAAGTCTTTAAAATATGTTTAAAGGACAGCTATGCTCCCCACAAAAATGTAATCAGTGAACAGCCTATTTGAAATCTTTAGATCTCGTTGTTAAAACAGTATGGCTGCAGCATCCCCTAAATCACTAAGAATTCCTTCTCCTCTTCTATAGGGACTGTGGGTTGCAAGTCTAATTCTGAGGAGTCCACTTGTATGTTTCCATGCAGGTCCCCAGTTCTTTAATATCAGAAAATGATGGATGTTCTATAATTCATGTTTTTACACTTTTTGTACTTTCTTTTTACAGCAAGGGGCAGATTTATCAAGAGTCAAAGTGAATTCGAGGGAATTTTCGAAGTAAAAAAATTTGAAGTAATATTTTGGATACTTCAACCATCGAATAGGATACTGCGACTTCGAATTCGATTCGAAGTAAAATAGTTCGAATATTCGACCATTCGATAATCGAAGTACTGTCTCTTTAAAAAAAACTTTGACTTCAATACTTCGCCAAATTAAACTTGCCGAAGTGCTATGTTAGCCTGTGGGGACCTTCTAGAGCAGTTTTCTAAGTTTTTTAATGTCGAAGAAAAATCGTTTGGTCGATCGCTGAAATCTTTCAAATCGTTCGAAGGATTTAATTGATCAAATGATTTTACTGCAAATGGCCAAATTCGATGAAAAAAAACTTTGACTTCGATATTCGAGGTCGAAGTAATTCAATTCGATGGTCGAATTTCGAAGTATTTTCAACTTCGAAATTCGACCCTTGATAAATCTGCCCCTAAATGTCTCTGTTCCCTTCTCTTTTATTTGTGATTGACTTACAATGAAAAAAATGAAGGATGCTTGAAGAGTGAGAGTGCGGAAATGTTTTGTGACTCTGCGTTAGAATTTCACCACACATTCGTCTCGACAGAAAAAACCCACAGTTTTGTGTGCTTGAAAAATTACACATGAAAAACATTCATTGTCTTAAATGTATTTGGAGTGAGAAAAAGCTTGAGAGCCCATAGTCTCCAATTCATTTGGTGCAGTTTTGTTCTTCAGTAGTGATAACCTATGATTAGTACTTTTTAGTTTTAACTATTCCTCTGTGTGATTTTAGTCTATGACTAAGGCTGCCATGGCATGAAATGTGTAAGGCTTTTTGTACCTGATATGTTTTTGTAAAAAAAGGATCTTTTCTTCTATCAACGCCTGTCTGTGGGATATGTGAGTGCCTGACATATACTCTGTGTATGGTCTACCTCCCTGTGTTGTAGGTCAGGGCATGTGCACCCTGACCCCATGTTTCTACTGGTGAGTCCTAATTGCTCAGCTTCTATGAAAACCCTATATTCTAGAAATTTGGAGGGTTGCCTGTCATTTGAGATTATAGTATCATGAGAATATCACATTTTGCTTCTTTTTCCCCTGACACATGAAAATTGAACCTCATTTTACTGTCAGTAAATTCACTGATGGTGAGCATTACTGCATCAATACCAAATCTGTATCACTGACTCGTTTCACCTGTCAGATAAACAATGTTCTCTCTCGCCATCAAGCAATAATGCCACATGTTAGCAAAACACTGCATTTAGTGTCACTATCATGTCATTTGTTATCTGCTGTTCCGTTTGTTTTTACTGCCATAAAATTCTGACCTTTATTTATTTTTCTATTTGTCAGCAAATTTACAGTTGATTGGCAAAGCTGCTTTATAGGCAACACAGAACCTCGCCTGATTGCAGTAGCGTAACTAGATATTACTGGGCCCCACAGCAAATTATTTTTCAGGCCCCCAAAATGTTTAAAGGTTGACTTGTTTCTCCAATATTTATTTAAATTGTATATGAATTAGGGCCTCATGGGGCCCCTATACCTCCTGGGCCCCCTGCAGCCGCAGGGTCTGCTTCCTTTATAGTTACGCCCCTGCCTGATTGGGTAGGTTCAACCTTTTAAAATGAAATGGAAAGTGGTCTTGTCAACATTTGTATTGAAACTCCCCCAAACTTACTTCCATTTTAGTGAAATGCTGGTATGGGATCTGTTATCAAGAATGCTCTGGACCTGGGGTTTTCTGGATAAGGGATCTTCCCATAATTCGGATCATCATATTTAATCTACTTTTTATTTTTGTCTTATAAAAAATTATTTAAATATTAAGGGGCACATTTACCTAGGGTCGAATATCGAGGGTTAATTAACCTTCGATATTTGACCGCCAAAGTAAAATCCTTCAACTTCGATCTTGAACGAATAATCCTTCGAACGATTCGAAAGGATTTTAATCCATCGATCAAAGGATATTCCTTCGATCAGGAAATTGTTAGGAAGCCTATGGGGACCTTCCTAGGGGGTTGAATATTTTTTTAAAGAGACAGTACTTTGACTATTGAATGGTCGAATAGTCGAACGATTTTTAGTTCGAATCGTTCGATTCGTAGTCGAAGGTCGTAGTCGAAGGTCAAAGTAGCAATATTCGACCATTCGAAATTCAAACTTTTTTTCCTCTATTCAGTCACTTGAACTAAGTAAATGGGCCCCTAAATAAACCTAAGAGAATTGTTTTGCCTCCAATATAGATTTTTGTTTATCTTAGTTGGGATCAAGTACTAGGTACCGATTTATTATTACAGAGAAAAAGAGTAATCAATTTTAAACATTTGAATTATTCAATTAGAATGGAGTCTATGGGAGATGGACTTCCCGTAATTCACAGCGTTCTGGATAATGGGTTTTTCAGATAACAGATCCTATACCTGTACTATATAACCTTTTCTCCTTTATTGCGGCACTATAAGGACATGATCAAGAGGCCGAGTGGATCTCATCATTATATTTACAGTAAGTAGCATGTTATTTTTTCCCAAAGCTTGGAAGCAATTCACCTAGTCTTTTAACAGCAAATTTGTTCATGTCTCAAACCAGCTCAGAACTCCCTAGATACGTCAACATGGGAAATCAAACATTATCAAAGCCATGGCTAACTTGGAAAGCAAAAAAGAAAAAGTGACCCCATAGGACATTCCATCTAGCTACTACATCATTCTAGTTTTTTTTTTTCAACTTAGTTGTATGTTCTCATTGGGTTTCCTGCTGGAACTAATGCTGTTTTCTCTGCTATTTCTCTTTTCACTTTATTACCTTCTCAGCTGCATCTCCTACAGAAATATTTAGTACTCGACTGACACAGTCATTTTCAGTGGTGCTACTTAAATAAAAGGCAGGAAATAAAGTTTAATAACTTGTGATACAGCTTTATATGTAAAGGGCCTTAATTCTTTTTTAAAAAGGGAGCAATAATTCCTCCATGCTGTAAAAACCTAAATACAATTTTTAGAGCAAATTTTGAGAATAAAACTTGAGGATTAAGTTGTTTATGTTGTTGTTACGAAACAATGTGTTTTCATTAAAAATTTTCATTCTTAAAGCAGGCTTGTGGATATTTAAAATACCATGTACTATTTTGGGGGGAACCAGCTTTCTTTAGAAATGTATGTATGTATGTATGTATGTATGTAGAACTTTATTTGTAAAGCGCTGTTAAGGAGCCGCAGTGCATAAAAGTACAATATATATATAAGTATACGTATATATATATTGTACTTATATATATACTTATATATATATATAAGTATACATAGGGAAGACAAAATCACATAATAAATATATACAGAATCATATCAGGACAATGAGCTTAAGTGCTATGTGGTAAGAGACATAGTGGGAAGGAGGTCCCTGCCCATAAAGCTTACAGTCTAAGTGGATGGGATGCGAACATACAGACACAAATTGGAGATGAAAAAAAAAGTGCACAAGATAAGGCATAGTCAGTAGGCACAGAACTAGGCTAATGTTCTAGTGCTCCAAAAGGTAGGCTCTTAGTTTTTTCTTGAAGGGATTTAGAGAGGATTCCTTACGGAGGAATTCAGAGATGGAATTCCAGAGGTAAGGAGCAGCAAGATAGAAGGGTTTGAGAATGAGAAGTGGCAGTGGATGTGGAAGGTGTGAAGAGAAGGTGGCTCTGAAAAAAGCGGAGAAGACGACAAGCAACATATAGTGAGATAAGAGAAGAAATGTAGTGAGGAGCAGAGGAGTGAAGGGCTTTGATTGTTAGTAGAAGGGTTTCATATGCTATCCTTTGCTTAACAGGCAGCCACGATAAGGATTTTAGTTGGGGTTGAGCAGGTTCCCGTTTAGGAGAGAGCAGAAGGATCCCGGTGGCAGAGTTTAATATTGATTGGAGGGGAGAGAGATGGGAGTCAGGAAGACCGGTTAGGAGGAGATTGCAATAGTCTAAACGGGATAAGATAAGGGCATGGATTAGTGTTTTGGCTGTTGTTTGTGAAAGAAGTGGGCGTATCTTTGCTATATTATGGAGGAAGAAACGACAGGTTTTGGCAGTATTATTAATATGATTAGAGAAGGAGAGGGACTGGTCAAAGATGACCCCAAAGCAGCATGCTGAGTTAACCTGGTTAATGGTCATGCCATCAATAGTCATGGTGAAAGGAAGAGAAGGGCTCAGCTTGGGTGGAAAGACCATGAGCTCAGTCTGGGTCAAGTTGAGCTTGAGGTGACGTTGCTTCATCCAGGAAGAGATAGCTACTAAGCAGACTGCTATCTGGGTTTGAACTTCAGCAGTTAGTGAGGGCGTGTCTAAATATATCTGAATGTCATTGGCATACAGGTGATATTTAAGGCCAAATGAAGAATGTTACATTTTTTCTATTTTTTTTGGAGTGATACAGTTGGGCAGTTTTAGCTTAAGTCTCTAACCATTTCAACACAGATAGACATCTCAGGAAGCACCCAGTCAGTAATTCCATGGCAACCAATCTAGTTTTTTAAAAAAGCTATTCACTACTTGGTTTCTATGAGTTACCACTTACTGCCTAAACTAATTTTTCTAGGTGGTAACTTATTTTCCTAGGTGGTAACTTCCTACTCTTGTCACAGGTGGATGGCATCAGCAGCCCTAGAAATGACACAGGTTGCGCTTCTTTTCTGGTTCCGATGGTTGGAAAGAACCAAATGTCCAGCCCATGCTAAAAATTTGTGCGGCTGTAAAAAAAAAAAGATGCATTCATGTTCTAAAGAATATGATGGTGCAGACTGAGCAATTGGCATTTCAGATGGGAAAGTATCAAAAGACAAATAGATAGATAGAGAGATAGATGATAGAAGATAGGGATGTTGTACTTCAACAACAACAGCTAAACGATAGTTGGTGTACCAGCTGTTGGATAGACCAACTTTATACAAATAATGTGGCCAAGAAAATAATTTTTTTGGCCAAAGCCTCCATTAACTAAGCCCTGTGATATTTTTTCAGTGCTGTTACATACTAAATATACTTCACACTGGAGCAGTCTATATTTCAGTTATTTCTTCCCGTGAAATAAAATGTTTGAGCATTCCCAGCAGGATGTGGCTGTGGTTCACCAGTTTACATGGTAAGTTAATATAGTGCTACCTCTGCATGCCAATTTCTGCTGTGGTGACTAAAGATCAATTATTTACTCAGGTGCAGGGAATGGGGTTTTAAATAATTAACTGTGGTTTATAATGCAATCTGTTGTTTAGAAAATTGTAAAACCTTCATTTGGCTGTTACAAAAGCCAACCATTTAGAATATTATATATTGGTAATATCAGCGTACTTTTCACCCTGACAAAGCTTCTAATTTTATTAAGAAATTAATCTAGCTGCAAATTGAACTTTGTAATTTTCTTGCAAAGAAATCAGTTTTATTTATTTGCCAATGAAAAATTGTTGTGCCAGACAAATGTCTTTTTTTTTTTTTTTTTACATGGAAAGAATTCACAAAACTGGTTGACATATACTCTGAAGAAATAACCCACAAGTACCGGTCAGCAATTAGCTTTGGTCAAAAAAAAGAAAAACAGTTGTGATCTTTCATGTTAGATAAATACGCATACACAATAGACTCCCACGTTTATCTTAGGGGGTGAGAAACTTACTTTTATTTCCGTGCCAGGTTAATACATTTTTTGCCTGCTATTTTTTACTACAATACTTGATTATCCTGAATTTGCTGACTTTTGTTTTTTCATTCTCCTCAACACTCTAGATACCTCACGACTGGACTTTTGCCTGATCTGCCAGTGCCAGCTTTTATTACTAAGTCCTAGGGGCAGATTTACTAACCCAGAGAAAAGTCACTAGCGTCCACTTGACACCCAATGCAACACTTCGCCAGGCAAAAATTCGCTCAGACAATGCTAATTCACTAAAATGCAGTTACGTCCCAGGCGTCGAACGCTGGAGACTTTTTGCTAAAGTTACTTCAGCAATGCGAGAATTTCATAGTGAAGGTGCGCTAGTGTTCATTTCTGCCTAGTGAAACTTAACTAGGGATCTTGCGCTCAGGTCAATTTGCATAGGGTGGGAAATTTAAAGTTGTATGGACGTCTTAATGTTAAATGCTGGTACATATACTTACAAATTATACTTTTAAAAACACATGTCCAGGGAACCTTAATAAAGACAATAATGCCCACTGTAAAAAATGAGCCCACTGTAAAATTAATGTTCCATATATTAGAAAATGTATGGGGAAAACCAGTTACCCAAAAAAACTTTGATAGGTCTTTTGCAGGCAATCAGGCTGAAAAAAGGAAAAAAAGCCAATGTTTTTTGGACTTTGATGCATTTTTGGATCACTTAATATAATATAAGTGACTTTGTCTGGTCTGAGGTGGCGAGGGCAACTCTGGCGAAAGAGGTGTATAGATGTGTAGGATAGCCATCCACAAAATTATTTAGCAGGCAGTTTCCCTAGTGTTATAGACACCTAACTGGGTCCTAAAATACAGATGGGAGGGGTAACTGTTTCCTATTCCTGCTTTAAGCTATGCCCCTTGCTGTTTCTCACAGTGACCAGCAGATGGCACTGTGCTAGAGTATAAAAGACTCTGAAGCCATGCTTTCAGTGTCCATCTTGTGCTGGCTCCAGCCTGTTCAGGAGGCAGAGCTCGAGTGGAACCTAGACAGGTCAGGTCTAGTAAGAATAGGCTACTCACCTTTATAGGTCACTCTAGGAGTGACAGACAGTCAGGATATTTAGCTGAGCAGCTTGAGGCTGCTACAAGGATTGTAGTGGGATTACGATCCCAGGGTACTAATTGCCCAGAAGTAGAACTAAGTGTACAGACCTAGGGTAGAGTATTCCCCTCAGGTTCCACTTAGGGAAAAGGCTGAAAACTGGGTGTACCTCCTCAAAGCTGCATATATTGTTCCTATCTCTGAGGAAAATCATACTGACCAAAGGTTCTGTGAGTACTGCCTATTCATTGTAATGTATGATCCTGCAAATGTTCTCTTTATGTACACTCCACTGAGGATTGTATGCTCAATAAATCTTTTCTATGGTTAAAGGGATACTGTCATCGGAAAACTTGTTTTTTTCAAAACGCTTCAGTTAATAGTGCTACTCCAGCAGACTTTTGCACTGAAATCCATTTCTCAAAAGAGCAAACAGATTTTTTTATATTCAATTTTGAAATCTGACATGAGGCTAGACATTTTGTCAATTTCCCAGCTGCCCCTGGTCATGTGACTT
The DNA here is from genome assembly GCA_038501925.1 of Xenopus petersii. Taxonomy (NCBI): domain Eukaryota; kingdom Metazoa; phylum Chordata; class Amphibia; order Anura; family Pipidae; genus Xenopus; species Xenopus petersii. The sequence continues at coordinate 34,891,673 of CM076684.1, read as the reverse complement.
GTGCCTGCACTTTAGGAGAGAAATGCTTTCTGGCAGGCTGCTGTTTTTCCTTCTCAATGTAACTGAATGTGTCTCAGTGGGACATGGGTTTTTACTATTGAGTGTTGTTCTTAAGCTGGCCATAGACGCAAAGATCTGATCGTACGAATCGAGGATTCGTACGATATTCGGACCGTGTGTGGAGAGTCCCGACATTTTTCGTCCAGCAGAGATCGGTCGTTTGGTCGATCGGACAGTTTAGAAAATTTCTGTCGGCTGCCGATAATATCTCTGCGTGTATTGCCGATCGTACGATTTTCAGTGGGAGACTGTCACTAGCTTTGGTTGGACATAGATATCGTACGATTGCTGTCAGGGGCAGAACATTGCTGATCTGTTCTTTAACTAATCTGATTGGTAAGACTTTGATCTGAATGGTTAGTGGTGGGTCGGGAGATGGGAAAGTCCGATCGTACGATGATTCGTACGATCGGATCTTTGCATCTATGGCCAGCGTTAGATCTACCAGGCAGCTGTTATCTTTTGTTAGGGAGCTGCTATCTGGTTACCTTCCCATTGTTATTTTGTTTGGCTGCTGGGGGGGAAATGGAGGGGGTGATATCACTCCAACTTGCAGTACAGCAGTAAAGAGTGATTGAAGTTTATCAGAGCACAAGTCACATGACTTGGGGCAGCTGGGAAATTGACAATATGTCTAGCCCCATGTCAGATTTCAAAACTGAATATAAACTATTAACTGATTCATTTTGAAAAAACATTTTTTCCCATGACAGTATACATTTAAGTTTGTTCCCTTCAGAAGCTAACTTTTTGCTCCAGAGAAATTTTCATTGACATATTGGCAACTGAGCTCATAATATTCCTTACAAGACCTTTAATTAGTGGTTTTGCAGCATAAATAACATTATACAAAAAGTAAATCTAGTTATGTAAAACATAACATTTACTCAAAATCAAACCATATGTTTTTTCACACATAAAATACAAACAATTTCCCTTTTGATTTTCTTCGAGCCAATGCAATATGGCTTGCACGGCAGCATTAGGAAAAAAACAAGTTTTAGAGGAATTCACAGAGGGGCACACTGTCACACAATATGATTATAATCCAGCTTTTTGTTAAAGTGACAGATTATGAAAACAGCTGTTATATTTTGCCATATGCAAAGAACGCATTATCCAAGCAGATTTTACAGTACCTACATAGCAAGACAAGTGGCTTTAATTGTTTAAATTAGCAATATCAGGTTTGAAACAGAAATGCTGCTTAGTGAGCACATTTGCTTTTCCTGTGCCAAGTTTGTTGGAACAATTTTCAAGCAGCTGAAGTTGTGATACAGGTATAGGATCCCTTATCCGGAAACCCGATATCCAGAAGGCTCCGAATTACGGAATGGCTGTCTAACATAGACTCCATTTTATCCAAATAATCCAAATTTTTTAAAAATGATTTCCTTTTTCTCTGTAATAATAAAACATTACCTTGTACTTTATCCCAACTAAGATATAATTAATCCTTATTGGAAGCAAAACCAGCCTATTGGGTTTAAATTTCTAGTAGACTTAAGGCATGAAGACCCAAATTACGGAATGATCCGTTATCCGGAAAGCCCCAGGTCCCGAGCTTTCTGGATAACAGGTCCCATACCTGTACCTGGAAGTGTAATTCCAGGGAGCAAATTCACTAAAAGGCAAATTGTCGCCAGCGAACTTTGCCAGGCGAAAATTAGTTACCACTATGCTAATTCATTGAAATGCGAAGTTGCGTCCTGGGTGGCAAACGCTGACTTTTTGTCTCTCTTACGCTTAGGTCAATTCGAACAGGGCGGGTATATTAAAGTCATATGGACGTCTTTATTACAGATGGTGCAAATGTTACAAATGTCCAAGGAACCTGAATAAAGACAAAAGAGATTCTCTAATGCCCTAGAAATGAGCCCACCCTAAAAAACATGTTCCATACCCCTAAATGTCTGGGGAAAAATGAAAACAAATACACAAAAAAGTTCAATAGGACTTTTGCAGGCAATCCCGCTTAAAAAAAGGACAAGTCGCCAGCGTTTTTACAACTTTAATGCATTTCCGGCACACAGGATATGATGTACCTGACATAAGATGTTGCTTCATTTTCTGGTCTGAGGTGGCCAAGTCAACTCTGGCGAAAGAGGTAACATTCAGTAAAATCCACACTTCAATGAATTTGCGGAGTAACGACCGCTCACCAGAGCATTGGGTTCCTAGCCTTACTGCTTGCCCTATGAACAGAGCTGAGCTGAGCCTTCCGACACCATTCTCTACACCAAGGACCAGAGTTTTGTTCCAAAGATCAGTGCACAGACCAGCAACCCCCGGGGGGGGCACAAGTGCTCTGTAAGTAAGCACTCAGTCTTGCGTCCCTTAGCACAACTGTATTTTTCAACAATACAATGGAAGGAAAAATGTGATCATGAAGAATACACACAGTTGCAAAAACATGTAAAGACATTAATAAATCTGCTTCTTAGACTCCCATATCCGTTCGTGATGTTTAAAATTAACCCAATAGGACTTTTTTGCCACCAATATGGATTCATGCTGCTTACTTATCATCAAGTATTTAAAAAAACAATAATTTAGAATTATCTCCTTGAAATGGACTTTATGGGGTTGGCTTTCCTGTAATTCAGAGCTTTCTGGATATCGGATTTCTGGATAAGTCATCTCTTGGTAATTGTGCTGTGAGGCTGCTGTTACTTTCTATTACAGGTATAGGATCAATTATCTGGAAACCTGTCATCAAGAAAGCTCGGAATTATGGGCAGGTGGTCATCTTCCATAGATTCCATTTTAATTAAATAATTCAAAGTTTTAAAACATATTATGCTTTTCTCTGCAATAACAAAACAATACTTTGTAATTGCTGCCAAATACTATACTATTGATCCTTTTTGGTGGGAAAACAATCCTATTGGTTTTTTTCATATTTAAATGATTTTTAGCAAACCTAAAGTATGATGTTCCAAATTACGGAAATCCCTAGGTCCCGAGCATTCTGGATAACAGGTCACATACCTGTACTTATTTTTCTCTCTTCTACCAGTTTATTATTTAAACCACTGCCTGGTGGGTAGGCTAAACAGGACCCTAGTATCCAATTCCAAACTGGAGCATTTCTGACAAAATGGTTACATTTATTCAAAATATTATCAACTGCAAATTGTCTTATAATATCACTCAAAAGGAAAGGATTATTTGCGGCTCTATCCCAAAACAAGTAAAGTATTTCATAGATTAGATCAGCAAACAAATGTAGCCATGGCTCACCTGATGAACTGGTTGACCTGGGTTCATAAACCCCAGGTCTGTCTCCTTCGGGCACAAATTAAATGGCAAAGTGAAACATTTGTGATTCGCACTCACCGGTATCAAATGGTGGCTCGGGTGCAGCGCCCCGAACCCATATTTTGGGGTGAAGGTGCAGACAACTGTAGAAATGAGCACGCACACCGATGTGGTTAAACTCGAGCATTTCTAAGAAAATTATTACATTTATTCAAAAGATTATCAACTGCAAATTGTCTTAGAATATCACTGTCTACATTACACAAAAAAGTAATTTTTAGTTTTCACAATTGCAATTATTTTCTGAGTCACTAGAATATTTGGGAAAACTTGAATTGGAAAAGCTTGATTGTGTTATTTGCACGAAAAAAAATGATCACAGAAAATTATTAGCATTTTGAATTTTACAAAAAAACGATATAAAAAATAGCTTGAATGTTGAAATACGCCACATATAGGAGCTTGCGTGATTTTAGCAGCTGAATTTTTTTACATTTTTTTGATGGATAGATCTTGAATAATCAGGTTTGGAAAACTTTTATCGAAATATTTGAGATCTAATTTTTTTTTCTGGTCACAATTTTCTTTATCAAATTTGAATAAATCCGCCCCTAGTTGTAGAAGTGTAACTAGCAGGCTAGCAGCAGCACTAGCACAAGAGGAGTAGTAGTGGTTCTAGAGGAGTAATAGTAGCAGCAGTACTAGAAGAGTAGTAGAGTTTCTAGAGGAACAATAATAGCAGCAGCACAAGAACAGTAGTAGTGCTTCTAGAGAAGCAACAGCAGCAGAAGTGCCAGAAGAATCATTGGAGCAGCAGACCAGGAAGAGAACAAGTTGCTGCAGCACTAGGAATGTAGTCAATAACAACACTAGAGTAGAAGATTACCAGCAGGGATTCTTATAACTATTTTATTTAATATCAACATATTACTTTACAAAGCAAAAGATACTTTGCTCACATCAGTTTCTATCCCCCATAAAGCTCATAGTATACCTTGTCTACTAAAGGAATACCAATTAGGACTGTTCAGGAATATGAGAAGAAACTGGAGCAACCCGTGCAAGACTTCCATCTCCATCATTACTCAGTGCGCTAGAGAGTCCTTTGTTGACTATAATATCAGTAAGGAGCAAGGGTTAAAATACATAACTATTGGAAACACCCATATGGGAGGATGTAATAAGTTTCTGTAGTGCAAAACAACCTGTGCAAAGATATTTGCGGACATTAGAGACCATGTTTGCGTCCTTTTTGACTGATTACAGTCCTCAACGAAGTTTGCAACCAAATTGCTTTTGTGAACATTCTCAGTGTATGTAATAAAATTTCACAATCACAAAACGATTTTTCCAACAAAATATTTAACAAAACTCCAGAGCAGGTGTTAACACCAAACCTTTGCTTAGCGATAATGCGAAATGTAATATTAAATTACATTCCCTCTTTAATGTCTGTTGCAGGGCTGGCGCATGAAAATCCTGGATGTGAAGTCTAGAAGAATAAATCAGGGACGCCACAAATCAAACCAGGAGGTCGTATAGGCAGGAATCTATGGGATAGTGAAGGAGGCTCCTCTTCCATTTTCCTGACCACAAACACATTTATTAGCTGGACATTGGCACTTTAGTAATAATAAAGCAGAAGATTCAGTTGATGGCACAGTGTATAAGACTGGTGTTTATGATAGTGAATATTAAAGAGCGTGAATCTTTGCAGTAATAGAGGTTTTGATAATCTCAAACATAATGAAACATTTTATTATTAATTTCCAGCCGTAATAAAACTGTATAACAGGAAAACATAACAACATAACAAATCATAATGAAATGTATAATTGCTGGGGGGGCAGGGAATGAAATAACAACTGGAGCCAAAAACATTAAGCTGTTTCTGAAATATAATCCATGTCATCTGGATTGGTTTGTACTAAATTAATGTCCTTTCTTCAGTTTCATGAATCTAACCCTTAAAAGGATTCTCTGGTGACATTTTTATAATACTATTTACTTGTAAATACAGCCAGGCTTGGATGGTGGGGATCCGGGCTCCATATAACTGCCAGTTGTTCTGTGAGCATGAGTGACACATTATTATAATCAAATTGGGGATTTTGTATTTCTTTTACAGAGCACTAACATTTGCAGGGAGCAAATGTACCTTTCAGCGGATCAAAGGAGACATTTAAGTGAACCACTGCGTATGCTGAAAAGAATAGACTTTTTTATTGTGATTTTCGCTGGCTACAAAAAAGGGGGCCCATGTCTGAGAGTGCTTTGCTTCACAGAGAATGAGAGATACATTCAAAGCAAAGACAGGCACGAGTTCTACCACCTATGTTAATACGTCGTCCATTAGAGGAAAGCGGAGTTTTGCTTTTGCGCCTGTAAAAATGATTTTAACAAGATAATGGAAAAGTAAATAGCAGTGGTTTTAGAAAGTTTTTCCTTTGCCTGCCAAAAGTCTAGTTGACCCATAAGTATGGTTTATTATTTAGCTTGCCAAATAAATCAGCGCTGACCCGTAAGGGGACTCAAAAAACGTAAAAAGGTAATGAGTCAGTCATTTGGATCACTAACCTTTCCTTAGAACAAGAGAATACCTATGTCTTACTGTATAGGTTATAATAAAACCCCACAAATGGTCCCTTACCATATACAGCCCTCTTTAGCTGGCCAACCCCCGTGATTTTGGTTGGTTAAATTTTCCCAAATCCTGGCTTTTTGAAATAGAATAATAAATGCGATAGGAGCTTTATGGGAGATGACTATGGACAACTTGTTTGTGACAATGGCCGGTTAGGCAAGGCTGAACATGCAGGATGGGCCAGTTTTACTATCAAAGGATCTTTGAATGAACACAGCAAACAGAAAAAATATATAGTGATCTTTTTTTTATTTCCATGAAAAATACACACAGAGGAAAATAAAAATGAAGGTATACTGGATCATAAATCTCATACAAATTATTAGCTGAAATGTGTCCAAGGATATTCAGGAATAGCCTGATAACTGTCCCAGGAAGAAATCTTATTTTCATCTGGAGAAATATGTTTCCCATTTATGACTAATTCTCTTCTGTCATTGCATTTTGTATACCTTTTTCAATATACAGGTATGGAACCTGTTATCTAGACTGCTTGGGAGTTGGGGTTTACCGGATAAGGGGTCTTTCAATTATTTGGATAGCTATACCTTATGGGGGTTATTTATCAAAGGTCGAATTTTAGAATAATGTCAATTTTTTTAAACTTGAATGAATTCGATTTTATTCACAATTAGAATGGTATGTTATTTATGAAAAAAATGTGAACATTTAAAATTCGATCAAATAGTCCCAACCAGAAAACTCTAATTGAATTCAAATCGAGTTTTCCTCTGAAAATTTTTTATTGACGCGCAACATTTTTTTCTCCCATTGGAGTCTATGGGCCATTATTATTTAAGTGAAACTTGGCAAAATTTGTCTCATCCCTACTATTAATGTACTATTTATGTTCATAGTTCAAGGGACCTCTGTCATTGATTTCTACATGAAAATTGGCAGTTTTTTTTTTTAGGTGGAGAATAGTCGTAGTAGAACAGTTTCCAAGGTCGAGATGTGATAAATCTCAGATTTTAATTCAAATTTCGAGTTGGTGGTTTTAAAATTAAAATTTGTGAGTTTTGACGAAAATTCTTATTCTAAATTTACTATTCAAACATTAGTAAATCTGCCCTTAGGTTTACTAAAAAAAATCACTTAAACATAAAATAACCCCATTTTGCTTCCAATAAGTATTAATTATATACAAGGTTCTGTTTTATTATTACAGAGGAAAAGGAAATCATTTTTAAAAATTAGAGTTATTTGATTAAAATCTGTTATTCGGAACCTTCTGGATAAAGGGTTTCTGGATAAAAGATGCCATACCTGTACAATAAATAGTGTGTTTAGAGTGCTTTACCAGATGGACATGTGTCTTTTTCCAACCTCAGCTACAATGTAATATCAGGTCAATCAAGGCACGGCTTTGTGTGCACAGAACACCCTACTGTAGTCATGCAGATTTGTAAAAATTGCCAATATTCCTAGAACTAAGAATAAAAAAGAAGAAAGTGGAAAGAAATACTGTAATGTTTATTTTCTTGCCTAAAATGAGATCAGATGAGTTAAACAATATGGCAACTCCAGCGCAAATGCTGAAATGTGGATAATTGATGCTCTGAATGATGTCCTAAGAATAAACTGCAGAGGGTATATTTTACACTTGGTTATAAATCTTTGCTGAATGGAGCTTTATATACTGAGAGCGAGCAGATATTCATCTCTGAAAATGCAATCATCGACAAATGTTGTTTACACTATTCTAATAGGCATATTAGTAAAGATCCAAAATAAATGTTTCATGAAAAATTCTGCTATGTGTTGATATTAGTGTAGCTCGCCGTATTTGTATAGCTCTGAATTCATCTTTTTGCATAATTTCGTATATTTTTCATTGTTTGCATTTCTTAAACCAACTACCTTTTCAAACGGATTGACTTTTTCTCTTAGACTTGATTCCCTGCTGTGGCCATGGCTACTGCAACCTCTCTCTCTCTCTCTCTCTCTCTCTCTCTCTCTCTCTTTATATATATATGGAATAATGTACCCCCTATTACAAAATATAAGGATAACATTAATCACTAAGGAGTCCCATAACCGTATAAAGGCACAAGGCCAATTTGATTGTATTGTTACTATATATTAAGAGGTGGCCAACCTTCTAGTTGAAGCACCAAGCTTGGTTTTCTTATAGGTTTTGGGAGTGCTGGTGATTCTGCTTTTAGGACACCTTTACCTTTAAACATTATGCCAATTAATACTTAAGACAAGTAAAGTGATATTAACTGGGGGTACCAATGCACTGGGCACTCCCCATGGAATATAATTGCTAAACTTGAAAAGTTCACCAGTTTGGAGTTCTTTTCCTTGAATGCTGCACCGCCATCTATGCAGATCCTCTAAGGGGGGAGTCCCCAACATTTTTTTTTACCCATGAGCAACATTCAGATGTAAAAGGTGTCAGGGAGCAACATAAGGATGAAAAATGTCCCTGGTTGGTGCAAAATAATGGCTTTGATTGGCCATTTGGTTGTCCCTATGTTCACTGGCAGCCTACAGGAGGTTCTGTTTGGAGTACACCACAGGGTTGATGAGCAACATTTTGCTCATGAGCCACTGGTTGGGGATCACTGCTCTAGGGTGTTTTGGACACAGCACACGTGCAACTGAGTAAATATCATCATAACTTTTAACTTTTTTTGATGTTTTCCTATACTGCGCATGCACACTATCCTGGATTTTTGGGGCATTATGAAATGATGGCAGTGTGGCTCTCAAGGGACTGTACCCCGGGTCAGTGCATTTTTAGCAGATAGAATAACCAGCCTGGGGTCTAAGGTTGGTGATTGTATTCACTTTACTTATCCTTTAAAGAAATCTGCCACACACTACTAAAGAATTTTTCAGTACTCTTGCAGCCAGTGGACTTAACACAAGGGTTAAGTTCAGAAACGAATAATGATATGGTACTCTCCATGGTTCTGAAAACAACAGCCGATGGAATAGCAAACTGTGCTCTGAACAAAAATGGACTAACCCGTCTCAAGGTATCATTAATGACACTATTTTACATTTGGATACAATATTTACAAATGTATCCTTTTCCTCTATTAATTGCAGCTTTCCTTCTGAAAACTGTGTTAGTAAAATGGGGTTGCGAGCATTAGTGAGAACACTCTTCCAAGCCACAGGGAATTACTTATCATTTAAGTGTGCTGCAAGGATTATCTTGTAACTACGCAACCTCTAATTTTGCAGGCTAGTGACCTATCTCCATGTTCTCGCTTGTTTTTGCATTAGGTATTTTTTACTTTAGGTCACTGTATATAAGCACTGAATCATTGTCAGTTCCACTATTACTCACATAGAAACTCAACCAAAGCAGTATTGCCTACAATTTTAAATATCTATAGGCCATAGCTATTAGGGATGTAGCGAACGTCGGAAAAAAAGTTCGCGAACATATTCGCGAACTTGCGCAAAATTGCGAGCGGTTCGCGAACGGTTCGCGAACCCCATAGACTTCAATGGGAAGGCGAACTTTAACATCTACAAAAGACATTTCTGGCCAGAAAAATGATTTTAAAGTTGTTTAAAGGGTGCAACGACCTGGACAGTGGCATGCCAGAGGGGGATCAAGGGCAAAAATGTATCTGAAAAATCTGCCTGTGTGTGCTTGGAAGAGATAGTGTAGGGCGAGAGCTGTTAGTGATTTCAGGGACAGATGATAGTAAGTTTGCTGGCTAGTAATCTGCGTGATACTGCTCTGTATTGGAGGGACAGAAGTCTGCAGGGATTTGAGGGACATTTTAGCTTAGGTAGCTTTGCTGGCTAGTAATCTACTGTTCTCTTTAAACAACTGCCATACGTTGACCTTGTAGGCATTGTTTGCCCAGTTTTTTTGGACGCAGCCACTGAAGCACAGTTGCCAGAAAAAATATGCCATATAAATGCTGAAAATAGTCATTTTTCGCCATACGTTGACCTTGTAGACATTGTTTGCCCAGTTTTTTTGGACGCAGCCACTGAAGCACAGTTGCCAGAAAAAATATGCCATATAAATGCTGAAAATATAAATTTTTTTGGTTGCAGCCACTGAAGCACAGAGGCCAGAAAAATTATGCCATATAAATGCTGAAAATAGTCATTTTTCGCCATACGTTGACCTTGTAGACATTGTTTGCCCAGTTTTTTTGGACGCAGCCACTGAAGCACAGTTGCCAGAAAAAATATGCCATATAAATGCTGAAAATATAAATTTTTTTGGTTGCAGCCACTGAAGCACAGAGGCCAGAAAAATTATGCCATATAAATGCTGAAAATATAAATTTTTTTGGTTGCAGCCACTGAAGCACAGAGGCCAGAAAAAATATGCCATATAAATGCTGAAAATAGTCATTTTTTGCCATACGTTGACCTTGTAGGCATTGTTTGCCCAGTTTTCTTGGTCGCAGCCACTGAAGCACAGTTGCCAGAAAAAATATGCCATATAAATGCTGAAAATAGTCATTTTTTGCCATATACGTTGAGTCAAGGTATGGCAAAAAATGACTATTTTCAGCATTTCTATGGCATATTTTTTCTGGCCTCTGTGCTTGAGTGGCTGCGGCCAAAAAAACTGGGCAAACAATGCCTACAAGGTCAACGACGTTGACCTTGTAGGCATTGTTTGCCCAGTTTTTTTGGCCGCAGCCACTCAAGCACAGAGGCCAGAAAAAATATGCCATAGAAATGCTGAAAATAGTCATTTTTTTGGTCGCAGCCACTGAAGCACAGTTGCCAGAAAAATTATGCCATATAAATGCTGAAAATATAAATTTTTTTGGTTGCAGCCACTGAAGCACAGAGGCCAGAAAAATTATGCCATATAAATGCAGAAAATATGCATTTTTTTGGTTGCAGCCACTGAAGCACAGAGGCCAGAAAAATTATGCCATATAAATGCAGAAAATATGCATTTTTTTGGTTGCAGCCACTGAAGCACAGAGGCCAGAAAAATTATGCCATATAAATGCAGAAAATATGCATTTTTTTGGACGCAGCCACTGAAGCACAGTTGCCAGAAAAAATATGCCATATAAATGCTGAAAATAGTCATTTTTCGCCATACGTTGACCTTGTAGACATTGTTTGCCCAGTTTTTTTGGTTGCAGCCACTGAAGCACAGAGGCCAGAAAAAATTAAACCAGTAGGGTTTGCACCCTAGTTTGTAACGGTGGCGGAGGGAGGAGGACGCTAAAGGACAGCTGTGTGTGGAGTCATGAGGCTTGAAGAGAAGGACAGCTGCATAGAAGTCAGAACAAGTCTTCCGGCGTGCAGTAACCCTCCGAGATCCACCCCTCATTCATTTTAATAAAGGTCAGGTAATCGACACTTTTGTGACCTAGGCGAGTTCTCTTCTCAGTTACAATCCCTCCTGCTGCACTGAAGGTCCTTTCTGAGAGCACACTTGAGGCTGGGCAAGACAAGAGGTTCATGGCAAATTGTGACAGCTCTGGCCACAGATCAAGCCTGCGCACCCAGTAGTCCAGGGGTTCATCGCTCCTCAGAGTGTCGATATCTGCAGTTAATGCCAGGTAGTCCGCTACCTGCCGGTCGAGGCGTTCTTTGAGGGTGGATCCCGAAGGGTTGTGGCGCTGCCTTGGACAGAAAAACATTTGCATGTCTGACGTTACAGACCGGCCAAAGGGCTTTGTCCTTGCAGGTGTGCTCGTGGCAGGATTACTGGCACCTCTGCCCCTGGAATGTTGATGAGTTCCTGAAGTGACATCACCCTTAAAAGCATTGTACAACATGTTTTGCAGGCTGGTTTGTAAATGCCGCATCTTTTCGGACTTGTGGTATGTTGGTAACATTTCTGACACTTTATGCTTGTACCGAGGGTCTAGTAGCGTTGCGACCCAGTACAGGTCCTTCTCCTTAAGCCTCTTGATACGGGGGTCCTTCAACAGGCATGCCAGCATGAAAGACCCCATTCTCACAAGGTTGGATGCAGAGCTATCCATCTCCGCTTCCTCATTATCAAGGACTGCATCATCCACGGTCTCCTCCCCCCAGCCACGTACAAGACCAGGGGTCCCCAAAAGGTCACCACTAGCCCCCTGGGAAGCCTGCTCCTGTTGGTCCTCCTCCTCCTCCTCCACAAAGCCACCTTCCTCCTCTGACTCCACTTCTGGCACCTCTCCCTGCGTTGCAGCAGGTGCCTGGGTTCGTTCTGGTGATTGCGACCATAAATCGTGCGCTTCCAGCTCCTCGTCACGCTGGTCTACAGCCTCATCTGTCACTCGTCGCACGGCACGCTCCAGGAAGAAAGCGAAGGGTATTAGGTCGCTGATGGTGCCTTCGGTGCGACTGACCATATTTGTCACCTCTTCAAAAGGTCGCATGAGCCTGCAGGCATCGCGCATAAGCACCCAGTAACGGGGGAAAAAAATCCCCAGCTCTGCAGATCCAGTCCTACCACCCAGTTCAAAAAGGTACTCGTTGACGGCCCTTTGTTGTTGCAGCAGACGTTCCAACATAAGGAGCGTTGAATTCCAGCGAGTCTGGCTGTCAGAAATCAAACGCCTGACTGGCATGTTGTAGCGCTGCTGAATGTCAGCAAGGCGTGCCATGGCTGTGTAGGAACGTCTGAAATGGGCCGACACCTTTCTGGACTGGGTGAGAACGTCCTGGAATCCTGGGTACTTGGAGACAAAACGTTGGACTATTAAATTTAACACATGTGCCATGCAGGGCACATGTGTTAAATTTCCCAGTCTCAACGCTGCCAACAGATTGCTTCCATTGTCACACACCACTTTTCCTATCTGCAGTTGGTGTGGGGTCAGCCACCGATCGGCCTGTGACTGCAGAGATGACAGGAGTACAGATCTGGTATGGTTTTTGCTTTCCAGGCACGTCATCCCCAAGACAGCGTGACAACGGCGTACCTGGCACGTCGAATAGCCTAGGGGGAGCTGGGGGTGCACAGGTGTGGAGGAGGAGAAGGAGGACCCAGCAGCAGAGTAAGAAGAAGAAGAGGAAGAAGACGAGGTAGAGAGCGATGGAGGAGTAGAGGTGGTGGCAGAACCGCGTGCAATCCGTGGCGGTGACACCAACTCCACTGTTGTTGTTGTTGTTGAGCTACCCATTCCCTGCTTCCCATTCCCAGCCATTACCAAGTTCACCCAGTGGGCAGTGTAGGTGACATACCTGCCCTGACCATGCTTGGAGGACCATGCGTCAGTAGTCATATGGACCTTTGGCCCAACACTAAGTGACAGAGATGCGGTAACTTGGCTCTGCACATGTTGGTACAGGTGTGGTATTCCCTTTTTAGAAAAAAAATTGCGGCTGGGTACCTTCCACTGCGGTGTCCCAATTGCTACAAATTTGCGGAAGGCCTCAGAGTCCACCAGCTGGTATGGTAAAAGCTGGCGGGCTAAGAGTGCAGACAAGCCAGCTGTCAGACGCCGGGCAAGGGGGTGACAGTCAGACATTGGCTTCTTACGCTCAAACATGGCCTTCACAGAAACTTGGCTGGTGGCAGATGACTGGGAATGGGAACAGGTGGTCAAGGTGGAAGGCGGAGTGGAGGGTGGTTCAGATGGGTCAAGGAGAGCAGAGGTAGAGCAGTAAGATGCTGGACCAGAAGGAGTGTGACTTTTAGTTTGCCTGTTGCCTTTGAGGTGTTGCTCCCAAAGTGCTTTGTGCTTGCCGCTCATGTGCCTTCGCATAGAAGTTGTACCTATGTGGCTGTTGGGCTTACCAAGGCTCAGTTTCTGACTGCACTCATTGCAAATTACAATGCTTTTGTCAGAGGCACACACATTAAAAAAATCCCACACTGCTGACTTTTTGGAAGTGTGCGATCTGGCGGTAACAGTAGAAGTTGGCGGCATTGGCGGCAATGGCGGGTGCGTTGGCCGGCTGAACACAGGTGCCGATACATGTTGTTGCCCTACTGATCCCTGCGGGCTGGCCTCCCTGCTTCTTCTAAGTCTTATTCTCCTACTGCCTCTCTGACTCTCCGTCTCTCCATCTGAACTACCCTCCTCTTGCTCTCTTCTACTAGGCACCCACAAAACATCAATCTCCTCATCATCATTCTCCTCAGATGCATCAATTTCTTCTGACACATCACAGAAGGAAGCAGCAGCGGGGACCTCCTCCTCCTCCTCATCACTCATCATTATGTCCATCTCTGTCGTGTTCTCTGCCAGAATTAAATCTGGTGTAACGTCCTCATCTCCTTCATCTTCTTCTGCCAATAATGGTTGCGCATTACTCAGTTCAAGAAACTCATGGGAAAATAACTCCTCTGACTCCAGTGAAGATGGGGCACCGGTGGTGGAGGAAGTGTTACGTGGGGTGGCCATAGCAGTGGAGGATGAGGAGGATGTTGTGGTAAAGTTAGAAACGGTAGAGGATGGGGTGTGCTGTGTAAGCCAGTCAACTACCTCTTCAGCATTTTGGGAGTTCAGGGTCATTGGCTTTTTAAAACTGGGCAATTTGCTAGGGCCACAGGATTGCATAGCAGCACGGCCCCTAGCACGGCCTCTGCGTGGCGGCCTGCCTTTGCCTGGCATTATTTTTAAAAAAACAACAACAACAAAAACTCAGTTGGTTTTTCTGGAAACGATAATACACACAGCTAGATGGCAGTTTGAAGAAAACAGTGTGCAAATAATGCCTACAAGATCAACGTATACACTACTACAGCGGTGGATACGGATTACGTAAAATATATGAATGCTGCTTGAAAAAAAGTAACTCAAGTGGTTTTTCTAGAGACGATAATATTATCAATATTTAGACAAAATGTGAACAAGCTCACACAGCTAGATGGCGGTTTGAAGAAAACACTGTGCAAATAATGCCTACAAGGTCAACGTATACACAGCGGTGGATACGGATTACGTAAAATATAAGAATGCTGCTTGAAAAAAAGTCACTCCGGTGTTTTTTCTGGAGACGGTAATATTATGGATATTTAGACAGAATGTGAACACGGTCACACAGCTAGATAGCAGTTGGTTGAATAACACACTGGGCAAAAAATGCCTACAGGGCAAATAATGCCTACAAGGTCAACGTATACACAGCGGTGGATACGGATTACGTAAAATATAAGAATGCTGCTTGAAAAAAAGTCACTCCGGTGTTTTTTCTGGAGACGGTAATATTATGGATATTTAGACAGAATGTGAACACGGGCACACAGCTAGATAGCAGTTGGTTGAATAACACACTGGGCAAAAAATGCCTACAGGGCAAATAATGCCTACAAGGTCAACGTATACACAGCGGTGGATACGGATTACGTAAAATATAAGAATGCTGCTTGAAAAAAAGTCACTCCGGTGTTTTTTCTGGAGACGGTAATATTATGGATATTTAGACAGAATGTGAACACGGGCACACAGCTAGATAGCAGTTGGTTGAATAACACACTGGGCAAAAAATGCCTACAGGGCAAATAATGCCTACAAGGTCAACTTATACACTACTACAGCGAGGGATACGGATTACGTAAAATTTATTATGGCTGCTTGAAAAAAGTCACTCCGGTGTTTTTTCTGGAGACGGTAATATTATGGATATTTAGACAGAATGTGAACACGGGCACACAGCTAGATAGCAGTTGGTTGAATAACACACTGGGCAAAAAATGCCTACAGGGCAAATAATGCCTAAAAGGTCAACTTATACACTACTACAGCGATGGATACGGATTACGTAAAATTTATTATGGCTGCTTGAAAAAAGTCACTCCGGTGTTTTTTCTGGAGACGGTAATATTATGGATATTTAGACAGAATGTGAACACGGGCACACAGCTAGATAGCAGTTGGTTGAATAACACACTGGGCAAAAAATGCCTACAGGGCAAATAATGCCTAAAAGGTCAACTTATACACTACTACAGCGATGGATACGGATTACGTAAAATTTATTATGGCTGCTTGAAAAAAGTCACTCCGGTGTTTTTTCTGGAGACGGTAATATTATGGATATTTAGACAGAATGTGAACACGGGCACACAGCTAGATAGCAGTTGGTTGAATAACACACTGGGCAAAAAATGCCTACAGGGCAAATAATGCCTAAAAGGTCAACTTATACACTACTACAGCGATGGATACGGATTACGTAAAATTTATTATGGCTGCTTGAAAAAAGTCACTCCGGTGTTTTTTCTGGAGACGGTAATATTATGGATATTTAGACAGAATGTGAACACGGGCACACAGCTAGATAGCAGTTGGTTGAATAACACACTGGGCAAAAAATGCCTACAGGGCAAATAATGCCTAAAAGGTCAACTTATACACTACTACAGCGGTAGTAAAATAAAAAAAAAGTTAAATAAAAAAAGAATGAATATTAAAAAAAAAAAATTAAAGTTGGTGCTGCTGAACTACTAGGAGCAGCAGATTAGCACACCAGTCCCACTCCCCAACACTGCTAGACTAATAGCACTGGGCTCTTATAGTAGTAGTAGTAGTAGTAGTAGTAGTAGTAGTAGTAGTAGTAGTAAAACAACAAAAAAATAAATAAAAGCAGTCCTTACAAGGACTATTGCTATTGCAGCAGTCAGCAGATGAGATCAGAAGCAGGACAGCTGCCCACTGCAGCTACATACAGAGCACTGCAGTAGAAGGTAGATTACTAGCCAGCAAAGCTACCTAAGCTTAAATGTCCCTCAAACCCCTGCAGACTTCTGTCCCTCCAATAACAGAGCAGTATCAAAACGATTACTAGCCAGCAAACTTTCAACTGTCCCTGAAATCACTAACAGGCAGCAGCTCTCTCCCTACACTATCTCTTCAGCACACACAGGCAGAGTGAAAAAAAGCTGCAGGGCTTCGGTTTTTATAGGGAAGGGGAGTGGTCCAAGGGAGAGCTTCCTGATTGGCTGCCATGTACCTGCTGGTCTGGGGTGAGAGGGCAAAAAAAAGCGCCAACAATGGCGAACCCAAAATGGCGAACGTCGCGCGACGTTCGCGAACTTCCGGCGAGCGCGAACACCCGATGTTCGCGCGAACAAGTTCGCCGGCGAACAGTTCGCGACATCTCTAATAGCTATAAAGAATACTCAACAAATCACAAATGTTTCATCCATGTGAATATAAATTATTATCATCTCCCCCCTTTTAAAGATAATTGTGATGCTTTACAAAAGCTTGCTATGCTATGCACTTTTCTTACTCACGTGTTATGCAGACTTTTGGCTCAAATGTACCTAGGGGCAGATTTACATAGGGTCGAATATCAAGGGTTAATTAACCCTCGATATTAGACTGCTGAATGTAAATCCTTCGACTTTGAATATCGAAGTCGAAGGATTTAGCGCTATTCCTACGATCGAACGAATCAAAGGATTTTAATCCATCGACTGAAAGATATTCCTTCGATCAGAAAATTGTTAGGATGCCTATGGGGACCTTCCCCATAGGCTAACATTGGCCTCGGTAGGTTTTAGGTGGCAAACTAGGGGGTCAAAGTTTTTTTTAAAGAGACAGTACTTCGACTATCGAATAGTCGAACGATTTTTAGTTTGAATCGTTTGAGTCGAAGTCGTAGTCGAAGGTCGAAGTAGCCATATTCGACCATTCGAAAAATTCTAAGTATTTTTTCTTCTATTCCTACACTCGAGCTAAGTAAATGGGCCCCCTAGTGTTTATACATCAGCCCTTAGAGAGTGCTGTTAAGCTAAAAACCTGGTGTTAGCAGTCTAAAACTGCTAATACCCCAGAAACCACAAGAATGGAAAATAAGTATGAATCACGAAAGTGCTCAGAAGAAATTTACATAATTTTTCTGGAGTTAAGCTATTCTATTCAAAGGACAAGGAAGACTAAAGCCACTGGGGGTGCAAATTTTGCTTACCTGATACCCTGGTACAGTGCTCTTTTTCTTTATAATTTGCACCGAACTAGAGATGATCGCCTTAGGGTGAGCAACTCTTCTTCCCCAGCATACTTTGTGCCAGGTCAGGCTTGCTGCATGCACAGCTCCTGCACTTTTTGACGAAATTCGGGACCGGACAAGGAAAGCTAAACTCACCTCCCAGCGATTTTCCTTTAAAATCTTTCCTTTCTGCAGTTGTTATAAGAGTCTCCTGCAACCTGAGAACTGCTGATGGGTAAGTTTGTTGGCTAGGTTTGTAGAATTTCATGGAATTAATATATAGTAAACTAGCGTCTGCCATTTTTTTTGGTTTGAA
Organism: Xenopus petersii; assembly: GCA_038501925.1. Lineage (NCBI taxonomy): Eukaryota > Metazoa > Chordata > Amphibia > Anura > Pipidae > Xenopus > Xenopus petersii. The sequence continues at coordinate 34,873,557 of CM076684.1, read as the reverse complement.
AAAAATTAGTTTTCTGATAGCCCATGGCCTGTTTATATTTTCGTAGGGATTATTTTGAACACAAATTAAAAGTATAGTTCACCTTAAAATTAAGTTTTGGAATGTTGTGTTGTTATTTGCAACTGACCTTCCTTTCTGATGGTTTTGGAATAATTGTTTTGGTTGTTGAGCTGTCAGGCTTGGAATTTTAACTGCTCTATAGTTGCAAGGGCTTAATTACCCCAAAAACCAGACAGCACTTTGGAAGTCAGAATGAAAGATGGCAGAGGGCCTGAATAGAAAGAGAAGCAATAAAAAACAAGAACAACAATACAATTCAAGCTAAACAGTGTATTTTCATTTGTGGGCCAGACACAGGCAGAATAGGAAGTCTAATAATAATGTTAAAATCATAAACAATAAAAATAAGAAACAGATGAATAGTTGCTTCTATAACATACTAAAGTTAAAAAAAAAAAAACTAAAGATGGTGTCCCCTTTAATGAATCATAGAAACTATTCTCTGCACACTGTGAATGTGATATCAGCAATAGACTAGTCTTGGTACTTATAGATGGATGAGTGGAAGGTGTAAGAGACCACTATAAAGCGAGCATTCTTTCAGTGTTCTCAATTTCACCGGACCTTTTAAACCCTTTGATAAAGAGCCCCCATTATAGGGAATTAAGAGTTACCTCTGCATGGCGCTGTTCTGTACCTGTCAAATACATTACACCCACTGCCAAAACAGCACAAAATGGGAGAGATTTGTATTGCTGTGTCTGTAGTCTGTTTTCAAAGTTAAGTGCCTCTGTTTCAGCAAAAAGACATTAAGCAATGTTCTTCCCAGGTAGGAGATTGATATATTATTGTGCAATTATATAATAATAGTTTACTGGCAGTAATGAACATATATCTGATCCGTTTCATAGTAAGCATCCCCACCACCGATTTATTCTGAGCTCCAGAAAAGAAAAGTGTATAATGCTTATGCTACTGAGTCAGTGTTAAAGCCTGGCAAAGCTTGCAAGTGCCAAAAAGCAGTTCTTATAGTGCTCCTGGTAAAGGAAAAGTAGAATAATTGTAGCTATTGATGCTAGTTATGAAATACTGCTATCGCTAAAATAATAAAGCTGCTTAGAAGACCAGAGGTCCTAGGTACGATTCCATCTAGGGCACTATCCTCAAGGAGTCACTTTGGGTCATTTGCACTTGGGCAGTAACCCATGGCAACCAATCATTGTTTGCTTGTAGTGTTCAACCTGCAGCTGGCTGTAAAAAGCAAATTATTAATTGGTTTCTATGAGTTACTGCCCAGTGCATTTCCTGGTACTCCAGTTTCGTCCCACCTATAAGTCAGTTAATAAAAACGGATTCAGACCATAGACTGTAAGCTCCACTGGGACAGTAATGGATGTGAATGATATAGGTATATTTTCTGCAAAGGCTGTGACCACAAAATACATATAGACAAATACAAGAGGTCCTCTGCACTCATTCAGACAGAGGACATTGAAACATTTTGTGCATACAGCTACTAAAAAATGCCTTACCCTTTAAACAAAACAGGGATTGTTTGTCCATATATTGCAATATATCTAAGCTGGCCAACGACGTCAAAGTCATCCCATATCTGGCCAGTCCTACACTCAAATTGCATCTGAATCATTAAGAATTATATTGCTTCATTATCCAAAATCTCTCAATGTCTTAAATATATTCATAATGGGATGAGTGCAGAGGACTCTTGTATTTGTCTATATGTATTTTGTGGTCACAGCCTCATTGCACCCCCACCTAATGGTTTTAAAAATTAGTGGTGAGCTCAACTTTCCCTTGTTTGTTATAGTTATACAGGAGCAGTGACCAGCTCCATGTTGTAGCTCCCACCCTTCCCAGCTATAGTCAGGTGATCCCACTGGTGTCTAATAAAAGGGCAGTCAAGTTTGGGAGTTTTACTTTGAAAGCAGCAAGTAAGTTGCAGGTAAAACTTAGTCCCTTTGTAAAATGTAAAATGAAGCAATACAATTCTTAATGAATCATATGAAAATTGAGTGTAGGACTGGCCAGATATGGGATGACTTTGACATAGTTGGCCAGCTTAAATATATTGCAATATATGGACAAACAATCCCTGTTTTGTTTAAAGGGTAAGGCATTTTTTAGTAGCTGTATGCACAAAATGTCTCAATGTCTTAAATATATTGATAATGGGTTTCGTGCAGAGGACTCTTGTATTTGGAAATATGCAGATATAACATAAGGAAGAATAATTATTAACACCATAACATCTTTAGTCTTTATGAAGAATATCTCATGAAACCAGTATATCAGCTTCAGAAGCGTATGAAGATTATCTAATGAAAGTTTGACACCTACAGTATATACAAATATGAAGAGAAAGCATACACTGTGCATAAGCTAAGTAATGCCAATGTATTTTGCTAATTGTATAAGCATTATGGTTATTAATACACTGCTAAATAATCAGGTATTTTGCTTTCAATGTACTTTTACAAGGTTTTCTTTAACCTCCACGTTATGGCTTTAGGAAGAAGTTGGAAGCTTACGTTACTGTTAACTTAAATTTAATTATCCACCAGATTTTTCACTAATCATTAGGCAACTGCTAACGCAAACAATGATATGCAAACAAGCCCCCCGATTATTCAACATTATGCAAGCCGTAGTATGGCGGAAATGAGTCTGTGATTTGTGATTATTGTTGCGCACTTTAAATTTATATCCATGTGGCCACAACTTATTTGCATCATTAATAAGTCACAGAGTGCAAGCAAAAATAAATGAACATGATCATGAACAGCTTGTATTTGTGCCAGAGGGGTGTTATGTATTATTTAGAAAAAAAATATGCGCACAAGTATATATATATATATATATATATTGCATATAAAGATATTATTAGTTACCGAGGAGTTATGTGACCATATGAAAGCACAAGGCCATAGGCTGTGGGTGAAAGAGAGAGACTGTGCGAGGGGGAAGGCAGACCAGAGAGGCATCGTCTGAGGGGGGAACCAGATGGAGCAGACATGGAGGTGCAGGGACAGCTAGACCTGATAAGGAATTAAAGACCAGCAGATAGCTGAGAGGGAGTGAGTTGGGAGGCGTGTGCTGTGCTAGAGTAACAGCTGATCCAGGAAATTAGAAGGGGGAAGTGGAGGAACAACTGCAGGGAGAGCAGCAGTAGCAGCGAAGTGCTGTTTATAAATGGTGCATACTGACGTAAGAAAGTGTTGTTTATATAGTGAATAAAATACCTCCTCTTGTAAAATATAAGGATATTATAAGTTACCGAGGAGTTTCATGACCATATACAGGTTATACAGGTCATGGAACTCTGAGGTAACTTCTAATATCCTCATATTTTGCATCTGGGGGTACTTTATTTATTATAATACACAAGTTTCAGTGAGTCACGTGAAAGAAATGACATCAGAACTCACCGTTTATAACTGATGACATCAGAACTCACCGTTTATAAGGATATAATTTACAAGATATTCATGGCTTTTGTGCATTATAAAGATATTATAAGTTACCGAGGAGTTTCATGGAACTCCGAGGTAAATTCTAATATCCTCATATTTTGCAACTGGGGGTACTTTATTTGTTATAATACACAAGTTTCAGTGAGTCATGTGACAGAAATGACATCAGAACTCACCGTTTATAACTGATGACATCAGAACTTACCATTTATAAGGATATAATTTTGAAGATATTCATGGCTTTTGTGTATTATAAGGATATAATACACAAAAGCCATGAATACCCTCTTAATTATATCCTTATAAATGGTGAGTACTGATGTCATCAGTTATAAACGGTGAGTAGTGGTCCTTTCTGTCACATGACTCACTGAAACGTGTGTATTATAATAAATAAAGTACCCCCAGTTGCAAAATATGAGGATATTAGAATTTACCTTGGAGTTCCATGAAACTCCTCGGTAACTTATAATATCCTTATATTTTACAAGAGGGGTACTTTATTCACTATATAATTTACAGTTGGGGTCATAGAAAAATAGCTATACTATAGATTATATATATATATATATATATATATATATATATATATATATATATGTACTGTATGTGGCCCATTTACTTAGCTTGAGTGAAGGAATAGAGGAAAAAAACTTCGAATTTTGAATGTTTTTTTTTGGCTACTTCAACCAACGAATGGGCTATTTCGACCTTTGACTACGACTTCGAAGCGAACGATTCGAACTAAAAATCGTTTGACTATTCAATTGTTGAAGTACTGTCTCTTTAAGAAAAAACTTAGACCCCCCCTAGTTCGCCACCTAAAAGCTACCGAAGTCAATGTTAGCCTATGGGGAAGGTCCCCATAGGCTTTGCCAGCTTTTTGTGGTCGAACAAAAATCGTTCGATCAATGGATTAGAATCCTTCGAACTGAACGATTCGAAGGATTTAATCGTTCGATTTTTCATTCGATCTAATGAATAGCGCTAAATCCTTCCACTTCGATATTCAAAGTCGAATTATTTAACTTCTACAGTCTAATATCGAGGGTTATGTATTTAAGAATGTTGATTTTTCTGCATAAATACTACCACCCCTTGTGTAAGCATTTACTAGGGGAAATGGTACGTGTTTACTACTAGAGCTCACAGGGGTAGCTCACTAAACTGAAGTTTCCAGATATTATGTATATATTTGTATGATACACAAAATACAGGATCACAAAGGTACTTCCCATATAAACACTTCTTGCAACTTGCCAAATGCCAATATGTCAGTTTGGCCTGTTTGATGGCTGCTGTGCATGGTGCAAACCCCAAGGTGCATGGCTGCACAAATCCTAAAATTTCCTGTAACACCTATCTTGAGGAGATGATAATCCAGGGTTTACTTACAATGTTTTCACCTACAAATAAAACTGGTTTGCACCTAGTAATTTGAGTGCTAGCACCACTGTTGGTGTCAAGTGAGCAACAGCTGATGATGTTTCCAAAGATACCTGCCTCCATACATGTTACTTAGCTACTTGTGGTCAATGTGCCTGACTTGGATACATCTGGATGGAAGGGAAGCTGGAAATGGAAATGGAGATCTATATAATGTAAATAATATGGTTATAAGTGAGCACCATGCTTAGGTCCATCAGAACTATGCATTTATTCAAGAACAAAAGATGCACGTTAACTCACTTCAAGCATTTATTTGTGCAAATTCACCAAAATCATTACAAAAGTGTGTTAAATATATCTCATCTTTGTCTCCATACCTCATGTAAGCCACACCCTCCTGGTCGCATTTTGCACCATTGGGTGCTTCATCGGAGGAGGAGGATTTTGGTGAACTTGCACAAATAAATGCCTGAAGCGAGTTACCGTGCATCTTTTGCTCTTGAATAATTGGAAATGGAAGCCTGGAGTTAATACCAAGGTTTTCATAGAAACTTTTGTCCATAGTAACTGAACTCTGCCAAACAAATTTAATGATAATATAGAGCACAAATAGAGTTAGAAAACTATGCACTGCAACTGGTGCATGATATGCCAAAAGCTTCCAACGGCGTGCAAGTTGCAGCAGCTGCTTTTTAGCTGATTGTCACAATCTTGCTGAAATTGTGGGGAAAATGCTACATTATGGTTAAATTTGCACATTGCACTGTTTGTAAATGACCAATAATGTCTACGGTATCTTATTAGCATTTTACTGCATGGACAAAGCTTTCCTTGTGATTTGAGTTATACATTTTTGATCACATCTTAGATGACATGCCAGGAACCCCCTAGAAGAGAATAAAGTTATGTTGCCAAATCCCCACTAGGAAAGCCAATAGGCTGGTTTTGCCTCCAATAAGGATTATTTATATCTTAGTTTGGATAAATTACAAGGTACTGTTTTATTATTACAGAGAAAAAGGAAATCATTTTTAAAAATGTGGATTATTTGGATAAAATGAAGTATATGAGAGTTGGCCTTTACATAATGCGCAGCTTTCTGGATTTCCAGATAATGGATCCTGTACCTGTATATACCGTAGCCCTAATCCATTCTATATAACCCCACTTTGCTTTGAGCTAGGTGAACAGATAAGCTGTTACATGTTATATCTCAGAATTCTCAGAGGACACGGAACAGAATATAGACCTCATTTTCTTTAAACTTTGCTACTTTCCTAACCTTGATGAAGGTTTTATATAATTGCTGTTCATGTAAATAAAGCAATCTGCATTCCTTTGTAGTCCCACTTATTCAAAGGGCTTCATTTCTTGGAAGGTAAGCTTACTTATTTTTTTAATCAGTGTTTCCAAGGACGTCAATGGAAATTCATTATCTGGTTTACTGTAATAAAGGTTTTTTTTTTTAGGAAAAAAAAAAGCCCTGCAAAACTCTAATATATGTTTGTTGGAGATTGCTAGTCATCACTTGCACAACATAACTATTATTTTGAAAATGTGAAACCATGATCAGTTTAACCTCTTCACAGACAGCCTAGCTAACAGTTCATAGCTCTGCAACACCTTGCTATTACTTCTGCAGTCATTGGCTTCACATTCATTAAAAAAAAGGCAATTATGATATAAAAGGAACTTTTTCAGGTCATACGAATCGAAATGTTGCAGTGAACAAATCTGTATATAATAAATGCTTTTTTAATGCTTTTGATTTGTGCTGTAATGATGTAAGACACCATACCACTTGGCACAGAGGTAGAGGTCTTATTTGTAAGGAGTTGAACCAAACTCACTGTAGAGCTTTCTTTCATCTTCTGCTTTGGCTATGGAGCTAATAATGTGCAAAGGTCAACAGGGAGCAGAATTTCATCATATTAACAGTGCAGTGTTTTTCCCAGACCACGGCCATGGACTGTCATTGCTTTTTAATTTGTATCTAGCCACTGTCTGAAAGGATATCTATCAATTTGTTTCACTTAACTGCAATTTCAGGGTAGGTAAATGAGTTCATTATTACAACCTCTTCTAATGGAGCAGATGAAGACCCTCCCATGTATTACTATTAAGTGGATTGCAGCATATGCTGAACAATATTTAGCAGACCTGGAACATCAGCCTACACTACTAACAGAGATTACTGGTCCTTTGACTAGCATCTTGATACAAGCTACAGGTATGGAATCCATTATCTGGAAACCCATTACCCAGAAAGCTCTGAATAACGGAAAGGTCATCTCCCATTGACTTTTATTTTATCCCCCCTAGCCTTGCTGCTACCCTGGGTAAATGCCCCTTCAATGCAGATTCTGTCCAGCGGAGTTCAAGGAGCGCCATCTTCTGAAATCTTCGAGAAGTAAGCGCAGTATCGGCGCATGAGCAGTTGGAGCAGTCTGCCCGTCCCGAATAACTGCGCATGCGCCGAAAGTCGTGAAAATTACTGAAGTGCCTGAAGCAAACCCAAAGATTACCGAAGAAGACGAAGATGGCTGCCGTGAACCCCGATGTTAGGTTAGGTGCATTTACCCGGGGTAACAGCTAGTCTGGGGGGGGAGAGGGAGGGGGGTCTATGTAGGGTAGGGGGTAGGGTTTTTTTTTTTTTAAATAAGGAGTTGAATTCTCCTTTAAAAGTATGGAGATCCAAATTATGCAAAGATCCCTTATTTGGAAACCCCCAGGTTATGTATAATAGGTCCCATACCTGCAATAAGATAACATAGTAACATAGTAAGTAAAAGACACACGTCCATCAAGTTCAACCTTTTTTTTTTTTAACCTGCGTAACTGCCAGTTGATCCAGAGAAAGACAAAAAAAAACCCATCTGAAGCCTCTCCAATTTGCCTCAGAGGGGGAAAAAATTTTGACTAGTCCCTGTATGAACTTGTACTATGAGCTATCTCCCATAACCCTGTATTCCCTCACTTGCTAAAAAGCCATCCAACCCCTTCTTAAAGCTATCTAATGTATCAGCCTATACAACTGATTCAGGGAGAGATTTCCACATCTTCACAGCTCTCACTGTAAAAAACCCCTTCCGAATATTTAGGAGGAAACTCTTTTCTTCTAATTGGAATGGGTAACCTTGTGTCAGCTGGAAAGACCTACTGGTAAATAAAGCATTAGAGAGATTATTATATGATAACCTTATATATTTATACATAGTTATCATATATCCCCTTAAGTGCCTCTTCTCCGGCGTGAACATCCCCAATTTGGCCAGTCTTTCCTCATAGCTAAGATTTTCCATACCTTTTACCAGCTTAGTTGCCCTTCTCTGTATCTTTTCCATAATGGATTTGCCTAGTGCAGTCTCATTAAGGGTATAAGTGGCTTGGATATTTTTACATCCCAGGTGCATGACTTTACATTTATCAACATTGAATCTCATTTGCCACTTAGCTGCCCAGATTGCCAGTTTGTCAAGATCCTGTTGCAAGGATGCCACATCCTGGATGGAATTAATTGGGCTGGATAGTTTTAGTCTTAGCCTCCGCCGCAATGCACTCTTCATTTCCTTTCTTTGCCTTCTGGATTGCTGATTTACAACATTTATTACAGTGTTTATATTCATTAAATGCAGCTTCTACCCCAACATACTTGTAGTTTTTAAATGCCTTTCTCTTCTTTCCTATTAACTTCTTTACTTCTATATTAAGCCACATAAGGTGATTCTTAGAGCTGCGACATTTACTCCTTAAGGGAATAAATTGTGAACAGTAATGATTTAGGTTTGCCTACTATGCAGATACTTGCCATCTATTCATTCTGTTCTGCTTCAAATATGCTTCCTACTCAAGTTGTGATGTGAATATATCAGTTATAGGGCTGGTCTTTTACACATTTTGAAAGTAGCACTTGATGAAGGGGCTTGACCCTGAAACAATGGTTGGGATCTCACCTGAATACAAGAAGCTTTAGTTTTTTTGCAGAAGCATCGTGTGGCGTTGGTCATTGTTTCTATTTGATTCATATGGTAAGAAAGCTTTCGTTTGCAGCAGGGCTTACACAGAGCACCTCGCATCATCATCAAACTAATTGTTTTGTTAAGAATAGCAAGGAAGAAGTTAAAAGTTTTTTTTGACTGCACTTGCAACATAAAAGCAGATTTAAGTCTTTTAAAATACTAGATATCCAAAGCCACATAACTTGCACAGAACACCATAGCTGCAGCTCCTTGCATCTTTAATGGGATTGAAGTAACCAGTGAATCAGGAGTAACTCTCTCATAATCTCATAATACTGGAGGGGCACCACTCTGCCCCTCCAGTAGATATAAAGAAACTCTTTTAGAAAGATGTTTTTCTATGCATTTACAGTTTATCTCATTTTATGGCATTGTAAATTACATTTTGATCACAAGTTAATGTCTTTGGGGCTGATTTTTGTGATCGGGTTTTTTTTACCCACAATCTTAGGGGCCGATTCACCAATGGTCGAATATCGAGGGTTAATTAACCCTCGATATTCGACTAGGAATTGAAATCCTTCGAATTCGAATATCGAATTCAAAGGATTTAGCGCTGAAAATGCGATCGATCGAAGGATTTTTCATTCGATCGAACGATTAAATCCTTCGAAACGAACGATTCGAAGGATTTTAATTCAACGATCGAATGAATATCCTTCAATGAAAAAAACTTAGGCAAGCCTATGGGGACCTTCCCCATAGGCTAACATTGAGTTCGGTAGCTTTTAGCTGCCGAACTAGGGGGTCGAATTTTTTTTTAAAGAGACAGTACTTCGACTATCGAATGGTCGAATAGTAGAATGATTTTTAGTTCGAATCCTTCGATAGTCGTAGTCGAAGGTCGAAGTAGCCCATTCGATGGTCGAAGTAGCCCAAAAAACACTTCGAAATTTGAAGTTTTTTAAATTCGAATCCTTCACTCGAATTCACTCGAATATAGTGAATCGGCCCCATAGAGTTATTTTTCTGTCATGGTTTTCCAAAGCGAATGGAAAAAAACAATCTCACCACCTAAAACCTGGTGGTCCAGATGAAAATTCTGTAGACCCACAAACAGTACCCTCCAGCAACTGAATAAACAGGAGTTGGTGCAGAAGACATGACCAAAATCAAAATTGTTTGTGGGTGCACATACAGTTTAATATATATATATATATATATATATATATATATATATATATATATATATATATATATATATATATATATATATATATATGTTTTTTTGTTTTTTATAAATCAGAATTTACATTTGTGAATTTTAGAGTTTTGTTTTCAAATCGAATCAACGAAAAATGTTACCAAACTGGAGCGGCTGCTTATTTATCAAAAAATTTAAAATGACTTGATTGAATAAAATTGTGAAAATAAGCACAAATACACTGAATGTGTAATTCTACTCGTCATTTTCAATGGGTCTACAAACTTTCAAAAACGTAAAACTTGAATTGAAAATATTTTGCCTAGGTTAACTCCCATTGACTTCTACATGAATTCAGCATTTAGATGTTAAAATTTTTAAATTAGAGTTTTTCAGGTTTTTGGTGATCAATACGTCTCTGAAATTTGAGGTTTTTCAAATCGAATTTGTGGGATTTTTCTTAAAAAAAACAGCTCCATGTGCCATTACCCTAAAACATAAGACTGAAATACCCTCTATGTTAGCTGAACAGAACCAACACAGCTTGAGCTCCAAGTTCATAGAACAAAAAAGAAAAGCACCAGATACCCTACTCAGACTGTAACATAACCTTTAGAGTATTATATTTAAAGAATCATAACTACAAAATAGAATGAAAAACATATATATAAACTCAACCAGAATAATAAAAGCTGCGGGAACTGAGTTTCTTTAAACATCAAAATCTGTAGCTGCATTATAATAAATAATTTATCCCCTACTATGTAATATCAGCATGGAACAGGTCAACTTGGAGTTCTAAGACCTGTATTTGGCCTGCAGCTTTGTGATTTCATATGGTAGGAAGTGTACATTTGTTGTTGTTACTTGTTTTTTCTGACCAATAAACCTTTAAAAATTGCTGTTTTTCGCACTGGGATACAGAAAATAAAATCATAGAAAAAGAATATATTTTGTTATTAAAGGTGTATTGTGTATTATTTTCTTCACAAGCGATTCTTCTTCTAGAGGTTTCTCTTCATTCTTTAAGAAAGATACTGTGTAAATGTGTCAGGCTAAGAGGAGTGACCTTGTACTAGGGAGTTTTGTCAAATGTTGTGTTAACAAGCAATCTCCCTGTGTCAGTTCTTGTTCTGCCTAATTTGTACTAGACCTTTGGTCATATTTGCCAGCTTTGGTAATCACGATTTGCTGTAATGCGCATCTGTATATGAACTCGCACATGAAGGCTTTCTAATGAAATAGGAGCAGTCAATATTTGAGCTAGATTTAATTTAGATTCTAATTTCAGATGTATGTATAGTTTCTCCGAATGTTAAACAAGGGGTGACCTATACGATTTCCCACCTTTTCATAGTGTTCGGTGCTGCCGACTGGACGGAATGAAAAAAGGCTTAATAGATTGCATTATATGTCTTGCATCATTTGTGTTGTTCTTTATTTTGCTAAGCAGCATGATTTAACTAATGCTTTGAAGGTTACTTTGCAGTTTGGCAAGCTCAACCTGAAAGAATACCAGACAGGGGTGGTCCAGGGTTAGGGGCAATATAGAGCAATGTCAAATAATCAGCATTTAATTATAAAACACAGAAAAACACAGAAAAGCTAACAATATTAAAAAAGATATTGGAAGAATGCCAGCAAATTACTCAGAGCTATACAATTTACACTTTGGGGAGATTTATTAAGGTTCTAATTGTAAATTCAAATCTTCAAGTTAGATTTCTGGTCAAAACTCACAAATTAGAGTCGGGTATAAAGCTCCAATAGACGCGACGATTCTTCTTGCCGAACACCGATTTTAGGGAAGACCGACCAATCCTTTGAAATTATCGTGCTGTTAGTGGGATTCGAACGATCGTACATCTTACAATTTTTTTGCCCGACATCTGTCAGGAAATTGATCAGCCAGGTCAAAAAATCTTTGTCGGTCCCAGTGCAATCTCTCTATGTTTGCAGGGACAAGCAGACAGCTCCCCTTTGTTTTCTTGGCAAATTGGTCTTTTTAGTTGATGGTCAATTAGTACGATCGTACGATCGTTCCGAGAAAATCGTGGTCTCACGATGAGGATCTGATCTTTTAAAAATCTCAACATCTATGGCCAGCTTAATCCAAACTCAAATTCAAGATTTATCATACTTTGACCCTGGGAACAACTCAAATTCGACTATTCGCACTTAAAACCTGTTCCTGTAGAAGTCAATGGCAGAGGTCCAGTGACACATTTGAAGATGTTAATAGTCTTCCTGTCATTCAAGTTTTTAAATCAGCCCCTGGCATCTCCAAGCAGAGGGTATTAATGTTTATTAAAGGGATATTGTCATGGGAAAACTATAATGATATTGTCATTAATAGTGCTGCTCCAGAAGAATTCTGCAATGAAATCCATTTTTCAAAAAAGCAAACAGATGTTTTTATATTTAATTTTGAAATCTGACATGGGGCTAGACATATTGTCAGTTTCCCAGCTGTCCCCAGTCACGTGACTTGTGCTCTGATAAACTTCAGTCACTCTTTAATGCTGCACTGCAAGTTGGAGTGATATCACCCCCCCCAGCAGCCTAACAACAGAACAATGGGAAGGTAACCAGATAGCAGCTCCTTAAAGCTGGCCATAGACGCAAAGATCTGATTTTTCGTCCGGCGGAGATCAGTTGTTTGGTCGATCGGACAGGTTAAAAGATTTCTGTCGGCTGGCGGAAATATCTCTGTATGTATTGTCGATTGTACAATTTTCAGAGGGAGACTGTCACTAGATTTTGTCGGACATAACTTTCGTACGATTGCTGTCAGGGGCAGAACATCGGCTGATTTGTTCTTTTGTACTTTATTTGATACATCGGGAGATGGGGAAGTCCGATCATACGTTGATTCATACGATCGGATCTTTGCTTCTGTGGCCAGCTTAACACAACATAACAGCTCCCTGGTAGATCTAAGAACAACACTCAATAGTAAAAGCCAAGTCCCACTGAGACTGATTCAGTTACATTAAGTAGGAGAGTTAACAGCCTGCCAGAAAGTAGTTCCATCCTAAAGTGCTTGCACAAGTCACAAGACTGGGGCATCTGGGAAACTGACTATGTCTAGCCCCATGTCAGATTTCAAAATTGAATTTAAAAAAATCTGTTTGCTCTTTTGAGAAACGGATTTCAGTGCAGAATTCTGCTAGAGCAGCAGTATTAACTGATGCGTTTTGAAAAAAACATGTTTTCCAATGACAGTATCCCGTTAACGATTTCAGACAAAAGTTAACTGATCCAGAAAAGACATGGGAAAGTAAAACTAGTGTGCAGTGAAAATTTTTATTTCATTTTTAGTGATCTGCTATTTTCGGGGGTTTGGATTGAAATAACATTACCCTGTCCTAACATACAATTTGAGTTATTAATATGAATGTAATCAAGAGCAGAGCAAATAATTTTGAATAACCCCCTCCAAATGACGGGATGCCCATCTCCAATAGACTCCGTGTTAATCAAATAATTAAAATTTTTAAAAATTCTTTCCTTTACCTTTGTAATTATAACGCAGCATCTTGTTTCTAAGATATAAACAATCTTTATTGGTGTGAAAACAATCATGTTGGCTTTATTTAATGTTTAAATGATTTTTAGAAGACTTAAGGTATAGGAATTCTGTCGATTGCTAGAAAGAAAGCAGAAAATAGTAACAGGAAATAGATTCCTCCATGCATAAAAGGCATAAAACCTGTTTCGGTTCTTTTCCCTCAACTACCTTGCTTTAGAATATTGCACATTGTTTTCATGCAAAACTTTACGCTTTTTATTCTACCAACAGTAGTCCTCTGTCGACTGTCGGGCTGACGGAAGGTGGTCAATTAGAAACCCTAACCTATTTGTTGAGGAATGCATACATTATTTCACGTGACAGGGATTTTAAGGAGAGATTAAGAAATCCAAATGAGGATTTAATCTTAATACATTTTAATAGACTGATGAAAAGAGAGTTACCATGATTTAATGAAGAATCGCTTTATCTCATTCAGACAAATCTGAGGAGGTAAAGCAGAAACTGGACCAAACTGCACATGACACAGAGCATGGAGCTGATATGGATGCAAATTACTATATTTAAACTGGCTTGTAAATGAATTGTGTCAAGCCAAAAAGATATCTTCTGTGCCCTGCCTTTTTATTTTTCAAAAACATATCCATTAACAAATGGTAAGCATAAATATTTCCAATACAGAATTTTCAAAGGAAAAGAAACATTAGTATAGAATAACATCGATAATGAATTGTTTTCACCAGTACGATCTCTGTTACATTGGGTGACTGTCTATCTCTCACGATTGAAGAAATATATTCCATGGTGCCCAAATTTGCGTATGTTTTTCCACTGTGTCTGCTAATAAAGCTGTTGAATATAACATATTCTGAGTCTGAGTGATTTTTCCAATTATACCGTGAGAGTCTATAATCGGTTGTAGCCAGTGCTTTGCTAAGTTGATTCTTGCTGCAGCTAAAATTTGCCCCATTATTATATTCTGGGGTTTAGTAAGGTCTTTGGTTGAACTAGCTAAAAGCGCTATAGTGGCCTCCGGAATAATACGTTTATTAAAAACCCTTCCAAGCATGTGGAAAACCTCTTCCCAATATGATACTGCTATGGGGCATGTCCACCATATATGCATATAATCTCCAATTTCAGTACAACCCCGGAAGCAAGAGTTAGGAGTAGAAGGATCAAATTTATGTTTTCTGGCTGGGGTAAGATACCAGCGCATCATGACCTTATACGTAGATTCTTTGATGGCAGTATTCTGAGAAATTTTATAAACAGTGTTCCAGATTAAGTTCCACTCCTGCTGAGATATGGAACGTCCCAAATCTTTCTCCCAATCAATCATATATTTAAGGGGATCCCCACTGTGCCCTGCCTTTTGTGTCAATTACTTGTTTGTTTATAGATTGTATATAAAGTAAGATGTTCATACCAAAGTTTGTTAAATTCTGGAATTAGGGTTTTATAGTGATTTATCATAAAAGTAACTTGATACTATCATTAACATTAAGCACCAACATTTTCTGCAGCGCTGTACAAAAGACAGGCAAATACTGACTGATGCAAGAGGTATTGCAGGGCCTGCTCTCTAGAGCTCACAATCTGATGAATTGAACTTGCAAATGATTATATTATATTTCGAAATATACACATTAGGCAGATCAGGAATGGAAAAGGATTTTGTAATAATAGCAGTTACAAAATGAGCATGTATAAAAAGGGTAGAAATAATTTTGCCAACATTGAAATCATTAGGTAGACAGCAGTTTGAGTGTTTGGAACAAATGACCTAATCTACAAGGAAAGTATGATTTTTTTTCCCCTCAGAAAAGAAGTGCCTTGAAAGGGGATATACTAACATCTCTGTGTAAAAATATCTGTATAAAAGTTAGAATGACACAAACGAATGGCAGGCATTTCTTGTGATTACTGTACTTTAAAATGGAAAAATAAGATGTAAAAACATATAATCTATGGTGCTGGTGGTAAGGTACAGTTCTTAAGCGCCAATGCCAAGCTTTGTCACATTTTAAACCATTTAGGGGGTTATTTACTAAACCTCAAATTTATCTGGTCGGGCTTTTTGGGCAAGAACTTGAATTTCTAGTGGAAAAAAAACCTTGAATTTTTCAAGATTTAGTAAATTCCGATGCTGCAAAAAGCCTGAATCTGAAAATCTGCCATGTCAGACCTGTTGAGGTCCTGTATAAGTCAATTGGAGAGGCACCAATCTAAATTTGAAGTTATCATGGTTTGCGTTGGGTTTAGCCTGAAAATTGGAAAAATTTGTGGTTTGAATGGGAGTTTAGTCATTGTTCTTTTAATAAAATAATGAGTTAAATTCAGAGTTTAGTAAATAACCCCCTTAGGTTTCTGTAGCTGCAGTACTGTCATTCACATAGGGGCAGATTTATCAAGAGTCTAATTTGGAAGTGGAAAATACTTCGAAATTCGACCATCGAATAGAATCCTTCGACATTCGAAGGATCGTACAATCGTAATCCGATGGTACTCAGAATTGTACGATTCTAACGATTTTATCGTACGATCATAAGATTTTCCTTTGCTACCCAAAAACTTCGAAATATGTTCTGGCAGGTCCCCATAGGCTAACATAGTACTTCGGCAGGTTTAAGTTGGCGAAGTATTGAAGTCGAAGTTTTTTTAAAGAGACAGTACTTCGACTATCGAAATGGTCGAATATTCACAATTTTTACTTCGAATCATAGTCGAAGTGAATTCGAAGTCGTAGTATCATATTCGATGGTTGAAGTATCCAAAAATGACTTTGAAATTCAAACTTTTTGTACTTCGAAAATTCACTCGAACTTAATAAATCTGCCCCTTAAGGTTCCGATTTTGAATAAATGGACAAGTGCAAAAAATGGGTGCAATGTGCCTGTTTTTTTCCAATTTGCACAATGCCTTTACCTGTTGTAGAATTGATAAGAGTCTGTGCGCTCCGTTTGGAGCAGAAAGACCTTCATCTGCCCTTTGAATAGATGCTGTCTCCATTCAGCAGTGCTCTATTCAAGATGGGTTGGAAAGTCACATATGGTCTTCCCTCCCACCCCTTACATGCACGTCATTCAGGGTCCTGTTATTACCACCTGTCCTTTGGTAGGCAGAATGGAAAGGGCTGGCCTTCACCACCTGAAGCTGGACTGTGTAACTTGCACCAAATTTTTTATCCAGCTCAATGTGCACACAGAATCTATTCCCCTGGGCAAAATGTCTGCCTAAATGAGCAATGAGGTGATCACTCTTGCACCACTTAGTACTCTTTCACATCTGCTTGGAGTGGAAACATAAGTGATCAAAAAAGCTTAATTTCATTAAATATTTTCCTGTAACCCTTTTGCTTAACAAGAAATTCAGAAACACTTAAAAGTGCCCATTGATCAATATCTAGGCTTTGCTGATCACAATGCTTTGTAAAAAAGAAAATACGAAATGTGGTTCTTTGAATTGGTTAATGGACCGTAAACAATGAACCCTTTGTTAAGTCATTTTTAATGCTCTCTTAATCAAACAAAATAAAGTTTTTAAAAAAATGAATAAACTCAATCTTTGATCTTAATTGTACTAAGACATCAGCAAATAATTTAAGTGCTACCATCATTCTGTTCCATCTTAGTTTTCCTAGCCAATTTTCTGGGGCTCATCCTGCTTCAGACCCAAAACTCGCTTATAGAAAGTTCATCAGGGCCCACTAGACATAGAAACAACAACATTATAACAACTTCCAACTAAAACTAAAGCTTAGCAACAGCTTGCAGTAGCGAGATCTACCCAAGGGACACTCTATTAAACTTCAAAAGCAAGATCATTTGCTTTCATTTGTATTTTCTAAAATATGCATGCGGTGCAATATGGTGTAGAAGGCAGACTACAAAAATTTAATTTAATATACAGCATGATTTTCAATAACAAAATCCCAGCAAGAAAAAGGAGGTTCTAAAGTGCCAGTGTAAGCTCTTTAGGACAGGGGTTAACAGTCTCTATTACTTTCCTGCAGACAGTTCTGCCAACATAGGCAGTTCCAGATAAAATGAGAATATTGACAAAACCTTTGGTTGACTCAAAGCCAGTGCTTATGAAAATATGTCCAGTTTGCTATCCATTCTCAGGATCAACATTTTAAAGTGTGCAAAATCAGGCTTTTTGAAGACTCCATTAGTACTCAACGAGTTAAATTCCAGTACTTTACAACCACTACTTCCTTAAAAGCTTAACTTGCAGAAATAACAGAGCGATTATATGAAACTATAAGCTGGATCTCAATTGGGCACCAAATAGAAGAGGTGATTTTGAGTGGCAATTGAGAACTATTATCACATTTGCAGTATAACAATTCCATAGCAGGCCATTATACTGACTGGGCAATGCATTTACCTGACAGATAAAGCCTTGGCATGATGCACTTGAAGCTGAAAGAGAAGCCAAGAGCTTTTATCTTATGCAATACCAGACAGTAAGTAATATATTTCCTGCACACAGTGAATTTCCAGTTGCTTTGCTTACAAGCCATTCTCTCTCTCTCTCTCTCTGTCTCTCTCTGTCTCTCTCTCTCTCTCTCTCTCTCTCTCTATATATATATATGTGTGTGTATTTATAAAACCCTGTGCAATATTTGGCTCCTTGACAAGCTGCACTAATAAATGATTTGTCTGTAGTTTCAAATATAATTATATTTTTTTTATCTTCCCCCATCCAGTACAGCCTTCTTTGCCAAATGGTCTTGCATAAAAATGGTGCCCTGGCAGTAAAAGGATAATTTATATAATGTTAGGCAACAATTCAGTAAGTGCATCCAGAAAATTGGGTCTTAACTTGATGGTACTTAAAGAGTATTAAGAAACGTAGTAAATGACTGCAAAATCTCCTCTCCGCCTAATATGAGATAGAGATGCCACAAGACAAGGAGAATCTTTGAACAAATTCAATACATTATTTGCATTTTTACAAAAATGTACATATATACGAACCAGTGAACAGGTTGTGAGTCCTTCTTTGTTTTTAGTTGATTTTGGAAAGCAAAAACTTAACAGCTATCTCCCTATGTTAGAAAACAGGAATACGTATGATGATGTTCAAATAAATTGTCTAAAAAGGGCCACACATGCTTCCTTTATAAAACTCTTATACTACTTTTAAGTATATGTTCTTTTTAAAACTGCACAAAATACTAGTCAGTAGCTGGCACATCTCCGTTATGTTACGGAGTTTTGGAGCTACGATAAAAAAAGAAAATGCCTTGTTGAAAGAAAAAAAAATGGAGGTCTTGTTAATTCTCTCTTGTTTGAAATCTTTCATTTCAATGTGAAAACCATTATGTTAGTGAGCCTGTTAGAGTTCTGTAGTTATTGTTTCAGCATTTCCAAAGTAGAATTCATTTACAAAATTCACCCCAGTATTTTGATGTAGAAATGCAGAGACCATGACAAACTGCACCAGTCTGTAACATTAGCACCACCCTAGGAAACAGCACCTTCAGGCATAAGCATTTTATTGACTAGTCTCATGAGTGGGTCATGTTACTGAAACAATTTCAGCGTACCGGTATGGGACCTGCTATCCAGAATCTCTGGACCTGTGGTTTTCCGGATAAGGGGACTGCCTGTAATTTGAAACTCTATATCTTACGTCTACTAAAAATATTCAAACATTAAATAAACCCAATACGATTGTTTTGCCTTCAGTAAAGATTAATTATATCTTAGCTGGGATCAGTTACAAGGTACTGTTTTATTAATACATAATGGGGGAAATATAATAAAATTAGAAAAGAGAACAAATTTGCAAATTTGCAAATTAAAATTTGCATGTCGCAATGTAATATTCTTCATTAGGCTTTTATTGCATTGTGAATCTTAATTGCGCATTGCGAACCTTTAGCACCTGCTTGAAGGTGGCATAAAACTTTTGGAGCAAATGTAACAACTTTTTCATTAAAGGGGATCTATTGCGAAAATTACAATTTAATATAAGCTTCAGCACACTGAAATAAGAAGTTTTCTAAATATAATCAATTAAAAAATTCTGTACCGTTTCTGAAATAATCAAATTTATATTCACTATCCCTCTCTCAGCATCTGTTTCTCTTCATTCAGAAGTTGGGTCAGATATTCTTTGAGTTACATCCAATATATCTTATAGGGGGGCTTTTGCCTAGAAGATGTATTAGAGCTCACTATTAAAATCACCAGACATCATGTCTACATGCAGGATTTGTGCAAAAGGCAGTTATTTTGTTAGATTTTGTTTGTACTGGGATCAGTTATTTGAGTGAGCTCTAATTCATCTACTAGGAAAGGAAGCCCCCTATAAGATATATTGGATCTGTCAATGAATATCTGACACCCAACTGCTGCATGAAGACAGAATGAAGAGGAACAGATGCTGAGAGAGGGATAATGAAGATAAACTTGATTATTTCAGAAACGATGCAGAATATTTAATTGATTGTATTTATAAAGTTTCTTATTTCAGTGTGATGAAGCGTACTGTATATTAAATTGTAATTTTTGCGATAGTTCCCCTTTAAAAAGTTTTATTACATACACTGTGGGGCACATTTACTAAGGGTCGAATGTCGAGGGTTAATTAACCCTCAATATTCTACCCTAAAAATAAAATCCTTCAACTTCGAATATCGAAGTCGAAGTATCTACAGCAAATACTTCGATCGAAGGAAAAATCATTTGAACAATTAAATCCTTCGAATCGAACAATTGGAAGGATTTTAATTCATTGATCGAATGATTTTCCTTCGATCAAAAAAAGCTTAGAAAGCTTATGGGGAAGGTCCCCATAGGCTAACATTGTAGCTCGGTAGGTTTAAAGTGCCGAAGTAGGTAGTCAAAGTTTTTTTTAAAGTACTTCAACTATCGAATGGTCGAATAGTCAAACGATTTTTAGTTCGAATTGTTCGAATCTAAGTCGTAGTCGAAGGTCTATTCGATGGTCGAAATACCCCAAAAAAAGGTCGAAATTCAAAGTTTTTTTTCCTTTGAATCCTTCACTCGAGCTTAGCAAATGTGCCTCTGCATGTTGGCACAAACTATAAAATTCACAATCACTATCCTACTGTTTGTTGTATGAGGGGCAAAGTGCTTGCAAAGGCAAAATTGTTGACGTTGTGAACATTTATTCGCATCTGGAACGAATTGCAAAAATGTTTGAGTTAATGACCAATATTACATTCCCCCCAACACGTTTTAAAATGTTGACTTATTTGATTAAAATAGAGTTTAAAGATGGCCTTCCTGTAATTTGGAGTTTTCTGGATAGCGGGTTTCTCGATAACGGATCCCATAACCGCAATAGCATAAACATAAGGAGAAAGGGCATGGGTAACAGGACAAAGATCACTGTGAATGTAAAGTTGTTAAGGCCTGAGGGATGCTGCTTATTTTAGGTGCTAGAGCAGCACAGCAGTACATTTTAGGATTGTCAGTATCACTTTACCAATATCCCTGTTGGAGGAAGACATTTAACATCACTTAAGCACTATTAATTTATTATGAATTAAAGTTCCAACTGCATTTGTTTTTAAAAATCTCAGCTTCCCGTAATCTCCTTAACTGCCCTATGCATAAGAAGGCAGGTAGGTTGCAGCCAATATCTATAAAATACACTGGCACTACATAATATTTATGCAGTAGTTTTACATTACTCCTAAAAATATTTCACTGTTTGGATTAACTAAAAGAACAATGCGGTCTGCCAGTGAAAGCCATGTGATAACGCAACTGACATTGATTCTGCAGCTTCCCTCTAGAATCTAGATCATATGCAGTCACAATAAATGGTTAGCACAGCAGCATCTCTAATTATGTCTCTCTGTTCTTAAATTGACTTGGTGACATGCAGGACTAGACATAAACACCTTGTTAACGTTATGTAAGTAATGGGGGATGAACATAAACAGTGCAGCTCTGCAACCTAATAACTGTTTTGCCTACCTAAATGGAATAGCACTGTACAAAGCTATGCATGGAAATACCTAAAGAAGGCCTTGTTGCCTGGGCATTGTGGGTTATGACCCTATTTGCACTTGCCTCTAAATTGTACATTGCCCATTAAAGGAGAAGGAAACCTAGTCGGGTCAAAAAACCGTGTTGTGTTGCCCACCCTCCCTCCTGCCCCCTGGCCTACCCGTCCCGCTGGGCAAATGCCCCTAACTTGTTACTTACCCTTTTGCGCAGGTCCAGTCTATGGAGTTCACCAACGCCATCTTCTTCCAAGCGATCTTCTTCCTGCTTTGACCGGCGCATGCGCAGTAGGAGCATTTAGCCGGTACGATCTACTGCGCATGCGCCAAAAGTCATGACGTGAAATCGGAAAACTTTGTGACTTTTGGCGCATACGCACTAGATCCGTACCGGCAAAATGCTCCTACTGCGCATGTGCCAAAACGCCGTTCAAAGCAGGAAGAAGATCGCGTGGAAGAAGATGGTGCCTGTGAACTCCGTGGACTGGACCTGCACAGAAGGGTAAGTAACAAGTTAGGGGCATTTGCCCAGCGGGACAGGTAGGCCAGGGGGGAGGAGGGAGGGTGGGCAACACACGGGAGGGGGGGAGGGTTTTTGCGCCAACTAGGTTTCCTTCTCCTTTAAAGGGATTGTTCAACTTTGAGTTAACTTCTAGTAGGATGTAGAGAGTGAGATTCTAAGACAATTTGTAATTGGTTTTAATTTTTTATAATTTGAGGTTCTTGAGTTATTTACTTATTTAGCAGCTCCCCAGTTTGCAGTTTAGGCTAGGGGTTAGGGTAGAGTCCTGCGAGGAACCAATTTCTAAGACCCGGACCTGACCCGAACCCGCATATTTACCCACTTTGATCTGCTACTGGACCCGCAACTGCCTTATCCAGAACCTGACACGCAACCCGTCGACCACCATCAAACAGGAAGTGATGGTGTTGCAAACCAGAAGTGATGTCATCAAAAGTGGGTGGGACAGAAACAAGTTTTGTAAAATATAGACAATATTACATAAGATAAGAAATTTAGATGAGACCCGCAACCCGATCCGCGGCTATACCCGCACCTGAAAATCCGCCCCTCAGTCCGCAGGGTATGCGTTTTTTTGCGGGTACCTGACCCACTGCAGGACTCTAGGTTAGGGTTCAACCATGCAATGATTTGAATAAGAGACTGGAATATTAATAGGAGAGGCCCTGAATAGAAAGATGAGTAATATCAATACATAAATGTTTAACTTTTGTGCAGTTACACCAGAAACAGAGAAGCGAAACTGCTTTGCAGGAGGCCAACACGCACAGTTTAATCAGGAATAGACCAAACCTACGAGAAATAGGTCCTTATGTGCTCAGCATTCACAAGCTATGACCCTTTGTTAGAAAATAAATTCCATTTGATTAATAATTTAGCTTTTAATAATTTGTGTAGTGTAGTGAGCTCTTAAAATAGGTCTGGAAAAAATGTGTTTTAAGATAAGATACGCACCCTTTAATGTATTCTCTTTTGACTGAAGTTTTGCTTTGTTAAGCGATCTGTTGCCCTGAGAAACCAGCTATGTTTACAAGCTCTGAAAATGTCAGAAAAAGCCAACCATATTCTGCTTTATTTCACAAGCTGCTAATTACATTAACTGGGACAAACAGGTGACCTATTTGTTCAAATGATTCATTGCATTTTGAGCATCCAAACATTTAAAAAATAATTGAACTGATAATGGAAACAAGCAGGGTTGAACTTGAAAACCCTGTTTTGAATATTTACAGTTTTTTTTAAAAAAAAAAAAACAGAAATCTAAAATGATTCCATGTACTGTACCTATTTTTGACAGTGCTAATTACAAATGACTGTGCAAAGTTCAATTAGGCTCTGAGTTAGTTTATGCATTTTGAGACTCTCCTGCTGAGTCCTGTTTTACCCTTTATTACTCCCTTAAATCAGAATAAGATTGCAGTTTCTTCAGGGCAATAGCTGTTTGAATAATTCTGTTGTGAACTGGGTTGTGTGTACAGCTTAATGGAATGAACAGTCTTTGATCTAAAGCATCTCTGTGTCCTGCTTTATTTGGCAGAGTTTTTGGGTAAGACGTGATTCTACCGGAGCGTTTCAAAACGGCAGTCTCTAAAAAAGGCAAAATCAAAAACCATTTGGCCTTCATGTGAGACATGGGAGCAGTGTAAATGTTACATTTTATGGCAAAATTAAGTACCAGAATACATTTAACTGCCTACATAACAATATAATTACTTTCAGCATTAGTTACTATAGAAATTGAATTATAGTCTCCTGCTACTTTAAACAAGGAATATAGCAGGTCTTATACAGTATAATGGCTACCAAGCAGTAAAACTAAGCAAAGTTTTACTGGATTCATTTTCAGTTGTGACATGACAATTTATAATTAAAATATTGCCTTTTATATATTCACTGCATCTTTAACCATCGAGTTATATGGCAAATAATGGAGTCCCTTTTATTCTCTGATTTACAAATTAAACATTTCAGTTAAAGAAAGCTATAATTAAAAAAAAAAGATTAAATTCATGTGGTAATAAACCCAACTTTTTTTAATGACCAGTACAATAAATGGCCATTTGTACAGTAAATGCACATACTGCCTGGTTTCTGTATTTAATGACAAATTACTATATAATTCTCAGTACAAGTAAGTGACCTGTTATCCAGAACTTGGGGTTTTTCCGGATAATGGATATTTCTGTAATTTATATCTTCATACCTAAAGTCTACTAGAAAATCATGTAGACATTAAAAAAAAACCCAATTGGCTGGTTTTGCCTCC
The DNA here is from genome assembly GCA_038501925.1 of Xenopus petersii. Classification (NCBI taxonomy): domain Eukaryota; kingdom Metazoa; phylum Chordata; class Amphibia; order Anura; family Pipidae; genus Xenopus; species Xenopus petersii. The sequence goes on along the minus strand of CM076684.1, from coordinate 34,849,200 downwards.
AGTAAGGATTAATTATATCTTAGTTTGGGTACAAGGTACTTTTTTATTGTTACAGAGAAAAGGGAAATCATTTTTAAAAATGTGGATTATTTTGCTAAAATTGAGACTATGGGAGACGGCCATTCGATAATTTGGAGCTTTCTGGATAACAGGTTTCCAGATAATGCATCACATACCTGTGTAATGGTAAAACGAAGAGGGCTATTTATTAAAGTCTGATTGGTAAAAAAAATTTCGTTTTTTCACTAGAAAACTTGAATTTTTAAAAGAAAAAAAACCCTCACATTTTTTGAGATTTATTATACCCTGATGCTGCAAAAATCCATCTCAAGGTAATGTATTTAAAAGTTATCTAGTTGGTAAAAGGAAGACAGGAAAACTACATGTGTAATAAGGAATTAAGGAAAGGCTGTCTCCCATAGACTTAATTTTATCCAAATAATCCAAATGTTTAAAAATCATTTCGTATTTCTCTGTAATAATAAAACAGTACCTTGTACTTGATCCAAACTAAGGTATAATTAATCCTTATTGGATTCCTATTGGGTTCATCTAATGTTTTCATGATTTTCTAGTAGAACTAAGGTATTAATTAAAGAAATATTATTTTACAACTACAAACCGTTGCTCTTTTATTACCATTACTACTTGGGTGTATCATTGTCATCTTCCTGCCCCAGACATAGGAATCTATATGTTCTGTTAATGTTTACGTGTTCTGTTTTCTCCCTTTTATACCTATTTCTATATTCATGAGCCCATTAATTAAACTTTGATTTTTTTCTGGTCGAAGTTTTTAGGGGCAAAACTCAATTTTTTTGTGGAAAACAAACCTTGAATGTTTAGAGATTTATTATACCCCAAAGCTGCTAAAAATGTGAATCCCAAAAGATGGCATCTGAAACCTGTCAAGGTCATGCAAAAGTCAATGGCAGATGTCCCTGAAGTTGTTTCTTGACATCATGATCTGAGCTGGATAATAAGAAAAATCCAGGGTTTTCGGCCAATGATCCAAAAAAATAATTGAGTTTTTGGAGCGTCAATCTTACAAACGAATTGACGCTCGATTTTGTTGTGATGTTTTGACACTCTGATTATATATAAATGTGTTTAAATCATGGAAGGGAGTTTGGTGGGATTTGATTTCATTAAAAAATTTGATTAATTTGAGTTTTAGTAAATATGCCCCTCAACAGGTCTGGACTGAGAGTCAAAACAAGCCAAGCCCTGTCATTTCAAGTACACAGAGGCCCAAACAGCGCCTCACCAGCCCTCTAAATAGTGTGTGTCTATGGCATCTTACATCAGCCCTTCTGCCATTTGCAAGAATACACCGATTACCAGTCTGGGCCCCTCAATGTATGACAAGAATGTGTAACTGTACCTTAACCTCTGCATGATGAAAGGAAAAGTCTAACATGCTAATTAATAATTTGAGTCCTGGCAAAAAATATGCTTAAATATAAATAAACCCTTTTGGGGTGCTTGGTACATTAGTGGAAAATAATCATATGAATACGAGTTAACCCTTTCTTTGTTGGAGTATTTAATGAAAACCCTTTAACTGCTGTGAAAGAAAAAGTTGTCGATGTACGATAGTTTCTGGCGTTGCACTGCCTTTGTAGTGGTAGCAATGAGACTTTTCTGGGTGTTGGGCTGTTTTGAGGTGTGATTGCACTTCTTTCTAACCTGTGTGTAAGGTGATTGAGACAAGCGTGCCAAATCCCCTTATAGCCAAACCTAGGGGCAGATTTACATATATACGAAAAATCGTTTGATCGTACGATTAAATCCTTCGAATCCTTCGATTCTAAGGATTTTAAACCATCGATCGAGCGATTTTTGTTCGACCTAAAAATTGTTAGAAAGCCTATGGGGAACTTCCACATAGGCTAACATGGCACCTCGATAGGTTTTAGGTGGCGAAGTAGGGGGTCGAAGTTTTTTATATCAACTATTCAACTATCAAATGGTCGAATCATCGAATGATTTTTAGTTTGAATCGTTCGATTCGAAGTCGAAGGTCGAATTAGCCAATTCGATGGTCGAAGTATCCAAAAAAAAAAACATTCGAAATTCGACGTTTTTTTTCTTCTATTCCTTCACTCGAGATAAGTAAATGGGCCCCTTAAAATCATGTACTGAGATGGCATATCCGTGGCAAAATGTCATAACATTTTAAACATTCAGGAGAGTGTAATTTAACAAATAAACATAGTAATTGCAATAATTTTTGCAAGATTATTTCAGTGTCATAAAAAAAAGGCATTGCCATGGCCCCTTGGAGCCGATTCCCTAACAGGCGAATTTTCGCCAGCATCAGCTTCGCACCACTTCACCTGGCAACTTTTCAATAGCGTTACTTTGGCTGTGTGAGCATTTCATATGGAAGATGCACTAGCATTCATTTGTGCTTAGCGAAACTTCAAATTTGCATAGGGTGGGAAATTTAAAGTTGTATAGACGTCTTTATTATAAATGGTGCTGCAAATGGTTTAAGTTACCAAGTTAAGTACTGGTTTATATTACACATGTCCAGGGAACCTTAATAAAGATAAGAGAGTTAATATAATGCCCTACACATTTTCCATATGTAATAAAATGTGTGGACAAAACCCCTTACCCAAAAACGTAAGTTAGGACTTTTGCTGCCAATCCCGCTTAAAAGAATTAAAAGTCGCCAGTGTTTTTTGAACTTTAATGCATTTTCAGCACACAGGACATGATGTATGTGACAGAAGATTGAGGAAGATCTAGTTGCTTTATAGCACTTTCCTGGTTTGAGGTGGAGAAATCAACTCTGGCTTTTTGCAGAATTGGCGGAGCAACGTCTGTTTGCCAGAGCGAAAAGTCCCTGGAGATAGAGTGCGAATGATCGCTAGCGATGGTCCCGTTCGCTAAGCGAATTGCCGCCTGTTAGTGAATTGGCAATGTCCCTGCTGGTGGCAACGCTGGCAAAAAGTCGCTAGAGTTAGCATAGCTAAGGTCACAGGAAAATGGAAAAGACAGAGTTTAGGGTGAGCCAGGCTAGGGGTCATTCTTTGGGGATTGTAACCACAGGAATGAATTAAAATACTGAATGCATATAAAATGCTGAGGGGGTGGTTGCAGAGAAAGGGGGCCACATAAGAATTTGCTTCACCGCCTCACTCCCCCGTGCCCGCACCTGTACTGTGATTGCCTGTCACCAACAGCATTTACATGGACCACTGGCTCAGTGGGCAGGTGCAAGGGTGTGGGACCAGCAAGTGGAAATCATGTAAAACAAAATGTATTTATGTGTCTTAATGAGACAATGCATTGTATTAAAGGGGATCTATAACAAAAATGTAACACAGGCTTCATGGTTCTGGATAAATATTTGGTCACAGTGAGATAACTATGTCACCCTGACCTACTATCCACCCAGAACCACTGGGTTAATAGCACAAATGTAGCCTGAAAATTCCAAGCAATAAAATTAAACTTGCAGACAGTTCTTTTGTTAGATCTCATAAATGCAAGATATTGCATTGATTGTTGTAGCAATAATGGCTTTTCCTATATATCCCAACATACATAAACATACTGTGTATGGTATATATATTCCCTTTAACATAGTGGCTCCTCTGTTTAAGCTCCTGTGGCAGGGTGGAGTAGTACTTGCGTTAAACGCAAAACAAAGCATCTGTTTTGTTGGACCAGGAAGTATTGTGGTAGATGCACCACAGAATGCAGCTTACATTGGAAAAACACTGCATTATAGGTAAAAAAATGACGATTTGCAATTGATGATTTGAACTACATAAGTAAATAATTGTTAAAGCACTTGTTAGATAATAAGTGGCTAGATTTTTTTTTTTTTTCTGGTACAGGTATGGGATTTACAAAACTCGGGACTTGGGTCTTCCAGATAATCAGATCTTTCCACAATGTGGATCTTCATAGAAAATACTTTAAACATTAAAAGACAGCTAAAGCTTAACTAAAGAAGTAGACTAGAAATCTTGTACAGTATGTTTTCAGCTTCTGTACCAGCCTATGGCAACAACAGCCCATTAGCAGTAAAGATCTGTGCCTCCAAAGATGCCCCAGTAGCTCCCCATCTTCAACTTACTGAGCTTAGGGACCCATAATATACAGTATACATAGAATACAAATGTCACAATATAAGGCTGATTAATAATTAATACAGATAATTACTACATGGCAGCACAGAAACCACTGCAATTAGCATCAGAATGTAATAATCAGCCCTGCAGAATCAGCTTATATTACCGGCCAATCTCATTTTCTGTTTGATGATTTGTGATAACCCCTAAGCTTAGCTTCTCAACAGCTGCTCAGAGCCCACTGAGCATGTGAGTGTCACAGACACTTTCCAAGAATGGTGACCCCCTGTTAAAGTTTGAAGTTCTGGGTCATTGCTGCTATTGAGAAGCTAAAACTTTAGGCTGGGGCAATAAGTGCAGTATATACTGTAATATATGGCATTTTTGGCCATATTCATTTTTAATGTTCAGTTCTTCTTTAAATAAACTCGATAGGCTTATTTTGCTTCCAAAAAGGGTTAATTATATCTTAGTTGGGATCAAGTACATGACATTGTTTTATTATTACAGAGAAAAGGGAAATCATTTTTTAAAATTTAAATTATTTGAATAAAATGGAGTCTATGGGGCAAATTCACTATGCGCCGAAGCGCCTAACACTAGTGTCAATTTGCTAGCGTTGGGCATTTTCCTAGCTTCGCAAATTCACTAACGGACGCTGGCGTAACTTCGCTAGTGTAACTTTGCACCCTTACGTCTGGCGAATTTGCGCAACGGACGTAACTACGCAAATTCGCTAACGTGCGCATTTTTCTGAATGCTACCTTTTACGCTAGACTTCCTTCGACACCCCAGACCAGGCGAAGCGCAATAGAGTAGATAGGGATTTCTTCAAAAAAAGTTAACATTTTTTCTAAGTCCCAAAAAACGCTGGCGTGTTTTCTACATTATGGGTGATAGGCTGAAAAAGATCGAAATTTTTTTTGGGGCTCCCCTCCTTACCCCCTACATTTCCAAACTCATGGCAACTTAACTATACAGTGGGCACATGTGCAAAATAAACATTTTATTTGATGTTTTGAAGATTTCACAGGCATTTGTAGTGCTGCTACATATTCTTCCATTGAAATGTAAATTTGGCACCGTATGCAAATTAACCATCGCTAGCGTGACTTTGCTTCGCTTAGCGAATCAACGCTAGCGCAACTTTGCAACCTTACGCTACCCCTGAGTGCAACTTCGGATTTTAGTGAATTTGCGAAGCGCTAGCGAAACTACACCTGGCGAAGTGCGGCGAAGTTACGCCTGGCGCAACTATGAATCTTAGTGAATGTCCCACTATGGGAAAGGGCCATTCAGTAATTCAGAGCTTTCTGGATAACGGGTTTCTGGATATCGGATTCCATACCTGTACAAAGCTATGGAGAGTAAACATCTTACTGGTTTCCATGGGCTTCTAGACTGTGCTCCTGTTACTACATACTCTCCAAAGAATAGAACTGTATTAATATTGTATGAACTTCTGACACAGAGATGCAATTGGGTAAAATATATGAGCCTGTGGATCTATATAATTCATTCTTCTTGTGCAACAACATATGGATTTGGCTGTGTAAGTTCTAAAATAGTTAAAGTGCTTCAGCTGTCTCTAAGAGGCATGGAAATAATGCAATATTTCCAAATGTAATTGATTAGAATCAGGCAGATGCTTGATCCTTCTTCTATTCAGACTTGACAATGTTTTAATGGGTTTGAAGTAAGTACACAAGGTTTTGTGGCTTGTACTGTCTGCATTATCTTAAAGTACAATAAGTGCTAGTACACTGTGTGACTATAGAATGGTGAATGAGTATGCTTGTCTTTTTTCATGTTTAGACTATTTTTTGCACATACATGCTTCTTTATTCTATGAACTACAGCTTAATCACAAGTATAAATTTAATATAAAAGATGGAGGGGGAAAAACACCATATCCTTTATACCAAATATCGCCACTTTGATGGCCTTGTATGTTCTGTCAAATCACATGTTGGATAAAACTGTGTAATTACTATGCAAATGTGTAGCCAAGTGTATAATTATGGCATTAAAAAAAGCCCCACTGAAAACTGGCTTGGAGTGCCACTGCTTTTCACTAGCATTTTCTGCTACCCTTCCCACCAGAAAAAAGCCTGAATATTTTTTATAAAATTACAACTACAACAATTTATGACTAATAGTAGTTAAAGGGGTTGTTCATCTTCCAAACACCTTTTTCTATTCAATTGTTTTCAGATTAATTACCAGAAATACTTTTTTCAATTAAACCTAAGTTTAAAGTTGAATGTCCCTGTCTCTGGTGTTTGAGTCTGGCAGCTCAGTAATTCAGGTGCAGATTCTGAACTGTTACAATTTTGCATCATTTAGGGGCATATTTATCAAGGGTCGAATTTCAAATTGGAAAAACTTCGAAATTCGAATTCAAAAAGACCAACCGAAATTAAGTCGAAGTTTTTTTTGGTCAAACAGGTCCGTTTTCAATCGAATAGGTCTGTATTCGGCCGAATTCGAATCGAATTAGAGTCGAAGATTTTTCAAAGTCCACCAATTGACTCCAAATAGGCTCTAGGAGGTCCCCCATAGGCTAAAACAGCAATTCAGCAGGTTTTAGATGTCGAATGGTCAAAGTCGAATTTTTAAAGACATGACAAATTTCGATATTCGAATTTTCGATTTTTTTCCGAATTCGAATCGAATTTGGACTATTCCCTAGTCTATGTACACAAAAATAGCTTGAAATTCGAATTTTTTTCATTCGAAAATTCACCTCGACCTTTGATAAACCTGCCCCTTAGTTTGTATATGTCTCAGTAGCATCTCTGGAGTATTAGCAAGATAAGAAATAAATTAACTAAATGTATCAATTTAGAACAGTTTACAGGGTCTGCGACTCCCCCCCCCCTCGCAGAGCTGCTTTAGAAGGTGAAAAATGACACTTTACACTTCAATATTAGAAAAACGGTCACACATAGAAAATTGAAAGTAATGGAAAAATCTTTATTTCTGGTGAACTATCTAAAACAAACTGAACTGAAAAAAATTAAAATAAAGTGTTGGAAGGGGAACAACCCCTTTAAGTGGTATTACTGTGTATTTAGAATACCTCTGTTCTTGTAAACAACATGGTAGCTCCCTTTCATTTTTACAAGTTTAAATGTATAAGGAAAAAATGTTCTGGGCACACCAAATGAATGAGCAAGCTAAGCGTATGGAAATGAAGTCTAACGATGAGGTTCAAGATATAGATAAGGGAAAAGGGACATTTTAAGCACTGATATCTATAATATCTATAATAATTAATTAATAATAGATAAATTATATATAATATATATAATATTTTGCCTCTGCAGAACTAAAAATGTTAAAATCCATCTCCCTTTTTTAACTGTCTGAGTGGAAACTTGATCTGAGACGGTGGTCTATAAGAATAATGCATTTTTCTACAGCATCTTCTTCATCAAGAAAAATTAAGGTTAGTTTTTTTTCTACAAATAAATGTCAATTATAATGTTGGTTATCTTTAAACAGAATGTGCAAATAGAAAAAAACAGGGCTAACCGGCAATCAAAGGCAATCAAATCCACAGGGCCAAGAAAGATGAATGTAAAAAACTATATTTACTAGTAAAAGTTAAAAACTACACATCTCCATTGGCCCTACGCATTACGTACCCTAAGGGCACTTATTCATGTTTAGGGGTGAGAAGCTGAAAACATTTTCTACTTCCTTGTTTTGTGACAAAAAGTCATGTGATTTCCCTCCCTGCCCCTAATTTGCATGTGCAAATTAGGATTTGGATTCGGTTCAGCCGGGCAGAAGGATTCGGCCGAATCCGAATGCTTCTGAAAAAGGCCGAATCCTGGCCGAATCTCAAACCGAATCCTGGATTCTGTGCATCCCTAGTAATTTTTAATTTCTACTAATAAATATCGTCTTATACATTCATTTTTTTGGCCCTGTGGATTCTTTTGAGTGCCGGTTAGCCCTGGTTATTTACACATACTGGTTTGCTGTTCCCTGGAGCTGAGTTTCTGGTGCACATGGACTACTGGATGTACTTGGTGAGCTATTTCTGTTGATATTCTAGAGCACCTTTTCTTTTTCTGTTCCTATCTTTAAACAGACACCATAATGGATATTAATAAACAAACAAAAACAATTCTATTTCGAACACTCTGAAAATGCTTGCATCATATACCCCCTCCGCCACAAAAAAAACAGTATTTCTGACCTCTCCTTTGTGAAAAAAGTGTCTCTAAGTTCATCCTAAGAGCAGCAGCTGTCACTGCCACCTCTTCATCTACTGAATAGCTGAGGCACAGCTGCATGGATAGTGCCAAGTGCTTGAAATCTTGGCACACTCAGCTCTGCTTTTACTCAGAAAGAAGACAAGGACTACAGCTGTAGGGATGACTCTTGTGACTCCAGTTGCAGCTGTTTGGGTGTGTATCACATGCATTTGTCCAACTTCAGCATCAGATATTGCTTTATATTTAAAGAAGATCTGTTGATGTATACTGATCACTAAGCACTGAGGTAACATCCAAGTATAAGCTGCACAAAGCTATCATTTGCATGACACATTAGTAAAGGTGCAGGCACACACTGATTCTTATGGCTCACTCAACAACGAAGGTAAACCGATTTAATAAATGGTGACGGATTTATAATAAAACAGCTGGAAAAAAGGGAGAAAAGGCACAGGTTACATAGCAGATAACAGATAAAACACCATTGTATTGGACAGGGCTTATCTGTTATGTGATATGTAACCTGTGCCTTTTCTCTTTTTTTCCAACTTGAATTGTTGCCCCCATAGTTGACAGGAAACGAAGAATTGAGGAAACGGCACACAGAAATGGATGCAAAAGGGGATATACCCCTATGGGTTTATTGTGTCAAACAGCACAACGTTTTGGGGGCAGGCCCCTTCGTCAGGTCCTGCCCCCGAAACGTTGTGCTGTTTGACACAATAAACCCATAGGGGTATATCCCCTTTTGCATCCATTTCTGTGTGCCGTTTCCTCAATTCTTCGTTCCTGTGAACCCAGGGGAGTGCCGTCTCCCTAGAGGACTGAGCACCAGACTATTGCATACGAGAAGGCCTGGGAGTGCATACAATTTCTACTTTGACCTGCCCCCATAGTTGCACAGCAGCTTGTTTATATAAACTATAATAGTCTTTCTGAAGCAAACACACAGCTTTTACCAGTGCATGCTAACAGTATATTATATGTTAATCACTTTAAAACGCTTTCACTTTAATATATTTTCCATGTTGGTTGAAAGACGTTAAGTACACATATCACTGCCAAAGTTCAAAAATATAAACAACATCCTTTGTTAATTCTAAAACAAAATCAAAGTTAAACTACATAAATGAAAAACAATTGGAAAACCTAAAACAACTTATATATTAATTAAACTTGGCATATAGCTGTATAATAGCTGCTAAATACAATCCAAAATTAACTAAAGTATTGTTCTTAGAAACAGAATAGGTCCCTCCTTATCCTCCTTCATAGAAACTCTTAAAGGGTGGTTCACTTGTAAGTTAACTTTTAGTATGTTATAGAATTACTTATTCTATGCAGCTTTTCAACTGGTCTTCATTAGTTCTTTTTTTTATATACAGGTATAGGATCCCTTATCCGGAAACCCGATATCCAGAAAGCTCCGAATTACAGAATGGCTGTCTCCCATAGACTCCATTTTATCCAAATAATCCAAATTTTTAAAAATTATTTCCTTTTTCTCCGTAATAATAAAACAGTAGCTTGTAGTTGATCCAAACTAAGATATCTTTAATGCTTATTGGAAGCAAAACCAGCCTATTGGGTTTATTTAATGTGTAAATGAATTTCTAGTAGACTTAAGGCATGATGACCCAAATTACGGAAAGATCCGTTATCCGGCAAACCCCAGGTCCCGAGCATTCTGGATAACAGGTCCCATACCTGTATATAGTTTTTAAAGTGCCTTCTTCTTCTCACACATTCCAGCTTTCTTTTTATTATGCATCTTTCTATTCAGGCCTTCTCCTGTTAATAACCCTGTCTCTCATTCAAATCAATGCATGGTTGCTAGGGTAATTTGAACCTTAGCAACCAGATGGCTGAAATGGCAAACTGAAGAGCTGCTGCATAAAAAGCTGAATAACTCAAAAAACAATAAAAAAAAGAAAACCAATTGCAAATTGTCTTAGAATACCACTCTCTACATCATACCAAAAGTTTAACTAAAGGTGAACAAGTGCTTGTATTTAAAATAGGAGTCGACTCCTAATAACTTTTAGTACAAGCACTCCACCTCCACCCAAAATTGCTCCCAAATCCCACTCCACAGCTCTGTGGGAGACAGCTTTTCTGTAATTTGGAGATTTCTGGATATTGGATCCCATACCTGTACTAATATTAATGGAGGGTATCTGGTAAATAAATATGCACTGCTATGTTTATAGAGGCAATTTTAAAAAATAGTACCTTTTGCCATTCAAGCACCTGATCACCCTGTAAGTTAAGTCAATAATTTTAAAATTCAGAGTGATAGTAAGACCAAAAGAATATCATCATATTGCTGCCCAAACCATTACAGATCCTTCTACCTATTTAACTGCTGAGTTTTAAGATTGTAAGTAACTTCACATACTACCTTAACATAAATGCTTCTTGATGTTGGGAAAAGAGTGACAGCTGCTTCATCTGGCCATATTTGTTATAAAGAAATTATACTACAACTCAAACTGGGGCTAGTAATAGGTGTTTGGGTACTCACTGCTCACTGTGTAATAACAAAAAAAATGAAATAAACGCATTTTAATCAGCACACCTTGAAGATAAATTCTGATATTATAGCTTATATTAAACTCTTTAAAAAGGCCACCACTTACAAACATGTATAGTATTATACTTGCACTACCCAGTAAAATTCTTACTGGCACATTTTTGAAAAACTTCCTATAAGTGATTTATTATTGGAGTACATAAATGGAGATTTCGGTATCCCTGCCCTTTTAGATTTCCTCCATATTATCTGTTATATTATACACCCCCAAGTCATGGGTTTGAGCCCTTCATATATGATTCGTTAACTGAGACCCCTTCATTGTAATGTATTTCCTTTCAAAGATATCAAGCTTAAAATGTATGGTTTAATACATACAACCGATTATTATTACGAACTGCCCATGACTGTTAACTACTATTGATTCTATCTACCAGAGCTCATCATGGTTTTCCTCATGGAACTAAGCCAATGTGGAACCCCCCTTCATTGTATAGTTTCCCGAAATCCATGGAACTCGCCATCTGCATTTCAGCAGGGCCTGAGCAGGGAGACAGAATAACAGTATCAATGCTGGAAGGCTGGGGAGCCCCATCTGCTGAGGGTTAAATAAATCAGGGGTGTGAAACCTGCAGCAACACCAGCTGTTGTTAAAGGAGACCTGCAACTCAAGCATTAAAAGCTATATAAGAAAAGCCCTTAAATTAAAAATGAAACCAAAATTATTTTTTTATATTAAAACATGCATACCTGTTATATAAGAATTTAAAAATCTCAGCTGTCAATAATATATTTCCTAAATAACAGTGTTTACAAAATGGAGCCTGTCTGCTTTCTGTGATTGTCAAAACCCAGATGCAAGGATACAAGAATGAAATACTTTATTTAGTGTAAGTAAAGTTAATTTGCTTGACACTCGCAATAGAAGAGAAACTTGAATATTTTTACAACTTACAGAATAACCCCCTTCCAGGGTTGGCTAGTTACCCCCTTCCAGGGTTGGTTAGTTTTCCACCAAATTGGGCTATCAATTTAAAGTCCAGGTGGGTTTCCAAAGTACAAACTAGCCAAGGTTTCAGATTAGGGCTATTTTTTAACTAACCAAATTTTTTAATTGGTATTCATTATTTATATACTATAGTTTTTCAGCTATTTCTGGCTCTTTCCAGCTGCCTAATAGGGGTCACTGGCCACATCTAAAAACAAATGCTTTGTTAGGCTACAAATGTAATGTTATTGCTACTTTTTATAACTCATATTTCTATTCAGGCACATATATATATATATATATATATATATATATATATATATATATATATATATATATATATATATATCCCAAAAATGTTTGTCAAATCCCTTCACTTGAGTGTTTTGCCTGCGCCGCTGTGTTGATATTAGGGGAGGAGCAGGTGACTGAGCACAGCTTTGGAGATAAAGCATTCTCAGCCTAAATACATTTGTTTATTAAATAAAAAAAAAGTATGTTTTGGGGTCGAGTGCTGCCCCTTTAATAAAACGCGTTCTCGTCTGCTAGTGCGACGTGTAGGAATTTCAGAATACACAGAAATTAGCAGCGTCGGATTTTACAACAGCTACGCTAATGAATCGGGATTCTGAAATGACTTTAGAGGTCGGCCTGTACGCCGTATACATAATTACGATGCGCTCTGTGAGGTACACAGCGGACAGCCCGACCTCGAAACACTTCACGTGTAAAAACTCCATGAGGGAGCAGCCATGACGCACTACCACTGCGCCCCGCCCTTTTATAAATCAATGAGCCCAGCAGTTGGTCAACCAGCCCTCAAAGACTCCGCCTCTAAACAGCTTTCTCACGTCGCTTCCAATGAAAAAGTATTATTTCTTCTCCTCGTATACTTGATTAGTCATCGTATCGTTCCCTTTCCCTCGTCCTCCAATCAAATCGTTTGTTTGGGGGATGGCTTGCCTTTCCAACCAATTAAGGGCACATTCAAGGCGGAGCATAGTGAAAATCTAAACGAATCAACAGTGTAATTTTCTTTCAAACAACCCTCCTATGTTCTGACGTCGCGGGAAAAATGTAACCGCTTTGATTGGCTGTGAGATCTGCCAACCAAGCTTACTGGCTCGCTTGTGGGCTGTGTTCCGGGATTACCCTTGTGTGCGCCTCCTTTCTCTCCCGCGCGCCTTTAGGGGTCGCGCGCGCGCTTTCGACTTTCCCTTTTTTTTCTTTCTTTTTTTTTTTTTTTTTTTCCAATACCGGTCGCGAGGAGGAGGAGGATGTGGCGCGCGGAGGGGAAATGGCTGCCGAAAACAAGCCGGAAGGTAAAGAGAGCGGAAGGTTCGGTTCCAGTTGTGTGTGTTTGTGAGGGTTGGATTTCTTCTTGCTCTTCTCTGCTTCAGGGTGGACGTCGGTGAGGGCGAGTCACCAAGAGGGGAAAGAGAAAGAGAGCGTACCCACACGGGATGAATTAGGAGAGGAGCGGCTGGGAGGTGGTGGTGGTGGAGGAGGAGGAGGTGGGGAAGGGGAGGGGTGTGGAGCTGGAGAGGCAGCGGTGGAGTGGGGCGCACAAGGCAACGGCGGCGGCCAAGGAGGAGGAGGAGTGGGCACACTTTTGCTGAGAGGAGCTCCTTTCACTTGTATAGGACACGGGTCCCCTCTCCATACTCCACGTAGTGTCCTTTACCCATTCCCTTTGCCCCTCGCACACAAACTCCCTGCTCCCTTTTACTACGAGCCATCACCACCATTTTTTCCCTGTATCACACTTTTGGGCACCTTGGGGGTCTTTTGTTTTTTTTATTTATTTTTTTTCCAACACTAGAAAGGGATCAGGGAGGGGTGTCAGTTGACATGTTTCTTTGGCTCCCACACATGGAAACAAGCCGTCTGTGACTAGTTGTTGGCAAGCAAGGAGCACGCACCTCGTCATTTCAATGAATAACCTCGTGGAAGGATCACTCCACAACCAGCCCAGGAGACAGACTACTGGAAAGTATGGTAAATGGGGCACAGGGAGCTCCAGGTGACTGGGGAGGTGGTGGCATGGGGATTTTCCGTTTGACAGCCATGCATCTCCTCCCATTACTGTCAAAACAAGAGATCTGCAAACTGGCACTTGCCAGCTGTTCTTAAACTACAATTCCCAGCATGCCACCGCAGCAGTTGTAGTTCAAGAACAGCTGGAGTTCCCCCCTTTCCGAATTGGAAGAAGCTCATCTGCTGTGGACTTTCCTCTCCCAGAATTGCTAGACAGAGAATCAGTGGGAAGCGTAGGTGCACCGCAAACTTTCCACTATACCCAGTCCTCGTGAAGTTTTACACAAACCTCTCAATGGGCACACACTGCCGCCCCAAAAGCAGCTTGCAGGCAGCTGCTCTATAGAACAGAATTGATCTGTATTAGACTAAAGACCTTGTTCTCTAGCCAACCCCTTCTAGAAGGTTTCCCTTGCTGTAGGCTGAATATTTTTTAATGTGCTTCCTTAAAGCAGCTGCAATTGCCTGTTAGATAGTTGCTGAAAGTTGATCACATGAACCTGTTTTAGATTTACCGATACTAGATCTATGAACCTGTGAAACAGCTGAACAGTGGGGGGGGGGGGGGGGGGAGATTCCAAAAGGTTTACGGCCCCTTATTATATACTTTAAAGTTTAGTTCCTCTGTTCAGTGGCCCAGTAATGTATGAGAGGTGTATAAATGCCTGTGAGAACATGTTGATTTACACAAAGCAGTTTGCTTCTTAATCTTGCATATTGTCACTGGATGCATTCATAGCAATGTTTAGATATTGGATAAAAATATTATAAGATGACTGGCTTGATATCTTATTGACTATAAGAAAGTGCTTATATATAAGCATATTTTCCTTTTCAATGCAAAACATCACCTTCTGTTTTTTGTTTTTTTTTAGTTTAGGTAAAGGCGTTTTTGGAGATTCCTAGTTCAAATATTTACTACATCATTTTGTATGTGAAACTTTAATAAACCTGATTGGGCTTTTTTTTTATTGTATTAACATAGGGATTGGCTAAACATGGGTATCACTTAATATATTTAAAATCCACAAGGGGGTAGTGATGCACTGTCAAGCCATTTTCCATACAGACATGCTGATTATTTTTTTTTTCCAAATGCTTTGACTTTACAGAAAAATGGCACATTTGCATTTTAACTTTAGATAGTACGAAATATAATTTTAATTGGCGTGTCATATTAATTGATGTCACTATTTTAAACAGGAAATTAGCATGTTCTCGTCATTTTTTTTTTTTTAAATTCTTCCTTGTGAGTAGTTCTCTAATGTTCTGGTATGGTTTACATTCTACAATCTATGTAATCATGGTGTGTTTGTGAAAAGGATAATCTAATTTCTTTTCATGGCTGCTGAGGAAAGCTTTTTCAACTGAAAATACCAATTTAGTTTGTTTCAGAAGGGTTGTGCTTTTTCTAGGTTTTAACCATCTCTTGTTGCATTAATTTCATTTTGTTTTCGCTTCCAGGTTTTGTTTAAAAAGTGGTGGGGGCAGGATTCTCTTAAGTGTTACCATCTCACTGATCAATACCTTGAACACACAATATTGGTTATTTTATACCACAGTCCCATTGTTTTTAGAAGATGTTCATTTGCAATTAAAATTACTTGATTAAATGCCTGATGTCAGCAATGTCCTGTTTTTTATTGTATTGCTTGACAATTTGGATGGTTAGAGAGGGGTTTAAAGTTTTTGAAAAAAAAAAAATAAAAAATATATATATATATATATATATATATATATATATATATATATATATATATATATATATATATATATATATATATTAAAATAAAAGGTTATGTAGTGCATACAATTTTTATTTTTGGAATAGTGGATGTGAGTACATATTGGCTTAATTATGTAACTTGTCACTGATTGACATATGGCTCATTAGTTAGGTACTTCATATTAAAATTACAATGCTTTCTTGGCATTTTTATATAACCATCTGCACCTGACTCGCTTATGGTATTGGCTCCGTGAGTGGCTATAGACACTTCTCATAGATTTAATGTAATGAAAGTTTGCATTGTGCAGGATTTGTTTATTATGCAAATGACAGTGTGTGGACTTTTGGGTTCCTTTTGGTCTTCTTTTTAGCCCAAAGCTTTGTCTGGCCTAGTAGATAATATTCTTTATGGTGACATTTTAATAGGTATCATATGAGAAACTGGCATCTTTTCATTTCACTCTGCATTATTTACCATGTTATTATTCTAGAAATATAAACATAGATACCTTACCCATAGTTTTAAGGTGTATGTATCATTTGATATGGGTGTATCACATATTGCATCAATTTAATTCTTAGAGACATGCTATGAAAAACACCTAAAAATGTAGCGCAATTTGCAATTATGCAAGGGGCTGAAACTGTTTACATGTAGGTTGATAATGCCTCTTACCTTATCTTAGAGGTAAATCTTTGTTCCACTGAACCTTTTAGAATTATCATGAGCCTTTTTAACAACCAGCGTCTCTTACCTTCCTCTCCAAGAGTTAAGAAAGGGATTTGACATCAATTTAACTGAGAACTTAAGTTTTATCTTTTTTTCAGTCTAGTCTACATTTTCTATAAAACACATTTATCCTTTATAGTCACAGAAAAGACTTTACATGTTTATCTAGAATGCAGATGCTTTGTTTTACCCTCAAAGTATAGTCTTGTAGAAATCGTTTCAGGCACACTTTTTTTCTGGTTGCTATCCAAGGTGCTGAATAGTAACTAGGGAATCCCCTTATGCTGCAGAAGTGGCTGAAAGCAGCAAATTGCTAAACAATGATTCTCATTGCACTACTTTTGCATTTATAATATTAGAGAATGCACAGGCTTCTGTAGTGGCTACATATATTTTGCCCTTTCATGTAACGCATTACGTCATGGTTAAGGTGTGAACAAATGATGAATTATGTCTGGATCATCTTTACTTTTTCTGAGGGGGACCCATCTGAAGTCTAAAAATGTGCTTAATGCACATATGTTTAGAATGAATTATAAGCCCCAGTTTTATTTGCATTTTTTTTTTTTTCAAATTCTGGTATTAGGAAAATCCACTGTGAGGGCCGGTTTATAGATTTTAATATCTTTTAGTAAGGTATATAATCTCTAATGTGAATTAGAATTTACAGTATAAGTATTTTTATTGATCTCATCTGTATTTTGATTTTTTTTAAAAATAGCTTTTCCTATGACTTTGTATGTTGTTAGACGTGTGTTCTAGCCTTTATTGTGCATCTTGCAAGAGTATTATTATATTTTTGTTTATTTTAACTTTGCAACATGTTTATGGAGCGCCTTGCGGAGATTGTTCGTTATCAGTCACTGTCCCAGTGGAGCTTACAATCTAAGTAGAATTTAATAGATGAAGCTGAGATGAGGTGTATTAAATAACCAATGTTTGAACATGGAATATTAACTAACGACTAAACTGCTTAGTTGTTTGTAATGTGTAATTTCTTGTTGGGAATGAGAGCTCAAGGAAATACATTTTGTCAGTCTGTTTTTTTTAAAGAAAATATTTGAAGAAATGGTTAAGCATTCATTGCTGTTTATGTTGTAAAAGGTTATTTTGCGTTCTGTATTGGATATAAAATACAAAATATATATGCAATTGTCTTTTTGAATCCTTGTGTTTAAAGCAATAAATCATTGTTTAAATTATGGTTACAGAATAAAAATAGTCCGACAACCTTGCTTACAAGTGCTTACAAAAGTAGATGGAAAAAGACATTTTAAGTAAATGCATTTTTTTTTGATTAGTTGATTATTTTGTAGTAATTTGTATGCAACTACTTTTTATTATTTGAAACTACCTGTAATGAAAGTACCTGATCACATTTCCTTTTTTGGCATAGTTTTGGGGGTATTGGTAATAAATGACTTGCTTTTTCCAAATTAAGCCATTAATGGAACTCTTTATTTAAATTTAAGGAACTTTGTTGTTAACTTTGTCTTGCACCCACAGAATTTTAAAAGCATTTTTATTTCTGTTCGGTAACGTCATATCTGGGGATGTAATACAGCATCAAATGGAATGCCACGGATTGTCTGTTTGGGGCATTGTAGATGTGAGAACAAGGCTACCCTTTAAAGAATATGGGCCAGACAAATGCATTACAAGCACTTTCATTTTGAAAAAAAGTTTATTCTGAGCCTGAAAGTCTTTGTTAGGAACAGTTGAAAAAGCAATAAACGTATGTACTTGAATATGCACGTTTCCTACTAGCTGAGGGGATCTTGTATTTGTATGACAGAAGTTTGTGTGTGGGGGGGGTATTGTTTTATTTCTCCTATACATTATCTTACTGACCTTATCAGAATTCTTAATGGACTGAGTTGCTTGTATTACGCTGTATACAGAGGAGTTATGATTTGCCTTTCTTATGCTTTTATTATATAAAATATTTTACAGTTACAAGTTCATAGCTAATGTGTTTTGTTCCTTTAAGCTTAGAGATCAGGCTGGAGTCTGAATTTAGAAACTTAAAAAAAAAAAAACTTGGGGATGACAAAGATAATTTTTGATTTGGTATGGTGCGCTGTAAAATTTTATGATCCATGTTGGCTCCTTTGGGAATATAAAGTGCAGGGAGCATGAAGAAGCCCATAAAATTACCAGGGATTTCATATTGTTTGTAATTAATGTGGGGCCTCTGAGGTTCTCATGGTTTTCTGAAATATTCCAAGAGGGGGAAAATCCTATTTAGGTGCAAATATCCAGCTAAGACTTCAACAGATTAACTCATTTATTAACAAAAGTATAAAATACAATGCCACTAAGCCTTTTTAAAAAATAAATATTCCACGTATGCTGTCACGTTCCTAAACCTATACATAAATTACCCTAATTTTTATACATTTATGGAACTCCTCTAGTGCATTTTGAGATTGCAAATCTTAGACTGAATCAGGAAATTAAGTGGGCAGCAAAAACGCTGGTAATCGCTCTGTGCCCTGAGGCTGGCATTAAAAGAAAAAAACGATGGGTGCCATATTTGATTTTTAACTCGCATTTATTGATTTTTAGTAATACTCTTTGAGTATTCATGATAAAATGCATTGCTGTGGTATAATTGGCTGGAAACTAGCATTTAACTTTACATGGCAGACTATTTGCTATATTTTTATGGCCTTGACGTTTCCATATAGATGTGCATTTTTTGTGTGTGAGCCAAGAAGTGTTTAAATTCGGAGTCTTTATGTATGTTTGGAGGCAAAGCTCATCCTTAAATTAACTTTGAAGATGTTATAGATCATTACGTTTCTTAGCAACTTTCCAGGGAGCATTGTTTTGCAATTTATTATGGTTATTGAATTATTTGCCGCCTTCTGCACCACTCCAGCTAGCATTTTAAAATGCTGTCTGGTTGTTGGTATTCTTATGATTTATTGCTTCTCTTTCGTTGAGGCCTTCTCCTATTCATCTTCCATGCTGATTTCCAAACTGTTTGCCAAGGGAAGTAAGCCTAGTAACCAGAAAACAGATTCAATTCAAACATGGACAGCTGCAGTACAATAAATGTAAATAATTCATAAACAGAAAAAGTAGCAAAATGTCTTGTAATACTGTAGAAATCATGCACATGCTATAGTGGGCTTTCTGTTTAAAGTGTAAAAGAGGCATGTGTTCCTGTAGAAATCATACAGAGTGGGCTTCCTTTTTAAAGTGTAGGGATCTGTCCTTTTATACAGAACTTACCTATGTCCCCTATAAAGACAACCTAAGGCAGGTGAGGATGTAGCCAATATAGGGTCTAACATGATCGTACGGACTACCCAACCCCCCACATATCCAATGCTGTTTGCACAGCTGTAATGACCAATTACACAGGAAACTATGAATTGGGTGTCACTGATTACAGTGGGTGACAAATCTCCCAGTGTGCCATAATCCCTAAGGGCAATGGCAGATGGGACATCTTGTTGCCTTTGAGATACCTCACTCCCCACAGTCAATCTTTGAATTGCTCGTTATGTAGATTGATGCAGCTAAAACTTCTCAAGCCCAAATGCAGACGGGAGCAATTATGAAAGAAGTCAGTGCAGGTATGGGACCTTTTATCCAGAATGCTCGAGACCTGAGGTTTTCCAGATAACGGATCTTTCACTTTCCCTAATTTTTTTCTTCATACCTCAAGTCTACTAGAAAATCATGTAAACGTTAAACCCAATAGGATGATTTGTTCCCAATAAAGATTTATTATATCTTAGTTGGGATCAAGTTTAGGGTACATTTATAATATTATAGAGAAAAACAAAATCGTTTTTAAAAATTTGGATTAATAGGATAAAATGGAGTCTATGGGAGATAACATTTGTGTAATTTGAAGCTTTCTGGATAATGGGTTTCCAGATAACACATTCCATACCTGTATTACAGGCGGTGATTCACATCATGTTTCTCTGCTGCAAAAGTTGAAGAGCACTTTCCTTATCTGTCTGTCTTGTTGAAATTCTGATTTGGTAAAAAAGGCCTATGCGTTGCTACTGACACTTTATTTGATAATATTTGACACTTTGAATATTTTACAAATGGTAGAGGGATAATTCACCCCAGTTTTTCAGAAGTATTGTTATTGTCCTACTGCTGCCCTTGCCTCTGTGCATTACCCACAAAAATTCAAGTATTTTGCAGGTTGCACATTCCCCCTGGCCTCCCTTGGTTGATGTAATTTCTGGTTTATGGTGTCCAGCAGGTTGGATTGTGCATAACCAGCAAAGGATTGTCGGTGAATTAAAAAAAAAAAGGCAGTATGAGTATAAAATGATACATTAGTATTCCTGTTAGTTTGAATACCTGGAACTTTATGTGATTGGTACAGGAAATTTGGACATTTATAGGTTCAGAAATACAGCAATGTGAACGCAAAGTAGTTCAGTAACATTTTCTGATTGATAATCATTGGCGGTGCGCTAATGATGATTTAATTAGTAGCAAAATAGCAATCTGTTCAGGAATGATTAATTATTATCCTAGCTGTTAATGAACTGCAACTCTCCGCATCCAAATTGTTAATTTTCACTCATGTTCTGACGCATTTGAACTCCCTGGTGGTATTTGGATTATGGTAAAAATAGGCCATTTGAAAAAAAAAAGTTCTTGATCCAGTGACGGATTTTTTAAAATGTCACATGTGTGGAGGGTCTACCTAAAAATACTGACATTTTGTGGTTTTACACATTACACATTATTTACTTGTTTTTCTTTTTGTCTGTAATTTCTCTTGTCAGATGATCATGGAAACAGCAATGGCAGTCATGTAAAGATCTTCTTGCCCAAGAAGCTGCTTGAATGTCTACCAAAATGTTCAAGTTTACCTAAAGAGCGGCATCGTTGGAACACCAATGAGGTATTTCATTTATCCTGTGCTCTCCCCTTCAGACTTGACTGGCTTATTCTGAAGAGCTTTTATAATAAAGTAAACTTCTATTATTTTTTTTTTAAGGTTTTCTCTGTTATAGGAGTTAGTTATTCACTATATAATAAGCTTGTTGGCACCAAAGGACCTAATATACTCTGCCAGATCTTGTTGGTTTGTTTGGATAATAATAATCTGAAGCACAGGCTTCTAAGAAATCCCTATTGTAGGACAGGATGCAATGAAGCAAATCTCTGACACTTGGCATCCATTTGTAAAACTGATACATAAGAATGCCAGAGGGATGATGTTTTGAAATGTGGAGCCTTGACCTATAAAGGTCATAATATATATATGTATGGAATGTTTGCCTGCCTGCTTTAAAGGGACCTTCCTTAGAAGAAAATATGGAATTGTTATGATTTCAAGGATTAAACATTGTACATTTTATAACGCTGATTTAACTCTTATACAATTCCAAATGAATATCTATTTTTTCAAGCACTTAACCGTGTTTGGTCTCTGGTATCCATGATGTTGCCTTGATTTATATTCATTATTTGCTATCCTCTGGCTTTAGAAGGTTTTTGTTTTCATGGCAACAGTAGTTATGTCGGTACTACATTCATCTTATTCTGCTGTGTCAGGCACGGGAAGCGTTGGTGGATCTCCGCTCTTTCAGCTAATGGAATGTTTAGGAGTATGAGCCCAACAGGAAGTTTAATTGAAAGTTAGTAACAAGCATCCCTGTGCTATTTCTTAAATTGTTCTGTGCATCAACATTACCTTCTTGGGAGTTTACTAGTTCTTCAGTTTTGCAAACTGGCCATGAAAATTGCTTAATTTTGTTTTAGTGTGGGGTTTTATTTTCCTGCTGTATGATCTAGCTTTATACAAAAGGTCATATAAGCTCTTCACATACCTATTCTTTCATTGTTATGCTGCACGGACCCCAGATTAGTAATTGAAGAAAGTAGGCTGCATGTTGTGATTTTTAGCAATTTTACATGGTTTATGAGGGGATAAGCCCAGAACATGTATGTATGTTCCACTGCCAGTGAAATGGTATTTTCAGTTAAAGGGTAACTACAGGTTGCAATGGAATTAGGCTTGAAATGCTCTATCACATTAGGCATTGGACTTATGCTTCCAGCTATAATTGTATTATATTGAGTATACAGGTATGGGGCCTGCTATCCAGAATGCTCAGGACCTGGTGTTTTCCAGATAAGGGGACCAATAGGCTTGTTTTGTCTTCAGTAAGGCTCTATTGTATCTTAAAGGCCATCTATTGTGAAAAGGAAAATTTAATATAGGCTTCATCTCACTGAAATAAGACACTTTCTAAATACAATCTCTTCAGTTTCGCACTCTCCACAGCCTGTCACTTTTAATGCTGAGGCCTTGATCAGATTTTGATTGACAGGTAGGTCTAAGTCTTTTAGGGGGGCTCCCTTTCTTAGCATAATAATGCAAATAACCAACTCCAGCACAAACAAAAGGCAAATACTACATATAATAACACTCTGGCAAACACCCTGCATGCAGAGAAACAAGATTTACCTGAGAGCGGGTTATTTTTAAAGAGTGAGCACCTGACTCCACCTACTGCATAGAGACAGAATAACGAGTGACAGGTTGCTCAAAGGGGAGAGTGAAGAGCAACTTGATTATTTCATAAATGGTACAGAATGTTTGATAATATTTAGAAATTTTCTTACTGTACATTAAATTTTCATTTTCGAGATAGATCCCCTTTAAATGGGATCAAGTACATGGTTCTGTTTTTATTATTACAGAGACAGAGAAATTAATCTATCTGTATTATTTGTTTAAAATGGTGTCTCGGCAAGATGACTTTCCCGTAATTCAGACCTTTCTGGATAACGTGTTTACGGATAACTGATCCCATACCTGTATTGTGCTATTTAAGATCTTTTGATTGACAGCATCCCAGAGCATGTGCTCTTAACTACTACATAACTACTACATAACTAAGGATGTAATATGCAGCATTTGTAGGCATTTTTTATTTTTTTATTGGGCTTCGGCTCATTCAATTTGCTGCATGAATGTCTTTGGTTATTAATTTGAAGGTTCTCAAGTTTAGCAGGCATTTCGTTTTGGTTCTTTGTGTCTAGAACCTAAAGCCCTATAGTTTAAACCAGTTTTTTTTTTTTTTTAAATTCAAATTGTTGGATGTCAAACCAGACTGCTTTTTTTTATTTCTCCAATGTCCTACATTAGTGTTGAACAACCTGCTGCCTTCCAGTTCTTGAAATACATTTGTCAGCTATCTTTGACAATCTTTGAGTTGTTTGGATGCTGCCTGTATGGAATTCTTCTAAATATGACCTAAAACTTGAGTATTCCATTCTAGGGCATATTTGAAATATGTGTTTTAAAAAAATGCACAGAAAATCAGTAGTTTACATACATACACACATCACACACATCCATTGCACTTAAATATATCCCATTGACTTTAGTGGGTTGTGGCAGGTCAGTGGTGGTGCCATATAATAGTGTAATTTTCTACTTTAGTCTAGCATTAACGGCATTACACATCATTATGCTGATTAGATTATTGTAATGAATTATTTCTGTGAATGTGATACACCAGCTTTACACTATTTTTTGCATTAAAATAATGCAGAGTTTTTAAATGTGCTCCTCTCTGGTTGGTTTTTAGACCTTTTCTCTCTACATTGAATGTTACCTTCGTATATACATTACACACAACTCATTGTGCAGAGTGGTATCACTAGGTAAGAACAGGTCCTGGTGCAGTTGCTGTTTCCTGAATTTTTGTTTGTTGAACTTTTTTTTGTGTGACAGGCGGCACTCTTCTGTTGCAATGAACGGAACGCATTTGCTGTTGGCTACAAGTGTTAAAATGTGCCACTGCAGCAGTGTTCATTGTCCCTCTATTGTCAAGCATCTAAGTGCTCTCCCTAACAATACTGTATGCTCTGCATTGTGTTCATTCATTTTATGCAGCTGTGGTTACACCAATAAACATTAAACTCTGGGAAAGGCACGCTGGACTCTTTCCAAGATCTGTGAGGTGGAAAAGAATGGAATTTCTCCTTTGCTAATAGCTGTGTTCATGTATGAATTTTAAGAGAAAGCTATTCACCTTTAAATAACTTGACCTATTGTAGTAACTTTTGGAATGCTAAAGATGCAACAAATTATATATATTTTTTTTGCCTGTGTAAGGCAATTTTTTCTTTTTAGCAGTTGTACATTAATTATATCAACTTTGTAAGCTGGAGTCACGGATTCATCTGCATGAAGCTTGCATAGTCAAAGGGGCACTCTCAACACAATGCATCTGAAAGAAGGGTGAACAGTTATAAAAAAAAAAATCTCTTGGGTTATTTATCAAAGGTCAGGTTTGTGAGTTTATTTTTATTCCTCAAATCAACTCACGACTCGAATCTGTCACCTACACATTAAAAGTTGCATAATGAAATCCCATTGCAAATTAAACATGGAACACCGTTTTCATTAAAACATTCATCCATACTATAAAGGTGTTTAAATATCTGAGCTGTCAATCAAATATCTGCCCCACCTATATGCCTGAGGCAAATGGGTGGGGCAGTCAATTACTTCCACTTTCCATTTAGCAATTCCTACATGTCGCAGCTTTACTCACATTTCCATCCTCAGGTTCTATAATTGTGCAGTGCACTGTGCCTGGGCATTAGGTCCCCCATTCTGGTGCATACACAAGATTTTGGGGTGATACACAATTTGTCTTAGTAACCATGTCCACAAAATGGCTCCTGCCTGCTTGGTTTGATTGTGTAATCCCAATACTGAAGGAAATACAATTTAAATAATAAATATAGTGTAAGTAAAGTTTATTTTGCACAACCAACATGTTAGAAAATAATTTGGAATTATTTCTTAGGGTGACGGGTTCCCTTTAATAGAATTTTCCAGCAAAACCCACCGAAAATGAACATGAACATCATGAAGGCAAAAAACAACTTCAAATGGTTCAAGGGACCTCTGCTTTTGACTTCTACATGACCTTGACAGGTTTATAGCTGCACTATTTTCAGGTTCAAGCTATTTCCAACTTCGGGGTAAAATAAATCTTGAGTTTTTTTTAAAAAAAAAATAAATCAAAATTTCTATTTTTTTTTTAACCGGAAAATTAGTTTTCTCTGAAAAATAGCTTCGAAAAGTTTTTCAAGTAAAAATGCAACCTTTAATAAATAACCCCCTACATGTCACATTCTACCCATTATTTTCAATTACTCAAATTGCCAAATGTTCTAATTAATCTTGAACTCGAGTTCGAATTTTGCTATTGTAACTCCCATTGACTGAACCATGAACTTGCCAGCTTTTAGATGCCAATTTTTATTTTTGTGCTTAATCTTAAAATTTTGAGTTCTGGAAACTTGAATTCAAACTTAGATTTTTGCCTAAAAAACAAAATGTTGATAAAATTGCTTGTGTTAGTTGGCAGGGAATTATTTTGGATATGGAGGCTTAAATTACAAAATAAATTGAGCTTTTGAACCTGTACACCATGCATAAACCTATAGCTCATGTTTGTTATGAATACTTCATAACAAATAAAATCATGAAATGCTCTAATTAAAGATTGCTCATGGGATGGGATGAGAGTATCCTACTGTAAAGTATAAGAAGCTGGGAGAAATTTCACTTTGTCCTGTTTCGAATTCTTTTGTAAAGGGGTGCACAAATGTATTTAACGGATAAAGCTATTTTTGTAATGTACTATGCATCGTTAACATATGTTTCTAGCTATTCATGTCAGTCTGTTGCTTCGTAATGGTATAAGCACTGAGCTGTTCTGTTGCTTAGTGACAGTACAAAGTAACACAAATTCCAGTTTGTCCTTTATCTTTCTTTTCTTTACTGTAGGGGGGAAATGTCAAGGTTACAGTAAAACAAGTAGTGACTGATGATGATCTGGCAACAATGGGCAATTTATTCCCAAATGAGCTTCACTTTGAAAGGGAATTAACGTTACGTTTCTATCAAATATGTTCTGACTTGAAAACCCTCTGTTTAATTTGTGCCTTCCTTTTGCAATAAAGACATTATTTTGTACTTTCAGACAGGTATTTGCTTCTAAGATTCTTTGCTTTTTTATGAATGAGTTTAAAGGTATTCAGGTATTTTCTCCTTTGCTTTATGATGGGGATGCGCCAGATCAAGGACTTGGCTGTGGATTTGGCAAATCCCAGCATTTTTATAGGATTTCGCCAAATCCTAAGGTTTGGATTCAGTTTGGCAGAACAGTTAGCTATGGGACTTTAAAGAGCTAGATAACTAGGTAAATTTAAGTTTAATTTTTTTTTATTCTGCTGGAATCTTGTTGTGGAGTTTTTTGGGTTTATACTCACTTACAGGTATGCTCTGGACCTTGGGCTTTCTGGATAAAACGTTAAGTCTACTAGTAAATCATGTAAACATTAAATACACCCAATAGGCTGGTATTGCTTCCAATAAGGATTAATTATATCTTTGTTTGGATCAAGTACAAGGTGCTGTTTTGTTATTACGGAAAAATGGAAATAATTTTAAAGATTTTGGATTATATGGATAAAATCTAGTCTATGGTGGAAGCCCTTTCTGTAATTCTGGATGAAGGGTTTTCATATAACCAATCCTATTCCGGTTACAGTTCAAATTTTACTGGCTCATCCTTTAGCGTTACTTAAGATGCAATTGTCATCCTTTCTTATTGCCAAAAAGTCCTCTAATATGTCTGGAATTCCAGACTGGAATATTATTGGGGGCATGGACAGACAAACTCGGCTATCTAAAATGTCAAAAATATGCATTATTGCAGCGGTTCCAAGAATTTTTTGGGGGGACCACAATGCAGTTCACCCACTATAATTTTGGCAAAAATTTTACTGATAAATGAGCAAGCTAAGATGTTTGCCATGGGCTAAATCCCTAATATATTTGTATCATGCAGGATCTTTCCAGTGATCCCAACAGGGATTTGCTGATTATATTCTTACTTTATTAATTGCAAATAATGGACATGGATGGTGAATTTGTGGTCGTGAAAATTCATGCGATATGCCAAGGCTAAAGTGCAATTCCAGGCAAATAGCTTGGGCTGCTTCTGTCTAGTATAATCAAAAATGTATTACTGCAAAACAGTAGTCCTATAAGATGAGTCATTTTGGGAATTGAGGTTTTATTTTAACACTTTCTAACAAATAAACCCTCTGCTACCATTGTGGTTCCGCAAAGGTTAGTTAAAAAAAAAAGAAAAAAAGCCATTTTACTGGCTAATAAACCTTGCCTAGCTATTACAGATACTTTACACAAGCTGATGAGGCAGAAAACACTTGGAAAAGTTCAAGGGGTTTTCTAGTACAACTCTGGCAGTTCCATTTAAAGATACCAATCTCTATTAACCTGGTGCTGATTAACAGTTGTCATGGCTATGAATCATAATCAAGTGATTATTTATAAAGCTGCATGCTAAACCAAGGACAGCAATTCATTCTGCTCCTGTAACTGCTGCTCTGCCAACTTATTACATCCATTTCCAATAAAGTGGTGAAAAGGCGACTGAAATGGACTCTCATTGAAAATTAACTTTGAAAATAATAACTGCTAAATAAAAACATGCTTTATTTATATTTTGCCAAGTTTCCTGTATAGACCGTACAAAGCAAAACGTCCTTCCTACACTACTACACCTTTCATATATTGGCTGGTCAAGGATGCTGATTTTTTTTGTAGCTTATTTAATGTACTGCTACATGTTAACTTACCACAGGGAAGTCTAACCTCAGGAAGATTGCTATTCGTACCTGTAGATATGAATGTTATACAGGTATAGAATCTGTTCTAAGAGAACCCATTATCCATAAAGCATCCAAATTACAGAAAGGTCATCACCCATAGGCTCCATTTTATCCAAATTAACCAAATTTCTTTTTCTCTGTAATGTTAAAACAGTAGCTTGTACTTGATCCAAACGAAGAAATCATTAATCCTTATTGGAAGCAAAACCAGATTATTGGGTTTATTTCATGTTTACATGATTTTCTAGTAGACTTAAAGGACCAGTAACAGAAAAAACTGTTTTTTTTTTAAAAAAAAATTAGTTTGTACTTAACGAAAAAAAAACAACCAAGACACTTTTAACTTAAAATTCGCAAAGTCTTTATTAATAAATAACTTAGAGTCTCTGCTTGCGCTCCTCTTCCGAAACAGCGACAGGGCCATGATCCATTGTGCGTTGATGTGACGGTAACATCAGAAAATTAAATTACAATACAAATATAATGCAGTGTTGCCCTGCACTGGTAAAACTGATGTTTGCTTCAGAAACACTACTATTGTTTATATAAATAAGCTGCTGTGTAGCAATGGGGACAGCCATTCAAAGGAGAAAAGGCTCAGGTTACACAGCAGATAACAGATAAGCTCTGTAGAACATAATGTTATCCACTATTTATCCTGTGTCATATTGCCTTTTTTCAATTTCCGCCATAGCTATTCAGCAGCTTGTTTATATAAACAATAGTGGTGTTTCTGAAGCAAACAAATCGGTTTTACCAGTGCAGGGCAACACAACATGATATTTTCATCACTTTAAAACACTACTAAAGATTCAAAATACGGAAAGATCCGTTATCTGGAAAACCCCAGGTCCAGAGCATTCTTTATACAGGGTATGAGACCTGTTATTCATAGTCACACAAACACAGATATACAGCCACTTGTACTGGATCTTGTCATTCCTCTCTTAAAACATACATTGCATTGCAGAGTGGTCTCAGAGATTTATTAAATGAGACTTTTTTGACATTTAAAATCAATATTTAATAAGTAGAATATATATTCAACATACAGTTCCCAATTTTTTACTGTTTACTCATATCTTACTTATAAAGCCTGATATAAAATTAAGAATTACAACTTGTGTGATTTTTTTTTTTTTCCCCGCAAAGTTGCCATTGCTGATTTCCATTTTGACAACCCATATATTTCATCTTTTTTAGCTCTGACTTCAGTTCCAAGTGATGTAAAGCTGATGTCACTAATGAGCCACACAGGCGGTCATTTGTCTGCCCCAATGGTACCATGTACTTACATATTCCAGTCTCTGTCTGTTTTTTTATGAGCAACTTGTACCGCTTTTAAGAGAGAAATACAGGACAGAGCATAAATTACCTGTAGCATTTTTTATTATTACTTCAAAGGTAAAATCAATGTGGTTATAAAACAGCAGCTTTGCTGTACGCCTAACTGAACAGGAGAAGCAATATCTATACACCCCATGTGAAAACAGTGGCCTTAATACTGCTTGGCATGTTCAAGGTGATTTTTAAATATCTATTTAATATATATTTAGTAGTTTAAATAACCATTATGTGTATTTTATGGGCAGGTATGGGATCAGTTATCCGGAAACCTGTTATCCAGAAAGCTCCGAATTACGTAAAGGCCATCTCCCATAGTCTCCATTTTATCCAAGTAATCCAAATTTTTAGCAATGATTTCCTTTTTCTCTGTAATAATAAAACAGTAGCTTGTACTTGATCCAAACTAAGATATAATTAATCCTTATTGGAAGCAAAACCAGCCTATTGGGTTTATTAATTGTTTACATGATTTTCTTGTAGGTATGAAGATTCAAATCATGGAAATTTCTGATATCTGGAAAAACCCAGGTTATCCCCCATTCGGGATAACTGGTCCCATACCTGTATAATATAAAGCAATAAATGGCAGGCCGACAATTTGACGGCATGGGTGCAGGATCAGATACAGGGGATACACCATTCTGTGTATCATTATAGCAGTATTTAAAATAAAGTTATACAAATATAGATGCATTTAAATTACAAATAAGTCAGCTTTTTATCTTGGTCCCCATAATTGAGAAATTAAATTGTTTTTCATAGTAATGTTTTATGTAATCGTTTATATACACATATTAGGGGGCTGTTCACCTTTGAATTAAGTTTTCGGTTTAAGTAAGTAATGTATTGTATGTATTATAATTGGTTTTAATTTTTTAAGTCATGTCTGCATGTCTCTCCCCACCAGCCTCTCTTGATTACAGTTCTGCCTAACACAGTGTCCTGTGCATATATGTGCCATGCACTGGGGAGAAAATTGTTTTTAAAGGGGTGGTTCACCTTTAACTTAACTTTTAGTATGTTATAGAGTGACCCTTAGAAACAACGTTTCAATTGGTCGTCAATATTTTTTTTTAGTTTTTGAATTATTTGTTGCCTTCTGATTTTATTCCAGCTTTCAAATGGGGGTCACTGACACATTTAATGTTAATTCTACTTTTTATTACTCTTTTTATTCAAACCCTCACCTATTCATATTCCAGTCTGTTATTATTATTATTATTATTATTAACATGTATTTATATAGCGCCAACATATTGCGCAGCACTGTTATTCAAATTAATGCATGGTTGCTAGGGTAATTTGCACCCTAGTAACTCGATTTGCAGAAATTGTAAACTGGAGAGCTGCTGAATAAAAAGCTAAAAAAAACCCTCAAAACCCACAAAAAAATGAAAACCCATTACAAACTCTTTTATTTAAAGGTGAACAACCCCTTTAAACGCTAAACACTTTTAAACCTTTTAAGCTGGCCATAGACGCAACAATCCCATCATACGAATCAAGGATTCGTACGATTTTTCGGACCGCGTGTGGAGAGTCCCGACATTTTTCTTCCGGCAGAGATCAGTCGTTTGGTCGATCGGACAGGTTAAAAGATTTCTGTCGGCTGCGGGTAATATCTCTGCATGTATTGCCGATCGTACAATTTTCAGTGGGAGACTGTCACCAGCTTTGTGAGATATAACTTTCATACGATTGCTGTCAGGGGCAGAACATTGGCTGATCTGTTCTTTTAATACTTTATTTGATCGGAATGGTTAATGTCAGGTCGGGAGATGGAGAAGTCCGATCGTACAATGATTTGTACGATCAGATCTTTGCGTCTGTGGCCAGCTTAAGGCTTGTCTGTAGTTAAGGTTTGTTTTAAATATAATATACATAGTTACATAGTTAAATTGGGTTGAAAAAAGACAAAGTCCATCAAGTTCAACCCCTCCAAATGAAAACCCAGCATCCATCCATACACCCCTCTCTACTTTTAATTAAATTCTATATACCCATACTAACTATAGAGCTTAGTATCACAATAGCCTTTGATATTATGTCTGTCCAAAAAATCATCCAAGCCATTCTTAAAGGCATTAACTGAATCAGCCATCACAACATCACCCGGCAGTGCATTCCACAACCTCACTGTCCTGACTGTGAAGAACCCCCTACGTTGCTTCAAATGAAAGTTCTTTTCTTCTAGTCTAAAGGGGAGGCCTCTGGTACGGTGATCCACTTTATGGGTAAAAAGGTCCCCTGCCATTTGTCTATAATGTCCTCTAATGTACTTGTAAAGTATAATCATGAATCATGTCCCCTCGCAAGTGCCTTTTTTCCAGAGAAAACAACCCCAACCGTGACAGTCTACCCTCATAATTTAAGTGTTCCATCCCTCTAACCAATTTAGTTGCACGTCTCTGCACTCTCTCCAGCTCATTTATATCCCTCTTAAGGACTGGAGTCCAAAACTGCACTGCATACTCCAGATGAGGCCTTACCAGGGACCTATAAAGGAGCGTAATTATGTTTTCATCCCTTGAGTTAATGCCCTTTTTTATGCAAGACAGAACTTTATTTGCTTTAGTAGCCACAGAATGACACTGCCCAGAATTAGACAACGTGTTATCTACAAAGACCCCTAGATCCTTCTCATTTAAGGAAACTCCCAACACACTGCCATTTAGTGTATAACTTGCATTTATATTATTTTTGCCAAAGTGCATAACCTTGCATTTATCAACATTGAACCTCATTTTCCAGTTTTCTGCCCAGTTTTCCAGTTTAGACAAATCAGTCTGCAAAGTGGCAGCATCCTGCATGGAACCTATAGTGCTGCACAATTTAGTATCATCTGCAAAAATAGAAACACTACTTTCAATGCCCACCTCCAGGTCATTAATAAACAAGTTGAAAAGCAAGGGACCTAGTACAGAGCCCTGTGGTACTCCACTAACAACACTGGTCCAATTAGAAAATGTTCCATTTACCACCACTCTTTGTAGTCTATCTTTTAGCCAGTTCTCTATCCAGGTACAAATACTATGTTCCAGGCCAACATTCCTTAATTTAACCAGTAACCTTTTGTGTGGCACTGTATCAAATGCTTTAGCAAAATCTAAGTAAATCACATCCACGGCCATCCCAGAATCGAGGTGTCTACTTACATTCTCATAAAAAGAAATTAAGTTAGTCTGGCAAGATCTATTACGCATAAAACCATGCTGGCACAAACTCATAGTATTATGATTTGCTATGATGTCCAGTATCTTATCCTTTATTAACCCTTCGAAAAGCTTTCCTACCACTGACGTCAGACTAACTGGCCTATAGTTTTGAGGCTGAGAACGGGATCCTTTTTTGAATAGAGGCACCACATTAGCAATTCGCCAGTCTCTCGGCACTATGCCAGATCTCAATGAATCCTGAAAAATTAAGTAAAGAGGTTTGGCAATCACAGAGCTAAGCTCGCTAATTACCCTGGGATGAATACCATCTGGCCCTGGACCTTTGTTAATCTTAACATGTTCTAGTCTCTTTTGAATTTCATCATGTGTGAACCATGCATCATTAGTTGTATTACTAGAATTGGGACTGTTAAGAAGGAAACCTTCACTTACTGATTCCTCATTTGTGTAGACAGATGAAAAATATGAATTCAGAATCTGCGCTTTTAATTTGTTTTCATCAACCAGCTGACCCCCTCTCTCATAGTAAGGGACCCACCCCTTCCTGCTTCATTTTTTTACTATTAACATATTTAAAAAATAATTTTGGATTTTTTTTACTGCTTGCTGCAATATCCTTTTCTATAGCAATTTTAGCTTGCCTTATAGCTTCTTTGCATGATTTATTGGCCTCCTTGTACCTTATAAATGATTCGGCTGTACCAGCTAACTTGAAAGTTTTAAAAGCACGTCTTTTCTTACCCGCCTCAACACCAACACTTCTATTGAACCAAAAAGGTTTTGCTTTGCAACAACGTTCCTTGCTTACAAGTGGAATATACTGACAAGTATATTTATTAAGCAGCATTTTAAAGACTTCCCATTTTTGTTCTGTGTTTAACCCTGAGAAAAGCATTTCCCACTTAATATGTTGCAGAGATGCCCTTATACTGTCAAAGTTTGCACGTCTGAAATTTAGTGTTTTAGTAACTCCCTTATAGAATTGCTTCTGCAACAGAATACAGTGTTTACACGTCTGTATTTTAGGTTTTGCCACAAGGGGCAAAATTTTACTAAAGGAGTAGTTCACCCTTAAACTAAATGAGCGGGATGTAGCTTGATATTTGAAGGCAAAATGCAGTTAGTCTCTTTTTCTTTAGCAGCTCTCTATTTTCGTGTGCAGCAGTCTCTTGGGTCCAGTTTATCAGGTAGTGGTTTGAATGAGAGACTGGAATGCAAATAGGAGATGGCCTAAATGCAAAGGCTCTTCATAATATAATTGTACATCATGAACAAAGACCTCTAATTAAAAGCTGTTGAAGAAGGGAAACTAGCTGATGCAGTCCTCTATTGCAAAGGGAAATCAAACCTGCCAGATCGATATCTGTCCGATTTTTGGCCAGTCGGTACACACCTTAATAACGTGGGCAGATAAGCTGCAGAATCTAAAGGAGTGTAACGGACCAAAATCCACATCCTAATTAATTGCATTACAACATTGGTGAACTATTCCATGCCCATATATATGTTTTTGGCTGTGATGCTTTGAATCTGTATGACCAAAAAGCAATTGCCTACAATGCAGATGTTGACGGATGTTTAGTTTAAGTTTTAACGGGCAGAATTACTGAATTATTTGCATTCATAACAGTGCTTAGCTTTTTTGGTCAAATCTGTACTATCAACACATACACACACTTGCCATCGCTGCTATTATGTCTGTCTGAGGAAAGCTGGAGAATGTTCCAGTGACCTGTTTGTATGTTCTGGTGTTGACTGAGCAACATTTGCTCTTTGCTGTGAAGGGCACATTGCAAGGGTAATTTCACCTATTCTGAATTGAGAGATTAGGATGCTAATGTGAGTAGATAAGACTATAAGTATTGAAGTGCATGTAGGTTATTCTGACTGACTGAAGCTCTGTTCAATGTGGAATTGAATGCACTATGTTGTCTGAATTTGTTATGAGTCCTTCACAAACTTATTTTTTTTTCTTTGTACTGAGATGTTAATTCTTAAACAGCAGTGAATGGGTGATTTTTCTAAGACGTGTAACTGGTATAATCGTGTAACCATTGTCATTGTATTTCAGTTTTGGCTATAACCTTAGGCCTGTATTGAAGGGAATAAGTCATTCAAGATTTTGTGGGATAAGTAACCTTACAAAAATATGGAATGGTTTGCACATTACCAGAGCACTTCAGCTTTATTCTCAAAGGTTTGTTTTTAAGGGAAGATCTATACACAAAAACATGCAAATATATACGTCCACCATCATTACTAGTGATTAGAAACCCTATTACCTAGTATTTGTGTTCAGTTTATGATTCTGCCAGGGCAAAGTCTAACACCGATCACACAAGAAGCACAACTATTGATGTGCAAGAAGAAATGGGTACCTAACTTTGGTTTCATACTGTATATTTAGGGAATGCAAATGCATGTTCACGATTTCCTTATCAACAGATTTTCTTTTCTTTTAGTATACAAGATTTTTCATTTAAATGATTTATTTAAGACCCTAGTTAACGCATGCTCCTTCATCTGTTTTACAGCCTTCATGATGCTGCCGTCCATTTGGATTTTTTTTTTTATGTTGTGACCCTTCATCCTTGATTCCCTGACCTGCATTACCCTGGTAACCATTTCATTTTTATTTGACTTCATTTTTTTCAATTCTATGTAATATTTATCTTTATTTTATGTTCATGATTTATATGTCACTTTCGTTATCCACTTCAAATTGTACTTGTTGGCTTTTTTTTATTTTAATTTATTTTCGTTGATGTTAATTTTTCATACTGAAAATAAAGATTTTATTTTATTTTTTGTTCTCTTGTGCATTTTTTTAAGTAGTCGCTATAATGTTGCATAGACTTTTTTTAAAAGTTTTTTGATGTAAGGCTCTATTTACAGGCTGCATGCAGACTGTGCTGAAAATCGGTTAGTTACATATACTTGGCAATAGCTCGAAGGCTGAAAAGGTTACAACCTTTATCCATGTCTATAAATCTCCAAACTGGAGCAAACATTGCTGGTTACAGTAATGAGGATTTAATAAAATGCAAAAGACTGTCCATTCCAGACACATACAACCACATGAGCTGAACTTAAATGACTTTACACATTTATGGCCATCTGATTTAATGTTTACTGAAATAAGGGCAACTATCTATCTAATTTAAAGGAATCTGTATCTGAATAATAGATGTTTTAACAACAAGAAATAAGCATGTTTCAGGAGTGTATTTGAAAATGTAAAATATAATGCTTGCCAAGACTAGCATTAGAAACCGTAGCTAAAGCGATTTATCTAAAGGTTTTGGGGGGTGTTTTGTGTTTGAAGTGATCCTTTAATTTTCCTTAATAAGAAAAACATTTGTTTTACACACTTGGGCGGGTGGTTAATAGAGAGAGACACAAGAGAAGAAACAATATAGCCAGTTGTGTGGGAGATTAGTCGCCCCAAAAAAGAGATCTGGATATGAGCATGTGTCTTAAGGTGGCCATAGACCAGAGGTAGGTAACACGCGGCTCCGTAGCCTCATGCAGCTCTTCATCCTCCTTGCTGCGGCTCACG
Source organism: Xenopus petersii (assembly GCA_038501925.1). NCBI lineage: Eukaryota > Metazoa > Chordata > Amphibia > Anura > Pipidae > Xenopus > Xenopus petersii. The sequence continues at coordinate 34,813,057 of CM076684.1, read as the reverse complement.
TAGTCTATACAGCCGTCACACTTGCTGGCGGCTTCTTGAGTGTACGAGTTAGCTTACCATGGTCGCATACTCTGGAAGCCGCCAGCAGGTGTGAGGGCTGTATAGATGTGACAGGCAAGGCCAAGCAGCAGCAAGATGATTCATCATGGTCCTTACCTTGGTCACACACTCAAGACAAGAAAGGGAAGATCAGCATGGAACAGAAGTCACATTAAACAGATGAGAACTCTAGCATTTAATAGGGCTATTCAGTGTTGTATTTATTTCAAAGTAGGCCTACACATGCACACTGCACACTGCACCTCTGATTGTTGTATTCTGTGGTTGTAACAGTTACAATTAAAAAAAGGTTAAAACTTTTAAAAGTTTATAAGCTCTTTTGCGGCTCCACATGTGTTGAGATGAATCGTGGTAGAAACAATAGAATTCCACCTGTATCTGACAATTCAACACTAACAATGGCTGATGTTCGGGTGCCTTCAAAGGTGCCCGATGAAAATTTTCTGGCCAGCCCGATCGTCGAGCTGACTGATATCCAAGTCAACTGGCGATATTGGTTGGCTCATCGCCCACCATACACGCACCTAATATCTTGCACTCTTTTCATACGATTGTATTGGTGGGTCCACCTTGTCCACCTTTAGACCTGTGCCTGGATGGTTTGTGCAAGGAAACCTTTACTGTATAAGCCAGTCCTCAAAAAAAAAAAAAAACACTGACGAAAGTTGAATATGGGGGGGTAGTGCCTCAGATCTATGTAATACCTCCTTAACCCAGTGTCATAAGATTTATTTTAAAAAACAGACACCTGGAGAGCAAACACAACAAAGGTTTTACTTTGTCTTCTTACCAGTTTAGAGATCATCTTCATTGTTGCATTGGAGCAGGGGCAGACCCTTATCTCTTTTAAAACCACTGAAGCATTGTTGATACTGTGATGTGAAGGATTTTTTAGTGACATTGTATAGGAGAACTTGTTATATGATGAATATTTGTTGGATAGACTGCACTTTCTTAACCTTTTGTATAGGAAAGTTACTGTACATTTGTTTACAAGCACTGTTTTATGTACTTCATTGGTGTTCGTCCGGATTAAGGCACCTTAAATGACTAAATGTGGGGTTTTTGTTGTAATTAAGATATTTATCTAAATATTCTGACATCTATAGCAATTTGCGTTAATCAGCAGCAGGCTCACTGTTGCAGTATCTCTTCCTGCCATTTAAGGGAACATAGGAAATATCTCCTATCAAGCATGGCCCAGCAAAGCACCATTATTTTTTAAGTGTCTCATTTTTTAATTCTGTAACATTTAGTGCTGATGTTTTAATTGCATACAGCTGAAGCTGCTAAATGAGCACGGAAATGGATTTAGATCCTCTCCAAGCTTTCTTGCCACCTATAAAATATATATCATTCATTAGACTCTAAGATTATTCAGATTTCATACGACTAGATGGTGTAAAAAAAAAAAAAAAGAAGAAAAACAAATGAACAAGGCAGAATAGAATTCTGTATTGCAGTAGCAGCAAGGCTTTATTTTAAACATGTAGAGGGTTACCATTATTATTTTTATAATTCAAAATCGTAATAAGGTACGCAAATATTCATTGTATAACGGAAATTGCAACTCAATATCAGGAATGCCGTTTTTGTTCATAAATCATTCTGTGTGTGAAAATGTGTAAAATTGGTCACACTGGGGTAAAAGTAGCTTAAAGCACAGAGTTGGTAGTTCCCTTATTTCACAAGTGTCACAATAATGCCGTTATCTGTAATAAACTTATTCTGTAGTATATGGAAAGTTTTACAGTAGAAACACCTCGAGGCCCATTTATCAAAGGTCGAATTTTGAATTCATGTGAATTTTTTTAAATTTGAATATACTCACAATTTGACTGGGTGGTTATTTTAGGAAACATTTGAATGTCTAATATTTGATTTAATAGTTCAGGCTCAAATTCGAATCGTATTCAATTTGTACAAAAAAAAAAAAAAAAAGTCAGGAAGGCAACATCTATAAACGGCTCAACGCACATGTACATGAACTCAGCAGGTTTCAGGTGGGGAATATTCGACGTAGGACTGTGTTCATGGTCGAGGGGTTATATATCTAACATTCAAATTTACATTTGAATAGGTAGATTAAAATTCAAATGTGTGAATTTTGAAATTTGGTGGTAGTTTGTGCGACAATTTCACCCTGAAACACTCATTCTGAAAAACATCATCTAAGGGGGGAAACTTTTTTTTTTTTTTTTTTTTAAGAATTTTGATCTGAAATCAATATAAGTAACTAATGTCTGGTGACTGGGCACAACGATAAACTGAGGAATAAATTGACAGGTGTTAAGACAACACATTCAGAGGCACAACCTTTTATGTTTGGAATGCTTGAGAATATTTTGGATAACTTTTTTTTTTTTTTTAAACATAAAATATAGATGCGAGTACCTTTCTATTTGCTCTGGGGATTTTACTGCAGTTTGATGCCGCTTGGTGAAAGAGAACAAATGGGAAGGATGACCATTTAAAATATTCAACAAAGCGAATCTTCTTCGACTTATGTGCATGAATAAGAATTTTTATAAACTGACCCTATTATGTGGTGTGTCACAGAAACTTGGGTGAGCCAATTTCCCGGGATGTCTTTTGTCTGATATATTTATGTTTTCAGATTTATACTGTAAACTGTTGGAGTACATGTAACCCTGCATTTGTTGAATTACTCAGTTTAAAAGTGAAGGAAGGAACCACTTGATGTCCACATGCTTTCAATGTTGCGGGGTGAAGATAATAGGGCAAAATCAACAGTTCCCATGATCCCATTGACCCATTATCACATTTGTAACCCAGGATTGTAGTACAAAATGTATTCTTTTCAAGCAGGGTTTTTTTTCTTCCCCACTTTCTTTAGGATAAAGAGGTTGTAAAGGAGGTATATGATCTCTGCGGCTTAATAGGGCAGTACAAATGTATTATGGCATTCTCAGTAGTCAACACAGGTATCATTAACTGTGGGCAAATTTGCATTAGTGCAGTAAGCCGTGGCAACTAATCATGTTCTTTGTGTCCATTATTCTCCCTGCAGCTGGTTGGACATGGCTAATGAGCTGCAAATTACTGTCCATTGTTTATAAATTAATCCAAACTTCTAATAACTACTTGATGGAACTCCAGTTCTCTTGCACTAAATAGGATGTAAAGGGCCTTCATTTCTAGGGGTTAATAATGTTTTTAAATAGGCAGGAGTTTGTAAACCATGAACTGTCTAGGAGTTTAATAAAATTTTTCATTTGAAAACATTTTTTTGTTGAATATATCCTGCTTTGAAGGCAGTTATAGGGTAAACAGCTGGCAAAAATGTAATTTTGTTTGGGGAAAAAGACACAAGTTTATCAAGTTCGACCTCAAAGTTAACTTTTAAGCCGAGTATAAGGACAGAGTTTTGATGACTTCTGATAAGAGGGTTAATATACACCTGTGGACGGCATGAGTGCCGTGAAGGACTTGAAATCAGGTTTAATAATGTTATTTATTTTTTACAACTCTTCTATTCAGCTCCTCTCGTACCTTGTCTCATTCAAACCACTGCCTTCTGTTTGGTTGGCTCCCTGACCCTATTTACATGGCTTAAATTCCAAAATGGATTGCTATGGAACAGAAAAGAAAATCCATTATGTGAAAATCCTCATGCCCATGCCTACTCTAAACTTCTGAATGGAACTTCCCCTTTAATTTGACATTGACCGCAACCTCCTAAATATGAAAATGTGGAATGCTTAATTAATCGGTAACACTGAGAAGTACTGCAGGCTGCTTTATTTGTTGCTAATAAATTGACAAAAGAATGTCCGGAGCATTACAAATAAGGCAGAAAGATTGCTAATTAAGTGCTAAATGAATGTGCCAACTAAATCCATCCTTTTTCCCTTTCTAAACATTAAGCAGCTTGTTCCAGGGTAGATCCAGATTTAAAAGCTCTACTGCTTTCTCCCACTCATTACCTTTTTGTAGTAATTTTGTTGCTTTATTAATGAAACCAAGAATACTTTTATGAATGATAGTCTGCAGCTGTGCTGGTTCTCAGAGGAATAATTGACCTCACAAGTTTAATGCCTTTTGACCAACTAACATATCAGTCTTAAGTGTTTAAGAACGTAATATTTCCAGATTGCAGAGGTTTTGTAATATATGGGCACCAAATATGTCTGGGGAGCTTGAAGGAGAAATTTCCCACTGGGTGCTTGAAGCTAATATATCTAGATATATTTGCTGGTTCTGCATAGTTTAAATTCACACTGGCATAAAGAGGCTAAAGGTTAGACAAAAGCTTCTGACAAGATCCACCTCCTCTGTGCAGCATGCTGGTAAGTACATTGTATTTTATATTCATATATGGGGCATGTGGTGATGTGTGTGTGCTTTATGGCTTTTATATGAACTTACTTATGAATACACTTGTTTGCTGTATATTAATTTTGTGTAATATGAAAGCTACTTTTCAATCATGGTTGGGAACGTTACATCAATTTCTTGGAAACCACAGTGTTTGCTATATTTTGCTTCTTTACATCGACAGTAGTCAAAGAAGGATCAGTCATTCTGTGTCTCAAAGATCCAAGGAGAGAGAGCACTCCTTGAATAATGTAGCCACATACTATGCTAAGAACATAAAAAGGAACTAAAATACATGGCCAGGAAGTCTGCAGTACTTTACAAAGTACAGCTTCAGTTTCAATCCACAGGGGCTGCATAGCCTGAGTTAGAAAGCTGAATAGAAAGAATATGTTAATCCTCTGCTCAAAAATACACCTGTGATGTTTTAAAATGGATACAGTCATCTAAATCGGAGTGTTTACTATTTGCAATGTTGTGTAAAATAGTGTTTTTTAGGCAAAAGTTTATCCAGGAATAAATATTACAGTACTTATACATACTATTACTTATTATGCTTCAGTGGGGGAATGCTTATTTGGTTACACACATAACTATATTTCCTTTTCCTGATGTAAAACATGACAGACTGAGATGCTAGAACTCTGAGGATCGAGAGAGAGTGTGTGTTGCCATATCCATGAAAATGCTATGTTTGATACCTAAGGAATTTTGCCATTTACATTCATAAGTCATAATACTGTTCTTGCAGTGAACCTTTTAACATAGATTGTTTTCAGTAAAGAATCCCATTTTTTCTTTCTTGTTGCTGTTTATTGTCAAGTTAAAAGGGAGCTTTGTTGATAATAGCTAAGGCAAATTTAAAATTAGCAAAACAATGTTCACAGTTACAAAATGCCACATTTCCTTGCATTCACTGCTATGAGCAGTATAATATTACACCAAAGATGTCTCAAATTACTTACATACAGTATGCTTTTAAATGTATTTCATTTGCAGTTTACATCCCACCCCATCCTTGGGCAGTAGAAAATTCTTAGGACATTTTATAATTGAACAGAGGTCATGCAAGAACGTACAAACTGATCATTGAAAAGGTAAATAAATTGTAGTTTAAAAAAATGGAAAACAAATTTAAGAGCTACTTACACTATTATTGCTAGTCTATCCTTCCATTCACTCTTTGACCCAGGGTCCAAATGTTCAGATCAGTCTGATTTGCTACCAAAAAAGCAGATCTTTGTGTAAACCCATTTGAACAGAAGACATTTAACCATCTTAACTATCTAATTGAGGGGACTGTTTAAATTAATTTAATGCAAACAATAGTGATTATATCAGCATGTGTATGGCCAGTTCAACTGAATCATTGTGATTGAATGTGGATGAACGTATTACCCTTAAGGGTTTAACTACAAGGGGATTCCCTACCACTCAATTGAACTGAAGAAGCTGTTTGAAATACACATAAGAATGAGAATACTCATAAAGCCCAGTTGCTTTAAACTTACCTCCGCTATATATTGAGGTGTCCTCTTTGTTTTATGTCCTCCGTGACTTGAATAGGTGAAAAAAAAACATAGTTTCTTTCGCTTTTGTTGACCGAACTAACAGTTGGAGTTGTGAGTTTTTGCCAGACTGTCCCTAGTTTGTTTTAAAATTAGCAAATATAGACAGTTGAATAGCTTAATTATTTAAAGCAATAATGTCATAAAATACAAAGTATCAACCAGCACAATTTACCTATTTTAATATTTTTAATGTTTTAGCTATTGTTAGTAGGAAATCCTGTTGTTCAGTAGATACCACCCACTCCCCAGGTGCACTCAATTGTATTAATAATAATAATTGTTTCAAACTGGTTACAAATACATGCTAGGAAATGCAGGTAAAAAATCCTCTCTCTAAGCAGAGACAGGCTTGTAGCAGCCAGTTTCTTTCTGCAAAAAAAATATATAAAGTGAGCAAGAATAGTTCTTATTAAAGTAAGAGAGCCTAAGTCTTCTAAAATAAATATGCTTATGACAAATACAGTAGTGGTCCATAGCAGTCACAAAATATCCTCTATCAGTCGGTCGCCATAAGCAGCATTTCTCATACTGTAAGGCAGTGATCCCCAACCAGTAGCTTGTGAGCAACATGTTTCTCTCCAACCCCTTGGATGTTGCTCCCATGGCCTCAAAGCAGCTGCTTATTTTTGAATTCCAGGCTTGGAGGCAAGTTTTGGTTGTATAAAAACCAGGTGCACTGCCAAACAGAGCCTCAATGTAGGTTGACAATCCACATGGGGGCTACCAAATGGCCAATCACAGAATGTATTTGGCAGCCCAAGAACATTTTTCATGCTTGTGTTGCTCCTTGACACCTTTTATTTTTGAATGTTGCTCAAGGGTTCAAAAGGTTGGGGATCCCTGCTGTAAGGTATATACTTGCTATCCTGGTGAGGCTGGAGTGAATTTCTTGCAGAGAAGTAACTGAAACTATGTAGAAGATAATATGGCATATGTTAAAACTGCACATTATACGGTCCTCGTACCAGTTCTTCTGGCCACCTTACAAATGTTGCATCTGCTCCATTTGTTTTGTCCTAGGCTCCTTGTCCTCCATAAATGCCAGAAGACATAATTATTTGTAATTTCTCTTCATCTGTTGTCAATGGCACTTTAAACTAACAATACACAAAGATCTTGGCCACCAAAAAAAACAGGGTCTGACAAATTTGGTCACCTAAATGGTGGATCACAAAAACTGATCTAAATTTTCAGCACAAAGGCCAATAATCAGACTCATGCAAAAGCAATAATTGCAGAGCAGCATTGAACTACACTAACAGTCATATGAAAAAGTTTGGGAACCCCTTTATCATTGGCTGAGCTTTCAAAGTAGCAACTTACTTTTAATATATAACATGCCTTATGGAAACAGTAGTATTTAAGCAGTGACATAAAGTTTATTGTATTAACAGAAAATATGCAATATGCATCATAACAAAATTAGACCGGTGCATAAATTTGGACACCCAACCAAGATAGTTCATCAATACTTAGTTGAGCTCCCTTTTGCAAATGTAACAGCCTCTAGACGCCTCCTATAGCCTTTGATGATTGTCTGAATTCTGGATGGCGGTATTTTTGACCATTCGTCCATACAAAACCTCTCCAGTTCAGTTAAATTTGATGGCTGCAGAGCATGGACAGCCGGCTTCAAATAAATACCTTTGTAGATTTCGAAGTGTGTTTAGGGTCATTGTCTTGTTGGAATATCCAACCCCTGTGTAACTTCAACTTTGTGACTGATGCTTGAACATTATCCTGAAGAATTTTACTTTTGTTGCAATGTCACACACTGTGTCACTGCAGATGGAAATGGTGCAAGATAGGTAATTCCTTCATTATATAATGCAGTAATTAAATATTTCCCTGCAGCAGGATACCTTTTATGAACATTTTTTAAAACGTATCTAATTTTAAATTACCTTTCAAAGGAAATATTTCTTTGAGGCAAATTAAATTTCCTTAATGTTCACTTACATGCTCTGTTCTGTTGTCCTATGTGTAATATATATTCTTCCTCTTTGTCAAATGATCTGTATGTTCCTAATAATTGACATTCTTAGCAATATATAAAATGTTAATACCACAATAATTCAATTAAAATATTGCAGTGGAGTTATTATTATTTTTATTATTAACATGTATTTATATAGCGCCAACATATTGCGCAGCACTGTAAAGTAAATGTGATTATACAACTACATCACACAAATTACATATATGAATACATGGAGTAACAGACATCACAATCAATACAGGTACAAAAAGGTGAGGAAGGCCCTATGCATATGCATACAGTCTAAAGGGGAGGGAGTAATGCACAAGGTGTGGGAGTGGGCAAGATCGAAGTAAGTGGGTGAGAAATGTGGTATTGTATGTGGTGTTGCGTTTGGTAGTTAAGCAGAGTGAGGGTAGGCTTCTCGAAAGAAGTGCGTTTTCAGAGATTTTTTGAAAGTAGAAAGGGTGGGAGAAAGTCGGACAGACCGTGGGAGAGCGTTCCAGAGGAGGGGTGCAGCCCTTGCAAAGTCTTGAATGCGAGCATGTGAGGAGGTTATGAGAGAAGAGTTGAGTAGGAGGTCAGTAGAGGAGCGTAGTAAGCGAGTGGGTGAGTATATAGAGATGAGTTCAGAGATGTAGGGTGGAGCAGAGTTGTGAAGTGCTTTGAAAGTCAGTGTCATTAATTTGAATTTGATTCTGAAAGGTAACGGAAGCCAGTGCAGGGATTGACAGAATGGCGAGGCAGAGGAGGAGCGGTTGCTGAGGTGTATGAGCCTCGCAGCAGTGTTCATTATGGACTGGAGAGGTGACAGTCTCTGGAGGGGGAGGCCAATTAAAAGCGAGTTACAGTAGTCTAGACGCGATATGATGAGAGAGTGAATAAGAATTTTGGCAGCGTCTTGGGTGATAAATGATCGTATTTTGGATATGTTCTTTAGGTGGAAGTGACATGATTTGATAAGTGACTGGATATGAGGAGTGAATGACAGGGCAGAATCTAGGATAACCCCAAGGCACCGGGCCTGGGGAGAGGGGGTGATAGTGGAATTGTTAACTATGATGGATACTTCGGGGATGCTACTGGTGTTATTTGGAGGAAAGAGAACCATTTCAGTTTTGGAGAGGTTTAATTTAAGGTAGCGTTGCGACATCCAGGTAGAGATAGCGGACAGGCAGGAGGAGACGCGAGTTAGGAGTTCTGGGTTGAGATCAGGAGATGAGAGATAGATCTGAGTATCGTCAGCATAGAGGTGGTAGTGGAAACCGTACGAATTTATTAATTTGCCAAGGGAGGAAGTGTAGAGGGAGAATAGTAATGGTCCTAGGACAGAGCCTTGAGGAACTCCAACAGAAAGAGGTAGGGGAGAAGATGATGCTCCATTGTAGGAGACACTGAAGGAACGATTGGTGATGTAAGAAGAGAACCAGAACAGGGCTGTGTCACGAAGGCCAAGCGACTGGAGGGACTGGAGGAGGAGAGGGTGATCTACAGTGTCAAATGCGGCTGAGAGATCAAGCAGTATTAGTAGTGAGAAATGATTGTTGGCTTTTGCGGTTAAAAGGTCATTAGTTAGTCGAGTCAGGGCAGTTTCCGTGGAGTGTTGTGGCTTAAAACCAGATTGTAGGGGGTCTAGCAGGTTATTGTCAGAGAGGAATGAGGTAAGTCGGTTGTAGACTAGGCGCTCAAGTAGTTTAGAGATGAAAGGTAGCAGAGAGATAGGTCGGAGGTTGTCAAGATTGGAGGGATCAAGAGAGGGTTTTTTCAGAATGGGGGTGACAAGAGCATGTTTTAGTTGAGAAGGAAACAGTCCAGTTGAGAGCGAAAGATTAAATAGGTGAGTTAAGGCTTTGATTAGACCAGGATTGGTATTGCGGAGAAGTTTTGAGGGAATTGGATCAAGCGGGCATGTGGTAAGGTGAGAAGAGGCCAGAAGCTTTGAGACTTCCTCATCAGTGACAGGGGTGAAGGAGCACAGGAGAGACTGGGGAGTGTGAAGGGAGGGTGGTGGAAGTCTAGGGGGGTTGAGCAGTGTAATGTCCCTTCTAATAGTGTCAATTTTGTTTTTGAAGTGCTCAGCAATATCTTGAGCAGAGACAGATGTGCATGGAGGGGGTGGAGAAGGGGAAAGGAGAGTGTTAAAGGTGGAGAAAAGTTGTGCTGGTTTTTTAGAAAGGGAGTTAATGAGTGAAGTAAAGTATGTTTGTTTGGCTTGGAAGAGGCTGGTGTTAAAGGAGCGCAGGGCAGATTTGTAGCTCCAAAAGTCTGATTCTGAACGGGATTTGCGCCAGCGACGCTCAAGTGCACGTGAGTGTCTTTGGAGCGCTTTTGTATGAGCAGTATGCCAAGGTTGAAGTGGTTTGGGTCTAGAACGTTTCGTTTTTATAGGAGCAAGCTCATTTAGGGCAGTGGTGATAGTACTATAGTAGACAGAGGTAGCCACATTAGGACAAGAGATGGCTGAGATATTAGAGTGAAGAGAGTCAAAGGAAGAAGAGAGATGTGACACGTCTACAGCTTGCAAGTCACGGTAAGTACGTGTTTGGGGAATAGCAGGGGTTGAGGAGGGAGTTAGTGAGAGTTGAAATGTGAGCATATTGTGATCAGAGAGGGGAAATGGTGAGTTAGTAAAATTGGTGGTTGAACAGAGTCTGGTAAATATGAGATCCAGAGTGTTACCACTGGAGTGAGAGGGGGAGTCTGAGCACAAAGATAAGCCTAGGGAGGAGGTTAGCGAAAGAAGTTTAGAGACAGAAGAGTTGTTAATGTTGTTAACAGGTATATTAAAGTCACCTAATATGATGGATGGGATGTTAGATGAAAGAAAGTAAGGAAGCCAGGCAGCAAAGTTGTCCAGAAATTGTGCAGTTGGTCCTGGTGGTCGATATATAACAGCAATGCAGAGTGAAACAGGAGAAAAGAGCCTAATGCAGTGAGCCTCAAATGAGGAGAATGATAGAGAGGGAACAGGTGGAAGAACTTTAAAAGTACAGCGGGGAGACAGAAGCAAACCTACCCCACCTCCAGGTTTGTTACCAGGTCTGGGAGTATGAGTGAGGTGTAGGCCCCCATAGGACAGGGCAGCAGGTGAGGCAGTGTCAGTAGGAGAAAGCCAGGTTTCAGTAAGTGCGAGTAGGTTAAAGGAATTTGCAATGAAATGGTCGTGTATAGCGGTGAGCTTGTTGCAAACAGATCTGGCATTCCAGAGAGCACATGAAAGATTAACTGGGTTTTTGGGTATAGGAGTAAGTGTTCTATACTGTTTGAATTTGCTCCGGAGAGAAGGAGCTCGTGGCCGTGTTATAACTGGGATGGGGTAAGGGCCAGGGTTTGGGGAAATGTCCCCAGCTGCCAGCAATAGAAAGGAAAGAAAGACTAAGTGAGAGTGGGATTTATAAGTCCTTGGTTTGTATGAAAAAGAGGAGCTTTGTGGAATAGCTAAACAGAGTACTTTATATACTTCATGTGTGGAGAGGGAAGGAGAGGAGAGAAGAGAGGCTGAGATTTGTATAGAAGTGGGATTAGTCGGAGGAGGTAGTGAAAAATGCTTTATGAAGCATGAGAATGAAAGAAGGAGAAATGCAGGATAAAGCATGTTTGGAGTAAGAAGTAACAAACTAGCAGGTACAAAAAAAAAAACTGTTTTCTTCTTCTCCCAGATGGTTCACAGTTGATTGCAGGGGAATCCGGTTCCTTTTGCCTTGTCAATGCCTTGTCCAACTGTCCTGTTTAACTGTCATTTCTGAGCACTTGTGAAATTTAGCACTTAAGAAATGTTAGCACTCGTGCCATGCCCCAGACACGAGTGCCATCCCCAATACTGGGCCTGAATTTATATGTAGCTGATTGGGAAAACCAGAGCCTAATTAATCAATTAATCAATTAAACAGCTAGCAAAGGGCAGAGTTTTACAGACACCAGAACCAGGATTGGGGCTATAAAAATATCTCTTGTTCACGGGGGAGTGGACACAGATGTGCTTGAGATATTATCAAAGAACTTAAGTAGAATAGGCCTGACAGACAAAAGTTATTGGGGTTAACAAATACAAGTAGGGATATAGCAGAATTACCAGAATAAACAGTTGCAGTATATGGATATGGCAGTATGTGGATATAGCAGAATTACCTGTAGGAATGAGAAGAGATAGGAGTTAGTTCCATTGAACTGTCCTGTTTAACTGTCATTTCTGAGCACTTGTGAAATTTAGCACTTAAGAAATGTTAGCACTCGTGCCATGCCCCAGACACGAGTGCCATCCCCAATACTGGGCCTGAATTTATATGTAGCTGATTGGGAAAACCAGAGCCTAATTAATCAATTAATCAATTAAACAGCTAGCAAAGGGCAGAGTTTTACAGACACCAGAACCAGGATTGGGGCTATAAAAATATCTCTTGTTCACGGGGGAGTGGACACAGATGTGCTTGAGATATTATCAAAGAACTTAAGTAGAATAGGCCTGACAGACAAAAGTTATTGGGGTTAACAAATACAAGTAGGGATATAGCAGAATTACCAGAATAAACAGTTGCAGTATATGGATATGGCAGTATGTGGATATAGCAGAATTACCTGTAGGAATGAGAAGAGATAGGAGTTAGTTCCATTGAACTGTCCTGTTTAACTGTCATTTCTGAGCACTTGTGAAATTTAGCACTTAAGAAATGTTAGCACTCGTGCCATGCCCCAGACACGAGTGCCATCCCCAATACTGGGCCTGAATTTATATGTAGCTGATTGGGAAAACCAGAGCCTAATTAATCAATTAATCAATTAAACAGCTAGCAAAGGGCAGAGTTTTACAGACACCAGAACCAGGATTGGGGCTATAAAAATATCTCTTGTTCACGGGGGAGTGGACACAGATGTGCTTGAGATATTATCAAAGAACTTAAGTAGAATAGGCCTGACAGACAAAAGTTATTGGGGTTAACAAATACAAGTAGGGATATAGCAGAATTACCAGAATAAACAGTTGCAGTATATGGATATGGCAGTATGTGGATATAGCAGAATTACCTGTAGGAATGAGAAGAGATAGGAGTTAGTTCCATTGAACTGTCCTGTTTAACTGTCATTTCTGAGCACTTGTGAAATTTAGCACTTAAGAAATGTTAGCACTCGTGCCATGCCCCAGACACGAGTGCCATCCCCAATACTGGGCCTGAATTTATATGTAGCTGATTGGGAAAACCAGAGCCTAATTAATCAATTAATCAATTAAACAGCTAGCAAAGGGCAGAGTTTTACAGACACCAGAACCAGGATTGGGGCTATAAAAATATCTCTTGTTCACGGGGGAGTGGACACAGATGTGCTTGAGATATTATCAAAGAACTTAAGTAGAATAGGCCTGACAGACAAAAGTTATTGGGGTTAACAAATACAAGTAGGGATATAGCAGAATTACCAGAATAAACAGTTGCAGTATATGGATATGGCAGTATGTGGATATAGCAGAATTACCTGTAGGAATGAGAAGAGATAGGAGTTAGTTCCATTGAACTGTCCTGTTTAACTGTCATTTCTGAGCACTTGTGAAATTTAGCACTTAAGAAATGTTAGCACTCGTGCCATGCCCCAGACACGAGTGCCATCCCCAATACTGGGCCTGAATTTATATGTAGCTGATTGGGAAAACCAGAGCCTAATTAATCAATTAATCAATTAAACAGCTAGCAAAGGGCAGAGTTTTACAGACACCAGAACCAGGATTGGGGCTATAAAAATATCTCTTGTTCACGGGGGAGTGGACACAGATGTGCTTGAGATATTATCAAAGAACTTAAGTAGAATAGGCCTGACAGACAAAAGTTATTGGGGTTAACAAATACAAGTAGGGATATAGCAGAATTACCAGAATAAACAGTTGCAGTATATGGATATGGCAGTATGTGGATATAGCAGAATTACCTGTAGGAATGAGAAGAGATAGGAGTTAGTTCCATTGAACTGTCCTGTTTAACTGTCATTTCTGAGCACTTGTGAAATTTAGCACTTAAGAAATGTTAGCACTCGTGCCATGCCCCAGACACGAGTGCCATCCCCAATACTGGGCCTGAATTTATATGTAGCTGATTGGGAAAACCAGAGCCTAATTAATCAATTAATCAATTAAACAGCTAGCAAAGGGCAGAGTTTTACAGACACCAGAACCAGGATTGGGGCTATAAAAATATCTCTTGTTCACGGGGGAGTGGACACAGATGTGCTTGAGATATTATCAAAGAACTTAAGTAGAATAGGCCTGACAGACAAAAGTTATTGGGGTTAACAAATACAAGTAGGGATATAGCAGAATTACCAGAATAAACAGTTGCAGTATATGGATATGGCAGTATGTGGATATAGCAGAATTACCTGTAGGAATGAGAAGAGATAGGAGTTAGTTCCATTGAACTGTCCTGTTTAACTGTCATTTCTGAGCACTTGTGAAATTTAGCACTTAAGAAATGTTAGCACTCGTGCCATGCCCCAGACACGAGTGCCATCCCCAATACTGGGCCTGAATTTATATGTAGCTGATTGGGAAAACCAGAGCCTAATTAATCAATTAATCAATTAAACAGCTAGCAAAGGGCAGAGTTTTACAGACACCAGAACCAGGATTGGGGCTATAAAAATATCTCTTGTTCACGGGGGAGTGGACACAGATGTGCTTGAGATATTATCAAAGAACTTAAGTAGAATAGGCCTGACAGACAAAAGTTATTGGGGTTAACAAATACAAGTAGGGATATAGCAGAATTACCAGAATAAACAGTTGCAGTATATGGATATGGCAGTATGTGGATATAGCAGAATTACCTGTAGGAATGAGAAGAGATAGGAGTTAGTTCCATTGAACTGTCCTGTTTAACTGTCATTTCTGAGCACTTGTGAAATTTAGCACTTAAGAAATGTTAGCACTCGTGCCATGCCCCAGACACGAGTGCCATCCCCAATACTGGGCCTGAATTTATATGTAGCTGATTGGGAAAACCAGAGCCTAATTAATCAATTAATCAATTAAACAGCTAGCAAAGGGCAGAGTTTTACAGACACCAGAACCAGGATTGGGGCTATAAAAATATCTCTTGTTCACGGGGGAGTGGACACAGATGTGCTTGAGATATTATCAAAGAACTTAAGTAGAATAGGCCTGACAGACAAAAGTTATTGGGGTTAACAAATACAAGTAGGGATATAGCAGAATTACCAGAATAAACAGTTGCAGTATATGGATATGGCAGTATGTGGATATAGCAGAATTACCTGTAGGAATGAGAAGAGATAGGAGTTAGTTCCATTGAACTGTCCTGTTTAACTGTCATTTCTGAGCACTTGTGAAATTTAGCACTTAAGAAATGTTAGCACTCGTGCCATGCCCCAGACACGAGTGCCATCCCCAATACTGGGCCTGAATTTATATGTAGCTGATTGGGAAAACCAGAGCCTAATTAATCAATTAATCAATTAAACAGCTAGCAAAGGGCAGAGTTTTACAGACACCAGAACCAGGATTGGGGCTATAAAAATATCTCTTGTTCACGGGGGAGTGGACACAGATGTGCTTGAGATATTATCAAAGAACTTAAGTAGAATAGGCCTGACAGACAAAAGTTATTGGGGTTAACAAATACAAGTAGGGATATAGCAGAATTACCAGAATAAACAGTTGCAGTATATGGATATGGCAGTATGTGGATATAGCAGAATTACCTGTAGGAATGAGAAGAGATAGGAGTTAGTTCCATTGAACTGTCCTGTTTAACTGTCATTTCTGAGCACTTGTGAAATTTAGCACTTAAGAAATGTTAGCACTCGTGCCATGCCCCAGACACGAGTGCCATCCCCAATACTGGGCCTGAATTTATATGTAGCTGATTGGGAAAACCAGAGCCTAATTAATCAATTAATCAATTAAACAGCTAGCAAAGGGCAGAGTTTTACAGACACCAGAACCAGGATTGGGGCTATAAAAATATCTCTTGTTCACGGGGGAGTGGACACAGATGTGCTTGAGATATTATCAAAGAACTTAAGTAGAATAGGCCTGACAGACAAAAGTTATTGGGGTTAACAAATACAAGTAGGGATATAGCAGAATTACCAGAATAAACAGTTGCAGTATATGGATATGGCAGTATGTGGATATAGCAGAATTACCTGTAGGAATGAGAAGAGATAGGAGTTAGTTCCATTGAACTGTCCTGTTTAACTGTCATTTCTGAGCACTTGTGAAATTTAGCACTTAAGAAATGTTAGCACTCGTGCCATGCCCCAGACACGAGTGCCATCCCCAATACTGGGCCTGAATTTATATGTAGCTGATTGGGAAAACCAGAGCCTAATTAATCAATTAATCAATTAAACAGCTAGCAAAGGGCAGAGTTTTACAGACACCAGAACCAGGATTGGGGCTATAAAAATATCTCTTGTTCACGGGGGAGTGGACACAGATGTGCTTGAGATATTATCAAAGAACTTAAGTAGAATAGGCCTGACAGACAAAAGTTATTGGGGTTAACAAATACAAGTAGGGATATAGCAGAATTACCAGAATAAACAGTTGCAGTATATGGATATGGCAGTATGTGGATATAGCAGAATTACCTGTAGGAATGAGAAGAGATAGGAGTTAGTTCCATTGAACTGTCCTGTTTAACTGTCATTTCTGAGCACTTGTGAAATTTAGCACTTAAGAAATGTTAGCACTCGTGCCATGCCCCAGACACGAGTGCCATCCCCAATACTGGGCCTGAATTTATATGTAGCTGATTGGGAAAACCAGAGCCTAATTAATCAATTAATCAATTAAACAGCTAGCAAAGGGCAGAGTTTTACAGACACCAGAACCAGGATTGGGGCTATAAAAATATCTCTTGTTCACGGGGGAGTGGACACAGATGTGCTTGAGATATTATCAAAGAACTTAAGTAGAATAGGCCTGACAGACAAAAGTTATTGGGGTTAACAAATACAAGTAGGGATATAGCAGAATTACCAGAATAAACAGTTGCAGTATATGGATATGGCAGTATGTGGATATAGCAGAATTACCAGAATAAACAGTTGCAGTATATGGATATGGCAGTATGTGGATATAGCAGAATTACCAGAATAAACAGTTGCAGTATATGGATATGGCAGTATGTGGATATAGCAGAATTACCAGAATAAACAGTTGCAGTATATGGATATGGCAGTATGTGGATATAGCAGAATTACCAGAATAAACAGTTGCAGTATATGGATATGGCAGTATGTGGATATAGCAGAATTACCAGAATAAACAGTTGCAGTATATGGATATGGCAGTATGTGGATATAGCAGAATTACCAGAATAAACAGTTGCAGTATATGGATATGGCAGTATGTGGATATAGCAGAATTACCAGAATAAACAGTTGCAGTATATGGATATGGCAGTATGTGGATATAGCAGAATTACCAGAATAAACAGTTGCAGTATATGGATATGGCAGTATGTGGATATAGCAGAATTACCAGAATAAACAGTTGCAGTATATGGATATGGCAGTATGTGGATATAGCAGAATTACCAGAATAAACAGTTGCAGTATATGGATATGGCAGTATGTGGATATAGCAGAATTACCAGAATAAACAGTTGCAGTATATGGATATGGCAGTATGTGGATATAGCAGAATTACCAGAATAAACAGTTGCAGTATATGGATATGGCAGTATGTGGATATAGCAGAATTACCAGAATAAACAGTTGCAGTATATGGATATGGCAGTATGTGGATATAGCAGAATTACCAGAATAAACAGTTGCAGTATATGGATATGGCAGTATGTGGATATAGCAGAATTACCAGAATAAACAGTTGCAGTATATGGATATGGCAGTATGTGGATATAGCAGAATTACCAGAATAAACAGTTGCAGTATATGGATATGGCAGTATGTGGATATAGCAGAATTACCAGAATAAACAGTTGCAGTATATGGATATGGCAGTATGTGGATATAGCAGAATTACCAGAATAAACAGTTGCAGTATATGGATATGGCAGTATGTGGATATAGCAGAATTACCTGTAGGAATGAGAAGAGATAGGAGTTAGTTCCATTGAACTGTCCTGTTTAACTGTCATTTCTGAGCACTTGTGAAATTTAGCACTTAAGAAATGTTAGCACTCGTGCCATGCCCCAGACACGGGAGTTCTCTGTTTGATATGATTGCCACACTTCTCACTTGTTTGCAACCCAATTCTGCTAAAGCTTCAACAAAGCTGATTTTTCCATTCTTTGCCCTGAATGTGAATCAGGGGCTTTTTTAATCTTCTGATTAGATGTGTTAATAGAATCTAAATGTTTAACTTTGGGAGAAAACGAAGCTGGATTTTGCATTCACATGAACACAGAGAAGAATATTAAAATGTTCTATTGTGCAAATGAAAGACGTTACAAAGGTTGATACTGATGAAATTTTTAACATCTTCAATCCTTTTTTTTTTTTTTTAACATGGTATAATTGTAGAATAGACAACCTAATGATAAGGCAATATCTGCTTTAATATAACACATTTTCTTAAACTTGCTAAATTAACATTTATGTTTAATGATAGGTCCAATCTACCAACAGAAATTCTAAGAATTTTTCTGTCCTGTGTAGGATGTCTTCATTTACAAATGCTCTGGATGCATGTGCCAAGGGTGCAAACTCATGCCCCACAGTTCTCAATAAGTAAGCACTTATATCAAGGCCTTGCTTTGCTCAACACCTTTCCCCAGAATAAAAATCCTGTACGAGTTGCAAAGTACAGCACCAGCAGGTGCACGGCAGTCAGGGCCTTACCACCTGTTGTCAGCAAGTGGTAAGAACAAGGGCACCTTAGCACTCTGCTCTCTAACTTGCACATGGTTAGGAGATGGATGAGGGTGTTCCTGCGTGCCCTTCCCAGATTGCCACTCATGAATGAAGTGCTGTATGGGAAATTATACAGTGGTGCAAAATGACTGGTACTTCAAACGATTAGTCTTAGATCTCATTGGGTTCTGTTTTGTAAGGTACAGGTATAGGTTACAGAACATATACCGGTATGGGATCCTATTAACCCTCATCCAGAAAGCTACAAAAACAGAAAAGCCATCTCCAATAGACTTCATTTTATCAAAATAATCAACTTTTTTTTTAAAAATGATTTCCTTTTTCTCTGTAATAATAAAACAGTAGCTTGTACTTTATCCAAACTAAGATTTAATTAATCCGTATTGGAGGCAAAACCAGCCTATTGTGTTTATTTTAATGTTTACTTGAAGATCCAAATTAGGGATTGACACGTTACCTGGAAAACCCCAGGTCGCGAGCATTCTGGATAACAGGTCCCATACCTGTACTTAAATTGTTTGAATTTTGTTAACAGCTAATAAAGGTTTAGGGTGTCATCAAGTATTGTCAGTATTGCTTAGTAGCTGAATCTTTGCTGTCTAACACACCAAGGTGCTGACATACATATGTAAAAGAACAGAAAGAGGCTGACCCATATGATTGCACCACCCCATCCCACGATCCAATAACTTAGTGACTACAAAAATAAAATGCAACTTTTACTAGTTATATATTAAATGAAAATCCAGGTAGAACATTAAAATAAAGGTAGGTCAGGTAGATGGAAGGACCCTAGGTAAAGGATAAAGGTAGGTTGCTATACTCTTAAAAGGGGTCTCAGACCTGCCTAGGTAAGAGGTTAATAATGTACATTGATAATTTAGAGAATGGGTCTCAGACCCGCCTAATGGGTTAACCCCAAAATAGCCTAGGTAAAGGATTGAAGGTAGGTTGCCATCAATGTACATTATTAACCTCTTACCTAGGCAGGTCTGAGACCCCTTTTGAGAATATAGCAACCTACCTTTACCTAGGGTCCTTCCATCTCCATGTTCTACCTTGATTTTCATTTTATATAATTACTAAAAGTTGCATTTTATTTTTGTATCCACTGAGTTATTGGATCGTGGGATGGGGTGGTGCAATCATATGGGTCAGTTCTTTCTGTTCTTTTACCTATGACTTATACATCAGACCCTGCACACCATCCACTGTTTTCTCCATGCGATGTTTGGTGCTCCCTACTCTATTCTACCTTTACATTGCTGACATACATATGTCCTAAATTGCACCAAAGCAACTGTGCAATCGTAAAGTTAGATGCACAGAATTGCTGATATGCAGGTACCGAAAATATGGTATAACACATTTTGCCAAACTAGTCTATCTCATTGCTGACAGCAATATGAAATTAGCAAAACTGCTAATGTTGTCACAGATATTTTTTGCCGTTAGTAGAATAAACTGTATGCAAGAAAAAACATAAATTAGAAGCACATTTCACACTGAAAGCCGACTTGTGGTTAATTTATTAAAATTAAATCATTTTTCATCTAGAGCCATTGTTGTATAAATAGTGGTGAACATGTCAATATGAAGGATATCAGTTTGAAAGTCATTTGGGGTAAAAAAATACAATATGTGTATTTATCTAGTAATATAAGTATTGCTTATAGGTCTGAATACTTGCGCTGTAAATGTAATTGCTTTAATGGTTTGTGATATGAGTTTGGAATGTGGAGGCAGCTTCCTCCATATATGACAATTACATATGTTTTTGTCAACCTGAGCTAATATATATATATATATATATATATATATAAAAAATTTAAATATATATTTTAAATGTGCGTATAACAGAATTGGGGTTTGTGTTCATTTTTAAAATTACTTCTTATACAGATTCTTATGTCTAGGTGACAGGTCCCCTTTAACAGCAATTTCAATGATGAATTTGGAATGTGCTAGTCAGAATGTGTTTTCTTAAGCCAAATACTGATAAAATGTAAAAAGATGTTTATCTAAAGTAAAAGATGAGAAGGTACTACTGGATATGTTACATGTTTCATGACTCCGATGTCTTTACTCAAGAAAGCAAGTCAAGTAGTGATGGTTTTGTAGCAGACATGCAGTGCTCTTCATCTTTAGTTTTCCATTGGGAATAGAACCATCAACCTAAGGGCTTTGAATTCATCTGCTAAGCAAAATGAACCAGGAGCTGAGCTAGCAAGAGCTTGTTTAGCTGTGATGCTTATTTCCCTCCTTTTTATTACTTCACCTATCTTATATATTGCCACCCAAGCATTCTGGATGTTTTATGTTTAGACGAGATGCATGGTAGAAGCACTTGATTCTTTCAGTGTTCTCAGAGCAGATATGCTGTTGTAGTACAATGCTTATTTTATGGAAATCATTTATCCACTCTAGCAATGATATGTTAACCTTGCATCTAGTAAGCACCCATAGCAAATAAGAACATTCTGTCTATATAGAATAAATACACTAGCCACATGACACAAGGAATGTTTTGTTGTTTGTACAAAGTTTGTGCAAATCCATTCTTTTAAATTACAGCAATGGGCAGTGGTTCACCAGGCATATTCACAATTCACACAGAACCACAGTTACAATGCTGCTAACATTGCCAAGTGTGAAGCCAAGTGTGAATTTGTGGTGGTCTTAAGACTTTTATAGTGCAACATTTGGTTAGGACACTTAATCTACTATAATAAGGTTATTCTAGATATAAGAAACCATTGTAAAAATCATCTTGCAATAGACCAGCAGAGTCAGAAATTAATTGGGAACTAAAGTCTAAAATAGAATAATGCTAGAAATGCCGAATTTTGTATAATAAACATAAACTTACTGCACCAAAAGCCTAATAAAACAAATGATTTATGCTTTAAAAGTTGGCCGCAGGGGGTCACCATCTTGTAAATTTGTTAAACCATCTTTGCAAGACCATTCACATGCTCAGTGTGGTCTGGGCTTCTGTTGGGAGGCTTTTATGGATTGTCAAATATTTGGGGTCATACATTTTTAAAACAGCACAAGTAAAATAATATCCATACCCTTTTTATGAAAAACCCGATTATATGCAGTGAAATTCCCCCTTCATTTGCTTGCTCTGACTGCTGCAGATACAAATCTCTACACGGTCACCAACTGCTCTACAGGGAAACAAGCAAAGCTGCATGATTCTGGGAAGTAAGGTGGGGGCTCCCCCCTGACGTTTGAAAGTATTATCGTTTCCCTGCAGAGCAGCTAGAGACTGTCTGAATTTCCTATCCGCAGCAGTCAGAGCAAGTAAAACGAAGGGGCAATTTCACTGCATTTATATTAAAGTATATTGGAGGGTTTTATTATTTTCTTTAAGACTTCACAACAAATCTTACCTAATGGGCCTCTGATGCCCTTATTTGTGCAGTTAGTGAGGCTTTTGAGCTGAAAGTTGGTTTGGATGTTGGAGCCATAGTCTGGCATTGTGCAGGTATGAAAGGTGCCAGAGCTAACAGAGCAAGTCATGCTCTGGCAATGTTCACTCTGTCAAAATATAATAAGCTATTGCAACAGAAACTCACAAATGTATTTTTAGATTTATGTGGAGTTATCTATGCTTTTTGTACCATTGGACACTGTTACTGGTCAACAATAAAATGCAATTGATCTAAACAGGAATTACCCCATCATTCTACCCATGCAGCAACATGGAAAAACCAGAAGCACCAACACTGACCTTGTCAGCACTGTATCAAGGAATCTACATAATCATGGAAACCATCGAGTTAGATAAATGATTTGTCAGTTTATGTATGATTTTGATTGTTGGGGCAGATATTATGCAAGGCTCAGATTATTTGGCACAGCATAGGGTTGCAGCTTGCAGCTGCCAAAACACCATGCATAAAGGGCTCCTAGCGGCAGTGAATTATTTGCTCCTATTGCTGTGTCTGATCCTTTTGATAGTGTGTCTACACTTTTTTTTGTATGATTATACTGGAATTCCGGGGACGTAAAACATAAAAAATGTTGGCTAAATTGCACAAATGCCTTGTATTTTGCCCCTCAGTAGATTAGGACCTATGTGCTTGGAAATTCATGAGGTCATTATTTCTTATAAGTCCACTGCAAAGAAATTTCCTTTTCATAAAAGCACATTATACAGCAATAATGGTCAAGATCTTAAATATAGTGTGTGTATGCTTACTGTATGTATAGCATTTCTTCAAAATAATAATACAGTCATGCAGTTTTGTGTGCCCAGCAAAGATTTAATATCAGGAGGAAAGTACATCTCCAAGGAGAGAGGACTGAGTGGGTAGTTTGATACCAAAAGGCTTCAATAAAGATTTTTTTTTATTCTTTAGAAAAAAAAGCTTGTTACTGTAACCTTCATTTATGATAACTTCTGTTATAGTACATTTTTTAACAGAATTGTATACAGCTTATTATGTGTTTGTAACTGTTGATGTGGCTGCTTAAACTGTTGTTTAGTAAACTCGTTTTCTTTCTGGACGTGTTTTTTTGGACAAAACTTGAAATTTTAGAGGAAAAAATAATTCGAATTTTTTGAGATTTATCATACCCAAGTTTTCGTTCGATTTTGTTTCTCGACCCGACTTTTTCTTTTTCTTGAAATTATGGGAAAAAAGTAGTAATCGCAAGTAACCCCCTAAAAGTTACCTTTAGAATTCCGTGGTAATGCATGGTTGGAAGAAATGTTGTTATAACAGTTTGTGTGTATATCTTGCAACACTTGCATCGAGTTACTACTGTTTATAAAAAGAGCCAATTAACGATTTTCTTTACATACATTTATCTTCGCACCCAGATGATGTCTTGTTATAATCCAAGAGAAAGCTCAGATTTTCTCCTATTAGATGATGATTGATCAAATACAGGAATGTATAGAAAGATGTTATCCAGAATTACTCTGAATTACAGAGAGGCCATCTCCTATAGAGTCCATTTTAACTAAATAATTTAAATTTTTGAAAATGATTTCCATTTTCTCTGTAATAATAAAATAGAGCCCAACTAAAGAAATAATTAATCGTCATTGGAGGCAAAACAATCCTATTGGGTTTGATTAATGTTTAAATGATTTTTTTTTAGCAGACAACTAAAGAAGTAGCTATAAATGTTGTACACTATGTTTTGTGCTTCTGTACCAGCTCAAGGCAACCACAGCCCTTTAGCAGTAAAGATCTGTGTCTCTAAAGATGACCCAGTAACTCCCCATCTTCTTTTCTGCTGATTCACTGCACATGCTCTGTTCTACTTTCACTTGAGTTTAGGGATCGATGCACAATATACTGAATATATATAATATAAAAGTCACAATATAAGGCTGATTAGTAATTAATAGAGATAATTGCTACATGGCAGCATATAAATCTGTGTGACTAGCATCAGAATTTAATAAGCCCTGTAGCATCAGCTTATATTACAGGCCAACCTCATTTTCTGCTTGATAATTTGCGACAACCCCTAAGCTTAGCTTCTCAACAGCTGCTCAGAGCCCACTGATCATGTGAGTGTCACAGACATTTTCTAAGATGGTGACCCCCTGTGACAAGTTTGAAGTCCTGGATCATTGCTGCTATTGACAAGCTCAAACTTTAGGCTGGTGCAAAAAGTTTAGTATATCAAATATGGCAGTTTCAGCCATATTCATTTTTAAGGTTAAGTTCTCCTTTAAGGTATGGAGCATTATGCATAACAGGTTCCATACCTGTATTGGAATATTGTGTAGTTTTGGCCTCACTGAGCATGAGGCCAAAGCTAAAGATCCATAAAAACTCATTTGCGTTTGGGGTTTTTTTGGGTTGTCAATAGATGAAAAATAACTAGAATGTTATTCTAGAACCCTTTGTAATTACACTGTTCTTTGTTGGCCCCTTTTGTAAGTAGACATTTGCAAACGCTTGCAGTGAGGTGTATCTTCTGCTTTTCCTGCATTAGCGTGCTCCCTCCTGTGTGGCTTTGTATTGATCTCTTCTGAAGGGCACTGAAGGGGTTATTGAAAAGAGAGCGGAGAACAAAAGGCCACTTTTGAAAAACACCATGCAATCGTATTTATTAGCTTTTTAACCCCGGAGATGGCCAAAAGGGCCTGTGTAGCAATCTGGTTGTTTGAATGTTCAGGCACCAAATTGGTTAATTGTATATTGATCTTCTCTGGTTTCATGTGCACTAAATTACTTATGTTGTCAGTGCTATAGATGAGCTATTTTAAAAGCACCGTTAATCCTTTTTCTCACAGCTAAATTGTCTCTGGACAAAGCAATCACAGATTTTCACTGATCTTTGTTGAGTGTATATTTACATTTTATAACTCCGTGCAAAAGGAAGCATCATGCGATGTACTGCGAGATAGAAAAACCCTTAAAAAATAGCAGCCATCGCTTCCCTGTCACTGTTTTCATGGCTCAGAAAGTCTTCAAAAGTGACGCTGCGCCTTTGAAATCTGCCCGTGTTTTAAAATAATGTCTCTGCCTTGAATCTCTTCCTTAGAATGCGTGGCGCTTGCCCTAAAGCATGGCTGTGGGCAGAGTATTTGATCAGTTTATTGTGTGTCTTTCTCCTCTCTAGACCTCCAGAGCCAGAGTCACATATCCCAGCCATTGCTGAATAGTTATATATAGATATAGATATATAATTTAGTTTTAAAGTATATTATAAAACATGTAATAACATTCACAAAGAGAACAAATTCTGTAATAAAAATTTGCATGTTGCAAAGTAATATTCTTCATTAGACTTAATTGCACATTGCGAACCTTTAACACCTGCTTGAAGGTGGCGTAAACTTTTTAGCTAAGAAGTTATATTACATACACTGCACACTATCGCAAATTATAAAATTCTCAATCTCTATCCTACTGTCGCTTGAGGGGCAAAGTGTTCGCTAAGGCACTTTGTGAACATTTATTCGCATTGCAAACAATTTTTGCGCGAGCGACCAATATTGCACTCCCCAGTTCTCTTAAAACTGCTATGATGATATAGACGGTTCTATTAAAGCCCTGTTGAAAAGCCTGTAATAACATTATAGGGGTTATTTATCAAAGGTGGAATGTTAGTTTTATATACCTCGAATGAACTCACAACCTGAACTGCATCTTATTTAAGAAAAAAAACTCGAATGGTAAAAAACAGAGTCTGCGAGTTTGAGTTGCAAAATTAATCAAGTTTTCAGCGGAGAAAAAAACTCAAATTGTTCGAGTTTTCGGGCAAAACCCTCCAAAAAA
The DNA here is from genome assembly GCA_038501925.1 of Xenopus petersii. NCBI lineage: Eukaryota > Metazoa > Chordata > Amphibia > Anura > Pipidae > Xenopus > Xenopus petersii. Next base: position 34,787,005 of record CM076684.1, on the reverse strand, counting down.
ACTTGAACATCTTGAAAGCTACAAACATCTTCAAATGGTTCAAGGGACCTCTGCCATTGACTCCTACATGACTTGGACAGGTTTTAGATGGTGTATTTTCGGATTCGAGCAATTTCCAGGGGCAGGGTATAATAAACCTAGAGAAATTAACTTGAAAACTTTCAAAAATGTGAATTTTGACCAAAAAAATCTTGAAACCTTAATAAACCTGACCATATATTATGTATTTAGAGTGGTAGCCATGTATAAACATTTAGATTATTAAAAAAAATATATAATTTCAGGTCTCATAAGTCATTTGCTTAAGCCTTGTGTTTAAACCTAACCTGCCGTGTTACTATCATGTAAAGGGGGGGGTGATGAATTTAAAAACATGGAATTAGCTTTACAATAGCAGAATATCAGAATATGCTTCAGAGCCCAGAAAGTAAACCAGATCTTGTGCCAGACAGGCGCATTATGTAATTAAGTAATCAGCATTTCTAATATTAAAGTCATCCAGCAAAGGGGATACGTTCTCCTTTTAATTCTGCTATATTTATACCCCTGCATAAATGACTTGACAAGTGTTTTCCCAGTGACTGGGAAGAGTCACGCTTCCTTGTACGGAAAAGGCAGTTTCAAACAAGTGGAAAACCAATAAAAATGATTTCATTATATCATAGTAATATAGTTTGTTCATTCGCCTATCTACCCCTAAAGCACAGACCTGTTTTTTTTTTTTTTTTTACAGGAAAGCTTTATATCTGTGCCAAGCATTCTAGATTTAATTTATTGAATTTGCCTCTCCTGAATATCCTGGGAGACTTCTTCGAGTATTCTCTACCCGGTAGCGTTTCCGAACAGTCCCTTTGAGTCTCGCACTCTCTAATTCATGTTGCATTCTCTTATTGTAACATTTCTGTTTCTGGAAAAACTACTACCTTTCTGAACACTGATAAAAGTTTTAAGGTTTCTATTATACCTCATCCTCCAAGTTTTCATATATTTAGCACTTGCTAGCTTTGGTAGCCCTGCTTAAAACGTGGTCTGAGACCTGTACTGTAACTATAGTGGGAACGTGGCTTCCTATTCACACATAACAAGGTTTTCTTTTTCCTTTGTGTCCCAGATGCAGTTTGCCTTTGGCCCACCTAATTATTCAAATACCCTTGAGAGCTGCTGTGTATTTGTAAGAATATTATACATCTTTCTTTTTGATGCCCAAAAAGCTAGGTCACAAAAAGTGCATTTTCTGCCTTGGGGTTGTCGATAACAGTACCTTTATTGTTAGAATATGCACAGTATAAGATTGATAGACATAAGGGTAGATTAAGGGTCGAGATGTTTTATCAACAAAAAAAATTAGATGTTATTTTTGAGCCAAAAAACAATTTTTCAGTTTAAAAAACAAACTGCAATTTTTTGTTTTTTAATTTTTTTTCTTGCAGATTTATTATACCCCGACCCTGGAAATAGCTTGCACATAGAAGTCAATGGCAGAGGTCCCTCGAACCATAAAATGCCATATTTTATATAATGAACTTATTGCAGCAGCCTAAAATTTCAGCTTCTCAATAGCAACAATGATCCAGGACTTCAAACTTGTCACAGGGGGTCAGCATCTTGGAAAGTGTCTGTGACACATGCTCAGTGGGCTCTGAGCAGCTATTGAGAAGCTAAGCTTAGGGGTCATCGCAAATTACTGAGGTTGGCCTGTAATATAAGCTGATGTAATTGATGATGTAATGTAGTAATTATCTGTATTAATTACTAATCAACCTTATATTGTGACATTTCTATTCTATGTGTACTGTATAGCGATGGGCGGATTTATTCGCCAGGCGCGAATTCGCTGCAAATTTGTGCGATTCACCGCCGGCTAATAAATTTGCGAAACGGCTGCGAAAATTCGATGGCGTCAAAAAAACGGAGGTCGGCGTCAAAAAACGGACGCCGGCATCAAAATCGAGACACCAACGCCGTTTCGCTAGTACTGTATATTGTGAATGGGTCCCTAAGCTTGACAGCAGCACAGAATATATGCAGAGAATCAGTGAATTGAAGACACATGTAGCAAAGGCGTTACATGACCATATAAAGGAACAAGGCTGCAGATTGTATGCAAGTACAGGTATGGGACTCAAATGGAAATCCATTATCCAGAAAGCTCAGAATTACGTGACGGCCATCCCTCTATAGACTCCATTTTAATCAAATTATTAAATTGTTTTTTTAATGAATTCCTTTTTCTCTGTAATGAGAAAACAGTACCTTGTACTGGATCCCAACTAGGATATAATTAATCCGTATTGGAGACAAAACAATCCTATTGGGTTTAATATTTAAGTAATTTTTAAGTAGACTTGGGTATGGAGATCCACATTCCAAAAGATCCCTTATGCCGAAAACCCATATCTTGGCAAGTTAAAATACTTAGTGGAAAAGTCTGCATAAGGGAACTAAAGAACCATGCCTTTTTATTATCCTTTATTTATATATAGCGCTGACATATTACACAGCGCTTTTCAGAGAATGTTCCGTTCGGAACATGAATTCCATTCCACAGATGCTTCTGTTTTGAAGATCACCTAAAAGTATTTTAAGAATTTTAATGCTTAAAGTCAATGCAGTCAAAGGTTCGTTCTCAGTTCAGATCTGACCAAGATCACTGCATGTGATTTTGTGCAATGTACCTTAGAAAGAAATATAATGGTTCTTAAGGGGATAAAAGAACAAGCAAATTATACTAGTCTGCAAAAAAAAAAAACGTAAAAGATGAACCGATCTTTCAAAATGGTCTAATTTACATTGAGGAGGAGGAGGACACGGTGCAGTGACCTAATCAAAGATAGTTATTTTATAAAGAAGATTGATATTAGTTGAACCAGGTCATTTAAAAAGACGGTATAAAGGGGAAATGAACTGTGTCTTTATATAAGCTTCCTGAAAAGAAAATAGTTGTGCAATCTCTGACTCCAGTTCTATTAAGGGCAGAGACACACGGTCAGATTCGGGGAGATTAGTCGCCCGGTGGCAAATCCTATTCTTCGGGGCGACTAATCTCTCCGAACTGCCTTCCCACCAACTAGAATGAAAATCGCCGGTGGGATGCCAATCGGAGCGCAAAGCTTCCTAGAATCTGACCGTGTCTCTGCCCTTAGAGGAATGAGAGTTGTTTCATTAGTCTGATTTACAGTAATAATACTGTACTTTACCAATTAGAAAATTAATTCATTTGCTGAGATTTGGGGTATTATACCAAGATACAGCCTTTGCTATGATTATGCACGTGGAGATGACATGGGTGTTTCATAATACACAGATGCTGCAGCCAAGTTTTAATTTTTTTGTTTTACATACTCCAAAAGGAGACTGCAAGGCTGTCCTTTATACATTGGGAACTTCTGGATAGCAGCTTCATTATTTAGACTGGTCTGTGGATTACCATTTTGCTTTCTTCTCCCCAAGGGACGCCTTATATGTCATGGTGGCCATTCTTATATATTGTATTTTTAATTATTTATGTGTGATGGAGTGGAGCGCTCTGCCAGCATTATAAATGAGTACAAATAAAGGAATTATACCTTTTTATCAAATGAAATTAGAGTCCCTGTGCAATCCCTTGTTTGTTTTTAAGAAAGTCAACTCTACCATTGAGTTTTAATGAGATAAATGTTTTAATGATGATTTAAAAATAGGATGTTAAATGTTAATTACATGATAGTATACACCTTGTTCAATGAATGGGGCTTGTGCTAAACTTCTTTCCTTATGTTTTAATTAAGAATATTTTTAGTATTTTTTATTTCCTGAGCTAAACTGGGAAAAAAGAGAAACTGAAGCTTCTCCAACACCCGGATTTTGGGCAAGGTAGCTAATTAAATTACAAGAGTAGAGATAAACCCCTTTCAAAATGTACTTATATTGACTCAGAAGGCATTCGGAGTGCTGCAGATGCCTTTGCCAACAATGAGAGACTCTACAAGTAGCTCTGAACCTGCCATAATCCCTCCAAAATGCACAGTTAACAAGAATCCTGTGTCTGGGCTAACTCACATTATGTCCCATTGCTCAATTTCTGAGTAGTGTTGAATGCCCGACATGGATTTCTTAACTACATTAGCTCTGTGGGCAATTAGCTGTGCTGAGCAAAACCCTATTTTAAAGGGCTATGCTTAAGAAAATGAAATCCTTATGAGGCATTTTTGCCTTCACCCATGTTGGGCTCACATGTATCTAATGGAAGTCTGCACATGCTGTTAGCAGATCCTGACACAGCACAGGTCAAATGTAAGTGTTTACTATGATAAATATGCCTTTCTTATAGCTAAAGTGGTATTGGTAGTATGTCAAAAGTATTTTAAAAAGATGGACCATTTGATCTCTAGTGATTAACTTGAGCTACTTAATAAGAGTTCATCAGTTTTGATGGTAACATTTCTAAAAGAACTTAACAAAAATAACTGAATAATTAGTGGTCATGTACGTAATTGGCTTTTCCTTCATGTTCTACAGCACTACCCAAACTGTGGCATTGACCCCTCAGGGGACCAAGAAGGTAACAAAAAACATATATTTTTCATGATTAAAATAAAAATATGTTCAGTGCAAACCCTATGCATTGCACTCATGTTCCCAAGGGGGTTATACTGCCCCTTTACTACAGGATACAAATAATGTGGACCTGGCGAACCCCACCACTGTGTGATTGAGCGACTAACTTTATTACACAAAGGGGATATCCAATTTATGTTTGATTCCTGCCCCTTTACTACTTCTGACAGTGTTATTCCCATTCTTTCCCAGGACTATTCTTCCCCTATGTTGTACTAGAATTCCACCCACATAAGTAAGTCTGTACCGAGAAGCAGAGGATCAGTGATTTGTACAATGTTTGCAGGTCCCCTTTTAAAAGATACTTCCTAAGCTTCCATATTGTTCCATTTGCAGCTTGCATTTCTTAGTGAGTTAAAACACATACAAATATACAATTACTATGGCAGGACACGGGCTTAAATAAATGATAACAAAGCTATTTCTTCTTTGATTTATTGTTTTCAGGAATAAACTGTTCTAGGAGAAACCTGTTAGTCAATGGGCCAAGCAGTTACAGAACCTGCAGCATGTTCTCAGTCAGATAAATGTTTGTGCATCCTGTATCTTTGTATTGCTTTTTTAAATCACTTTTTTTTAAAAATTCATTTAAAAAGATTTTTTTTTCTTCTCCTCAACAAATATGCTTGGATTGCTTTTGGCATGTTCTTTATATTGTCACTGTTGAGTTGGAGACTTTCATTGTTCATCTGCTGTATAGTAAGTGGCAAAATTAAATTTTAAAAAATAGAATTATAGCAAACACATTTAATTGTCTATATAATGTCCTTATGAGTGCATGCTTGTATTTGTATTTAAAGGAGAAGGAAAGTCATCCTGCACTTGGGGTGCCAAATATAAGGCACCCCCAAGTGATTGTATTGACTTACATAAAACCCCGGCCGGTGCTCCTATCAGCAGAAAACTGCACCAGCCGGGGGGTTATACCAGTGAGCACCACAGAATGATTCTCTTGCTTCTTCCTCCTCGTGGCTGTGCATGCTCAGTAGAACGAAAGGCCGAACTTTAACAAAAAAGTTGGTTATTTCGTTCTACTGCGCATGCGTTTGAAGAAAGCAGAAGCCAGAAGAAGATCGATTTGTGGTGCTCACTGGTATAACCCTGGGCTGGTGCAGTTTTCTGCTGATAGGAGCACCGGCCCGGGGTTTCAGGTAAGTCAATACATTATCACTTGGGGGTGCCTAACATTTGGCACCCCCAAGTGCAGGATGACTTTCCTTTAATATTATAGGAACAGTTTTGCACACTCTTCAATCACTTTTGAACAAACATTTCCCTAGAACTACAGATCATAATTGCATTTCTACTGACTGCACGTGTGCATACTTTTATTTAGTAAGGGACTGAAAGGTGCACATAATAGGCTAAGCCCTCATAATGAAGGGGTTATTTATTAATATCTGAATTTATCACATAATGTTGATAAACTTGAGCGAAAACCCGAATTGTTTAGATTTTGTCTTTTTCCCCCGAATCGCTCAGTTTTTGCCCCAAAACCCCGGAAAGGTCAGATGGGGTTACACCCAGAGCAGACTGCGATATTTTTAAATTGGCATAGGTGCCTCTCCCATTGACTTATACATGGCCTCAACTTGTCTGAGATGGCGGATTTTCAGGCTTCGGGGTATAGTAAAAAAAATGTTGCACCAAAAAATCTGACCAGATAAATTCAAGGTTTAGTAAATAATAGTGTGATGACGCAGGGGGATGACTCTGGGCAAGTCAGATATGGGGCTCACTGTTTTTTTTTTCCTATTTTCATTTGTCCCTTAGCCTTTTCATATTCAAATAATATGTATTGTGCAATTGAATATGAAATTTGTGGTACTTTATGTTTCTTCTAGAGCTTTCACAATGGAATACTGTTTTCTATATGGTGTAAAAGGCTCATCAACTTTGGCAGTACAAACATGTCTCCATCCACTAGCGCTTCAAGTCTGTTGAGCAAAATCTGTCCAAATTTTAGCATCCTGAGCTCTTGCGGAAATTAACAGAAGAAACCCATTTGTATTCTGAGATAATGACTATTTCTATACATGGAGAAGTGGTTTGCAGTAATATTGGTTTTAGTAGGCCACATATGAGTTATTGTAATAAGAATTTGTGTTCTTTGAATCAATGTAGGTTTGTTAAGTAACTTGTCAATCTTTTGCAAATATAAGCCCATCATTGTGTAATCAGTGTACCTTTGATGAGGGTTCGTGGGCTAATGAACTGCCGTTTTTGTTTTAATTGGGTGATTTTCGGTATTCAAGCTGCTGTTATATAATGAAGAGATTAAGGGAATTCCCTCACTCTACTCATCTTTCCTCTGAAAATATCAGGAAAAAAAAATAGTTTTGATCAGCTGGAGGACAAACTGAAATAATTGCTATCATCGGCATAACACGTTGTAGATTTTCAAGAGACGCTGTGATTGCTGAAATTACTTTAGCATGCCATATTTTTATTCACCCTTATGCTTTACAAGAATCACTTTTCCCGAAACCAGAAAAGACTATAAAGGGATGCCTTAGCTGAGATTGTTTGCAAGGCATAAAAGTATAAATATTTAAACAATATTGATTGTAATGTAAAAGGAGATGACTGCCCTAAGTCTATAGTGTGTATGATCCTTGTTCTTTTATATTGGTATGAAAATTAAAATCATGCTTAGCAACCGAGGAAGTGCATTAAGTGCAAAGTGAGCAAGCTTAACCTACATGTGATACTGTGTCTCATTTGAGTGCTGAATCATTGACACTATAAGAAGGTCTTGAACCTTCAATTGGATCTTTATATCTGTGTGGGAATTGTGCCCATGTTCTCTGAAAAGGCTTCGTTTTGGCCTATCCTGTTGTTTTGATTACTAAGAGTTAAAAAGATAAATATGTTGCCCCAGATCTAGTAATGTGTATCAGCCAATAGACAGGTCATACATATTGGCCCCTTTTTAAAAGCAAAAATCCGATTTCTTAGCCATTACTAAGCCTTTTTCATGGGTTGTGTCTTGTTTATTACACTACCCCTTGTGGTTCTTTGGAATATAATATATTTTTTGCAACAAACGTGGTTAGGAAGAGGATCTATTATTTATTAGAAATAATTAATATCAATAGAAAAAAACAGGTGCATTGAAAACATTACATAGGCTCCTGGGTCAGAAGGGCCCACTGGGATACCTGATCCTGTGAACCCCCGCCCAAGTAGTCCCGCTGCACACAGGCTACTGACGGCAACAGGGTTATAGCCACAAGCAGCATCAGCAGAGAGGTGCATGAGGTATTGGGATATGGGGAGGGCTGTGGGCCCAGGGACACCAAGACATTCACTTTCCAGGGTGCCAGATGACTTTTAATCTCACAGCCTCCAAAAGGTAAATTAGAAATGGAGCCACTGTAGACCTACACATCTATTGTAAACATTTCTATAATAAAGAAACTACAGAGCAATACAGTAAGTCAATAGAAACATAATGTAATTATATCTATTTTAAATTATAAAAAAATGAATGAAAAATGAATCTAAGCTGAGGGTTGCACTCTACTAATGTCAAATGGCCTTTTTTTAAATTAAACTCAGCTTGAATGTTTTTGGAATTTTCTATTCATGGTGATTATCTTTGATCTTTGTGAAGTAGCTAGCCAACATAATCACATTTCTGTTAACAACCTTGCTATACCTGAGAAAAGCCACTCACCCTATACATCTTGCTTCTCTAACCTGCAGAATAATGCTTGATCAAACAAACATGGTTATAACTTTAAACCTCAGTGACCCAGATCTGGTACCGATTCCGTTCAGACTGGAATTTGCAGCATTAAGGCAATTTTTATAACTGTACATGCCCATATATAATGTGTTGGTTTTTCTAGCTGGTTGTGATTGGCCAAGGGGTGTTAGCTATTTTTGTAAACTCCATATTAATGCAAGAATAACTTGTCACTCATAAGGGTGGACATGATGACACTGGTGTGGCCGGAAATTACAAACTGGCTTGAAAAAATTTGGCTATAGTAAAATATTTGCATGTAAATATATTAAGGACATACATACATAAAGGATAGCTTTCAGGCACATTTTCTATTACATAGGTATACATAATTATTATCTTTTTATACATTTAAATCTGAAGTAATGCAGATTAATTCCGATCTTGAATTTTGTTTCTGTAGTGTCCTAATGGAGCTGACAGTTTTAAATCCCATGCTTGGATTAGACAAGCTACTTGTATATAGGTGCAATTTACTGATATATGGCCAATTCACTGCCAATAAAAGTGTACTGTTCATTAGCAGTTTTAATTGTTGGATAACACTGATCCACCACTATATATTTCACTAGAATGATAACAGTTTTGTCCTTCATTTAGCTCTTTCCAAGGGTAAAAAAGAAAATAAAAAAAAAAGTTATGTCTAATTATAATGCATATTTTTTTTCTACATTAATTTGATGGTAGCATTTCCCTTGTTCCCCCCCCCCCCCCAGAAATGAACAGTTTTTTTTATATGTACTACTAGAGATTAATAGGCTTAACTTCCATGGTTGTAAAGACTTTTCTTGTTTTTTCGTTTACATTGTCACACAGTTTGTAAGGAATGGAAGATACAAGCCTAAACTTTTTGACAATGGTTTTTGATATAGGAAACTTTCCTGCGGTAGTTTCTTGACAGGGAAATATCACGTAAACTGTGAGCTGTGGGGAGCTGGAGTCAAAAGTCAAAGGGAACAATGGTCAGTCTGCTGAAATACCTACTGATTTGTTCTTTTGTTCTAGGAGATGGTCCCATTCTCAAGCAGCCAGTCATGTAGGGATGTTAGCTGTAATGCTTGCACTGCTCCCTCCAGCATCATTGAACATTTTAGTTGTATTTTGTTTTTCTATAGATGAAGCTGTAGATGATAGCTTTTAAGGGGATGTAAAGGCAAAAATAATCCCATTTTTACTTTCTTTAATGAAAAATAAATCTATCTCCAATATCCTTTAATTAAAAAATGTCTACCGTTTTTATAAGAAACCTGACTGTATGCAGTTTTACTTGCTCTGATTGATGCATATAGGAAACTTCAGACGGTCCCTAACTGCTCTGCAGGGAAACAATCATACTTTCAAACAGCAGGGGGGAACCCCTCACCTTACTTCCCTGACCTTGAGCAGCTTTGTTTGTTTCCCTGTAGAGCAGCCGGCGACCATGTAGAGATTTATATCCACAGACCCAGTGCAGTCTGCAAATTTTTATTGTATCAACTTCTTTGGCAGATATTATTTGACTTGTGCTGTTTTGATAATTTATGATGATCCCTAAGCATAACCTCCCAACTGAAGCCCAGAACACACTGAGCATGTGCAAGGTCTTGGTCTCGCAAAGATGTTTAACAAAGTTGCAAGATAACAGCCCCTGTCACCAACTTTGAAAGCATAAATCATTTGTTTGATTAGGCCTGTGGTGCAGTAAGTTCAAGTTTATATTATATATACAAAATACAGCATTTTTAGCATTATTCTATTTTAGACTTTAGTTCCCCTTTAAGTTATATGATTATAACCTTAAGGCAAAACAATGTCACTTACTTAGTAGATTATTGCTTTGAAAAACAAGAAATCTGATCAACAATATTACAGTAAATATCCATAGACATAAGCTGATCTTTTGGCTTAAAAGTATTGTCAACCAGGAATGAATGGAGAAAACTATATGATGTAAGTGACTTGGAGTCTGAAGCTTTTGTGATGATCAGTGCAATATCATTCTTTGGAACTGAATGTTCTAAATGGAATGGTAGCTGGCTCAGGATAAAAATCCTAATCCTTAAGTGTAAAACAGAAACGAACGCTTACCAAATATTTACATATGCTTGGTAAAGGAAAAGCAAAGTAACATGTATACATATTTTAAATAATACAAAGGTATGTGTGGCTGTACTAAATGCTATATTAATAAGGCCTGCAATAACCTTTGGAATAGCAGAGTCATAGAGATCTGTATGCCGCATTTAGACCAAGGTTAGGAAGCCTTTGATACTATAGGAGCAGGATGCAAAAAACAGCTTTTTTTCATCCTTTTTTTCATCCTTTGAACCACATGTGCCCGCAGATGCACAAGGACCTGTGCTTTCCCATTGAATACAGTACTGTCTGTTTGGTGGGGGGGCTGGATGGGGGGTATGCAGGTGTACCCCATCCAGCCGCCCCCTAACTTGGACATCATTCAGCCAGCACGCACATGGTGTTAGGAAGGCTTGCCCTATCTGCTTGATCTAAGGCAGGCAGTAAGTAAAAGGGTTCCTTTCACCCACCAGTGCTACGCTCTGCACCTTAACTTATTAACTTATTAATAGTCTACAAGGGTGCAGAGCTCAGCAATGCTGCAAACGCAAGAGGAACCTTTATATCTCCTGAGAAACTAGACCAGAATTCCCCACCAGCTTTCCAGTAGGATTGAAGCAAAGTGATTTAGTAGTGGTACTTACCAACGTCAATCTATTTAAAGTACAGGTATAGGACCTGTTATACAGAATGCTCAGTACCTGAGGTTTTCCAGATGACTGATCTTTCGGCAATTTTGATCTTCATACTTTGTCTACTTAAAATTAATTTAGACATGAAATGAACCCAATAAGCTGGTTTTGCTTCCAATAAGGATTCATTATATCTTAGTTTGGATCAAGAAGAATTTACTGTTTTATTATCACAGAGAAAAAGGAAATACGTTTTTAAAATTCAGATAATTTGGATAAAATGGAGCCTATCAAAGACGGCCTTTCAGTAATTCAGAGCTTTCTGGATAACGGGTTTCTGAATAGCAGATCCCATACCTGTACTATAGATACCCAAGTTAGAAGTAGGAATAGGTTTTCCTTATTTTAAAACAAATGTTCTGTAATAGTGGCTTAAGTTATTCTGCAAATTTAATCGACATATTTTGGTTTACATGTGCATGTACGCACACATTAAGTAAGCATAACGTTTCTTGAAACAGCATACTCTAGTGGAAATATTTATGAAATATGTAGATATTTACTGAGCAATAACTCTTGAACTAAACATCTCTGTGACATGTGAATACTTTCAAAACCCATATCCTGTATAATATCCATTTAATAGTACTTTTCTCTAAAGTAGCTGTTTTTCTATCCTATCCTAAAGATAAACAGTAATCGCTTGTTATGTATACAGGATAATAACATGTGAGTTATAGTAGTTGCCATTACAAGAAATCATATTTTTCTTTCTATAATGTAGCCATTTGGTTAAACAAATGTGAAAGACAAGAATTAGTGTGAAATGCAAGTTATTTTATGGTTTCTATTTTTCACTTATAATGGAAACTGTCGATAAGTAATGTTTTTTTTTATTTTTTGGTTTAAGTTTGGCACTCTGAGTTTTATCGGGTCTTGAGTCGCCGCTGCGTTCAGTAGAAAACAGACAAAATAATTCCTAAATCTCACCCCATGCAGCACAAATGGATTCTGACAATAAGTGTTTCCTCCTGTCTCTGTTGATGGACAGGACCATTTGCTTCCTGTCCCCCGAGTTTTACTGGCACTGTAATTAAACAGGCCACCAAGCCTAGGATTTATTGGACTGCACTTTAAGCCAGTTAAGTGGTCTGATACATAAATATTTATTTATATCTAGATGTGACAGCCAGTGATTCTAGATTATTTTCTTGGTATGCTGGTATGCTGATGTGTAGTACTTTTTAAGGGCATTTTACAGGCAGCTGAATTGTATTGTCTCAGAATGCAAGTGCAGGAAGGAAATGGTGGGGCCGTTGCCTAGGATGTACAGAAAAACAAAGCATTTATTGCATTTTATTGTTGCTTCCCATGGCAGTGTTAGAATTAAAGATAATTCTGATATAATTCACAAATAATATATGTAGCTAAACCTGAATAATAGTGTATATAGTATATTTTTCTTCTTCTCCATAGGAAGCAGTTTTAACATAGTCCATGGTGATTGCTCTGTCCATATAGAAATTCTGGTCTGCTTATGCCTTTCACTGGTCCTTGGGTGATCAGTCATCAAACCATGGACGTGACACAGACTAGAGTAGCTCTCTATTCTGCTCATTTGGTTCATGTGGCTAGTCAAATAAGACCATACCAGACAGTTGTCCTGTTGCTCCAATACAGAAAAGCTTTGTTCAAGTCCTGTTTGCAACTTGTCATGAATATTAAGAATGTGTGCTGAGCTCTAGCATGCCATAGAACAAAATGGCATGGGAACATATTATCCAGAAAGCCTAGAAATAAAACAGTGCTATTTTCCCATATTGTCCAGTTTAATCAAACAGTAATTAAGATTGATTTATTTTTTGTTTGTGAAGATAAGAGATAACCTTGCACTTGATAATAACTAAACTAGCATGAAATCTGAGGACTAGAACAAAAACCCTATTGAGGTTTATGCTTAAATGATTTTAGTAGGCATGATGTTCCATGTTACAGAATTCTTTTCTGGAAAACCACAGGTCTCAGATTCCATACCTGTATATACCTACCCGCCTATACAATGACATTATGTCCCAGACAATAGATCCTGTACCTGTATATACAGTCATATGAAAAAGTTTGAAAACCACTCTTAATTCTTTGGAGTTTTGTTTATCATTGGCTGAGCTTTCAAAGTAGCAACTTCCTTTTAATATATAACATGCCTTATGGAAACAGTAGTATTTCAGCAGTGACATGAAGTTTATTGGATTAACAGAAAATATGTAATATGTATCATAACAAAATTAGACAGGTGCATAAATGTGGGCACCCCAACAGAGATATTTCATCAATAATTAGTTGAGCCTCCTTTTGCAAATGTAACAGACGCCTGTGATGAGTGTCTGGATTTTGGATGGTGATATTTTTGACCATTCGTCCATACAAAATCTCTCCAGTTCAGTTAAATTTGATGGCTGTCGAGCATGGACAGTCTGCTTCAAATCATCCCATAGATTTTCATGATATTCAAGTCGGGGGACATTCCAGAATATTTTATTTCTCCCTCTGCATTAATGCCTTTGTAGAAGTGTGTGGTCATTGTCTTGTTGGAATATCCTGCATAATCTAAACTTTGTGTTTGAACATTATTCTGAAAAATTTGTTGATATTGGGTTGAATTCATCCGACCTTCAACATTAACAAGGGCCCCAGTCCCTGAACTAGCCACACAGCCCCACAACATGATGGAACCTCCGCTAAATTTGACAATAGGTAGCAGGTGTTTTTCTTGGCAGTGTTCTTATTGTGCCATGCAAAGCTCTTTTTGACCAAATTACAAATTTTTTTGTCTCCAAAATGACTTTGGCTTGTCTAAATGAGCTTTTGCATACAACAAGAGACTCTGTTTGTGGCGTGAGTGCAGAAAAGGCTTCTTTCTCATCACACTGTCATACAGATGTTCTTTGTGCAAATTGTGCTGAATTGTAGAAAGATGCACAGATACAACATGTGCAGCAAGATGTTCTTGTAGGTCTTTGGAGGTGATCTTTAGATTGTCTGTAACATTTCTCACAATCCTCCACTCCTGTATTTTTCTTGGCTTGCCAGACCTGGGGTTTACAGCAACTGTGCCCGTGGCCTTCCATTTCCTGATTACATTCCTTACAGTTGAAACTGACAGTTTAAACCAAAGAGATAGCTTTTTGTAGCCTTTACCGAAACTATTATACTGAACAATCTTTGTTTTCCGATCTTTTGAGAGTTGCTTTGAAGATCCCATGCTGTCAGAGATAGAATCAAATAGAAACACAATTTGCAATTGGCCATCTTAAATACCGGTTTATATGATTGGGCACACCTGTCTATGAAGTTCAAGGCTTAACAAGCTAATACAACCAATCAGGTGTTGCCATTAATCAGTATTGAGCAGTTACATGCATTCAACTTAGCAAAACTAAAAGGTTACCCACATTTTTGCCAGTTTTTCACATTTGATTTAATTTAATACAACTGAATACCGCTTCACTAAAAATCTTTGTTCAGAAAATACCCCAGTACTCAGATGTTCTTGGGAAATGAAAGACATACAACTGCTATCTTTTTTGTTGAAAGTGAAGTGAATTATTATGCTGGCTGAGAGGGGTTCCCAAACTTTTTCATATGACTGTACCTAGCAGCCTATACAATAACGTTAAAACAAGCAAACAAATCGACTTTTCTTTTGTCTGTAAGTATTTTCCTATTGGTCAAAGAGATTGTTTCCACAAAGATAAGTTACAGTTATGATTATAGCCAATTAATATTCTTGCTGCTTCCATAATAAATTGATTTAATTTTGTTACATTTCTTAAAATATGATTTGCCTCTTGAAAGAGTAAATAAATAAGTTGATTATTGCAGCTGTTGATGTAAGAACCCGCATTTTTCTTTCAACTACTGGAATTATTTTGCATGGAAGAAAAATATCAATTTCTGTTTCAGAAATCTCAGCTGAATATTAAATAGTATGTCATTTCTGACTGTTCATTGCCAGTGAAATTTTTAAGGCTAATTTGTCTTGACCAGGAATATGAAACAATTTAACAGCCTGATAAATTATGGCATGGGATCTGCTGGGAGGCCTGTTTGAAATATGTTGGCATTTTCAAAGCCCACATAAAAAGCCTCATAAAATACGCAATATCAAACAAGAGGGCAGCTTTTGAGCCTTATGGAAAATGGCCTTATAAATGATTTTTAAAAGTTTTTCAGTTATGGGAAATTTATTGTAATGTTTTGGGGGTGAGAATGACACAGTAAAACAATACATAATCACTGTAATAATTTGTAATCTCACTGTAACAGCCACACAGAACTTGTCTGGCCTTTCTTAGGATTTGGAATGCAACTATTGATGATTTGGGATTTTCTTTCAGCCTAATTCTATGAATACACAAAAAGTTGGCAGTTTTTTGCATATTTTTGTTTGAACATCCTAAAAAGCATTTATAAAATACATAGTCTTTATTATCATATGATGTGCAGTCTATTGTCTATTGGTAATGTTTCTGTTGATAAATCAGCTTGGTGTGTATATTAAAGTTTTCTTGAAAGTTTAAATATGTTTACTACAAGTATGGGATCCATTATCCAGAAAGCCATTATCCAGAGATCTCTAAATTACAGAAAGGCTGTCTCCTATAGTAACACAGTAAGCTAGGTTGAAAAAAGACACACGTCCATCAAGTTCTATGTGAATCCTCTCGAATTTGCCTTAGTTCATGACTCCAAGGGGTATATTTATCAAAGCGTGAAATTAGAGATCACAGAGGACCACAGTCCTCTAGAGCGAAATTCCGCCACTCTCCATTCATTTCTATGGGATTTTTAAAAGAATATTTAACAATGGGTGAAAGTGAAAGTTGGTCCTTTCATAAATACGCCTTTCAAAATCCCATAGAAATGAATGGAGAGTAGCAGAATTTCACTTTAAAGGACTGTGGCGATCTCTGACTTCACTTTTTGATAAATATACCCCCAAGATGGCAATCGGACCAGTCCCTGGATCAACTTGTACCATGAGCTATCTTCCATAAATCTGTATTCCCTCACTTACTAAAAAGCTGTCCAGCTCCTTAAAGCTAACTAATGTATCAGCCTGACGACTGATTCAGGGAGAGAATTCCACATCTTCACAGCTCACTATAAAAAAAACCCTTCCGAATATTTAGCCAGAACCTCTTTTCTTCTAATTGGAATGGGTGCCCGCTGGAATGGGTGCCAGCTGAAAGAACCTACTGATAAAAAAAGCATTTCATAGATTTTTATATGATCCACTTATATATTTATACATAATATATCATTTTTATCAGCTTAGTTGTTTTATTTACTCTGGACCCTCTCTAACTCAATAATGTCCCGTTTTAGCACTGGAGACCAAAACTGTACAGCATATTCCCTTGCAGCTGCTTTTTCCATTATGAATTTGCCTAGTGCAGTCCCATTAAAGTTATAGGTGGCTTGCATATTTTTACATCCCAGGTGCATGACTTTACATTTATCAACATTGAATCTCATTAACAGTTACTGTCAGTTTGTGTTTTGGCACTTTCAAAAACCTCATAGATGCCACCATGCAGTTATTAGAGTATCTTCACTTTGAGACCTACATTTCTGCAGCATACTATACATCATTCTTCAATATACCTAATTAAATGTAGGGTTTTTCTAAGATAAATTTGTGAAGGATGATAGTCAAGCTATCTCTTTAGGACCAAAAGGGACCACAGAGAACACCTAGGGCAAGGCGTGTTATCTGACTATTATCATTCTTGTCTACAGAATGTAGAAATGCTGTAAAATACTGTAAGCGTTCTAGACAAAAACAAAAGGATTATAAATGTGTTTATAGGGTAATATTCCCCTGCCTTTGTATGCTTACAAATAGCACTTATCTGTAAATGCTTTCCTTTAGGGTGGATCATGCAACATGTCCCTTATATCATTACAAATGATAAAACAAATCTGTGATCCAGAGTGCTGAGTACCCCACTGTCCTGTTTAATGGCCCAAGATCTGGTGCATATCAGGCAGGGAGGCATTCAATTAAAACTCATGGCCTTTCAGCTATGACAAAATGCAATGCCCAGCACCCTCCAATACCTGAATTGCCATTCCTAAAAGATTCCTGGCCTGCTCCAAAGTAACTAAGGTGCAAATGTGTTGATATTAATTTCTCTTTATTCCAACTCTTGGTTTGAGCTACACTTATTTACTTATTTGTTCATTTTTGAGTTAATGTTCTCTCCAATTTATTAATCGAATTATCCCAAGCATGACGAAAGAACTAATTAATAATGCATCTGTTAGTAAAAAAGGGCGAAAAAAGTCTGTGCAAAATAAAATAAAATATTTTTTTTTGTGTGTGCCACCATAACTGTCAGAAATTCTTTTCTTGACCTTAAATAAAATGACAAGTAGCTGTAGGCTGCAGCACACAGAACAAAATAAAATTGTTCCATCCTATACTTGTTCTACCCCAGTGATACAGAAAATGAGGTTAGGCTGAAGGTTCTGCAGGCGGTACACTAAACCTTGCCAGTAATCTCTCTCATATAAATTAAAGCCGTGCATTTTTAATTGTTGTATCACAAGAAGGCAGGAAAAACAAGCTGATACTGTTATGACTTGCATCAAGGATCACGTATGGATAATTGAAATTGCTCTTTTTCTGAAGTCACTGTGTTATTTTTCAAGTTTTTTTTATTTATTGACATTAGGTGGTGTTGTATTAATTGAGCACATTCAGCTTTCTTAAAATAGTAAAAGTATTGGGAAGTCACAGCCAAAGCTGCTTGATCAATTTAAATTTAATTAAAAGGCAAATCGGAGCAAAGCAACGTAAAGTACAATAACCACAAGCCCTGATGACTGTCTAGATAAGAATTACAACACAGCTCAGACGAGATGCTTGGGTATTAAACGCGCAACCTTGGAATTATTTTTCCTTAATCGGACCTGCTACTGGCAATGCATTCGCTACATAACAGGGTAGATTTATCAAAATTTGAACTGGGAAATCTCTATGGATTCCCAGGAATACATTTTATTACTGTTATTAACACTTTCCTGACATTCAAGAAAGGGTTTTAAGAAACAGGTACAATTTATTAAAACCCTTTTTTTTTTTTTAATGCGCCAAGTCATCAGAACTTATTCGACTGCTACTGGTGTAAGAATTCAGTGGCAATCGACTGATTTGCTTAGTCCCTCAAAAAGACCAGCGTCAGCACAAATAATTTAGTGTTGCTAATCTGAAATGATAGTTATTTCTTTTTACAAGCAGTAACTGTCATTACTGCTCATAAAAAGTGATAATAAATTTGGCCTGTAGATTTATATTCTGTGTCAGTACAGGCTGAAAGTAAACAGAGTTTTCTCTGCCATGTGGTTCTTTTGGTTCAAGTTTGGGTACATAAAAACAACATACACATAATGGTTGGGCCCAGATTGCCTTGTTCCAATATGTACAGTAGTTGCATCTATCAGTGTTAATGAGCTTCTAGGCTTATTGCATAGATGTGCAAGTTAGCTCCCAATATTTCTGTCTTCTACTACTTTCTATCCACAATTGGGTGTAAAAAAGAGATTCTGGTCCTACCTGTGACACATGTATCTTATTGCTGGTTCAATATATGCCCAAATTGTCTGGCACAAAGTTGCTATTGCTTTTCAGTGGGCCCTGTCATACTGGAATCCAACACAGAAAATAATACCTACAAAGGTTACTGGCGTGCATAAAGTACCCCTGCTTTAGAAAAACAACCTGCTTTCTGTATGTTGCTGAAATAGAGTTCGCCCACCCTTTGCCCAGGGAAGTGGCATCCTTGTATCTCCTGTTTTTTCAGCCAGCAAACATGCAGTTTTGTTAATCCTAAACTCCGTCAAAAACTGTACAGAGTCTTTCCTTTATAAGCATCCTCATTTTATGGGTTCTTGTCAGCAAAGCACCATTTCAAAGCATCTGAAAATGCCAGTCTCATTCTGCATCCCTTTTGCAGCGTTCGCCCAGGGTATCTAGTTATTCCACATATTGCATTGAGTTAAATCTTTAAATAAAGGGCTCGCTACATACTAATAGGTGTGGTCTTTATTTAATACAGATATTACTCATTTTTACACATGACTCATCCCAAGAAGTCCAAATGTTTGCAGGACCTCATGGTCTCAGAGGTTATGTTTATTATTTCAGCATTTGCCGCTTGTTTATATAAATAACAAAATCTGAGACGTAGCCATTCAGTTTACAAAGAATAATTAAACACTCTCTTTCCATTGAGTAGCAAAGTTTATTTGTTTTGTTTTTTCCGGTATGACATCTAATTTAAAGTTGTGGAAATTTGGCAGGACACAGATAGGAATATAATAATTGTTGTTGTTGTGCACTGCTGTGAACTCAGCTGTCATTGTACTGTCAGTATATGCTGGGAACTGCCTTATATTTATTTACTTTTTGGTCTATGGATGGATCAGATTTACAGAGGCTGGTCAAATGGGCCATAACTCATTCCAGATGTTATCTTTGTCTCAGTTGTGCTGTAAATCCTTGTCAGAAAAAGGGGGGAAAATCTCACTGTATTGCAAGAAACAAACAGACATTGTGTTCATACATATTTCATGATCATAACATCAGGTAAAACTATGATGTCAACCTCAAGGCCCTGGAGCTAAAAAACACGGACTCCCAGCAGCTTCAGCCAATTAACAGATGGCTGAGAATTCTGGTAGCAGTAGTTCAGAACAGCAATTCCAAAGTCCATTACTTGATAAGGTCTCACAGCTCATATATGCTATTTGCTATCATTTATTTCTTCGGGTCAAGACTAATTCAAGTCAGCGTTGACACAGAATAATATCCATAAGATATGCATGGACAAAACATGTTATCTAAGGGCTCATTTGAAATATTTTCATATTTGTTTAGCCCTTAATCAGATTTGTGTCTGTGTGTAATTAAATGTTGAATTATGCAAGGCTTAAACACACACCTCTAGTTAATTAGCACAATAGAGCCATCACAGGCATAGACCAGTCTATATCCAGTAAGAACTTGGATTCTGTTCTGCTGTCCAATGATTGATTGATACCCTCAGCACTCTATGGAATAAGCATTGTTTTTCAAGTGACACTCACTTGCTACTCATGAAATGTGCCGTCCATGCAGCAATAGTTGGACAATGAAGCTGAAATTGCCCTACCTGCTAGTACCTATTGGTTACTTTCAAGTGAATTTTGCCCATTTTCTGGTGGTTAATAGAGGGTCATCAGACTAGACTAAAAAGAAAAATGACATAAGGAGGATTTTGCAGGAGGAAACAATGGCTTCTATGTATAAATAAGAAGCATTAAGGCGCAGTGGCTAGCACCGATGAGGGCACAACCTGCAAAGAATTTGTGTGTTCTAGATAGGTTTGCTTTGAGTACTCTAGTTTATGTCCACACTCGCCTGATGGAATTGACCCTAGTTACACAGCGAGGCAACTTCGGGCTAATTCGGAAAAACAAAAAACCATATAGGTTTCCCCACCGGAAATTTACAATATAACCAGCAGGAAAACAGTTGCAGGAGAGTATTCACCTGCGGTAGCAAAGATTTATCGTGGGCGTCTAATCTCCTCATGTGCCAGTATCCTTAAAAACAAAAATTTCTTGTAAACTTAATCTCTGAGATATGATGCTTAAATATAATCAGTTACCTATTTTGTACTGTATCTAAAATAAATTAGTTACTCGTCACCATCCCCCCTCTCACCAATCTATCGCTCCACATGCCGGCTTTGTGCTGGAGTCTGTTTTTTTGAAAGGAAGTTTGATTATCTAGAGACAAAGGGTGAACACCTATGAGTGTCTATCATGACCTGGGTAAATGAGAGTGTTTATATACAATTTATTTTGAAAGTTTCTTTTTCTCTTGATTTGGAAATATTACATTTTTGTTTTGATGATAACCTCCCTTTAAAGGGGAGCTAAAGCTTAACAAAGAAGTAGGGTAGAAATGCTGTCTATGTTTTGAGATTTTTTGCCAGCCCAAAGTAACCACAGCCCCTTAGGGGGTTATTTATCAAGGTCCGAATTTATCTCAATATCGGCTGCTACAAACTCCGATCTAACCCCCTCGGGTTTTTAACTCTTATTTATTATTACATTTTCCCAAAAAAATTTGCTTTACAGGAAAAGCTCAGATTTTCATGATTTTTCATGAATTTTCCCCAAAATCTCAGAATTTTTCTGAGTTTTCACCCGAAAGCTCAAAAAACATTGTGAAATTGTCGAAACCCCCAACACAACCAAAAATCAATGGGACTGTTCCGATTGACTTTTATGCAACCTCAACAGGTTTGAGATGCCGTGTTTTTATATTCGGGCTTTTTAGCCCTCGGGGTTTAATAAATTCTGAAAAATTCATGATTTTAATTAAAAATCAAATTTTATTTAAAAAATCACGAATTTTTCGGATTTCAGGTATTGCAGCGAATAACCCCTAAGTGTTAAAGATCTGTGAATCCGAAGATGCCCCATTAGTTACCCTGCTGTCAGCTGCCTAAGCTTAGGGACAGACTCACAATATAGCCCAAATTACAGAAATATCCCTTATCTGGAAAACATTTTGGATAGCAGGTCTCATACTGTAGTTGTCTATATAAAATATTTGTTTTCTTTTAGATATAATAGTTAATAAGAATAAATAGCAAACCAACATTGATTAGAGGCAACCTTATTAAAGTTAAAAGAAAATCAAAGTCAACTATCTTATATCACATTGCTGAGGAGCCTGTAAGAGATATTTCCCCTTTCCCATTACCTCTGGATGCTTTCTAAGCAGAAATATGGTACTTTCATTGTTTCAGCAATGTATCTCCTTTGCTAACAAATAGCACAAAAGTTATCTGAGAAAAATCCTTTCTTTTAAGAAAGATTGGTTATCACATAAACTTCAGTTGTGATGGATAATCCCATTTAAGGTTACTGGAGACTTTAAGCCAAAGAGATAAATTGTTTCTAGTTAAGGAGCTAATTAGAAAAAAAAAGATGATTGCTTTCATTGTGCTTGAACATGTTCTATTTCTAACAGCAGGATTTACATTGAAATTAGATTTATGGCTAATTAATATATCAGTAAAACAAAATATTCTTTGTTGTTGGCAATTAAAAGTTTCTGAAATATTTTTTTTTCCCATCTGTGACCAGAATAACCACATTTTTGATCATTTCCAATAAATCCATAGTTGTGAGTTTTGAAATCAAAGTACTAATAAATTATATGGTTCTTGCACATTACCTAATTATCTGTTTGGCATTTTCTTGATTACATAGGGATCCCGGGATATTAATCATGGAAACACATTCAGATAGTTCATTTTTACTCACTACTTCTGATGCAGATTTAAGTAATTAAGTTGCTTTTATGTAAAGTTAGCTTTTTCAAGACAGTATGGTGGACCCTACCCCAAAAGGACATTTAAAAAGAAGTAAAACTCAATGAATTTATTTAATCTACATTGTTTTGTGTTTTATCTGTCTAACCTGAATACTGAAAATTGTTAATGCAATATACAGTTTCCTGCCTCCGTTGTAAGCAACTACACAATGTGACAAGCTCCTACATGGCACTATGAACACACAATGATCACATTTTTACTGTGTCTTGCAATATCCCTTGCTTTATCTGGAATACCCACCTTCCTGCCCTACTTACTTCATTCCAGTGACCTGATGGCCCGGGTACTGTACAGCATGTAGGGAAGCCCAGTTTTTCAGCTACTGCTATTCAAAAAATAGTTTCTGCTAATACAAATCAGGGAAGTGGGAATCATTTAGATGGACTAGGAAAATAAAGAATGGCTTGATAACTGACTAGAGTGTAACCTACTGTTGATGTGTCAAATCTTCCTCCCTGGTGCTGTGTATGATGTTGCAGACTGGGGACTCACTGGAATGGTCTGTAGAACTGTGAACATTAAACACCTAAGATCAGTGGTTGTTGCCATTTTTCCATTCAAGTCCCACTTAGAGGGGCAAATTCACTATGCGCCGAAGCGCCTAACGCTAGCATCAATTCGCTAGTGTTGGGCATTTTCGTTACTTCGCAAATTCACTAATGGACGCTGGCGTAACTTCGCACCCTTACGCCCTTAGCGAATTCGCCCAACGGGCGTAACTACGCAAATTCACTAATGTGTGCATTGTTCTGAACGCTACCTTTTACGCTAGACTTCCTTCGCCACCTCAGACCAGGCGAAGCGCAATAGAGTAGATAGGGATTTCTTCAAAAAAAGTTAAACATTTTTCTAAGTCCCAAAAAACGCTGGCGTTTTTTCTATATTATGGGTGATAGGCTGAAAAAGATCGAAAAAATTTTTGGGGCTCCCCTCCACCCCCCCTACATTTCCTAACTCATGGCAACTTAACTATACAGTGGGCACATGTGTAGGGCAAAATAAAAATTTTATTTGATGTTTTGAAGGTTTCCCAGGCATTTGTAGTGCTGCTACATATTCCTCCATTGAAATTTGAATTTGGTGCCGTATGCAAATTAAACATCGCTAGCGTAACTTCGCTTCGCTTAGCGAATCAACGCTAGCGCAACTTCACAACCTTACGCTACCCCTGAGCGCAACTTCGGATTTTAGTGAATTTGCGGAGCGCTGGCGAAACTACGCCTGGCGAAGTGCTGCGAAGTTACGCCTGGCGCAACTACGAATCTAAGTGAATGTCCCACAGAGAGTCAACCTTTGGAAAGGACCCTCTTAGTTCATACCAGCTCACATTTATTGTCTTTCAAGATAGGATTTCAGGAGTATCTAGGGGACTAAATTGACATTCTCCTCAAATCACCCTAACTCATCTTCAAGCTGAGCCCCACCTCTGCCACTGCTCCAAGATTCCCAAGTGGGGCAAGGTCACCAGTTTGGGAACTACTGCCATACAAAGAGCACTGTACTAGCCACTGTGCATGGAGAGTGGCACGGTGCAAATTAGGGAGCTGTGTGCCTGCCTTGACCAAGGAGTAAGAACAAGGGTCCCTTATACTGTATGTTGCCTATATTTATTTTTATAGATGCTCAATATGCTGCCAGTCCCATCTGACATATATATTTGTAGGTGCCAGTTTCTATAGTGCATATATTTGAGCTTCTAATAACTGGCACAAAATGATTCATCTGATTTCAGTGGGTCCTGCCAAATAAATTTGCATTGTGGGCAAACAACATGGTGAATTGGGCAATTTTTTTTTTTGCACTTTTTGCACTCCTTTAATAAATTACGCCTTTACTGTTCTGTTGACAGTGTTTTCTTTGATGAATACAATTTTACACAGTATTCCCAAGGCAATAATCTGACTGTTCTGATTTCTGTTTACATTAGTCCAGTCATAAAATTGTGATGATGCGATAATTAATATTTTGTACATTCCATGTGTTTGTGGATTTATGTAAGTTCAATATATTTTTCTTTAAGGGGAAAAAAGCAAGCAATACTGGAATTTTTTAATCAATTCTTGGTGCATTAAAAAAGCAACTTCAGTGAGATTAGCAAATCCCATCATAATAAAAGCACTATCAGTGCTACTTTTCAGAATGGCAGTAATTTCTAGACACAGACTATAGCAGTTGAATATGTTATTGATTTATGGATGCTTAGACTTTGTATGAAAATATAATTGCTGGATTTCTTTCCAAATTCCAAGGAAAAAAAAGCATAGAGGCTCCTTTTGGTTGCTCACTTGGCACATAAGTGCATTAGAACAGTTACATTTATTATGTTTACTACCTACTTCACATCTACTGAAGTACAGGTATGGGATATCCTATCTGGAATGCTGGGGACTTTGGAAATTGTGTTTTTCCATTATTTGAAGCAAAATAAACATTTAAATATTAAAAAGGTAGTCTCTCATTATTACACACTGAAAGCCAATCTGTATAAAATCAAGGATTGCATGTTAAAATAGGACTGTCCTGGAAATTACAAAGCTCATGTGTGAGTAAAGCAAAATACATATGTTAAGAGAAAGAATATTCTCTTTAATACAGTAAAGAATGCTTAATTATCTGTTACTGGTATAACATTATATTATAATATTATACTGGTATAATAATGGGCACAAAATAATTGTGCAAAAGGAAAAAATAAATATATATATATATTTAATGTGGACACATAACTGACGTTTTGGCCTTCCTCTCTCCTCTTTTTTCATGAGGGCCGGCATTCCAAAAGTATATATATATATATATATATATATATATATATATATATATATATATATATATATATATATATATATATATATATATATATTGTTTTGTCAATCACTTTGCTAGATATTTGGAGGGTGATTCATTATTAATCATTGGTGGGGATCAGGTGATTCTTGACCCCCAACAGTTTCAAATCTGTTATTAATTGTATTTGTTTTTTGGGTTTATTTTTTTAAATCGTGTGCATATTTTCCATGATAGTTTTTTGCTAATCACCTGGAAAGCTTTTTATAGAAAGGATTTTTTAAAAAAAAATTTTGTTAGTATAGAACGAAAAATAAACACAAAGACATATTGAACTTTTAAATCGCTAAGTCTTTATTAAGAAATAACTTACAGAAACTCCGGTTGCACTCCTCTTCAGAAAAGGCAATACTGCGACGATCCATCATGCGGGGCTCGATTTCTCCTCCCTGGCTATCTCCTATAAGGAAAGCAGGGAGGAGAAATCGAGCGCCGCATGATGGATCGCCAGATTGCCTTTTCTGAAGAGGAGCGCAAGTGGAGTTTCTTATTTCTTAATAAGGACTTAGAGATTTAAAAGTTTAATTTGTCCTTGTGTTTTTTATTTTTATTCTATACTAACGAATTTATTTTTTTTAAAAAACTGATGTAACTGGTCCTTTAAGAAAAAAATATGATCTTGTAAAAAAAAATGCATTATTTTAAAAAACCAAGAGTGTCGTTCATTAATAACAAATTAGCCCCGAATGTTAAAATTATATGTGACTAGGGATGTAGCGAACGTCGGAAAAAAAGTTCGCGAACATATTCGCGAACTTGCGCAAAATTGCGAGCGGTTCGCGAACGGTTCGCGAACCCCATAGACTTCAATGGGAAGGCGAACTTTAACATCTACAAAAGACATTTCTGGCCAGAAAAATGATTTTAAAGTTGTTTAAAGGGTGCAACGACCTGGACAGTGGCATGCCAGAGGGGGATCAAGGGCAAAAATGTATCTGAAAAATCTGCCTGTGTGTGCTTGGAAGAGATAGTGTAGGGGGAGAGCTGTTAGTGATTTCAGGGACAGATGATAGTAAGTTTGCTGGCTAGTAATCTGCTTGATACTGCTCTGTATTGGAACAAAAAAATAAATAAAAGCAGTCCTTACAAGGACTACTGTTATTGCAGCAGTCAGCAGATGAGATCAGAAGCAGGACAGCTGCCCACTGCAGCTACATACAGAGCACTGCAGTAGAAGGTAGATTACTAGCCAGCAAAGCTACCTAAGCTTAAATGTCCCTCAAACCCCTGCAGACTTCTGTCCCTCCAATAACAGAGCAGTATCAAAACGATTACTAGCCAGCAAACTTTCAACTGTCCCTGAAATCACTAACAGGCAGCAGCTCTCTCCCTACACTATCTCTTCAGCACACACAGGCAGAGTGAAAAAAAGCTGCAGGGCTTCGGTTTTTATAGGGAAGGGGAGTGGTCCAAGGGAGAGCTTCCTGATTGGCTGCCATGTACCTGCTGGTCTGGGGTGAGAGGGCAAAAAAAAGCGCCAACAATGGCGAACCCAAAATGGCGAACGTCGCGCGACGTTCGCGAACTTCCGGCGAGCGCGAACACCCGATGTTCGCGCGAACAAGTTCGCCGGCGAACAGTTCGCGACATCTCTATATGTGACACATTGTTTTTCTTCAGGTGGACATCAAAAGTTGTAGGGCCTGTATTTGTGTCAGAAACATTTGACTGGATGGTGACAGTATAATGTCAGTATATTGCTGCTAATTTGCCAAGGTATAACAAGCACACATGACTGAGCAGACAAAGAGATCCAGTCCAATAACTGGCCAAGGTTAGTACAGATGGCGAGCAGAGGCAAACCCCAATATACAGAAAAACATGGTCTAGGACACAGCTACAGGCAGGGGCACAGGACCCAAGAAATTGGAAGCAACGCAGGAACTAGGCAAGGAGGGAATCAGGGACTTGAATGAATTTCACTAGATCTCAGCAATGAAGCTTGAATCAGGCTATTAAAGCCACTTAATTGTTAATTTGCTGTCACATGCTGTTAGGGAGCTATAAGCAGATAACTGTGCTAAAGTGAGAGATGCTAAATACTTGTTAGGGAAACTGACCAACTCAAGGTCTATAACCCTCCATTGGCTCTCCATAGTAATGCAGGAGTAGTTCATCATACAGTCCAGAGTTTGTAGCCAGGCAGATCCTCTTGACAATATGACTGCTAGGGGTTTACCTACATGTTCTCTATATCTATGAAGAATTTCTATCAATGAAGCAATGGAACAAATGCTTTTCTAAAGGCCGTTTGCCCCATGAATGATCCTCCTGGGATTTCAAAAAAGCTCCTACTCTGTCACTTTGGAATCATCTACAAGTACATTGAATTTACTTGATCGGAAGGTTGATGTTATTTGAATATATATGTGTAGACTTGCTGTCAGTTGGAACATACACTACACCTCCCTATGTTCCCATTATACCAGTACAGGTATGGTACCTGTTATCCAGAATGCTTGGGACCTGGGATTTTTTTGGATAATGGATCTTTCCGTAATTTGGATCTTCATACCTTAACTCTACTATAAAATCATGTAAACATTAAACAAACCCAATAGGCTGGGTTTGCTTCCAATAAAGATTAATTATATCTAATTTTGGATCAAGTACAATGTACTGTTTTATTATTACAGAAAAAAAGGAAATCACTTTTAAAAATGTGAATTATTTTAGTATAATGGAGTCTAATCAGAGACAACCTTTCTGTAATTTGGATTCATTCTGGATAACGAGTTTCCGGATAATGGATCACATACCTGTACAAGGCAAAAATACAGGAGCACATTTATCAAAAGGTTGAGGATTGTAATGTGATCTGATTTCTCTTTCCTTTGATTTATGATTGATTGATATGATTGATCAGTTGCCATTGTGCGAGTCTTTGCAAACCTCAAATCATGATTTCACGATTTCTAGTTTTAACAAAGGCAAATCGATCAGAATTTTTCATCTCCTCCACTCAAGAGATAGCAGAAAAATCAATGGAAACTGGATATTTTAATTTCTATGTATAGATAATCAATGTTATATTTCACCAAACACAAATATCTAGAGACGGAAATGGCTGCTAATGTTGAAGTTTAATTTCTTTGATCAAACTCAACCGTGATTAATTAAATTGAGATATTTCCTACCAGATTTGAAGTAATTCATGATGCATGAATTTAAACCATATTCCAAATGCAAATACAGAATCACATCATTGTGTTTTATTAATACAGCTCATTCTGTGCTGTTTGCATAAGGCAATGTTTAAAACAAAAATAGGTCCTTGGTATTCTGCCATTTTTCCCTTTAAGAGAACCCTACATACCCAACAAATTTGCTGCAATCAGGCTGGGCAAAGATCTGATTCTTTGTCCTTTCATGTCTTCATCATATTTCTGTGTAGTTTCTGTACCCCGTATTGATTCTTTTTCTTAACATTTATATTGAAAAGCCCTGCATACCCTCAGAGAGCTATATAAGAATAATATAACAACTGCTGAAACCACAAATACGGAGACAGGGTTGTGTATTTTATTTAACATTTCTAGTTTTAAGGAATGAGTTTCTCCATCTGTTTGCAAAGTACCAATTCCATTAACCCAAGTGATGGAAAAATTGAAAGTGCACGTAAAGTGCAGGACAGATCAAAATGTGTGAATTTTTTTTCCTTAAAGCAAAAAGAAATAATGGCGCTCTGCCGGCATTGTTGAATAAAGACGAGACTAGACAGACAAACAGACGTGAAATGACACCAATATATTGAATTCATGTGGTGGAGAGGGAATTCCATGGAGTTCAACCATATCAAAGTCTTTCACATGTTAATCTAAACTAGAACAAGACAAATAGACTACTTGGCAAACTAATTTCACAGGATAAAAATACTTTTCATTCTGACCCACAAATGGCAAATAGGTAATAATCTGTATATGAATGAAGGGAGTTCCATAGCTTTACTTTATATAAAACCTTCCTATGCTGATTGTAAACCTTAGATGCTCTGCTGTCACTGGATGTTATCTTGACATCAAAACCGTAATCATTATATAAAATACATTTTTATGAATATATTTTTGATCCTATTACAAGTAAAAAGGACATCTTAGGAGTCATTTACATTCTACTGGATAAGTACCCCCATAATTATCATTCAGACAACAGTTCTGCCTAACGGAATGGCCATGCAGTGGACCAGATAAAAAATCCAGCATGGGATCAGGAGGGCTTAGGCCAACCCTGTCCTTAGCACCTGACCTTGTTCATATTTATCTATGACATGAATAACAATTTTTTCCAAGTCTTATATAATCTATTTTATCATAAATAATACAAGGCTATCCTACATCTACTCTGCACTAAAACTCACCACATGCAGATCTTGGGCAACACAGTGATAGCGAAAGAGTGAATCATAAGTCTGACAAAGCTAATTTAATGTAAGGAGTGAGTGAGGTCAGACACTATTCTGACCATGTTGGAATTAAATGGAAGGCTGCTAAGATCATTGAGGTAACTGCTTTATATCCTGTTTCACATTACAGAAGTAAATCAGGCCCTAGCAACAAAGGCAGTCTGCATGGAGACAAAAAAAGCCAGTTCAAATCACATTATACTAATATGCAGTGAATCTTGAAAAACAACGAATGCTTTAATCAATGAAGGCAGGTGTGCATATTACAGACATATCATGGCACCTTACTAACTATAATTCCCATTAGATACAACTGGAAGTGATGTAGAGCAATGCCTGGACTTTTGTTGCCTTTCATTTGTTAAACTTTCAAACAAATATTTTAATAAATGCTGCACTGTTCAATTGATATATTCATGTAACCCTTTGGCTGATAGTTAAGGTAAGGGTTGCTTTGCTTTGAAATGTTTATGCAAACCATTCAACCCTCCTTGCCTTAAGCTGAATCGCAAACTCAATCAAGACCCAACCTTTACACACTACACTTCTTTTTGTAATTGACAATAATCAGACACATTTTAAACATCATTTTTCCTCTGATTATCTAATCATTTGTCTCCTTTCTGGTGCTGCTCCAGTTTGATCCCTTTCTGAAAGAAGTCGTCGTAATAATTAGAAGTTCGTTTCTGTGAAACTTTTATGGGAGTAATTGATCTATTTAATCAAAACGATACAAGCCTCGAGGTATGCTTTCGGTTTGATTCTTGACAAACATTACACAAAGAGAAAGAGTATTTTGGATTTAACATTGTAGTGATGCATTTTAAAGAAAAAGAAAATCTATATGGGCTTTGATCAACATCATTCTTTCCAAGGTTAATGAATGCACTCAGGAAAATGCCAAAGAGGCTAATCCTGTTTCTAGAAAAGCTGTTGGGTAAATGTATGAATCTTCTAAATGAGACACTGAGAATGCATATATCAAAAGCCTTCTATTGAGTATTGTAACAGACTCTTCCTTTTTTTTATCTCAGTAGTTCTTTTATTGACATTCGTATTCTCTTTTGACACTCGCCAACTTCTTCTATACAACAAATAGATTGTCCACATATCAATACCATTAAAAGAAATATAATTATATATTTTAGTGTCTCCAATAAAACTAGAATGACTAAATGTAATGTTTGGGACTATAGATAAGCATTATGTAGCAGCAGCAACTGCCATTCATGGCAGTTTTTTTATATTTAATTTGGCAACCTAATATCGGGATAGACATGTTATTTTTCTCGGTGCCCTCAGTCATGTGACTTATGCTCTGATACACAGACTATCTTTACTGTTGTACGGCAAGTTGGAATGATACCACCCCCCACCCCCGCAGTCTATCAACAGAACCAGGGCCGGAGTTAGGGGTAGGCAGAGTAAGCATGTGCCTAGGGCGCAAAGCTGGGGGGGTGCCAGACACGTACCTCCTCTGTCGCCTACCCCCAGACCGGTGCCTGACTCTCTGTGTTTTTTCCATCTGCAACTCGGGCTACGCCGGTGCAGCATCCGCCGACTTGCCTTGGGCACCTGAGCGGCCCGGAACAGAACAATGGGAGTGTAACCAGATAACAGCTCCCTACAGACACCCTGTACACATATATGAGAATAGCACTCAGTAGTAAAACACTCAAGCCTGACCGCAACTCTTTCATTAACATTGAGTAGGGGAAACAATCGCTTATCTGAAAGCAGTTGCAATCCTGGCTATTTGTGAAAGCACAGGATTAGGCACAATGACTTGAGAGAACTGCCTATACATTTATTGGTTCAAGAATAACATGTTAAATGTTCAAATTATTTGCAATACACACAGTGTAATTCAGCAATAAGAAATGTACCATAAAAATCCTGACATTATCCCTTTAATATCATGTTTAAATATGACTGAAATAATACTCAACAGTACCAGGGGCCAATGCTTTTTTTCTTAGTAAAATCTAAAGGTTCCTTCTCTATAATCAATTTTTAGAACACTTTACTGTCTTTGACCTTGGTAATCGTGTATTTTTTTTTTTACTTTCCTGACACTTATGACTCTACCCTTATCTATGTTAATTTCCAATATCAATAAGACTTACCTACTACACATATTTATACTTAAACATTTCCCTTCTCAATAATGAATCTTCCTAAGTTAAAACCTACTTTACACAGTTTGTGCTTCAAGCCTAGGCCTACTGTGCCTGCACTCTGGACTCTATTGGATTCAAGCTGTACTGTCAATAAGACCTACCTACTACACATATTTATATGTCCCTTCTCAATATTTCCCTTCCAGACATCTTTGTTGCCACGTCTCTATTGTCTATTCCCTCTTACTCTTCTCATCCTTTTTTGTCTCCCTGTTGTATGTCAAGAAAACCCATGCTTAAACCATAATGTAGGTTGAATTGAAAATTCAGGAGACTTGATAGTGATTGTAGCTGCTGCAGTGTTTTCATACTAAAAAGACTATGTAAGGTCTGTCATGCTAGAAATATATTGCGTTCAGCATTTCCCAACTTCACTAAACTGAGAGCTCCATGGCACATCAGAAAATGCTGTATAATGTATATTTTAGCATTGAACATATAGAACGCCTCTCCAAGATGATTCTTCAGTTTCTTTGATTTCTTTGTATGTATGAAATTGAATTTTTTGTTGGCTTCTGTCGAAGATAAATATTTTAGCATTGCATAGCCTTAGCTAGTGGAAATGTTTTCAAATTGGTAATTCTGACATTTCTACGGTGCTGCCTATAAATAGGTATAATAACAGCCATTTTTAGCACAACCAGTCGATTTTGTTTGAAGTGCAGTTGCTTTCTATTAAAATATATAATATACTGTGTTTCTCTTTTTAGCCTATTTTGAGAGATGGCACAGAGATGGTTACAATACAGAGACACAGACTATGTTGATATCAAATACTAGGGTAATCAGGAAGATGGAATGACCCCCCCCCCAATTAGGCAATATTAATATAAACCCTGAGAGGGACGTAAACCTTCACCTTAACCAGAGTTAAATGTATTGTCTGTCATGGTCAGGGGTCTCTGTAGTTCTTATGGTTTATGGGTAATTATCTCTTAATGAATCTTACTAAGTTAAAACCTTCTTTGCATAGTTTGTGCTTCAAACTTGGGCCTACTGTGCCTGCACTCTGGGCTCTTTCTATTGGATTCAAGCTGTACTGTCAATAAGATTTATATTGTGAGTCATGCTAAAAAAAAGGTTAAGTTGCACCGTGCACCCAGAGGCCACCACACAGGGAATGTGCGCAGATCACACAGGTTCTTGCTGTGTGAATGAACCAGTCAAGTATGTCTAACAAAGCAGCTAATATTTAGGGATAACCAAAGTTTCTTCGTCTTACTTCTCTGCAAATTCAATATGGCTAGAATGTCAATATTTTAACCTCTAGTTGTTGTGCTGTTTAGCTCCTAGAATACTGGCTGGCTGAAAATTATAGGAGTTTATCTTGTTTTATGTTGAGTAGGCAAGGGTGGCATGCCTGTAGCCTTTGTATATCTAGTATAGGTAAATCTAAAAACAACTGGACTTGCTGAGTAATCAATGACGATGTTTCACTACTCAACCGAGCAGCTTTTTTAGTTCAGCTTTTTCAGTTTTTAGATTTACCTATACTAGATATACCATGACCTGGATGAATGAAAATCTTCATAGTCATGTAGCCTTTGTAAAATATACATTTGCTGTGCAGGGGTTATTAAACATTAAGAGACATTGAATGTACATGTAAAACAGAGTGCAAGGTATAGAATATGTAAGAAGCTGACAGACAGAAAATCCAGGACACCTACACAAAATGCAATATACCAAATTGCATGGTAACTTACAGTACCTTGAGTGGTTTTGTGCATTCACATGCTATGAATATGTTTATCTTCCTCTAACCATAAGTGAATTTCCCACTCTGAGATAAAGGAACTAAAGAAAAGAAAATAAGTACTTATTACTATATAATCTAGTATGACACCAATGGGTGCCTTGTAAATGGAGAAAACATGCATATTATACTGAATACAATGGACTAGTTTGTCCCCTTGAACATAAAACCCTGTTTGTTTGTCCTGCTTAATCCGTTTTATTTTCCTACAATACACATTGTGGTGTGTTTGCCTGATTCAGACCACTAATAGACAAATAGAGTAAGACTATATGGTGCTAATTTATAAAGTCAAGGTGTAGTGCAGTATTTCATCCATGAAATCCAAAGCTGTTATTTCCGAGCAAAGTATTAGGGAGTGGAATGCCACCCAGTAGCTTCATTGCTAGGGTGCTGCATTGAGTACTGTTTCAGCTGCCAAACCTCCAGCCCACCAGTCCCCAGTGTGAATCCCTATTTTTCCTTTTAAGTGTGAGCTCTGGTGGTAAATGAGCAAGAACAGCCCCACCTAGGGGTGCAACAATTAAAAATCTGTCCTTCTCCCAGCTTAAAGCAGTTTATGAGCAGTGGCCTACAACTTAAATAAAAAGAAGCAGAGTGGTCTTACCTCCATTCTACATCCCCATTGAGGTTCTACATAAATATCATACACATATCACATTGTTTGGAGAAATGTATCATAATTGCTGTTTATGTGTAGGTCATTCACATATTCCCATGCTTTGGCTTACTACATTTATCTGCCTTCCACAGTGAAAGAAGAGGGATTACTTATCCATTAAAGTGTGTTAAAATGATAAGCTGTGCTAGACTCATCATATCAATCTGCTATATAGCAGGCCCTTTATACAAGACTTGCTAGTGCTCAACAGGGATAGTTTTGGTCCTTTTAATACTGTTAATTTATTCCCAGATACTTCAAATGTGTTCTTAACCATTCACTAGTAAAATGATAACTATAATTAAGTGGGTTAATTACCCTAATACCTAGGGTGCACTTTAAAAATCAAGTTTGTACATGAGGACTAGAGGGCCTGAGAAGAACAATTGCCAATACAAATTTAGGAATAACAATAACTATGAGGAATCACAGTCAATCACAATCAGTTAATGATATTCATTCTTTTGAGAAAACGGTTGTCCTTTTAAAATCTCCCCCCCCAGCACCCATTTATGTTTTTGTTTCAACATTGACAACTGCTTCATTATCACTCACAAGTAACTAACCAAATTAATTATGAAAACCCTGCCAATGTGGTAACAGGCTAAACAGCAATATATGTATGCAAGAAACTGAAAGCTAATTACATTTGTGATGAAACTCATAAATAAACTATATGCTATAAAAAAAATTAGAAGCTGAAGTTCAAAAACCAGAAATGGATGGCAATTTAATAGAATGAAAAACTCTATTGTTTTATGGATTTAGGAGTCCGTGCCAATAAACAGGAATGCCTTCTAGAACCTTCCGTTAACCAAGATACGTGTGGAGGGGGATAAAAAAGACTCACAGACTTTAAAGAGAAGCAAAAAGAAAATGAAACAAACAAGAATGGGAAAAGATTTTAATAATACATCAGTAAAAATTGCATCACGTCTCACTGACAAAATGTGTTTTTCTACACAGTCCCCATGTCGCTATGGAAATAAGAATTGTAAAGCATACATTGTACAAAGCTAAGAGAATGAGCTTGCTCACTATGTCCGTGTACCCCAGTGGCCTTCTGTTTATTGAAAGCCTATGCACCGTAAGAGAAATTCTGTTTTGTTAGGCACAAATTAAGGAACACATTTGAAGATGTTTGCAACTCAATGAAGAAAAACTTGTCTTGCTCCAATATTTCAGTGAAAGAACAAAAAAAAAAGTGATTTTATTGGGTAAACAAAAAACATGTAAAACACGCACTTATGATTGTTTTGGCATCTTGCTTTGCTGCTCAAATTAAACACAGTAAATAGTCAGAAGAGTAGGTCTTGTTCTAAGGTGAGGGTATCACACTCACTTGTATCACTGCATAGTAGTCTAGTGTTTCTCAGTTTATGATGAGCGGGGGAGGGAAGACCCCATGTTATATTACTGAACTCAGTAGGAGGCTTGGAGTAACAAATCTTCAGTCTGTAGGTCATCATTGCCCCTTAGGTATTCCTGTCTACACTGTCACCTGTTGTACTTCTCTGGTGGCACTTGCTCCTTTGCAGATTAGATGCAGCAACTTGGGAACACTGCACAGGGCACTTTTAAAGACTCTGCATGAAAGTCTCTTCACTTAGTCATATACCTCTTAAAAAATAGAGACAATTTCTTCTCTTTTTAAACTTTATAAATAATTATGAGGATGGTATTTGTACTTTTTTCATAAAATACTGCATTCCAATTCTCTTTAAATGTAATTGTAGTAATGAAAATAGAACCAGGTAAGGTAGAACATTGACTATGAGAAGCATAAGAAGATTTTGTGATAAACATGATAAGCCCTGCTGAAGGACAATATTGTTCCACTTTATCAGTTCAGTGGGTTGGTATTAGATATACTACATGTTTAAGAATCAGATTATATTAAATGATATCATCCAAAAAAGTTTGTGAAGCCCTTCGTCAGGCCAGGCCTATAGGAGGGCCATCTAGAGCCTGCCGTCCTCTAGTTGAATAGGCCCACTGTAGAATTACTTTGTTATTTAGATAACTGGGCATTAAATGATGTCCTGTCGGCTGTGGGATGACTGCAGCTCCCAAAGTGGTATGGTATCAAAGTGATAACTGAGATGCAATACACAACTTAATAACAACCACACACTGTGCCAGATGGTAAACAGTATTGCATTTTTTATAGCAGGAATCCAAAACTGAAACTACGATATGAAGTTCAGCAGTCTTGACCTGTACCATAATGTTCTTACCTCTTCACTGGAGAACCTTCGGAATCTCTTACTAGCTTGAAGAGTTTCGTTTATCCCAAGATTCAGAGCTTTTGCTTTGCAATGGGACCTCCATCTCTTAAGGCTTAATATGTTCAGTGGCAATTCCTGGGGCTCTAACAGGCAAAGGATTTGATGTGTCTTTGCATATTTTGCCGTTTGATGCATTCATGCATGAAGTAGGGACACCTGATTCCAGTGTGCTAGAAATGGAAATATTGAATTTGTTCTGAAAACAGAACGGGAGGAAAAAGTGATGAGTTGCCTATCTGTAAACTGTAATGATGGACTTCTCCGCATATGACAAATGAAAATAGATTTGATTGATCTTAATTTCAATTTCCTTGCTAGTTTTTTTACAAGCAATGCATGCCAGATATACTACAATTGCCCCTACAGTAAAAGAAAAAAAGGGGGTGATCGCAATAATGTGTTGAATTATCATTCCGTACCACGTCCCTGTCTGCTCCAGTCCCTGTGCTGCAGCTGCCATACACTTTATTTTAAAGTCAATGTGCTTATCTAGGGAAGAGCATGATCTCAGAGTAAATTGACTTGTGGCGGAAAAACCAAAATGCATTACTCTCTGAAAAACAGCTGAACAAATGCAGATTTGAATTTTATTCATATGTATTAACAGTTTAATCCTTTTGACTCAGAAAGAGATTTGTTTTATGTACTTGAAA
Organism: Xenopus petersii; assembly: GCA_038501925.1. Lineage (NCBI taxonomy): Eukaryota > Metazoa > Chordata > Amphibia > Anura > Pipidae > Xenopus > Xenopus petersii. Next base: position 34,749,725 of record CM076684.1, on the reverse strand, counting down.
AATAGTTTTGCATGTCTAAAAAAAATGTCCTTACATTCAAGAAAGAAGTCCAGGTTTGTAGTTGGTGACTAGTGAACCCGCTGGGTGTTCAAAAGTCAAATATTTGTATGGGATATATGTAGTAAGAGAACCCATTGCCCCATGTTGGTTATGGGCTGTCAAATATGGCCCGTGGCACAATAAAGTGTTTTCAAGAGGACAAACTCAATTCTTATTATTCAATTCTTGTTTTGAATCTGCTCATGAAGGCAATGTTGGACTTTATCATCTATTGATAATCTTACAGGACAATCTTGGCAAATGTTTTTATTATTTTTTTAAATTATTTTATTTAATTAAAATGTATTCCATTGTTAATCCCTGAGAAGTGTGTATGAATAGGAGTCACAGTGATGAACCCTGCTTTCTTTTTTAGAGCATCTGCTGCTAATGAGTTGTTTGTAGTGGGAGGTTACAGTCTTTGGGATTATATAATAAAAGCTGCTAAATTTGCCCTGGAGCAGTAACCTATAGCAAACAATCAGCAGATACCATTTACCAGTAACCTTATAGATTACATCTTATAGCTTACTATGGTTTATTGCTACTGGGCATACTTAGTGCTTTTATTATATCTGGGGGTTATATTCTATTAATTTGAGGGGAACCACTCCCTAAATGGTATTATTTGATGTGTTTGCATAACAGAAATATTAAGAGAATATATAATCAGGACTCTTTTGCTATTTTCCTATGACTGCTATAAAGATACTGCTATCCAAACTTCCATTTTCTCATGCAGGTTGTCTACAGACTTTCTTATAGCTTCTCTTTTCCCCACCTTATAATCAACTTACATAAAGGTATTAGAGAGAATAGACTAAAGGCCCAGTTTTGTGGGTCTGGCATGATCGGGGACATTTAACAAACCACAGAGACAACATTGGAACCCACTATGTTTAACATAACTCAGCAGGGAAGTATATATAGGTATCCTAACCCTTGTAATTCGTAGCCGGTAAGGATAGAAAGCTTTAGTCAGGAAGAGAAAACGAAGCAATTAAACATAACTTTGTTTGGCACAAAAAGAATAGAACACTATCTAATGTTGTGGTTTCAATGTGGGTACGCAGGCTGCAGTCTGAACACAATCTGTCTGAGAAATTCCTCTCCTTTTCGGAGACGTGCATGATTTTTAGTGGCTGTTCATTGTCTGCACCATATGTACAATATGAAGTGGGGAAATAAATAGAAATATCTTGGATCAGAAATTTGCAAAAGTTGATGTATAAAGACAGCCAGTCAGATAAAAGGATGTTCTGTCCACACCCAAATATAAGATAAAACTACTCAGTTGGGGACCAGAAGTTCTTAAAAAACCTATTAATAAAACGAATAACAATAACTTGTTCATAATCATGCTGCAGTGTATATACAATACCGTATTAATAACACTATTAACACCTATTAATAACACTAATAATAATTTATTCATGCCGCCGTGTATATCACAATACCATATATAACATATTCAGCATCAGAAAATAAATTTGATAGTATTCTCAGACTGCAAACAGTGTCTTAGCTCTCGCCTTTGCTCTGAGTCTTCCATGTAGTTCTGACACTGGGGTTTGACACTCACTCTTATTCCTTGGTATAGCTTAGGGCTGGTTAGTAATATATCATTATCTGTTGAATAGTCTTGCAGCAATCCAGCTGGGGATCTAACCCTGCAATATTCATTATCCATTGCCCCCACTCCCTGGCTTAAACTTTTATAGAGTCTGTCTACCCCAGGCTCAGTTACCCTTCTTTATAAAGAGTTTTCAAGAGCACAAATGATACTCTCTTCTCATGTGATATTTACATGTACATTCAGTTAGTAAGGGGTTCACAGTTATTGCATTGAGTGCCTTGCAGAACTCCCCTAAGCTCTCTCTCTCAACGTCTACCTGGTAGGTAGGTCTATAACCTTATAACTATTATTTGCAGATAATGAGAATCATAGAACATACTCTTTAAGGAAATACTGCATTGAATTATAGTTAAAGTCTTTACTTGAATCTATATTTGTGCCCTCTGTCTTGGATTTCATGCTTTTTTTTTTTTTATAATATTTCAGAAAAAGAGGTTGCAATACATAATCTTCCATAGAGTAAAAGGCAAACAGAAACAAGTCTTTCATGTTTACCCGAAAACTCCTTGGTGCATTATGCAATTTGTAATAGGAAATAGATTAAAGGATATCACATTAAACAATAACATTTCATATACTTCATGTACAGTAATCTTACAGTAGATGCTGAAAAGCCACTAAATCTACAGTACAAGTTAATCCAATATATATCAGCATCTTGTATCATTCACAAACGTATATGGATACAGTTTATTTTATATACAGTTATAGGATCCAGAAACCCTGAAAGCGCTAAATTACAGGAAGGTTATCTCCCATAGACTCCATTTTAATAATTAAAAATTTTAAAACATATTCCCCTTTTCTCTGTAATAATAAAATAGTACCATGTACTTGATCCTAACTAATGTATAATTAATCATTGTTGGAGGTAAAACAATCCTATTGGGTTTAATTAATATTTTAATGATTTTTTTAGTAGACTTAGCGGGTTATTTACTAAAATCCAAATTTATCTCATTGCCCCAATAAAAAAGATTGAACAAACTCCCATGCCCAATTTTTCCTTATTAATAAATAAATCAAGACGATTTAATCAGATCGGTAAAAAACTTGATAAAAATGAGTGAAAACTCGAATCGTACTAATTTTCGATTCAGAATCGCTTTTGTTTTTGGAGTTTTTTTCCAAAAACCCAGTGCAGATCACAATAATGTCAAACTGGCATAGGTGCTTCTCCGATTAACTTATACAGGACCTCGATAGGTCAGAGATGGCGTATTTTCGGATTCTGCCTTTTTGCAGCATCAGGGTATAATACATCTCTAAAAAATCAAGTTTTCATTTCCTCTAAAAATGTGAGTTTTCTAGTGAAAAACAAATTTTCAAGCTCTCACAATTTGACCTTTAATAAATAACCCTCTTAAAGTATGATCCAAATTACAGAAATACCCCTTATCCTGAAAACCCCAGGTCCCAAGCATTCTGGATTACAGGTCCCATACCTGGATACTGTTTTAATTTTTATTTTAATCTTTATTTTTTGTTACTTTACATCTTATTACTTATCTTTCTATTCATGCTTCTCCTTTGCATCTGAAGCCACTGCCTGGTTTCTAGAGTAAATTGGACAGAGAACTGCTGAAATTCCAAATTAATGAGCTACTGAACAAGCTAAACAGCCCAAAAGCCAGAGAAATGACAAAATAAAGACCAATTGCAAACTGTCTCAGTATAGCACTGTCTACATCATAGTAGAAGTTAATTGAAAGGTTAACACCCCTTTAATATTATTACTATTTTCATTCATGGAGGCTCTCATTTACTACCCTCTATGTTTTTCATAGACCCATAAAAGTCTGATATGCATCAAAACCCCTTGTATATATTAGTGGAACACCAACATCATTTTACCTCATTTTACATTTAGTGGTCCTTTTAAATTCCTTAGGCTTTGCATATAATACAGTGGGGTGTTGGAACACTTTGTGGACTTGTTGATCACAAACTTTTCTTATACACCATTGAAATTTCTAATGAGACGCTCAGCATCTGTTCAAATGTCAGCTGCCACAGGAAGTACCAATTTATTTGAAGTCTATTGATTATATGCTTGACAGGGAGCTGCACAAGCGACCATGCAAAACATGGATGGGAGAACAGATGTATTCTGCTAGATTTTCATGGTTTCAGCCTTGTTTGCTATGAATTTTCCAAGTCTGAGACAGTTTTTCAAGCAAGAAGAAATGCAATGGCGGATAAATTATCAACGTGCAAACAGAAAACGGCCTGCTTTTGTCATAGGTTTGCTAATGATGAATGGGAATCTCATTTACCGACCAGCGCTGTTTATTTCAAGTTATTTAACAAAAGAAGTATTTGAATTGTCTGAACATTTTTTTAAAAAAATTAAAATTATCAATGCAACTACTTTTATGTTTTGTAATGAAAAATAATGTAAAGCACACAAAATGGCATTCACAACCTAGTTGCTATAGACAGGGAGGGGTGAAAGAAAACATTATTACCCACTTGATGTCCATTTATCAGAAGCAAGTGAGCCCTTAGATTTTCTGCTGGAGGAACTAAGCACTAACTGTGTTTCATTTCTAACTCCACCTTGTCTTGGTGTGTAACCAACAATGAAGTAGGTGAGATTAGAAAAAGTCTGTGAGATCCTATAAGATCCCTTTTCTGGAAACCTGTTTTCCAGAAAGCTCCAAACTGCGGGAAGATCACCTCCCACAGACTCCATTAAATTCCACCAATTCAAATTTTATAAAATGATTCCCCTTTTCTCTGTAATAAAACAATAATTCCTTGTACTGGATCCAAACTCTCTTTTTTGGAGACAAAACCAACCTATTGGGTTTATTTAATGTTTACATGATTTTAGTAGATTTAAGATATGGAGATCCAAATTATGGAAAGATCCCTTATCCAGAAAACCCCAGATCCAGAGCATTCTGAATAACAGATGCCATACATAAAATAATGTTTATAGTACATAGGTTAAGAGTGCCAACTAGCTTTGTTTAAGCCATTAGGAGTCATGAGGGTATATTTATCAAAGAGTGGAGTTAGCTATCAGCACAGTCCACTAGTGTGAAATACCGCCTCACTTTTTCTATGGGATTTTTAAAGGCGTATTTCTGAAATTGTGAACTTTCACCTTTTGATAAATACACCTTTAAAAACCTATAGAAATTAATGGAGAGAGGCAGTATTTCACACTAGCGACTGTGGGGATAGCTAACTCCACTCTTTGATAAATATACTCCCATGATTTCCTGGTAGTATACTTCTAATTTCACAAGCATTTCTATAGGACACCTTCCTTTTTCCTCCTACTGCAACTGTCCTATTGAAAATCACATTTAACGCAATTTTGTTTTCTCCCATTATGCCACTGAATATTATAGCATTGAACTCAAAACTGAGATCTTTAAGGAAAATATATTTTTTCACTATACATTTTCGACTACTACACTAAGTGACTGAAGTACAACTAGTCGATCCACACTAAAGAGGTAGCAAAGTCCAATGGGATGTGAAGGCTTTCATGAGAAAAGATAGGATAAAACATTGCAATTCCACTTCATTTTCTGTTGGCATGGAGAGTAATGGAAGAAGAGGTGCCCTTTGACCCCTGGCTTGTACAATCTAATGACAGTTTTAGGCAATCTTAAAGGTGTTAAGAGCATTGTCTGGGAAATGTGCAATGTATTGAGCTCTCTGGTTTATAACTGCTTCCCATCCCCTTGAGCAATATAATGTAAATATATGTTGATAACATCCTTTTTGCTGACTGGTGCACTTGGAGAGAGATATTGCAACTGAGCATATTTTGCACCATGACCCCCAATACATAGAAACGTTTTTTTTGTTACCATCTACAGTATCTGCTTGTCTCTTATCCTTCCATTGAAGAGAACCTGGAACGCTCTATAAAAGTGAAACGTTAACTAATGCCTTATTAATCTAAACTTGACCAGTCGCGTGTTTCTCTGTCGAGTCAACTGTTTTTAGGAATGAGCCAACCCTGCTGCAGAAAGAAACTTTTTTGACTTCCAAATGAGCTAAAGAGAGTTGTGAAGACGGGAATGTTTAATCTGGTAAGCAATAAATCATCCAGGGGCTTGATTCCATTAGCTGCAAACAAATATCTTATAAATATATTTAAGGCCAGGCTGCCAGAGTTACTGTTCTGTTGCCTAAACCTGCAGTTTGCAAACTTTGATTTGCAATATTTCCTGTGGTCCTTCAGATGTTGTTAAGCCTTGAGAGCAGCCATCCTCCTTTAGTGTAAACCTCAAGTGGCTAGCAACGGATGATGGAGGGATAGTTTAATAAAAAGGCTTAACATCTACGGATTCAGCACAACGTTCCTAAAATAAACTCAAAGAGAACATTTTTTCCCCAGAACCTCGGACAGGGAGCAAGGCTGCAGCAGTTAGTAACACCTTTCTGAGACACAGCAGCCTTTGGCTATGTATTCTAAAGAACAACCAAGGTACATGGTCACAGTCAGTGCAAACTAATAAGATGGAAGTCAGGAAATGTTTTTGCTCTTTGCTGGTTTGATACTTATTCCTCCGGGTCTATTTGCCTTTATTGATAAACCTCTAAAGTTGTCAGAGCTCAAGAAGCCCCTGAAAATCAACTCCCGACTTATGGTTACAAGTTACCTACACCAACTGTAGAGAGCACTTGTGCTTAGTGAATTCTGACTTTTGTATAGCATGAGTTTTAATTACCCGTGAGCCACATTCTAATGTAAATATGAGTTTTGGAGCAACACAAGCTTGAAAAAAAAAAACCTTCTTTGCGGCCACTGGGAGCAACATCCAAGGGGTTTGTGAGCTCCATGTCGCTCGCAAGCCGCTGGTTGGCAATCACTGATCTAGCAAATAAAATGATTATGCAGTTGGAAAACTAAATTACAAAATACTACCTTTCATCATATTCCTTTTTCCACGTCTGGTGCAGACCTTGCCATGCTTGTATGTTCTTCTTATTTTATTTGCATTATCATATATACTGTATTTGCACAGTACGAGTCCAAGTGTTCATGCTGCTCTCTTTTCTACAGTTTGAATGTTACAACTTCAGTCTCCTGAGATAGCAGTTGCCTGTATAATTAATGCAATCTATCTTATTACTTCATCTACAGCAATTGAATTAAGCTTTATTGTATTTTTAAGATTTTCACTGCACATAATCTATTCTTTTCTACAACACTATTTTTGTTATGTAATACTTTTTTTTATAAATTTTTTTCTTCTTCCCTTTACCATAATCACTTATTAAAAAGTATTTTTTTTTTAAAGAAGCTTGGTTTATTTTCAATATCGTTTTAATGATACTTGATTTAAAGAAGTATATTTATCAAAGAGTGAAGTTAGAGATCTCCACAGTCCGCTAGAGTGAAATACAGCCTCTCTCCATTCATTTCTATGGGATTTTAAAGGCGCTAAGTCCACAATTTGATAAATACGCCTTCAAAAGATCTCTAACTTCACTCTTTGATAAATATACCCCAAATAGTTCCAAAGCACCTCAATGCACTCAAAATGTGTTATTAAAGGACCACTGTACCTCCCTGTATTCATCTTAATAGAAATCTCAATGTCATATTTTCAGTTCGCATTAATTCTACCTGCTTCTGGGAAAGCATTTCTTCTGCTCCTTGCCCTTGCTGCTCTCTGGCCACAGCCTTTAATCCCATCCCAATATCTTTCTATTATGTTATATTTCCCTTCCAGAATCATAGGCATATATTAAGTACTCTTTTCAGGTGTTAGGCTTTATCATGGCGTAATTTTACAATAATACTGATGTAGCTGATACTTTCTTATTTTTCATAGGAACATATTGGTATCAGATATTTATAATGGTCCATGTTGGAGTATCTTTCTTCTCCTACTGCAACCATTATTCTGGGGAGGGTGCAATTGATAAATTGGAGATGCTCTTTAGGTCATTGCTGCAGTTTATTAGGTCTTTGCATCACCCCCAAATCCAGTGGCATGGCTGTAGCAGTCAGAATCTGACATGGACATTTGTTCTTACTCCTACATCAGAAAAACCTGTAACATTGCATGTTTGTTGTAAAACTTTAACATCATAATCTGACATGGGCAAATATAGGGGACTTGGGGGAGGACAAGGGATTAAAATGTCTATAAAAGAAAGAAACACCTAGTTCAAAGATGACCTTCACTGGGGCAAACAAAAAAGGGTTGTTATGTGATAAGACTGCTCATCCATCCCTAATAAACAGCATACATAAACACTCATAAATGGGTGTGAATAAAAGAAAAAAGCATTTATTTCAAAACATGATACAAAAATACAGTACTCGTTTCGTGCTAAAGTGCTTTTACACCAGATTTGAAGAGCAAAAAATTCTTATATAGATACGTCCATTATTTTGTTCTACCACAAGAGAGAAATTATATTCCTTTTCTCTAATTTTCAGCCACAGACCTACCGTTTAGGATAAACACAGAGGCGCTGATTAACAGAGCAGCATGTTCTCTCTCAAGGTTGCTGTCTTAAGTTGGTGACATTTAGGGATTTTATGCACTTCCTTTCACTTTGCTTTCAAATTCATACCCTGATGATGGCATAAAAAAAGAAATTAACACAGTTAAAAGTTAAGGTTTTTGGCTGACTGCAGGGAATGCTATGAAAATTAACGATGTCTTGGCAGTCATGGCATTCTGGGAGTTGTAGTCAACAAAAGTTAGAGGTCAACAGGTTACCCTTGTCTGATCCGTTCCATAAACCAACGATTGTAGGTATATTTAACCATTTCCAGCTGACGGTAAAACCCGATAAGACCCGCATAGTCACAATCGCTAGATTTCTTAACACACATAAGAGTAAATGCACATTCTAGGAAAGAAAGTACCATAGCTGCTTCCACATCTGCCCAGGGAATGAGAACGGACTGCACTCAATAAGGTAATGTCTAATGGGTTTTAGAAGTAATAACATTGGAGAGGAGGAACGATGTCAGCGCAGATAAGGGATTGCTCAAATGTGATGCTCTCTGCTATGCATACACATAAGCACTGAGGTTAATGACATTTCTTTTCTATGCCCAAATGCAATTTTGAAACTGAGAGAGCTACCAAGAAGAATTTACAATGGGAGATACGCAAGGTTAAGAAGAATGTTCAAAATCCACTTCAGAGATGAATAGACTGGCACTGCACAAATATAGCCGAAGCAAAGGAAGAGACGTACAAGACTGCATTGTTTAAGAAAGGCTGCCATAACTGGCTGTAATAGTCTCAGAAATAAGATGTCTCAGTAAATAATGTTCTAAAATGAACCGTCATAGCCGTATCAGTGCAGCTGATGTAAACTACAACTCCCAGAATCCTTAGATGTCAGCTAAAGAATTCAGAAGGGCTGGATATGGTGGTTCACCTTTATGTTAACGTTAAGTATGTTATAGAATGGCTAATTCTAAGCAACTTTTCAACTGGCCTTCATTCTTTCTTTTTTATAGTTTTTTTTTAATTATTTGCCTCCTTCTTTTGACTTTTTCCAGCTTTCAAATCGAAGTCGCTGACCCTGTCTAAATAACAAATTCTCTGTAAGGCTACAAATATATTGTTATTGCTACTTTTATTACTCATCTTTCTATTTAGGTCCTCCCTTACAGTATTCATATTCCGCTCTCTTAATCAAATCAGTACATGGTTGTTAGGGGAATTGGTACCCTAGCAAACAGATTGCTGAAATTGCAAACTGGAGAGCTGCTGAATAACACGCTAAATAACTCTTAAAACCACAAATAAAAAATGAAAACCAATTGCAAACTGTCTCAAATATCTCTCTCTACGTCACACTTCGGGGCACATTTACTATGGGTCGAATATCGAGGGTTAATTAACCCTCGATATTCGACCATCAAAGTAAAATCCTTCGACTTCGAATATCGAAGTCGAAGGATTTACCGCATTTCGTTTGATCAAACGATCGAAGGAAAAATCGTTTGATTCGAAGGATTTTAATCCATCGATCAAACGATTTTCCTTCGATCAGAAATTACTTAGAAAGCCTATGGGGAAGGTCCCCATAGGCTAACATTGGTGCTCGGTAGGTTTTAGGTGGAGAAGTAGGTGGTCGAAGTTTTTTTTAAAGAGACAGTACTTCGACTATCGAATAGTCAAATGATTTTTAGTTCGAATCGTTCGATTCGAAGGTCGAAGTAACCAATTCGATGGTCTAAGTAGCCAAAAAAATACTTTGAAATTTGAAGTACAGTATTTTTCATTCTAATCCTTCACTCGAGCTAAGTAAATGTGCCCCTTCAAGTTTAATTAAAGGCGAACAACCTCTTGAACAGAATAGAGGCTTCCGCTCATCAGTATTAATGGAAAGCATATTTAGTAAGCTATGGCTCCTCACTTTATTGAATATTCCATGGTTAATGAGTGAAAAGTTATAAAGGGGTGTTTTATGACCACACGTTGACCACTTGTTTTGTTCCCCTTAATGCACCATTTTTTCTAACAGCAACTTTTGGTTGAATAGGGATAGAATCAACTGCTCTCTTATGCCTTACTTTGCAAAGAACTCTCAAGCCGTCATGTTTCAGGAGATAAATATAAATTCACATTGCCATCAACTCACAACCAATAATCATAATTGTTGAAAAATATAATTACATAGACAACATTCAATCTCAACCCTTCAGTATATTATCTGGTGACCCCAAAGTGACAAGGAAACCCCCATAGCCCCCAGAGCAGGGGGGCAGTAAAACTGTACTTTTATTCCTTTGGAAAGCAGAATCATTTCCATGACTAACTTGTGATGCAGAGTGGGAGAGATAATGACGGTGAGTTATAATAATAATCATATTTATGCATGCACAGCTGGGAGACTGTACAACTGCACACTTTCTGAATCCAAATGATACTGGAGAAATTTTGTTTCATGGAATGGCAGTTTATTTAGAACTGACAGTGTACTTCATCAATGTGTTAGTGATGAGAAGAGCCAGTTATCAGTAGGGACCCTTCCATGGGGTGGCAAGAAGTATAGCACATACAGTAGTAACAAAAAAAGATCGTCCACCAAAATGTGCCTGTTTTATGGCAAAATTGTGGTGTTTCCCATTGAAGTAAATGGCATGCAAGCTGTAATATCTGGAGGTTTAATTACCACTGCTCAGTGGCCCTGACACCAACTTTTTAGGATGTACCACCGCACTTGCAGCCTGTTCCTAACGGCTGAATCTGCTTTTTAAGCCTTATTCTTTAGCAGGAGTGTACAGAATCCCTTTATCAAGTGTTACAATAATGCACATTTTAGGATGTAATTATGTCCAGGGTGTGTTACTTTGCAGTTTGTTTAGTTCTTTGTGTATCACAGAACTTTTTTTGGTTGCTCGCAATGTACTAGTTGTGCTTGTTTGACAGCCCCTGCACTCCTTTACCACTATGAAATACAAAGGGGCAGATTCACTAAAGGGTGAAGTGGCCGACACTGGTGACAATTAGCCAGAAATCTAATCGGCAGGGAAATCGACAATTCACGAACAGGCGTAGAGGTCAATTTGCTAGCAAACAAAACCGCCACTAGCGTTCATACGAACCATATCGCCAGTCGACTTTTCACTCTGGCGAACGGTTGTTACTTTGCAAATTTACTAAGATATGAATTTTACTGAACATTACCTTCTTCACCAGAGCTTACTTTGCCACCTCAGACCAGGCGAACTGATAAAACAAGGTTACATCCTCCTTAATCTTATGTCAGTGACATCATATCCTGTATGCCGGAAATGCATTAAAGTTGTAAAAAACGCTGGTGACCTTTTTTTTTAAAAAGTGGGATTGCCTTCAGAAGTCCAAACTATTAAAGATTTATGGGTGAAGAATTTTTTTAAATGAATTTAAGAGGCGCATGGCACATTTGTTTAAGGGTGGGCTCATGTCTAGGGCATTAGAGAATCTCTTCTGTCTTTATTATGGCTCATTGGACATGTGTTTGAAAAAGTGGCCACTTCAAGCATTTGCACCATTATTACTAATAAAGACTTTTAGGTACCCACCCTATTCAAATTAACCTAATTGTAAGATTGCTAGGCAGAAATGAACGCTAGCAAAATGTCTATGAAGATTACAACAATTCGCTATGAAATGCTTGCCCAGCCAAAGTTACGCTAGTGAAAATTCGCCAGTGTTCGGCTACTAAAACACAACTTCATATTATGTTGAATTAGTGTAGTGGTAACGACTTTGACCCTGGTAAAGTGCCCACGGAGTGTGGTGAAGTGGTCGCTGGCAAAAATTCGCCCTTTAGTGAATATGCCTCAAAATCTTCTGATGTGTATTTTTATCTCTACATAAACTGAGCAGACGTCTTTTAAAAAAAAGTCAGACCAACTCCAATTATTGCCATGATAATCACCCTTGTTGCAGTAGCCATCTTTTCCTTCGTGACATCTTTTGTTTTCCATAAAACTGTGTCAGATCAGAAATAAAGCAGGCAAACTATGCTTATAATTTTATTTAAATCAAATTTGCGTACTGATGCAGCCTATCACCAAAAGACGCCACTTGGCTACAAATTGAGCCACGTGCAGCCAAATTTACAACAACCAACATTTGTCCATAAAGTCATCAAGCTCTTAAGCTTCCTGGCTAATTGTTTAATTAACCTTGTAATAGGACGAATCAACCGCACACAGGCGCAAATTCACTAAGCACCGAACGCTAGCGTTAATTCGCTAGCGTTTGCCATTTTTCGCTAGTGCGCAAATTCACTAACAAACGCTGGCGTAATTTCGCTAGTGTTACTTCGCACCCTTACGCCAGGCGAATTTTCGCTAGCGATGTAACTATGCAAATTCACTAACTTGCGCAGTGTACTGAACGCTACCTTTTACGCTAGACTTCCTTCGCCACCTCAGACCTGGCGAAGCGCAATAGAGTAGATAGGGATTGTTTCAAAAAAAGTCAAAATTTTTTAAAAGTCCCAAAAAACGCTGGCGTGTTTTCTACATGATGGGTGATAGGCTGAAAAAGATCGGAACATTTTTTTGGGGCTCCCCTCCTTCCCCCCTACATTTCCTGACTCATGGCAACTTACCTAGACAGTGGGCACATGTGTAGGGCAAAATAAAATTTATATTTGCTGATTTGAAGGTTTTCTAGGCATTTGAAGTGGTGATACGTGTTCCTCCATTGAAATTTGAATTTCGCGCCGTATGTAAATGAACCATCGATAGCGAAACTTCGCTTCGCTTGGCGAATTAACGCTAGCGCAACTTCGAAAACTTACGCTACCCCTGTGCGCAACTTCGGATTTTAGTGAATTTGCGGAGCGCTGTTGAAAATACGCGTGGCGAAGTGCGGCGAAGTTGCGCCTGGCGCAACTTCGCATCTTAGTGAATTTGCCCCACAGTGTTTTCTTTGTGAAATAAAATCTAAAGTTTTATTGGAACCAGTTCTATTTACCCAGGCTCATTGAGCACATATCAAAATCTTCTCACTGACTACAAGATTTCTCGACAGGTGAAATCATTCATCTTCTATGAGCTGTAGACAAATAGATATTGGCTGTTAACACTTTGTAATACTAAATAACATATTTACCCAGATATTTCCTTTAAGTTGAGGGCCACAGTAAATTCTCTCTCTCTCTGCCTTTCCTAGAACCAGACCCTTGCATTAATACCCATGGCATGATCTCAAATGACTTACATACAGTGTGAGAAAGTTAAGATGTATAATCTATTAATTAAGGTTTTATACTGATGACCTAAAATTATGCAAATATGGCTTTACGTTGCCATGTGAGCAAAGGTAGGTGTGATTCATTAGTTTTTGATAACCCCTATCATCTCAAAACACTCCAAAAGGCCAGACAATTGCTGCTCTCTAATTTGATGACTATAGGGTATATTTATCAAAAGGTGAAACTATAGCTGGCACCACAGTGAAATTCCATTGCTCTCTATTTTAGGGGCATATTCATCAAAGGGTAAACTCTAACTGATTAATATGGCCCTAGAAAATCTATAGAAGGGAATAAAGAGCAGCAGAGTCCCACTGTGGTGAACTGTGACCAGCTCTACTTTCACTATTCTCTTCTAAAGGTTAAGCTCTTTTCCCTTGAGTCCACATTTATCAATACTGGGCAAATTTGAACTTGGGCAATAATCCATGTCAACCAATCAGTGATTAGCTTTTTCAGCCAGCTGTAGGTAAAACAGGGAAAGCAAAAATTAGATTTGGTTGCCATGGGCTACTGCCCAGGTGTCCAGTGTTGATAAATATCAACAAATATCACACAAGAGTATTAACCATGTTGTTTCACATGTAATTCCTAATTACTGTTTATTAAAGCTGTTATTGCATGTTCCAAAATGCCTGTGTTTTTTCACTCTCCCACCCACGAGTTTATGGACCTGCGCAAGTGGTTATCCCATGGGAATAAGTAACGGTGTTGTGAGGCACACAGCTTGCGAAATTCTGTTCGTTTAATTTCCCTGTACAGTAAATATATTAGAAATAAATGGAGGGACTTAAATAAATGCTCAGCCTCAGGGCTTTCAGGTATGTCTAAACATTTACTTTCGAAAGCTGAGTTTTCTGGCTTCACCTCCCAACCGCTTCCATAATAATCTTCCCAGTGGGGGTCAGCGACGAAAATCAGATCAATACTATTCTTCAATTCATATGGTTGGTTAAACAACACAATATCACTCTGTTTAGTGCATGGGGCCAGGGCAGCCATCAGGGGGGGACAGGGGGGAGAGTTGTAGGGGGCCCCGAGGGTAAGGGGGGCCCGGCCCCACTTGATTAGCCTGGCCCCCCATCTTTCTGAGAGCTGCTGACTTTGAGAAGGCATGGACGTTTAAGGGGCCATGGCCACCAAATTTCTTATAATGTGGGGGGGGCCTGGCCACCAATTTTGGCCACCGATTTTTTTTCTCATGTAGTGTCCTAGCCACTGATATTTTTTAATGGGGGGCTCTGGCCATGAATGTTTTTTTATGGGGGGCCCTGACCACCAATATTGTTTTATTTTTATTAACATGTGGGAACCCTAGCCACCAATATTTTTTTTGTTTTTTACTGTGTGGTGGGGGCGAACCTGTAGGTGGAGATTGCGGTGTTCGCAGCCCAGGGGGCCCAAGAAATTTTGTCGTATGGGGCCCTGCCATTTCTGATGGCGGTCCTGCATGGGGCTAACAACCTCCCAAACGGTGGCCCATTTTTGACAGTAAACTAAGGGATAATAATGACACATGGAGGGTCATTTATCAAAACTGGGCAAATTTGCCCATGGCAACCAATCAGATTGCTGTATTCATTGTTCTACTTGCAGCTGGCTTTAACAAGCTAATCACTGATTGGTTGCTATTGATAACTGCCCATGGACAAATTTACCCAGTTTTGATAAATGAGCCCCAATTGTTTCAGGGTCAGCAGAGACACTCAGGCTAGCCACACCACCGCAACATTATAACAGTAACTGTCAACAATGTTGCATATTTTAAAGCCCGGTGCACTGATAGTTTTGCTCCTCTACATTTCAGTGAAAATTTAAGGAAACTACTGAGAAATCTTGTTAACAATGTCTTATGGTCTTGATCTTTAGAAGCATAAGAAAAATGTGAACTATACAAATACAAATAATGTATGTGTACATTTAATCTGACTTCAACCTGCTTCGAAACGGCTTTTCCTGTGGTGCTTAAATGAGTAGTGACCGCCTTGGCGGCATAGAATCATTTGATGAATACTCTAGAAAGCCAACAATATACTGCAAAGCACAGCCCTGGTTCGAATCTCATTAAGATATCAGCATGATTCAGTGAATTGTTCATAAAGGGGCACCTTTATTGCCCTTTAACATCTGCTGGTGCTTTTGGATTATGGGACCTTTACTTCTTCATCGTCTAATTTAGCCATTTTTTTTACTTGTCTGCACCTTCTCCCCCCCCAGCAATTGCTAATTTTATTAGGTAGTGAGGGTCACGGCTCAAAATAGTCTTTCTGTGGTTGACATGATAATGTGATTATGGTAATTTCTAAATTAATCTCATCATCCATTCTAAGGCTGTATTTGCATCAAGTTGTAGTGTAGTCGAGGATATAACGAGCGCATTGTGTGAACGCACGGAATAATAAAAACAAGGCTTTTAAAATGTGTATTACTTATGATTCCTCATGATATAACATCTGGGAGCACAGGTACTGAACCGAAGAACTGAAGATGTAGGAAGCAAAATGCCCGGATGAGGACAGGTCCCATGTCACCAAGCTGTCACATGATCACACTCCATGGATGGGGAATACGTATATAAATCTGAATGTACAACAGACCAGCCTGTCCTTCAACAGCTCGATGTTTGCACATTTATAATGATTAAATATTTTACATCGCTCGGTTTTGTTGGTGTGATATTATCATTTCAAATTAAGCATTAATACCATTAAATGAGGCTCCTGGATCGTCTTAAATTGTGATAGAGTTCTGTAAGTAATTTAACAGAATGACAATCTGTCTGCAACTGGAAGGCTCAGTACATTTATTTCATTTACTTGTGTCTGAATCGTTCTATTAAAATATAATTTCTGCCTGCGAACCAGTGGACCCCCTTTCGTCAATGGGTGACAGCTGTAGCCGGATGTTGGATAACCTGCACCAATCCTGTAATTAAGCTGGCAAAGACACCCTTATCTCTGCAATTAATATGAGCTAATTGGTGAAGTGTAAGCTGTGTCTGTTCTTTGAAAATCTAAGAAATAATGTCATTGTCAGGATGAATGGGAAAAAATGTCATTTGAGTGATTGATCTATATTCTGTGGATTTTTCTTCCAGTTATCTTCCTACAGCAATGTGCGCCCATTACATATTATTGAAAATGAGCATGTGCTATACAGTACATATGGAGAGACTGTAAAAAGGGAATTTACATATTTTCCTTATATTATTTACCCTGTGATAAAAAATGTTTTTGTTATTATAATAGCAATGTTTATTTCTTTATAATTTGAAAAAATAGAAACTGCGGCTCCTCTGCAGACAATGTAACCTATGGTACCCCATACACACGCTATCAGGGGATTTGCCCACCAAGTACTTTTCCCAAGCTAGAACTGCAGCATCAAAATATCTGAAATTGTCAGTTACTGCCTATAGGAATTGCAGGGAATGATCGCACATTCTCCAATCACAAGAAAATTCTTATAGATGGAAGCACATTTATTATCTTTTTATTAAGATCAGGCTCCCCTTAATTCATTACAAGTTTATAGATAGTTACATAGTTAAATTGGGTTGAAAAAAGACAAAGTCCATCAAGTTCAACCCTTCCAAATGAAAACCCAGCATCCATACACACACACACATATGATGTAGTGGTAATAGTCATTTTCCTATAGTCATGATCCTCTAGTTTTCCCCTAATTTACTTTAGCTTGAACACCTTCAAGGGGGACCGTCCTGCAGTTTGGGATTTTCTGCCTTAGATTGCGTGGTGTTATTTTTCCTAATAATGGGAAACATTTATACAAGTCCAGGGCCAATGTGAAGCAGGATAAACCCTCAGAACCAAAGGGCAAAGATTTCAATCATCAAAGATATCTGGTGAAAAAATTCATATAAAAATAAAAAACATTTATTCAAGATTGAAAAATACATACGTGCAGACCCCATTGTTCTCTGCCTTAAGGGTTTTGTACCAACCAGTAATTATTCAAATGCAGTGGTGTTGCTTGACTAACTTACTTTCCTCCCACTGCCTGTTTGCAAACACAGCACTTCAGTGAGTTACAATTATTTTGGCCACAGAGACGGCTTGAGCAGCGTCCAATCAGGGAATAGCTGCAGTGTGTAAATCTGTCTTGATTTGTTTGTAGAAGCAATGATGTGCAAAACTTACGCCCACTCTTTTTGTTTTTGAAAAACGATCTGAAAGAATGAGGACGGTGTGCCGGAAGAGCCAATGTCGCTATGTGTGTCTCTACTCAACACTGATGGCCTTGGTACATTTTTTAAAAGGGCATTTGATCTGTTAATATTATTGCTAATTTAAATTTCTGCTTCCATTTCTGTGCTGCTTGAGTTAAGTTGTTTATTCAGCCGGCAAATAACTTAATTTCCAATGCCAAAATACATAGCTTTCCACATTAATACACTGAAGACTATTCTGTAACTGGTGGAAATGTAGATGCATCTGGATAACAGGTTCTGTCACCTGCCACAACATTGACTTGATTTAAAATAAACTGGAAATCCAAAAAGTTATTGATGTAGCAGTCCTTAGCTAACACCATATACAGTATTCTGCATTATTAACCAACACCAGATGCAAGTGATACATAGGGGCACATTAACCCTCGATATTCGACCGTCAAATAAAATCCTTTCATTTAGGATTTAGCGCTATTCGTTCGATTGAACGATCAAAGGAATAATCGTTCTATCGATTAAATCCTTCAAATCAAACGATTCAAATGGATTTTAACGATTTTCCTTCGATCAGAAATTGGCTAGAAAGCCTATGGGGACCTTCCCCATAGGCTAACATTGATGCTCGGTAGTAAATGTGCCCCATTGGCTAATGGGCACAAAATTGCTATTGGTGTGCTATTCACTCAATGCTCATACCTGGTGCTATTGGAAAGCAGAGGCACTGTGGGTCCTTGTAATGGTTACACCTTGGAAAATAGCGCCCAGTGTGCATTAAGTATAGGGTGCCAGAGGACCCTGTGTTACCACTTCTCTTTCATTTGTGCAAGATGCAAGGAGATGTCCTCGTAACCTGAATGCAGCACTACTGGCGCAACTATTTGCTTTCGTTTCACTAATTTGATGAAGATTAAAAACAGATGGTATGCCAGAGTGTTATCCGTGTACAGGTATGGGACCTGTTGTCCAAAATGCTTGTAACCTTGGGTTTTCCAGATTAGGCATCTTACTGTAATGTGGATCAAACCTTAACAGGGGAATGTAATAAAAGTCGCAAAGAGCAAAACAATTCACACCAATAAGATTAAAAATCCACATCTCACAATGTAATATTGTTCCTTAAACTGTTATTGCATTGCGAATTTTAATTGCGCATTGCGAATTTTAATTGCGCACTCATAAGAAGTGCTTGAAGGTGTTGTAATCTTTTGGAGCAAACATAACGACTTTTTCAGTAAGAAGTTTTATTACATTGACTGCGCATTGGCGCAAACTATAAAATTCGCAAAAGGTCTTTCACTGTCGGAAGTGGTCGCTAAACAGTTTCCGGGCTCGCAAAAGCTATATTAAATTCGCACAAAGCAAAATTTGTTCGCGCAAAGGCATAACTTTTCGCATTGCGAATAGTTTTTCCGTTAGCGATTTTTATTACATTCCCCCGTTAGTCTACTAAACCATAATTTAAACATTAAATAAACTAGGGATGCACCGAATCTAGGATTCGGTTCGGGATTTGGCCAGGATTCGGCCTTTTTCAGCAGGATTCAGATTCGGCCGAATCCTTCTGCCAGGCCGAACCAAATCCGAACCCTAATTTGCATATGCAAATTAGGGGCAGGGAGGGAAATCACGTGAAAACAAGGAAGTAAAACATTTTTCCCCTTCCCACCCCTAATTTGCATATGCAAATTAGGATTTCATTCTGTATTTGGCCGGATCTTTCAGGAAGGATTCGGGGGTTCGGCTGAATCCAAAATAGTAGATTCCATGCATCCTTAAAATAAACCCAATAGGATTGCTGACTTCCAATGGGAATTAATTATATCTTAGCTGAGGTCATGTACAAGGTAAAATGAATTTATTTTAAAAAATCTATTTGATTAAAATGAAGGCTGTGGGAGATGGCTTTGCTGTAATTGGGAGCTTTCTGGAAAATGGGTTTCCAGATAATGGATCCCATACCTGTAATATCATCTATATTACTTAATAAACTACACAGTCATGCCATTTTCCATATAGTTTAAACACTGCCCAAATTGTATCTGTGTATAAATCCCTTGATCATTGTAGTCACACCTCAAGCTATTTCCATACAAGGGCCATACAAAATAAGTCAGTCCCACTTATGTCAGCGTTGTGTTGTTTATGATTGTAGGGTATAACAGACAATATTTAAGATTGAGAATAAGTTAATCTATTTCAATCACTTTCCCTCTGTAAGCACAGAAAACTACATAGGAAAGTTGTTGTGTGTCAAGTGAGACCTTGGATAAAGCACCCAATTGGGATAATGGTAACAAAATCACTTCTTTATAAATGATGGCTTCTACTAACCACTTGTTTAACTGAACTGTGGGACTATGGTCATGGAAAGGTGACCTGCCCCTACATCTAATAATAACTCATACCGTGTTCAAGACTTCTCATTGCGGCTGGCTCTAACAATGACATATACAAGGTAAAATCAAATCAGTAAAGCATTGTCTTGGGACCAATCAAACAGAATTGCAGGAATTTGTTCCTTTTTATGACATAAGAAGCATTGTCAGTGTCGGCGTTTTATTTTGCCGCTGCTGAAAAAAAGACTGAACTTTTTTTTTTTTTTAGTCTTTCAAAAGAGAGTCTTGGAAGAACTCTGTTCCAAAAGTCATATCCTTCACCTAAAGTCAGCGCAACATTAAGCTGATATATAACCATTGAAGCTATCTACCTTTGCAATAGGGGTTTAAAATTTCCATGCCAATGCCTTCCCATATCCCTCAGCAAACATTTAGATAAAATGTGACTGTCGGAGACAATCCTTTGATTCATTATTGGTTAGTGTGCTGTTCAACTGTTTCATATTTGCTTTTATGTTTACTGTTCGCTGTTAACAACAGTAATTACAGTACAGTTGTGAGATGAAAACATGACTAAATTATGACAGTGCTTGTGTAGCAATCTCTTAAAACTGACTCACAAGGCAACAGCTGCACAATTAGGCTATAAATTCTCTTAAATGAACCTGTCGGAGAAAATGGTACCTGTGTGCCAGTGTTTTGTAAGAGATAACTAGACTTAATGGGCTTGGTGAGGGAACACCACGAATAGTCTCATAAAAAAGGAAACTTTGTTCTTTGTCATAAACCACTTGTTCTTTATAAAAACAAAAAGGCTCAATGTTGGCCCATTAACTTTCCCTTTTGTTATAGGACAACTGGCTCAAAGCATCTATTCGACAGGCATCAGGGATTCTGTCCAACTCAACTGTAATTTCTTCTCGGAGACAAGGACCTTGCAAAATAAACCTTCGAGCATTTACATGACAAAGCTCGGAACGCAAGTGGAAAGAATTTATGATGATTTGAAATATAACATTTGTATTTGGGGATGAAGGAGTGAAAGATATACCAGAGGAATGTTTAATAATTCATTCCATAGAACAGCTACAGAAAAACACTTTATAAGAATCCCCTCTAAATCTCCTTCAGCTGTTTATAAAGACATGGACATATGATTATTTTTTTTTTTCAGATGTTTTTCTACATTTCTTGTTAGAGAATGTTCTGCCTGCTAAATGTAACACCCTGCACAAAGTGTGATACACAATGATAGGGAATCAGGACAAGTCAACAATAGGAACAGGCTTGAATTTTATAAGGAGCTGTATTTTGCAGTCCAATCGTACCATCTAAATAGGAGACGACTATGGCGTATTTTTTGCTTTACAAATGCTATACATTGAGCCTGGGATTACAGTTGCCCTACATAAAATCCCACAAAAGTACTATCATGTTGGAGGGGAACTGAATATTATTAATTAAAGTGCTACAAAAAAGGCATAGAGAGGTGATACATCACATGACAACTGTGTTTGATATTAGGCAATATTCTAGACACTTGCTAGTGATTCCTCCCATTGTTCTTTCCTGCAGAATATTAAACCAACATTAATAGAGCAATCATGATTCATCTACTTATTGATATCTTGATATAAGGCTCTCTTGGCTGAGGAGCTAAGAATCAGTTTAAAAATGACTGTACATTTATTGGCCAGTTTAAGCCATGTGGTTGAGAGGATACATAGTTGGGGGTCATGGTGCTAATAATTCTTGTAGCCAATAACTGTCCAATAATAATAATAGCCAATAATCCATTTATTGCCCAGTTTAAGCCATGTGGTTCAGAGGATATTTAGTTTTACTGGATATATTTTATATAAATCTTGGGGGTCATGATGCTAATTCTTGTAGCTGTTATTTTACTTTGCTACAGGTATAGTCTGTGCATCGATGCAAACACGGATGTGCAGGTGGATCATTTGATTGCAATTATCAATTTATGGCATGAGTGCTACTTCGTTATGTATCAACATTGTGGCTGGCACAATCCTGGGATTAAGTATTGCATTATGAGTAAAACACGGTCAATGAGCCATATATTCCTTTTCAATTGCAAAGCTATTGTACCTGTAAGTTTGCCCTTGCATCTGCAAAAAATAAGTATATTTTAGTTTTGATTTTCAGAATGTTCTTGATAATGATATTACAGACAGTAGTACAGGTTTTTGATGAGTAGTCAACAACAGTGTAATTATTGTTCAGAAGTTCCATAAACTACTGCTTTTTTACATTACTGTTCCTATATGAATACTAAGCATTCTGGTATTAGTCTGATAAATATATCACTCATATTTTTAATAGCAAATTTCATGGTCCCACTGTTGCTACCTGTCTGCGGTATACTCTACTTTTTTTTTTTGCCTATTTGGCCTCTAATGGATTTGGCTGGCATTGAGAGAGAGCCTAGACAGAAGGCCGGTCAAATTGGCAAATGTCATTCTTTCAACATTCTGTCTTGCGGAAGTGATGGAAGCGAGAAAATATTTTCTTGGCAAGTGAACCCTTCCCTGCTTTCCATGGTCAGTAGTGTATGACATCACCATGGAGCTGGTTGCTCTTATTATACTTACCTTGATGCCAGGCAACTGATGAGGTTTGATTTCTTATACCATTATTCTGCAGATCATTACTCTCCTCATCAGGGAAGTCAGGGACTTTATGTCTTCTATGTAGTGTTTAAAGGTATACTTCTCTGCAACACATCACTAATAAAAATATCCAGAGCACGGTAGATAACCCTCAGGCTCAGAGCTAGAGGTGGTCTTATCAATAATTAGAGGTCACTTAAGCATGTGAAGAGTGCTTTTGCAGACAAATATAGTCATGCAGTGATGTGTTTTTCCTAATAAAGAAACAAACTTGTCTCAAAGCAATTTGTGGTGCACACTCTCTAGCAATCTTTTGAGCTATTGCATCTAATGAAAACCGCCTTGGTGGAAAATATAGCAAATATACACAAATCAATGATCAGAAGGTTATTTGGGCAGTAAAAATTAGCCACCAGTGTAACAAGTCAATGTGCAATAATAAGAACTCTAAGCAGGAGATAGTGTGGTCAATATGCTCACACGTTCCTCTGATACGGACATGCCGAGATAATGGAGTCCTTTTTTAAAGCTAATATATGGCCAACCTAAGCAAGCTGTGCTTGTCATCCTCGCTTTTTCTCTTTATATAGATTTATGTATGTACTGAGAGACAGGGAATAATGTTAAACCTGCTGTAATTTGTAAAGTTCTATGAACTTTCAAAGCAGGAGGCCAAAGGCATGTATAAATAACATACATACAGGGGTACAGGCATGGAACCTGTTATCCAGAATGCTCAGGGACCTGGGGTTTTCCAGATAACTGATATTTCTGTAATTTGGATCTTCATACCTTAATTAAATACACCCAATAGGTTTGTTTTGCCTCCAATAAGGATTAATTATATCTTAGTTTGGATCAAGTACAATGTACTGTTTTATTATTACAGAGGATAAAGGAAATTATTTTTAAAAATGTAAATTATTTGGATAAAATGGAGTCTATCAGAAATGGCCTTCCCGTAATTCAGAGCTTTCTGAATAAACAGATCCGGATAATGGATCCCATCCCTGTATTGCAATATTGCAAAATATGCAATACTTAAAATACAACTATCGTATCCCTTTTTTCTAATAACAATAAAAGGCATTTTTATATATTTTGGGTTTTTTTTATAAATGTATCAGGCCATACTTTTTTATCACAAGAGCATGAATATTGTAAAAGAATATTACGTCTCACTGTTCCGAGCTGATAATTCTTTACAAATTGTGTGTTGACATGATAAATAGATTTTGCCCAAGTAGAGATTAGATTTAATTTTCTGATTTTGGAGTATTCGCCATTTAACATACTGTTTTGCATCCTTATTGTAGTTCATTGAAATGCAATTGTCTGTCTACGCGCATTACTATATATTGAATTCCTTTTTCTTTCTTTATTTTCTTTTCGACTGTTCTGTTCAGTGATTCAATAAGGTCAGATAAGTTGACATTTAAATCATGGCAAATGCGTTGTAATCAATTGATTATGCGATCCTTCTAATTATTAGTAAAGGCACAAAATAATGCTATTTAATCTTATCGTTTTTTGTTGTAACAGTATGTTCTTTAGTGCGCAGAATTTCATTTTGCCACTGCCTGTGATTAATATATGTTCCCCTGTATCTGAGTGCTTGAAATGACTGTAATGATGTAAAATCAAGTAAAGATGACAAGTTAATTCCATCTTTAAAAAATATAAAAAAAGAACGGAGGCTTATGTTTGCTCTGTTGCTTATCAGCTCCACATTGTGTATGCTTCATAACGCAGAAATTATGGCTCTGGTTACAGAAATAATAAATCAGATATATGCAAGAAACAATGGAAAAATGCAATTTACCGAAGTAGAAAATTTCAGACTGAACCATGAATTACTATCTGTTTTTTTTTTTTTTTTTGGAGAATTTATTACTGAAAATCTAGGCACTAGTTTTCATACAAGTTTTCATTAAAAAAAGATAGACTTAAGCTATTATATGAGCAAAATGATCCTAAAAGCACTAAATAAACAGACATTCCTCATGCAAATGTTTTACGTGGCCCTGGCATTTGTTCTCACAATGCTCACAATAACATGGCTCATAAAAATATCATTGAAGTAAAATCCTGATACTAATTAATGTCTGATGTATAATTAGATTTTACATTCAGACTTGTGCATGCTTCTTTAATGACATTTGGTACTCTTTGGTACAGTTTCAGCATTGCTTAAATTTCCACTGTCACTTTTCTGATTTTTAAAATAATGCCCTGTCCCACTTCAAACCCCTCCTCATTATTGTGCCGTGATCACCTACAATACAGTTGCTTGAATAAACAGACTTCGCACATGGAGCATTATTTGGTATACTTTTATCATGTTCAAAGCCAAAAGATTTGGTAGCTGTGGTGAGCAGACTTGATAATGCAAGTGCTCTTGTACTTGCACCCCACGGGGTCAAGAATGACCCCTTTTGTCTTTGCTTTACCCTATGTTTACATCTAAGGGCGATTATCTTCGCTTTATTCTACCTTTGAGTTGTTTTAATGATAAAAATTAGAGATTCCCTGAATCCAGTTCAGTATTTGGACAAATACCAGCATTCATATGTGGCCTAATCCTGAGTACCTGGCTAAGTAAAATCTGAACCTTAATGCCTTATGGCTTTAAAACATTGAACAACTTCAATTTTTCAATTTGTTCAAAGTTGAGTATGAAATACATATTTGGATTCAGTGCATTCATCTTTTGTGGATGATTTGGTAACTGGCAGAAAATATAGGGTTTGGGGGCACAGCTATAAAAGGGCTTCATTAGGATACAAATTTTTCAAAAAATTCAGCATGAAGAAAGGCCATTTGAGACCTAAAACATAGCTTTTTTGTCCAGGGTCTAAGCCATGTGTAAATAAAGGCTTTTTAACATTGCTTTCAGGGTGCTGTTTATCAATTTTTTCATGCATTATTGTGGTACGTGCCACTTAACGAATGTGAACCAGCTTTTGTATTTGAGTAAGATAGTGTGTCTCTTGCGAATTCAGTAAAGTGCGGATTTTACTGGACTTTACCTCAGAGTTAATTTCGCCACCTCAGACCAGGCGAAGTGCTTAAAAAAAGCTAGATCTTCCTCAATCTTCTGTCACTTACATCATATCTTGTGAATTGCCTGCAAAATTCCTAACTTGAACTTTTTTGGGTAACCGGTTTTCTCCAGACATTTGAGAATATACGGAAGATTAATTTTACAGTGGGTTCATGTGTATGGCATTATATTAACTCTCTTGTCTTTATTAAAGGGATCCTGTCATCGGAAAACGTGTTTTTTTTCAAAACGCAACAGTTAATAGTGCTACTCCAGCAGAATTCTGCACTGAAATCCATTTCTCAAAAGAGCAAACAGATTTTTTTATATTCAATTTTGAAATCTGACATGGGGCTTGACATTTTGTCAATTTCCCAGCTGCCCCTGGTCATGTGACTTGTGCCTGCACTTTAGGAGAGAAATGCTTTCTGGCAGGCTGCTGTTTTTCCTTCTCAATGTAACTGAATGTGTCTCAGTGGGACATGGGTTTTGTTCTTAGATCTACCAGGGAGCTGTTATCTTGTGTTAGGGAGCTGTTATCTGGTTTCCTTCCCATTGTTCTTTTGTTTGGCTGCTGGGGGGGAAAAGGGAGGGGGGTGATATCAATCCAACCTGCAAGTCACATAACTTGGGATAGTTGGAAAATTGACAATATGTCTAGCCCCATGTCAGATTTCAAAATTGAATATAAAAAAATCTGTTTGCTCTTTTGAGAAATGGATTTCAGTGCAGAATTCTGCTGGAGCAGCACTATTAACTGATTCATTTTGAAAAAAAAAAATTTTTTTCCCATGACAGTATTCCTATAAGGTTTCCTCGACATTTTTAATAAAAAATGGTAACTTCAAGTATTTGCACCAACATTTAATAATAAAGAGCTCCATACAACTTTAAATTACCCGCCCTATGCAAATTGACCTTAATGCAAGATCACTAGCGAATTTTCGCTAGGCACAAACGAACGCTAGCGCATCTTCACTATGAAAAGTTGCCAGCGTTCGGTGCCCAGGACGAAACTTCACGTATTAGTGATTTGGCGTAGTCATAGCGCATTTGTGCCTGGTAAAGTGGTACAAACTGTGCGAAGCTGACACTGGCGAAAATTTGCCCGTTACTAAGGCCGTTACTGAATCTACCCCTATGTGTTTGAGAGTGCTAGGTTCAAAAATAATTGCTAATCATGTCCATGCTGCAATCTGAGAGTTATGTTTTAAAACAGCTAGTCATTTGGTTACTATCTACTGAACAAAACCTTTAACCTTTATAAAGCAGGCTGGACATTTCTATGGTCATGCTATTTATAACGCGTTCATCTTTAAAGAAAGGCTTGACGTTTGCATACGCAAAAACAAAATTTTCTCCATCTTTATGCCATCTATCTGGTACATTCATTAAAGACAATCACTTGAAAATAGCTTCAGCATCTGTGACTGGAAGTTGGTATGATGTAGAATTAAAGTTGGCATAAGCTTACAGTAGAGAAAATTGCCCATGACAATGGGAGTTTAGAGCATTGTGTTGTATATGAAGTAATCACACTGTAAGTAGCAGCAAACACCAGAATGTGTTGAGAAAGTGTGAGAATTCCATGCCAGATACAGATGAGTATTGTGAATGGCACTTTACCAAAATAAACAGATGTAATATCCACTTTTAACAACAATTACAGTAATACAATTTGCCAGTCCAAACTTCTGCTACAGAGATTTCGCCACAATAACACTTTCTAAGACTGAGATGCAACAGAAGGCCTCAATTACTAACTATTATAACTCCTTCCAATATTAAACCACAAAAATAAAAATGACCAAATACATTTTCTTAACTGTTCATCTGGTTTGGCCTGTGCAGGGTAGATGATTGTTCAGCTATTGTTCCAAATGGCTTAATCTTTACTGCACATTACGTTTTGTTTAGGGGGTAATTGGTGATTAAGTGGTAATTTAATAAAAGCCACCACGTTTGCACCTGGTCGAGTAACCCATAGCAACCATTTAACAGGCACGATTTAATGGTCACTTGTTTGAAAACAAACATTTTGATTGGTTTCTGTTGCTGCTAGACCTTGTGCATCTTTTGTTTTATTGACCTAGTGACCAGTGGTTTCCAAACTGTGGGGTCGGCTCAGTTCAGGCCTACAACAATATTAATGGTGAAAGGATGTGTGTGCTCAACCTGAAGGGTATTTTGGGTGATGTTTGGGGCCTTATTGATTTCCTATAGGCCTGTGCACGCCCAGCTTGTAGGTCATCAACAGTCAGATTAAGGGTGAACATTGGTTGCAATAGACATTAATGGAACTATGATTAAATGGCTGATATACCAATTATCTTTAATATGTATTTCTTGTTGTGATCTAAAATGGGTCCTGAACAAAGGTTGGTTGGACAACTACCTGCCTAGGGTATAATAACATTTGGCTTAGTTTGTGCTTTTTCTTTACTCAATCTTAAATCAGTGGTTTTATACCTAGTTAAGGCAATTAAATACTCATAGTAGATTCCATGGGCACCTTTTCTACCTTAATAAATAAAGATCTCAATCGAATACCACACACTTTGGGGCAGATTTATCAAGGGTCGAATCTCAAAGTGATGGGAGTTTTTTTAAACTCCCATCAACTTGAAATTCGAATAAAAAAGACCAACCGAAATTTATTAAAAAAATTGAATTTTTAAAATTTGAGTGAATAGGCTGTATTCGATCGATCAAATCAAATTCGGATCTTATTCGATCAAATTCTAATCAAAGCATTTTCACCAAATTACTCCAAATGGGTTCTAGGTGGTCCCCCATAGGCTAAAACAGCAATTTGGCCGGCTTTAGATAGGGATAGTTGAAGTTGAATTTTTAAAGAGATAGTACATGATATATTTCGATATTTGAATTTTCTAATTTTTTTCAAATTCATATCGAATTTGGACTATTGCCTAATTGACGTACACGAGGGGGTAATTTACCAAAAACATTTTCTGCTACAAACTCTGATCAAATCCGCAAATCAACAGGTCTGAGATGCTGGATTTTCTAATTCTGACTTTTCCATCCTCAGGATTTAATCAATTCCTAAAAATTTGTGATTTTTTAAAAGTACGATTTTATAAAAAAAAAAAAATCAGAATTTTTTTAGGGGTTTTTGCATTCAGAGTTTTGTAAATAGCCCCCTAAAATTAGCTCAAATTCAAATTTAATTTTTTTTTAATTTGACCCTTGATAAATCTGCCCCATTATTTGTACATTTAGGGGGTTATTTATCAAAGATCGAGTATTTTTATACCTCAAATGAACTCAAATGCATTCTTACTTAAGAAAAAACTCGAATCAATTAGTTCTGGGTTAACAACCTGAAAACTGATTGAGTTTTCTGCGGGAAAAAACTTGAATAGCTCGAATAGTTTTCGGGCAAATACCCTCCATAAAAACTCAAACATCACGATGGCTATTAACATCTTCAAATGGTTCAAGGGACCTCTGCCATTGTCTTTTACATGAAGTCGACAGGTTTTAGATGGTGTATTTTCGAAATTGAGTTATTTCCAGGGTCAGGGTTTGATAAATCTTGAAAACATTTTGTTTTTTTAAAAGAATAAACTCAAAAACTCAAATTTTTGTGGAAAACACAACTTGATCCTTAATAAATCCGCCCATTAAAATGATTATGTATAACCATGCTTCATTTTGTTGAATAATGAAAAAGCCATCATCAAATCCAGTAAAAAATGCCACAGACTTTCGGTGATAAGTCTTGAAAATCACATGAAACTAATTTTATTTAAATTCTTAGGTTTTCAAAGCTGGACTCTGTATAACGGTTCATTTAGATGCAGACTGCATTGCTTGTCTCATTTCTCTGCAGTCTGATGCAGGTATGTTAGTTAACTGATAATTAGCCATTTAGCATTTGTGATGTATATGATGTGATGGGGTGATGTGGCAACTCAAAAAATTGCCCTAAGTGCTAGCAATATCCTTTATATTGTTTTTTTGAAACAGTGGCTTGGTGACATTAGATTTTATAAAATACACTTATTTGTTCGATTTCCGCAAATGAGCAGCAGTTATTTTATGCAGAAAGCATTATAGCAAAGTGATGTGTGCGAAGCATAGAGAGTATTAGCCACAATCTGTCTCACCTCTGCAAAGAGTAATCAAGAGCAGAAGACTGTGCCAGAGGCAGTGAGAAGTATTTACAGGTTGATGGCCCACTGATGAAATTGGCAAACCAACTGCTAATAAAACACTAAATGGTCCTCAGTCCAAACCAGTAATCTTTTTAGCTTTGTAAGCTATAGCTTTGCCAATTTGCCATGGAAACAAAGGGCACAGGGTCATAATTAATATTCAGAATCTGCTTCACTTGTGGGCATCTTATTATTGTTCTGCAATCTGTTCTGTTTGCTGGCACCACATTGCAAAACTGAAGCTTATTTACCAAGGTCTCAACTCTCGCTCTTCAAACATAAATATACGCCACAATAGGAGAGATAAAACAGATCTGTCTTTCCCTCCCATTAGATTGGGGCTAATTTATTTCATTATTTGCAGAGTGCCGACAAAGGAAGAAGCTTATTTTATTGCTCCATTATATGGAGGGGAAAAAAAGGAATTTGCATGTTAGCTAGCATTAGTGCATGATGTAAACAAGAAACTTATTTTTAATGTATCTGTCACCACAAGTGCAAATGCACAAAAATGGATGCATTTCTTGCATGAATTGATGCCATTCAGATTCAATTTATAATTTGGTTGAATCCCTTGTGAAAGATTTGGGGTCCATGGATTTGGGCGAATATCTTTCACAAACGATTCAGCTGAATTTATGAACCAAATCCAAACCATAAGAGGGAAATAAGACAAAACCCCTCTACCTTAATCATGTCCCTTAAAGTCACATGATTTTAAGGGGCACAATTACTAAGGGTCGAATTTCGAAGTTAAAAAACTTCAAAAATTTGACCATCGAATTTGATACTTCGATAGGCGAAGTATTGTTGGACGTTTTCGATCAAAGTAATCGAACTATTCGAACGATTTTACAAAAAAATACTTTGACTACTCAAAACTTAGCCAAAGTTTATAGGAGGTCCTCCATAGGCTAAACAGCAATTTGGCAGGTTTAAGGTGGCGAAGTGACGAAGTCGAAGTTTTTTAAAGAGACAGTACTTCAATTTTCAAAGTCAACGTCTATTCGATGGCCAAAGTACCCAAAAATTACTTAGAACTTTGAAGTTTTTGAATTCAAAAATTCACTTCGACCCTTAGTAAATGGGCCCCTTGCAGTCAGAAGAATCTAATCCTGCTAAAAAAGGTTAGGATTTGGCTTAATCCCAAATACATCCAAGATTCAACACATACCTACTTCAGTTTAGAGGCATCAATAGACAGAACATACTTTCACTTAAAAATCATGTGCAGAAGTCATTCCCAAAAATTTACAGCACAATTGTGTCTGAATAATATCAAGTAACAGGCACAATTGTGCAGGTGCGCCTTGTTCACTGATTGTGGGTACAATAACATAACAACTTGCACCTGAAATTGCATTTGCACACTGTACTTGTGTAAGTAAATAATCCCTATAATCACAGCACTTCTGACATTGGCTTTCTACAAGGCATGCACTTCAGATGGAGAATTTTGTGCACTGTTAATAAAACATTTGTTAATTTAATTGTGTAAAAAATAAATGGGAATTGCGTGTTGGAAAAGCTAAGCAGTGAATCATGGAGAACCAAGGTTACCAATAGCCAGAGGGGCCACAGCATGGATATCTTTGATGTATCCTTCTTTTTTCCATAGTGAAGGGCTACTGTTGTTATAATTTAATTGGATTTCAAATTTATTTAAATAATGTTTTGCATTTTTCTGTTGGTTAGAAAACCAATCTCTGATAAAGTGTACAAATTTCAAAATTGTCTTGGGCAATGACATATGGGATGTTTTGTTGTCCGCCATTAATTTCGACTACAGTGAGCAACAAAACATCCCTTGTTTCCTCTCCGTCGGGTGACATGAGTATCACCACCCGGGAACCATAAGTAGCATCACAAGGAAACTTCAGGCTAAGACCCGCAATTCACATATTCAAGTAATTCTCCGACAACACATTCTTCCGTACAAGAAAAAAGTGATTATAATTGTTTCAAAATCAAATCACCTTTTCTCTAACAATGCTCTACTAACATGCAAATGGAATGGAGATGGTGAAGTATTGCGTGCAAACTCTCACTTAGTGCAGGAGAGAAGAGAGCAGCTCCAGAACCTTCATCTGATAGATGGAAAGGAAGCAATCAATCTTTGATCTTTTGAAAAAATTAACCACACATGAAAGAGTAGTTAAAAGGAGGCTTGGGATAATTTGAAAAGCTGTCAGTATCACTTTATCTTATCTGTAAAGCATGAGCCAGAGCTCTCTACCTCCACGGACCATTCCTGTTGAGCATATAGGCATGTACAGTATGTATATTTCTCTTGCAATCTATGCAGAAAGCCTCATGCAACATAATTAATAGCCCAGGTCCACCCTTTAGAGTTACTCAGGTAGATATGTGGCTAAAGTCTGCTGTGTACCTCATCTTTAACTTTTATTGAAGGTAATTGCTAATCATATGGGCATCCCCAGTAACACGTTATTCTGGGGGATACATCCAACCTAGTTGTTTGTTTTCTGTTTTTTTTTAAATTACCCAATTTCTGTTTCATCCAACTGAGTTAACTTCTTTTGACCATATTACCAAATATCATGTTGTTTACAAAGCCCTAATCTAGTCATTTTGGAAAACCATAGGACAATATAATCTAGCTTGCAGACAAATTAGAAACACTCCCTTCTTTGACTTACTATCTGAAACAAAAAATCATGGGGAAATCAACCCATGAATAGAGACCAGTTGTTGGTTTGAGAGACTTAAATCCTACAGAGTTTATTTTACCTGCATTTTTTCTTACATTTGGCTCAGATACTGCACAGTAGCTAGAGACATTCACATTACTTAAAACTGGCAGGAATTCTATTATAAGGAAATCAATGATGACCCAGACTGGGGAGTTGCAGCATCCTCTTTATTTGAACTTTTGCTCCATAAAACTGACTCCCAAAGAACTCATGGTGTAAAAAAGGGTAAAAGGGTAAATACACTGATGCACTCTTATGTTCATCATGAAAGCCCTAACCCCAGTGATTCTTTTTTTTTTTGTTGTATCCATATTTTTATTTAGCAAATATCATTTATCATCTGGAATAGGGAATCTTCATGTATTTGGTTGGTATTCTGTCTATTTACAGACTAAGAACAAAGTTTTGGATTTTCTTATCTGCTAGCTGAAATTATTGGTTATCTGGGTTCTGTCTGATCTCATAAGTATGTCAGGTCTCTAGCAGTCTAGACTCTAGAGTATGATTATGTTGGGAGGCAAACACTGATAAAAGAACTATGGTGGATTATGGGACAAAAGCAATACAATGAATGTCAAAGCAGAATTTAAAAACAAGGTTAGGTGCAGCAAAAACAATATAATGTAATTTATTTACAAAATACTTTTCTCAATTAGTAGTTTTGTTTAACAAGTATAAAGGATTGCTAAGGGTCAGGCCACACTGGGCAAATCTTCCCAAAATGCCCAGTGTGGCCTGACCCTAAAAGTGCTTTTAAATCATGGGTCAGGTGCTCCATTCAGCAAACACTTACTGGAAATCTTTCCAGGATCATCTTTTGGTGAACTTCAGGGTAAAGTGTGAGGTCAAGTTAAAGAGCACCCCTCCATCTGCTCATATGTACCTTGCTTTTCACTGGAAGAATCTCCATTTTATTTGATAACTTTAGGTGATGTATTTCCACATATAGTCCTGTCCTAAAGATATATGTTTTAGTTAGTAGCCATCAGAGCAATGCATTATGGGGACAAAACAAAAGACAATTATAAATAGAGTTTATGCCGGTGAATGTTGTCTTTATAAAGCAGTGAAGCAGAACCTGCTTATCTGATCTTGCAATTGATTGGTTTATACAGTCTTAATGGAGGTACAAAAGAAGATAGTTTAATTAGAGGATATGACTTCTTTAGGATTAAATCAAGGGGCAAATTAAATAAATGGTCTCTTAAAGACTGCATCCATTCTAGACATTTGTTTTTTACATAAAAAAAGAAAATATATGGAGCATCCAATTAATTGTCCACAATATGTTAAAATCAGCCTTATAGAAATGTTTGATTGAAAATTTAAATCATAGTGCTTCCTATATATCCCAGCATTCCCTACTCTTAGCCGGGAATGCTGGGAATTGTAGTTTCATGACTAAATGAAGACTGCAAGTTGGAAGTTCCTCCTTGTAAAATGTTATTGATTTCAGAACTGTATAACATTACATGACTACCAAAACCCTAGCATTGTAATTTTACTTTTTTTAATTTCTAATTACTTGCTGTCTTTATGACATGGACATTATTTTAATAGCCTCCTTGGTGTTTGTGCCTATTGCTATAATCTAGTCTTTCCATTTGAGCCAATTACTTTGTCTGATGAAGAGAACTCTATATAACGACATTTATATGATTCCTTTGTTAGCATATAAAACCACATCTTACATTTCAAAAGAAATAGCTTTGCTCAAAATGTTAATTTACACATAAAAAATAATTACATGCCATTTCAAGACTGGTCAGAATACTTCCCTTCCTAAAGCTCAGTGGCAAAAAAGAGATAATTTAATGGGACATGCATTATAAACATTTCATATATTTTTATAAAATAGAAAATATTATTTCCATGTTTAAAATCAGCATTAATTGTTTGTTGATTCATTTTAAAAAAGGATGGTTCACCTGAAAGCTAACTTTATGTATGGTGTAGACAGCTGGATTCTATAGAAATGTTCCCCAATTATCCTAGCACCCAAGGAGTTGAAGAAAAAATAGGCTGAAAAGAAAAATAAGCAGTTTCAGATAAGAATAAAGTAGTAAATAGTAAAACTGAAGAATTACAATCAACTTGCTTTCTGTTGCTGGGGTCAGTGACCCAACAACCAAACATCTTTTTCAGCTGCAGGCTGGGAGCATCCAGAATCCAAAAACCATATAAAGACCAACTGGAAAAATACTTAGAAAAGGTCCATTCACTAAATACTAAAACTTATTGTGTAGGTGAATGGTCAGTGATTAACTCGTCAAGGTAGAGCTCACCACTACATATGGGGGGTTATTTACTAAACTCTGAATTTATCTGGTCTGGCTGTTTGGGGCAAAAATAGAACTTTTAAAAAAAAAATTAAAAACTTGAATTTTTAAATATTTATGCTGCAAATAGCCAGAATCTTAAAATCCGCCATCTCAGATCTGCCGAGGTTGTGTAAGTCAATGGCAGAGGTTCCTATACTCAGGCCCAGATTTGTGGAAAGGCCACCGAGGCCTGGGCCTAGGGCAGTAGGATTTTAGGGGGATGCATGTTACCCAACCACATCCACATTGATTCAAAAACACTGGGGATGACCAGGAGATACAATCATTTTTTAAATTTAAATTTCCTACGCGCCAATCCCCAGTGCTCCTGACCTGATGATGAAAATCTGCACAAATAATGGGAAGGGGACAAGGTCGATGAACAGCAATGGGCCTAGGGGTGGCTGCTATGTTAATCCGGCGCTGCCTATCCTAATTTGAAGTTATCGTGGCTGGGTTAAGCCAAAAATCGGATCATTTTCGGCTTTTCTGGCAAAAAAAATCTTCTTTTCCTTAAGCAATCTTCAGAGCTTTGTAGTGCATGCACAGTAGGCACGAATACCAGACTGACCCAACTGCACGTGTGCGAAAAATCTCTGCATGAGTGCTCACTTCTGTGTGGAACCTGAAGATACAGAAGATAGCGCCCAGTGCTCTGCATGAATAAGCCAACCTTAATGCCAGGCACACTTTTTCAACTAAGGTACAATGGAGGGTGAAAGCAGGGAGGGGGCCAAAGGATGGAGATGGGGATTTTAGATTAACGGGGAGTTTGGTTCTCATTTAAGGTCCATCACAGGTTGGTAAGATGAGGCATTGTCCTATCCCAAGATACAGTAAGGTTGTAGGGCACTAAACTATACCCATAACCAAAGTTATCCCAAACTGATATTTAATATGCTCTATTTGTAAGCAGGCCAGGACTCAGATTCAAAATAGGCCATGGCATTTCAAATACACAGCGGTTCAAACAGCCTCTCACAGGCCAAATAAATAGCAACTGTCTATGGCATATTATGAAATTTGGGATTACGTGTTTATAATTAAACAAAGAAAGAGATGGCTCAGAGTAATCCAAATTCCATGCATGAATTCAGGGTTTGAATCTGTTTAATAACTTTGTTTAATCTCACCTTGCCATACCAGTTTATTCAGACTAGAATAAAAATGATTTATTGATTTTTTTTCTAAATTCCTTATGTTTTGTTCTGGCTAAAAAAAACACAAGATCAGATATGCTGAGCTGGCATCTCTCCAGTTGCTATTGAATAACATCTGACAATAGCAGCTAATGTTGGCAGTCTTACATCTACTACAGCTTGTGGGACAAAGGTTGGCCATCCCTTTACAAGCTTATAGGAGCTGCTATACGGGCTCCCAGACTGTTCAGTTCCCATAAAACATATTGCTTGAGTGGCTTTGCTGTTTACAGTGGATGAGACAAAGTATGTTTGGTGGCAGTCTACTGTAGCTACGAAACAATTAAATGTTATTATGAGCAGAGTACACTGTTTATAGGGAAAATGTGACATTTTTAATTATTTGTCTTTATGACAATGTAAAAACCTAATCTTATTTTGTTTCAGTGCGGCACCTGTTGTAATTAAATTGTTGCCATACTATTTGTTTAAATAAGTTAGTGCCATTAGATATGGTTCCAACACAATACACATGTTCTGGGACTCAGTCCTTTTTCAATTATTCGCTTCCCTGTGTAAAGTCCTGGGAATATCTTGCTACATTTTTTTGAGTATATTAAAAGCATAAAATAATAGAGTCAGCTATTACTGATCGTTTTACTGTATAATTCAAATGTGGAAGCTGGTCCTTTAGGATTAAAGAGGGAGGGCGACCTCTTAAATAAAGGCTGATTTCAGAAGGAAAATTTAAGTACCCATTTTTACAGAAACTATTTAAAAGTGACTTTTTATTATTTGAGGGAATGAAAATAAGAAGTTTTATATGAAGCAAGCAAAGTGGAACCATTCAATCCCAAGACTGAGGAAAGATTAGCATTTTAATATCTGATGATTATGTTGCACATCATTCTCATCCATCATTATCATTATGATCTGATTTCTTTCTTCGCCTAATAGATAAATACCATACTTGTTTACTGCAATGAATGCGGTAGGAATGTGTAGCGTGGAGCCGCGCAGCTTTCCTTTAAGCAGTGAATGACTCAAATTCCACATCTGAGCAACATTTACTATACCCTTAATATTTTTGTATATTGGAAGCTTTTGTTCATGTGAACCACGTAGCACCACATGTGGAAATTGGGTCCATAAACAAGATCAATGAATATACAAGGGGAGTCTAGATCTATGAGCATCCTTTATTCTTCATATAGCAGTGCAATACTGATTCTAAACAGCATGAGACTTACATTGACATTGAAGCTTATCACCAAAATGCCTTAATACATCAAGCTAAAAATGACACTGATGTGTGCATCTTCCCCATTTTTGTAGTTCCTACTAGATAATTGCAAAGAGCTCCCAACCTGTATTAAGGAAAGAATATACTTATACATTTTAAACTGGAAAGTAACCTATAAATATAATTTATCCAAAGTCATTTTACTCTAATAAGCAACTGGTGTCAGATCTTGGTCAGTGGCTCCTAATGACAATAAACATGACCTTTAAATGCAATCTAAGGGTACTTAAATTTCGAAAGTTTAAAATTATCCAGGTTTCAGATGTGGAGTACTGCTTCATAAATTTATCCGCATACTTTTTAATTTTTTCTCCGTGCCGTGTGTGTGCACCTCAAGCATAATTGCTTCAAACCAAAAGCATCACTTTAACCTTTTTGCTGATGGGAAAGATTACATATCACCCGGATTTTCTATTTAACAGCTGATATAGACTTTAAGATAGCGAGAACTGAGAAGCAGTATCATAGGAATGGGAGCCATTAATTTAAGAGCCACGTTTTTTTTCTCTCTTGCATATAGTGTTATGGATCAAAGCTCCCGCATGTTGCTTTAAACACTTGTTTTCTGCCCTCCAATGGTCTAGAAAATATCTGGGATGGGAAAGGAATAAACAACATAGCTTTAAAGGTAAAATATTGCTGTAACGTGTTTACTACTTACAATGAACCAAAATACTTTACTGCAGAGCCCCAGAAATTTTGTCTTAACAACGGAACTAGGGAACTATCTATCTATGAGAGTAACTTACACCAGTAGTTGTGGATCTTTGGTCAGGGACCCCATAGCTCATAAAATGAGTACAGCTATAAGCAAATATTATATTATATATATAAGCAAATATTGGTGTATCAATCACTCCAACATTTACATAGTCACCCCGATTCTCACCCTAACTAACCCTCAATCTGAGCTGTCAGGTGTATCTTCCCAATTCTGATCCTAACTGACCTTCAGGTTGACCTTCCCCCTCCACTACACCATACCCCAGTGGAAGAGCCCCACAGGTTGGGAATCTCTACCTTACATTGTTTAAATTCTAGGTTTGCCTAGTGCTAGATTCACAAACTGTGAGGCTTTAAATCTGTAGATGGCATTTCCCAAGCCAAAGTTCAGTTAGGGTGATATCCCATGTATACTTATCTTCTGAAATCCCCACATTAAACATCAATTAGAGAGGTTTGAGGCGGAACACTTATTTTTTGTTATATTTTTTTTCAACTAGAGAAGCGTAACTGGTTTAGCAATATTTTAATAGTTCAGTATCCTTGTTGACCATATACAGTGACAAAAATAGATAGTTCAATACAAAATGAATGAAATAGTACCCTAGTCAGTAATTCTGTGTAGTGTAGACCTCATGGAAAACCTCCTGCCCTGGACTTTATTTGAGTGACTTTGGGCAGCAAAAGGCAACACTCCACTATTTGTTTCTGGCCTAGTAGCACTTTTGAAGAGGAATTTACCACATATGATCTATTCCCTCTTATATTTCAACTCCACTTTTATAACCAGTAATTAGTTCACAAACTGTTGTCTTTTCCATTAAACCTCTCTTCTCTATTCTTAACAGCTTCCTCCCCTCCCTGAGAGAGGGGGGGCCGGGGGGCAGAGAGCAGACAGGGAAAAACAAAAATGGTCCATAGATTAAGCATAATTTTAAGTTAATGAACGTTAACAATTTTTTGGCTGTGCATTAACTTTAATAAAGGAATATTGATCATAGTCTTGCTGTAGTATTGTTAGGCAATGCAGACTGGCAGTAAAGGGATCTTACTTTATATCAGAGCTTTGAAGGATCAAGACACATATACAAAGACAAGAGAGGAAGTACATTTAAAGAAGGATAAAGTGTTTAATGAAACAATGATGCAGGATTTATATTTAAAGGGGTATTACCTTCCAAAATGGCCTTTCTTTAAATATTTCTATTTCATTTTTGTGCACTTTTAATTAGTGATGGGCAGTTTTCAGAAAATGACATCTTTTAAAACCTAGCTGTACGGTTAAAAAAATGGCTTTCAGATATGATCTCAGGCCATTGTGTCTTGAATGGAATCTCAGCCCTAAAGGAAGCATGACAAAACCCCCGGCTTTGTGAGATAAAGAAAGAACATCTCATTACACTCTCCTATGTAAGCATAAAGGTCACTATAACTTTTTCAGAGTACAAGTAAGCTTGACTTAACATTACGCATTCTCATCAGTCACACAAACTTCATTTTATTTTGTATGCTAGATCCTTATAAAGCTTCCTCAATGTGGCCAGGCTTTGCTTGTTATAGTAGGATAAAGGTAACACATATGCATAAGTACAAAAGAATCCCACAGATGCAGTCAAACTCCCCAAATTCCCGTTCTGAGCCTGTGCCGGCGAGGCAGAAGGAACAATCAGCAGCGCTATAAAACGCCTTGAAGATTTTTCTGTACATTTAAGAACCCAAGATGGTGAAATTGCTTCATGTTCTTCTTTTTTAATGTTGTAGAACTAGTCAACGCTGGTAATTTGTGCAGTTTTTTTTTTTAAACCCATTATTGTCACCATTTACATATATTAACAACTTTGTTGGTCAGTAGAATATTAAAAGTTTCCACTGGGGGGCTTGAAATATGCTAAGCTTTCTATGTGCTACTCATTATTGGCCTAGGCCTTTTTTTATTACAATTACTGAAAATGAACTAGTGCTCTTGGTATAAAAAGTAATTATTCTTGCAGATAAGCTTCTGTGCAGAGTAATTCTGCTTTATGAATGAGCTCATCCCAATAAAATAAAACAATATGAAGAAATGCGTAGCCTGTGCACCAGTTTAACAACATGCCTGGCTTTTGTGAAGGTACAAGACTCAAACCATAATTAATTTGACTGAAATTTCCTACTGGGCTTACATTAAAAATAAGTAAAGTCCATGTCAATATTCATTAAAATCTTTTCTCTGGTGTACAAGACTTGATTTGTACAAATCCCCTATCCTTTCCTCATCTAGGAGTTCAGAGAATTAGAACTGTGTTCGTAAAATTAATTTTATGTAAGTTTCCCTGAGAGTTTACTTCAAGAACAAGCAAAGTCTGTGTTAATATTCATTAAATCCTTTACTCTGGTGGTTAACAGTCACTTCCCTTGGAAACACCTGAGGGTGGGAATATGAAAACTTGGAACAAGCTAAAATATTGAATTGTATTTTCTTCCAATTCAGATTGATTAGCCGGTGGCCTAGCACCACACCCTGAGAATTGCATATCAGGAGCTCATAAACTAATATAAACAAACTACTGAATACATTTACTGGGCAAAATAACATTAAGCCCTAGCTGGTTGCCTAGGTAAATTAAACTTTTAAGATGAAAACGATTTGCAAGTACCTTAAAGCTGATAATGTACGTATATTAATGGGAGAAACAGGATTAAATGCCCAGGAAATTAAGATGTATCCAGATCTACCCTCAAAGTGATATTTTAGGGTGTTCCAAAGAGCATTAAGATTATATTTGATTTTAGATCAATAAATACTGTATGAGTTCCACATTGTTAGAAATAAAAAAAAATCAACAATTTCATCAGTTTTAAGGTAAGTATGTCTGTCTATATTTTATTATTCATTTATTTATTTATTTATTATTTATGGGGTGGATTGTCAAGGTTTTGATGGATGCCCCTCGTTGAGGCCCAAGGTTTGATGCAAGGTTAAAGATATGACGTTTTTCCATTTATGCACGATTCCAGAAATAACTATGGCAGTAAATAAGCTTTCACCTCAAATCTAACTGAAATGAACCTTCCAGCTTGGATTCCAGAGAACAGCCACCTCTTGAGAAAGTCACGATAGCGATTAAATGGTTGTTGATGTAGTTTGGTGGTAGTTTGAGGTTGATAGACCCTCTCAAAAGTGAAGGCCATCATCTGACTTTGAGCTACATTAAAGCATAACAATTTAATTATCTAGAGCGCATCCTTATGGTGGAAGTCTGGCTTTAAGGTGCACATGGACCAGAGGACGAGAGGGAGCTAATTATTTTATATATCTACACACAAGCATTGCCTTAAATATATTTATTGGAAGTAGTGCACAGTAGTGATTGACTGCTCAGCCCCATGCGCTTACCCTGAACCCACTAACTGTGATGTAACAAATATAGGAGTTTGCTGTTTTATATTTTTGTTCACATATTTGTGTCTAATTCATGGTCATGAGATTCAAAGACCTCCATATAACTTTGGATTTAGGCCATGGTTATTATTGGGAGGGTTCATATGAGCTCTATACGGATTTTATTTTATTTTAGTTGATCAATATTTGTATAAGTGGAGGGCCCCACTACAGCTGCTGCTTTGTTTTGTTTTTTTTGTGTGTAAGGGATTGTTTGATATATTTGTGGTTCCAATATGAATAAACTGGGTTTATATATACTGTGTGTACTGTCATGTTCATCACCTAATTATAGTATAAAAATTCAGCCGTGAATTATAGTATAAAAATTCAGCCTTGAATAGAATAATCTCAAAGCTCATTTGTTTGCACCGTTACGCAGTCTGGCAAACTAATCCTTTAGGGAGGTGCACAGCTAACGTATAGTGTTTTTGGTAAAACATAGTAAATCCCTCCACCCAGTCACTGCAAGAGGGTGTTGTGATTCACCAACCCCCCAAGATTCCATAGTATTAGTTATTGCAATGAGGTCCAGCTCCATATAAAAATTGTCTTCATTCTTGGTTAGGCCAAATGACGCAATCCCCAGTATGACAGCAATCAGAGAAAGAGGTAATGTGCCGCTTCCAGACAAATGTCAGTTCTAGGTATATGAAATGCTGCATTATTGTAATAGTTGAATGAAATCAATTCTCAAAACTCCTATGCACACACACATCTGGTGGTTTTATGCAGCTACAAAATATTTCACATTAAAAAGAAGCATGACAATAAAATACAGTGGAAAAAAATCTGACCCATGTGGCATTCAGTGAAACTGGTGGAAATTTCCATAGATTTGTCACTGGAGGTGAATGAGTTTATACAGTACTTAGTGAGGAAATCTACATGTACAAATCAGGATAAAACAGTTAGACAGTTAGGGGGTTATTTATAAAACCTAAAAAAGTTTTTGTGGAAAGATTTTTTTTCATTTTTTGAGATTTAGTATACCCCAATGCTACAAAAAGCCAGCATCCGAAAACCCGGCACCTCAAACCTATCGAGATCCTGTATAAGTCAATGGCAGATATCCCTATCCCAATTTGAAGATATTGTGGTCTGCTCTGTGTTTAACCTGAAAAAAACGAGCGATTGCGTTTTTATCGAGTTTTTTTCCGAGCTGATTTTTTTGAGTTATTTTAATGATACATAAGATAAAATGGTGGATGGGAGTTTGGTCGAGCTTTGTTTAATAAAACAAAATAGATAAATTCAGATTTTAGTAAATAACCCCCTTAAAGGGATACCGTCATGGAAAAACATGTTTTTTTTTTCAAAACACATCAGTTAATAGTGCTGCTCCAGCAGAATTCTGCACTGAAATCCAATTCTCAAAAGAGCAAACAGATTTTTTTATATTCAATTTTGAAATCTGACATGGGGCTAGACATTTTGTCAGTTTCCCAACTGCCCCAGTCCATGACAGTATCCCTTTAATGTTCCCAGAAAGACTAATTACATTTTGACAAAAACATTAAAAACATTTTCTCAACTAAAATGTACATTTCTTAGTAAAGTTAACAGTTTCATCATTACTAAGAGCAATTAACAGTAAAGAACAAACAAACAATGAATGTCAGCTCTGACACTCCATCCACCCCAGACTGTGTATATACAGCCTGAAAGCCAGATTAATTCTAATGAATTTTTTTTCTAGGCTGTTGTTACCCACTAAAGAAAACTTTTAATTTGTAAGGATGAATTTTTCTAGGATGACCCTTAATAAAGGCCCTAATGTGGCCCGAAACATTGGAAGATATGATAGATATATTGATATATAGAGAGTATGTATATATATATATATATATATATAGTGTGGCGGGTATTTATTCAGTTTGTTTGATCTGTCTTTTACTTTGAGAAAGGCTGTTGTATCAGCCGAAACGTCAGCGATTGTCCACAAATAAAAATCCACCTATTTCTTCTAAGACCTGCAAGTGCGGTCTCTATCATTTCCATAGATTCTACTTCACCGAGGACTGCACCCCGGCATATGTGACTCCATTATCATGAGTGCCGGTTCTCCCTATTGCTATATATATATATCTATCTATATATATATATATATATATATATATATATATATATATATATATATATATATATATATATATATATATATATATATATATATATATATATATATATATATATATATATATATATATATGTTACTCCAACTTGCAGTACTGCAGTAAAGAGTGATTGAAGTTAATCAGAGCACAAGTCACATGACTTGGGGCAGCTGGGAAACTCACAATATGTCTAGCCCCATGTCAGATTTCAAAATTAAAATTTCTCTTTTGAGAAACGGAATTCAGTGCAGAATTCTGCTGGAGCAGCACTATTAACTGATGTTTGTGAATCAAGTGGCAAAACAACAATGACAGCACCATATGTATGAAAGCAAGCACAGCTCTTATTCCAACAAGTGTATTACTCTTTACTGACATGGTTCTAGTTGGACAAATGGCAAAATGATACTGACAACACCATATGTATGAAATCACAAGCCTTGCTCTTGGTATACTTTAGTGCATTACTATTTGCTACTATGGGGCTAGTTGAACCAGGGTAAAAGTGATCCAGAAAGAAGTGCTGCAATACCAGTTATACTGTTGTTCACGATAAACAAGTAACACAGATGCTCAGCCTCCTTTACCAACATTGAGCTAGCGTACTCCAGTTCTAAAGAAGACAAAAACATCATTCCTTTTCATCAGTCTAATGCAGTGAGTGAGTACAGAACCCAAATAATTAACACTTGCATTGCTATAGCGTGAGATATAAAAATATACTGCAAACTCAAACTGAAGCACCTGTTGGGTATAGAGTGTAATGCAAAATTAAGGACAAATATTTTCATTTTGCGATGTAATATTCTTTATTAGATGGTGATTGCACTGGACTTAACTGCATTATAAAGGCCTGCTCAGAAATTGTGAATTTTTGACACAAATCTCACCATTTACATGCTCTGTTCTCTGCTAGCAGGTTATGGTTATGGCTTTGTAAGTTACAGGTTTGCAAAACATAGCTTTTTTTATCACCTATACCTGTACTAGCACGTGTATAGTGGAACATAGGGATGCAATGTAATAGACGTTTCACCAGTTTTAGTAAAGCACAGTAACCAATCAGCAATTTACCTTGTGAAAGCGAGCATCTGGTTGGTTACTAGACCTGATGCAAACTTTTATTGCATCACCCCCCTAGTTTTCTTAAAGGGGTGGTTCACCTTTAAGTTAACTTTTAGTATTTTATAGAAGGGCCAATTCTAAGCAACTTTTCAACTGACCTTCA
Source organism: Xenopus petersii (assembly GCA_038501925.1). Classification (NCBI taxonomy): domain Eukaryota; kingdom Metazoa; phylum Chordata; class Amphibia; order Anura; family Pipidae; genus Xenopus; species Xenopus petersii. Next base: position 34,704,996 of record CM076684.1, on the reverse strand, counting down.
TTTTATCTTTTTATTTTTTTTTAATTATTTTCCTTCTTTCCAGCTTTCAAATGGTAATCACTGACCCATCTAAAAAATAAATGCTCTTTAAGGCTACACATTTATTTATATTTCTACTATTCAGGCCTCTCCTATTCATACCCAAGTCTTTTATTCAAATAAGTGCATGGTTGCTAGAGTAATTTTGACCCTAGCATTTCTGAAACTGCAAACTGGAAATATACTGAATAAAAAGCTAAAATACTAAAAAAAAAACACAAATCCAGTTGCAAATTGTCACAGAATGTCACTCTCTACATCATAATTAAGGTTAATTTAAAGGTGAACAACAGCTGGAAAGCCCAAGTCGGTCCTGCTGTAAAATGTATTCAAAGAATCTGCGCATTCAGCATTAAGAACCGGGTTAATGTCAACTTTTTTTTTATCCTTAAATATTTAAAGTTAAATTAAAGAAAGGAAAAAACTTTGTAATCAACAGTGGGTTTAAAACGCTGATAAAAGAAAATCGCGAAGAAGAAAAAGAAGAGGGAAAAAAAACTTGCGAGGCTATAAAATAAGAAGCCTTTTATGGCTTTTTTATGGGAACATTTTCACCTTGGGAGTTGTTAGACACAGAGCCAGTTGTGACAAAAGCTTTGATTTGCATATTTCATGTAGATTCTGGATATAAAGGCAAGGCAGGCTGGCATTTACAGTAGAAGAGCTCTCCTCTTGGAAAGGATACAGAGAGCTGACAGTTATTGTATATTAGCGGCTGCTGTTTGGGTTTTGCAAGGCATTTGTACCAACCCCAAATAGAGGATCTTAATACATAATGCATAATGTTTTTTATGTATGTTTTAAACGCCACGTTTTTTACGTGAGCAGAATATGTAATTAGCCACAAGAGGGTGGTGGTGATATTCTGTCTTTAGAAACAGAACAGGTTACCGTTTGACAAAGTTTAACGGAATATCGTATTAACCCCAGGAAGTACTGATTAGTTATAAGCTTTAAAAGCTTTCTACTTAGCCCCTTTAACCCTACTCTATACTTATATTCCTGAAAACCTGTATGTGTTTATATCATTTTACAAAATCTTCATGGTGGGCAACAACAAAAAAAAGAAGCCAATAAAATATTTGGCGTGCCAAGCACAACAAAATCCCATAAAAGCAGATTTTATGACCCAGAAGAGATAAATAAATATTCACATGAGAGCGTATTATGCCTTTTTATTTGGATGTAAATTGTGAACATTAATCTGCAATGGATACATTCCTCCATTATGCCGAGTAGGAGATTAAAAAAAAAAAAAAGTAACAAAACTGGATCGCATTCCGCTTGTATATTTCATTTTTTAATCAGAAGGAATAAAGTTGAATGTGGATTCACTCTGACCTGATATTATGCTTGTTTGGATTTTGTGCAAGTTGCATTCAGGTCACATCACTCCGAGAGAAATTACTATTTTGTTTTTTTTAGCTTTGTGGTCACATCATTGAAACAGAAATTACTAGTTCATTGCATTGTGCAGAAATGTTTGTGTGTAACAGGATTTATATGCGATTTGTCATTCTGCCTGGTTCACTTGAACTTTGCGATTCTAGCAGCTTGCTTTGTGTATGTTAAAACAGAAATCGCAGACAGCAATGAATAGAAAAGCATTGTAATGTTTTCTCCCAATGTTTTTATATATAGTGCCTTCAAAGCTCTAAGAGAGTATTTTTTTTTTTGGCCTCAGATTTAATAGGCGTTTCTATTTGTGCCTTGAGGGCTGGGATTACCATGCAGCAGAATTTTCAGATGTCAGCAGTTTTAATGTCATATGTTGATTCCGTTAACCTCAACAGATGGCAATGTCGAACCTCAAAACATATCCTTCCTGTATTTTGGGGCATCTTTGGGGGCTCTAAAGACATTTCTTTTCCTGTGAATGAGAGGGGCAGTTTCTGGTGCTTATGTACTTTATTTGTTTTCTGGAGTCAGATGGGTGACTTTTATTTACAGTAAATGATCAGAAATAGCCTGTCCCTCAAGTGTACAATTAGTATATCTTGCACCACAACAAAAAAAGGTCTCAAGAGTTAACTCAGCAAGTATAGGAGGAGGTTCAGGTGCACTGCCCTGAACCTTCAGCATAGGGAGTGGATCCAAACTGTATAAGTGATTGAATAATTAGTATATCCCCAAGATTTCTGCACCTCACCCAACATCTAGGGGGTTATTTACTAAACTCCAAATGCAAAAATCGTAATTGTTTTTATAAAATCAGACTTTTAATAAATCACAAATTTTTCAGAATTTATTAAACCCTGAGGATGGAAAAGTCCGAATCGGAAAAGTCCCAATGATTTTGTTTGATGTGCGCTGAGTTTCGTTCAATACCCCGAATTTTTCTGAGTTTTCGGATGAAAATTTCCAAAAAAATCATGAAATTCGTGAAAATCTGATGAAAAAATCAGAAAAAAATCATGAAAATCAGATTTTCTCCTGCAAAGCAAATTTTCAGGAAAATGTTATAATAAATAAGCGTAAAAAACCCAAGCGGGTTTAATCTGAGTTTGTAGCAAAAAATATTGAGATAAATTAGGACTTTGATAAATAACCTCCCTAGATTTATGGTTGTAGCTAATTCCATGTTAATGTAACTGCAAGGCAGCAAATAATGCCCATGTGGTCATACCTGATTTAGAAAGTACAAATGATTTTTGACATTAAAGAGAACTAAAGCTTCTCAAATAGGGTAGAAATGCTGCACGTTTTTCTTTATGATTCCTTGCTACTCAAAGGCAACCACAGCCCGTTAGCAGTGCTTTAGTCATCAACCTCAGTTTCTGCTTGATGATTTCTGATGACCCTAAGCTTAGCTGCCCAGAGAATACCGAGAATGTGCAGTGTCACTAACACTCAAAAAGCCAAACAAAATCCAAGATGGTGAGTTCCTGTAGACAACTTTGTAGGCCTACATCATTATGTTAGAAGGCTGTCGGACCTCTCTGTTAGTACAGTTCTGTATATAAAATGCATCTTATCTAACCATATTGATGTTCAGACTCTTCTCTGGTTTTCCTCTCTTTCCTTAGATTCTGCCCTTTGGTGCCTTTATATTATAAAGTAATTGTATGGCCATTGTATGATGATATCTCATTATATAGACTACCAGCAGTGGCAAAAAAAGCTTTCCAGACTTAAAGGAAAAGGCAAGCTACCAAAGCAGCTTATAGCCACAATAGTGCAAGCTATAACACTGCATTTATTCTGCAGAATGCTTTACCATACCAAAGTAAACAGATCAAGAAGCTCTCTCTGTTTGTTTAGGATAGCAGCGGCCAAATTAACTTGGTGTGACATCACTTCCTGCCTGAGTCTCTCCCTGCTCACTCATAGCTCTGGGCTCAGATTACAGCAGGGAGGGGAGGAGGGAGGGGAAAAGGGAACAAACTGAGCATGTTCAAGCACTAGCCCTGGAGGTTAATGCTGAAAACAGGAAGTCTGATACAGAAGCCCATATAAACACAATAGATGGAAAGAAATGCTGTGTTTCTTTTGACTTTGAGGGTTTACTGGTGTATTTATATAGACCTTTCTGATAAAGCTTACTTAATTTTAGCCTTTCCTTCTCGTCTAAGATCACCTAAAGAATTACTGCAGGAAACTGGGTTCTTCTACCACTACCCCAATGTCTTAGAGATGGTGGAGGGATGATTGGCTTTCTGCTTCTGTCTCTGCATAAAGTTCTATTTATGCTGTGCTAAAAACACTTGTGGCACCCAATGTGTTAAACCAGATGGTCTAGTTAGCCTTAAGATGCAAACAAGCTAAAGTATTGCTCAGCGGTTATGTAGAAAACTTCCAGAAGCACACTTCATTCAAATTCAATACATTTAAATGTCCTTATTGGCAAAGTGGCAAGTGTAGATTAAATGTGATCAAGATCATGTCAAAAAGTACCACTGCAAAAAATAATTAAATTCTTGCCGATATCTGCATACTGCTCACATCATTTCACGGTCACTTAATACATATCAACTAGATCGGGTGCACGAGAAGGGGCAGTCAAATATTCCAATCTGCCTCCACTCTCATTGCCTGCATCTTAAAAAACACTGTAAATAGAGCTGTATACTTTTTGAGGTGGAACAACTGGTCATGCAGGTTCTACCAACAAAACTCCCTTGTTTTGTGTGCCCTGTAATGCTCCCCATACACTGAAGTGATAGGGAAAACAGCTCTACAGTGTGTAGAAGACAACAACTTTCATCAAGAATATCTAACAAGAATGTAGTTGTCAGTCTCACCTTGTAAAACTTTGAAGGAGATTTCTGTTTTGTCTGCAAAAAAACACCTTTTCCCCAGTATTTAAAGCCAAGAAAAAGACAGAAAAATTGCAAAGGCTATTCAATTGCCATAAATTATCCAACTTCAACTTCTAGTTTAATATTCTTGCGGCTCTTAAAGTCCTCTAAAAATGGTAACTCATAAAATCCACATTATTACAACTTCATAATTTGTAAAATCCATCTTATTATAGTAATACTTGTTCAGTAAATAATAGAGATAGAAGTAGTGCTCGGTTTTGTTATATAATGACACTGGTCACACAGTTTACCATTGGTCAGCATCCCAATTCCCACCATGGCTATAATGAGTCATGATTGGTTGTTTGAGTTGCTGTACGTGTATAGAGTCTGTTATCCAGAATGTTCTGGACTTGGGGTTTTCCGGGTTAACACATTTTTCCATAATTTGGATCTAGTCTACTAAAAAATTATTTAAACATTAAATACCCAATAGGATTGTTTTACCTCCAATAAGGACTAATTATATCTTAGTCAGGATCAAGTACAAGCTACTGTTTTATTATTACAGAGAAAAAGGAAAACATTTAAAAAATGTGAATTATTTGGATAAAATGGAGTTTAGTGAAGGTGGCCTTGCTGTAATTCTGAGCTTTCTGGATTCAGGTTTCCGGATAATGGAGACCATACATGTACTGTCACAAAACTGTTGCTAAGATTATTTGGGTCCTGGGGATGACAAGGACAGTGATATTTTTAAAAGTCAGTTTGAAGTGTTTAGCTTTACCCTGAAAATATATTATTTACCCAACACTCCCTTTTAGCCATCTGCTGTTGAATTTACGTGGAGGCTGATTTATTAGTGGTCAGATTTTAGAGCTTTTTGAAACCATGATTAAACTCTATTTCTCTAAAACCACGAATGCCATGAAAGTAATTAAAAGATGCAAATACAAAAAAGTATGAATGAAAAAAGTGCTGAAGATCAGAAAAAAATATGAATACCTCTAAAAATTCAAGTTTTTAAAACAATTAAAAGCGAAAAGAAATCTGAAAACCTCTAAAAGTCTGAATGGTTAACCAAGAGGTCCAATAGGATCAGCACAGTTCCCAAATGACTTCTATTGGACCTCGATTTTTAGAGAAATCAAAAGAAACCATGTATTTTTAGAGAAAAAATTCAATTTGTGAAAAAAAAGGAAATCTGAAAATTAGAAAATCGGCCAATAAGGGTTAGAACCTGATTTGAGGGCATACTACAACTGCTAATGAAATTAGAATCGGCTAAGCAGTGTATAGTTAGTCCCACACATTAGTTCAGCCCCTGTGGGAGCGAGCCTTCTGGATTATGAAGTGGTCAGGTAACCAAGCCATGGACCCTTCTAACTTAAAAAATATATACCATCTAATAAAAGCAACACTCCTGAAGGCTAAATACCATAGTAATGAGGAAATAATATGACTTCCCAAATATGTCTATAATTACCAAACCAGGTTATTTTTACATGTGAACTCATCATGTTCCCTCAAGAACGACTCCAGTCTAGCAAATATAATGAACAACAGCGGAAAATCCACTGCTTATTTTAGACTCAAACTGTGTTGAAAAGGTTTCTTGACAGCTTAGCAGTTTCGAGTAGTCACACTTCCCAGGCATGCTATAGTGATTCTCAAAGCTCTTTTCGCCCTTTATAAACATTTGCTTACTTCAAGATAGTCGCTTGTGTCACATTGGCATAAATATGCGAGGAGCGCTGAAAGTCTCGAAAGGAATTAATAAAACCTCTCCATGTCGCCAAAGAGAAACACGAGAAGGCATTTCGCTGCTTTTCCCCACTGTCTGTGAGTAATAACCTGTAGGTGTATATGAGTGGGAATCTGATAGAGCTGTGATATCATCTATTTTGCATTTCCATCGTATTGTTCTGAAAATCGGTTAAGAAGCAAAGTGTAAAGAGCTGAGATTCAACATATGCAGACCTGTGATTCTTGCCATGTGTTACACCCCACAAACACAAGTCTGTGTCTCATTTCTGTCGCAGGTCCAAGAATTATGGAAAATATTCATATGTTGAACAACTCTGTCAAGGCTAAATGCAAACAAAAATGATATAAATAGCACCTTTCTGCTTGTTAATTGATTTTCACAGATGGGATTTTAACCGTATCATCCAGCTGTTGTATAGAGTCAAAATATTTAGTGGTATGAGATGGCAGTCTCAACATGGCTAGGGATCAGGGAAGTTCAAAACAAGAATAAAGATCCCCATTGATGATCAACAGTAGCTGGATCACCACCAATCAAATGTTCATTATGTTCCAAGCCACAACCTTGAGAAAGAGTTTCTCCATCACTTGCATCTCTCTGTCCCATGATGTTGTCAATACAATGATACCATGAATAGTGATGGGCGAATTTGTCCTGTTTCGCTGAAAAATTCGCAAATATCCAGCGAAATTCGCGAAACACATTGAAGTCAATGGGCATGAAAATTATTTTGACGCACAACAATTTCGACGCCCGCGATAATTGTTATACGCCCGCCTATTTTGGGCAAATTAAAGTCAATTGGCGTCAGAATAATTTTGACGCGCGTCAATGTTTATGCACGCGACTATTCTGACGCGTCCCCAAGTTTTTGCCGCGTCGCAGTTTATTCGCCGGTGCCAAAAGGCAGAGATTCGCAGTGAAGTTGCGCCTGCCGACTTTATTCGCCCATTATGCCTCGTGAACTTCCAGTTTTAATTAAGCTTAAATCATGGCCTTAAAGTGTTTTGTACTTCTGTGACAAAAGTCACTTCTGAGCTGCACTTTTTATATGTATAATGTGAAAAAAATAGCTAATTAAAGCATAATTAAACTGTAGGGAAAGTGCTACTCATCTGGTCAAAAGTTTTAACCCACACAAAGAAAGGCTATTGATAATCCCTCGTTCCCTGGCTGGTTTAATTTGTATAGGTATGGGACCTGTTACTCAGAACCTGGGTTAGGTTAGGTTAGGGGTCTTTCTGTAATTTGGATCTACATACCTAAACTACTAAAAACATTTAAACTTTAATTAAACCCAATAGACTGGGTTTGCCTCCAATAAGGATTCATTATATCTTAGGTGGGATCAAGGACAAGTACTGTTTTATTATTACAGAGAAATAAATGTAATTATTTGATTACAGTGGTGTCTATGGGAGATAGCCTTCCAGTAATTCAGAACTTTCAGGATAACAGTCCCATACCTCGACTCCATTCTGTGCATAGACCCCCGTCCCCCCCAAAAAAAGAGTTTTTTGATCACATTTATGTACATGTCTTTGCATGCTGCTTTTGAAAGACGAAATGATTAGTAAAACCTGGTGCCAAGGATTGTTCATCAGTCATCTAATTTGTAGCCAATTTATTATAATAAATTGCAAAGAAATTTTATAGCATGCTTTCCAATGGGCTTTTTTTTCACTTGGTAAAGTGGTAAATATAATGCCCTTCCCAAACACAATTGGATATATTTATCATAGCTGGTAATGGGCTCTTTCCTGGCTTGGCTCTCTCAGCTTACTCTAATGAGTTACACGTAGGGGTCCTAGGAAATTCAGACGTCTATCCCTGGTGGTAATTCCAGGGTTCTCCAAGTGGGTTGCATCCATGGATAAAATCGACTTGCACCAAAGGAACTTGATGCTATCTTTTGATTTTGCTCAGAGTAAAGCTCAACAGCAGATCCTAAGTCATAGCTCTCCATATTATATTTTATATCCTCCATATATTTCAATTTTTTTTCATGAACATTGTCCACTTCATTTCGAGGAACCTTCTGACTTTGATTTACACACTGTAGTTACGGTTAGATGTAACTAAAAAGTTTTTATCAGTTTTTAATTATGAGCTTGGATTTAGCAATGCATCTCATATGCCCACAATATAACTAGAAGTGGTCTGTAATAAATTAAAATCAATATCTAGTATTACTGATCTGAGGAAAACAGGCAATAAAGCATTGTGGTTTTACAAGCTAACTATTAAATATTGGTTAAATAAATATTGACATACTGACATTCCCATTGCAAGGACACATCTGTGTAAGATGGCTGGCCATATGGTACACCCACAATAGTTAATAGGATTGTCATGTTATAGTGAGATAAGTGTATTCCTGGGTGCACCAGTCATTTTTACACTGGTCAATTTAGTGTTTACAAGCAGCAGTAATCAAATTTTTCTTTTCACACAGTTGCTCTGTGGAACCAGGAGATTAGAAAAAGAGAGTGCTTTCAATTTTATTTTGTTGTTTGTGCTGTTAGAATCCAAAAATGACAAAAACCATAGATCTTAATAGGGCCCAAAATGTAGGTTCAGCACAAACACTATTCAAGGGTGGTACATTGTAATCTAAAAGGTTCCCAGCTTGTAGCTATAAACCTGTATTCAGTACAATTCAGGAATAAAAATCCACATCTCGTAATGTAATATTGTTCCTTAAACTGTTATTGCATTACGAATTTTAATTGTGCACTTTTAAGAAGTGCTTCAAGGTCTCAAAATCTTTTGGAGCAAACATAACGACTTTTTCAGTAAGAAGTTTTATTACATTTTCTGTGCATTGGCGCACAGTAAAAAATTTCCAAATGTCTTCCGCTTTGGAAGTGGTCGCTAGTGATGGGCGAATTTCTCCCGTTTCGATTTGCGTAGAATTCGAAGATTTCCTGTGAAATTCGCAAAACGCCGAAAAATTTGTGAAACTCAAAATTTGATGTCCACGTCAATTTTACACGCGCATCTGGAAAGTCGCTCATGTCAATTTCGTCAATTTTGCCGCTTTCATTAAAGTCAATAGATGTCCGAATAGTGTTGACGCTCTGCGATTTTGACGCATGCAACTTTTTTGAAGCCGGCAAATTTTCATTTTAGTTTAGATTTTAGTTTCTCTATTAATTCCCCGGCGGCGAAACGTGTAAATTTTAAACAAATTTGCACCAGGCAAATTTATTCACCCATCACTAGGGGTTGCTAAACAGTTTCCAGGTTCACAAAAGCTATATTAAATTTGCGCAAAGCAAAATTTGCCATTGAACAATAGAATTCTAGAGTTATGAGTTAAAGAACATGCTATACAGAAAGAGGGTCACAGTGCATTCAAACAGCAAATATGTTCAAAATCAGCTATAGTTTTAGGAGCAATTCCAGGTGCCTGGCAACTTTCAGGGGGTTATTTATCAAGGTCCGAATTTATCTCAGTATCGGCTGCTACAAACTCCGATCTAACCCGCTCGGGTTTTTAACGATAATTTATTATTATATTTTCCCGAAAATTTGCTTTGCGGGAAAAGCTCAGATTTTCGTGATTTTTCCGTGAATTTTCCCCGAAACCTCCAAATTTTTCTGAGTTTTTACCCGAAAACTCAGAAAACATTGTGAAATTACCCGAAACCCCCGACACAGCCAAAAATCAATGGAATTGTTCCCATTGGCTTTGATGCAACCACGACAGGTTTGAGATGTCATGTTTTTATATTCGGGCTTTTTAGCCTTCAGGGTTTAATAAATTCTGAAAAATTTGTGATTTTTTTAAAAGTCTAATTTTATTTTAAAAAAATAACAATTTTTTCAGATTTCGGGGAATTTCAGGTATTTGGAGCTTAGTAAATAACCCCCTCAATGTCATTGATTATCAAAGCCAACCAAGCTTGTTTCATTAACTCCACAATAAATAAATGCAGGTTTACCTTTCACTAAAATCCCCTTATTATCTATTCTCTATTAAATAATTAATATCATTTGAATGGTTGGGTATATTTTACTGAACTTTTAATATTGTATAGGCAGCAGAATTCCAGGAAAATTTGCAACTGACTTTCATTTCTTCTTTTAGTGGCTTTCAGTTTTGTACCTTTTTGTTCTGCCTTAACAAAACAAAACATGGAATTTAAAATGTTATTTCATTGCTAGGGGTTAACTGCCTTACCCTACTCTACAGGGAGCAGTTACAAAAATCAAAATACAAGCAACTAAAAAGTAAAAAATAAAATTAAGAATACCAATAGTGAAGTCTTCCATCAGTTTTTTGCTTGTTGGGGTCATTGACCCATCCGTCCTCCCCCTCAACAGATCAGATAGCATTTTCACTTTATTACCATACAATGAAGACCAACTTACGATGGTCCATGATCATAATAATAAAGGTTAATTCACACTTAAATTGTTAGGGGAACATGCCACTGTTTGTGCCTCGGTCTAGTTTAAAATGAACAACCCTTCCCCATCCAGAAGTGTACATAAGCCAAGAGATAGTGGGGTGCACATGAAACCATGTAGCTGGAAGTGACTCCCACAATCTTTCTTGCGTTTAAAGCCTACAACAGCTATGGACCTAAAATAAGTTTTTTTGATGGTTTCAGAACCAGTTGATGGCAAAGTCATTCTTTCAGCTTGTTCCCTGGATCTGCATTTAGATCAAGGAGCACAATAAATCACCATCAGTAAAAAGGGAGTACACTCTATAAATGGGACTTATTTTCCATTTATTTACCCTCAAACAGACAGTAAAGTATGAATGCATGCAGGCTGAAGGCTTTTTATTGGTTCCCAAGGGTGAATGCATAAAGATGTACCCAGGGAGTAAGGTTGAGATCAGCAGCCTTTAACTCCTGCTGCAACATATAGATTCAGGTACAGATACCATTCATGGCCATTGATCGTTATGTGAGGTGTGTGGAACATAACGATTACTTGGAATACTAATAGGCATTGTTCCATTTATAGTATATTGTCTTCTAAATATTCTTTACATACTGGCCATCATGCAAATCATTGGGGGTCTATAGCTCTTTCCTTTATTGATGTGTTCTTTATAGGTCTCCATATTTCAGCAGTGCTACTAGGGAAATATATGACACAGTTCTATTGAAATCTATAGAAAATGCTTATACTGAAGGAATATCCAATTTATATTTAAGACTATACAGAAGAAGGTGCTCTCATAGAATATAACTTTCACTACATAGCTATGTACAATAATAAATTATAAAAATAGAACAAAAAATGAACTGATAAACAAAGGAGTTTTTATTGGTGTATTTATTAGAATATTAAATGATTAACAGAGATATGATGCTAAATATTGGTTGCTTCTATAGGAAAGAGCATTTTGTAATACACACAAATTTGGGAGCTCATATATAAGGCTTCCCGATAATGTGGGTACCCAAATATAATGGGAACTTTTTTTAATATAGTAGATGAAACTTTGATACCCAACATTTTGTTAGGGCTTAGTGCAATACATTAAAGCCTAACTTCTTCAAATTAATGCCAGGGTCTATCTTTGTTCAAAAATGTATCTAGGGTTGTCCCACTTTCTGCAAAATAACACCAGCAGTCCCCAACCTTTTTTTTTTTTTTTTTTTTTTTATTAGCTTTGAGCCATATTCACATGTAAAAAGAGTTGGGGATCAACACAAACATTAAAACATTCACGAGGGGTGCCAAATTAGGGCTGTGATTTGCTATTTGGTAGCCCCTATGTGGGCTGGCAGCCTAGAGAAGCCTCTGTTTGGCAGTTCACTAGGTTTTTATTAGGGATGCACCAAATCCACTATTTGGGATTTGGCAGAATCCCCAAATCCTCCATGAAAGTTTCGGCCGAATCTGTATATGAAAATTAGGGATGGGAAAGGAAAAAGTGGAAAAAGCATTTTTTCCTTCCTTGTTTTGTGACAAAAAGTTACGGGGTTTGCCTTCACGCCCCTAATTTGCATATGCAAATTAGAATTCGGATTTGGTTCGGCCAGGCATAAGGATTCCAAATCCGAATCTTGTTGAAAAAGGCTGAATCCTGGCTAAATCCCAAACCTTATTTTGGATTCGGTGCATCTCTAGTTTTTATACAACCAAAACTCGCCTCCAAACCAGGAATTAAAAAATAAGCACCGGCTTTAAAGTCACTGAGAACAACATCCATGGGGTTGGTGAGCAACATTTTGCTAACAAGCCGCTGGTTGGGGGATCACTGCTTTACATGTTATCGCACTTCCATAAGAATAAAACCATAAACATTATGACTGATACCCCTAAGCTGCTGGAAAAAGAAACTCCAGGCTCTTGAAACCATGTGATTTCAGATACAGGTATGGGACCTGTTATCTAGAATGCTTGGGACCTGGGGTTTCCAGATAATGGATCTTTCCGTAATTTGGGTCCTCATGCCTTAAGGGCTCTCACACAGGCGCATGTAGGCGCCGAACGCAGGTTGAGACGCAACATGCTGCATTTTCCTGCGTTCGGCGCCTACACGCGCCTGTGTGAGTACAGCCCCATTTGAAATAATGAAATGCGTCAATTCCTGCACTCCCCTGCGGCTGAACACGGAAAAACGGAACGCAGGGGAGCGCAGGTAAAAACGCTCATGTGTAAGAGCCCTAAGTCTACTAGAAATTAATTTAAACATTAAATAAATCCAATAGGCTGGTTTTGCTTCCAATAAAGATTAATTATATCTTAGTTGGGATCAAGTACAAGCTACTGTTTTATTATTACAGAGAAAGAGGAAATCATTTTTAAAAATTTGGATTATTTGGATAACATGGAGTCTATGGGAGACAGCCATTCCTTAATTTGGAGCTTTCTGGATATCCGGTTTCCGGATAAGGGATCCTATACCTGTATTTAGAAAGAAACAACTTTCCATGTGGTTTTACAGTTTGTGTAAGCACTGTCCTGCTGGCTTTTACCATAACTTAATTATAAGAAGCTAGGATGCCGTTTCCTTTTCTATAAAACAGAAGTGAAGTGAAGAGTTAAATAGAAAGTAAAGTGTGCAAAAATAGCTTTTTTTTTTTAGAACATATAAAAAACAGCATTTAGATTTTCAACTAGTTAAATCCCTCAGTAATTATACTGAGGGATGTGAATGGTATATAATACTCATAACTGTAGCAGTAGATTTGATTTAAGGTAAAACTTCATGTTGAATCTGTTCAGGCAAAAAAGCATGCTGCCTGAGCATGAGCAGCCTAGAGGAATCTATTAGCTTGCCGTAGCAGAGAGGTTGGCCCCAAATGTAATTGCTCCTCTCCCAGATGACCCATACTTGCTTTAGCCTTCCAATTAAGAGTAACATGTAAAACACAGATCTCTTTGCAAATGATTAAATAGAAAAAATATTTTACAGAGGGGAAAAAGAAAGACTTGACAGATCATCTGAAGCCTGCTCGGTGTTCCTTAATCACTAGAAAGACATTTATTTACATTATAGGATACTTCAAATGAAGAATTAACTCTAAAAGCTTTCATAAAAAACACTTATGTTTGGAAACCCTTAAGTAATTCAAATATGTATGTCAACTTTTAATTAATGTTGAACAAGAGTTCAGAGCTGTAATACAGAATTTCTGTGGTTAGCGCAGTTACCTTTTCTTGTCTTACACAAAATCACTCCAGCATGTGGAAATGCTATGAAAAGATCCACTTTCCCTTCTCTTGAATTAGACAAGGTTCATGATGTTGAACTCCAATGAAATCTCAAATTGTGTTAATCCATTCTAGACTTTGATCTTAGAGTGGAGGGAGCTGTAGTTTGATCATTGTGATAAAGTAGGAGGATTAAGGCTATTAAGGCTCTGTCTAGAGGTGGGTATATTTCTAAGGTTATAGTAAATAGCTCTCTTAGGAGGTATCAGACAGAAAACTACTTTTATGGACTTATCAAAGGGGCGGTTCACCTTTAAGTTAACTTTTAGTATGTTATAGAATGGCTAATTCTTTCCAACTTTCAAATAGGGGTCACTGACCCATCTAAAAAACAAATGCTCTGTTGGGCTACTAATGTATTGTTATCGCTACTTTTTATTATTCATCTTTCTATTCAGGCCCTTTCGTATTCATTTTCCAGTTTCTTATTCAATTAAATGCAGGGTTGCTATGGTAATTTAGACCCTAGCAATCGGATTGCAGAAACTGCAAACTGAAGAGCTGCTGAATAAAAAGCTAAATATCTCAAAACCCACAAATGATAAAAAATGAAAACCAATTGCAAATTGTCAAAGAATATCAATCTCTAAATCATACTTAGTGTTAACTCAAATGTGAACAACCCCTTTAAGCATCTCCTGATACAGTGTCTTGATCCAAATATGGATACCCAGAAATATTAGGGCTCATTTATGAACACAAGTGCTTTGTCTAAAGTTCAATTTCAGACATCATTTGCCATGTTTTCCCAGAATTCTAGATCATTGCTGCTGAGCAGGAGCAGCCTAACTTGCGCCCACCATGTTTTTCCCAGAATGCTAGCATAATTGCTGGTTAGCAGGACTTGTGCCCACCGCGATTGAGTCGGATTGGTCAATAAATGCAGTCGCTGTTGTGCATTTTGACAGCTCAAACACAATTATGTCCAAAGTTTGCTACAGTTGGAGTTGCATCCCAGTGCTTGCCATTAATATGAGTTTTACACTTTATTCACTAGGCAAGAGTCAATGTGTGTACTCATGCAACGCACAGAGGGAACCATGGAGTTACCTCCAGCTTGAAGGTGGCAGTAGCTGATGAGCACAACTACAAGTTAAAGTACCTTTAATAAATGGCATCAGTGAGAGCAATAACTGCATTTCTTATTTGTAAATGAACCCTATTGTCTTTCCATTTGATCCTGCAAGTAACCTTAACAAGTGAGCTACAATATAAATCACATTTCTAGTCTTATGAACAAATCCTTTTAAGCTTTTAAAAATATTAGGAAACCTTGGTCCTTATTTTGTAAGTGGAAGAAACCATTTGCAATTTCCATTGACGTTTTCTGACTGCTTGATAATTTAGGGTTGGAATGAATTCAGAGATTGGCATAGCACTTTACAAGTGCTATTCTGTAAAAATTCTGCTTTATAAAAATCTTTCTACATTGCAAAAAGCAAAACAGACTGGGGATTTTGCATGGAAATGTAAATATTTTAGGTAAGTGAATTTTTTCAAATATCTGAGGTTGCCATACTGATTGCCTAGCTGATGACAAATTAAATACCCACAAAAATCCAAACAATTCCTTAAAATATACTAGAATGCTTTTTAGCACGACCAAGTTATTTCTTAGCATTAATGGTTTCAGTTTTTGTATTTGTAGGAGACCTGTCTGTTCTCATATATATGCCCTTCTCCTATTGGGCAGAGATGGCAAACACATTACTTTTAAAAATGACAATAATAATATAGTATAATAATGTTTAGCTGGCCTTGAGGTAAGATGAAGCACACAACCTTCTGTCCTCTGTCTCCTATCCAACTACAATTCTCAGCATTACGGTGTACTGGCATGCTGGAAGCTAAAGTTCAGCAACTAATAACAGCTGGTTGGACATTTCCAGCCAGTGAGGATGAGAGGTATAATGTAATGAAATATTCAGTGCAGGGCTGCACATTCCATTAGGTTAGTAGCATGACTTGTTTCAAAGGAACTTGCACTCCTATAGATGGGAGGCTGCCCTTGCTCACTGTTCATTTACTTGCATTTTCCCCATTAGAATGTTACCTAGGAGAATTCCTTAATATATAAACAAACTCAAATTTTCTATTTGCAGCTTTAAAAAAAATAATTATATTCTACTGCCCATTGATTTATATTCTTATTTGCTTAAAACTACCTATCTTTGCCTTTTTCTTATGACATAGCAGCTGGAGCTGCCAACATTCTTGTTCTTTCTGCTGAAACCATGGACCTGAATAAAGAATCAGTTTCAGAAGTTATAAATGGAGGGTAAACTCAAGGAATCAGAATCAGCAATACAGACAAATAAAGTTTATACACTCTCATTGCCCAGACCCTTTTGTGCATCACTGGGGATTCCTAGCACAATTTTATCCAGAGTCAGGATTGTACCTTGTTACAAACTTGCCCTTAGGTCAGTGATCCCCAACCAGTAGCTCGTGAGCAACATGTTGCTCTCCAACTCCTTGGATGTTGCTCTCAGTGGCCTCAAAGCAGCTGCTTATATTTGAATTCCAGGCTTGGAGACAAGTTTTGGTTGCATAAAAACCAGGTGTTCTGTCAAACAGAGCTTCAATCTAGGTTGACAATCCACATAAGGGCTACCAAATGACCAATCACAGCACTTATTTGGCAGCCCAAGAACATTTTTCATGCTAGTGTTGCTCCCCAACGCCTTTTACTTCTGAATGTTGCTCATGGGTTCAAAAGGTTGGGGATCCCTGCCTTAGGTAGATGTTGCACCTTGTATTAGAACTTGGGAAGGATTTCCCTATTTATCCTTTTTCAAGTCAAAATGCAGATTTGGAGACATTAATTGTTCTGTGCACATAGAAACCTGCGCCCTCTTACTTTTCTGTTGGTTGGAGTGAATAATTATATATATATATAGTTATATTTTATCATGTTATACCGGGCCAATTATTTTTACCTCTTATATGCTTGGGTTTGCTAAGATTTCTGTTGGTTTTGGATGGTATGTGCTTATTCATTCAGTTTAAATAAACATTTAATAGTGTTTTATCCTTACTAAAGTCAGAGAATTAGGAACTTATTTAAAAGAAAACGATAGCCCTGATCAAAGTAGGTCTCTATAAAAATACACTGCATAAAACAGCTCATATGTAAAATCCTGCTTTGTGTAAATAAACCATTTTTTTGTAATAATATACTTTTTAGTAGTATGTGCCATTGGGTAATCTTAAATAGAAAATTGCCATTTTATAAATTAAGGGCCGCCCCCTGGGATCCTACAATTCCTGGTGCACACAAACAAACCATACATGTTAGGTCACATGATCCAGTTAATAGTACCACAGTAAGTTAGATTTAAAAAAGACACACGTCCATCAGGTCAACCCTTCAAGTCTTCATACTGTATATACAGTAACCTGCCTAAATGCTAGTTAATCCAGAGGAAGGCAAAAAAAAACCATTTGAAGCCTCTCCAATTTGCCTCAGAGGGGAGAAAATTCCTTCCTTGATCAACTTGTACTATGAGCTATCTTCCATAACCCTGTATTCCCTCACTTGCTAAAAAGCCATCCAACCCCTTCTTAAAGCTATCTAATGTATCAGCCTGTACAACTGATTCAGGGAAAGAATTCCACATCTTCACAGCTCTCACTGTAAAAAACCCCATCCGAATATCTAGGCGGAACCTCTTTTCTTCTAATTGGAATGGGTGACCTTGTGCCAGCTGGAAATACCTACTGGTAAATAAAGCATTAAAGAGATTATTATATGATCCCCTTATATATTTATACACAGTTATCATATCACCCCTTAGCGCCTCTTCTCCAGCGTGAACATCCCCAATTTGGCCAGTCTTTCCTCATAGCTAAGATTTTCAATACCTTTTACCAGCTTAGTTGCCCTTCTCTGTACCCTCTCTAATTCAATAATGTGCTGTTTGAGCGCTGGACAAAAGCTCTATCTATTGCTTCCAAACGTCTTCCTGTTACAGTTAGAGCTGTAGTATTTCTGGTCATGTGATCTCTGAGGTAGCACAGAAACGATTAAAAATGGTGGCTCAAGGGAAAACATGTAAAAAGGCAATATTTACTTCTGGCATTCATTTTGGGGTATATGTTTACTTTAAAGCCTGGTTTACAGAAGAGCATCATGCAATTCTTTGCTCAGGGTGACATGCTACTCTACACAAAAGGTTAAGGCTTAGAAAGAATTGTATATCCACACTGTACAAAACTTGGGGAAACAGTCAACAAAATGGCTTTGGAAAACAAAATGCGTACATTTATTTGGGAGGACAGAGTGAAGAATTGCCTACTGGAAGTATTTATATTAAAAAGTGCTGAAAGCCTATGAACCTGAGACCTGGCAATAGCAGCCGCAGTGTCCGCACCTCCTAATCATATCTTGCCCTGTATCCGCTGACTCTCCTCAATAACACTGGGAAAGACAAAATGCCGTCTGCAGACTCAAAGCAGCCCAAGTGCAGGCAACAAAACAAATGACTATTGCGCTGGGAAATCTGGAAAAGCAAACGGCGTAATCGAGCTTTATTTGCTGCTTTCTGAAACAGTAGCTTTTGGGAGTTTACAATTTGTATTCAAATGAAGGTCATTTGAAAGGTGTAATATACTGAACAGCCATTATTTCATTTTGATTGTGGCACTAAAATGATATTGTTGGATGAGTTATTTTACTATGGGCCTATTACCATACCTTCCTCAAAAATACTCCTAGAGGTTTTTTTTTTTTTAAATTTATTTATCTCTTGCTCTGTTTTGAAATAAGAATAAAAATTCCAACTGTCGAAGTGGTCGTTTAAATTTTAGAGAGCTCCGGTTTTCCCTCTATGGCTTCATTGTGAAGGATGTGACAAATACATATTTCCTTCCATATTGAACTGTCCCGTTTGAAATGAAGGTGCCACATTAATGCGCCTTAAATTCATTTTGTTCCCAATGAGTCATTTGCTGTCATCGTAACGACTGTGTTTTAAAGATGAATGAAAAACACTTAAAAGTTTTCATTTTAATGTCCTGATATAACTCAGGGAGCTTTCTGGGTATAAGGGAAAAAATATACAATCTATTAAAATGAAAGCAGCTTTTAAGATGTCCCCCTGCTCTTTAAAGGGCTGCATTAAAGTAACAGAGAAAATGAATTAAAGATTAATACGGGGATATCACCTGCCATTAATCTTTACAACTGTTTATTGTTTGGTCATAAACACAACCAATCTCTTCATCTAGTCTTTCCATTCCCTTGAAAAACTTAAGCCACTTTAAAATAAGGACGGCATATGTAAAGTAGCCAGGGCCGGTGCAAGTCCCAGTCTCCAGCCAGTGACCAGCGATAGTTTCTACATCTTACAAAAGGGCGAGAGATTTATATAAAATCATCAAACTTCTCCAAATCCCTGAAATGTGTTTTCATAACCTTATTCATTTTGTGACATCAGAACTGTAAGCACTGTTTGTTTAGCAAAATGAAATGTATGAGCTCTAAATTGTGATGTAAACTTAAAGAGAAATGACATCATATAATTTTGCTTTTGTTCTTGTTGTCTTGGAAGAAAATATCTGTCAGCTTCTTGTTTTCCCTAAACTGAGGAATGTAATAATGTAATACAGGTATGAGACCTGTTGTTCAGAATGCTGCAGACCTGATGTTTTCTAGATAATGGGTCTTTCCATAATTTTTTATTTAAAATAGGGTTACAGTTGGATTAAGAGAGGCTTCAGATGTTTTTTTTTACTTCCTCTGGATCAACCAGCAGTTAGAAAGGTTATATATAGACTTAAAAGGTTGACCTTGATGGATGTGTCTTTTTTAAACCCAACTTACTATGTACTATGACTAAAAAAACTTGCAGCCAATAAGAAAGTGTGAAATTATGAAAGTGTGAAAGTTATTTAACCAATGAGACTGCTCACTAGGAAGTACCACCAAACATGGCTGACCGTGCTCCCTTCATCTTACCCTTGCTTGAAAAGCCAAAGCTAACTGAAATATTTCTGTATATAATGTAATACAAGGTCTAAAGTTTGCTGTCATCTAGTAACTCATAACAACCTCTTAGATGTTTGTTTTCATACAGCTGCCTGCTGATTGGTTGCTATGGGATACTAGACGTGTTTCAAACTTTAAACCATTTATTACATCCCCTGCACGTGGTTTTCATTATCTGTGTATTTCAAGTGTGTTTACAGAAGAATATGGAGCCCTTTTGAACACAAGCTGAATACCTCAAAGGCCAGTCAGCAGTTCATTCTTTAGAATTTTAACATGTAGGAAATGTAGATTCATTTTCTAAAACATTTCATATCGGTGCAGACATTTTTTTCCTACCACACTGTGTAATAGAATGATTTATACTGATTTATGTATCCGATGATGCCAATTTGTCAAGGATAGTAACCCATTTATGATAAATGCAATGACTGGTTGGTTGCATGGGGTTGCCTGACTTGGGTGAAACTGTACTTGAAGTTCAGGGGTAATGTAAAAAATGGCAAAACACGCCCATCTGGATGCGGTCAAACCCTATTAGCTTAAACACTATACAAGCTTAACTGCTCGCTACATTCACCCTGTAACCGGGTGGGTCCAGGTGCATATGCCCCGAAACTGTCTCTTACAACGATACATTCAAACGCATTCAATGATGGCAGGTCACTCACCTCTTCAAGTCTATGGTCCGGGTGCAGCACCCTGAATCTGCAGCTTTGGGAGACCTCAGAACTGATACACTTCCAAATTAGTGCACACTCCACAGAACATCAGACAGTGGTGAATATTAAAAAGTAAGTTTATTGTCTGAATAACCCATTTAACGCGTTTCATGTGGTCCCACACGTACTCATATGAGTATTTGTTTGACCACACGAAACGCATTAGGAGGGTTGTTCGGAAAATAAAGCTACTTTTTAATATTCACTGCTGTCTAAGGTTCCGTGGAGTGTGCACTAATTTGGAAGTATATCAGTTCTAATGTAAAAAATGGTCTAAAGTTTGCTACTTGTAGCAACAAATCGACAGGTAGAATTTACTGGTCAACACTTATCTATTAGTTGCAATGGGTAACTAGACATAAACAAACTTTAGACCTTGCACCATGTCTGCTATATCATCTCCTTTGGCACAGACCAGACAGACCCCTCTCTTGCATTATAAAACCAGAACTTTTGTTTTTCTAAAAAAATATAGAAAAGCAAGACATTCTGTTCATAATAACTTACCAATGTCAATATAGTCTGTGAACGTTTATCATTCAGCAATAGGCAAGAACAGACAAATATTAATGCACTTAAAAAATCCAGCAAGGCTCACATGACCTCAAAATAAGTCTCACCAGCTTAGGCTCATACAGTAAGTTACACTGGCCTTATATTATGAGAAACACCAGTATAGGGGGTGTCTATATAATAAAGCAGCATGGCTACAGATAGCTATTATATTGATTTATGTACATACAGTATATCTTTAGCAGCAAATGATGCCCCCGCCTGATATTGCCAGCCTTCCCATATTACAGCAGGGGCTGTCTGAGAGCTCCATGGCATCTGCTTTTCTAAAAATATCAGAAAGCAAACAGAGCGTCTGTCTCAGAATACATGTCTATTGTGTTTAAAAAAAAAAAAATCAGTTTGATAGTAGCTAGTTATTCTACATTGCATAATTTAGCATTTCAATACATCTTCTCCCCTTTTATCACACAGTTTAATGCATTTATATCAAATTATCCTTAAAAATAATCTGCGGTACTTTGCCGGATAAGCACCTCAACTCTTTCGGCGTGCATTTTCTTCTGCCGAATCCCTCCAATAAAGTGTGAAGTTAATAGAATGAAAATAATTTTTACAATAACAGTTCCAGCAAATCACAGAATTGCAAGGGTGAAGGTGGCTAGACAGAGTGAGGCAATTACATCTATTATTAGTAGCACACTGGAAGGATTGATGCACAATGGGCGATGCGTAAGCAGGAGCCTTCAGACGTGGACTAAATTTTAATAGTGAAATTCTCATAGATTATAGCTCCCTTCATTAACATTTTCACACATCGCTGACTAACAAATGAGGAAAAAGGCCTTCTGTACCAGCAGATTTATAATACTGTGAACACACTTTATGCCTGTGTGGATGTGACAGAGCTTAATCTACCCTAACCAGAGAATTCCAGAGAATTAACCCCTTTGTGTCCTCTGAGTTCCTGAGCAGTAGCTCAGCATCTCTCCAGCTGTTGCCAATTGCCACTTTATCATCCCCACCCAACAATCTTCAACTGCTGGAAAATGCTGGGCTCTATAGCTGCCAAGGGCAGGACAGAGTGGCTGACACCCATGAATCTTAACCCATTTGGTCCTGCTGAAGCCTCTGCTTTAGCAGTGAAAGAGTTGGTATTGGAAATCTATTTCCAGTAACAGTCTTAAGGCTATAACAGGAAAAATGGCTGACATTTAACTGTGGTTAACGTGGGCTGCCAGATATCTCTTTTCGATTTACATTATTGATTGACATATGCAAACGGCAAACTGATGTTAAAGGCTTAATGAGCCAAAGGCATATTGCTGAACTGCTTTTTGAGATATTGGGCTTTTTTTTCAGGCAGATAAACACCTTTCATCCCCCCTCCCCAGCACACACAAAAGGATCAAGCATTTTCCCTGTCCTCATTTGCATTTCATAACTTTCTTTCCTTTTTTTTCCACGAAGCTTACAGTAAATGCAACTTTTGGGCTACAGGGATATCTCAGTGGTATTGTATCTGTATTGGCAGATCCACATTTTGGCAATCTCAAATTATGGCACATAAATGGCATCCGCAGCACATTAAAATGAAAAGAACGAGCATTAATTACCAATTGCTACCATATTTAATAATTGTTTTGTACTATAAGTATGTATGTGTATAAAATAAATTCAGGCATGGGACCTGTTATCCAGTATGCTTCGGAGCTGGGATTTTCCAGATAAGGGATCTTTCTGGGATTTGGATCTTCTTAAGTCTACCAAAAAAATATGTATACATCTAGGGGCCGATTCACCAATGGTCGAATATCGAGGGTTAATTAACCCTCGATATTCGACTAGGAATTGAAATCCTTCGAATTCGAATATCGAATTCGAAGGATTTAGCGCAGGAAATGCGATCGATCGATCGAAGGATTATTCATTCGATCGAACGATTAAATCCTTCGAATCGAACGATTCGAAGGATTTTAATTCAACGATCGAAGGAATATCCTTCGATGAAAAAAACTTAGGCAAGCCTATGGGGACCTTCCCCATAGGCTAACATTGAGTTCGGTAGCTTTTAGCTGCCGAACTAGGGTGTCGAATTTTTTTTAAAGAGACAGTACTTCGACTATCGAATGGTCGAATAGTCGAACGATTTTTAGTTCGAATCGTTCGATAGTCGTAGTCGAAGGTCGAAGTAGCCCATTCGATGGTCGAAGTAGCCCAAAAAACACTTCGAAATTCGAAGTTTTTTTAATTCTAATCCTTCACTCGAATTTAGTGAATCGGCCCCCTAAATAAACCCACTAGGATTGTTTTGCACCAAATAAGGATTTATTATGTATTAGTTAGGATCAAGTGCAAGGTACAATTATTTGATTAAAATTGAGTCTATGGGGGATGGCCTTAGGGTCGTGCCATGCAGATTGGACACCCTAGGCACTCTAGACCCTAGGTCCGATACCCCTCCCTGTGTGCGTGCATGCACAATCGCCAAAATAAGACAAGGCACAGTAACGAAGGGGAAGGCCAGGGGAGGGAGTGACAGAGGGAGGGGAGTGCGTGATGGAGGTAGTCACCTGAACTAGTTCCAGCCCTTGATGGCCGTAATTCAGGGATAACGGATCCCATACCTATAGATAGGTAGATAGATAGATAGATAGATAGATGATAGATAGATAGATAGATAGATAGATAGATAGATAGATAGATGATAGATAATAGATAGATTGATATATACAATGTAGATTGATATTTAGAGATAGATTAGATAGATGATAGATTATAGATAGATGATAGATAGATAGATAGATCTGAGACCTGGATATACTGCACACATATTTCTAAGGGTTTACTACTGGTCCTGGTACAACTGTGATGCCTTTTATGCTGTACAATTTCCTTATACACCATTTTTCCAATATATTGGGGGCCCTAAAACGATTTTGTTCTTGGGCACTGGGCCAGTGCACTGGTTCTCAATACAACAGCAAATATGTGTGACTTTGTACCTTATACCTGTAGCACTATATCTACCTTAACTTTATATAAGATTATAACATTTCATTCTCAGTGTCACTTCTTCTGACTTCATTTGCTGCCCCCAGAGGATGAGAACAAAGCCATGTACATTTGGGATGTAGTTTTTTCTGCACATGCCATGTTCATGATATACAGTAAGACAACAACCCAGGGGGAACAATATATTTAGTGACAGAGGTAGAACCTGAAAGAATGTTAGTAACCTTAACTGGATTGTGTTGGGGATTCACTCCACTTATTGGGATGTAGAAAAACAATGAAACATTATGGGATGAAGCAGAGTCTTCCTTGAAGCTGAAATGTTTGGGTGTGGGCTTAAAGCGTAGTCCATTTAAGTCAAGGAGATACAGAAGTAGGCTCATTTAAATTTATTTTGCTGTATAATGGATCTAGATACACCCGATGCCTGTGTTAATGTTATGTGAAAACCATACAGGTCACCATGGGTAGTATTTTATGCCATTGTTCAAAGACATGGAGCCTGGTGTTCTATAGGAGGAAATGCTGCAAAAAAAATGAACTGCCTCCAGGCTGCTACTGCTGGTCCTTATGAAATGAAGACCTCACAGTCCATCCTATGATAGTGAGTAGTAATAATATAAACCTTTTGAGAGAGCCAATGGCATCAGCAGGAGGTCACATTGAGTACGGGGGTTTTCATAGTGGGGTACATACACATTTGGGAGATGGTTCTTACCATTAATGTTATTTATTATTGCCAAAAACAAAACAGTTATGAGTTATAATAGTAATATATAGTAATAATAATGCCGCCACTGTAATTTATAAGAATAATTGAGGTCAGATAACAAATTTCTGAGCTTCATATGACTGAGTCCAGCTGTATGCAGCACATAGTGCAGACCCAGCATCCATACAATGGCTACATCATGCTGGGGGCTAACTGTGAATCATGGTGAAACCAAGGGAGGTACCAGGACCTTTTTGTTTATCTGGCAATATAGATTTGGCTTGTTGATTTGTCCCCTTGGAAGATTTCAGACTGCTCCCCCCTCACGCTGCTGCTAAAAACAGTACAAGCATCAAAGCCTGTAAAGAGAAGGGACTGTGACACATATCTGCTCTTACTGATGCACTTTACTGTAACAGAGCAGCTTGTATTCTGACACTCAGCTCCTTTTATCATTGAATACATAAAGCCCTGCAAAGGAAAGGGAAACATTTGATTCTCCTGGCTCTTTATTTACTCTGGTTTTTATGCCCATCTTCTATCCTCATAAAAAAGCATAACCGTGTTTTCCTTTAAAAGCAAAATATGTGTAATTGAATTTTACATTTTATTCTCCTTACCCAGGTATCAAAGTGTTTGGGTACTGCTTAATATAGGCATGGATTCTTTCCTTGAATACTGGCATTGAAAACATTTATAGGATGATGTGAACAAAGAGTGAACCAGTTCACCATGCTGTAGTTGCCATATTGAATGAGCCCTATATGTTCTAGAATATCCTAGCAATTTGTCTTTTAAATTTGTTATAATTATATACCTTCCTCTTCCATTCCTTTCCAGCTTTCAGTTTATACTGAAATCTACTGATTGTGGTTAGTGATAAATTTGTCAGGCACGAATTTGTGGTGGATTTGTGCCAAAAATTTGCAGACGAAAAATCGGCTGCGACAAAAAAGATTGTTGCGCGTCCGAATAGTCTTGCACATGAAATTGTCTCTCGTCAAAATTATTCCGGCGCCCATTGACTTTAATGCATTTGGACAAAATAGCTGCACCTATGAAAATTGTTTTGACGCCCATTGTGTTTCACAAATTTTTCATGGTTTGCAAATTTTTCGGCAACGTAAAACGGCACAGGTTTGCCCATCACTAATTGTGGTCACTGACCCTGGGGTCTAAAATTTAACATTACATTTTTCTACTCCAAGCTTCTCCTTTCATCTTCCAGTATGTCATTCAAACTAATATTTGCATCCAGAATGCTTGAGACCTAGGGTTTTTCAGATAAGGGATCTTTCTATCATTTGGATCTTGATACCTTAAAGGAGAATTCAACTTGTGGGGAAAAAATCCTGTACCCCCCACACCAAATGCTGTAGAGCTGTAGACCAAATAGCTAATTTAGTTGAAAAAAAACGCTCAAAAATTTAAAAAAGGATGACCAATTTCAAATTCCCTCTGTCTACATAGTAAAAGTTATTTTAATGTGATCTACCTCTTAACTTACTATGGTAACCAATATGTCCGCTCCTAATCTAGCGTTAAAATGCAATTATACAGAGTTTGGTCCTGTGCCCACCTACTTCACTATCTATTTAACAACAGAATGAAATAAAGCTTAATGCCATGAATGTCCATTATTTATTTTTTTCTTTACTCCAACATCTTTCGGCTGTATACTTGGAATAATCTTAGTAACAGTGGGAGAAAGGCTTCCTTCCCAGCTTTACATGTTCTAGCCATATTCAATAATGTATGTCAGCAGGAAGGCTGGGAACTTGGCTTTAGTAGAAAATGTCAATACATGTACGTCAGTGCTATAACTTTGGGGAGTTAAAAAATATACATTATTAAGATTGATTATTTATAGATACACTTAATAAAAGAAACCAAATGCCTTGTACAATAGCGATAGCCTTTAAAGAATGTTTCATATTCTAATTTTGAACTGTTCAATACACCGTATTGATTTAGTCTCCTATTAGCATCAACAAAATGATGCTAAGGATGTGTGAAATAAAATATAATGCTTTTATTTCTTTATTACAGTTCACATAAATGCATTTTAGTTTAAACCGTGTTTGAATTCCCTACAAAAACAGCTTGGCGCTAAGGAGAACATCCATCAGACTTTGTTATTATTTATGTTGTGAAATTTTTATGTTGAGTTGTCATTTGTGTGTGTATCTCATAGACACAACCTTCATAATAGAATCAGCCATTGTATTATTCTATGGCTCAGAGGCAGCCTAGAAAAATGTGTGAGATATTAGAAAAGTGGAAGATGCACCAACACATTGTAACTGGTGAAAGGGGTTGTTCACCTTTAAATTAACTTATGATATCCTGAGACAATTTGCAATTGGGTTTCATTTTTTATTATTTGGGGTTTTAGAGTTATTTAGCTTTTTATTCAGCAGCTCTCCAGTTTGCAATTTCAGCAATGTGGTTGTTAGGGTCCAAATTCCCCTAGCAACCATGCATTGTTTTAAATATAATACTGGAATATGAATAGGAGAGGTCTTGAATAGAAATATGTGTAATAGAAAGAAACAATAACAATTAATTAGTTGCCTTTCAGAACATTTGTTTTCTAGATGGGGTCAGTGACCCCTGTTTGGAAGCTAAAAACAGTCAGAAGAAAAATCATTCAAAAACTATAGAAAAGAAAAAATGAAGGTCCGTTGAAAAGTTGCTTAGAATTAGCCATTATATAACATACTAAAAGTCAACCTAAAGATTAACTACCCCTTTAATTAGCTTTGAACGAGCTAGTATAATTACTGTAGTCTAATTGAAAACAATGTTTCAAGATTGCCACAAACCATAATATCTACTTGTTTGTCTAATATAGACTCCAAAGCATTTGATCAAATGAAGCTCATTTATTTATTTACCTCTCCACTCCAGGACAACCCAGCGTAGTTCTGGTTCAGTGGGATGTTTAAGCTTCTTAAAAATAAAAGCCATCATTTTGGTCTCTTACATTAATCAATAGGTTGCAGATGGTCTTATTAGCAGTCAATATCCACCCATGCATGGGAAGCAATGGAGCACCTGTGTCAAAAATGCATTACTGGATGTCCAACAACAAACACACACACACTGCCTCAAATATCCAACCAGTATCAATAGCTGTCCCTAAAGCTGACTATAGAAGTGCAGATTTTGTTCCTATGAATGATGGACAATCGTTTGTTCCAATATATCGACCTGCTACTTACCATTCAGATTAAATAAAGTACTAA
This sequence comes from Xenopus petersii, assembly GCA_038501925.1. NCBI lineage: Eukaryota > Metazoa > Chordata > Amphibia > Anura > Pipidae > Xenopus > Xenopus petersii. The sequence continues at coordinate 34,677,060 of CM076684.1, read as the reverse complement.
AAATAACAAATCAGATGACTCTGGCTATTAATTGACAGCATTCATTCGAAAGTTATGTCCAAAAAATACTAGTGACAGTCTCCCATTGATATCGCCAGATACACAATACATGCACAAATATTAACCTTAGCCAATAGAAATCTTTAACCTGGTACAAAAAGTCTCTGCACAATCCACACACAATATGAAAATCAAACAAATCTTATTTTCGTAAGATTATATCTTTGCGTCTTTGGCCAGCGTTAGTTGGTTTGCAACATATGCCACAGCAATCTCCTACTCCTTCTTCTCCAAGTTACTTTGTGGCTTTGCTGTTATGTAGAAAACTCTAACATTTTACTTGTGGGTCTTGCAATCTCATTTCTTGTTTTCTCCTGTCCATTCAAAGCCTCAACTCAAACAGCTTTGTCGTTGGCATAGAAAATGGTACTGAGGTGACACTTGGTAAAACAACATTTCTGGGGTGGCATTTTTGGAAACAGTTGTTGGGTGGTTATTCTAACACATGGTAGTACCATTGCATTTATTATAATTATTATTATATATATCAAGCATAAATAAGGTACCAATAGCTTCTGCAGTTCATACTAACACTAGATCAAGATTCTTGGTACTTGGGTGTACAATGTATCGGTATCATGACCCTATTGGTCAGTTGTTTCAAGCCCACCCTGGAGGAGCAACTGTTTTTCAGCTCATTGCAAGGTTACAGATATATTGTGAACACATATGTCTTTATTGTTTTTACAAATCTCACTCTAACTGAATATCTAGCTAGACTTTTGGAGTTCCAATTCTTCATCTTACTAAGCCTCATTCTAAGGGGCTAACGCAAACGGCAATTCGCTAGTGTTACTGCCCACAGGGACATTGCCGATTTATTACTGGTCGCAGACACCAATTCACTAGCGAAACTCTATTGCCAGGTTACTTTTCGCTAGAGTTGCCACCTCAGACAAGGCAAAGTGCATTAAAGTAGCTAGACCTTCCTAAATCTTCTGTCACTTACATTAAATTCTGTGAGCCAAAAATGCATCAAAGTCCAAAAAATGCTGGTGTCTTTTTTCGTTTTTTTTCAGCCTGATTGCCTGCAAAAGACCTAACAAACTTTTTTTTCGGTAACCGGTTTTCCCCATACATTTGCAAACATACGGAACATTAATTTTACAGTGGGCTCATGTGTAGGCCATTAGAATAACTCTATTGTCTTTATCAGGGTTCCCTGGACATGTGTTTTAATAAGTGTAATTTGTAAGTATATGCACCAACATTTACATAAAGACGTCCATACAACTTTCCTGGCCTATGCAAATTGACATGAGCTCAAGATCCCTACGAAGTTTCGCTAGGCAGTTTAGTGAATTGGTGAAGTCTGAGTGCATTTGCGCCTGGCGAAATGTAGCCGGTTGCTGGCGACAATTCACCCTTTAGTAAATCTGCCCCTAAATGTCCTTCAGACTGAGACCCCCTGGCACTGCTCCAGCCCCCCCCCCCCCCATCATAGCCCCAAAATATGGTTAATAATACTTTATTTAATACTTTTCAGTGCAGGGCATTCAGTTACTACCAATGCAGTGGCCAGTGGAATCAGTGTACGACATGGAATACAACTAAAGCATCACTTTAGTGTCAAGGACAGGTAACTGATTAAGAGCTGCTATGGGACACTAGTGCATGGCCTTTATAGTAAGCTACATGAATAATTATATAATACAAGTGCAATACAGGAATAAAATCGACTGAAATTCATGGACCTTGTTTTGAGCGTCTCATCAATGATAAAGCTAAACTGCAGTGGTTAATACTGTGGGTGATGATATGCAATTTTGATTGCAGAATTATTTCTAATTGGGAGACATTTAAGAATATACAATTTAACTAGGGCGTCATCTGAAGTGTATTTTAAAGATTGCATTTGTAATCCTTCCGTGACCTTGCCCATTAAGGACTGCAAAGGCAAAACGCTTGCACCAGATAGGAACATCTAATGAAAACAGTGTTTCATAACATTAAACATAATCAGTTCTCACTGAAATTATACTTTCGGCACTGCATGATGCAAATTAACAATTTGACATATATAGAGAAAGAAACAAAGTCCATTATTAGAGTAATACATTTTAGGCTGTGGGCACACAAGTGAAAATTGGCTTAATGAAGTACAACTCCCAAAATGCATTCTAAAATTCTTGTAATTACCCCGGAAAAACCCAATGGAAGCACAAAGCCACTTGACGATATTTTTCACGGGGAATATATTGGCTATTTTAAATCTCTTGCTGCTTATCAGTTCCTCCTACATGCTACACTGAACCCCTGAATATATTTTCATTGTTCTCTGCTTCAGTAAGATTCACGTACATGTGCTGTATGTATTGGAAAGTACTGAGCCCTTGAAAAAAAAAAACAGACCTAGTTGATGTGGAGTGACTATTGCATAAGAAACTTAATGGCTTGTATTATATCCATTCAATGTCACAATCAAGGTCAGGAAGGTTATAACCTGGTAGCGAGGCAGTATTGGAAATGGCATGTTGTTAAAGGTGCCAGCCTCCTAAATGGTTGTATTTCTAATTCTACAAATAAATGAAGGCTTTCAAGTCAAAAAGATATTACACCAACCAATTACAGAACTCTCAAGGGCAGCCCTTCAAACTGCATTACCCCTGACAAAAAATGTATATGTGACATACTAAACTATCCCCCTCCACTTATTCTCCATAGGTCCTTACCTAAAGTTCTATTTTTGCTGCTATGCAGGGCTGGCTAAAAGACAGGACTGCTGGATTCAAGAGTCTGAATCAAAGGCTGAGCGGGGCCCAACTTAGATACACTCACATGTGAATGCTACAAGACATTTTATCAGTTCTGGGCACACCAGTTGCTCTATGTGGATTATGACAACCATATATCTAAGTCTGAAGAGCTATCAATTACTGGAAAGTGTCAGTATCACCCTAACATTTTTTTACATTACCCAGTTAGTCACCTGTATAATCATGACCTATATACTGTATAAAATATATGAGACCTGGAATGGTTCAGCCATGGGTCTAGATCAATAATCATCAACCAGTGCCTCATGAGCCACATTGCTCACCAATCCCTTGGATGTTACTTCTAGTAGCCACAAAGCAGGTACTTATTTTTAATTCTTGGCCAAGTACTGCCAAACAGAGCCCCCTGTAGGCCACCAGTCCACATAGGAGCTAACTAATTGCCAAGCACGGACCTTATTTGGCATCCCCAGGAACTTCTTTCATGCTTGTGTTTTGCGCCCAACTCTTTGTACATATGAATGTGGCTCATAGGTAAAAAAGGGTTGGGGGCCCATAGTCTAGACAATGGCTAGGTCATCGGTTCTTTCAGTTGCAGCACATGTATTATTTTGGGGTTGCATATGTTGGTAAATGCATTATGCAAATATAGTGTATAGTGTGGTCTTACAAAATGATTTATAGAGAGAGAATATATTCGCTTTTCATGTAAAACTATTAGAATAAATGCGAATGATGTTTTTTTTTGTCCAGACTCCCGAGCCAATTCTATGATAGCAATTCATCTTTAAATTTAATTTCCCTTTATTATTCCTGACACGTTTCCAAGTTCTAAAGTACAAAGCCAACTAGGGATCAGCCACTGAGATAACCTCAAATCTTGATGAGGGTATTTAGCAGAAACACACAGGTCCTTCTCAACAGGAAGCCAACTGACCCTGGCTATGAACTGCTTCCTGCTAGTGTTTGCTTGGGAAAAGTACAGAAGACTTAACCTTGTAAATGCACGCTGTAACTGGCAGGAAGAAAAATGGTCGAGAGTTTATCGTCTAATTAACATACATTTATCAGTTAATTATGTCAATAATAAAACCTTAATATAAGGTTGGAGGATCATTTCCTTAGGGAGCCAACTAAAAGACACTACAAAGTCAGCAGAGATTTTAATGCTATTTTGGATTGCTCCAAATAGCTTATCCAGGTGAAAGTACTCAGTCTGGGCACGTGGTACCCTCATATGATAAGTCAAGGATATATATATATATATATATATATATTTATTTATATATATATAATTTTATGTAATTCTATGTATGTACTTACACCTGCATAAAAATAGCATTTCTCAGAGAGTCAGTGGCACAAGAGATAAGTATCAGGAACTGCTCAGTATTTATTATGTATAACAATTTGACTAACCGAGAATTTTGATTAATAACATTCAGCCGGAGAAGTAATTTCCTTTGAGAAAGCGATTTACATGCACTCTGCCAAAAAAAAGAGCCATCTCACTCTCTGGCTGTGTCAACTCAAATAATGAAGTTGAAAATAACACGGAAGGTCAGAAGGTTCTACTTATATCCTTAGAGCTAGAAAAAAAAAGAAAGAATGAGGGAGATTTACAGTGTTGAGTGAGGGTTTTCATATTTCCACTGCAAATTGAAAGATTATTTTTTATGTTCTTTAGACAAGATTTATGAGGCTGAATCGTATAAAGGTATCTACTCTCTTAGCGCTCGTGAGTGATTCCAGACACCTTTTCAACTAGGGTTGATGCTTTAATTCTGGAAATGGAGTCAAGGGATATTGTGATAGCAAATAGTGAATTTACATCAGAGCTGGTGACACATATTTTCATATTGCATTATACTGTATTGAGGAATAGAATTCAACAGCAAGTTGAACTCCCTTTTGGGTCCTTTGAATTCTTACATAGCAAAATAATTATACAGAGAATTCCTATGCATTGTATGGTTTACAGATGCGCTACAGTCGTACATATTAAAAAAATAAACAACATGGGTGCATCCCTTTGCTATCCTCTCCATGTAGATCCAAGTAAAATCCCAGAAGGGCATAAGACAATAAAACATCAATGGGGGAAGCATCGGGCAGTTCATTCGTAATTTCAGCCTTCACCAGTCCATACTGCAATTATATAATTACTATAGTACTTTAACTGTTGAATTATTAATACAACTTTAATCTCTTGCACAGGATGTGCAGTTAGAAACCCAACTGTCTTCCATTTCATAAATAAAATTGCAATGTTCTCCTTTTGAGTAAGTTTTGTTAGAGTACAATCTTTCTTGCCTTCTGTACTTACAGTAAATCAAGAGTAAATAACATTAGAGGCACAATCTCAATACTAGTTTGTGGCACAAAAACCATGCCGTGTATCTCTAAGCATAGCATGGAAAGAAGTCCCATATCTATTATGGTATATTAAATAACCTGTTACCCATGACAAAAGGACCCAGCCCCTTCTGGTCATGTCATTATATTCTCTCATCTTTCTTTTTAACACCCTGGTATATACCACTCCAGTTTCTCAGAATACAAATAACAGATTGCTATTATGGGGAGACCATTGTGCTTAGATACCAATACACTTCTTAGGCTCCCGTCACTGACACATTCTAAACACTGAACATGGAGATAAGAGGCCAGCTGGCAAATTGGTTTTCCCTGTGGCTCCCTAAAGGCACTTTCTGTACCTGATTAGAAAACCAATGAAATAAGAATTGCAAAGAACACACAATAATGACTGGTTTCCAAGTAGTATACAGTGTAATCCAATGGAATTTAGGAAGAAAAACAAAGGAATCCTAGGCAAACTGGCATAAATATGAAAGGGAAGCTGAATAATTGGAATCTTTCGACTTCAAACATTTATATTGTTTGACTGTGACAAATACAGAGGAAAATATTTGCTAGATATAGTTTTATATTCTCTGTATAGGTTGTGACCTCCTAATCGCATATTTAGCAAAATGTGAAGAGCTCAGAAAAGACTCCAAATATATCTTGATTTTTTAATGTCCTCCTTAGAGGTTTGCAGCTGACTTTCCGCCACCTCTCGATCTTGTAGTTCTGTTCAATCCCCAGATATTGTCATGTCCAGCCAATGGTGTTTATAGAAGTTACTACTAGTCGTCAAAAATCCAGCAGCACACCGTTTAAATTGTTTTTTGAAATCCTTGTTTTATTAAAGGGATCCTGTCATCGGAAAACATGTTTTTTTCAAAATGTATCAGTTAATAGTGCTACTCCAGCAGAATTCTGCACTGAAATCCATTTCTCAAAAGAGCAAACAGATTTTTTTATATTCAGTTTTGAAATCTGACATGGGGCTAGACATTTTGTCAATTTCCCAGCTGCCCCCAGTCATGTGACTTGTGCCTGCACTTTAGGAGAGAAATGCTTTCTGGTAGGCTGCTGTTTTTCCTTCTCAATGTAACTGAAGGAGTCCCAGTGAGACATTGGTTTTTACTATTGAGTCTTGTTCTTAGATCTACCAGGCAGCTGTTATCTTGTGTTAGGGAGCTGTTATCTGGTTACCTTCCCATTGTTCTTTTGTTTGACTGCTGGGGGGGAAAGGGAGGGGGGCGATATCACTCCAACTTGCAGTACAGCAGTAAAGAGTGATTGAAGTTTATCAGATAACGAGTCACATGACTTGGGGCAGCTGGGAAATTGACAAAATGTCTAGCCCCATGTCAGATTTCAAAATTGAATATAAAAAAATCTGTTTGCTCTTTTGAGAAATGGATTTCAGTGCAGAATTCTGCAGGAGCAGCAATATTAACTGATTAATTTTGAAATAAAATTTCATTTTCCAATGACAGTATCCCTTTAAGCCCATGTATCCGCAAAAAGGGCAATGTTTCGGGCCCCTCCGGGCCCTTTATCAAGCCTTGATAAAGGGCCTGGAGTGGCACGAAACGTTGCCCTATTTGCGGATACACATGGGCTTAATAAAATACGTATTTCAAAAAGCAATTTAAAGAGTGTGCTGCTGGATTTTTGACTACAAGTATCTATAACTCTGTGCAAGGGAAGGGTCTTCCGGTAAAAGCACCTTCACCTTCAACCAGTGATTACCGGTCAGGTAGAGCACTCCACTATCGTGCAATAGAAGTTACTACGTAATGCGGCAAATTCATTTTAGGGTCCTCAAACCTTCTGAACAGTGAAATTGTTGGTACCAAGCAGTTGCAGGGTCTGCTATACATATTGTTACCTCTCTGTGTCCTACAAAGCTCACATACTATTCTTTTGTAAAAAAAAGATGTATGTCATCTGGTTTAGATGAAGTTTAAATGAGATAAGAAGATAAAAAAAGATCACTGGTTATCAGACCCAAGAGACAATGTGAAAAAGGGCTGGCTACAGCCTATAAAGGCACATGGAGAAGGATAATTAGAATAATGCATCTTTTCTAATTATTTAAGCATTAGACAAAGGAAAATCCCCAAAAGTGGATAGTTTGCCCTTATGATTGTACATGAAGGTAAATATATTGTACATAGTATTTATATTAAGTCCTCTTCAACCTTGCACCAATGAAAACTGTAAGCAGGAATACATTCATTTAAAACATCAGTTAACTGAACTCATTGAAATATTGCAATGGAATTCTCCCCCTGGAGCTGAGCAATAACTGATATGGACACATGATTATAATAGGTGACAAAAGGTTAACAAATTTTATGTGGGTAGAATTTGCATCTAGATTTGTTAGAATTCTGTTAATCCAAGAGCACATGCATAATAACTGGAAAAAACAAGTGCATCATTTTGTGTAAGATATTAATGTTGTACAGCTGAAACTAAAAACAAAACAAAACACCACCAAAACTAATTTGCTCAAACTTTGCGGATAAGGTGTTATACGGATTGACAACAAGTGTGCCATTTCTTCCCAAAGCTATTAGCATTTAACATTTAGCAGGTCAGTGACCCATGACTATGGCAGCTTGTGATTTGCAGCCTTAGGGTGTAGAAGGTTTCAAAAGACAGAATAGAAGCTGGCAGGCTCAATTTGGGAGAGATCAAAAGATCATTCAGAAAAAAAGAAAAATAACAGACAAAAGGGAAGAGGGAAATTTCCTTAGCCACCAGACAACTTATCAGTCTGTTAAAAGAAAGATAGAACATGCATAAATCTGTTCCTTACTTCTTCTTTTTTTTTTTTTTTTTTGGCTTCAAGCGGTTTTCCGAATTTTGCAGAATTTATTTTATACTAAGCTTTCCCAAATCGTTGCGAGAGAAAATAGTAAGGGAAGGAATCTGAAGGGCTATTACAAGTTCAATGCGAGTAAAATAAAATAATTCTTTTCTGTTTATGTAAATTTCACAATGCACTGGAGAGCATTTAAAAGAATAGCTCAAAAAGAGTCGAATCTGTAATGAATGAGGTCTCCTGCAAACCATGGAGCGTTCCATATTATTAAATAACCTTGGTGAAAGATACCATTTAGAAATGACTCTAGTGTGCTAGTTAATTGCTTTGAAATAATATGTTTTGCATACCCTGCAGTAAGGAAAAGACCACATGCAACAGAACATTTAAGCTGGAAAATGCACTGCATAGATAATTCCATTACAGTATTTTATTAATTCAGTTTGGATTAGTTTGATGAAGAATATAACCCTGACAGGAGCGGGAACACAATTGGTACTGTAAATGCAAGTTCACTGGCACCCAGCTCTGTCTAGGGGACTCAGAGTGCTGCTAATATAATTACTAGAGAATGTGTAAACTGCTTTCTCTATAATAAGGATCAAATGCATGATTTTACTAGGGACAATGTCATCTAAACTTAAGGAAGCCAAATCTCTGACAAGATAAAAGACATACTAAGCTTCTTCATGTTTATGCTTATTACAAGACTATAGCTACAACTTTGGTTCCATGCTTTTGCCCTTAATGGCCTTTGAGCAGACATATAGAGGCACATTTACTAAGGGTCGAATTTCAAAGTGAAAAAAAACTTTGAAATTCGACCATCGAATTGCAGTACTACGATATTCAAAGTCAAAGTTTTTTTTTGATCGAATATGGCCATATTCGGTCAAAGTAAAATTGTTCGATTGATCGTAGAAAAAAAATCGAAAGACTTGAACAATCTAATCAATCGAACGATTTTCAAGAAAAAAACGTTTACTTTTTAAAACTTAGCCAAATTTTGGCTATAGGTTCTAGGAGGTCCCCATAGGCTAACATAGCAATTCGGCAGGTTTAAGGTGGCAAAGTTTTTTTAAAGAGACAGTACTTCGAAATTCGAATTTCAAAGTTTTTTCAATTCAAATCGAAATTCGACTTTTTGAATTCAAAAATTCCCTTCGACCCTTAGTAAATGTGCCCCAAAGTATTTTTTCTGTTGCTGATAAGTTTGGACAGCCACTTTTTGACTGTCCATGTCTTCAAGCGTAGCAGGACAGCTTCTGTCTTCTTGATATAAAGGTATGGGATTCATTATCCGGAAACCCGTTATCCAGAAAGCCCCAAATTATGGAAAGGCCATCTCCCTTAGACTTGATTTGATAATAATAAGCCAAATTTTCTAAATGATTTCCTTTTTCCCTGTAATTATAAAACAGAATATTGTACTTGATCCAGACTAAGATATAATTAATCCTTATTCAAAGCAAACCAGCCTGTTTATTTAATATTTACATGAATCAGTGAACAGCCTCTTTGAAATCTTTAGATACCTGGCACTCTGGTTATTAAAAGGTTAATAAGGCTGCAACATTCCCTTAATCACTTAGAATTCCTTCTCCTCCTCTAACCCTCTCTGTCCACTCCCTTAAGAAATTACTTTGGCTGTTGGCTAATATGTATGCTCAGTTCTTCTCAGATCAGGTTACTAAATACATCCTCGAATCTAACAGCCAACAAAGAGATAACATTGCTGGTTCCCATAGAAACTCTAGCAGTCTCCTACCCACCTCTCCTGAGCTCAGATTAACCATTACAGTGGTCAACCCCAGTAGAACTTTTATTAAACTATGTTGTTCCTGTGTCAAAATGCATTCATGTATTCATCAATAAATTGATTTATGGAACTTTTCATCGACCTAAACATTGCAAGTTGGAATCGCTATATAAATAAATGATGATGATGATGATGATAAGCCCAAATCTAATGTATGGTTCATTTGATGTACATGTTCAGCCATATTTACCAACACATAGTTAGAGTAGTGCTTTTTAAGGTGATTTTACCATTCTCATTCTTCGATATTCTGTGGCAATCAATAGAAGATTTTCTTTGTTAACTACTGATGCAGAGATGTATAATTAATGATAATAATTATTGTGTAAGTAAATATTTGGCGAAACATGTTATAATCAATTGGTTTGAGAGGTTTGAAAATATGAGGTATGACCACCTTCTTTTGTGCCTCTGAAGCCTCTATAAAAAGATGGCCTGTCTTTCATACTGAATATGTTTTTGGAGCATAGTTTTCCAAAACATGACTTCTGCTCCTGTCTCTTTGAAGCCATACCAAAGGCTTGACAGGGGTGTCAGGGCTGATCAAGATAGATCTGTGCACAAGTCTGAGGAAGTGCTGAGATCACAGGCACGAAATGCGTTAGTTTGTACCCCCACTGCTGTAATATTAATATATGTGCTTTAAAAAAAGCCTGCTTTGATAGTAGAATGCCTCTTCTATGTGGATCAGCGCTCAGAAGCGAGGAAAATGCAGTACTGTTTGAGCCAGTAGAGAAGGGACCTGGTTCTCACGAGAGCATCAATCACAGGGGGAAGCAAGGTTAAGAGAGCTCCGCAATAACCACGCTAAGGTTTGCTAGGGCTGTTGTTAGGCCTGATAACCTTGATCATATGCACAGAGTACAAGGTACCATTAACCATTTGAAAAAGAACATTAATATGTTTTTCATTCATGAGAAAACTCCCTGGGAGTTTTTTTTAGTTGACAAGTTCTTTTGAGAACTTGTCAGCACCCTTGATGGATGATACCAAGATTTTCTCTAACTAGAAATGCTCCCAACAAAAGCAACATTATGTACTTTGTCTTTTCATCCTTCTTACTGGAATCAGTTGGTATCCAACTGGATTGGTAATAACAGGTTTTCATGAGTACTTATGGACATCCCAAAGCCAGAGCAAAAAAGAAAACAGAAAGAAAGAAAAACTATTAAATGCTGCCGTTTGAAGGCCTGTAAAAAGGGCCATAGGGATACAGCCCCCAGTTCCAAGGACACATGTATCAAAAAACAAAGTGAATATTCCAAAACTCTATATTAAAGTTAAAAGCTAATTTTTATTTAACATCAAGTTAAAAGAATAGGCATACAGACCAACTGGTATTCCGCCTGGAATCAAAGACAACAGAAGACAACAGAAGCTAAAGAATCAGCATAGATGAAATGTGTCAAACAATACACTTTGCAGAAATAATCATCACATACAGTTATAAGAAATGTTCAATTATGCTTCCACTTTTTTTGATATCAAGAAAATAATGGGGGGAACAGGCTCATATAAATCAGCAAGAAGCAAATCCTTAGTAAATCCTTTTATTATTAAACACCATTTCCTTCCGTCTCAACCAACTGATAAATGCATACAGATGGTTGATCACCTCGGAACTCGTTTTCTTATATCTTAGACCTTGCTGTCTGATTTGTTCTCCTTGCGTGCTTCTACAATGGACTATTGTATTTTTAACTACAGTGATTTACTTCTGTGCCTTTCTAAAGTCAATATCAGAAATGAGTTGGGCTTTTTCACAAGTAAGTAAAAAGTAAAACAAGGAAAGATTTCACCGTTAAACGTTTGGAAACATATTTTTTTTAAGCAAGTTAGCTGAGGTAGATGATAACTTCTTTCAGTGTATTCCAGAAGGAATTAAACTAGTTGCTAAGGGCAAGGAACCTTTTTTAATTAATGTTGCTGTGGTGCATTAAAAGCCCTCTCTGTTATTAAGGGCATTGTGCTTTAGTTATTTTTTGATCTATGAAATCTAAATTAATTCACTACAGTGTTCGAAGCAATTATGAAAAAAAGAGCTTGGGGCTCGTTTGCTGCAAGTAGGCACAAGAGCTAAGCCTGTACAGTATAAGGGTGCACAGTTGTTATTCATGTGACACTTGAGCGCATACCTGCACTCCCTGCAATAGACTGAACTGTAATACCAAAAGATTATTTAAAGCCACATTTTCAAAAACGAAAGAACACAAGTGCTATAGAATCCAGATAAAAATGCAGAGAGGCCCTATTTAAATATCTTTCATGTAAAGCCTACAATTAATTCCTAGACCTATGCAGATAAAGGAATAGCTCGCAATTCCACTGTTTTTCTGACCATCCTTCATTCTTGCCACCTCCCCTGTGCCAATTGGTCAGTTGTTACATGTGCAAGTGTTGAACCTAGCACGCAAATCAAATATAATAGAATATTTCTGTATCAGTCATTCATCAACAGTTCAGTTCTACATCTTAGCCTTGACTTTCTAGCTGGGTTTTCATGGGCATCTAAAAGCTCCCCTTGGAGGCCCACTGTTTGACCAGGGACTCTCTGAGCTTATAACAAGCTTACAGATTGTTTCATTCATCAAGAGATCTACTATAGATCCCATCTGCTCATCTCATCTGATCTTCTAGCTGGGATTTCAGCTGTATCTGGAAGAGCAAACAGAGATCATCGACAGACCTCACCCTGAATAGCCTTCAGACTGAGCTCCTCTGACATTGCTCCAGCTCCCCCTCCCTGAGATGTTAGCTACACAACTTTAGGTTAGGGCATTTAAGAGGTATGAAACATTGCTTAAGGCTTTACTAGAACTCTACTACTGGATGTAAAGTGCTTAGGTAACAGAAAAGGACAATATTGTTTTATCTTCTATTTTGCCAAAGTTCCAAGAATTTCTAATCTCACCCTAACTGACCTTCAGGCTAGACTTCAGGTGTATATAGGAGAGCAAATAGACATTATAGACGTCAGGTGTATCTAGGAGAGCAAATAGACATTTTGTAGACTGGGGCCCCCATGCCACTGCAGCAGCCCCACAGGATTTGTCCCTCTTGGTTAGGATGCTTGAGGGGGAATGAAATTAAAAGTCGCAAGCATTATTTGAAATGGTGTCTTTGCGAATGTTTAGCACTGCTAAACTCCTTGTTCTCTGTCCTTTCCATATACATGCGGTTCCCTTGTCTGCCCAGAACTCTCCCCTTGGTCCCTCATTTTAAGACCTGACAGCATCCTGGTCATGGCTCACATTTCTGCCTAAAATGGCTGCCTTTCGATTTGGGAGGAGCCTTCCGCTGCTCAGATGCAGCCAGGTCTTAAAGTGAGAGGACCAAGGGGACAATTCTGGCAAGACAAGGGAACCTAACATGTATGGATAGGACAGAGAACAAGGAGCGTAGTCGAGGGTCAGGCCATGTAGATACCAATCAGGCAGAGCAGTACAAAAACAGGAGTCAAGGATGTAGTCAAGGTCACAGGCCAGAGTCAACACCAACAGTAACACAATACAAAAGTCGGTACAGGCAATGAAATAGCAGAAGTCAAGGACAGGCAAGGGTCAAAGAGATCAGAGCAATAAGAACACCCAGGAACTTTTAGGAAATAGACCTACTGTACATTGGGCAAGGAACAATTTGCTGTGGGCACCTTCAATGTTTCATTTTCGCTCCAAACGTGATGACTTCAGACGCAAACATGCATGGTGCGCTTCAATTCTGGATTCAGCCCGAGTGCACATTAGGAGGTGCACAGGACAAATGCCTGCTGCCTTCCAGGAATTATTAAAATTACATTCCCCCAATAATGTCTAGCATTTAACAAAAGAGCAATGGGACTTCTGCACATATTGAAATTAGTACAGCGACCGTTTTTTTTTTTTTTGATTCAAGGGCAAGGCAATATTTCTGTGTTGCACAGCAGAGGCAGTGTGCATTATTGAATATATCCCCATTTTTTCAGTCAAGATGCAATTATTTCCTTCCCTTCATTATTGAGCAGCATCTGCTAATGGGACTGCATAGAGTTGTGTCTAATACACTGAAAATACACAGACAGGGGAAAATAGTATTCTGTTTACACCTTTTGTTTCCATTATATTATGAGATGCATTCGAATAGAATGATTCTTGTAAGTGTTTAGAGACCATTTATTGAGATGGTCAGACAGAATCTACGATCATATTAGTCACTTCTTGCCTCTTTGTAAAATACTACAAAAACATTTTACTGTTCCCTCCTCAGGGAAAAAAAAGCTTCAACACATAATGTATTTGGGTACTAGATGCCATTTATTATTGATCTCCCCTTTCCTGCAGTGTCACCAACGCAGACAAAAATAGTTGAATTAAGCTTAAAAAAAAAGAAAGCTCCATTGATTATGAAGCATCTTGTTTTCATAGTTTGTTTTTAACTGCTCTAATGCGTGAAAGCAAGATGAGGAACAATCCTCTCAGGACAAGAAGAAGCAAGTTAAATCGAGCAGCTATGAATTTACATTGGTAGGTTTGGAAATTGTAATGATGAATGGTGTTTCGGCAATGCTCTGACAGTGAAAAATGTGACAATGATATTTAACAGGATGGAGCTGAGTCCCTGCTGAACTGAAACTGATCACCTGATCCTCAAAAGTCTCTAACAACTGAGTCATTGTCAGTTTTATTAGACTTTTTATTTTGCTGCAAGCGTTAGTGGACAGATGTTCCGACTTTTTTGTGGGCATTAAACAAAGTCTAGTGTTTAAAGCAGACATGAGGATGTCTCAGCCATTCTAAGAGCTGCACAGTTTCTATCAAAGTAATATATATATATATATATATATATATATATATATATATATATATATATATATATATATTAGGCAGAGTAGAGATCGCACTCACAGGACTTACTCTTAATAAAGTAACTTTATTGTGGACAGGTGCTGACGTTTTGGCTGAGACAACAGCCTTTCTCAAAGTGCAAAATATGTAACAGACACGGAAATAAATAACCAGTGTGGCGGGAACATAATCAAATTACAAAAAACACACCAGTGGCAGAGGAAGTGACGTGTCAAAGAAGGGGGAGGGTACGGCTACACCAACTTAAATGTAAAACAAACATTGCATGAATCGAAAAAAGAAAGACATCAATCACAGCTGGAAGTATAAAAAATTATACATATAAACTAAACAAATGTACACTAGACACATCTATTAAAATAAAAATAAATCAGAGCGAAACAAAAGAGGTGTCACACTATATAATCATTATATAGCTTCGTGATAATTCATCCTAAAATACAAGGAATGCTATAACACTGCTAATTGCGTGTTGCCTAGTGCGGAAGTACATAGCAACATGTTGCCATAAATGGACACAATGTAAAAACACTTACAAAGTGTTAGTATAGATCTCTGTTGCAAGACGCTGTTATATATCTATCAGGAGAGCAGCTAGATATATTCAGAGTACTACCTGGAGATATACAGTCGAAGGAGCCAAAGAGTGACCCAGAACTGGAGAGACACGAAACCAAGAGGGTGCCGCATGGGCAGATAGAGCTTATAGAGACGATCTTATCTTAATTAACAGAGAAATCGTATATAGAGAGGAAACGAAGACACGAGCGAGTACTGCACCCAGGAGAGGTCAAAAATAAAAATAAAAATAAGAATAAAAAGTAAAAAATGAAAAATGAAAAATAGAAATAAAAATAAAATAAAAATAAAAATAAAAAAATAAATAAAAAATAAACCAACAGAGCACAAGTGATCAACACGTCCCCCTCATACGAAAACTGAATCCAGGAGCAGACATAATACAATACATTGAGTAGTCCACTCTGAGAGTGGACTACTCAATGTAGATTGTATTGCAGTTTCTACAAACTTATGCTAATATACCCCTTATGTCTGCTCCTTAAGTCCTGTGAGTGCGATCTCTACTCTGCCTAATTGATGTTACTGAAATTGGACTGCACCCAGGCACGCTAGATCTCCATTTCGTGAGTGCCGGTTCCCCTATTATATGTATAGGTGCACAATTGAAAAGTATATATATATATATATATATATATATATATATATACTGTATAATACATGCATATACATTACAGTATAATATATATCAATAAATAACTACACACAATATATATATATATATATATATATATATATATATATATACCTTATATACCTATACCAATATATATCAAGAATCGCACAAGCAAAGTAAAAAAGCAGAAGGGGCAGTTGGGTTATTGGAACTCATCCCATGTGATCCAACTTTTTTCCCCAACGACCATTGTCGGACTAGGTCTTTTTAGAACCTTGGATTGAATTCAAGGGTGCTGCGTCAATGAGGCAAGTTGAGAAACAGCAGCACCCCTCTAATTACCAAAAAATAGAAGTTTTTCAAAGTAATGAAAATATAATGTACTGTTGTGCTGCGCTGGTACAGCCGGTGTGTTTATTTCACAAACACAACTATAGTTGCCATTCAAAACTAAAAAGGAGAAAGGCACAGGTTACACAGCAGATAACAGATAAGCTCAGAAATATACAATGGGATTCATCAGAACTTATCTGTTATCTATTGTGTATCCTGTGCTTGAATGGCTGCCCACATGGCTACACAGCAGCTTGTTTATATAAATTATAGTTGTGTTTCTGAAGCAAATACATCAGTTTTAACTGCAAGGTAACACTACATTATCTGTTCATTCCTAAAAAAAACAACTCCATTTCTTGGTGTTCCTTCCCTTAATTTCTGGTTTTCAAATCGGAAATTCAGCTTATCTAGCTCAGAGAGTGCAATTGCTCTCTCTGCACTAGCCTCCTGGAACCCTCCTTCACCCCCAACAGCACATATAAGCGAGTGTGTGGGGGAGGGGAGTTGGCAGCAGCAGCAGCAGCAAGCTGCCTCAGGTGGTGGAGGGGCCAGGATCACCCCTGATTGAGTTCCCACTCTTGCAAAATAGATGGAGTCAGTTTTAAATAGAATAGTGTCAGACTGGGACTTTTTAGAACTTTGGATTGAGTTCCCACTCTCACAAAAATAGATGGAGACGGTGTTAAATAGAGGTTTGGTGCGGTTTTGGTTGCCCTGATAATATGGCCTGGAAGTCAGGAATGACTGGTGTATTTGCAATCATAATATTTAGTAACTATGGGAGTAATGCACAATTAATTGGCAAGAACAAAAAAGGTTTAAATGTGACCCTTTATGCATGGTGCTCACAATATCCAAAGCCTGGCAGTCACCCTGCCAAGTACCCAGTTGTGCTCAGTGCAGGGTGATATTTATTCTGGTGCAGTTATCTTTCATCTCTCTTTGAAGGAAGAGAAAGCCTATGACATTGTCCCAGCTGTGGAGAGTTTCCCTGTAGCCCAATAACCCAGCCCCTAATTTTGGCAGGACCATTGATTTCTAGGCATGTCCACTTTTCTAAAAGGGCAGTAGGAAATCTATGGGAGGTGATATGGACGATTTTGAGCAGCCCACCCAGTTTCCGCTTCATAAAAAAACTAGGTGAAAAGAAAAAAATTAAACGATTGCAGATTCTGATTGTAATATTTCCATTTATATATTACAACAAGTATTGCCAACTTGTGGCCCTCCTGGTAGTGGTGAGCAGAGTCCGGCCAATAGCTGAAGGTGCTGGGACATGTCATTTATCACATCCGTGAAGCCTACATCCATGTACTACACTATAGCATTTTAAGGGCAATGTTATCTTCAGTGAACCTTTAAAATAAATAGAATTCATTATACTGTAGCCTTCCCATAGAATGCAGACAGACTGGAGTAAGTTGATTTGTGTATCACACAGAACTGCAAGCAACCTGATTACTTTAAATCCCAATTTCCTTCCTAGTTTAGTCTGGCTCAGCTTTTCTTTTGGCTCTGTGCACATGAATTATTCATTAACCCTTTGCTGTTAAAGACACTCTTCTGGATGCAAAGGGGAGGTCCTGCAGCAAAGCTGCCATGACACTACAGGGGTATTTGTTCAAAAAAAAAACAAGAGCCGAAGCCATTGCTTGCTGATCTCTTTTCTAAAGCTGACAGAACCTGCATTCAGGCTGCTGAAGGTATTTCACGCCTGTTTGAAATAATTTGTTTCATTTATTTAGCACGCTTTTACTTTCTTTGCAGAAAATGTCCAAATTTCTCAGTTGGTTTCTACAGCAATACATCTGTGGGACCATGGAAAAGTGGCGTGAATTTCTCTGGTATCTAATAGGGTGTGTATAAGCTGAAACAGCTCCCGTCGGTACATTTTCAGTAGATATTCACAAATACATGGGATTATATCTTCGTGAAGACAAAAATGGTAAGCCATTTACCCATTGGCTAATTAGCAAATCTGCACCTTGTACAGTATGATCATAG
This sequence comes from Xenopus petersii, assembly GCA_038501925.1. Classification (NCBI taxonomy): domain Eukaryota; kingdom Metazoa; phylum Chordata; class Amphibia; order Anura; family Pipidae; genus Xenopus; species Xenopus petersii. The sequence continues at coordinate 34,658,903 of CM076684.1, read as the reverse complement.
CCCAATAATATGATGGGATACTTATGATTATTTGGCCTGTTTTGACTAATTAGGCATAAGATTACCATGCGCTTGTATCAAAACTGACCAATAATCATCCCTTTGAGCCATTAAATTAACTACGCCATTCTGCCCATACATAGCCAGCTTTGTGGTTGAGTATTGCAGGCCATAGATGTGTGGTCCTGTCTTCTCTATCTGGATGATTTTTTTCCACCCCAAATCAATGTATTTCTCCCCTCTGGTTGCCAATGGGAAATGCATAGAAATAAACAACATAATCATCCTGGAGGAATTACCTGAGAATTTGGTCCTCTGACGCTACTCCAATAATCAAAGCCATCAATATTTCCAGATTAGAGTATTCCCAGAAAGAACGGGTGGCTTGATTTATTACTGGTAGATTTGGTGTAATTTCGGGGGAACTGAAGAAAGAGGTTCCACCATGAGCTTTTGTACCATATCCTTGGTTCATATATCAAGTACCTGATGGCCCTCAGTGTATTTGTTTATCTCTTTCCACTTGGGCAAATCATTACATTCATAGTTACAGAGTTACATACTGCAGTTACATAGTTAAATCGGGTTAAAAAAAGACAAAGTCCATTAAGTTCAAAACCCAGCATCCATACACATACCCCTCCATATCCGCACATAAATTCTATATACCCATATCTATATTAACTATAGAGTTTAGTATCACAATAGCCTTTGATATTATGTCTGTCCAAAAAAAACATCCAAGCCATTCTTAAAAGCATTAACTGAATCAGCCATCACAACATCACCTGGCAGTGCATTCCACAACCTCACTGTCCTGACTGTGAAGAACCCCCTACGTTGCTTCAAATGAAAGTTCTTTTCTTCTAGTCTAAAGGGGAGGCCTCTGGTACGGTGATCCACTTTATGGGTAAAAAGGTCCCCTGCCATTTGTCTATAATGTCCTCTAATGTACTTGTAGTATGTGTAATCATGTCCCCTCGCAAGCGCCATTTTTCCAGAGAAAACAACCCCTGCCATGACAGTCTACCCTCATAATTTAAGTCTTCCATCCCTCCAACCAGTTTAGTTGCACTTAGTCTCTGTACTCTCTCCAGCTCATTTATATCCCTCTTAAGGACTGGAGCCCAAAACTGCACTGCATACTCCAGATGAGGCCTCACCAGGGACCTATAAAGAGGCATAATTATGTTTTCATCCCTTGAGTTAATGCCCTTTTATGCCCTTTTTGCTTAAGAAGCCACAGAATGATACTGCCCAGAATTAGACAACTTGTTATCTACAAAAAACCCAAGATGCTTCTCATTTAAGGAAACTCCCAACACACTGCTCTTCCTAGAAGCAGCAAATGGGGTGACCTCAGGGGAAAAAATAGAAGAAAACCTATAATTAAAAATACAACATTTACAAATGAATGTTCTATCCTGGACCATTCAAGCTTCTTCTTTAATATAATGTGCACGCCATTACCTTGCCTGGCATCCTGATGAACAAAGCTCCCTCTCAGCAGATTACAGTAACCGTACCACTGCCTTAACCTTTTCATTGCCTAGAGACAATAGTTGATATATTTCTAGTGAAAAGAAGCAACTGTATAGAAGATGTCATTTTAATGCTTGAATGCTGGAGGGGAAAGAATCTTATAGCAGAGCACTGCTTTATTATTAAACACTATTGACAACTTCCCTGTTTGCAGCATTCGCCAATTTAACAGCTCTCGTATGGGTTTCATTATGTAGCTAAAGAAACGTTAAAGAAACGTTAGCATCATCTTTTCCCTCTTACAATTAAGAGTAATGGGGCTCACCGACCTTCTTTATGCTTCACTGCAGGGTGAAATGAGTGATTAAACATACTATAGCACTGGAACACTATAGATAATTTCTTCCCATTTGCTCCTATGTAAAGCCGTGGGCATTGTATCAAATCCATCTTGTTTGTGAACCATGTAAAAAATTCCATGAATAAAAATGCATAGTCATTTGCCACACTACTGTCTGAATCTTCCCAAATTGACTCCAATTAAGTCAACGAATATTGCCGGGTAAAGATCCATATTACAAAGTTCAGTCTGGTTTTTGATGGCAAAATGGTGTCAAGTCACTGAAAGCTTTGGCATTTAATTAGAAATATATATATATATATGTGCACATACAGTTGCATCCTTTTTGGATGCAATTGCAGTAGAGGCAGCACTCCTGTTGGCTCTAGAATTCTGCAAACAATGCTGTATTGTGGGGAAAACACAAGGCAATTTGCTCACTGTGTCTTGGTAATCGAATGTATTTTGTGAACATGCAATAAAGGTTACCGTGAGTTCTGAATCTTCCATAAAAGCATTGCCTGAATTCTAAATTAAATCCAAATTTGCACATTCCACATGTAGTACAATTGTTTGCAGCAACTAATGGTTATATGGTAACATCCTCTCTTTCGGTAAACCATAGCAACCTATCAGATGATAGCTTTCATTATTCTAATTGCAAGAAACGTAAAAGCTATTCATTGTAATTCATTGTACTTGTTAGGGCAATGGCACACGGTAAGATTTCTCGACCCTGGCGATTAAATCTGTGCTACCATGGGCTACAAATCTCTCAAAAATGCCATCCTTTTTGAATTGCTGCAAGTAAAATACATTACTTGCAGTGATTGTGATACAGCTTAATTACAGGAAATGCGAAGGAAGGCATTTTAACCAGTCTGCTGAGAAGCCCCTGGTAATGAGCTGCTCAAAGGCTGTAACTGTCAGGGAGCCGGGAGCTCCCTCCAGGGAGGTTGTCAGGATCAAGGAGGAAGCCCTCTTGAGGGAACAAGATCGCGGTGTCCAAGGGGTTAATCCAAAAGAGTGATCAGAATCCAGGCAAGAGTTCAAGGCAGGCGGATAACAGCAAGTCCAAAGTCCAGGCAGGGGTCAAGGATATTAATCAGGAACAAGTTAGCGAAAATAGCACACAGGGAACCCAGGAAATACTTTGGGGAAGATTTCCTATACTTGGGCGCCATTCTGGCGTCTAAACAGGCTTTTTATTTGAATTTGGCGCCTTAGTGACGTCATTGACGTCCTTGCGCCGACGTCGGCGCACTGACGTCATCGCGCCGGCGCCGCTTACCCACGTGGCGGCCATGGGCGCCGCCATCTTGGGAGCGACGCCGGTAGGAGAAGACGCGCCGCCCGGAGCTCCTGGGCCTGCTCCGGGCGGCGATCGTTACAGTAACTTAGGGGAGATAGGGGGTTGTTTGTTCAAAGATAGATAGAGAGATCTGAACAAACCGCCGTGTTCATAAAGGAAAAGTTGGGGGGGGGGGTGGAAATTAGGTTCAGTGAAAATAGACCAGCTTTTGAATCAGTGCTTTAAAATGGCAAAAAAGGAAAATATGGATTTTTATATTAAGACAATTGGCAAAACATAATTTCAACAAAGGTCCTATTTATTGTGTTCATTTTTAACATAGGTGTTTTTAGGTGTACACTGTCCATTTAACTCCATTATCAGTGGTGTTCTTGCCTCAGACAGCATTCCTCCAAATGTATCAATACACCCCCCTAGCAGTTGTAGTTTCCAGTAGCTTGATGATGTTTAGAGTTGTATGCTCAAAAATCTATGAAACAGATTCACATATTTGAAAAGGATCCATCCATCCTTCCATCTGCAGCACTTTAAAGTAACGTGCGCATTTATAAGAGGTGATTCAGCATTTTAATTTTTGTTTTGTCCCCCCTCCCACCCCTCATGAATACAGTGCTGCTGAATACATTGGTCTCAGTGCTCCACAAAGGAGTGCAGAAACCTGGGAGCAAAGTGCAAAAAAACCATGACAGATTGTCCCCATTTTTTGGACTTTGCTCCCTGCTTTGCCCATCTCATATAAGATGCGTGGTATATATGTGCTCAGTAATGCAAAAGAGGCGACTGAGTGTCACTATTTGGGTGTGACTCAACTAATACACTATTATAATAAGATTATAATAGGGATCTCCAAATGAAACCGTTGCAAAATGGAATTCCTGCAAATGTGCCCATTAATTCTACCGCAGATAAAAGTCTGGATGGCTCCTTGTAACAATCTCTCACCTTCTGCATCTGTTCCATTGATAGCAGGCCGGTTTTCTCTTTCCTGCTGCAAATCGCATATCAGCGTCACACGAAAAGCACTGATAATGGCAGTTCAACCTCAGGTTTTGTAATCAGTTTGCCATTTTGACTCTGACTTGACCGCTGCGTTACAACATGCTCTGAACTGACAACTGATACCTCGGTACAGTAAATGTGTTTCACAAAAAAATCCTCCTTAAACTCGTCACTTGGTTAAATCGCATGTCAGCATGTCTGGGAATTGCCACAAATGATCAGATGCCAAATATTCACAAGTGGGGACATCTCTTTAGCTTTATTTTGTCACAGATTGGTCAATGCAACCTCCATATCGGGGAGGCCCGTTCATAAAAGGTAGAATATTAGTGGTATAAGAGTTTTTTTAAACCAATTATAAACTCATTTTTTCTAAAACCACAAATGCCACGAAAGATATTAAAACATCTGAATACTAAAAAAAAGAAAGACACTAAACAATGCACTAAGGTATAAAAACCTCTAAAAATTTTAATTTTTCGAACTGTTACTAGCAAAAATCCAAAAACTTCTAGAAGTCTGAATGGGCAAAAAAAAGTCCATTAGGACTATTATGGAAAGAGCCCTATTCGGAAAAACTCCAGGTCCTGAGGATTCTCAATAACAGTTCCCATACCCTTAGAAAAGGTTTGTGAGGTTTTTACTTAAAGGGATACTGACATTTTTTTCCAAAATGCATCAGTTAATAGTGCTGCTCCAGCAGAATTCTGCACTGAAATCCATTTCTCAAAAGAGCAAAGAGATATTTTTATATTCAATTTTGAAATCTGACATGGGGCTAGACGTATTGTCAATTTCCCAGCTGCCCCAAGTCATGTGACTTGTGCTCTGATAAACTTCAATCACTCTTTACTTCTGTACTGCAAGTTGGAGTGATATCACCCCCTCCCTTTTCCCCCAGCAGCCAAACAAGAGAACAATGGGAAGGTAACCAGATAACAGCTCCCTAACACAAAATAACAGCTGCCTGGTAGATCTAAGAACAACACTCAATAGTAAAAACCCATGTCCCACTGAGACACATTAAGTTACATTGAGAAGGAAAAACAGCAGCCTGCCAGAAAGCATTTCTCTCCTAAAGTGCAGGCACAAGTCACATGACTGGGGGCAGCTGGGAAATTGACAAAATGTCTAGCCCCATGTCAGATTTCAAAATTGAATATAAAAAAATCTGTTTGCTCTTTTGAGAAATGGATTTCAGTGCAGAATTCTTCTGGGGTAGCACTATTAACTGATGTGTTTTGAAAAAAACATGTTTTCCGATGACAGGATCCCTTTAATAAATCTTGAATTTTTTGAGTTTTATAGAAATAAAAAAATATGATTTTTTGGAAAAAAAACCTGTTCCTGAAAAAATTAGAGATGCCCAGAATTCCTGAATCCTTCATGAAATACAGAACAGAATCCTAATTTGTATGTTTCCTAATTTGCATAAGCAAATTAGGGGCAGGCAGGGAAAAAGTGGAAAAAGTTACAGTATGTCATTTCCTTTCCTGCTCCTAATTTGCATATGCAAATTAGGATTTTGATTTGGCTCAGCCAGGCACAAGGATTTGTCGGAATACGAATCCTGCTGAAAAAGGCTGAATCCTGAACCGAATTCTGTATTCGTTGCATCCCTACAAAAAAATAGAAATGAGAATGTTAGTAAATTGGCCTATTAGAATCCTTCCTCTTTTTTTATAACATTTGTGGAAGAACACAATTATTCTATAGATACCCTGCAAGTGTTCCAAATGTTGGTGATAATCATAACTCCATTCTATAAAGGCATATAAAGTATTGTAACTTGTTTTTAGAAGTATAGCAATAACCTCTCCAAGTTCTGGGGATTCTTGTAAATCCACTTAAAAAAGTGATGGGTCTAAATATAACTTAAGGTTTTGCAACAATCAAATCATTACGTGTTGACTCAACAAGCAAAATTCCTCTGTGCTGTTCCCAAATGAATAGTTAAAAGTAGCTTTGTTCAATGTATTTTATATATTTCATTTGTTCAGCTTCTTGAGAGCTTGCTACCAAGAAAGCCTTGGGCAGGTTATTTCAAAATTAGCTTTCCTGATGAGGCACATAATTGTCCCAGTAATCTTGACACTGCACAAAATCTTGTCCTATATAGTAAACAAAATAACTTAAAGCGAGCAAAGTTTGTCTGGAGCTGTATAATATAAATCAGTTCCTTTAGCACTCCAAATAACTTTCAAAGGATTTATAGATCCCCTAAGATCTTGTGACTTTATGTGGTTTACTTTCCCCTCTAAAAATGAAATCATTCAGGCAGTGTGTGAGATTTCTTCCCAAACTAGTTGGCAGACTAATACTGAATAGGGAATGGTAAATGCAAAAATAACCAGCACAGTTCATACAGGCATGCAGCTCAAATAATGACCGTTTGCAGAATCTATCTGGCCGATTTCTCTATTTTTGCCAGTAATGTTTTACCAGTACTGGATAGTGTTAAGGATTTAGATTTTTCTTTAACACAGAAAAAACACACAGGACAATGCTGATTAAAGGAAAACAATACCCCCAATGGTCTCTATAAAAAATATATTGCATAAAACAGCAAATATGTAAAACCCTGCTTTATCTAAACAAACAATTTTCATGAAAATATACGTCTGCCACTTTAAAGGTGTTTTGTTCACCTTCCAAACACTTTTTTCAGTTCAGTTTTTTTCAGATTCTTCCCCAGAAATAAATACTTTTTTCATTGACTTTCCATTATTTATATATATTTTACTGTTTAAATTTGAATGTTCCTGTTTCTGGTGTTTGAGTCTGGCAGCTCAGTAATTCAGGTGCAGACTCTGAACTGTTACAGTTTTGCAACATTGAGTTGATACATTTCTCAGCAGCGTCTCTGGAATATTAGCAACTATTGTATCAATTCTGTTCAGTCAATATTGTATCAACAGCTGCCTTTAATGAATCTCAGGGATTCTGCTCAGCAGGGACAAAGATAAGAAATGTATCAACTAAATGTATTCATTTAGAACAGTTTACAGGGTCGGCCACCCCCCCTCCCAGAGCTGCTTTAGAAGATAAAAAAATGACAATTTACACTTAAATATTAGAAAAACAGTGACGCATAGAAAATAATTGGAATAAGTTGTTACATTTGGTGATCTATCTGAAAACAACTAGTTGTTTGAAGGTGATAACCCCTTTAGGTACTCAAGGCCACCTCCTGGGATTATACAATTTACAGTGCACACAAACAAACCAAGGACATACAGTGGGCACATGTATAGGGCAAAATAACAAGTCTATTTTATTTTATGAAGCTTTCCCAGGCTTGTGTAGTGTAATGAATTTGCTGCTACATATACGTCCATTGTACTTTAACTTGGCGCCGTATGCAAATTAGGCTTCGCTAGTGTAACTTCACTTTGCTTAACGAATTAATGCTGGCGCAACTTCGCTACAGTTCGCCTCCCTGAGCGAAACTTCGGATTTTAGTCGCTAGCGCATTTTCGCTGCACCATATTATTCTTGCTGTGAGTGATTTTTCCACTTGCACATGTGCCCTTAGTACGGTAAAATGTTTCTCATTCCAGGGAGATGATGGCTTGGAACATAAATTAAGTTGACACTAGTGACACCGTTTGGGTGCAACTGGCAATTCACTTACATGATTTCGTGCAATTTGCAGACGTGGCCCTTATTATAGAGAGTTGCAAATCAAAATATATATGTTGCAGAATGAAAGCAAATGTAATTGTACGCAGCTTTCCAATACACATTAATTATGTATTCCCAACGATTTTAAAGTTATATCTTAATGTATTTGCTATTGAAGCAGTGCTTGCTATCCCTTTTGCTGTAGTCTGTTCTCCTCCAGTCTTACCCATAATTCCTTGCACATACGTGATTCTCCTTATTACCAAGGATAGGAATCACAGAACATACCAAGCATTGCTGGAATTAGAGTTTAGACATATACCAGTATAGACATGGGATCCATTATCTGGAAACCTGTTATCTAGGTAACTCTGAATTATGGAAAGCCCATCTCCCATAGACCCAATCTTAAGCAAATCAATTTAAGATTATTTCCTTTATCTCTGTAATAATAAAACAATCGCTTGCACTTAATTCATGAATCCATATTGGAGGGGAGAAAATCCTATTGGCTTTATTTCATGTTTAAATTATTTTTTAGTAGACTTGAAGTATGATGATCAAAATTACTGAAATACCTATTATCTGGAAAACCCAAGGCCCCATATCATTCTAGATAACTGGTCCCATATCTTTACATTGTTTTAGTGGTACTTGTTGTTAAGACCAGTGGTGCAGGAAATTAACTTAGAAAAAATTTTTTTTTTTGTAAGAAAATTTTAAATATGGTTCAACCCCTTTGGGCTTGTGTAAGACTGGTACGGTCTCTTACCTCCTTGTGCTCCAGCCGGCGGGTGTGCTCCTCTGTGCACAGGTGAAAAAGCCGCTATGTGTGCACAATGATGTCACAACATGTGCAGTTCTGCAGTTTGAAGCTGGCGCCACCATCTTAGTTGTAGTCTATGTTATATTTTGCCCTTACTTCCTATTTCCTGTTCTTTTGGCACAGGATATAGGAAGTAATTTAAAGCACTTATGTATGATTTGTTCCTGGTTTTTGAACTCAGCCTGCCTTTTGACCTTGAAACTTGCCGTCTGTCCAGACCTCTGCCTGTTTTTGACTAAACTTTGCTTAACCCTTGCCTGTACCTCGTTTTTAGGATTTCTGCGCTCCACAAGTTGATGGGTTCCTAGCTAGGACCGCAGCAGAAAATTCTGGGGCTCCAAAAGGGCTTTGTGAAAACCTGCTAGGCTCCTTCAGGTCCTTCACCAGTCATAGCTGCAACCCTCCCACTGGTACCTTTAATTTTCCTTTGCAGCCACGATTGGGGAGACCACTGTTAGTCTCAGATAGGCGAGGAGCAGGTCACTGCAAGTGGGGCCCACCAGAGTTTTTCCCAGCGTTTCACCATCCTAGTATGACCCTGGGTATATGTGTTGCATTATGTACATACCAAGTTTACACCTATATATAAATCAAATAATGTTGCTGTTTAAAAGCACTGCAGGGTCTGGTCCATTATTTAATTTACCACACCAGCTGCTCTATGTTTAGGACAGCCACACCCACTGCGCCTTTCAGTGGCTTGCATTCTTATGGACAGTTAAAAGGAAATACCTTTGCTGAATTGCTTATACGTTTATGGTCACAATATGCAAGTTCCCCTAAGTTTACACACAACTGCCGGGACAAATTGAATTCAGTGTATACTGTCAATAGGAAGTCTTGAGTGAAATGGAGGGCCTTCATTCTGACTTTTAACCACCAATAAACAATAATAAAAGCTAATGCCATTCCTTTCATTTTTAAGCAGATTATAAACTCTTCAGAAATGAGTAAACCTAGCATTAAGGTGCTAATGGGATCATACAATACTTTAACTGCTGCGATTCCTTATTAAAGGCTCAATATTAACATAAAGAAGATTGCTTCCATGATCACTTTTAATAAGCATGCAACATTAAATTTTTGTTTAATCATTTTAACAACAGGAAAACAAACATTCTAATAGTGGCCTGGGGTCTGGCAAAATAAAAAAAAAATTGACGTTTCACCCGCTTTTGATTTTCCACTGACCTTCCGATCAATATGTACCAGGTTGAATTTTCATTTCAATTTTCTTAATCCTTTCTGATTACATCTCTTGTTATTATTCTTTTTCTTTTATCTTTATTTTAAAGGCCATACATGTTAAAACTGCAGCATAGATAATGTTGACATTCTGGTTATTATACTGTGGTCTTAATTATAAAAGGAAAGTGTAACCTATAAACAAAATAAAATGAACATCAGGAGATCGGAAAGTAGGTAAGAAATATTTTTATGGTTTATTTTAAAGTTTGGTTACTCCTATATGGAGGGGTTGTAAGTTTGCCAGAAATTTCAGAGCTAAGGCCATCTGCCATAGACTCCATTTTAATGAAATAATTTGACCTAAACTTTTAGGGGGTTGTCTATCAAAGGTCGAATTTTGGAGTTTTTTAGACCTCGAAAGAACTCACAACTCGTATGTTTCCTAATTTAAGAAAAAACTTGAATGGAAAAACTGGAATCAGTGAATCCTGGGTTAACAACCCGAAATCTCGAATTGATCGAGTTTTCAAGGGTCCTCTGCCATTGACTTCTACAAGACCGCGACTGGTTTTAGATGTTGTATTTTTGGATTGAAGCTATTTCCAGGTTCGGGGTATAATAAATCTTCTAATAAAAATAAGAGTTTTTTTTTTACTCAAACATAACCTCAAAAACTCAAATTGTTTTCAACTCGAACCTAAATAAATCTGTCCCTAATTGTACATTATTATTTTGAAGAGTAGTGTCCATATCACTTTAATAACATATCCATAGAGAAAAGAGTTGTTTTTTCCAAAGACATCTCTGTTTCATATATAAGCCCTTTCTGGTCCAGTGGGGTTGGCGTTGTTTGACAAATACCATAAACCAGAGTCAGAAGTCAGAAGCTATGCTGCAATGGCTGACCTCCCCCACAAGCTTTAGTTGTTCATTGATTATATATGCTCCTCTTTCCAACGATTCAGCACCAGTGGAAATAATAATAATAACCATTCTCCACTGGAAAAGTTCTTCAAAGCAATAATCCTTAACTCTGTAATAAATACAGTACATATAGTGATCACCACTTTTAATGCAGTTAGATTTATTATTATCCCAATATAAAGAGCTTATAAAGATGATTTCAGTATAACACTATGAAATGCAAAAAGGGTACGCATTAATCAACATCATATCCAGAAGGCTTTTTGATTGGTATTCAACCAACTTAGTGGGACCTCCTAAAGCCCCATATAATCTTACTCTACCTTGACATATGCTAAAGGGAAATTGTTATTGCTATAAAACCCTCCAAATTGGAATGCAGGGATGGGGATGGGCAAATAATCATTAAAAAACAGAAAGATAATGCAGAAATGTGATTTTATTTGCTTTACACAGAGACAAGTAATGTAAATGTGACAATGTTATGTGTGCACCTGCATTAGATGGATACACTTCAAGAGGAAAACTTGCCTGACATAGCTAGATATATAGATAGATAGATATATTTAGATGACCCTGAGAACATACAGGAAGATGCTTCAACATCTTGGTGAAACACAGGCTGTTTATGTTTGTTTCCAATCCTCTAGAATCCAAGATCAAGTCCTGCGATTCAAAGATAAAGGTGAAAATCAATGGAAAGCATACCTAGTGTGTTTATAATTTTATCAAGTAGATACACTTGGTTCGGTTGCACACTGTGATGTTATAATGCCCTTAGAAGTAAAACTAATTTCTATAAATATTCTATCAAATTCACTTTGATTTAAAGTTCACTTTACCAAATATGTTGTAGGTGTTTATCCAAGTAGTTTTGAGTTAAAATAGGAATTTAGATGATTAAAGCCTGCCTCTCTATATCTTTCAAACAAACTTTGTGTTGCTTTTTAGAAAAAACGTAAGTAGGCAGGAATCTGGAATAAAAATAGTTAAACTTAACATGTCAGTATTTAAGGCTACCGACTTTTTACATGTGTCATAGGTTGAACTACTGGCTATGTTGCCTGTGCACTTGCACAAGGCCCTCCAGGTTAAGGGGCAACAAGAGCCAGGCAGCTTGCTTTCTTCCTTTCTACAATGTGTGTATGCATTGTTAACATCCCCCTCAATTCATCACTTTGTGGCCTTTTCGCTTCTGACTCTTAACCTGGTTAGCCACCCATGTGGGAACTGAGTGGAAGCCCAAACACACAACTTCTTTGTCCTCTGGCGCATGCAGCTTGATTGGCAGGTTGAATATAGCCTCATCACTCATGTTCTGCAGCTGAAAGCAGCTGTGATACTGCTGACATGTCAGTCCTACAGACGATCAGTTTTGGTTGTTGACTGTGGATAATGATATAGAGCAGCTAACCTCAGTAATTGATTTTGTCCCCATTTTATAAACCTGGGAAACTGAATTACAGAAACATGGACCCTTTATTACATTGTTTAGCCATTATAATTTGTCTGTTAGCCTACCTAGTCATGTCTTTGTTCATGAAGATGTTAGCTTGGTACAGAGATCCCCATACTTTTTTACCTATGAGCCACATTGAAATGTAGAAAAAGTTGGAGAGCAACACAATCATGCAAAAAGCTCATTTTGGTTCCAAATATGTCCTGTGATTGGCTATTGGTAGCCCTTATGTATAAGAGGCTCTGTTTGGCAGTACACTTGGTTTTTATGCAACCAAAACTTGCATCTAAGCCAGTAATTCAAAAATAAGCACTTGCTTTGCAGCCACTGGGAGCAACATCCAAGGGGTTGGTGAGCAACATGTTTTAGGACCACTAGATTGGGATCTTTGAGTCTGAATATGAAAAACGCAAGTTCATTTTTCTAAAAATCAGGGATTGCAGAAAAAAAAGTCATATTTGTTTTGCCAGGGTAATAACTAAAAATCTGTAGACATTATGTGGTGGTTGCAAACACAGAAATGTCCACCTGCACCTTTGTACCAGCTGGTCCTTTGCATCTCATTCAAGGCCAGAACACAGTGATCCCCAGTTTGAATACAAAATAAGTTGTAAGGCGCAGCCATGCCTAACTTACTATTTTTTTTTACGAATCTTTCAAAGGAAGTCTGCCCAAAGTTCTCCATGGTTGGGGGACAAAGGCACTTTAATAGCGTTGCACAAACTTTTCAAAATATCTCACTAGGAATCTTCTGCATTTTCAAATTTTAAATTAATTCATGTTGAGAGTCTCTTAAGATAGATTTATATCTGATTTTTGCATTGAACTGTGTCGTTATGTGAAACTCAAAAAGCCTGATAAAATTAGGCATAATGCAAAAACATGCTGAAAAGACAGTTCTGTGAAGATGTGTAACATTATTGCGCTATGGAATGTTGGAGTCAGTGAATATGCGTAAAGTAAAAATTACCATAGATATATGACTTTTAATGATTTGTACAATTCTCCAGAGAAAGGGTTTGCCAACTTTTTTTGAGAATAAATAACACTGCATGTGATTGATATTCTCTTTCTAAGTTTGATGGGGACAGTTTTTTTTTGTTGGGGTAAAATGAATCTACATAACTGGGTTTATGTAATCTTTGTAATAGTATTCCTGTGTGTGTGTCCACTATACAGTGCCCTTATGACAATGCTTGTGCAATGCAGCCATTTGCCTTGAGACTTCCAGAGATTTCAGCAATGACATTCTAGGGGATTACCTCCACTGTTTGACCATGCTGGTTGACCTTCATCATGTTGACTAGAGGGCATGACTTGGCAGGTCAGACGTAGTTGCAGAATGTGAAAAATACCAGGCAATGCGGCAGAGGCAGCCCCAATGTTTGATCACAGACTAGAGAATGGGGGAAATTTTCACCTTGGAAGACTCCTCCACACTTCAAGCAACTTTGTCAGATTTCGTTAATTCGCAGCACATACACTTGTTCATCTCGTACTTGTACGTCTCGGCGAAAATTTGTCAGCACGAGCGTTACTTTCTTCCATGTGAAGCTTCGTTAACACACATGTTTTAAATAGGGCGGGTACATATAGGTAATATATGTGTCTTTATTAGAGATGGTGAAATAGCTTGAAGCGGTCACTTATTATTAAAAATGTCCAAGGAAGCAAAATAAATACAAAAGAGATCCTCAATTGTCCTAGACATGAGCCCACCCTAAAATAAATGTCGCATGACCTTCAAATGGTTAAAAAAATAATAATAATATATATATATATATTTATCAGTTACATCTTTTAAACATAATCCCACTTTAAAATATGAAACAATTCCAGCATTTTGTCTTTTTTTAAGACTTTCAGCATACAGGATGTGATGGCACTGACATAAGATTGTTGAGGCTGTAGCTTCATCTTATCAGTTCGCCAAGTTTTAACCTGGTGAAGCTGACTCTGGTGAAAAGGGTAACGTAGAGGAAAATTTGCACTTTGATGTATTTAAAGAATTAAAGAAAGTAATGATCGTTCGTCTGAGTGAAAGGGCGTGAAACCTTGTTAGCGCTGAGCTCTTTCGATAGTGAATTGTCCTCTACACCTTTAGTAAATTGGCGATATCCCTGCAAAGTGTAGTTTTGATGAATTTTCGCTAGTAACAGCCACTTCACCCTTTAGTAAATGTGCCCCAATGATTGCTAACATACATGCTAAGCACAAATAACATTTAATTTTTTGTTCCATGTGAATATCAAGAAGGAGCTTAACTCAAAAACTTAAAATAGAATATCTCCTCATAAATGCAATCCTTCTGCAATATGGCCTGCATGAACAAAGCAATGGACTGGTGTTGGAGGTATTCTATTAAACCAGTCATAAAGTTTCATTTATTTATATGGTTTCTTACTACAGGTATGGCATCAGTTATCTAGAAACTTGTTATCCAGGAAGCTCCAACATACGGGAAGGTCATCTCCCATCAACTTCATTTTATCCAAATAATTAAAACCTTGTACTTGATCCAACAGATATAAATTTAAACCTTATTGGAAGCAAAACAAGCCTATTGGCTTTATTTAATGTTTACAGGATTTTCTAGAAGACTTAAGGTACAAAGATTCTAATTTCGGAAAGTTATCCAGAAAATCCCAGGTCCCGAGAATTCTGGTCCCACACTTGTACTTGGAATGAGTTCCATATGGTCTTTTGCAGGTCTTGAAATTCATAGTGGTATTCATAGTACCACTATTCTACTAAAATACTCCATATAAGTAGTATTTTCATCTTATGATTTTAGGGGAGGATGCAACATAACATAGGGGCCATGTATATAAGCAAATAGGAAGAGAAAGAATGCTCTGATTCTGCAGAACATACTATAATAACTGGTTATCGGTTATTGGTTATCGAGCAAGATACTTGTAACAGCCTTTATATCTTGATGAGGCTAACTGGGAATAGGTAAAATATTGGAAATTCTGCAAGCAGATAAACATAAATAGGTCTTGCAAGAAGGTGCCTAGATTCCTGTTCAACTAAGGAGAGTTGTTTAGCTGTCACTATTGTGAACAGCATTCTAATGAGATGAGGAACGAATGTTTCATATTGTACTTAACAAGATATGCCTCTTCATTCTTACGGCAACGCTGATTTCTAAAGGGAATCTTCAGAACTGTAGTGTTTAAAGTACAGAGGGGCACAGAAGGCTGTTCCTGTTTCATGAAAAACTAAGTGTTGTTTTATATTTAATTTTGAGTTGAAAATTACTTTAAATGCATTAAAGCTACATCATGAGGAAACATTAACAATGTGGCGTATTGGCTTTTTTTCCATGCTGAGTGACGGGGAAGGGGGAATTTCATGCAGAAATTCACTGTGAATCCGTGCCTGCCTAATAAATTCACCCATCACTCGTCGTGAGATATTCTTTTTTAATACAGAGTATTCAGAGGGCACATAGTTCCAGATTTACTTCTTTACTTACAGTAACAAATTATTATTTTAAATTAACTTAAATTAAAATGAATTATTGCTTATTTTATAATGTTGCCACATGAACATTTGGTCCTGAAAAAATAGGGGCAAAATGTGGTCTTGTAACCCATAGCAACCAAAGCAAATACCAAGGCAAACCCTAAACCTTTTATTATTCTGTCGTACATTTGGACGCAATGGGGAGTTGTGTCTAGTGCAATTGTGCCAAAACACATTTAAATGCACTTTGAGGTTGTTGAGGCAATTGCTCTTAAATGTTCTTAGTCCAGATGCTGTGTTTTCCTGTGCTTGTTTTCAAAATCATGTCTGTACCCTATATTTAGGTGCAATTCCACTGTAGGCAGTGTTGCTACCCACTAGGGGAACGCTGGAGTTCCCCAGTATCTATATGTGAATTAGTGTGTAATTCAGAACAGGATGCAGGATGGTTGGACTTGTGCCAAGGGCAACTATATAAAACGCAAGGACTGGCTTTAGACCTCATATTTTATTTAGATGTAAAGAAGGTTTGATGGATTCCACAAAAAGTCCACATAGGCATTTATATCCATTAGGCATGTTACGTAATCTCATTATTGAGGATGATAGAGTCACACGGATATATAGTATACTGGTAGGGTGCCTTTTGTACCATTATGCATTGACTTTCTAGTTTGATTCTTGACATTGAGGGCTTCACAGACTGGGAGGCTATTTGATCATCTGTTTCAACTTCTGGGTTGTAATATTATATGGCCAATGTGTCTTTAGTTGGACCGAATTGTTATTGTTTGTTAAAATACTAAACTAGTAAAGTGTCATAATAGGCATTTTATTATGCCAGCGTTTCAAAGGAATCACTTTTATGTATGTACATCCCTATCATACATCAATATATAGTTTTACTTTCCATTTAAGTATCCACAAATTAAATGACTACACAGGGCCTGCTTGAGCTCTCATAAGGACTTCCTTTAACATATTCTTAACTGGGGACTGAAAATGGCCCTTAAACCATATTTTAGCACAGATACATGCAAGTAGATTCAATAAAACATCCATATTTGTCTCTATAAACGACTTTAGCTTGAGACTGTACTATATTTTGTACATCCAAATAAGAGACAGGGAAGTAGTAACTGCAATAAAGTCTTCAATAAAATACACTTGAAAGTTTCAAGCTAGTATTAAAATTGAAAACATAAACAATCCAATTCCCTCCGGGCACGGATTAACTAATGCAGTATGCGTCTCTCTTTTTTTTTTTTGTTAACAATTAGCTTATGAATGTTTTTAACATACAAATTTGGTAGTAAAACATGATTGCTGTTAGGTCTCATTGCAAATGTAAATGATTTTAGGAGTAATGTGCCCTTAGTGGGGGGAAGTCTTGGATATTAGCTTCTGGTTATTGTATTGTGTATTGTTTCAAAACATGAAAGTCTCTCAAGTAAGGATAGAGTTCATTCCATGTATCTTAGAATATTTCTGGTACATATTTATGAAGGGTATCATGTTATTAGATGCATTAGCATATTTCCGGTATAAACACTATGGCAAATGGAATCGCCTTATTTCAGAGCTTGTTTTTCTGATAGGTCCTATACTAAACTTTTATTATTCTTGCACCCAAGCCATTCCTTTGTGTCTAAAATATTTTGACAGAAAATGTTACAGATTTGGGGGAAGATTTACATTGGGTTGAATATCGATAAATTAATAAACGCTCGATAAACCCTCGATATTCGACTGTCGAAGTTAAATCCTTCAACTTCGATTATCGAAGTCGAAGGATTTAGCGCTATTCTTTCGATCGAACGATCGAAGGAAAAATCGTTAGATCGAATGATTAAATCCTTCGATTCAAAGGATTTTAATCCATCGATCGAATGATTTTTCTTCAACCAAAAAATACTTAGAAAGCCTATGGGGACCTTCCTCATAGGCTAACATTGACTTCGGTAGCTTTTAGGTGGCGAACTAGTGGGTCGAATTTTTTTCTTAAAGAGACAGTACTTCGACTATCGAATGGTCGAATAGTCGAACGATTTTTAGTTCGAATCGTTCGATTAGAAGTCGAAGGTCGAAGCCAAAGGTCAAGTAGCCCATTCGATGATCGAAGTAGCCAAAAAAATCATTCGAAATTCGAAGTTTTTTTCCTCTATTCCTTCACTCGAGCTAAGTAAATGGGCCCCTTAAAGTATTTGCTCATCTGTGTCAACATTACTTTATTCAACACCAGACAAGATAAAATCAAAGGAAGCTATATTTGCTAATAATAAAATAATTATCAGAATGGCTGCCATATAATTCATGGCATCAATGACGTCAATACAAAAGTCTCTTCTCTATTTGATCCATTTACTGAATAGAAAGTTGAAAAACGTTGCTCCTAAAAAACATTAAATTCCACCAAAAAAAGCCTGTTGAGACGGATTTCTTTAATTGCATACTTACGGACATCAATCAAAAATTACAATCAATTTCAATTTTCACATTTTTCTTTGACTCTGTTTTTATCACAGTGCTGTGACACTCCCAATGACTGATAATATTGTCTGACAGAAACATCATTGAATTTTAAAACAATGTGTGATCAGCAGATTTATTTAATTAAAAAAAAAACCTTTGCACACAATGAATAAACAGGGTTTGCTTGTTGATCCAGTGAATATAAATTATTTCTGCAGCTTCTCTTTATATCGCATTAGAGCATCACCCAATCCAAAGCCCACGATGATTAAATGTCGTTTTATTCAAATTAATTAAGGTATCAATTTAAAAGCTTCATGCAATTTTAATTTAAATTCAGAAGGCTGTGTACCATTTTATCCGATGACTGATAAGACACTTTTATTAATGAAAATATTCGTCACGATGAAAGAATGGCTCTTGTAGGTAATTGAAAGGAAATAATACATATGACCGCGGCATTACATGAAATGGGCTTCATGTTCAAAAGGCCAGGAACATTTAAGGAGAAAATGAATCAATAAATGAAGGAATACTTAGCTAAAGGGCAAGTTCCTCTAATGTGTAAGTATCTTGTGAGACTTACCACTCATTGTTTATGTTCTTTTGGGGCTTAAGTTCATTTGATGGACATTTTAGAGCTACTTACTACTGCATTATGCTGTATGCTGGAGATATCACAAAACATTAGGAAATGAGGAACTTTCTAACTATAATCAGTTAAAACTATGTACCATTTCTGAATAATCATTTTGTTCTTCAGCAATCTGTCTCTCTACAGGCTTTGTGTCAGAGTTGGTTATTTTGAAAATATTAGCTCTATTGTCTAGGCAAAGGGAGCTGATGTTGTAAATAACAAGCTGATTCTTATTAGTGCATCTAGAGAGACAGATGGCTGAGAGACGAATACTGAAGAGTAACTTGACCATCTAAGAAACAGTACCAATTTTCCAATTGACTTTATTAAGAAAGTTTCTTATTTAGATTAGAAGAAGGTCATTTTAGTTTCCCTTATGGTTCTCAAATTGATACCTAGGAGAAGCTTCCTGGTTGGCAAAAAATGATGTGTATGTAGAAACTTTCTGTTGGTGGTTTTGCTTAATGTCTCAGATAGTGACAGGGCTTAGGTTCTGTGTTTATATATCATCTATTGCTTTCCAGTTATTTATCTATTTTCCATACTCTTTGGGCCCTACTCAAAACATTATTTCCTCATATGCCTATAACTCCAACGGGCGTTACATACCCTAATGGTTATATAGCAAAGGCAGGCAAAGTCAACATTTGAAACCAAGCCAGTCCACAAAAACGTTTAGAAAGTTCTTGGCCAGCAATTTTGAAAATGCATTGTACAGTCATCTAATAGTGCAGTACCTCCCATTTGAACATGCGAGTGGTCATCTCTCCTGATCCCCCATGCTTTGGTCAGAATGATTCACACTCCCAAGGGATCTGGTCATTGTGAGGCTTTTTGAAGAATTCCAGCAAATTCTCAGGTAGTTGTAGGACTTAAAAAAACAAACAAAAAAGCTGTTATGACTTTTTATTGGTTTATGCAGACAAAACAAATCTTTGTTCAGCCGTTCTATTTCTTAACTCAGAAAATGCCAGCAACATTGATGTCGGCTATAGAAAAGATGCCTGCAAGCTATGATCTTCTCTTTTCCATCTTTCCCTTTCTTTATTTGAAACATAATTTCTTCTTCTTTATTGTTCTCTTTTTATTGTTTTGTGTCATTTGTCAAGAGTTGCCTGCTAAGGAAATCTGCATTTATTGTACTCTCTGTTCTTTCTGTACCTGAGAAACATGACTAAAAGCTGCATTGTTTCACAAGTAAGACATAATAGTGGCACGTCTGATTTATATTTCCCTTCTACATGGCATGTTTACCTGATATTCACTCTAGTGATGTCAGGGAGCCAGGCAAACTCTATATCAGAATGAAGAATTATGCTATAGATGGCTATCAACCTACATATTTTTTCATGAGAAAATACAGTAGGTAGTATCCACAATACAGATAGACCAGACTTTAGTGAGGCATCTGGCACACCTGAATGGACTGGTGTTTCTATGAGTTGCACTATACCTGATGTCTTAAAATAAAAATCTGCTGTTCCAATCTGTGTCCTCCTGAAACATATATTTGAAGTTTTCCTAGCATCAATGGCACTTTTAGAGCAGGGCAGAAAGCACGTGTCCAGATATCCAACCTTAGTGGGCCCTCTGGAAAAGAAAAGGTAATTTATAATAAAATTACGTTTCAAAAAACATTTGAAAGCAATAATTGGATTTGCTGAGTACTTGAGTTGATTGGCCCTTCCCATGTTCCATAGGTCATCTCCCATAGGAGCAGATTTACTAAATGGGTAAGTGGCTAACGCTAATGACATTTTGCCAAAAATCCCATCAGCAAGGACATCACCAATTTACTAACAGGTGTAGGCGACCATTCACTAGTGAACGTTACTGACGCTAGTGTTCATTCGCACTCTATCGCCAGGGACTTTTCACTCTTGCGAATGGGCGTTACTTTACAAATTCAGTAAAGTGCAAATTTTACTGAACGTTTCCTCTTTCGCCAGAGTTGAATTTGCCACCTCAGACCAGGCGAACTGATAAAATGAAGCTAGATCTTCCTCAATCTTATGTCACTTACATCATATCCTTTGTGCCAGAAATGCATTAAAGTTGTAAAAACGCAGACGACATTTCCTTTTTTTAAGCGGAATTGCATGCAGAAGTCCTAACTAAACTTTTTTGGGTTAACATTTTTCCCCAGACATTTGAGGGGCATGGAACATTCGTTTTAGGTTGGGCTCATGTGTAGGGAATTATAGAATCTCTTTTGTCTTTATTCAGGTTCCTTGGACATTTGTAATAAAAAGTGGCCACTTCAAGCATTTGCACCATCTCTAATAAAGTCATCCATTTGACTTTAATCTACCTGCCCTATTCCAATTGACTAAAGCCTAAGAGGACTAGCGAAGTTTCACAAGGCAGAAGTGATGGCTAGTGTAATTTCACTTTGAGTCAAGCATGCTTGACAAAGGGGCTTGCCCTGAAACGTTGCACTTCCGGTAATAAATCTTTGCAAGGTGTTCACCTGCATTCACAGCTTGTGTGCCAGTGTGCCTTTTCTTAGTATTAGATTTGAGGTTGCCGGTTACCTCTATCACTGTGCACCAAGGAAATTGGAATTATCTACACAGAACAGGTGTGCGTGAGCTACTACTACCTTTAGAGCTGGGCCCATAGATTCTACAATAAAAGGCATTAAATGGGTTCTTCACCTATACTTTATATTGCTTGTTTCCTTTGTCGTTGCTGTTATAGACTGCAATGAAGTGTCAATTTTTAACCCTTGGAATAATTCAGGGAATTCTCCTATGATAGATATTTTGCATGTTTCCTCATATTTTACAAATAGTAACTGTTGAAATGCAGACAGGTTAGGTTATTAAGATTTTACTTCCACTTATTTGTCCTTTAATAGAGAATAAAATATGGAAGGGATGGTTTCTAATGCATGGATGAAATTTCAATATTCTTTCATACATGAAGCTTCGAGCTATTTTTATCATCAAAGTGTAAAGCCTCCGGTGTAGCTTGTGTAAAGTCCAGATTAGATACTGTATATTTTATTCTTCAGCCTGCTGAAATTTCACAGATCATACAGGTATGGGACCTGTCATCCAGAATGTTCAAGACCTGTTACAGATAATGAATTTTTCCATAAACTGAAGCTCCATTCTTTAAATATACTAACAAATAATTTCAACATTAAATTAAACCAAATAGTCTTGTTTTCCCTCCAATAAGAATTAATTATATCTTAGTCTGGCTTTTTTTTATTATTACAGAGAAAAAGGAAATAATTTTTAAAAATGTGATAAAATGGAGTCCATAGGAGACAGCCTTCCTGTAATTTGGAGCTTTCTGGATAATGCGTTTACGTATAACAGCTCCTATACCTATATATGGAACATTCAATCAAAGGGTCAGATTCAATTCAGTGAGAAAATGGTTTATCACGTGAAAAGTCATGGACAAGATTCAATTTGATTGAAGGGTTATCATGTGAAAACTAGGGGAAAAAAGTCTAGGGGAAAAAAAACTGGAGTTGAATAATGTTTATGAGTTTCATGTGATAAACCATGAGATAACTTTTTCTCACTGACCTGAATCTGGCCCATAGGATGAACAAATGTATGTTTCGGATTTTTTTAATTCTCTGCATGTCTGTTAGTTTACATAATAACTGAGTTTGAAAAAAAAATGCCCAAGTGCTTCAGGTTTATCACGTGAAAAGCCATGGACAAGATTCAATTTGATTGAAGGTTTATCATGTGAAAACTAGGGGAAAAAAGTCTAGGGGAAAAAAAACTGGAGTTATTTCTCAAATTGAATCATGTTTATGAGTTTCATGTGATAAACCATGAGATAACTTTTTCTCAATGACCTGAATCTGGTCCATAGTATGAACAAATGTATGTCTGGGATTTTTAAATTCTCTGCATTTCTGTTAGTTTACATAGTAACTGAGTTTTATATTATATATTACCCCGCGTAATTTGCCTTAGAATGGGGGAAAAACTGGTCCCTGGATCAAAACAAATTTTAGAGTGTCTGATGTTGTAGGACCCTATTGCCCCAGAAACTACTCTAAATAGATCTATCAATCCCTTCATTACATCATATCACTTAAATAGAATTGTGTTCTACAGATGGGATTTTCCAATAGATACATTAACATAATTATGTCCCCACACTGCTAATGAATATACAGTATGAGTGGTTTCCTGACAGGGAGTTATTGAAACATCACACTATATTAAGAGTCAGTGGCCATCACTCCCTTAAAATGAAAGGGGGACTGAGGCCAAGAGGTTCTGTGTTCTATCAATATTCTTTCATTAATTGCTGGCGTTCATCTGTGTATTGCACTTATTGCACCTTCTGCCCAACGAAACGCTGGAGTAGCTGCCTTCTCCCTGTAGCCGCTTGTCTGCACGACTTCTTTTCACATAGCACAGAATGCATAATTGACCTTCAAACATAAAACCATATAATGTATTCCTAAAATCTGAATTTGTAGAATATGATAATTCTTGCATCTGATGGTATTGCTGTTGTCAGAAGGAATGAAAGTATTAAAGGGTTCCTGTTGATTTTTATATTGTAATTTTGCTGCTTACTCAATTTAAGTAATAGATTCATGCAGGGAGATTTGGGGCAGGTTTTTTTTTATAGTTTCTGGCTCAGTTTATCTTATTTTAAAAATCTAAAATATCTCGCTTCACTAGATCATTTTATTATTCTGAAAAACAGAAGACAATGTTGCTATTTTTGTTTTAAATGTGCAGGATGTAATATGGCTCAAAGGAATTTCACTGCAATGTATTATTGAAGTATTTTAAGGCACTAGAGCCCATATCGGGGGTCCCCAACCTTTTTAAATAGTGAGCCCCGTTCAAATGTAGAAACAGTTGGGGAGCAACACAAGCAGGAAAAATGTCCCTTGGGAATCCAAATAAGGGCTGTAATTGGTTATTCTGTAATCCCTATGTGGACTGGCAGCCTACAGGAGGAATATACACAGAATTTTGTACTACTTTATGTTGGATACAGCCTACAGGACACTTTGGTTGGCAGTACAGCTGATCTTTATGCAACCAAAGCTTGCCTCCAAGCCTGAAATTCAAAAATAAGCAGCTGCTTTGGGGCCATTGGGAGCAGTGTCGGACTGGCCCACCGGGATACCAGGAAAAGTCCCGGTGGGCCAAGGTGTTAGTGGGCTCTCCTGCTGCCTATTTCATGGCCATTCCCTATTTCTATGAGAACAAAGAGGCTAAATAGATGGAATACTTGATTATAGTGTGTAAGGAAAACAGACTAGGAGAATAGAGGTTGATTGTGGAGATAAAGAATAATAGTATAGTATAGTGGCCCCATGTCTAAGGTTTTTGGGTGGGCCTCTGGTGTCCCAGTCCAACACTGATTGGGAGCACATCCAAAGGTTGATGAGTAACAAGTTGCTCATGAGGCACTGGTTGGGGATCACTGGCCTATACGTACCTACTCTTATCTGCATAGGGGTCCATGTTATTACCACCTGCCCAGGGCTACATGGTTCTAACACCTGAGATTCATTATCTGGAGGGGCTGCTAAATTGGCCTCAGTTGCATAAAAAAAATCTATTAATTTAGGTACTTTTGTCAACATGCACACCTTGCACCTTTATATAGGTGCACTCCTCACACCTGCCTGTCTTCTGTTACAAATTGAGATGGGAACCCAACCATGCGGTAGTTCTGGGTTTCCTATAGCTGCCTGTGTCAATCACTGCAGTGTAGCTGCACCGAAACAATAGGATGCACCTGTCACTTTATGACAACCTTGAATTCTGGAAAAAAATGCTGCATTGTGTATAAAAAAACATGACAATTGTGTTTGAAATTGCACTTAGACCACTGCCCTTGTGTTTGACTCATTCATCACTGGGACCTTTGTCTTGAGAAAGTCTTATGAGGACCGAAACGTACACTCCATAAAACCTTGATGCACCATCGTGGATGGATATGGTATTACCGTATGGTAGCATTAGGGCAGTACATGAGTATTGCACCTGATACATATATTATGCTGTAGGCAAACAGATGTGAAGAAAAATGTTGTTAGTGCTGGCAACACAATGACAATTATATGAAAAGATGGGGAACCAGGTATAAACAGAGCAGGTTTCTCACTGTAGGATCTTCTTGCATTCTGTAGTTAGCTGCCTTGAAGATCTGGGGGAACATTTTAAAGAGCAGTGTTGTTAAGTATCTAGTTCTGATGTTGGTGAACTACAGGTCCCAGCAGCTTGGTAAAATCTGCTATACTTGCACTTTGCATTTGGAATATTTTCCTACAACTGCACTACATAACTGATAACAATACATATCTGGTAAACATAATAAAGCAAAAGAGCTATACGATTGTCGTTGTGATTTTGTAACTAGTTAATGCGATCGTATTGAACTGCAGCATTTGCCATTAATATCCCTTCCCTAAATCACCATCCAGCTCCAGTCAAATATATCAACTTTTTGCACTTAACTGGTTTGAGGATTCACTATGCAGTGCAAGCAAATGCTCTTTCTCTCTCTGGGGGAAGAGGTAAAATATGAAGATGTCAGTGATATAGTATAAAGAGGACGGGCTGGGAAACTGTGAATTCTGAATAAAATAAAGATATTCTACAGCTCATAAACACTTGGCCTGGGGCCTTACTGTTTATCTGTGTTCAGGGAGACATTTATTGCCTTGTATATATAGGATTTCCCAGTGCTCATGTTCTGTAACTCTCATATATACCTTTACCGGAGAAACATTATAAGATGTAGGTCAGAAGAGCTGATAAAGGCCTTTGAGACTGCCTTTTACTGTTTGTTTTCGACAGTGCCTGACTTTGGGAAATGAAATTTGTGAAAGTGATTTAATTACTTCTTAAATATGAAAAACTAGACAGATTAGTATTCATTAGGTGGATTATGTTTTAGAAGAGACACGACGAAAGAAGATGTGTCACCATGCTAACACGGCTGAGAAAAAATCTCGCCTGTTGCTATTCAGGTGCACTGCTGAGATGCCGGAATTGGTGCCGAATTTGTGAATCCTTGATGTGTATTTGGGTGTCTAGGCCCTTGTGGCTTCTGTCGCTCTACAAACCAGAAACCTCTTTCATCTATTCATGGTGGAAATGGAGCTGTTTTTATAATGATCTGTCTGTTGTTGGTGGAGTTTGGGTAATGGACACGGACTCATCAAGAACTGTGCACATTGTGATAAAAAAAAACCTAAACCAGTGTTTTTTAACCTTTGACTCCAGGGACCCAAATTTCTATCTTTTGTTATACAATATGTTATTTCACTTAGGGGCAGATTTATCAAAGGTCGAAGTGAATTTTTGAATTAAAAAACTTCGAATTTCAAAGTAATTTTTGGGTACTTCGACCATCGAATAGGCCAAATTCGACTTGGATTCTAATTGAAAAATCTTTCGAAAATTCGACCACTCGAAAATCCAAGTACTGTCCCTTTAAAAACGTTGTCTTTGACACTTCGCCACCTTAAACCTGCCAAATTGCTGTTTAGCCTATGGGGGACCTCCTAGAACCTATCTGAGGCTTTTGAGCAAGTTTTGAGAAGTCAAAGTTTTTTTTTAAAAAATCCTTTGAATCGTTTGATTCGAAGAGTTAAATCGTTCGATCGTACGATTATACTTCGATCGTACTTGGATCAAATACGGCCGTTTTCGCTGGAAAAAATACTTCGACTATCGAAGTACTCAAATTCGATGGTCGAATTGGGGGTGCCGAATGTTTACCTGAAACCCCAGCACCCTGGATCTCTTCTCTTCCGGCTTCTTCTTTCTTCAAATTTCTAAGGGCAGACGCATGCGCAGTGTAATGCAATTTTTAGCTAAAGTTCAGAAGACGGAAGAGAATCGCTCGGTGGTGCTCACTGGAAGAACCCCGGGCCGGTGCAGTTTTCTGCTGATAGGAGCACCGGCCCGGGGTTTCAGGTAAGTAAATACAATCACTTGGGGTACCTAACATTTGGCACCCCCATGGGCAAGATGACTTTCCTTCTCCTTTAAAGGAAAAATGAATGGCAATGAATGCAAAAGGATCATGGCATTGCCCTAACCTACATGTAGATATGTATTTCCTTCCAGACCCATAGATTAACAATCTATTCAATAAATCTAATTCAGAATAACCTTTATGATTTCTTTCTTATAATATTTTTTATTTGTTGAGTTCTTCAGCCTTTTTTTTTGTACTTCAAACAACTGACTGTGAGTCTCAGACTGATTTCCCTGGAGTGGCAAGCGGAACCCAACAGGAGTCAGCAAAATTGTTAGTTTGCGAGAATGCTCTATTATGCCATTTATATCTCAAAAAACGACCATATATACAACTTCATTTGGCAAAAAGATTTACTAAATATAGTTTACAGTTTGGATGCAACTTACTGCACCAGCCTATTACCATTTTTCGCTGCGGTCCGCCTCAAAAATGACGTCCATAGACTTCAATGGATGAGAATTAATTGTTGCGCGACAAAAAAATTTGATGCGCTGCATTAGGAGACAAAAAGCATTTGACGACTATAGACTTTAAAGTATTTTGCCAAATTTTCGCTGTTTAGCAAATTTTTGGCGAAAGAAAACGTGTCAGATTTTCCCATCACTAGTCACCATCTTGGTTTTTCATGTGTCATCGACAGTCACATGCTTAGAATGCTCAAGGCAGCTAAGCCAAGCTTAGGGGTTGTTCCAAATTATCAAGCAGGAAATTGGGCTGGCCTGTTCTACAAACCAATGCTACAAAGCTGATTATTAAATTCAGATGCAAATGCATTGGTTTCAGAGCTGCCACTTAATTATAATCTGTATTAATGACTCAGCTTTGTATTGGGACTTTTAAATTGTATATATACAGTATATTGTAAATCAATCCCTAAGTTCAGGCAACTGACAGCAACACAAACATATGTTGCAAATCAGTAAAAAAGAAGATGGGGAGCTACTGGGGGCATTGTGTGAGGCACATATCTTCCCTGCTAAATGGCTGTGGTTGTATTGGGCTGGTACAGAACTCCAAAACATACAGTAACATGAAAGATGCCTATCCTATTTCTTTGTTAAGCTTTAGCTCCCCTTTAACATTCAAGAAGAGACAATAATGTGTGTTATGCTACCTGCACACTCAACAAACTCAAGCAGGGAGGGATTAATTAAAACATTTTGTACCTCTGCTCTGGCCTTCTTTTTAAAAAAAATTAGCCCTTTTGCAATTTACATTTTTTTTACAGTTTTTAAAATATTAGCAATTTTTACACTACTTATATAATGAACTTAATTAACAGCAAAAAGTATTGTAATGTTGCTCTGCTTAGAAGTAACTGGAGAAATATCAGATGAGATGACTCTTTTATACTCATTTACTGCAGTTTCTGAGCATAGCAACCTCACAAGACTTTCCTTTTCTCATTAACTTAATTTTCTGCCAACTCTCTGTCTGTCAAAATTCACAGCATGTGGTGCTATTGTTTTAAACGAATCAAATTAGTATTGTAAAAACTGTGAATATCTTGAAAATTAGAGAAAAAAAATTAAAAATACATGTTAATATTCATGTTAAAATTGCAAAAGTACTCAGAAGAGCATATGTTTTTTAAAATAAAAACGTGCATACATACCAGTAGCAAAATACTTGTTAATAATGTTAATATGTACATACATACCAATAGCACTTTGGGTTTCTCATTATACGGCACAAAGTTCAACCCAATTGAAAGGGGAGATTTGCAGTATGCTGAATAGATCCAATCTACTTAACAGGGGCTGTAGTGAAATTACTAGTGTGGATTAAGGCAAATGAAGATTTTATGTGGGAGATCAGATACATATATTTAAGAGAAATGTTGTAAAATATAGTCAATAATTAGTTAGGATGATAACACAATTGTTATGAGGAGCAGCTATTTGATAAGGTTATGATGAGACAGTGTTAAAAAACAATACTGAAATAAGGTGAAAAGGAAGAGGCAAGACCAAGAGTTCTATTATAGTCGGAAACAGGCCGAGGTCAGAGGCAGGCGGAGTTCTATCATATTCATAAACAAGCCGAGATCAGATGCAGGCAGAGTTGTATCGTAGTCGGGAACAGGCCAAGGTCAGAGGCAGGTGGGGTTCTATCGTAGTCAGGGATAGGCCAAAGTCAGAGGCAGGCAGAGTTCTATTATATTCATAAACAAGCCAAGATCAGATGCAGGCAGAGTTCATTCTTAGTTGAAAACAGGCCAAGGTCAGAGGCAGGCAGAGTTGTATCGTAGTGGGAAACAGACCAAGGTCAGAGGCAGGCAGAGTTGTATCGTAGTGGGAAACAGACCAAGGTCAGAGGCAGGCAGAGTTGTATTGTAGTGGGAAACAGACCAAGGTCAGAGGCAGGTGGGGTTCTATTGAAGTCAGAGATAGGCCGAAGTCAGAGGCAGGCAGAGTTTAATCGTAGTCAGAAACAGGCTGAGGTCAGAGGCAGGCAAAGTTCATTCTTAGTCGAAAACAGGCCAAGGTCAGAGGCAGGCAGAGTTTAATCGTAGTCAGAAACAGGCCAAGGTCAGAGGCAGGCAGAGTTCAGTTGTAAGGATGTCCAGGAAACAGGCTGAGTAAAAATCCAGAGGTCAAAACGACAACAGAAGAACAGGCGCAAGGCTTCAGAAAGGGTTGAATGCAAAACTGTTCAAAAAGACAGAACTTTCACAAACAGCCTGGTAATTGTGGGGAAATTTGCTTATTTGCAGCTTTTGACAAAGGTCAGGACAGATACAGGTGTAGAAAGTAGGATCCCTTTTTGTAGGTCCCGTGCCCCCCTTCCCCCCTGAAGTGATGGAGTTTAAGCAAGGCCCAAAGTCTTAGAGGAAAATGAATGCTTTAAAAGAGAAAATCCCATGCTCTTTTTGTTCAAATGTCACACAGCTCTCTTTGCTCAGAGACAGAGAAAAAAAATAAAACCCTGAGCTTTGAAACTCTGAAGCTTGGTTACAATTCTGTGTCATCTCCTTCTGACCTTAGGCATGTCCCTTTATCTCCTCAGGCTCCAGAGGTTGACTGTCATCTCTACAGGGCAGACTTACTTGGACTTTAGCAGAGCCACATCAGCTCGAATCATTATGAAAGAACACGCATTTCACGGGACCTGCATTTCCTACAATACACGTCCCTTCTTATATATATAATTTAGTGCATTATTTTTCCTGCAAGTGATATAAAAAAATCAGGTAGTTGCAAAACGAATCCCATTTTTTAACAACTTTAATGAAAATTTTAATTCTGTAGCAGTAAAGAAAAATAATAGAAAAGGTTAAAGAAAAAAAAAGTTACCATAGAACATTAATCAGAGCATATACTTTAATGACATTAAAAAGAATTTGGAAAGAGACTGTAATTCAAGTTTTATGTAGAAAGCAATCCTTTAAAAAAAAAAAAAAAAAAAAAAAAGGTATCTTCCAAGATTACTATCTGGATTGTCTGAAACCTTCTTGCAGCTTTGGGAGGAAATATACTGTGGGGACATTTCCCACGAAATCCAATTTCTTTTCTACACTGGAAAACACATAACCTTGCTGTACAAAAAAATGTATTCCATTAGCTGTTTTATTTCATTCTTTTCATTCTACATTGAGAATATGCTGTTATCTTGTAGTTTAATGGTGCTTTCCATTGTAGAAAGAAATAATAAAATTGGCTATCTGCCATACTTTTTTAAAAGATGATTTGCACTTTTTTTAAACATATTTCGCTAAGGGACCAATCTATGCCAAATCTTGTAAAAGTGCCACAGACCCTTTTAGCAAGGGGGGAAATAGATCATTGATTGACAAAGGGAAAAGAAATAGCAAACATTTTTCATTTCACTGTTGATGAAATCTCATGGGTCCAGTTTCGGCAGGACACATGGTTGAGAAGGTTTAAAATCCATACTGTGATTTCATCTATGAAGAATTCTCTGATTACTGACTAAATGTTATTGGAACCAATCAGAGTCCCCAAATCCTCCGAGAGCAATGCAGCCACCTTGAAACTAAGCAGCTTTAATACCTGCGAATGTGCTTTACCTCCGATACCCTTGCCCAAGATGATGTATTTGTGCTAAGTGTTTATGGAAAGTAGTTTACGGTTTAATATATGCATTCTGCTGTTACACGATGTTTTAAAATCACTTTTTCCAGAAATGGGTTTCTAAAAATAGTAGCATATAGCAAACCCTAACAAATGAGCTTTTATTGGTTTAGTGAAATGAGAATTATTTTTATTACCAGTATGATTTATATAGCGGTAATATAGCCAGCAGCAGTGGAGCTTACAGTTTAAAGGGGATCTAAACCTAAAAAATATGAATTGATGCAGCTTAATCAAGTTTCTTCTTCGAGCACTTGTAATTTACATTCATGTTCTAGTTCTGAGATGTTTTGCATTTTTAGACTGCTAATACCAGGCTTTGGGTTCAACTGTGAGTTAATAACCCAAGAGTTATCTGATTCTAGGAAGTGTATAGACAAATAGGGTTCCAATCATGCTCGGCCTTCATAATGAGCTGTTGAGATAAACGTGCCTTGCAATAAAAAACAGAGTATATTAAAAAAAAAATTAATATATGAGTATGGGATCTGTTATCTGAAAAAATGGTTATCCAGAAAGCTCTGAATTACGGAAAGGCTGTCTCCCATAGACTACATTTTATCCAAATAGACCAAATTTTTAAAAATGATTTCATTTTTCTCTGTAATAATAAAACAGTACCTTATACGGGACCCAAACTAAGATATAATTAATTCTTACTGGAAGTAAAACCAGCCTATTGGGTTTATTTAATCTTTGAATGATTTCCAGCTAGACTTAAGGTGTGAAGAATCAAATTACAGAAAGATACGTTGTCCAGAAAACCCCAGGCTCGGAGCATTGTGGATAACAGGTCCCATACCTCTACTTCCAAAAGTGCTTAGAAAACCACACTGGATAAGTTTACACCAATTCATTTTATTTTGTGTTTAGATGTGTTAAATATTGAACTGGTAGTGTGTTCAGTGCTTCTGTTGAATTCTACCACCCACAGCTGTCAAATAGTCAAAGCAGTCCAATGAATCCTGATCAACTAGTATACTGTATTTCAAAAACCCAAAAGGCTTCAATAAATGTGACAATTTACTAACCCACTTTTCTGAGACAGGAAAGTATTAAGAACTAAATTCGGATGGCATTCAGTTTTTTTAAACTCCCATCAACTCAAAATTCGAATAAAAAAAGACCAATCGAAATTTATTAAAAAAAAAAATCAAAATTATTAACTTCGGGTGAATAGGCTGTATTCGAATCGTTCGCAGTTTTACCGCATTAGATCGAATTCGAATTGAAGGATTTTCCACCAAATGACTCCAAATAGGTTCTAGGAGGTCCCCCATAGACTAAAAATGGTTGAAGTCGAAGTTTTAAAGAGACAGTACATGATAAATTTCGATATTGGAATAGTCTAATTTTTTTCAAATTTGAATAGAATTTTGGACTTTTCGATAGTCGTACACTAAAAATAGCTCAAAATTCAAATTTAAAAATCCTAATTTTCACTTCGACCCTTGATAAATCTGCCCCTTACTCTTTCACTGTAAATAATACACATTTATGTAAAGAGTGTTGGACATTTCTGCCTTATAGAAGTTTGACCCATATACAGCAGTGTACTTTTTGTAAAGCTCAGCATTTTAAATTTACATCTAATTTTGTATGAATTCAAAAGTCTGGGGTAAAGGTCTGTGTAACAGGAAGTAAAGAACTAGAGGAGAATAAGCAGGCAGAGTAAGCCCCAATAGTGAATAAAGTATGTTATATTTCCCAAGAACAGAGAACATATTGTCATAACCAGCTCTGAATTATATTATATCAGGGAAGAAAAAAAAACTAAGGAGAACATCTCTGTTTTACAATAAATTACTCTGAATATAAATTTTTGTCAGTTCAGGTGGGATTATTTCTGTGGTTGTTACAAAGGCTTGCTTTCTTGCTTTGGAATCACTTAATTGATAGCTTGAATCAGTCATCTGAAGACCAAACTCAATGGACCTAGAGTCATCTTTCAGGCAAATGTTCTATGTAACTACGTTACATGAGGGAGATCCTTGGTCTCTGACAGCTGGTAGAATCTTCCATTGTGCAGCTGTTTACAGAGACTGGAACAGGTACACGTCCTCCATAAGAGTCAGGAAGCAGTGAAATACGAGAAAAATATTTCCATTGAGGAGGTATCGTAAACCTCCAAAGAAAAGCCTGAGTGGTTTAAAATGTCAATAAAACCTTGAGATGGAAATGTTTTCCTCTGTCACTGCAATTTTATTTTCTATGGTGATATATTGCATAGAGGCTATCCTCTATATAGCCAAGTGAGAGTACGTAGAGGAAAAAAAGACCACACTCATAGTTTTTCTCTCTTTCTTTTGTAATAAATGCTGTTGAAACAGATATGGAATATTAACAGACCAACTGGAAATGCTTTTAGAACTTCTTTGGAATAAAAGTACTGGAGTATCACTTGGGTCACCTTTTAAATCACTTTATATTCTTCCTCGTTTTCTCTTTTACTTGTCAGTAACCTCATTTATAGTCATCCCATAGCTTTTAATGCTGTTTAGTACCATGACAACCACCGTTTTTCATCTTACCTGGAGTTTAAAAACCATTATGGCTGCAATTTCTGTGAAAGTTGTGGACAAACATATGTCCATAATGGTTTAAAAACCATTATGGCCTGGTTATTCTCTGGTAAATGTTTGCCATTTTTATCCACGAGGGCAATAAATGTTAGATGTTTTGTCTCCTAAATGGCAAACAAAAGGCCTGGGAGTCAAGTGGTGGAAGTCCTTGTCTTAGGGGTTTATAGATATGGGCAGTTGCCCTGTGTTCACTTCTATGGTAGCTGCAAAACATATTAAAGTCCCTAGAGGACAACAACCAAAAAAGTAACAGACATTATTTATACAACTGGAAGCAAGTAAGTGCTGAATACAGTCAAAAAGGCAAACATCATAAATGTGCATATCGTAAGGAACAAAATACCACAATAGTCTCCCAGCTAACAAACTGTTCCAGTTGAAAAGTGAATATATCTATAAAAAAAATATCGTATTAACTTAGTAAAACATTCTCAGGCAAAAATTTTATTTTATATTTTGTTCCTTTAGCTATCCCAGGTGTAAGTAATATATAAAGTGTCACTGTTCTTTAAATGGTGATTGGCCAAAAACTCCTAAGGACAAAATGTTCTGTTTGCAAATTTTCAGTCAATGTACAGTAGAACAACCTTTGCATTAAATCATATTATCTTGACTGAAAATCTCTATACAGATCTCTGCTGTCTTTATAGCAATTACATTGTAATTTGATTTTTTTTCCTGGGCTCCTATATTTATTACTCTTTATTTTATGTACCTACAGGGTAAACTCGCTGAAAACACAATCAAATTATAATTACAATTAATTCACAAATGAAAACACATGACCATTTCACTTTAGGTTTAACACCCGATATGCTTAAAATGTATTTAAATCATTAACTTTTTGATATCGTTGTGCAGTACTAATGCTTTTAATAAAACCCATAAATAAACATTACTCTGTCTGCCTGAGTGAGATGTGAGATACAAATCTAACATTTGAAATCTATGGGCTGGTGGTGGATTTATTTCATAGCAAGGTTTATTTCATGCTATTTGGGCCAGAATTAATTTCACAAGGAGTACATAGCAAAATAAAATTCAGATCTCCTCATAGACTGCAAAGAATTTCCCCCATTAACCATATATACATTTTACTTATTGAATTTAATCAGCTCATTATGCCAATAATGCTGCACCAGTAAATCAAATCAAACTATGCTACTTTCCATGTCCTAGAAGAATTCCAAGCCCCTCATAAAGGCATTAAGAGAATATGTCATCACAACATTTACCAGCTATGTAATCCATAAACTCAACCTCATCACCATTAAAGTTGCTTCAGGTAGAAATTTTGTTCCTCCTGTCTAAGGGCTCTTACACACGAGCGTTTTTTCCTGCACTGTCCTGCGTTGCTGGAGTAGACACTCAATTATTGTGAAGGGGGCTGTACTCACAAAGACGCATGCCAAACGCAAGTGGGACACAGCATATTTCACCTGCGTTTGGTGCATACATGCGTCTGTGTGAGTACAGCCCCCTTCACAATAATTGAGTGTGTCTATTCTTGTGCTCCTCTACGGCTGAACAGAAGAAAGCGCAACGCAGGGGAGCACAGGAAAAACTGCCTGCGTGTAAGAGCCCTAAAGAGGTGGCCTCTTGTCCATTTTCTTTTTAAAGATCATATAAATGGAGGGCAGATACAAAAAAAAAAAAAAAATCATAGATTTATTACACCATTAATGTATTTCAATCCAACTGGGACCATTGTCAGGATGCCAACAGGTAGTAACATAACCTCCTTCACCAATCAATAACTGGAACAGTTAATTCATTTCCATATTGTAAAAACACAACTAATTATCAAAATATATGTGTAGCTGCAAATCCCATCATAAGTGAGACAATTGATTAAGGTGAAAAACCGATGGTAAATAGTTCAGGACACGTCACCAGTCAATGGGGCAGATTCACTAACAGGCGAATCTTCACCAGCGTCAGCTTCGCACCCATTGCACCACTTCACCAGGAGCAAATACCATACGAATGCGCTAATTCACTGAAATGCAAAGTTTCATCCTGGGCTTCGAACAATGGCGACTTTTCGCTAGCATTACTTCGGCTGTGTGAGCATTTCAAAGCGAAGATGCGCTTGCATTCAGTTATGCCTAACAAAACTTAGCTAGTGATCTTGCGCTTAGGTAAATTTGCACAGGGTGGGAAATTTAAAATTTGAATGGATGTCTTTATTGTAAGGGACAAATTCACTAAGCGACGAAAATGAGCTAGCGACGGCTTCGCCACACTTCACCACACTTCGCCAGGCGTAGTTCACGAAGATTCGAAGTTACGCACAGGTTACCGAATGGTTTCTAAGTTGTACTAGAGATAATACGATAAGCAGTCCGAAGTTACGCTAGCGATGTCTAATTAGCATACGACGTGCTGTTAAAGTACAATGAACGTGTATGCTGCAGCCCCTTTACCAGAGCGCAACTTCGCCTGGCGTTAGGGTGTGAAGTAGGGCTAGAGTATGTCAACTTCTCTAGTGAATTTACGCCAGCATCCGTTAGTTATTCGACGAAGTGGCAAAATGACATCACATTGGCGAATTTTTGATAGCGTTAGCCACTTCGCCCTTTAGCAAATTTGCAAGTTAATATAATGCCCTAAACATGAGCCCACTGTAAAATTAATGTTCCATGTGTTAGGAAATGTCTGGAAAACAACAGTTCTGCACCAATATGTGGTACCTAATTATTAAAGAGATTATTTAGCAGATTGATATCATTCTGGGGACCATTCTGAAACTGCTGCCGGATGGCATCACATGGTCTTAGGTGGCTCAAAATGCATTGATGCACATTCACAATGTAGAGTAATCATGAGAAGTCACCACCTGATTCAATGAACCTTTATTTCTTGTCATCTCGTTTTATACATGAATACGTACAGTATTTCATAATAGTCTTAAATATATCCCTATGAATGAATCCTAAATATATCCTGTTTGTGACAATCCTTAGAAAATAGATGCATTTTTTAAGCTATTCTGTGCCATATTCTGGCCTTTCTCTCTCTAGGGCACATAATGTAGCACAGGGGCTTAACAGTTTCTCTTACTGAACACACAGCTTTTTTACTAAACTCCCATAAGATCTGCCTTATAACTTACATTCTAGGCTCAAGTTGGCCGCTTTTGCTTTTAAGTACAGCATTGTTCCATGTCAGAAACAAAGAGAAAAACACACAGCTGGCAGTTAGCAAGAAAATCCTATTAGGTTCATTATTTTGTTTTACAATGGTAAAAACACAGATAAGCTCATTTAGCATAAATGAAATTTTCCAAGTGAAATGACTTGAATGGAAGTTTTTTGCTGAAAAGAGCAGAAATGCCACGTACGCACCTATTTGAGTAACACAATATACAGTATCGCTGTATCCTAGTTGCAGTCTCCTTGTCTGCTCACCGAGAATAATACATTACACCAAAAATCTCGCAATGTACATGTTATGCTACTAATTATTACATTTGTTAAGAATTTCAGCTTCACATTAATGAGGAATTTAACCTTATGAACTCATTTTTATTATAGAGAAAACAGACAGATACTGACACATATGTTCTTTTTCTTGTAGTCATAACTTTATATGTCTGGTTCACACAGAGGATCTAGAAGTCTGAGAGAAATCTGTATTAACAGTCCTAATACAAATGCTGGTTGTAACCTTAAAGGAAATATTTTTGGCCTCAGCTTGAGCAGTAAATTCTGGGTACTCAATCTCATTAGCACTCTCGTCTAATTTGTAATTAAACAACAGATTTTAAGAGAATAAAATGGTGATTCTGCGTCAGTTAACATTATAGCCCACAATGTCTCAGTACTTATTGAACCATCGCATAGCTTCTGTACCTGAACATTGCAGCTGTACATAATGTACCTCAACAGTAGCTCTGTACATGTTGTACCTGAACATTACCTCTGCACTTGTAGTACCTGAATTTTGCCTCTGAACTTACTGTACCTTAACATTGCCTCTACATTAATTGTACCTGAACATTGCCTCTCTCTACTTACTGTACCTGAACATTGCCTCTCTCTACTTACTGTACCTGAACGTTGCCTCTCTCTACTTACTGTACCTGAACATTGCCTCTCTCTACTTTCTGTACCTGAACATTGCCTCTCTCTACTTACTGTACCTGAACATTGCCTCTGAACTTACTGTACCTTAGCATTGCCTCTACACTAATTGTACCTGAACAATGCCTCTCTCTAATTACTGTACCTGAACATTGCCTCTCTCTACTTACTGTACCTGAACAATGCCTCTCTCTACTTACTGTACCTGAACAATGTCTCTATACATCATGTACCTGAACATTGGTCTGTTCAGATTGTACCTCAGCATTGGCTCTTCATTTATTATGCATGAAGTTTGGTTGCCTCTGCACTTATTGTACCTCAACATTTTCTCTGCACTCAATGCACCTCAACTGTGCCTCCATGCATATTGTACATCAACATTGCTTCTGTATTTATGGTACATAAACACTTAGAGGCAGATTTATCAAAGGTCGAGGTAAATTTTTGAATTAAAAAATTTCAAATTTCGATCTATTTTTGTGTACCTCGACTAGGAAATAGTCCAAATTCAATTCGAATTTGAAAAAAATTAGAAAATTCAAATATCGAAATTTATCATGTACTGTCTCTTTAAAAATTTGCCCTCCATAATTCTCCTTCTAAAATCTGCCAACTTACTGTTTTAGCCTATGGGGGACCTCTTAGAACCTATCTGGAGTCAATTGGTGGAAAAATCGAATTTTTTGGGGGAAAAACTTTGATTAGAATTTTATCGAATGTGCTATTACTACGATTTGTACAATTCCAATTTGGCAGAATACGGACCTATTCCATCGAAAATGGACCTACTCAGCTTAATTTCGGTCTTTTTTAATTCAAATTTCAAAGTTTTTCAAATTCGAAATTCGACCCTTGATAAATATGCCCCTTAATGTACTTTAGTATGATGCCTACAGTATATAGAACATTAATTTCTCCGAATCATACTATTTAGCACAAAAATTTTTTTTTTCATTTAATTACTTAGTCCTCAATTTTTTTCATGATTTATCAAGTGTAAAAACCATAAAATCTACGAATGCAAAAGTACTTCAAGTAACAGCTGTTGAGGTTATGTAGAAGTCAATGAAGTTCCCTTTCTTCTCTTGCAAAGATCAACATTTCGTTTGTGGTCTAGTTCATTGTTATAGACATTTTGAATTCATTCTCAAAAAAATTGGGGGTTTACGAATTTTTCCGACATTTATTTTCTTTCTTACTTTTCTTAATCGAATCTTTTTATAAAATGTCATGGCATTTGTGGTTTTAGAGAAATATAGTTTAATTGTGGTTACAAAAAGCTCTATAACCACTTAAATTAAACCTTTAGTAAATGGGCCTCCCCTTGTTCCTCTTGCTCCTTTGCTGGACTTCAGTACAGGCTCTGACCCCACTACCCACTGTTATTTTCCAGCTGTTTCTATACAAGTATTATGCAAAGCACACAGCAGAATCTGGAAGTCTTAATATACTTTTTTTGGCCAAAAGATTGTATTGTGTATTACATGTCTGAATGCTGATGGATTCATGGATATGTAAGAGTCTTGTTTTTGCATCTTAGGAAATTGGTCCTTTTTTAATTTTTTTTTTATACGTCTTTGTTTGCAATTACACGCTCCAACTAATTTGGAAGATATGAAAGAAAATATTACACAAACTGCAAATTGATAGATAGGAAGTCTATATATGTATTGCATTCATTCCTCTGTGTAAGTTGCATCTTTATTGTGCTTCTCTTCTTTAATATAAAAAATTATAAAAAACAAAATACTAACTTGCAGGCAGAAAATGAGATTACACGACAGAGCAGCCTGAACAAAAAGAAAGAAATGCGGATCAGCCACTGCTAATTGTACCCACTTATAATGACGGGTGTGATTATTTCTATATGGATTTATTTTGGGGAAGGTTTGTATACGGACTGGAGGTAATGAACCAGATTTTAATAAAAACAAGTGCAATTATATGTACCTTCATTTGATCCATTGAGTAAAATATATTTTAAATGACAGTGAACCTCATGATAACTAATGGATTTATTAAAATCTAGCTCATTGTACTGTATGTATTCGTTTGTGCCTGGCGGCAATAAATGTTATTTTACTGGGTAACAATAAATGTTCATTTAGCATTTCATGGCATTTTTATGATACCTTGTTGCTTCACTCTGGGAAAAGTATCTCTATGCAGGTAACGATTTCTCTTAGACGGACGTAACGCCTTGTATTGTAACTGTGATCTGTATTATGAATGACCATTCCGCCACAGACTGAAAGTGCTTTGTTCAGAATCACTTAGTGCTCTAGTTTTATGCACGCAAGATTAATAAATTGGTGCAATTAAGAAGATAATTATAAATATGAAAAATATAGAAAGGTATCTGCTACTGAATGCAAGGTGAGTTGTCTGCACACAGGAATGCTGAATGTTTTTAGTGAATGAGCAGATCCTACTGCTTGTTGTGGCCAAAGTTCCTCAAGGAGAAGGATAGATTTTAAAGAAAATAATATTGATTAATGATGGGTTGGTTTTGGTTTATTTACAATTGCTATGGGAAGGTTTGTTCAAGGGGCATCTTTTTACTATGGATATTAGCTGTTTGCTAGATTGGGCAGTTTGGAAAACTTTGGTCAGTCCAACAATACTAATAGAACATTAGTGGTAAGTGTAATGTCCATGACTGGTTCCCATCAGCTGTCTTTACTTGCATGTTGTGTTGGACTGGCCCACCATGATATCAGGAAAACGCCGAGTGGGCCCAAGGTTCAGTGGACTTTCCTGCTCACCCAACTATCTTGCCTTGTATGAGAACAAAGATTAGAAATGGAGAAAATTCTAGATAGTAGTAGGGCAAAAAATACAAGAGACTGGGTAAATATGGAAGCTGAGTAAGGAGAAGTGAAAAAATATGTGTAGCATGAGCCTATCAGTCTAAGGTTTTATGGTGGGCCCCTGGCAACCCTGTCCATGACCAGTCTGCCTACTAATTTCTCCTAAAAATAATAATATTTTGTCAATAGTCATATTATTATTGCCTTCATATTAGTAATCTTTCAATATACAGCTATGGGACTTGTTATCCAGAATGCTCAGGACCTGGGGTTTTCCGTATAATGGATCTTTCCATAATTTGGATCTTCATACCTTACTGTAAGTCTACTAAGAAATCATCTAAATATTAAAGAAACCCAATGCGCTGGTTTTGCCTCCAATAAGGATTAATTATACGTTAGTTTGGATCAAGTTCAAGGTACTGTTTTAACATCATAGAGAAACACAAAATAATTGAAAAAAAATTTAATAATTTGGATAAAATTGAGTCTATGGGAGATGGACTTACAGTAATTCTGAGCTTTCTGGATAACAGGTTTCCAGATAATGGGTCTGATACCTACATAGACTGGTTACACAACAATATATTTGTATATACAGCAAGCTTAACACAGTTGTGTCATGCTTTATGGTTGAGATCCTAGCTATACATGTAACAATGCATTTTTAATTTTTTTAAAGCACAATTTTGCAATACAAAATATAATCCACGTTAGATTTAAAATGGTAAAAATCATGAATTTATTGCAGCAGAGCACTGCTCAGCACAAAACAATCAAGTATAAATATATATTAAAACGGGAACCTTGGGGATCATAGCATAGCTTTAATTATGTTTATATTTTATGTAGTAAAGCCTTACAACCCACGTACCATTTTGTACATCTATAGAAACGTAAGCAGAATGCAAATGATAAATGTAAATAGGCCGTATATTCCCTTTGCCAAAACACAAATGAAGGGGTTTTTCACCTACAGGCAACCCTTTTGTTGTAGGCTTCTATTAAACAGCATCTAGTCAGTAATTATTCTGAGGCGGTTTTCCATACACAGACACAGCTAATTTGGGCTGTCTGTTCATGCTGATAAATTCACTGTTTAAACGTTTTTCTCTTGAAGTTTTCTGCATTTCTCATTTGAAGTTGGAAGATGTGAACCAAGCAATAGTAAATCTATTCTGTGTATAAAGTGTCCTTGATGTAATCTATTGAGCAAGGCATGTGACAAACAAGGCACATTGGTACACTACTATGTCCACAAAACTTGTCACACTGAAAGGCACACATAATATCATGCACACAGAAGGTGGCAGCTGTTCCCCATTACCACAATGCATCAAATCCACCCAAGGGGCGTCTCTGCCTTTTGGTTGCCTAAAGACAATTTATTATGCCATATCCCTAGAGTGCTATGGTATATGGAGTAAACAAGCTATATTTGCTATACAGAAGGTGCTTTACATTAAATGAAAGAGAGAAAGAATATTTCTCAGGATTTTAACATCTGGACACCAGAGGTAAATGTAGGCAAGTGTAGTTGAATAATGAAGCCCTGGAGTAACAATCTGCTGGGCAGATATTACTGCACATTAAGTTCATCTGCCAGAGTGGGGATTGTTAGATGCAATAATGCAGATCAGGGCTCGGAATTAGAAACATAAAGCTGCCTTTATATCTTTACTCTATATCTATCTCTACTTTTGCCAGAGGTCCAATTGTGACAGCTGCTGGTGTAATGTACTTTTGTTGGTTGAATTCTGATATTTTTAGTAGAGACACTCCATAGGAATTTGTAAGCCTTTATGACCCTAAGCCAGGAGTGCCCATACTCTACAAATGTGAGGTCTACTTTTAGTGATGTTGTCCCATTATGATCTACAGCCATAAAAGCATTGTTAGTATTCTGTTCCAAGGAAAATATTACTTAAATGTTGATTGAAAATGTAAATTACTATATTTAACAAACAACTATTTCTTATGTAACCTTAACATAATAAATATCTGAATGAAAAGCATGAAATAGGAGGAAGATTTAGACAAGCTGATGGTTGACAGTGTCTTGAGATCTACTGATCAACAGCTAACCTTCTACTGGTAGATACCGATCTACCTTTTGGGCACCCCACCCTAATCCATTGTTAGTGTTTAGAACACTTTTGGGTTCTAAACCACCAGGACCAGTAGGTGAGGACAAAAGAGGGAGATGGTATTGTGGGACAGACATAACAATAGGTATCCAAGGAATAAGCAGAATCAAGTTCAAATATCAGGCAGAGGTCAAGGCAGGCAGCCATCAGAGTAGTCTGGAGAAGGCAAACAATATAGCATAGTTCAGACTGGGATATACAGTGTATATTAAAATTTGGTGCTAGTATTAGTGCTGTGATATCACAACACAGGGCAAGTGCAATGACATGTACATGTGCCCATGTAGTTGTCATATAGTGATGTGCCGTTCTGGCCAAAACCTGTGAGATAAAAGTCCAATCAACTGCCCCCAGAGACTATTCACAGGTATGTAGGTGCTCCCTGACCCCCCCCTCTCTCTCTCTCTGTGTGTGTGTGCAGTTCCAAGTCCCAGCTCTGTTTATATATTTCTTCATTTCCCTGCCCCCTCTGATGGCATCAGATAAGGCGCAGCTCAGGAATATAAATCGACGTAGTGGGTCTGGTTGGTTGCAGTTTCAAGAAAGGCAAATTAGGGTCGGGTGGGGGTCTAGAATTGTTGGTACTGTCATGAAGTCACTGGGTCACACTGCTATAGGTGCTCCTCACACATGGCTACTCTGCATAGCTGAAAAGCAGGAAATCAAAAAGCTGTTGCATAAAGTAGTAAAACATTGTGATGGAAAAGCGTCTTGGGAATAAATGAAGTTCATACTTACATTGTAATACATAAATGCTTTATACGTTCAAACATCATACATAAATGCTTTGTATTTTCATACTGTAATTTATAATTTATCATGGACCTGCTAATCCTCACAACAGCTTATTCGTGTTTTTCCCTTTAAATTACTACTCGGAATCAGTAAAAAAAATTTTTTGCCACTGCCACTTCTTCTATTAAAAGGTAAAACTGGCCACAGTTTAAATGCGGATAATAATTAAAACATCACAGGACTGTCAATTTGAAAGATATGATTGATTGACGTGACTATATGTGCATTAGGGCTCCCTAATTGGTATATTTCTTATTCTCTGAGCACCGACACAGCGGAAGGTATTGGAACTGGA
Source organism: Xenopus petersii (assembly GCA_038501925.1). Lineage (NCBI taxonomy): Eukaryota > Metazoa > Chordata > Amphibia > Anura > Pipidae > Xenopus > Xenopus petersii. Next base: position 34,615,357 of record CM076684.1, on the reverse strand, counting down.
ATGCAATGTAATGCTATCAGGAAGCATATATCTTTTCATCCCTTATTGCTTTTCTTGAGGTGTAGAGGATTCATTAATTCCATGAATTTATCTGGTAATAAAAAGTGCTTAGAATGGGAACCATTGTGCAATGGAGTCTGTCATAATTTGACAGGCAAAAGTGTTGTCATTTATATGTAGGAGACATCATAGTAAGTAATAGAAATGTATCAATATTTCTAAAAATATTCTAAATGCAGGAATAAATCCTGTCTTGCAGACATTAATTAAAATGTAATATTCAATGATTCAGCTATTTAGCATACAATACAGAGAAATAAAAGACAAGAACTCAAAGCTGGGAAGAAAGTCGTGATTAAAAGTGTCATTTAGGGGAAAATCTCATTTTAATAGTTGGATTCCCTAATGGAAATACCTTAATTCACATTCTTTGGGGTTTTTTCATTAATTTACTTAAACACATGAATATAATGTTAAAAATATATATTGTAGTATATTATTTTAAATACATAAAGCAGTACTTGGAGAGTGAATGGAAAACCCAAAAGAAATACAGTAAGTCCCAGGGAGTGAATACATACATATTAAAAGGAACACTAATAATAACATTTAGGGGCTGTTTTTTTTGTCAATGAACTTGGTAAATCGTTTTCGAATGGAATTATTAAGCCCAATTAACATTAATTTTAACACAATGCTTATGAAATGTTTTGAGATTAAACATTCGGCGATGGGCAAATTTCCTTGCCAAAACTGAATGTGTCACAAAATTCTTGCATCAGAAAAATACACCGCAGCAGAAAAAATTACTGTGAAAAAACCCCCCATTGACTTAATTTTGCATAAAAATGCTGCAAAAAAACACCATTGACTTCAATGTATAGTATTTTGGGGGGATAAACACTGTGAAAAAACATCCATTGACTTCAAATAAATTTGCAAGGAAAATTTGTGAATTTTCAATGTTTCGTGTATTTTTCTGTGGGTTTATGAAAGTTGGGATAGACTCAATCATCATTATCAGTGTGGTGCTGGTTCCCAAAGAGCACATTGCTCCAAGTAGTCCAACACATTCTGACAAATTCTGATAAATGAACACAATCCCTTCTGATAAAGTCATTCAACACTGTTGTGAGGACCATTTTACTGAAAGTCTGGAAAGTGTTAATAGCTATGATTCCCCATTTGAATTTTAATAAAGCTGTACAGCGACATGTACGTTGCTTTACCCTTCAAACCTCTTCAGATCCCAGCAGGAAACAAAAGCTAAAGGGTGTTGAGGCATGAAGGCAGTTGTACTTAAACAGAGGCCTGCAGTTTGTCATGTATAGTGTAGAAGAAAGCAAATTCCTCAGAGGTTACATGATCTAATTGTGTCATGGAATCTCAAGTTGGAGTCCTAGGTTTAACTCCCCTTTGTCACCTGCTTAAGACCTTGGGAAGTGACCTTTTTACATGTGTCCAAACAAAGTCGCTGAAGCGTAACACAGTTAGGTAAGGCCCCTAATAATTCAATCACACACTCTTTAGTACCAGTATATGACCCAATAGTATCACTACCTAAAACAGTCTAATTTTTGGACTTAAAGGAGAACTAAACTCTAAAAATGAATGTTGCTAAAATGTCATCTTTCATATACTGAACTAATGTCAACTGCCCAAAGTTTCAGCTTCTCAAAAGCAGCAATGATCCAGGATTTCAAACCTGTAACAGAGGGTCATCATCTTGGAAAGTGTCTGCGACACTCACATGCTCAGTGGGCTCTGAGCAACCTTTAAGAAGCTAAGCAGAAAATGCTGTTGGCGTGTAATATAAGCTGATGCTATAGGGCAGATTATTAAATTCTGATGCTTGTTGTACCGGTTTCTGTGCTGTCATGTAATAATTATCTGTATCTATGTGATCTATGTGTACTGTATATTGTGAGTGGGTCCCTAAGCTCAGTAAGAGACAGCAGCGCAGAGCATGTGCAGTGAATCAGCAGAAAAGAAGATGAGGAGCTACTGGGGCATCTTCAGAGACACAGATCTTCCCTGCTAAAAGGATGTGGGTTCCTTTGGCTGGTACAGAAGCTCAAAACATAATGTACAACATGTCTAGCCTACTATTTTAGTTAGGCTTTATTTTTCCGTTAAATCAGACTTGTTTTTTACTTTATAAGATCATTAAAGATCATTTTTTTTAAATAAAGACTATGATCTTTATCTAGTTCACCTTCTGGTGTTATGTTAAGAGCAGTTATCCCCAACCAGTGGCTAGTGAGCCTCCTACATACTATCAACCATTATGGGGCTGCCAAATAGCCAATCACAGCCCTTTTTTTGGCACCACAAGAACTTTTTTCAAGCTTGTGCTGCTCCCCAACTCTTCTTACATTTGAATTTGGCTCACAGCTATAAAAGGTTGGGGATTCCCGTGAAAGAGATAGTTGTTGTGGAGAAAACACTTATTTATGAATTAAGGCTAATCCTGGATGCCACTCTATGTGACTAGTATTTCTAATAACAAATTGTATCTCCTATAAGATCATTATTGAGAGCTCGAGCAACTTTTGACTTATTTAATAGTGGGGAGATAACTGAGAAAGAAATGATGGGCCAATCATAGAATTTATTTTGGAAAAAAGTGTTGAGGGAAGCAAGTTTATGTGTGGGGGAGTGCAGAGTGCAGGATGATATAATCCTAATTGCAAAGACTGTAATCTTTTTTTAATATCCCTTCTATTATAGACCGTTCCCCCCCACACACTCTTTTTGATACCACGACATTGACGAAGTAGCTGTTATACTGAAGTAACGCTGACTGTTCACTTTTTTTATTCCATACACATAGTTGACATGGTTTCTCACTGGTATGGCATAAAAAGGAAGAAATAAACTCAGTGTTCCATGGCTTTATATGTGAGCTTGGATCCAGGATTGTTGAATAGCTTGACGTTGTTTTTATAAGGCTAATTTCTGTAAACAGTGTTTGCTAATAATGCTGCTTATGAAAATTATTCATTTCTTGTTATATATTTCCATTTTTTGCCAGTATATTTTGTCAGCCAGATTTGTGCATCTAGACAACCATGTCTTGCATCTATCAGCTGAACATATGGAACCTTGGCAGATAATGCTCTTGGAGTACAGCCAGTGTGGTTGATTCAGATCTGGAACGGATACCACCAGTTCTTAGAGATAATGTCGCTTTTCTTCAAAACAAACCTTTTGTTATTTCTACTCAGAGTTTGAATGTAATAATGCCTACTAGTCTAAACAGTTGCCTTTGAAACACTAAATCAGTGATTGCAAACGTGCTGCTCTTTGTCTGTTTGAGGGAAAAGTGAGAATTCTGGAGCAGTTGTTCACACCAGCAGGGTAAATTATTTAAAATGGTCAGCTTTGTATTTCTTTTCCTCTGCCTTAAAGGAGAACTAAAGCATAAAAAGGGAAATAGGCTAGAAATGTTGTACATTATGCTTTAGGCGTGTGTACCAGTCCAAGGAAACCACAGCCATTTAGCAGTAAAGATCTGTGTCTCCAAAGATGCCCCAGTAGCTCCCCATCTTCTTTTCTGCTGATTCACTGCACATGCTCTGTGCTGCTGTCACTTACTGAGCTTAGGGACCCGCTCACAATATACAGTACACATAGGGGCCGATTCACTGAATTCGAGTGAAGGGTTCGAATTTAAAAAAATTCGAATTTCGAAGTTTTTTTGGGCTACTTCGACCATCGAATGGGCTACTTCGACCTTCGACTACGAAAATCGAACGATTCGAACTAAAAATCGTTCGACTATTCGACCATTCGATAGTCGAAGTACTGTCTCTTTAAGAAAAACTTCGACCCCCTACTTCGGCAGCTAAAAGCTACCGAAGTCAATGTTAGCCTATGGGGAAGATCCCCATAGGCTTGCCTGGGATTTTTTGATCGAAGGATCATCCTTCGATCGTTGGATTTAAATCCTTCGAATCGTTCGATTCGAAGGATTTAATCGTTCGATCGAATGAATAATCCTTCGATCGATCGATCGCAGGATTTGCGCAAAATCGTTAGACTTCGATATTCGAAGTCGAACGATTTTAGTTCCTAGTCGAATATCGAGGGTTAATTAACCCTCGATATTCGACCCTTCGTGAATCGGCCCCATAGAATATAAATGTCACAATATAAGGCTGATTAGTGATTAATACAGATAATCACTACACGGCATCACAGAAACCAGTGCAACTAGTATCAGAATTTAATAATCAGCACTGTAGCATCAGCTTATATTACAGGCCAACCTCATTTTCTGCTTGATAATTTGTGACATTCAATAAGTTTAGCTTCTCAACAGCTGCTCAGAGCCCACTGAGCATGTGAGTGTCACAGACACTTTCCAAGATGGTGACCCCCTGTGACAAGTTTGAAGTCCTGGATCATTGCTGCTATTGAGAAACTGAAACGTTAGGCTGGTGCAATAAGTTCAGTATATAAAATATGGAATTTTTAGCCATATTCATTTTTAGGGGTTAGTTCTCCTTTAAACAGGCATACGCAATGCCATAATACAAACACAGGTATGACGATTAAACCATAATACAAATTAAAAGCTTAATGTGTATGAACATCTCATTAGTAGCCAAAATGTCTCCTTCGTTTTCTCTTACTTTTTAAAACACCGAAGCAAGACAACAGCTTCTTGCCAAAAAAGGTCCCTGTCGGGTTGGAATTTTATGGCAGTCACCCAAAGTTTTATTACTTTGAATCATACTCTACATTCATTCCAAAGTCTTATACAGTGTTGACATTTCAGCAAACTAAACACACATCTGCCCCTGGGTTTATGGCAAGAAAATCAAATGTCCCAAATGTTTTTATTGACTAGGTCATTTTTCACTAGAATTTCACACTTTGGATAAAAAAAAAAAAAAAAAATACACACGCATCCACATTTCGAAATGCCAAAACTATAAGCTGTCAGGGAAATATAAACAGTTGCACTTTTGAAATATAAACTCCACTATTATTATTTTGTTATTTAGCAGTTATTAGAACAAGTTGGGTCATTAAGAATGATAAACAGCAAGGTCTCCAGACATGTATTGCCCATTTGTTTGAAATGGGAGTCATTTCATTCTATAACTGTAATAGAATAATAGAATGGGTTCCATTGGGGGATTTTTTTTTTTTGGCTCGCTATGACTTTGTTGAACAAGAAGACGCCTACAGAAAACAAACACATGGGGTAGATTTATCAAGGGTCGAATTTCGAAGTGCAAAAAACCTCGAAATTCGACCATCGAATAGGTTAGTTCGACATTCTAAGTCGAAGGTTTTTTAACATCGTACAATTATACTATGATTGTACTATAATCATACTTCGAATCAAGCGATTCTAACAATTTAATCGTATGATTGTATGATTTCACTTCGACTTCTAAAAACGTAGCCAAATGTTGGCTATATGTTCTAGGAGGTCCCCATAGGCTAACATAGCAATTCGGCAGGTTTAAGGTGGCGAAGTCGAAGTTTTTTAAAGAGACAGTACTTCGATTATCGAATGGTCGAATAGTAGAAAGAATTTTCACTTCAAATCAAAGGTCGAAGTACCCAAAAATTACTTCGAAATTCGAAGTTTTTCAATTCAAATATTCACTTCGACCCTTGATAAATCTGCCCCATGGAGTATCAATTGTAGAAATCAATTTCTCTGTATTTCAAATAGTTGAATTGCATTTTTCTATCTGTCTGCCTATCTATCTATCTATCTGGCCATCCATGGGGAAGGTTTGAGTATATGGAAGGTGTAAAACCTTTGAAACCTCACTTTCACTCCACATCTTCCAAGGTCTCCAAGAGTCTTCACGGTCTCTGGCAAACTGCTGTGGAAGCTGCCTTATAATACTTCTTTTATTAAAATGACATTTATTTTTGGCACAGGTTTTAATAGTGTTGTGTTATTGTATGTCTAATTAGTAGTAGAAATTCCAATCATTTATATAACTTTTAAATATAATTCTACTGTTATTTCTGTCTTTAAAATGTCTGTGAGCCATACCACTTACATCTGTTGCTCTCAATGTTAAATTAGCCACCGGTATCACCACAAGGCAGCACTATACTTACCACCTGCCATTAGCTAAGTAAAGGGCTCCATCACCTTGGTGGATAGTTAGGGGCCAGGAGTGGGGAAGTCTATGTGCTTTCTCCTTCCCACCCTTTGTAAATATAATGTATCAAATGCAGACCTCTGTACTCCGACATTTCTAAATGCTCCATTTTAAAGCACCATTTTATTGCACTCTGTCCTTTATGATAACATATAATTAAGTTTACCAGATCAATTTACTAATCTAAAGAGGACCCCTTTCATAACCAGGAGTGTTCTGCCTTATTTTTAATGGTTCAGTTTTTTACTCTTGACCTGCAGTAATTTATTGAAAGTGAAAACATTCTATATTTCAAACGAGCATCTGGAAGGAAAGTGATTGTGCACACTGCATGAATACCGAAGCTCATCCCGGTATAAATTATGTGTAGGTTTTTTATAGTACCTGAACCTAATTTACCGGATGAAGAAACAGTTCTAACAAAGCTAAACGAGAGAGGTGTAGTTTCAGGGGAAAGGGGTACGTTAGACACAAGGGAAAGAACAGGATAAACGTTTTTGCGTGGACTCTTGAAATTCAGGCAGCATTGGAGTTCCCTCCTGCTGCCTAACTCTGTAAGTTTTCGAAGTGAATGTTTAAATACAGAAAAAAGAGATTCAGCCTCCTGCTCTCATTGACCTTCAAAATAACTTGCTGGTTTTATTGATAATCGTGGACAAGGAACAACTGACAAATGGCTTGATAGGAAACAAAGCAAACAAAAGACTCACAGAGAAGAGACTGAACAGGATTTAATTGAATTTTTTTTCCGAACAGAAATTGCTTTGACCCTTGAAAAGTACTACGAGACATGTAAAGGAGATCATTGACTGAAGTCATATGCATTTTAATGTACTTTATTATCATATAACTTTTTATTGTACTTGAAGTTGTTTTTAAATTATAATTGTAGTCGTGTCACATGTCTGCATAGAGCTATCATTCATTTCGGTGGTACAATGTGATGGCTTCCATTCGAAAAGGGCTGTGTGTTTATGGGAGAGATAATGAACAGCTTTAGGAGAGGAGATGTAATAATTCCAAAGCTATATAACAGATTTTCCTTTGTTCATTTTTGCATTGAGAATTACACAAAGGCACATTTGCCAGAGAACAAGTAATGAGAAATTAGATGTTGCATAACCATTAAGAAAGGCTTTTGTAACTTTTTATTTACGGATTTTTGGTTTACGCAACAATAAATATGCAAACAGTGAGAGGTATATGTAGCAGAAGATAAAGGGGCAGCTGAGAAAAAAATAAATTCTATAATGTATTTTCTAGGGAAAAAACATTTAAAAATAATCAATGAATTTTCTTGCCAAGTACAACTCCCAATAGCAAGTGAGCCCTGGGTTCTGGCCTCATTCAGCTTTTCTGCCTCCAACAGATGAGACCACCAGTACTGGTTAACATTTCTATACTTTCTAGTGGGGCTATAAGAGTGTGAAGCATCAGTGAAGAACAAAATCCAAGGTGAAAGCAGAATCAGGTCACAGGCAAACATCAGAACTGGTACCCTTCAGCCAAAGTCAAAATACCGGAACTTGGTCTACAAGGAAGTGCACCCAGAAAAGAGATCTGTATTGGACAGTCCATATCCTTACTATGTTTGCCTTACCAAAGCCATTGCCTTTACCATGTTTATAACTGCTGCTGGGAGCCAAGAGCTTCATACAACTGAACAATACCATACCCTAGAATCAGCAGCTAGAATCTCTGTGGTAGAGATAAGGAAGAGGGTCAGTAAATAGCAGGTCCTAAGGGTAATGACACACTACTTGTTCTGTTTACTGTGATTAAAATGCCTGGAACTGCTGGCAGTCATTAATATTATTCTGTATGTTCCAAGCAACTGTCTTTTGCAGCTAACGGAGGATGCAGAGTGGGGTGGAGGGTAAGGTTAGGCTCCTTTGGACTTTGACAAACCAACACAGGCACCATACTCATGTATTATAGACTGTTCTGTAGTGTATCTCTCTCTGTATTTAGGATAAAGATATTACAAATAAAAGTATAGACAATTTAGGTGTATAGAAATGTTATCTGCTTATTTTCTTAAATTGTACTATAAAATAACAGAGTATAGTCAAATAATAAGGACAACAAAGCAATACTTATTAGTATTAAAAAATATTTAGAGAGACAATGCTCTGCTCACACAACAATCTATTGTTTTTATATGTTTCATATTTATAGGGTATTTTTCTTCTTTACCCACTTGCCTGCCATAGAATATAAATTCCAGCATAAAGGCTGTCAAGGGCATTCCATTGCCATCTATGACATGGACACTTTGCATAGTAATGCATGATGTCACCAGGGCTGTCCAAGAAATACTTGTGAATAAGCCCTAATGGGGGTCCATCCTACAGTTTAGCAGTATACATATGCGCAGTTTTATTAACTGTGTGTATAGTCCTGTAAGGCAACGCTCGTTTCTTTTTTTTTCATATGTATCTGTGTTTTGTCCTTCAGTCCTTTGTAATCACAGTCCATCTCTTTTATTCAACCTGAAATGACTTTGTAAAGCAAAAAAAAAAAAAATATATATATATATATAGATATATGTATGTTTGGCGAAAAATGTATATAGGCAGCGTACATCTTCATTAAACAATCATGTGAAATCAGGTTAATAATACAATGCAGTCTGTAAACTCAAAAGCCAATAATCCCCAGCATTCGTATGGCTTTTACTGCATAATAAAAGCAGGAATGATGCAGGCAGTGGGACAGATTTAAGTTTGTTTTCCAATTTTACAATTTGTCTTGAGCAGTATTTCTAAAGCTCACGAAAGGTTGAAGCCTTGGACTATAAAGATACATTGAAACATTACAAACTTCACAAGGCAAAAACACAACGAACTGTGAAATCCTCTTGACAGCATAGATTGCTGGCTGGCTCTAGCCTGCTTCCATCAACTTGGGGCTCAGAAAATCTTTTTTTTTTTCTGCTTTTATGGAAGCTACACAAAGCAAAGTGTCAGGCAGGTAAAACATTAATGAAATGGTAACCAGAGACAATGTCTTTCAAAGTAACAATGATCCTCTTTACAGGGAAAATATACTTCTATAAATAATTTGTGTGCATCTTGCAATTATTTTGACTTAAATGGACTGTAAAATGTGAGGTTATAGTATAGGTTTTTACAACAAACCATTCCATCTCTGTTTGTATATTCAAATGGAAGCAGGCAGGCCTGCTGAGGCATTGTCCTTAGATAGCTGTAGATATACAGTAGCTTCAGGCAGTCTATAGGGGTAGATAAGGAAGAAATAAAGTCGATCTGCCTGGTCTATAGCCCATTAGCTGCTCTTAAACTTCACCTGCAACCTCCTGCTGGCAGTGGAAGTTGTTCTTTTGACTGAATGGCTATTTTATTATGAATAAATTTGAATGTAAAAAATAGACGTGGTGAAAAACCAGATTACTTGAATTTATCAAAATTTTTAAATAGTTCAAGGGACCTCTGCCTTTGATTTCTACGTGACCTCGACAGGTTTTGCTGGAGTATTTTCGGATTTGAGCTATTTCCAGCTTCAGGGTATAATAAATCTTGAAAAAAGCACCTTAAAAAAAATAACCTCAAAAAAATTAAATTTTCTGTTAAAAATGTTTAAATACCCTCAAAAACTCAAAATATTCTGGTAAAAATGTTTTGTTTAGTAAAATTTTAATATGTCAGGGCTGGACATGGAGTATATTTACACACCCCCAATTATGGATAATTTATAATGTAAATATGTGTTTGTGGCACATTAACACCAACAAACCCATCCCAGTCTCATATGAGTTATTTTCAATGAAGCTTTAGGTAATAATTATTACTGGCTGTGCCCTTACAAAGTGAAAGTAAGCCACTAAGAGGAAGCATGAGTTCTCCTGCAACTAGGAGGAACAAGTGCAGCTGCTTGGCTATCCTGATCACCAGAAGTTGGGGAGAAGTGAAATTTCTGCCAGTTCCATTTTAGCCAGTGATCTGTAACGTTCATCAACAGAGATCATAGGTCGATCAGAATCAAGGTCCAGACTGGTTGTGACAGCTGTCACTCAAATCTGTCACTTATTTGGCTAGAAATGGAGCAACATCCAGCTGAAAACTAACAAACTGCCTGGTCATGTGTCTGGCTTTTATATGCACATAGATGGCTTCCTTGATTATGACATGGGAAGAATGCATTAGAAACAATACTTTCAGAATTCTGTATTCCTATATCTGAAAATACAGAATGACATAAGTGTATTTCTGCCATGAGGACATCTTAAATAACTTTGCAGAAATGTAAAACCCTGCCTGGATAAGCTTCAACAAATCACAATAGTTATAGGGATAAAAAATTAAGTACAACTACAATGTCCTCTATGCATAGTAAGTTTCATGGCTTACACCATTCGAACAGCTTCAGACACAGAACACAAAGCAACTAAACAGTAAAATGGGCCATTCCGATAATCTAATTCGGCAGACAACATCAGAATGAAAATGCTTGAACGAGAAACCAATTACTGCTCCAAAGAGTTATGACCAGAGAACTCATTATAATGAGTACAGTTTTAAAAAGCAGTACAAAATGTAACATGCTGTGATAGCTCTACAACTATATCTGTAACATCCAGATAGTTCCTTTCTATATCCAGAGCTTTCAAAATATTTCTAGATGCACAACTCAGACTCTTGTCATGGACATGGTCCAGGGAGGATAACATCGGCATATTGCGACTGTTTGATTTATACATTGATAAGAAACTTGGTTTTTTTTTCATTCCTATAAAACTTATGATATGAAGTGGTTATTTTATGAATTTGTGTTTACATATTTACCTGTATAGGTATGGGATCCATTATCCAGAAAACCGGTTATCCAGAAAGCTCCAAATTAGGGAATGACCATCTTTCATGGACTCCAATTTATCCAAATAATTGTCACGATCGCCGCCCGGAGCAGTTCCAGGAGCTCCGGGCGGCGCGTCCTCCCCTGCCGGCGTTGCTCAAAAAATGGCGTCGCTCAAAAAATAATAAAACAGTACTGTGTACTTGATCCAAACTAACATATAACCAATCCTTATGCGAGGGAAAACCAGCCTATTCGGTTTATATTTACATGATTTCCTAGTACAATTAATATATGAAGAGCCAAGTTATGGAAATATCCGTTCTGAGCATTTTGGATAACAGATCCCATACTTGTACATTTTTCACACAAGACACTTTCCAAGTGCAGAACTTAACACAGGACTCTGGCATCTTTGTGTTATCCAAGTGCCCATTATCTGGAAACCCATTATCCAGAAAGCTGCTAATTACGGGAAAAAACATCTCCAATAGATTCCATTTTAATCAAACAATTCACATTTTTAAAATTATTTATTTTTTCTCTGTAATAATAAAAAACAAATACCTTGTACCTGAACCCAAATAAGGGGCCTATTTACTAACAATCAAATTTCAGATTTTTTTCCCCCAGAAAATTTGTGGTTTTCTAGTTTTTTTTTTTAAAAAAAATCTCTAAAAATTCAACATTTATTAGTGTAAAAACCACAAAAACCTCTAAAACAAAACTTCACCAGGTAAAAGCTGTCTAGGTCCTCTAGACACCTTACACCGCTTTTCTTTGAATTTATTGGCAAGGGATCTGCAATGGTTTCCCAATTTGGGTCACAGCAGTTTTTTTGAGGAGTTGTGATGATTAACATGGGGGTAATCCTTTTGCTGTGCCATAGGTAACTTATCGTAAGCATCTGTAAGTATGTAAAAGAAGAAGGATGAACAGTAGGTGGCTCCTATTGACTTAGTGATAGTTCTGTGACATTTCCATAGCTTCTGCTTGGTGCCTCCTAGATTACAGCCTCTTACTTGCTAATAATATTCACCAGTAGAAAATAGAAAACTTCACAGAATGCTGAACTTGAATAACCTCTCAGTTTTTCAGTGCCTTGTTTTTGATTCTATTTGTCAGCTGTTGTGGCTTAGGGCATCTCTCTTAATCTCCATGTTCCTCAGACATCAAAATCTACATAGTTAGGGCTTCTAGGCAGGGCTACTGACACTATGGACAGTTTTCTTCATAGCAGTATTCCTATAATCCAAACAATTTAAATAGATGGATCACTGACACACACAAGACATTCTCACTATCCATACACAGTGGCCTGCAGCATTGTAGAATTACTGCTATATAAAAAAGGCCTCTCTTGTGATCTATCCTATCTATCTATCTATCTATCTATCTATCTATCTATCTATCTATCTATCTATCTATCTATCTATCATCTATCTATCATCTATCTATCTATCTATCTATCTATCTATCTATCTATCTATCTATCTATCTATCATCTATCTATCTATCATCTATCTATCTATCTATCTATTTATATATACTGTATATATTATGTTTTATTGGGGATTTTCTTAGGTTTTAACCAATTTCAACTGTAAACTTAAAAAAAATATTCTCTATACATTTTGTGGGTTTCTTTTTATGTGCTCTAAAATGATATCATATAGTAATTCAATAAGTTAATAACAAATTGCCCACTAATGTCCTAGCTCCATTAAGTAAGTCTTCCTCTCTTGATGATGCACACCTTAATTTTGTGGGTGCTACTTGCATATATCTATTGACAGGACATGTAGCAGGGGTCCCAAAACTTTTTTACCCATGAGCCATATTTAACTATAAAAAAGTTATGGAGCAACACAAGCATGAAAAAGGTTCCTAGAGGTGCCCAGTAAGGGCTGTAATTGGTTATTTAGTAGCCCGTTTATGGACTAGCAGATTACAGGTAGGTCTATTCGGCAGTTCACGGGATCTTTATGAATTCAAAACTGGCTTTCAAGTCAGAAATCCAAAATTGAGCACCTGCTTTGAGGCCAATGGGAGCAACATCAATAGGCTTGGTGAGCAACATGTTGCTAACGAGCCTCTGGTTGGGGATCACTTTTATGGAGGAAACCACTGAGAAGGTCTGGATGTTGAACAGCTATATATAGAGGGTGCACATCTACACAGAGCTACAACTTCAGTAGTAATAATTACAGCAGTGCTTATGCAATAAAGCACAGAACTGATACTGAAAATGTTTACACTCCTCCCCTCAATAAACATGTACAAAAATGTGGGATTTTCAGGTGTAAAGGTGCCCAAACGTGTACGTTTAGAAGCTTGTATTTCAGTCATATAAAAAATTCTTTACAGTTCTTGTAGAGCCAAAACAGTGCAAAGTAAACCTTCCATTCATATTTTTTCTTGCTTGAAGCTTGAGTTCAAATTCCAACTACTTGTGCCATCTCGCCCAATCCAACTATTCTTGAGTTGCATTATTCTACTAATCTTTTGTATTTTTTGAAAATAGTCATTGATGCCTAAATGAATGTAGATTTACCAAACACATATTTTAGTAAAAAATATAAATAAAATTAAACATATCCTTATTTTTGTATTTCAGAATAGTGCTGACATTATACAATGTCACACAAAAAATCTTCCTTTATTCACATAAATGAATGGTGCTTAATGATGTCATTACTTATAATTGAGGCTTAGTGATGTCGTTTGTCACATTAGTCTTGTTCATAATTATAAATAATGTACACCTACTTTAATTAGATAAGTTACCAGGGATATCCATGTCCTGTATAAAACCACTTAAACTATGGCCTCGTGCCTGTATCTGGTCATGGAAATAGTCTATATATATTGCAAAATGTGAAGGGCCTATAATAAGAATTCAATAGCTGGAGAACAGTGGAGACTCTGAAGAAGGTCTTTATGAATGTGTTCTATATATGAATGTTTAAGTGATTATATAAATTATATGACATAGAAAACGATGTCTAGGATCACTTGTGGGAATAAGGAATCCAGGAATTACACTCATGAGAATCTGAGCCTACTCAGACTTTAAATTGACGCCAGACTCCTGAGCATTAGGAGGGAATGAAAAGCTAGTAGGTGCCACTGGTCTGAGGTTGGAGCTAACAACAGAAAGTAAATACTAAGGGCTAGATATGCATGTGCAGATTATTTGTAAGAATTAAAAAAAGGGAATATTGCTTAAGCAGTAGTGGGGACAGTTATAGCCGAGAAAATTTGAAAGGGACAATCACAAAACCTTTAAGACAAAGAACTGGTGGAGTTCAGCCAAACTCTTGTATTGCAAGGGAGAAAATGCCAGAAGATGCTGGTTCAAATGAAGAATAGATTAAAACTGGGTGCCTAGCTAGAGCAATTAGTTCTTTTTTTTGTCTTTATTTTCTGTCGTTTTTATATTTTATTTTATATGGACGCCCTTTCATATAAAAGTACATTTTAGTTCAAACAGGTGCTTTGAAGCTCTTTTATGAGGCCACGATCGGGAAATGAAATGCTTATTTGAACAGCATATTATAATGTTATGTAACTATTTTAGCTCTTCTTGACATCGTTCTGTTTGACTATTTGTGTTTTAATTAAACTGTCAACCGTTAATTAATTGATTGGGTAGGTGATGTTAATACACCCTGCTTGATACAAAGCCCCTATAGAGTAGATGTAGCTCCTTCTGCAGATTTATTTAAATAGATTTTTCATTTACCCAGTGTCCTTTAATTTATGCTATTTACTTTATTATAATACAGCCTGGATGACTTAATATCAGTAAAGGGGTATCACATCTAAAAAAAAAATTCAACAGAAATATGAATGCTTCAATGATGCTTTTGCTTCAATGATGTATCATACTTTTTATCTTTGACTTGATACACCACTGTAGTGAAGAATCGTGTTTATTTTAAAGATTCATTTAAATTAATGTGATCTTTGTTAAAAAAAAAAAAAAAAGTATGACCTTTTTGAAATTCTTCTTATAAAAGACAAAAGGGTAACTTTTAAATTAATTATGTCTCCTCCTTTCCCTGCAGCTTTGTTAGGCTGCCAGGGAGGCTGTACTTTCTTCTGTTCAGTGCACTAGAGGGTGGTATAATTCACTGGAGTGACAGGAGGATCTGTTGTTTTTCTTCCTCACATCATTAAGCTGTATGATTAAAGGGTATTTTAAATAGCTAATAAAATGGCAAATAGCATGCATTCTATAAACGAGGGGAACCTGCTAATGTCCCTTTCTCATAACAGTGTCTACCCTATTGTCATGTTAGAGCTTTCAGGTGCCCATTTACAGTCTATGTGACCCCCCTACCCTACATAGACCCCCCTCCCTGCTCCCCCCCTAGCCTATGTGTTACCCCCGGTAAATACAGCTAAGTCTTTACTTACCCCTCAGTGCAGATTCTGTGCAGTGGAGTTCATGGGCGCCATCTCCTTCTCTTCGGTTCTCTTTGGGTCTTCTTCTGGCACTTTGGCAATGTCCGTCACTTTCAGCGCATGTGCAGTTGTCACGAACTGGAAGATTGCTCCAACTGTGCATGCGCAGATACGCTGTTCTTTTCTTGAAGATTAACAAAGAGAAGAAGATGGCGTCCGTGAACTCCACTGCACAGAATCTGCACCGAGGGGTAAGTATAGAGGTAGGGAATTTACCAGGGGTAACACCTAGGCTGGGGGGGAGAAGGGAGGGGGGTCTATGTAGGGTAGAGGGTAGGGGTTTTTATTAAGGGTTTGGTTCTCCTTTAATGGGAAAAAAGGTAACCCTGCTATTTATCTATATTGTCCTCTAATGTACTTGTAAAGTGTAATCATGTCCCCTCACAAGCAACTTTTTTCAAGAGAAAACAACCCCAACCATGACAGTCTACCCTCATAATTTAAATCTTCCATCCCTTTAACCAGTCTAGTTGCACATCTTTGCACTCCAGTTCATTTATATACCTTTTAAGGATTGGAGCCCAAAACTGCACTACAGTACATACTCAAGAGGGATGGAGACTTCGGTAGGCTATACATAAATGGGCAGCCATATATATATATATATATATATATATATATATATATGCATGTTGGCATGATGGTATACCCTCCCTTTGGCCATACTATTTAACATTGCTGGTTTAACACGATTCCTTTGTTACATAATACCTCTTTATATTGTCATTGTGGTGATAGATATATCTCTGCCCTTGGTTTGAGGTTGCTTACAATTCACACACCTATTTTTAGAAAACTAATGTCCTCTGTGATAAAATCTGCCTCACCCATTCCTACAGTCATGTGAAGCCATCTATATATCTAGTAAGCAGATAAGCAGATGCAAGCAGAATAAACAATCAGAACAACATATGGTCAATATTCAATTTTTCAGCTTGAATTTGTCTTCGTAAGGAGGCTCTTTGATGAAGGCTAAGCCAAGCTAAAATGTGGCGTATTGACCGTATTGTCTTCTGCATCTTTTGTTCTCTGCGCAACAACCCAGAGTGAATATTAGTGTAATTCATTCTATAATTTAGAATTGTTCATGACTGCGCAGAATTCGAAGATATTATTTCCTGTAAAGACAAGTAAAACAATGTGGCAAGTTTAGAAATATCCTAAATTTTAGGAAACCCATTATACAGAGAGCTCTGAACTACAGGAAGGCCATCGCCCATAGATTAAATACATATACGTTTTTATAAATAATTTTTCTCTGTTATAATAAAATAGTACTTAGAAATAATTAATCCTTACTGAATGCAAAACCAGCCCATTGGCATTATTTAAAGTTTCTATGATTTTCTAGTAGACTTAAGGTACGAAGATCCAAATTCCGTAAAGATCCAGTATCCAGAAAACCCCAGGTACCGAGCATTCTGGATAACAGGTCCCATACTTGTATTCCAAGTAGATGTAAAGTTGTTTATTTGTGCCAAATACCAGTTAACGTTTTGAGCTCCAGCCCTTTATCAAGACTTTGGTAGTGGGGTAAACAGTTTGCACCTCACACTATAAAATTTAATTTTTATGTTTTTTTCCTCTTTTGCATTTACCATAATCACAATGTGATGCCACATCATGAGATATGAAATTGAACTTTTCTTATCTATCTTTTGAGAATGACTCATTTCATATATTATCAGGCTGTCGTTGGTGTCATTGTGTCATAGTCTCCAAATTGCAGGTCTTTTAACTCTTTAAAACATATCAAATGCAGCAACACCTCTCAGGGGCTGCATTTTGTTCTCTCTTGTTATGCCACTGAATAATAATAATACATTTAAAGCAAAAATAAAATGTAGAGAGCCTTAGAGGCCAGCTATCGCATATGGAAATGGAGATAAAATGCAAAAGTACAAATAGGAACCACTTAGGCCAATAGAAACATTAAAGTCTGAATATTTATTTACAAAGCAGCCTGACGTGTTTTGTGCAACCAGCTGGTGCCTATGACTAACCACTAGTCGCACCTGGCTGTTTTAATAATGTTTTGTCAATAAGGAAGTGGTTCATTGCTAGTGCCTTTCTCTACTAATAATAATCCAATGTCATAAATATATTGTATAAATGTGTTTGGAAATATTGAACTACTTGCAATTTATAGAAGGACTGCTAATTGTTTATTAACAGGCACCTTATTCCTAAATCAGACAAGAGAGCTACTTTCTTCTAAAGTAGTTTAGAGTAGTTTGGAGCTTGTACAGGTATGGTACCTGTTATCCAGAATGCTCAGGACCTGGGGGTTTCCGGATAACAGGTCTTTCTGTAATTTGGATCTTCATCCCTTAAGTCACTAGAAAATCGCGTACTTATTAATTAAACCCAATCGGCTGGCTCTGCTTCTAATAGGGATTAATTACATCTTAGTTTGGATCAAGTACAAGGTACTGTTTTATTATTATAGAGAAAAAGGAAATCATTTTTAAAAATCTGAATTATTTGATTATAATGGAGTCTATGGGAGACGGACTTTCTGTAATTCAGAACTTTCTGGATAATGGGTTTACGGATAATGCATCCCATACCTGTATATCATTTAGATATCATTGGGGTGGCTCCTGCAGAGTGAGAATTGACTGCAACTAGAATGCCATTGGCAATTATATGCAAATATTTTGCATTGTCTATAAAAATGAATGAAAGTAGAGTTTGTAGCTTCATCGTCCGGTTTGACTTTGGCATCTCTTCATGACTTTTTAAAGTCCAATGTTACTGTCCACAAAATGGTCTCCTAAGTAAGTTTTTTGGTATTCAGTATATATCTTCGGAACTGACCTAAGACATCAGACCAACATTACAAATATGCTGTCTTACTCAGATGCTGTACAAAATTGCTTCAGGTTTATAGAGTAATGTTTTAGATTAAATTTTGACCAAGATACATATTTATTTATTGATACAGAAGCCAGGTGCACCTTTACATAAATCTTTAAACGGCAAAATCTTTTATTTTATCATAATAATGCATTTATTCCTTGCGCTACACATTTGCATTTTATTGTTATTGTTTGCTGAGGATGTACTGTATACATCTGCTGCTTTTTTTTTTTTTACATTTTCAGTAGGGCAGATAAAGCATCAGTGTTTCATCTTAATAGAAATATATGTATAGCGCACTACCATAAGAATTCATCCCGAAGAAAGGCTCATTCCCCCCGCCAGCATTCCCAGAACTCTTTTCCTAGGTATAGAAATTCTTTCTATTGGTACAGATATCCATTATTGCCCAGATGAGTATGTGCTGTAGAAACTTAATTCTACCGGTGAAATATAATATAAGTGTTAAACGGGAAAACATTTTTAAGAACAAAAAATCGTCTTTTGCAATGTGATATTTTTTATTGGTTACTGAGAATTGTAACTATGCATAGTACATTGTATAAGACTTAAGGTGGCCATACACGGAGAAATCCTTGAGGTGGGCAATATCAGGCTGATCCTAACGAATAGTAATGGGCGGTCGGATCACGGGACCGCATCAACGAATAGATGCGGCCGTGATCCGACGAGATTTTTTTGTCCCATCCGATCAAGATATGGCCGACTTTCGACAGGGTCTGTCGGCAGCTTTTATCGGCCCGTGTATGGCCACCTTTACTTTATGGTGATGTATTATTTTGGTGCAAAAATATTTTTTTTGTAACATGCACCAAGCACTGGCGCAAACTATACCAGGCGCAAGACCTCATTTATAGTGATGGGCGAATTTATTCACTAGGCACAAATTCACAACGAATTTCCACGTTTTGCCGCCGGCGAATAAATTTGCGAAATTGTTGCAAATATTCACCTGCGAAAATACTAGGCGCCCATTGATTTTAATGGGCGTTAGAATTGTCGCCAACGTCAAAATTGACGCAGACGTCAAAAATATTTGGACGACGGCATCAAAATTCGCATTTAGAATCAAAACGGGAGAAATTCGCCCATCACTACTCATTTACCATTGTTCTAGATTCAAGAAGAGGAGCACTAAAGGGCATATACATTTTCTTCTTAGAACCCCAGTACTTACCTGCTGTACCAGGGGCAATAGGTTCCACAGTCTGCACTTTGCAGCAGTGCAGTACAGCACAAGACATTCCAGTACTTAGCTCATACCATAGAAGTTCAGGGCTCCATATAACCTTTCTCACATTACCACTCCCTCGCTTAAGTGTCAGATTGATGCACAAGTGATGGGGCATCCAAGGGGATGCCCATGGAAATCACCCACAGCTCATGCCTCCTTAAAATGGGGTTACAAATACAAAAACCTGCAGCTATGGGTTCTAAGTACAAGGCAGGTTTTTTCACACCTTGCATATAGTAACAAAAACTACAATCTTTATGCACTGGAGGATGAGGAGCTGCAGATTCACAAAACCTATATAAATAAATATTAATAAATAAACAAGGAAACTTGTTTTGAATTGAATGTTTTTCCTGTAAACAACTTAACTCCAAATAAGGATTAAATAAAGTGTAAGTGCCTTTCCATCACAGTATCTTATTATATATCTGGAAAATAAGCTTAGTGCCATTTTTTTTCTTTTGTATAGAAAGATTGATGTGATGGGGTTGGTTGCTAGGCCTGATGAAACATTTTCTAAGCCATTTTTTGCAAAAAGAAAAAGAGCCAGTCTAAGATGATATAGCTTTCCGTCCGAGTAGCTTTTCATTTGCGTAGTAGGTCCTCTGAATACAGGGTGGGTAAGGTTATAACATGCAGTCAATTCTGCTAAGGCAATCAGCAAGACTAATTTCTTGGCAAGCCTTTTTGCTACCTTAATATCCTCTTAAGGTCAAAAACACTCACTCCAAACTTAATTGATCATTACCAACAAACGAATGTGCACAGTCAAGCAGGAACTTATAAATCTCTGCTCTCTATTTTTTTTTTAACACAATAGCAATTAGCAATAAATTACTATTTGTTCATTGCCCCTTGCATGTTCTTCAGCCCTTTTTTATCTATAGTTGAAGTGAAAGTAAGTTAAAGTGCAGCATGACACCAATGCAAAATGAATATGTTAAACACCAATGCTTGTAGTAAGCTTATTTAAAATTCTCTTTTTGCAGAAAAATAGCAGCATTTATTAGTATTTTGATCTATGTTTGAAGAAAGATGGTATTGAGGTGGTAAACCTTGCTTTTCCCTTTACTGCTTCTTAAAAATGAACTATTAAGGACACTCTACCCACCCTATATGAAGTTTACCATTTTGGTTCCATGGACTGTATGAGAGTTTGACTACTTGGGATCTGATCTAAAAAAATATTCAAATGAAAATTTCTGTATTTGGCTATTTGGTAACCTCT
This sequence comes from Xenopus petersii, assembly GCA_038501925.1. NCBI lineage: Eukaryota > Metazoa > Chordata > Amphibia > Anura > Pipidae > Xenopus > Xenopus petersii. The sequence continues at coordinate 34,594,587 of CM076684.1, read as the reverse complement.
ATGTGAACTGGCAGCCATGTAGGAGGCTCTGGTTAGCAGTGCACCTGGTTTTTATGCAATCAAAGTTTGCCTGGAATTCAAAAATAAGCACCTAATTTGAGGCCACTGGGAGCAACATCCAAGGGATTGGTGAGAAACATGTTGCTCATGAGCCACTGTTTGGGGATCACTGCTCTAGGGGATAAAAAAAAAAACATCCTGGGCACACATCAACCAATCACCAGACTGGTCACCTGCTAGAAAGCAGACACCTGATAAATATATATATGGAATTCTGTATCCTCATAGAAGGATATTATAATTTACAGGAGTCACATGAACATATAAAGGTATGAAGCCGACGGCACAAGTGTTTTTATACAGGCCATGGAACTTTGAGATGAATATATATTTATATATATATTTTTTATAATCATTATTATGTTTTCCCACTACAGCTTACTAGACTAATACATTTTGCAAAATAAACTTGAAACCCAATATTAATGAATTGAGTTTATGGATTTTCTGAAGTAATAGCCCAGCCACAGCAAACCAATCTATTCTATCTGGCATATATTGCAGGGACCTGCAAACTTTTGCTATCCAGTTGTTAATGACAACTCCCAGCTTTCCTCAACAGCCAAAGCTGTCAAAATGCATGACATGTTACTGAATAACAGCTAAAGACTCATGAAGAACATTGCAAGGCTTTTTTTTTTAACACTGTAGGCTTGGGGTTGTCTACAGGCATACTGTATGTGTGTTCAGATTCCAGCTCTGATCTAAGCTGGATCAAATGGTCTGATTCTGTTCATCGCTGTTCATCCAGTTGGTAGAATTGAGAGGACATACAGTATATATTTTGACATGCAGATCCTTCTGCTCAAGTCTGTGGCCTTTTTAGACATTCAGAATCAAACTGGATTTGATCACAGACCTTTTTAATTATCACAGAGAGATTTAAATGGACCACCTGACTTGGCCCCAAGTGAACCAGAAAAATGTCTGCAGAGTGAATGAGGCCTTATACATTGACTTATTTTCACTGTCAACAGATCAAGTTTTTACAGAACTGCGCGAGTTTTATTTGTACTGATGAGAAGTATACAGATGTGTCTTGCACACTATATTGATTTAATGGGAATCTAAAGCAAACTTCATGCTTCCTATGACATTTTCTAAACATCAATCTTAATCTACAATGCCACGCTTAGTTTACATCTTGTCTAGACCTTATGCGACGTGCAATGTAATATTCATATTCTGATCAGCTACCCTTTAATGATTCCAAAGTACTAAAATTATTTAGCTTTGATTTTCTCTGATAAAGATAAACATTTAATCTGAGCTGAAGGCTTTGGGAAATACACACTTATTTTTACTTGAGGAGAGGGAATGTTTCTAACATTTTAAAACATAAAATATATTAAAATATATTAAAAGCAGTTGCATTCATCTCGGAGGCTGCCTTATTGAATAAGCCATACTTAGATGCAGGAAACCTATATGTAAAGAAAAATAAAATTAAAAATTAAATTAATTCCCATATTATAAAGTTTTATACAAATGTATAGTGATAGACAGAGTTTGAAGTTTTCTTTATTTTGGTTGTCAGAACCATTTGCTATAGTTTAATGGGTATGGGTAAACTTATGAAATCAGCCCATTACTTGCCATGAGGCATTCTGGATTTCTGTTCGTTGTTGTTATGTTGCCTAAAGGCAAAGTTCAGTTGCATTAGACTTTCTTTTCTCAAAAAGAACACTGTACAGTGTAGCTAGAAATATATCTTTTAGTTCTGGAGCTTATGAAGAGTGTCTAAGCAGAAGCAAGCAATATGGCAGCCCTTTTGTATGTGTGTGTGTATATATTATATATATAACAAACAAGGGAAAGTTGTGCTCACCACTAATTTTTAAAAACATTAACCTGGGTGCTAGTCTGGGAAGCCTTTCCCTGACGAAGGCTTCTGTGCGGAGCCGAAACATTGGATCACCAATAAATCTTCACTTTCATTTGAATTATCGACTTGATGTATTTCCTTGGAAAGCTGTCAATCCCTGCATTTTCATTTTGTCTAAATATATATATATATATATATATAAATATATATATATATATTCCAAAAATAAAAGGAAGCATTCACGGCATAAAGGTTGTTAGAAGTCCTTTACTGAATCATATAAACATCTACGTGTTTCAGTACCTCAAGGGACCATCATCAGGATGTGATGACATCCTGATGACGGTCCCTTGAGGTAACGAAACGCGTAGATGTTTATATGGTTCAGTAAAGGACTTCTAACAACCTTTATGCCGTGAGTGCTTAATTTTATTTTTGGACTTTATATTGAATTGGGTTAGCACCCGTTGAAATTATCGAATGCCAGAGGTGAGTGCCGGCAACCAATGGTTATATATATATATATATATATAACCATTGGTTGTATATATAATCAAATGTGTGCAAACATAAGTTAATTTACAGTATTTCCTCTTAAATGAATTTTTTTTTAAATAGAAACCCAATGTGTTTTCCCTTTTACGATCTTTTGGTTATATAAGACATTTTTAACAAGTGACAATAATACTGTATACACCACAAATTGCTGTTTAAGAAATACTGAGCAAATAAGCAGTACATCACAGAGAATCAATGCATAGCTACTACCCAAAGAGATCATCAATGCACCGTTGCCCATTGAGTTAGAAAAGGCATAGTTGCTGACTGACTCTGACAATTCATTGTTGGCCTTTGGCTTTTGATCATTTTTATTTATCGTCTCGAATAGCTGCAAATTGGTTTTATATTAGCTTTAGGTACACTGTTCCTACTCCATTATATTTATAAATTAGCCCAGCCTGATGGTTTTAAATACAGCTGGAATGTTATAGGAGGAACATAGAATGCCTTCAATTTTATCCTATTTTGGCATCTTGTTGATAAAGCACTCTGCTTGCTTTGCAAGGCTTGCAGAACAAATGACAAAACTGTTATGTGCACTATGGAAAGGCCCACAAAACTACTGCCAGATACCAATTTAATGCTCATTTTCACAATACTGTTCCTGACAGCTTCCCTTCTGCATGTTCAAGAGGATAATACCTGCAGCTAATGAAGAGCAAACAGTGACAGGATATGCTTTCCGTCTCCCTTCCTTGTGTCTTGCCACTATACAACAGTTTAATTAAAGCAGCGGTTTAGTGTCTTATAAACAAAAGTTTTGTTTGGCTTGTGATAAATGCAAAGGATTCTGGGGCAATTTATTTGCAGTGTAAACATGTTGGTTAGAAGTCATTTATATGACATTCACACAACCATAACGGACTACATAACACATGGAGATTTGGCAACACTGAAATACCCAAAGGACATTAAGTATGAGTCTTAAAAGTAAAAGTATTGGAAACAAGATATTTTTACCTCTCGTTTGGGAGTAATATAATTGCATTTTGTGGCTATAGCAGATGCTGGGGACAGCTGGTAGAGGAGCATTTTTCCTTCTAGCTTTTGTACTGTACAGATAAAGCCTTCTATGGAGCTCTTGTAATATAAAAACAATGTATTTTCTTAATCTGACTGCTGATAGAGTGGCTTTTTTGTGTGGGTATGTGTGCGTGTAATATTCAAGATTTGTTTAGATTGCAAACATATTTATTACATATACTCCAGAGAGTAGGCAGCACATGCTTCTAGTTTATTTGAGGCTATGAAATCGAGCCGTGGAGTCTTTGACGACCTTTCAAATATTAAATTTAGACCAAGGATAAACATTATTGCCTTACATCTCTGGCATGATAGTTTTTATCCTAAATTGAGTGAAAACCTTTAGTAATTGTTTCAGTACTGGTTACTGTCACATCTTAGAATTGCTTTGTGGTTATAAGGGAGTCCGGTACAGCATCCTTCAGCATCCGGTTTTTAGAGATTTGCAAATTGCACACATGGGTCTTCTTAAGTACAAATGTAATGTATATGTAGTAACTTTGAAATTATAGGGCATTTCTTTAAAATTATAGGAACATTATAACAAATTCATTGATGGGTTATATAGAATGACTATAATAGAATGACTGCTTCATGATAAGACAGGGGACTATTAAATAATTTTTTGGAATTCTGCTATCTTGATAGTTGAAACAAGACTTTTAATTTTATTGCTGAACACACTCTAAGTCATGATTTTGAATGTACACTCTAGAAATGGCAGTACTGGGTGAAACAGGACCCAACTAAAAGGAGGTTTATAGTTATATAAAAGCAGGCATATGCTGTCCAAAGGTATCAGCAATTAAATATAAACAATAGTATTTATAAGGAACCCAGGATACCTATTTGGGTGGACAACATGACTTCCAATTTGACTCAAAAAGAAGTGGTCAGCAAACATGGAATTCTAAAGAACCACGGTCAGTCAAACTAGAAAATGAAAAATACCTGCACAAGAACTGTATACATGGTTCCAATACTACTGGCTATTGTTGCTTGATGCAAAACAACAGAGAGCAGCATGGTCTCCATACCCGTCCCCATACCTGTTGACATGTATATTACATTTTATACAGTCAAAATGTTGTGTTTTGGAATATATTGTATATTGTATAGTTTACATCATTGGATTTGTGTATGTTTTGGGACATCTACTCCAAACTTAATTTTAAAAAAGTTTTCTGATTTAACCCAAATCAGTAAGTATAAATATAAAACACATTGGAAACTGGAACTCTATGCACCTTGCTTTATAACTGTACAGTTACATGATTACCAAAAAAACACTGTGGAGCCCACAGCATGAAATATCATCTAGACAGAAAAAACAAAAATGAAAAACAAACTTCTACTTAACATAATTCTGAAACTTTTTCATACATTTTCATGCAGGATTGTATATAGCTCTCTAACTTAAATATTCATTGAACAGTAAAGGTCAGATTCTTTTGAATGCTATGGGTGTTAAATCCAGCATCTGAGATGCTCTTACAGTCAAAGCAATGCAATATTACTTGTACATTTCAATGCATAACTGTCTCCTTCATCACTGTTATTCCTGCATAAGGACCCTTAAAGTACTCTTTCTATCACGCTTTCCAGATTCTTAAACTGACAAGTCTGAACCGTAGCAATCTTTTACAAGCAGCCTCCCCCTATGCTCGCTATTGCATGTAGCAGAATCTGTCATTTGGTAAATGAGGAACAGCAGATCCATTTCTCAAAATAATACTCCTGCTTCTTTTTTCTCTTCCATATGGTTGTTTTTGTCTACTTAAAATTCTGTTTTTCCAGATAACATTATATATACCCAGCATTCAATTAATTTTCTATATTCTTAACACGAGTGCTCCCTCTAATTCTATCTATCTATCTATCTATCTATCTATCTATCTATCTATCTATTTCTATTTTTGCTTTATCATCTATGTATCTAAGTTATATGTAACATTTTCTTGAGTTTTTGTAAATTATTCAGTAAAGAGAAGCAAGACACTAATCAGGTCACTAATAATCAGTACATTTTAGTAGTTTAATAATTTTACTAAAAAAAAATATGAGGAAAAACCATGCCCACTGACTCCAAAGCATTTGCAAAATCCCTACATTTTGCAGATTTTTGCAGTTTCGTAAATATTTCAGCAAAGCAAAATGGAACAGTTTCGCTCATCACCAATGATCGGCAAATAGTGGTTTATTTATTTTACTGATGATTTAAAATGTAACAATTTATTTTGTGTAAGCCCTGAGTAGCCCTGAACTCTAAACCAAGTAGTGTTCATCTTCTCAAACCAATCATACCTATTCTTAAGAGATCCTATCAGTTTCAGATTTGATAAATGTCTCAGTTCATTAAAAACTTTCCAGACTGTCAGGGAAGTTTTTATACATCAGAAGAAGATCGAATGGCTGGGAATCATTTAATAAACCCTGCCCCAGAGAAATATGTAAGAGTTTGTGAGGTATTTAAATGAAATCTTAATTTTGATGTAACTGCATGTTACTGATGTAACTTTTTCTAATTAATAGTAGCAAATGGAAGTTTTATTTGAATTGAAAATAGGTTCATGGAACATTATCTTGAATTTCACAATTTGATCTTTCTATGTTTCCCACTGTAATGCTTATTCGTTTTCTGTTGCCTTTCTTTAAAAGTGTTACTTTTCACTTTTCTTCTCTTGCTTAATTTTTCTTTGTTTTTGGTTTATTACTTTCCCTTTGTTGCTTCCTCATTCTGTCAGACATGATTATGTTATCCTCCATTACCTGGCAGAATTGTGCCACAATGGTTAGCATTGCTGCCTTGCAGAGTCGGGGTTGTAGTTTGAATGTTCTTCCTGTGCATACAGACAGGTGAATTTACTCCTTCAAAAATTAACCATAGTGTGTGTGAATGTGATAGGGACCTTACATCCATTGGGCTAGTGACTGATGGGAAAACTGCTGTTCTCTCTTGTGCTCTCCTAGGTGGCTTCAATGAATAGTGGTATTTGGTGTATCTGCTTAACATATAAGTTACTAGAAAGTGCCAAGGGCAAGAACTTGCTGCAAATATTTTTTTTGCAGTAAGTTCTGCCACTTGGCTTTTTCGCCGTAAACCTACAGTATATGTTAAGCATATAACATACAGTTACACCTGTGGTGGGGGTGTGTATTGAGGAGGAACATTTAAGATGATTCACACTTGGTCACCTTTAGTTTTCTTTGAATATCTGTTGTTTCTGCAAGTTTTTCTTGTGTATTTCGCTGTTGCCATATGGCTTGTCTTCCACTTCCAATCTGAGTGTGTGGAGGTGTACTGTGTTTATATGTGCATAAGGAGGAGAGATGAGTAACCATTGTCAAAGCTGAATCTAGGCATTCTTAGCCGTTGATACAGTAAATATATAAAGGTATGGGACCTGTTATCCAGAATGCTTGGGACACTAGGTTTTCTGGATAATGTGTTTTTGGATAATTTGGATCTTCATTCTTATGTCAATTAAATAAACCCAATAAAATGTTTTGCCTTCAACAGGGATTTCTATATCTTAGTTGGGATCAAGTACAAGGTACTCATTTGTTAATACAGAGAAAAAGGAAATCATTTTTAAAAAGTTTAATTATTTGATTAAAATGAAGTCTATGGGTGATGGCCTTCCCGTAATTTGTAGCTCTATGGATAACGGGTTCCTGGATAGTGGATACTACACCTATAGATGCATAGTCAATAGCCATAGCCATAGTCTAGAAAGATGCCTCTTTCATCATCATCACCAAGATCATCTTCATCATCATAATTTATCAATGGCTTCATCAATGGCTTTATTAAAGGAAGTTTATTTAGCACCTATAGGGGTGCTAAACCATGGAACGTCCTATTTAAAAACTTCATTTTATTATGACACTTCGCAGCAAAAGGCTCTATGAGCTTCTTTTTTTTCAAACTTTAAACACGGTGATTATTTTATAAATAGCAACCCCCTTAAAGGCAATAACAGAAAATAAAACTCTTTTAATTATGCCCAAACTGAATGAAGTAAATATGTACATTTTATTCCGTATACTTTTATGGTTACATTTGCTCATACTTGTTTTTCTTAATCACTTCACTTGATTTTTTTTTAAGTTCAGTTTATGGTGTTTCATAATAGTCAAACTGTGAGATTATTACATTTGACTAAAGAACTAGGAGAAATATTCATGCTGTGTCAAAATATTTTCTTGCCTAGCAGTGTGCAGCCACCCGATCGTGTGCTGACAACATAAACAAGCAGATTTTTTTCGCTGTGTTTCTGTAGAACTTGATGCACAGTTTTGAGATGGTTAATGATCACTCAGATGCATTAGCAGAAAATATATAAAAACAGCAAATGTTACAGTTTGTAAAGATTGGTGGGCTCTAGTTTGTTCATTTGTTTGTGTTTGATTGGCCACATTCTGCCTCTCTTCCTAACTCCCTGGATCCACCCTCTTACCTCTGTGGTGGAACTGGACAGTTCATAGTGCAAGGGGTCAGGGTACAGCCTTTCATTTTGCTCCCTGCTGTAATAAAAAAAAGTTTAGCTGTTTGCCAGACATTCAGTTCTTAATATTACATGTGCTACCTAGGAGCAGATCTGCAGTGCTGATAGAGTGAGATGTTTACCTTGACCTTGTAGTCAAAAACATGAAACAATGGCATTAAGGGCAATGTGAGAGATCCTTTCTATTTGACTGCCTATTATAGGCCATTTCCCTTTCATATGAATGCAGGGGTATAACTAAAGAAGAAGCAGACCCTGCATCTAGGGCAGGGGTCCTGAACCTTAATACAAACATCTGAAATGCTTCCCATTACTGCTTAAGAGGACATTTCCTTAGAATATTTAAAAAGAAATGACTTAAAATATACATTCATGTCAGCACTAATAAGAGCATCAATAATAGTAATACAGACGCTTTATAAAAGAGTGACAGGAACATTATTGAGTTGAGTTGTGGCTTATTTTGTATGCAAAGCAAGGCGATCTTGTTAAAAAGCGTTGTATCTCAATTGCTGTAGTCCTTGATCAGCTAATATTTTGCAAGCGTAAACTATATTATTAGGTAAATGTGACCTTTATCTTTGTTTAATCAAGTGTGAGGTTGAGTTTTCAAAATGTTTTGATTACAAAATGTCACCTATAAAAATAATCCACAATAATTCTGATGACAATATTATTAAATGTTATATGTCTAAGTAAAGTCTTAGGTAAGGTATACAGAAGCAGAATAGGCTTTCTATGCATAGGGAGGGTAATCTTCAAAAAAATAACATGTCATATAATATTAAAGGGCAACTGATGCCATGAATTACGTTGTTTAAAGTTGAAGTGCTGCATGTCAACTGCTGTCCAATTTCATATATCGAGTAGGTCCTATGCATATCCCTTTGACACTGTCTAATGTACACCTTCATTGACTGCTTGTTAATCACAGACAATGGAACCTTGTCTATCAAATACACACTCATTTAGGAAATTGATGTATATTTAGCCAAAATGTGAATAGAAAAAAAATCTAAAGGTGCACACTGCTGTAAAGCCATTGGATACCTTCTATGGTCATGAGGCCAAGGGTTCAGAAAGCCTGGACATCTAGTCCTCTCAATTACACTTTTACAAGGTGACTGGTGATATAATACACCAAACAATAATATACATATATCCTAAAATTTCCTAGGCTTGGGACTGATCCTTTGTGCTTAAGTGCGTTGACACATTTTTTAAGTTTTGAAGGCCAAACCTCGTGAGTAGTCTAACTAGGTAGACTTTTTTTTAGACAACTCACGAGGCTTGGCCTTAAAACCTACATGTGCTCTTTGCGCTGTTTGCACATTACCCTTTTTCTAATACTATATGATACAGGACCCAAGAGATGGGATGACCAAAGAGGTTCCGACGTCATTAGCAGAAGTAGGACAAAGGTACCTTTATTTTAAGAGGAGATATCTGAACTCAATCACTTGGTGGTAGATTTAAGAAGTACTGACCTTCACATCAATACCGAAATGCTTTGGAAGAGGGTGTTGGGAACTGCAGTTTACCAACAATTAAGGGGGAGGGCAAGAATTTCAAACATATACTTGAACTACAGCATAGCCACTACAGTATAGTATACTTTGGTTCTTGTGAATTCTGGGAGTTATAGTTTGCAATATATTTAGGATGAAGAACTTGTAGTACCATCATAAGATTCATCTCATTTTTTAAGAAAAATAACAGTGCATTATATGGACTTTTTTTTGAACACATACATCATACTCATCAGCAATAACAACGTATGCCATATTTGCAGTACTCAAATCCCGGATTATAGAAAATAAAGGCAAATTTAAAGGATAGCTTTAAGGTAAATATGGCTTGCAAAAATCAATTTTATGTACAGAAACTGTGTAGAATAAAATGGTGTAATTTGTCATTTTGATGACTGCAAGCACAAACTAAATATTTGAAACGTAAAAACAGCCAGCACGAAAACAGTAATATCCAGAGAAACAAATTCTTGTAAGTGCATCAGTCCCAAAGAATACAAATCTTTGTGGTTTATAACATTAAACGTCCATCGTATTATGGACAAACCGGAGAAAGCACAAAGATCATTCAATCTGTTAGTGTGTTGGCACATTGGCTGCCGCCTGCTGCTCGGGATGAGCGCTCATTGGGATTTCAGTGCTAGCTGGTGATAGTTTAGTAATTGCATATGTCATATTTGATATGATTTCCCATAAATGTTAGGAATATTCATATGCAGAAGTGTAAGGAAAACTGCAGCTTCTTGCTTTTTTGTTACAGCCAGATCCAGAGTAGATTTTATAATCTATAGCTCTCACAGTTTCAGAGACTAAACACGTAGCAGTGACTTTTAATTGGTGGCTTTTCAGCTCTTGGTGAACTGGAATTTTCCGCATTCCACAAAATTGCCTTAAAGGGATACTGTCATGGGGAAAAATGTTTTTTTTTTCAAAATGAATCAGTTAATAGTGCTGCTCCAGCAGAATTCTGCACTGAAATCCATTTCTCAAAAGAGCAAACAGATTTTTTTTATATTCAATTTTGAAATCTGACATGGGGCTAGACATATTGTCAATTTCCCAGCTGCCCCAAGTCATGTGACTTGTGCTCTGATAAACTTCAATCACTCTTTACTGCTGTACCCCAGCAGCCAAACAAAAGAACAATGGGAAGGCAATGAGATAACAGCTCCCTAACACAAGATAACAGCTGCCTGGTAGATCTAAGAACAACACTCAATAGTAAAAACCCATGTCTCACTGAGACACATTCAGTTACATTGAGAAGGAAAAACAGCAGCCTGCCAGAAAGCATTTCTCTCCTAAAGTGAAGGCACAAGTCACATGACCTGGGGTAGCTGGGAAATTGACAAAATGTCTAGCCCCATGTCAGATTTCAAAATTGAATATAAAAAAATCTGTTTGCCCTTTTGAGAAATGGATTTCAGTGCAGAATTCTGCTGGAGCAGCACTATTAACTGATTCATTTTGAAAAAAAAATTTTTTCCTATGACAGTATCCCTTTAAGAATTTGCAGGCATTTACTTGAGCTTAGGTTTGTACCTAAAGCTAGCTAAAGGTGTCATGTTAGAACAGTTTGCTCCAGCTTTAGTAACCCATCTGGACCTCTTTGGTCAACTCAGATGTTTGCTTACAAAAAGCAAACCAGTGCTTTACATTAATGGTTGGTTATTATATGATATTGTTCCTTTTTTGGGGCTAACCAGCTATCTACTTCCATATACAACTGCATCATAAATGTTACAGAGAAATGGAAAATATATAAAGAGAAAGCATCAACCAACTTTTGTAGTCGTTGTAACTTCAAGCTTCTGTTATGACTATCATTTGTCTGTGTACCCTAACTGGTTGTTTCTTACACTACTTGTTTCATTCTAACCTGACCCCTACTATGTGTTCTGTAGCATACAATTAACCCTGAATCTTCATGTTTCTTATTTTTAGAAGTCTTCCTTGTCCTTGGTTATCATTTCTCTAAAATAGTACTTTGTGATTGTATATACAGTATTTAAGAACTCCTCTAATTTCTCCATTCTCCCTTTTTCTACTGGTTTTAAGGTATTTTAGGCCTCTATAAATTAAATTTGCCATGTAAACTAATGAACCCAAATTACAATGGATTTTTGTTCACATTTATTCACTTTTTGAAGATTCAACCAGTGTACGATGAACCCAAGATTCAGCTAACTTTATAGTGTTTATCAGACTTTTGACTCCCCCCATCCAATTGTAATAAAGCTTTTGGTCAGGCCTTCCTTATTCTAGGAAATTACATTTACAAATATATAGTGCATTTTTTTTTTCAGTATAAAAATTCTTTTTGCCCTTCAACTTCTTTTGGGGATGAACACAGCATAGCGGAGCATTTTGACCAAGATACTTACTGTTGTGCCTGACATGATAAATAGCCTGAAATATATAATTTAAAGTACAGAACGTTTCCTTTAAATACATACATTTTCTTCATTAACATCTCAATGAATATTACGCTAGCCTCTGAAAGGGAAGAGCCATTCCAGTTACAAAATAACAGTTGTAATCAAGGCATCTTTTGTTTTCTTTCTTTTTTAGTTACCGTGCCTCTTGAGAATTGAGTTAAGGCAAAAATCTAAGGCAGCCAATTGAACAGGTTGCATAACAAGAGTAAATTGATGTTGGTTTTCACATAAAAATACAAGATCCTCTTAGTCTTTTTGCGACTTTGCTTTTAAAAGTCCTATAATTGGCACTTAAAATTATAGTCTGTGAACCAAGTTAGGAAGGAAAGGAGTTTAGCCGCAACATGTTCATTTACAAGTAGGACAATTATTGATTAACACTATAAGTGTATTATGAATATTACCCTTTAGAGAGCTATGCAGAAGATCTTATTTAAGAAAGTACTTAACTTGAAAAGTTAGCCCAATGATTTTTTTTGTACAGCTTAAATATTCTACTTTGCTATATGTTTATTGGGCCGTGAAATGATAGCACAACATGCAAGTAGGTATCGCGCCATTAAATGACTCTGCAATCTTTTATGTATTTCTAATTAATTGCTCTATAATATCCTTCAGCCCCTAATAGCATTCTAATGGTTAGATGTATTTAAATAAACACGCATTTACATAAGCAAGGCATTAGGTCGGCTTTGAATGACAATGCCACAATGGTATTGCTTCTACTGTATTGATCTGACAGAAAGTCAACTTTATAGTTAAACTTATAGTTTATAGTTAAACTTGATTGACTTCAGTGATTTTACAACCTCAGCTACTTGGATGCTTAGTCTGATTTGGTAATGGAGGTTCAAAATGCACCTTAGTCATAAACCATTTCAAACTATCAGAAAATAGCTTTGATTCTTCCAGTGCACTTAATAATAATAAAAACAAACTTATGATTGGTTGTTGTGAGTTACAGTACTGCTGCACAGTTGCATTGATTTGATGATATTTGTGGATAAGCTGAATATCTTCTAACAGCTCTCAGAAGATGTTTAGCATAAAAGAGAAAGTATTGCTACTAATTTCAACAATAATAGTGATATTTACTAGTAATTAGTGATGGGCAAATTTATTCGCCAGGCGCGAATTTGCTGCGAATTTGCGCGATTCGCCGCCAGCGAACAAATTCGCGAAACTCCTGCGAAAATTCGCGTCAAAAATTCGCCGGCGTCAAAAAAAATTTTTCGAAAAAATGGACGCCGGCGTAAAATACGGGCGCCGTTTCACGAATTTTTCGCCGTTTCGCGAATTTCGCACGAAATTTGCGAATTTGCACAAATTCGCCCATCACTACTGGTAATTATAATAATGTAGATGCTAAGACTCTGAAATACTGTTCTTCTATTTAGGAATATGGATAGGCAAGCTATAGATGACAATGACCATTTTGCTATACCTTCTACTCTATGGGGGTTATTTATCGAAGGTCGAGTTTGTGAGGTTTGTAAAGTTTTTTCTACCTTGAATAAACTCACAACTCGAATGTTTGCTTATTTATGGGAAAAAACAGACTGTAAAAAATTCCATTGAATGCAATAGGGGAAAAAAACTTGAATACCTCAAATTTATTGAGTTATAGGCTAAAAAACCTTGAATTTATCGAGTTTTCGAGAGCAAAGCACTGTAAAAAAACCCCTGAAAATCACGAAGGCAAAAACCATCTTTAAATGGTTAAAGGGACCTCTGCCATTGACTTTTACATGACCTAGACAGGTTTTATCTGGCGTACTTTTGATTTGGGTTTTTAGCAGCTTATTTTATTCAAAAAATTCTATTTTAATAACCTGATTTTTAATAATTAACCCCCTATGTTTCTGCAGGTTAGTCAAGTTTTTTAAATTAAAAAGAAGGGCATATAAGAAGATTTAATTCTATTAATCACACAGAGCTTGCAGTCTAATTTTTAGAGCTGGGTAGTTTTTTTGCACTAGAGATGTATTGTTAAAGGTGTTTAAGGTTTTTAACATGTACAGGCTCATTTATTACAGGTCAAATTTTAGTGGTATTAGAGCGTTTTGAAACCACGATTAAACTCTATTGGGGGAATGTAATAAAAGTCGCAAAGAGCAAAACAATTAGCACAAATAAGAATTAAAAGTCTAATTTAGCAATGTAATACTCTTCTTTAAACTGTTATTACATTGCAAATTTTAATTGCACATTGCCCACTTTTAAGAAGAGCTTGAAGTTGTCCTAATCTTTTGGAGCAAACATAACTTTTTCAGTAAGAAGTTTTATTACATTCACTGCTCACTGGCGCTAACTATAAAATTCGCAAACCTTCTTCCACTGTTGGGTCGCTAAACAGTTTCGGGGTTCACAAAAGCTATTTTAAATTCGCACAAAGGCAAAATTCTTCACACAGAGGCATTGCGAATATTTTTTCTGTTACTGACGTTTATTACATTCCCTCATATTTCTCTACAATCATGAATGCCATGAAAGTTATTAAAAGATCTGAATATATAAAGTGCAGAAAAAGTGCTGAATGATCTGAAAAAAACCCCACATATCTCTAAAACCTCTAAAAATTCTAGTTTTTTGGACAATTACAAGCAAAAATCTGAAAACCTCTGAAAGTCTTAATGGCTAAAAAAGGTCCAATAGGATAAGAGCAGCTCCCGTTGACTTCTATGGGACCTTGACTGCTTTTTACTTGAAGTTTTGTATTGAAGTTTTTTGTGGTTTTTACACTTAAATCTCAATTTTTTAACTTTATAGAGAAATAAAAAAACATTTTTGAGAAAAAAGGGAAATCAGAATGTTAGTAAATAGGCCCCTAAGTGTCAATTAGACTCAATATTTATTAACTGTCTATCATAAAGGCAATTGCTGAAATTATGCTGGACTTTCCTAAATCAAATGCTGCTAAAACCTAAAAAATATTTTATCATGGTATTTCCCATTTGTCTAATGTGTTGCTACTGTTATTGTAATCCAGCATCATCTAGTAACATACACCAACACAGTTCCATTACTAAAGATAAGTAGTGGTAGTGGACATGCATATCTGGAAATGCAGGCAAAAGTTGTGATCAGTTACAAACATAGTTTTCATTATATGAGTTAAATATAGTCCTTATCTTAAAGAGTTGGTAGGAAAAAAAATCTTAGTTTTAGAGCCCAAATATATGCTGTGATTCAATCCTCTTACAAAGATGCTCTTGCTCTGGTTTACTTGAAGAACCAAAATAGGGCACAGACACTTGGAAATATACAATTAGCGCACTGGTGTTTGAGCTGCTAGAAAATTGGAGGGTCTTTGGTGGGAATTGGATTTCGGTGGCCCGAGGCAAACAGTTTGCAGGCAGTTAATGCTTGTTATAATTGCCATGCTGAGCAAAGCATCAGTTATCCCTGGTGTGACAATCTTTCTGTCCGGAATAATCATATAAATAAGATAATAATAGCGTGATAGAGGGGAAGGAAGTTCAATATCTAGAGCAGGGCAGGGACATAAGAGATACCTCTTTGATACTGATTTCTTTGGTGCTCCAAACTCAGCATGGTGTTGATGAATTTATACAATGACACGGAGGAGACGGATGCTGCACCACTTCTCTAATGCATACTTTTCACAGTGGTCGTAATTATCAAGAAGTGAGATATGCTGGGAAAATTATTAATACAAAAAAAAAATGAAAGATAGTACTTTTCTAGTATTAGAAGCATTGAGAAATATAGTCTTAGACCTAGAAATAAAGTTTAGACCTTAATTATAGGGATTGTTCCCCTAGGCCTTTGTGTTTGTACAGGTGCAATGTATTTGCACAGAATAAACTTTTGTACTCTCAACCTTCCAATAGAAATGTTAGAGGGAATATTTGAATACAGGGTGAATGTACCAACCTAGTTGCTTTTGTTACTTAAGGGCAATGATCTCTGCTCTTCTATGTGCTCTCCAGTAACTTGAAGGACTTCTTTCTTTTCAGTCAAACAGATGACCCTCTTACTATGACATCATATAACCTTATATCTCTCTATATACCATAAATATCTAAGTTCCTCCAATTCAGCAGCTGACAGATCTGCTGTTCTCCAAGCCACGTCAATACAAAACATCTCTTAGAGTTTGCACTGCACATGAGGAATGGGTTGCTTTCTACAGCTATTAACATCATTAATGTTGTTGAGATGTATACCTGTACACAATATCCTGGCCACACCTGCTACCAGCATATCAGACATAGATTGCCAAAAGCAAAATGAAAACCTAATATCTAGGTGAGATGTTTCTTAATTTGTGCCATCTTTCATGGGTTTAGTTTTAATATAGGCCCTTAAAATCAATGTAAGTACGCCCCACAAATTACTTGTCTATAAAATACAGTACCTAGCCATATTTTCTGGAAGGCTGTTCCATCAATGTATTCCCTTCTTGAACAGTCCAAATTGAAGAAGTGATGTGATGTCCCCTTGCAATTCCAAACATGATATCACACCAATATTAACAGGTACACGGGTACTTGTTTGTGGTTATCAAACTGCTGTGGGCTGGTTGATAAATAGTGCAGCACTCTTATTTAATGCAGTCTATTTAAACTAGAAAACAGTTGTGCAGTTGTCTCCATTTGGAGGCCAAAGACTGAATATGGTCCTTTTATGAATACTTGCCCCCAATCTGCTCATAGTAGTTACATTTGCATGACATTCTATTTTTAATATATTCCAACCCTAAAACACATGATTTGGGGCCAATCATCCAATTATATAGAGATGGGACAACACAACTAAAACTTCTGAAGGATTTGCAGTGAAAACTAGAGTCTAAACCTCAATGGGTATTTTGTCAATATATTTGAACGACTTCTTTATCTGCCTTCTGCATTTCATTCAAATTTGCATTTCAGATTTGCTTAATTGACTTTTAGAATTCTTTGACTTTTACGAATTCATAGGAAATTCTTTCATACTTAAACATATATTTCTTATGGGTTTTTTTGTGTGGCTAATGGAAAAATATTTTTAATATTTACAAATCCTTAAAATATGCTGGTTATGTTGGGGGTCTGGAAAAAAAGAAAATATTGCAGTCAATATCCTGTAAAAGCATGGACTGCAGCCCTTTATTATGGAAACGTCCTTACGAAGTAACAGTCTATGCAGGCCAATTCATACTGTGGTTATGACTGTACTTTATGTTGTAATGATGATTACTTCTGCATATAGATGTAACATTAATGTTTATAGCCCCATAGCTCTCCAACATTCAAGTACAAACACAGAAGTCAGGCTTCATGTAGCATGTAACTGTGTCATAAATCATATCACACCATATAGAACCTTCCATGATTCAGGCCACAAATGCACATGGGAGGAAGTATGGATACCAGCAGAAGTTTCAAGTGCTCTGCATTTGTCCTAATAAAGTGGAGCAGAAGCCAATGAAACCCTTATTAATTGTGCTAGTTTCCCCTTTTTTCTTTTTCACTTATATTATAATGATATTGTTATGCCCTGTAAAAATGGCCCCAATAGCCAGCTGTTTTGCACCCTAGTCACTAAGGGGTTGAACAAATAAAAAAATCAAAGCTTTACCAGAAGCATTGTTTCCTTGATGTTGTATTACCCAAAAGCTATTAAACAAAACATTATCAGCTTTAAGGAACCCATTCAGGTTTATGATAATCACAAACCTGCCAAATTTCCTCTGAAACTGACTATTAGCCAGATTATCAATGAACTGAAATCACTATTTCATTCTAATGTGACCAGCAACTCATGAGTATGTTAATGTAATTGCAAAGAAATAAAGGCAAATTATATTGGGAGCCTTTGTACAATTTACATCTTGTTGCAATGTGTAATTTCACTCCACTGGGCCTTCACTATGAAAAGTCTTTGTCTTTGCTTTTTTCTTTACTAAAAGATCATGAAAATATATATACTAGCACCATGTTAATTTACAGTATATGACATACACTGCCAATTTACTGGTAGCGAATCACATGCCCCCTCTCCAGATCTGCAAGTAATGGGCTGAATCATGCCCGAAAGCAGAAGAGATGACTTATGTTGATGTCACCCACTGGCTTTTTATGGAAATTATTAATAAATCAGTAATTCCATCTGCAAAGATGTTGTTGTGTTTATAAATATTTAATTTACCTTCAGGTGTCCACAATTTTTTTCCCCAAAGCTTGATGACTTTGCTATCTGCTCAGCAGAACAGCAAAATGTATGAAGTTATAAGAGTAGGGGAAAAAGGTAACCAATGGTTCATTATATGAAGGAGGAACCTTGTTTTGTCTGTTCATTAATCTTTGCAGAATAGTCTTGAGAGATTTGCAATGAAGTAAGAGGATGTAGACTTGTCAACAAAGCTAGCCTACAGTAGCATTTAAATAGGGCACAACACATTTATATTTGTTCCGTTAAAAGCAAAGCCAATTTCTTTTGAATGGGAAACTGTAATTTGATATTCATGAAAGCACTGGGTTCATTTGCAGAGGCAATGAGTACATTTAACAAAAATGTTCTTTGCACACATCAACATTGTAAATATATCTTCACCACTAAATGATGAAGCAAGAGCGATTTATATAGGCATGGGATCTATTGTCTGGTACCCCATAATCCAGAAGCTCCAAAAGATGGGGACACCATTTTCCAGAGTTTCCTGATGAAGCAAAGAATTATTATTATTTGAGTTATTCCCTTTTTCTCTGTAATAATAAAATAGAACCTTGTACTTTATGGTAACTAAGCTCCATAATTCCATATCGGTAAAACAATCGTATTGGTTTACATTAGCCTTCGGAAATGGTTCTCCAAATAATGGAAAACCCCATTTTAATATATTAAGATAATAGATCTATATTGACCTATATTGGAAATGTATCATTACAGCAATAACTGTGTCAAATGGGAACTTCATTCTGATGAGTAATATTCTCATAATATTCTCTTACGTTTGTATAGGGATTTATCTTTATATTATATAAGGAATATGCAATCTGCAGCTGAACTAAAGTATTCATACCCTTGTATATTTGTATCTTGTAATCTTTGGCTAATTAGGGTCATTGTTGTTGTCAAACAATTGGTAAGGATAGCTGACTGCATATTATAGCTTCATAACATTTCTTAATACCTTGTAGTAACCCAAGTCATAGGAGTTCCCAATCTGTACACATGTTTTTATGTGCATCACCAAAACATACAAATTTTGTAAATACTGGTATGGGACCTGTTATCCAGAATGCTTGGAACCTGGAGTTTTCCAGATAATGGGCATTTCCATAAATTGGTTCTTCATATCTTAAGGGTGGCCACACACAGGGAGAGCCTCTCGTTTGGTGATGTCACCAAATGATCGGATCTCTCCCCGATTTGCCCACATTAAGGTGGGCAATACCAGGCTGATCCAATTGTAGGAGCCAATGATCAAATCAGAATGGAGGCCATGTGGGCGGTCGGATCAAAGAAAAGATGCGGCCGAGATCCGATGGGATTATTTAACCTGCCCGATCATCATCTGGCCAACTTTCGGCCAGATATCGATTGGGGGCGCCTGTCAGATGGCTCCACACATGAGCCTATAAGCTGTTGACTTGGTCTGTTGGTAGCTTTTATCGGTTCGTGTATGGGGGCTTTTAAGTCTACTTGAAAATCATGTAATCGTTAAATAAACCCAATAGGCTGGTTTTGCTCCCAATAAGGATTAATTACATCTTAGTTTGGATCAAGTACAAACTACTGTTTTATTATTACAGAGAAAATGAAATCATTACAGAGGAAATCATTTTTAAAAATGTGATTTGGATAAAATGGAAACCATGGAAGACAGCCTTTCTGTAATTCAGAGCTGTCTGGATAACAGGTTTCCAGAGAACAAATCCCATATGGTGTTCATATAGCTACTGTATGTGTTCACTGTCCAGTAGTCTTGTGAAACAAATTTTCTACTCTCAACCCCTCAACCCCTCTAACATTACCTTAAAGCATATTAACACCTGTGTAGACTGAATTTGTACCAAAAAGAAAGGAACTGCAAAGAAGAGCTAACGAGGTGTAGACTGGCCTACACTCTCAGCAATTTTTGCTGATCCTCCCACTCACACTGTATTAGACCAAATTATTTGAGCTGGTCCATAGAAGGTTGGCCAGATTTGGCAGTTATTAGATCTAGTTGAGTGGTTATTAGATGAATTATTTAAGTATAGAAAAAGTAATAATATATACACTGTTTGATCCAGCATGTAACCCATATCAACAAATAAGCAGGCGATTCATGCTTGCTTGCTAAAGCAAACTTTGCTCTCGTCCCCATTCAATGACATTGACAAAAAAGTGTGTTTTATGGAAGAGAAACCCACAAACAAAACTGCTAAAGTTGCAAAAATTGCATAGGCGACTCAACTGGCAAACAAATATTTAAAAGGTCAGACTCCTCCACTTAATCTAAGTTTTCACTTATTGTATTTATAACGGATGGGTTGCAAATTAGTGGGGGTCACTTACTGTGAAACAAACGCACACACTAAGAGGTGCAAGTCAGTGCAACCATTAGTTCCCATTTAAAAAACACTTGCATCCCAGGTCTGGCTGCACGAACAGGGCTCATTTATAAACACTGGAAAAATTTGCACCTGGGTAGTAACCCATAGCAATCAACCAGTGACTGGCTTTTTACCAGCAGCTGCAGGTTAAACAATGAAAGCAAGCATCTGATTGGTTGCCATGGGTTACTGCCCATGCACAGATTAGCCCAGTGTTTATAAATGACACATAGGGGCATCTCTTGGCAGATAAAAAAAATCCAGCATGGGGTGCAGAGAACAGCTCCTGCACGTGCAAGGCAGCCCTGTCCTAATCTCCTGCTATACCTAATGGGGCTCCCTAATTGACACTTCATTTGGGAGCACAGAAATCTATGGCAATTCTTACTGTCTAAAAAAATTGCATCCTACCTCCAGGTCGAAAAAGACCCCTAATGGTGTATGTAACCCTTTCCATCATTTCCCAGCGTTGTTAGAAACAGCAAGGCAAGCAAAAAAAAAAAAAAAAAAAAAAAGGAATTAAGAAACTCCTTTAACCTTGTATTAAGTTTTGAGCATTTTTGTATGCTAACTTTGAAAGGTTGTACAGTTAAATACTTTGCAGGATCATTGGCGATGCACTTGAGCACTGTGGTACTCATAAGAACAACATTAACGTTCACCAGATTGTCAAAAAATATATCACTGACAAACACTCAGAAATGTCTGCCAAATAGGAGACAGAAGGTTTAACTCAGCACAATCCAACTCAATGAGCCACGGCCGTCTGTGACCGGCCATCCCACAACGACTCCTGTGTATTTTGTGATCCCTTCTGGGTATTTGAAAGGCCCGGCAGCTATTACAACGTCTGATTGAAATCCAAGGTTATTTGATTTTGTTATTTTTTCAAAGAATTCTGCCTGTGTTTGTGACAGTTGGCATATTTTTGTCTTTCAGGAAATCGCAGCTTATTTAATAACGTTTGAAAAACACGAAGAATGGCTAACGACCTCCCCTAAAACAAGGTAAGTACACATTTTCAAACTGCTCTTTGCATAATTAACATTAATTGTGCTATACAAGGCCGACCAGTGGAAATATGTGATAACTGAGTGCATGGCTGCATTACCCTTTACAATAGAAAATGTAATTATGCTGCCAGTTTTTTTTTGTTTTGTTTTAAAACAAATTGATCTTATATTTTAAAATAAATCCAATTTTTTTCCTATCCTTAATAATGGTTACTTCTTGCAACCTTCTCGTCTGTGCTTGCTGACAAAACAAAGTGTTTGCTCTTTAATGAGCCCTTTCGTCTTGTACTCCCCTACCTAAAATTGTACTGTTGGTAACAATTTGGCGTATGTTTAATGGGAAATGGGGACTTTAAACCAAGAAATTAAGAATTTTGTCTAAAATGTATTAATTAAACACATGGCTGTTACTGTTAATGTTTTGCTCTTTTCTGCAAGGCCAGCTTATTGCCAAGCACAAGAATCAGTTTCTATGATTTATATTTCATTTTCCAAATGGTTTCTCGGAGATGTTAATTTTATTTAACCCCTTGCATTTAGGTTTTGTTGTAAATATATTGTACTAGAAGGCTTTAAATGCTTAAACAGCTGAGGCAACTTGCCCTTTTATACATTGTCATTGGGAATTCAATAAGTGTGCATTTGAAATGTATTTGTTAACAGTAGGGATCATTTACGAATTGCAAAAAGCTTTGTTTCTCCAAATATCTAATTTAAGTAGCAGGGCATACATGAAGGTAGGGTACCTAGCAGAGTAGGGACTCAGGAAATTATTATTTATTTTTTTTTACCCTTAACAAGAAGGGGGTTATTTACTAAACCTCAAATCAAAACCTCACCTTTTTTTAGGCAAAACTCAATTTTTAAAAAACACAACTCAAATTGTTCAGTTTAAAAAAAAAAAAAAAAAAGATTTATTAAAGCCAGATGCTGCAAAAGGCCCGAATCTGAAAATCTGCCATCTCAGATCTGCCTAGGTTGTGTATAAGTCAAAGTCCCTATCCTATTTGGAAGTTTCTGTGGTCTGTGCTGGAATTAGCCCGGAAATCTGACCATTTTGTGATTTTTGGGCAAAAATCCAGAAAATTCTGGCTTTTCGGGAATAAAACCTTGAACGATTTTCGGAAAAAAGACTTGAGCGATTTTGGTTTTTGCTCAATGTTATCGGGATTTTATACAAACCGATTAAATCATTATTTTTTAATAACAAATACGATAAAATTGTGGTGTGTGTTGTGCCATTTGGTACTGTGATGCGTGTTCTGAGAATTTGTTGGAAATCAGAGCTGTGCTGGAAAAATGGATTATTGTTTTCACTGTTTTTACCAATGCCCCCATTAAGTCGTCAGCTCTGATTTTTTTTTATTATCTTTAGCCTCAGAACACAGAAAATGTGAAGACAGATTTTGTGGCTCACAACTGACATTGCTGGAATATAAGAAGACGTAGTGAAAGCTGTGAGATCTCATTAGTAAAATTGTCCTTTTTTTAAGTTGAGATGCAATTGAGAGAAAAAGAACTCCAGCAGAAATAATAGTGCACCTCATTCCTTAAGTGCCTGCTTTTAGGCCATTCCTGTATCAGCACAGGGAAAGGATTTGGCAAGACTCTGCTTAAGTTGGCACACAGCAAAAATCTGGACAAGAGCTCACCATTTGCGACATAGGCATATGTATTAAATACATTTCTCTATAGTTAAAGGTAAAGTAAAAAAAAGATACTTGATGCTTCTACAGTATATTGGGGATGCGCAGACAGCAATTATAACTTTAACCACTGCACATCACAGTATAGAAAATAATACAGATTTTTAGATTAGAAGTTTTTATATATAAATATCATTAGGGCTCATTTATCAACACTGGTCAAATTTGCCCATGGGCTGTAACCCACAGCCACCAATCAGTGATTGCCTTTTTTTTTAGCCAGCTGCAGGTAAAACAATGAATGTAATAATTTGTTGGGTTACCCATGGGCAAATTTGCCCATTATAGTTAGTTTTAATTTGTGTTTGTGAGTTCATGATGCCTTTAAGCACAAGTACATCATTTTAATTTAAATGTGAACCACCCCTTTAAATCACTAAACATAATCTACATTACTAAACGTCATTTACAGGGATATAATTTACAAGATATTGACACTGTAGCTCTTGAGGTTGTTTTTGAATGGTTTAGGTTTGAGTTAATTTTCTTGTTAATTCTGTGTTTCCTACTTGTTGGAAACAGTTTGGGAAAAAACTGAATGAATAAACTGTACTATCTAATCAAAATTAGAGATGAATTATAGAGATTAGATTATACTGTTTTATTATTCTATAAGAAAGAATCCTAGGAATAAGAACACTGTCCAAAACAATATTAACCAATGTTGGGCTTTTATCATATCTAAATTAGACAAATTATTTGCAAACGTTCATCTATCCAGTTCCCCATTCTGGATTGCCTGTGCTTTCCATATCTCGAAAAAACTATTTATCATTCCTACCAGTCTTTTCCAAGAAATATTAATTATAAACCATTTTGAAGCAATTAACATTCTTGCTCCTAAGTGATATAGTTGGCTCAGTTCTTTTGGTTCCTTTTAAAAACTGGGCTCTGAGATTTAGTTATGAGTCATAATTATACCAAGCGCTTTAGTTTGTGCTTTGGAAGAGTCATCGCTAGTAAAATTTATCGCTCTTGTACATTGCCTCGTACGCACTAATGGAAGAGGATGTTATCTGAATAGAGAGTATAAGTATAATTCTGAATATCTCATTACTAAATGTAAAGGATTATTTTTTAATGCTTTTTAAGTGCCACAATAATCATGTAAAGCATGTCAAGGTCTATCCTAAAGTGTTTTAAAGTTTTACAAAATTTAGATTTAGGGGGTGATTTACTAACTTTTGAATTCAACTTTTTGCCACTATTCCATTTTCTTTGAACAAAAACTCACAAATTTGAGTTGTATTTTCAAAAACTCTGATGTTTGGTATTTATGAAGCACAAAAAAACCTCCAACTCTAGGCATCTAAAAGCTTGAGCGTTCATGCAGAAGTCAATGGGAATTTTCAGGCAAAATTCAAGCCTTTTTTTATTTGAGTTTTTCAGGTTTTTTAAGCCTGTAAACTCACAAATTAAATTATTTAAAATTTTGTAAACTCAAACTTAGTTTTTTGAGCTGCTAAACTCATAAATTCAAGGTATTCATATTTTTTCACGATTGTGTTTAATCAAGTTTTTTTCTATTCACATTTTTTTCATAAATAAGCAAAGATTCGAGTTTTTGTTAAAGGACAAGGAAAGTCTAAAATAGAATAAGGCTAGAAATGCTGTATTTTGTATACTAAACATAAACATGAACTTACTGCACCACAAACCCTAATCATACAAATTATATATGCTTTCAAAGTTGCCCACAGGGGGCTGTCATCTTGTAACATTGTTAAACATTTTTGCAAGACTAAGACTAAGTGCACATGCTCAGTGTGGTCTGGGCTGCTTAGGGATTGTCATAAACAAAGCTGCTTGTTTCTGCATGGCTGATAAGTAAGGCGGGGGCTCCCCCTGCTGTTCAGAAGTATGATTGTTTCCCTGCTCAGCAGTTAGGGACCGTCTGACAATTCCTATCCACAGCAGTAAATAAAGGGATAATTTCACTGTATACAGTCAGGTTTCTTATAAAAACGGTACACATTTTTTAATGAAAGTATATTTGAGATAGGTTTCTTTTTTATTAAAGACAGTAAAAATGGGATTGCATTTTTTTGCCTTTCCTTGTCCTTTAAATTGTGAGTTTATTCAAAGTAGAGAAAAACTCTCACAAATTCGATTTTTGATAAATAAACCCATATGTATTATTTGAGTTTATGAGATCATAGATTCTTCAATACTGGATCAGCACCCTCAAAAATAGTTCACCATGATCCCTTTAATATAACGAAATGGCTACAGTATGATACTTTGCATTTGTAGACAATTACAGTATAATTAATAGCCAAACATTGGAGCTGATTTATTAACTCTGGGCAAACTTTCGCTTGGAAAATAATTAATAGCAACCAAAAAGTTGTGATTTTCAAGCGACAATTGGAAAAAGTTGTACTATTCGAGTTGTTGCATGATTTTGTCAATTTTTTAAAAAAAATTTGAAAAAATACCCCCCTTAGAGCCACGACACACAAGTCATCTTTCAGTCAATTAGGAAGCACCCAACACCATCATCTGCCATTTGTTGAATGGAAAATGCATGACAGATCTGAAACAAGCTCCAATTGCAGTCACACTGTTCCTTTTTTGGGAAGCTGCAGTAACAGATTCTGTTGAAAAACAATGGTGGACAATTCATACCATGTGACAACAGCCATGGGATTCTAAAGCTCTAGACGGCTGAAGGTGACACATTTTTATTCAATGATGATCCCATTTTGAAGATAAGTCTGAATATGCAAATTACAGTTTGGTGTTGCTTAACTCTTTGTAGAGGATTTTAACCCAAATTAAACCTGAAGGAAATATGTAGCATTATGCTGATATTTTTACTGTCTCTATAATAAAGCAGATTGACCTGAATTCTATATGAAAGATGCAAAGGATAAGAGTTTTGTTCACTAACAAATGATAGTGACACTTGAAAAAAATGTAGTAACAAATTGGGACAAAGTTATGAAAAAAAATAACTAATTTTTTGATTAATAACTAAGGTCTGAACCAAGCAAAATATATCCTCCCTGCAGAAAATATCTAAAATATCAAATATATCGATGTGGCAAGTTTGACAAGTTTGAAATGTGGTATGAAGTCACGACTAACAAAGGCTCCCCATCATATGTTACTATTGCTGACGACAGACAACTGCTGAATGATGGCCAAAATGATCACCAGATATAAAGAGAATAGTACTACAGGTATGGGATTTGTTATTTGAAAACCGATTATTCAGAAAGCTCCAAATTAAGCAAAGGCCGCCTCCCATAAACTCCATTTTATCCAAATAATTGAAATATTTAAAAATGATTTCCTTTTTCTCTGTAATAATAAAACAGTACGTTGTACTTGATCCAAACTAAGATACAATTAATTAATCCTTATTGGAGTCAAAACAAGCCCATTTTGTTTATTTAGGGGTTAATTATAAAAAGTCCAATTTTAGAGTAATGTGAATTGCCTTCGCCACCTCAGACCAGATGAAGTGCAATAGAGTAGATAGGGATTGCTTCAAAAATAGTTGAAATTTTTTGAAAGTCAAAAGATTCTTACGTTTTTCCTTTTTTAAGGGTGATAGGCTGAAAAAGATTGTGCATTTTTTTGGGGGTACCCTCCTTCCCCCCTACATTTCCTAACATATGGCACCTAAACTATACAGTGGGCACATGTGTAGGGCAAAATAACAACTCTATTTTTTTCATGAAGCTTTCCCAGGCTTGTGTAGTGTAATGTATTTGCTGCTACATATACGTCCATTCAACTTTAACTTGGCGCCGTATGCAAATTAGGCATCGCTAGCGTAACTTCGCTTTGCTTGACAAATTAACGTTAGCGCAAATTCGCTACCGTTTGCCTCCATGAGCGCAACTTCGGATTTTAGTGAATTAGCGGGGCACCCTGGCGAAACTTCGCTAGCGCATTTTCGCTGCTTAGTGAATTTGCCCCTATATCTTTAAATATTTCAAGGGACCTCTGTCATTGACTTTTACATTAACTCAGCAGGTTTTATATGGAGAACAGTTGAATTAGAACTGTTTCCAGGGTCGAGTTGTGACAAATCTCACATTTGAATTCAGATTCGATTTGGTGGTTTTAAATTTGAATTTGTGAGTTTTTACCATTCAAACCTTAGTAAATCTGCCTCTTAGGGGCAGATTTATAAAGGGTTGAATTTCAAAGTAGAAAAAAACGTAGAAATTGGACCATCGAATCGAATCCTCCGATATTAGAAGTCAGAGGATTCTATACATCGTACGATCATATTACGATCGTAGTACGGCACTTTAACGATTTTTACTTCGAATCGAGGTCAAAGTAAATTCGAAGTCATAGTATCCTATTTGATGGTCGAAGTATCCAAAAAATTACTTTGAATTTCGAATTTTTTTACTTTGAAAATTCCCTCAAATTCACTTCGACCCTTGATAAATCTGCCCCATAATGTTTGAATGATTTTTTAGTAGACTTAAGGTTTGAAGATTCAAATTGCTATTAACCCGAAAAATCCCAGTTCCCAAGCATTCAGGAAAACAGGTCCCATACCTGTATATAGTTTTCTACAAAAGACCGTACAAAATTACCGTACAAATAACCAAACTGACCAGTGTGGACATATCTGATTAGAAGCAATGCAAAACAAACCAGTTGAATGCAATGATGATTTTGATGTCTGCCATTATTTCAGGGAGCTAGGTATTACAAAGGTGATATTTTCTCAGTCATCTGCTAAAGTACCTTTAAATGTAAAGTGTTAATTTCTGTTAATTCAAATCAAAGGTGAAACGAGCACAATATGAGCAAAATATGTTTGACAGAAACCTGGCCTTTTTTACGCACAGTTCTAGATTGAAAAACTTTTACTGTTTGTGCATTTTAGGAGAGAATGAATAAGAACATGCCACATGTATGAAAAGAACAATACTTGATATTTCTGACATCTTTTTTCCCTCATATGCTTGTCATTCTTTTTTCAGCACTGTGTTTTAGGCATTTTTGGAAAGCTCCAAGACATATTGAACTTTTATGTTTTTATCCCTTTGTGGGTTTGTCAGTTGTAAGAGACATGTTAGGCAGGTTTTGACTCAGAGATGGCACCTCACTTTCTCAGTCAGAGGTGTTTGTTCTACAGAAAGGGGTGAATTGTGAGGGGACCAGTTAGAACTGTGAATCCACTGCAACTCTTCTGAGAGTCCTGACAGACAACCCAGAACTAGAAAGGAAAAGGTTGAGAGAAGAAGGTAGAGCAACCTGTGAAGTTGCTGTGTACGTTGCAAACATTTCTCATGATCTGCTTTTACTGCAGAATCAGCTGTGATATGCCTCGCGAGAATCTTTTAAATCAGTTGAATCGGGGTATATGTAACAAAATTCCGTAGTGATTATCATGTCTATTCTGTGAGAGGTTATATAAATAAGGGACATAGTACAAGATAATTTCTGGCAAGCATTAAGTAAATGCACAGCATATGCATAGAGATCCTGGAGGTAGGGGTCAGAGAAAATCAATGAGCTAGATTTATCAGATGCTATATGCAAATGGAAGATAAGGTGCATTAAATCTAAGAACAGTTTGATAAATTCAGACTGATGATACAGAAGCCTAGAAACTATTTCTCTAGTCCCAGGCTGTGAAAATTTTGTAAAATGTATTGGTTCTATGGCAACACTGTATGCTACCCCTTTCATATTGCGTGGCTTATTTATCACCCATTGCTCTTTTTTTTCCAAGTAATGATTGTCATAGCTGGAAAAACAGAATTGTTCCCTCTGAATTTACTATTCTTTTCCAGTATTATTTCTAATTCAGAAAAAATACTTAAAGAAGAGGATTGATAAGTTAGGCGACCCATAGACTTGCAAGTGGTAATGATAATCATAGCTGAAAAAAAAAAAAAGAATTGTCCACTCTGAATTTATTATTCTTTTCCAGCATTATTTGTAATTCAAAAATAATACTCAAAGAAGAGTATTGATAAGTTAGGCGACCCATAGACTTGCAAGTGGTATTGATAGTCATCGCTGGAAAAAAGAATTGTTCCCTCTGAATTTACTATTTTTTTCCAGTATTATTTCCAATTCAAAAATCAAAGAAGAGTGTTGATAAGTTAGGGGACCATGAGACTTGCATTGCATTTCAATGAATTTCTGCCCCATATACTTCAAATCATAACCTTAGATTGACATCACAGAGAAAGGTACAGATGGGGACATGTGTGCATAGCTCTGTGATCTCATTGTTAGTAACAGTTCTTATGGAATTTCCTTCCATACATATGACCCCTGGGAAAACAATCAGCAGGTATAATATAAAACGTGACCGTACTTAGATTTCCGTGAGCGATCTTGCTGCCATGTTAACAATAAAGGAAGAGAAAATGGAATCTAGAAAGAAACAGGAGAAAATAAAAGATAAATGAACACCCCTAAATGGAAGCAATTGTGAGCAAGGTACTGAGCATTGTTTCTATTATCTTTCTTCTTTTTCAGTACTGATGCTTTAAAAGCTTCTTTGCCTTTGAACACTCCAGACCAGTGTCCTCTGGGTTAATTCTGGATTTGTCCAGTCAGAAGCCTCCCCTCTAACTTATAATGCCTGGTTTCATTTTTGCTGTGCTTGGCTCTAAAAGGTTGACTTACTACATCTCACATGGGCAAAAGTCTCTCTCCATTATTAATCATCTAAAATGACCCAATACTCTAAACTACCTTGGGAACAGCACCAATTTTCATTAGCAATTTCACTTGAATTTTTTAAATGATGAACTTTTCTCAACTTGGAGGAGCAGTGGTTGAAAATATTTTATTGTCCTCTTTATTGTGCTCTACTGATTCTCACTAAGGGGGCAAGTGAGAGCAGCCAGTGTGATGTTATGAAGGCGGCATGGATTCTGTTGGGGGCACCTTGGTGCCCCTTTATAAATGAACCCTAAATTTGAATTGGCATTAGATATATAATGGCAAATTCAATAACCTCCGAAAATTCACCAGCGACGGCTTTGCTCACAGTGCAACACTTTGACAGGCGTAGATTCGCCAGGACAACGCTAAAATCCGAAGTTGCGTCCAGGGTGCCGAACACTGGTGAAGTTGCGCTAGTGTTACTGCACCAAGCGAAGTGAAGTTGCGATAGCGCTGCCTAAGTTGAATGGACATATATGTTGCAGCAAATACATTCCACTACACAAGCCCGGGAAACCTTAAAGGGATACTGTCATGAAAAAAAAATTTTTAATAGTTAAATTTGTTAATAGTGCTGCTCCAGCAGAATTTTGCTCAAAAGAGCAAACAGATTTTATGTTCAATTTTGAAATCTGACATGGGGCTAGACATTTTGTCAATTTCCCAGCTGCCAAGTGACTTGTGCTCTGATAAACTTCAATCACTCTTTACTGCTGTACTGCAAGCTGGAGTTATATCCCCCCCCCAGCAGCCTAACAACAGAACAATGGGAAGGTAACCAGATAACAGCTCCCTAACACAAGATAACAGCTGTCTGGTAGATCTAAGAACAACACTCAATAGTAAAAACCCATGTCCCACTGAGACACATTCAGTTACATTGAGAAGGAAAAACAGCAGCCTGCCAGAAAGCTTTTCTCTCCTAAAGTGCAGGCACAAGTCACATGACTGGGGGCAGCTGGGAAATTGACAAAATGTCTAGCCCAATGTCAGATTTCAAAATTGAATATAAAAAAAATCTGTTTGCTCTTTTGAGAAATGGATTTCAGTGCAGAAGTCTGCTGGAGGAGCACGATTAACTGATGCGTTTTGAAAAAAAACATGTTTTCCAATGACAGGATCCCTTTAATAAAAGAAAATAAAGTTGTTATATTGCCCTACACATGAGCCTGGTGTATAGTTTATGTGCCATATGTTAGGAAATGTAGGGGGGAAGCTGGTTACCCGAAAAAAAATTTACGCTCTTTTTCAGCCTATCACCCTGAAAAAGGAAAAGATGCTTTTTAGGAACTATTGCACTTCGCCTGGTCTGAGGTTGTGAAGGCAAGTCTGGCGCAAGAGGCAACGTTCAGTAAAATCCTCATCTTAGTGAATTTGCGTAGTTGCGTCTATTTGCCAGAGCGCAAATTGGCCAGGCATTAGGGAGCGAAGCACCGCTAGAGTCAATCTCCTTCTCTAGCAAAGTTACGGCAGTGACTGTTAGTAAATCGGCGAAGTTCCAAAATGACGTCACGCTAGCAAATTTTTGCCAGTATTAATCACTTCACACTTTAGTAAATAGTGTATTTATACTTGGAATGTCTTGTACTTCCTTTGAATAATGTTACTTAACCTTGGAAAACTGCTTTTTTTTGTTAAAATATTAATGTACAGTACAACGTGCAGGGCTTTTGCTGACAGAGGAATTGTCCTACCATTTGATGTACTGTATCTAGGCATTTGCGCATACACGTACTATAATTCAGCATGGCTTATTAGGAGTGATAGAAGAGGAGTAGGTGAATCCAAACCCCAAATCAATTAAGCAGTCACATATCTCTTCCAGAGTAGACTGATTTGTTGGTTCACGGTGTATGTTTAAAAGCCCAATTCCTAGAGTAAATATAATGTCCTGTTAGGATAACTTTTAATAACTTGTCTGAAGAGATTTATGGAATAATGGGAACGACCAACTGAGTGACAAATGGATGCACTGGTAGAGTGCTTTGTTTGCATGTTATCATGGGAGAAGCGGGTCAGCTTTTGGTGCCCCAGAGAAATCTATCAGTTTCACTGAAGACTGTGCTGTACCTTTTAGTTATGACAATGCTTCAGTGCTGGTATTCATTCATTTCAGAGAAAGAAAAAAAAAAACAAAATGGTCTTTGTTTCGATATTTTTGTGCAGTATGTGTCTGATACTTAAGAATTCTTAATTTGTTTAGTCAGTAAAGGTATAAAACAATGTTACACAATGCAGAGTTCATTTTCCTTTTGTAAAATGATTTGAACATTATGACCTTCACTAATTCCCTTAGTTTTATCCAGGCTGGAGTTAGTGAAAGAGAGGCCCCTGGCAATACAGCAATGCAGCAATGCTGCGGCCCCTGATCTGAAGGAGACAAAATAGCCTTCATGTGCTGGGAGTTGCGGTGCTGAAGGGGGTATATGTTCTTTGCATTTGTATTTATGTTCCCAGACCATGGGAGAAATCCAGAGCAAGTGCCATGTTTGCCCTACCCTATCTCTCAACTAATCCTATGTCAGTAGGTCATTTTGTCTTGCGGCGGGTGAACTCAAAACCAAAATAAAATTATGAAGAAGGCATATTCCTTTATTATCAAGCAGTTTCTTATGTGTCAAAGTGCACTGATATTATTACTGCTGAATACCTTGAACCCCATAAACTAGAACTTTCCTGACCTGCTTGACAAACAGAAGATACAGGCTTTATATCCCACCCAACCAACTTGTTTGTCAAGCAGCTTAATTATACAGTAGTTTGGATATGAATGCTGATGCTCCGGAAAAAAACTCTTTGTTCTCCCTTTTTTTACTCTCACAAAAGTCAGTAGTCACAACCACAGTTGCAGCTTCTTACAAGACCACCAATAAATGCGACGATCAGACGGCTGTAAAGAAGGTGTCCAAAAATGTAAAGTACAAAGTATCAAATCACCTGTAATTAATTCCACTAAAACTATTATTTCTAAATCATTCAGAAAATAGGAATATGCGCTTTTGTTGACAACCTAGAAAGTCTCTCCTATATTATATAAGCCTAAAGATGCCGAGCAGTACAAGGTGAATAGAGATAATTTCTTTTTTTAGTCTGCTCTACACTGCTACCAATTGCTATTTTTGTACTTGAAATTAAAGCAGTGCAGTCAGTGTCACCCTCCTACCCCTTCTCCTTGTTCTCATCCTCATAGTGTCCCTTTGTTTAACATCAACCAATGTACCAGTTCCTAAAGTTTGTGCTTTAGACCAATGATATTCCTCAATTCAGACTTCTTAAAAAGTATTTAAATACAGCATAAATATCTTTGTAAGTTGATTCTCCGAGACAGTTAAAGAAAAAAAATACATGAAAAAGGAGATATGACTAAAATGTACAGTTTTTAACATCACTTTAATTTTTAAAAGCATAAAACATACAAGGAGTTGCAACTCCATATTACCTTTCAGAAAGAAATGACTAAAATCAATTAAAACTCTAATTATTTTCATAGAGAATATATAGAGAAAGATTAATGAACTGATAGGATCACAAGACTACATTATCGCACCAACATTAGCTGATTTTGAACATGCTTGGGAGGCTCTGCGTGTTCTTCCCAACTTGCTGAATCATTTTCCTCATCTCTGATGTGAATCACACGTCATGTAACAATATCCTTTCAACATATAACATGGCAAAACAATTATTTTACAGTGGAATTACATGCCTTTAGGCCCTTGCAATTTGGGCTCATTTAATGCAGTAATTTCTGTTTCAGAGCATGGGAACTAAAGCATATAAAACGATGATTGAGTATACATTCCCCTCCTCCCCTTTGCACACTCATTGTTCCCTAGGCTGTAGCACACTCTGTGTTTTAATTGATACTACTTGTAGCAGTGATCACAAGCTGATGACTCACCATTCTCATTGACATGGAAGTGATTGTGTTGCCTTGCAATCAAGCACCAGTGGTCCAAATGCTTTGTGTGCCTTAAATTGTAGGCATCTAAAATAAGCTTATTGTGAAGGTATAAAAAAATCCATGCATGTGTATTTTATATATTTTATACTTGAGTTGTTGTAGTTTGCATTTTTTATTTAGAAATCTTTGAAACATTGCTCAGTGTATCAATTTCTCTGTCCCCATAATACATTTTTGCTGTAAAGATCTTAAAGCCAATGGCTGGATCGGCTTTGTGATTCTTCTTTTCAAAGACATAGGCCCCTTGTTTATGGCAATATGTAAAACACACACCAAAGTTAGCAGTGGTCAAGGGAAACATATTTTTCCATTAAGAAATATTCTGTTCTTTCACCTTTTATTATAAAGTTTGATGTTATATATCCCAAAACAACTACCATCTCTTAAACTGAACTTGTTATGCCTCCCCATCTTGTCCATCATTGCCTCCAGTTCTCCTTTCTGCTTCACTGTTAACAACTTCCCATTATTCCAAGCTACACAAGCCTGGTGCCTACGGGTCATTTTTAACAGTGTTCATTTATCACCTACAATCTGTCCCTCACCAAGTCCTGCTGCTTCCCACAAAAAAGGAATTTGTCAAATATACCACTTACTTTCTCTAAACCAATAAAACCTCTGGCACTCTGGCCTTAAATTGCAATAATAGGATTACAATATCAGTGCACATGTGATTGCACCGCAGGGCTTGGATGGCATTGGCAAAAATTTTACAAATAGATTAGATTTACGGTTGTAGATAAACAAAAGGTCTCTCTACTGGAAATAATTAGAAGTGGCTAGTTCATATTCTAGTATATGAAGGTGTACTGGCAATGCACAATGACATGAGACCTTAATTCCACTATAAACTGCTTCCATCCTCAAGAAACATCCTTAGATATTTTCTGATTTTCAGAGCTTGTTTACGGATAATGGATCCCATACCAGTACTGGAATCTATTTCACGTGTACACATTTTTAAGCAGGTTAAAGGAAAACTATACCCCCCCAAACAATGTATGTCTCTATAAAAAGATATTGCATAAAACAGCTCATATATAAAATCCTTCTTCATGTAAATAAACCATTTTCATAATAATATACTTTTCTAGTAGTATGTGCCATTGGGTAATCATAAATAGAAAATTGCCATTTTAAAAAATAAGGGCCGCCCCCCTGGGATCGTAGGATTCACTGTACTGTATGTTAGGTCACATGAGCCAATTAACAGACAGAGTTGTGTCTTTTGCTTCCACACTTCTTCCTGTTACAGTTATAGAGTTGTAGTATTTCTGGTCAGGTGATCTCTGAGACAGCACACAGACCATCACAAAAGGGTGGCTCAGGGCAAGAGATGTAAAAGGGCAATATTTACTTAAATATATATTCCAGTTTGGTAAGATTCTTTAATATGCCACTTAATATGATATGAACTATCTGTTGCTTAAGTGTTCATTTTGGGGGTATAGTTTTCCTTTAAGGTGATCCAAATTAGAGAAAAAACCCACGTCCCAAGCATTCTGGATAATATATGCCACATCAGTAGTATCATACCTGTGTAATTTTTCTTTTTCCTTTTACCCCTATTTCTATACACATATACTAAGCCCACTATAAATTTTTGGTGGTGCTTAGGATTCCATGACTGCCTAATGCTACAAGAACAACTTGGAATATGGATCCAATCCTACTTATGCTAATACCTGCTCATGGGGTCCCCACCATGTGCTCTTGCTATTCTGCATATTTCTGCGTCTATGCATGATAGGCAGGCATCTTCATTCCTTGGATAATGCCCACATGCTTTATCACTTAAATGAGTAACCCACAGCAATCCAGATGTCAAAGTATTATTCCTGGATCAACAAAAACGAGAGCAGGGCCACATGTTGCCTATTCCTCCTTTATCATCTTTAAGGGAAAAGACATGATAAATAAACCTTAATTATACACAGGGTATAAGTTTTATGTTACCTTCCCAATAGGCGCTGTTCTCATTTCAAATACTTCATAAAAACACAGTGAAAGATTTTCCTGGTTTTCCCCATTGCACAGAAATATACTGATCGATATACTGGCAGGTAAATGTGCTGTTATTTTTCAGGAGCGATAACCTACTTCTATTTTTTTTTTCACCTGACAAATCACATAACCGGATGACATGATTTGACCTTGTATAATATCAGATTTGAAGAAAACTGACGAATTGCATCTTTGTATTTAATATTTCACAGTGTGTGACATGTAACAGCACAACACTGCCTCTGACTGTTATTCATCTTACTACATTACACGGTGAGAAATGAGGCTTAATCTGAGATTCACACAATAATATCATAAAACACCATTTAACTTCAGGGTGCCAGTTAAAGCTTTTCATACACTACAGTGGGTATAAGGGAAGGACACTTATTAAAGGAGCCACTGTCCACTATATATATATATATATATATATATATATATATATATATATATATATATATATAAAACCTATATGACTGTGCATCGTTAAGCTTGTAGACTGACACTTTCTTAACCTGCAAACCATTCCCCAACATCCATAGACAATGAGGTCAACCTGGTTGGAATGTAACAGGCCTCATCTTTATTAACAAAATTGTTATTAAACTTTACATATTAACAAAAAGTCTAACATACATGAACATTATGTGCACACCACCCTGCAAGCATTCCACCACAGCTGTGACAAAGAACTTGACCCTCAGTGATCTCCATTCCCCCCATTACCTAACTTGAAAAAGGGTGGGTGAGTGGGGTGTTTCTCATCCTCTGCTTTCCTGGGAAAGGTAAGTACTTCCTTTTATGCTTTCCCTTTCATCTCACTATCCCCTCCTCCTGATCCATCCCTTCCTCTCTAGCTGTCTTAACTTTAACCCGTCATTGTTCCTATCTTTCTTTCTCGGCCTACCCCTCTTCACAATGTTCAATAATTGGGCAG
Source organism: Xenopus petersii (assembly GCA_038501925.1). NCBI lineage: Eukaryota > Metazoa > Chordata > Amphibia > Anura > Pipidae > Xenopus > Xenopus petersii. Next base: position 34,557,807 of record CM076684.1, on the reverse strand, counting down.
ATGGTGCCTGATTTTTGCATTTTGAAACTAGTCCTGCACTTAAATGACCCCAATGTTCTATTACAAACACATTGCTTTGTTTTAAGGGCTCTTGTCACCCAACAAATGTTTCCCCCACCAGATGTGCGGGCTAATAGAGCCTGTTCTCCATTTGGAGGAAGGAAACTATTTTTTTTAAAGAATGCCCCCTGACTGCACTAGACTGCCAACCTACACTGTTGTTTCTCACAGGGGAATCAGTTTTTGGATGACAGGGGCCCTTTAAACATTTTAAGACTTAGGGGCACATTTACTAAGCTCGAGTGAAGGATTCGAAGTAAAAAAACTTCGAATTTCAAAGTATTTTTTTGGGTACTTCGACCATTGAATAGGCTTCTACAATCTTCGTCTTTGACTTTGAATCGAAGGATTCAAACTAAAAATCGTTTGATTATTCGACCATTCGATAGTCGAAGTACTGTCTCTTTAAAAAAAAAACTTCAACCACCTACCACCTAAAACCTACCGAGCATCAATGATAGCCTATGGGGAAGGTCCCCATAGACTTTCCTAGCTTTTTTTGATTGAAGGGAAATCATTCAATCGATGGATTAAAACGATTTTTCCTTCGATCGTACTAAATGTGGTAAATCCTTTGACTTCGATATTCGAAGTCGAAGGATTTTACTTCGCCGGTCGAATATCAAGGGTTAATTAACCCTCGATATTCAACCCTTAGTAAATGTGCCCCTTAGAGTCAGATCAAATAAATGCAAAAAAAGTTCTGATTCTTCTCAGCATGAAAGATGCAGCAGAGCATTTCTCTATTTCTTTGTTGTTGTTTGGGACATTCATGATGATTCACTCAATTTTTCTCGAGTGTTGGCAAGAAAAAATGATAAATGCTTTAAAATGAACAAAAAAAGACTAGAGAAATCATTTTTTTTGCTTATTTGTAGTTATACATTGGGATATTTTCTAGCATTTGTGGTGTTACAGGAGAATTATTTATATCTAATAAATAAACACATTCAGTAAATGAAAATCGATAGTAATGGCATTCAATATGAGGAAAGCAAGGCCTTATGTTTTATAAATGCAAAGGTTTAAGAGCAGCATGGCGGAACAACTTTCAGGGACATTAAGCAGGAACCTTTTGAAGAGAACTCTTAATCCCTACTATTGCTCTGCAAATTCTTTAAACAGCAAAAGATTTCAATCTCTCAGAAAGTGTGGACAGATAAGTGAAATGAGCTTTTCTCAATGGCTGGTACCTTCTTTTTTGTTACATGTGTAAAGACTTCTACACATCTAGTTCTGGTCCTAATTATTTCATATTTTATATACCAAGAGAAAAAAAGATAGCTACAGTTAAAGCATCTTGGTCCATCTGTGCCTCTTGAAAATGCATGCATGTGCTTATAGAGCTACTGTATATGAAGAAGTGTCCCATTAAATTCCACACTTGTATATATTATACCCAATTGTCAAAGCATAAAATAAGAAGCCAATAAAAAACTGTTCATGTATTTGTATGTGGAAGCTCCATGCTTCTAACATCTTTGCTCCTGCAAGCCTTCCAATGTACAATACAGCAACATATTATTAGACAGTGCTATATGCTAGGAAAGAGAAATATAAAAACTAGATACAGAGAACAGTCAAATGAGACTATGGGACACTGCTAATGCAACCCACTTTGTTATACATTATGGGGATTAGGGATGGGCGAATTTAACCCGTTTGGCCAAAAATTTGCCGCCGGTGAAATGTCACCGACACCCATTAAAGTCTATGGGCATCAAAAAAACATTTGGCGCTGGCGAAAATTTTTTGACGCGCATCTTTTTATTTTAACGCACAACGCCATACAAGTCTATGGGCGTAATTTTTTTGCCGAAACAAGGCGACAAGGACAAACTTTTCGGAATTTATTAAACCCCGAGGGCTAAGAAGCTCGAATATAAAAACATGGCATCTCAAACCTGTCGAGGTTGCGGAAAAGTCAATGGGAACAGTCCCATTGATTTTTGGTTGTGTCGGGGTTTCGGGCAATTTCACGATGTTTTCTGAGCTTTCGGATGAAAACCCTGAAAAATTCAGAGATTTTTGGGAAAATTCACCAAAAAATCTTGAAAATCTGAGCTTTTCCCGAATTTTCAGGAAAATTTAATAATTAATATGCGTTAAAAACCTGAGCGGGTTAGATAGGAGTTTGTAGCAGCCAATATTGAGATAAATTCAGACCTTGATAAATTACCCCCTAAATATCAACTGGGCTTGTTAAGGTTGTACCAAGGATATAAGATTGCAGAAGGAATTGTGGGACTTGCCATTTCTCTTCACAACAGAAAGCAAAGCGTGCCAGGAACATGCACGCATAAAAATATGGTGTTGTGGTTATACGTTTCTGAATTATTTGTATTATTCTTCTAAGTTTAAGTGAGGGTATTCACAAATGGGATATATTATTCAACAACCTGTTTTCTAGAAAGCTCAAAGCTATGGATCTCTGGTATGTGTACAGATAGATAAACAGATAGACAGATAGACTAAAAATAATTTAAATATTAAATAAACCCAATAGGATCATTCATAAACTTAAGATCAAGTACAAGGTAATGTTTTATTACATAGAAAAAAGAAATAATTTTTAAAAGTTTGAATTATTTTTATTAATGGGAGATGGAATAACAGGTTTCCAGATAAGGGATCCTATACCTTTTATATACACATTTGGAGAGGTTGAATTGGATGGACTTTTGTCTTTGTTCAACCCAAATTAACTTTGTAACTATATGTAGCTAGACTGATGCAATTTCCCACGGTGTCTAATTAAAACTTGCAATTCTTTGTTTTGACTTCTTTGTTTTCCCCTGTAATATTAACACAGCACCTTGTATTTGATGTTTACTAAGCTGGCATAATTCCGTGTTGATAGCAAAACAAGCCTTGTAGGTTTTTTTTTTTAAAGTATGAAGGGCAAGGAAAGTGAAATTCACTGTGAGTGTCAATTTGTTAGGTGCTCTATACATACAATCCTGGGCTAATTTCCTATATGGGCTGTGCTGCCATCTACACTGATTTCCACTTAAAGGAAAACTTTACCCCCAATGAATGAATGAATGCTTAACCAACCAATTGTTTATATCATATTAAGTGGCATATTAAAGACTCTTACCAAACTGGTATATATTTTTAAGTAAATATTGCCCTTTTACATCTCTTTCCATGAACCACTATTTCATGATATTCTCTGTGTTGCCTTGGAGATCACAGAACCAGAAATAATGCAGCTTTAACTGTAACAGGAAGAAGTGCGGGTGCAAAAGACCTTCCAAATCTTTGTCCAGTAATTGTGACCTAACATGTATGTAAGCCTTGGTTTGTGTGTGTACTGTGAACGTACGATCCAAAGGGGGTTGCCCTTAGAAGTGGTTTGCGGCTCGAGAAATTCTTGTCCTTTACCCGACCACAAGTCTATACATTTAGGGACCAGAAGCCTGAAGCCAGCAATGCTAGGTCAAAGATTTTGTGCGGGATACACATCACTAGCCCTTAGTATTATAATGGCAATTATCTATGTAGGATTATCACTGCTGGAAAAGTATTCTTTTATGAAAATTGTTTATTTAGAAGAAGCAGGGTTTTACATATTTTATGCAATATATTTTTAAAGAGACATATATTAATTAGGGTATCGTTTTTCTTTTAAGGCTGTCTTTGGCCATTTGCATTCACAATATAGGAAACTGGCTCTTGTTTGCACATTAAAACTGTTTCAGGGACTACAAAATATTATCGAAACTCAGGTTTACTTTGAACCAATTACAAAGGCCACCCAATCTGCTGAGTACCATGACTATGTGTGAGCCTGCATTTGCTTGCCCACCTTTATATCTAAGAGGTTAAGATGGACATCACAGAAAAGAGCAGTGAAAGAGCAGAAAATGTTGTGATAGTGTGAATGATGAGTCTTTGGCTAGAGAGAACAAATTCAAGGTGCAGAACAGAGATTTGCCTGAAAGTAACTACATAATACCCGGGACCATTTTGTTGTGATAGTTTTGACAAGTCTTAAAGGCAAAACTTGGGCACTCAGACTTCAAAAAAAATAAAGAAGATCAGTCAGGATTCTCTTAGCATATCTTCACTTAAAAAGATTTATTCTACAGATGTGACATAAAAAAGATCAGCACCTTCACATCAAAAAAACCACACTGCATATTTGAACTCATAAGAGAACATGTTGAGCTTTTAACATTGTGGGATGGGAAAGTGCCAAGCCAGAAGTTTATAAAGATGGGAAGAACAACACAAGCTCTTAGTCCCTAAGTGGCCATTACATTCTTTTATATTTAACACCACTTGGCTTGAAGTGAATATATTACATATGACTGGGGATTGCTGGGCTTCTTTGAAGACTGTACAGTTTATGTAGTATGCTATAAGTATGCTTTCTTACAGGCCTCTTACGTGAGAGTTATTAAAAAGTATGTGCTATACATCCAAGCTTGGCCCCTGATACAAAGGGGCAAATTCACTAAGATTCGCAGTTGTGCCAGCGTCCGATTCGCAGCACTTCGCCAGGCGTATTTTAGCCAGCGCTTCGCAAATTCACTAAAATCCGAAGTTGCGCTCAGGGGAAGCGTAAGGTTGTGATGTTGCTCTAGCGTTAATTCGCCAAGCAAAGCAAAGTTACGCTAGTGATGCTTAATTAGCATACGGCGCCAAATTGAAGTTACAATGGAGGTACAGGTATAGGATCCCTTATCCGGAAACTCGATATCCAGAAAGCTCCGAAGTACGGAATGGCTGTCTCCCATAGACTCAATTTTATCCAAATGATCCAAATTTTTTAAAATTATTTCCTTTTTCTCTGTAATAATAAAACAGTAGCTTGTACTTTATCCCAACTAAGATATAATTATTCCTTATTGGAAGCAAAACTAGCCTATTGTGTTTATTTAATGTTTACATGATTTTCTAGTAGACTTAAGGCATGAAGACCCAAATTACAGAAAGATCTGTTATCCGGAAAACCCCAGGTCCCAAGCATTAAAAAAACCCCAAAAAACCCCAGGTCCCCAGCAAATAAAATTTTGATTTTGCCCTACACATGTGCCCACTGTATAGTTAAGGTGCCATGAGTTAGGGAATGTAGGGGGGAAGGAGGGGAGCCCCAACAAATTTTTCAATCTTTTTCAGCCTATCACCCATAAAAAAAGAAAAAACACCAGCGTGTTTTTTTAAAGTTTTTTTGAAGCAATCCCTATCTACTCTATTGCACTTCGTCTGGTCTGAGGTGGCGAAGGAAGTCTGGAGTAAAAGGTAGCTTTCGGGAAAATGCACGCGTGAATTTGCGTAGTTATGTCCGTTGCGCAAATTCGCCAGGCGTAAGGGTGCGAAGTAACACTAGCGCCAGGGTCCATTAGTGAATCGCCAAATTGACGAAAATGCGCTACGCTAGTGAATTAATGCAAGCGTTAGGCACTTCGTCCTTTAGTGAATTTGCCCCAAAGTGTTTCCTTGCAGTTGTCTTTATGCATAAGCTGAAGGTTTCTCAGCGCTGATCTGATTTTTTGTTGCCTTTAGAAAACATCAGATTTTCTCACACAAAACCCTCAGCCAGCTTTCTTTCACTATTGAATTTAAAGTAAAGTATCGGGGGTTTTTTGGGCAAAAACTTTGTGGAAAAAACCTTGATTTTTTCGGGATTTATTTTACTCTGAAGTTGGAATCTGAAAATATACAAACCAGGGACAATGCTGAGGATATACAGTAGAAATATTAAAAATATATATTTATATATGTATCTGTTGTTTTAAAATTGTTTAATTTTTTTTTTACAATTGCAATTTTTTTTCTCAGTTGCTACCATGTTTATAAAAAAAATTTGAATTGAAAAAAAACCCAATCACATTAAATTTTTTGAAAAAAATGCAGTTAAATAAATAAAATATTAAAATGAAGAAGTGAATAAAAAGTCAAAGCAATAGGAAAAATAACCCTCTGTTGAAGAAGATTTAAGATGCCACAATTTTTGAGATTTTTAATTGGTAAATCTACGAAAAGTTAAGTTTGGAAAACTTAAATTTGAAAAAAAAACAACTTTTTTTTAACAGAGATTTTCTCAAATCACTTTCTCCAAAGTTTGGGATCTTGAATTTTAATAAATAGGCCCCTGATTGTTTCCATTTGCCTAAATGTGTTGATGCTTTTGATGGAAAGCAATAAAAAAGAGAGTTACTACCATACTATCAACCTCCTCTTAACTCAGATGGCGGGTCAAACTAATTCTGTAATTAATCAGGGTTTGTTAAGACTATTAAAAAATGTATAAATCAAGTATGCAAAACAAATTGATGTATTCATTCTTTTTAATACTAAGATGATAAACAGAAAAAAAATACTGACAGCAAACTGAAACCTTCCTTATTTATGCTTATGCCTGAGAGTTGCACTAATTCTGCTTTGGAGAAATTAATAAAAAGGAATTGTCACACTGAGATTTATAAAGTTTTTTTTAATGAAGTGATACAGTGTGTGAGAGTGGAATCATTTGTACATGATTCATTTTAATCAGCTCACATAATGATGTTGCTATTTCAGTTAAAAGTGCAGTTGACACATATCACAGGTTATGTCTTTAATGATATTACTGCTAAATTAATTGTCTAATGCTCCTAGTTTAATTGTGAAAGAATCCTATGGAGAAATAGCTGTATATGTTTAATAACAAAATGCTTGAGTTGTTATACAGTAGAGTAGGGATTCTAATACAGTACATGAAACTATTCTGTACTCCAACAAATGGGCAGGTTTACGAGATCTTTGTATTTCCATGTGATAATTTATTATGATCATATTAGTTATTGATTCTTATGCTAACTATGAAAGCACTGGCTGCAGGTTAATTCTCTGCAGAAGTGATAAAAATGCCTCTTTGGAGAAATAATCGAGGGCATGGGGTGGTCTATGTTGCTTAACATCAGTGTCAAAGGAGGTGGCCCATGGTGGGTAATATCTTTAATTAGAATGCTCCATATAGCATACCCTTAAGAATATGTGCTGACATTTCTATGCCACTGAGGAGGAAGTCTATGGAAGACACAGAAGATAACCTCAGAAAAATCATCTCTTAGAAGGCTGATTATGATTGGCTGAATAATACACCAAACATTAGCCTATAGGAACATGTCATCCAAAATGGCAAATCTAAAAACTGATACCCAGTACTGCTAAAAAAAGATCATAGAAGCTAATTTTTTTGATGCAGGGCATTTACTGATTTTATTTATTTAGGGGCCAATTCATTAACGATATTCGAAGTCGATGGATTTTCATTCCCAGTCGAATATCGAGGGTTAATTAACCCTCGATATTCGACCCTTGATGAATTTGCCCCTTAGTGTCTATATAGTCCTCATTGATTTACATAGATTGTATGACATTTGCATCAATTACTGCCCCACTGGAGCTTACAATCTAAAGACCCTATAACACAACACACTAGGTTCAATTGTATCAGGAAACAATTATTGTTTCTGGAGAATAGGAGGAAACTGTAACATGCAGCAGAAACCCGGTCAAGCTCAGGTAGAGCATTCAATCTCCTTGCCCTTGCTGTGGCTGAAACTAAACCTAAAACCCCAACTCAGCAAGGAAACAGTGCAAGGAATGTGTTTCCTTGATTCCAATCTTGCAAGACAGCTGCATCCAAAAGCAAACCATGTGTCCTGGGATGTGAAAGATCATCTGAACTGGAGGCAGTATGAGAGAATAGAGAATGAATGAAATCTCTACTGCACCTAGAATGGGAAATTTGTTTGTAAGAGCGCAACGTGCTCTATTATAGGGCTAATACAACTAATGTCCAGTAAGAATAGAAGTGTTTCTTCAACTTATTTTGTTTTAAATACGCATGCAATAAAGCGACTGAAGGTTGGTTGGCTAAGCAGTTTTCATGTTCTTTTTCCAAAGAAGAGTAGAGAAACTTGACACAATGATCCAAGGTCTAGTTCAGGAATTTGTAAAAGACCTTTTTTTACTGAAATGCTTGATATACAATAGTCTTGAACTCAATGGATTTATTGTGAGTAGAGATGGCGCGAACTGTTCGCCGGCGAACTTGTTCGCGCGAACATCGGGTGTTCGCGCTCGCCGGAAGTTCGCGAACGTCGCGCGACGTTCGCCATTTTGGGTTCGCCATTGTTGGCGCTTTTTTTTGCCCTCTCACCCCAGACCAGCAGGTACATGGCAGCCAATCAGGAAGCTCTCCCCTGGACCACTCCCCTTCCCTATAAAAACCGAAGCCCTGCAGCTTTTTTTCACTCTGCCTGTGTGTGCTGAAGAGATAGTGTAGGGAGAGAGCTGCTGCCTGTTAGTGATTTCAGGGACAGTTGAAAGTTTGCTGGCTAGTAATCGTTTTGATACTGCTCTGTTATTGGAGGGACAGAAGTCTGCAGGGGTTTGAGGGACATTTAAGCTTAGGTAGCTTTGCTGGCTAGTAATCTACCTTCTACTGCAGTGCTCTGTATGTAGCTGCAGTGGGCAGCTGTCCTGCTTCTGATCTCATCTGCTGACTGCTGCAATAGCAATAGTCCTTGTAAGGACTGCTTTTATTTATTTTTTTGTTGTTTTACTACTACTACTACTACTACTACTACTACTATAAGAGCCCAGTGCTATTAGTCTAGCAGTGTTGGGGAGTGGGACTGGTGTGCTAATCTGCTGCTCCTAGTAGTTCAGCAGCACCAACTTTAATTTTTTTTTTTTTTAATATTCATTCTTTTTTTATTTAACTTTTTTTTATTTTACTACCGCTGTAGTAGTGTATAAGTTGACCTTTTAGGCATTATTTGCCCTGTAGGCATTTTTTGCCCAGTGTGTTATTCAACCAACTGCTATCTAGCTGTGTGACCGTGTTCACATTCTGTCTAAATATCCATAATATTACCGTCTCCAGAAAAAACACCGGAGTGACTTTTTTCAAGCAGCCATAATAAATTTTACGTAATCCGTATCCATCGCTGTAGTAGTGTATAAGTTGACCTTTTAGGCATTATTTGCCCTGTAGGCATTTTTTGCCCAGTGTGTTATTCAACCAACTGCTATCTAGCTGTGTGACCGTGTTCACATTCTGTCTAAATATCCATAATATTACCGTCTCCAGAAAAAACACCGGAGTGACTTTTTACAAGCAGCCATAATAAATTTTACGTAATCCGTATCCATCGCTGTAGTAGTGTATAAGTTGACCTTTTAGGCATTATTTGCCCTGTAGGCATTTTTTGCCCAGTGTGTTATTCAACCAACTGCTATCTAGCTGTGTGCCCGTGTTCACATTCTGTCTAAATATCCATAATATTACCGTCTCCAGAAAAAACACCGGAGTGACTTTTTTTCAAGCAGCATTCTTATATTTTACGTAATCCGTATCCACCGCTGTGTATACGTTGACCTTGTAGGCATTATTTGCCCTGTAGGCATTTTTTGCCCAGTGTGTTATTCAACCAACTGCTATCTAGCTGTGTGCCCGTGTTCACATTCTGTCTAAATATCCATAATATTACCGTCTCCAGAAAAAACACCGGAGTGACTTTTTTTCAAGCAGCATTCTTATATTTTACGTAATCCGTATCCACCGCTGTGTATACGTTGACCTTGTAGGCATTATTTGCCCTGTAGGCATTTTTTGCCCAGTGTGTTATTCAACCAACTGCTATCTAGCTGTGTGCCCGTGTTCACATTCTGTCTAAATATCCATAATATTACCGTCTCCAGAAAAAACACCGGAGTGACTTTTTTTCAAGCAGCATTCTTATATTTTACGTAATCCGTATCCACCGCTGTGTATACGTTGACCTTGTAGGCATTATTTGCCCTGTAGGCATTTTTTGCCCAGTGTGTTATTCAACCAACTGCTATCTAGCTGTGTGCCCGTGTTCACATTCTGTCTAAATATCCATAATATTACCGTCTCCAGAAAAAACACCGGAGTGACTTTTTTTCAAGCAGCATTCTTATATTTTACGTAATCCGTATCCACCGCTGTGTATACGTTGACCTTGTAGGCATTATTTGCCCTGTAGGCATTTTTTGCCCAGTGTGTTATTCAACCAACTGCTATCTAGCTGTGTGACCGTGTTCACATTCTGTCTAAATATCCATAATATTACCGTCTCCAGAAAAAACACCGGAGTGACTTTTTTCAAGCAGCCATAATAAATTTTACGTAATCCGTATCCATCGCTGTAGTAGTGTATAAGTTGACCTTTTAGGCATTATTTGCCCTGTAGGCATTTTTTGCCCAGTGTGTTATTCAACCAACTGCTATCTAGCTGTGTGCCCGTGTTCACATTCTGTCTAAATATCCATAATATTACCGTCTCCAGAAAAAACACCGGAGTGACTTTTTTTCAAGCAGCATTCTTATATTTTACGTAATCCGTATCCACCGCTGTGTATACGTTGACCTTGTAGGCATTATTTGCCCTGTAGGCATTTTTTGCCCAGTGTGTTATTCAACCAACTGCTATCTAGCTCTGTGACCGTGTTCACATTCTGTCTAAATATCCATAATATTACCGTCTCCAGAAAAAACACCGGAGTGACTTTTTTTCAAGCAGCATTCTTATATTTTACGTAATCCGTATCCACCGCTGTGTATACGTTGACCTTGTAGGCATTATTTGCACAGTGTTTTCTTCAAACCGCCATCTAGCTGTGTGAGCTTGTTCACATTTTGTCTAAATATTGATAATATTATCGTCTCTAGAAAAACCACTTGAGTTACTTTTTTTCAAGCAGCATTCATATATTTTACGTAATCCGTATCCACCGCTGTAGTAGTGTATACGTTGATCTTGTAGGCATTATTTGCACACTGTTTTCTTCAAACTGCCATCTAGCTGTGTGTATTATCGTTTCCAGAAAAACCAACTGAGTTTTTGTTGTTGTTGTTTTTTTAAAAATAATGCCAGGCAAAGGCAGGCCGCCACGCAGAGGCCGTGCTAGGGGCCGTGCTGCTATGCAATCCTGTGGCCCTAGCAAATTGCCCAGTTTTAAAAAGCCAATGACCCTGAACTCCCAAAATGCTGAAGAGGTAGTTGACTGGCTTACACACCACTGGGTGAACTTGGTAATGGCTGGGAATGGGAAGCAGGGAATGGGTAGCTCAACAACAACAACAACAGTGGAGTTGGTGTCACTGCCACGGATTGCACGCGGTTCTGCCACCACCTCTACTCCTCCATCGCTCTCTACCTCGTCTTCTTCCTCTTCTTCTTCTTACTCTGCTGCTGGGTCCTCCTTCTCCTCCTCCACACCTGTGCACCCCCAGCTCCCCCTAGGCTATTCGACGTGCCAGGTACGCCGTTGTCACGCTGTCTTGGGGATGACGTGCCTGGAAAGCAAAAACCATACCGGATCTGTACTCCTGTCATCTCTGCAGTCACAGGCCGATCGGTGGCTGACCCCACACCAACTGCAGATCGGAAAAGTGGTGTGTGACAATGGAAGCAATCTGTTGGCAGCGTTGAGACTGGGAAATTTAACACATGTGCCCTGCATGGCACATGTGTTAAATTTAATAGTCCAACGTTTTGTCTCCAAGTACCCAGGATTCCAGGACGTTCTCACCCAGTCCAGAAAGGTGTCGGCCCATTTCAGACGTTCCTACACAGCCATGGCACGCCTTGCTGACATTCAGCAGCGCTACAACATGCCAGTCAGGCGTTTGATTTCTGACAGCCAGACTCGCTGGAATTCAACGCTCCTTATGTTGGAACGTCTGCTGCAACAACAAAGGGCCGTCAACGAGTACCTTTTTGAACTGGGTGGTAGGACTGGATCTGCAGAGCTGGGGATTTTTTTCCCCCGTTACTGGGTGCTTATGCGCGATGCCTGCAGGCTCATGCGACCTTTTGAAGAGGTGACAAATATGGTCAGTCGCACCGAAGGCACCATCAGCGACCTAATACCCTTCGCTTTCTTCCTGGAGCGTGCCGTGCGACGAGTGACAGATGAGGCTGTAGACCAGCGTGACGAGGAGCTGGAAGCGCGCGATTTCTGGTCGGAATCACCAGAACGAACCCAGGCACCTGCTGCAACGCAGGGAGAGGTGCCAGAAGTGGAGTCAGAGGAGGAAGGTGGCTTTGTGGAGGAGGAGGACCAACAGGAGCAGGCTTCCCAGGGGGCTAGTGGTGACCTTTTGGGGACCCCTGGTCTTGTACGTGGCTGGGGGGAGGAGACCGTGGATGATGCAGTCCTTGATAATGAGGAAGCGGAGATGGATAGCTCTGCATCCAACCTTGTGAGAATGGGGTCTTTCATGCTGTCATGCCTGTTGAAGGACCCCCGTATCAAGAGGCTTAAGGAGAAGGACCTGTACTGGGTCGCAACGCTACTAGACCCTCGGTACAAGCATAAAGTGGCAGAAATGTTACCAACATACCACAAGTCCGAAAAGATGCGGCATTTACAAACCAGCCTGCAAAACATGTTGTACAATGCTTTTAAGGGTGATGTCACTTCAGGAACTCATCAACATTCCAGGGGCAGAGGTGCCAGTAATCCTGCCACGAGCACACCTGCAAGGACAAAGCCCTTTGGCCGGTCTGTAACATCAGACATGCAAATGTTTTTCTGTCCAAGGCAGCGCCACAACCCTTCTGGATCCACCCTCAAAGAACGCCTCGACCGGCAGGTAGCGGACTACCTGGCATTAACTGCAGATATCGACACTCTGAGGAGCGATGAACCCCTGGACTACTGGGTGCGCAGGCTTGATCTGTGGCCAGAGCTGTCACAATTTGCCATGAACCTCTTGTCTTGCCCAGCCTCAAGTGTGCTCTCAGAAAGGACCTTCAGTGCAGCAGGAGGGATTGTAACTGAGAAGAGAACTCGCCTAGGTCACAAAAGTGTCGATTACCTGACCTTTATTAAAATGAATGAGGGGTGGATCTCGGAGGGTTACTGCACGCCGGAAGACTTGTTCTGACTTCTATGCAGCTGTCCTTCTCTTCAAGCCTCATGACTCCACACACAGCTGTCCTTTAGCATCCTCCTCCCTCCGCCACCGTTACAAACTAGGGTGCAAACCCTACTGGTTTAATTTTTTCTGGCCTCAGTGGCTGCAACCAAAAAAACTGGGCAAACAATGTCTACAAGGTCAACGTATGGCGAAAAATGACTATTTTCAGCATTTATATGGCATATTTTTTCTGGCAACTGTGCTTCAGTGGCTGCGTCCAAAAAAATGCATATTTTCTGCATTTATATGGCATAATTTTTCTGGCCTCTGTGCTTCAGTGGCTGCAACCAAAAAAATGCATATTTTCTGCATTTATATGGCATAATTTTTCTGGCCTCTGTGCTTCAGTGGCTGCAACCAAAAAAATGCATATTTTGTCCATTTATATGGCATAATTTTTCTAGCCTCTGTGCTTCAGTGGCTGCAACCAAAAAAAATTATATTTTCAGCATTTATATGGCATAATTTTTCTGTCAACTGTGCTTCAGTGGCTGCGACCAAAAAAATGCATATTTTCTGCATTTATATGGCATAATTTTTCTGGCCTCTGTGCTTCAGTGGCTGCAACCAAAAAAATTTATATTTTCAGCATTTATATGGCATAATTTTTCTGGCAACTGTGCTTCAGTGGCTGCGACCAAAAAAATGACTATTTTCAGCATTTATATGGCATATTTTTTCTGGCCTCTGTGCTTCAGTGGCTGCGGCCAAAAAAACTGGGCAAACAATGCCTACAAGGTCAACGACGTTGACCTTGTAGGCATTGTTTGCCCAGTTTTTTTGGCCGCAGCCAATGAAGCACAGAGGCCAGAAAAAATATGCCACATAAATGCTGAAAATAGTCATTTTTTGCCATACGTTGACTCAACGTATATGGCAAAAAATGACTATTTTCAGCATTTATATGGCATATTTTTTCTGGCAACTGTGCTTCAGTGGCTGCAACCAAAAAAACTGGGCAAACAATGTCTACAAGGTCAACGTATGGCGAAAAATGACTATTTTCAGCATTTATATGGCATATTTTTTCTGGCAACTGTGCTTCAGTGGCTGCGTCCAAAAAAACTGGGCAAACAATGTCTACAAGGTCAACGTATGGCGAAAAATGACTATTTTCAGCATTTATATGGCATATTTTTTCTGGCAACTGTGCTTCAGTGGCTGCGTCCAAAAAAACTGGGCAAACAATGCCTACAAGGTCAATGTATGGCAGTTGTTTAAAGAGAACAGTAGATTACTAGCCAGCAAAGCTACCTAAGCTAAAATGTCCCTCAAATCCCTGCAGACTTCTGTCCCTCCAATACAGAGCAGTATCAAGCAGATTACTAGCCAGCAAACTTACTATCATCTGTCCCTGAAATCACTAACAGCTCTCCCCCTACACTATCTCTTCCAAGCACACACAGGCAGATTTTTCAGATAAATTTTTGCCCTTGATCCCCCTCTGGCATGCCACTGTCCAGGTCGTTGCACCCTTTAAACAACTTTAAAATCATTTTTCTGGCCAGAAATGTCTTTTTTAGATGTTAAAGTTCGCCTTCCCATTGAAGTCTATGGGGTTCGCGAACCGTTCGCGAACCGCTCGCATTTTTGCGCAAGTTCGCGAATATGTTCGCAAACTTTTTTTCCGACGTTCGCTACATCCCTAATTGTGAGACCCTTATCTCTAACAAGTGACAGTCTTTGGTACATACTGTATGATTTTTTTTTGGTCACAGATTGAAGCCAATCTTCTTTTTAGTGTAGGCAATGGGAATACCTTAATGTCTGAAAATATACACGCACTAAAAAATAAAGGCATAATATGCTGTGATTAAACTGCCTTGTTTGCATATCTGCATTCAGCAAATATTTTGCTAGGGCTGCTATGGTGTCTGTTTCACCTATGATTTTCCCTCATAGCTCAGTCACAGCAAAGAAATACAGTGGTTTCTAGTAGGCCAAATGACAAAGGACTATTTGACATCTCAAACAGATTGTTAGAAATTCTGGCTGTATTGTTTGTAATGAGATTACATTCTGTATAACTTCTAGAAGACAATGCTTGACCAAAATGGTTTTAATTAAAGATTTAATATAAACCTGAAAACACATGGACCTTAGCAGAAATGCATATACGGAGCACACATTAAGAAAGTCCAAGTTCAGGCACTAGGCTGGTGGCAGGAGAAGAACACAGTCCAAAACAGGCACAGGGTCAGGGAAGGTGGCTTACAAGAAATTGCAATGCTCAACACCAGAGAAGTAAGAATACAGACAAGGGCACAGACCAACTTATATGGTTCAGGACTTCAGGTTACAGGAACTCGGATGGCTTGCTCTCAAAAGAAAGACTGATGATCCAGTCCAGGTTGTTGGAGGAGACAGACTGCAACAACCCCTTAAATATACAGAGACTCCATTCCAGTCCTAAAGGGATCAGGTACATCACACATCCCACACCTTCCCAGGGCAGGAAAACACACTACTTCTTTTGGGTTCAACGTCTGTACTTTTTTGTTTTGGTAAGTGAAGCCCTTTGGTGTAGATTTCTGACATCAGGTGGCTGGGCTGGTACTGTTGGTGATAGATTAAGGCAGGATTAAATCAGGGTGATTCACAAAATGACAGGTGGGTGCCTATAGTCTGGTGAAGTTTGCTGCTTTGATTTGGTGCAGCTCATCAAATCTACAAGAACAACTTTATCTAAAAGGAAAAATAAAAAAGATATCTTACAATTGCATTTTACTGCTGCTAATATGGAACCTAGCTCCAAATTTGTCAAATTTTAAGGGATTCTCCACTGAATTAAAATCCTTGTTACTTCTTAAATAAATGTCTGGGTTCCTCTGACAGCTCCAGAAAATGCTGGCATAACTGTGTTAGCAGCAATGTATTTGAAGAAGAAAATGACCACGGAACTATATTTCCTGTCAATTATATATTAAATATTCCAGTCATTTATTTCCATCAGAGGTTGATATCGTATTTCCTTTAACTTGACAAAAAATTGCCTATATCTCTCTTTTCATTTTATGCTATGGATTTTTCCGACAACAAATAGTTCTATCTTTACGTTATTACCTGCAGTTTTGTCTAAACAATAATTTTATTAGAATATTATACTGACATGCATGCTCTAAATCATATTGTGGCCTGCCTTACCTGACATCTCATCCAAGGCTATATCCCTATCATGTTACAATTCAAATTGAATTTTGCAGCTACATCAAAGCTCCAGAGACCAGGAAGAACTGAAAAGCATAGAAAAACAATGTCACATTCAAGTGTGTTTTAATCATGTAAAGTAATTCTGAATCACATCTCCAATGCAGTGTGTGTCTGCATCTTTGGGAAAAAGCACAGGAAAGAGAGATAGACTGTGGAAACACTAGAGACAAATGGACACAATTGAAGAGTCTAATACAAAATTCTTAACCTTCATGCACACTGGAAAATAAATAGGAATATGTTAAAGGAGCAGTCGTGTACTCACAGATGTAGCATTTTCTTATTAAAGATTGTGTTGTAACAGTATTGTGCACAGTCGATGTACCTTTACAGAAATATAATATTGAAGGCTCTCCTCGTCAACATAGCTAATATAATTTTTTAAGCAATGTTTATTTCCTAATGTTTTTTCAGGGTTATCTACTAAATCCCAATGCCTGGTTTGCAAAGGACAAAATGCAATGCTACAATGTCCAATGCAACAACAATACAAGAGTAAGGTCAAATTTAAAGGCACATGGGAACCACACTTGGTCCAACTACTTGACTACATACTTGGCTGTAGAATTAATTCTGGTCTCAGACTACATGCAAGAGAAATGATACTTCAATAATGATGAATAGGTCATTGCCAAATTCTAAGAATACAAGAGGATAGTGAGAGCAAAGCAAGACTAATGACATTATTGTGCTACTGATGTGACCAAAATTTCTATAAACATTGGCACACACAAACTCATAGATTCATATTCAATGCTCCCATGTCTTAGTAGTAAGACATACATTCGCCACCAGCATTTTTGTTAAAATGTTTCAGATTAGGGCAGAGTGGGTGTTGCCTATGATAAGTATGTGAGGCCTTGGTGAAAACAGATTAGAAACTCCTACAGGATTTTCCCTTCTGGGAAATGTGCAATATGTCACCTTGGATACACTTCTGACAATCTGTGTATTGATACTAGTGCCAATCCCAAAGATCAGGGAATAATCTCTGCTCTCTCCAACACAACATCATGCCTCAAACAAATATGTGTTGGAGAGGGCATAGGTATTCTATGCTAGAAAACTTAGTATACTAAGGGCTCCAAGGAGAGATGACCCACAAGGTTGACCCCTATGAATATTATAGAGCAGAGAAACACATGCATTCCAGTCTGTTTTTATTTTCTGTTTAATGCAATCAGATTAATTGTGCACTTGTCTATATGTGTGTGCACACATACACACAAGCATGTACCAGCAGACAATTTTGCTTTCATTATCAAAGAATTCATTAGATACTTAAGAAATAAGCATTTATACTTTAGTCATTAAATAATTAATAGTGAAGATAATTGATGTAGCATTCAATTTCCAGGTATGATATGGTGATAAATATTCATAACCTTTTTTTTTAAGAACATTTCCATTTCCTGTGTCATTAGAGTTGGATTAAGCAAAATGGCTTTACATAGAAAACCGAAAACAATTGTCATTTTGAATCAATTTACAGCGTTAGCATGACAGGCGTGTCAGTTTAGATCTATACAACAATATTCAATCCCCTGGTCTGAAATTACATAAACGGGGCAAGCAATAGCTGTCTTTGCATGTAACACAATCCTGCAAAATTGTATTGAAGATCTGCTATTTTGGCTGCAGCCTCTGTTATAGATTAATATGAGGATGATGTCTGGGAGGAAAAATACGATGGGATCAAATACTTGGCAAATCAAAGCCCAGCAGTATCCTATAGGATAAAGTATAAAATCATATAAAAAGTAATTACCTGTACACAAGCAGTACAATTATATTTTGTATGTAAACATTAGGGGGGTTATTTACTAGAACTCAAATTTATCTTGTCAGGCTTTTTGGGGCAAAAAGTAGAATTTTTCAAGATTTATTATACCCTGATGCTGCAAAATGCCTGGAAATGTATAAGTCAATGGGAGATGTCCGCAATTCTAGTGATACAACTAATATTGCATGGTTCACACATGAGGAAATTCAAAAGAGACAAGAACATGGTAAGATAAATAAAGGTTCCGGGGCCAGTTGATATTCATCCCACGGTACTTAGCGAGCTTAGCCAAACCTCTTTACTTAATTTTTCAGGATTTTTTCAGGTCTGGCATAGTGCTGTGAGACTGATGAATTGCTATTGTGGTGCCGCTATTCAAAAAGGGATCCCGTTCTTAGCCTCAAAACTATAGGCCAGTTAGTCTGACGTCACTGGTAGGAAAGCTTTTCGAAGGGTTGATAAAGGATAAGATACTGGACTTCATAGCAAATCATAATACTATGGGGCATATTTATCAAAGTTAAAAAAAACTTTGAACTTCAATTTCAAAAAGACCAAATCGAATAGAGGTCGAAGGTTTTTGGGGGAAGAAGTGGTGCGTATTAGAATCGATCTACTTCGATTAAATTTTTTTTTAACTTCAATCTTCGATCTCCCAAACTCCCCCAATTGCCTCCATGCAGGTTCTAGGAGGTCCCCATATGCTAAAACAGCACTTCGACAGCTTTTAGGTGGTGAATGGTCAAAGTTGAAGTTTTAAAGAGACAGTACATGATAAATTTCGATATTTGAATTTCGAAGTTCTTTTCAACTTCGAATCCAACTAGTGGGTAACTACAGGGGGAAAAATCCTTAGGCTACAGGCCGCTCATTTGTGTTGAGTGGGGATTGCAGAGTAATGGGGGTAGTGGTGCATGGGGGGCAGGAGCATAAAGTTAATGCTTAAGTGTGCAGGGGGCCTGTGGGTAGTGGGGGTCCAGTTAATACTGCTTCCAGTATTCCAAACATTGTGCTTACCATCGAAGTAAAGGAATTGGACTAAATGGACATTGTCTCTCAGTCAGCTTACATCACATACACCCTGGCAACATACTCTAAATAAGATTTGAGCAATATATAGCATAGTGTTCCTTTCTGCTTCTCTGGAGGACAGCCTGGGCCAGTTCTGTGAGATTTGGACCCCATGGACCTATTATGAAATGCTAAAGTGCTGCATTCTCAATACCACCTGATACCAGCCTAGCTACTTCTACCTTATATTTGTACATAAATCTGTCTTGTGCTTCCGCAGTCCTTTATTTTTAATAATGTTTTTTCCCATGGCTGTATGAAAAGTGATAAATGCCATTTGACCCATGTTTTTCATAAGTAAAATGCTTAAACAACTGAATTGTAAATAGATAATCAGTGAGTTATTACTTATACTACTGCATGACAGCTTCTTTGGCTATTAATGCTATTACAGCTTCAATCGCAAATACAGAAATTCAGTATATCTAGACTATCACTATACTAAAGTCATATATATATATATGAAATACTTACATACTTGTCTAACTCATTGGTAAGAGCAACTATCTGAAATATTTTCCTATCATGTGACTAATGTGACTGATTGATACAGAAGAGAGGAAGGCATGGTGTTGTTCAAGGAACTTTCATGGAACAGAACTGAAAGAAGGGCCTTTGCTAAAGGTTAATATTCACAATCATCTGAAAAAGAATTAGTAATATATATGTTGGTGTGGGATCCGTTAACTAAACACCCAATATCCAGAAACTCCGAAATTATGGAAAGGCTGTCTCCCATAGACTCTGTTTTATCCAAATAATTCAAATGTTTAAAAATGATTTCCTTTTTCTCTGTGAAAAAAACCCAGTAGCTTGTACTTGATCCAAATGAAGATATAATTAATCCTTATTGGAAGCAAAATCAGCCAGTTTTTGTTTATTTAATGTTTACATGATTTTCTAGTAGACTTAGGGGCAGATTTATCAAAATTCAGATTTTTGCAATGCAGACAAGGAAAAAAAACTCTGACAAAACTTGTGCAGTTAGCTGCTAGCTTATTTAAGGAAAAAACATGACAGAATATTCCCAGGAGCATTTTTTCACGAGGGAAAAAAGTTGTATGCCAAGGAGAAGCATAATTGCCAAGTTTTTTTCTGGTGACTTTACGTGCTTTTATTCTTTAATAAATGGCAACTATTCAAGGTTTGAAAAAAAATTCTCGAGTATATTCGTACTCGTATTTCTTCACTGCTTTTTTTCTCGAATCGTGATGTTTGATAAAGTGGCCCCTTAAGGTATGAGGATCCAAATTAGGGAAAGATCCATTATCTGCAAATCCCCAGGTCCCGAGCATTTTGGATAACAGGTCCCATACCTGTATATATTTATTGATGCACAATCTCCATTTTTAGTGACATGAGTTTACAATGTTCACCCACTACACCCACTACAAAATTCTCACCACCAATCATTGGATACAGTACTTCAACAGGGTTATAAAACAGGAAAGAACTTTTATAATACACAAGTGTATCAAGAATATAGAAAAATAATGTTATTAAAATAATGTAAGCTTGGGTAATGACATCTCGTATGAATGGAAAATAACTGAAAATGCTATAAACTCAGTATATTTGCCTTTAAATCTACAAGGAGCATAATCCATTTGTTTACAGGTGCTTTCATGAAAATCTTTAGTCTGTCCTCAGAGGCCTGGAGTGATCTGGTAGGCAGCCTCAGAAGCAGGTAATTCTAAATCTAACGGTGGGAAATCCCCCTGTGGAGCTTCACAATGGTTTTGATGTAGAAAACCAGGTCAGTGGTGGATTGTCTCCTTTTATTCAGTCCGGTTGTCTGAGCTTGAATGCCTGAAGAGGATAAACGGAGCACTTTGCATTTTGGTTACAGTTTATTTCCTCGCTTTCTCAGAGTGTTAGAAGGAGGCAGTAAGGAAAACACAAATTTCTGTTTCAGGGTTTCAGGGCTCAAAGATCTGTCTGTAAGTTGATTTTTGATGACAGGCTTTAAGGTTTTTTCTTTTTTCTTTTTCGTTGCTTTATTTTTCAATTTATCATAAGTTTTAGGAGAACAAATTACACTCACACACAATTACACTGGCTACTTTGTCTGGCAGTAGATAGCATTATCCCAGGACCTGACGAAATTTTAACTCGCAGTATCTTCTAGCACCTGCAGTTTAAAAATAAACTTTTTTTAAACCTACTGATAATTGCATTGTTTTTTTTGAAGATCAACACTTACTGCATTACCCGGGGGCCCATCATTCTACCAGTGGATATGACTTTTAAAGCCTCAACAAACACCTGTGTGCAATATGCGCAAAATAAACAAATGTTCTAAAAAAAAGATAGATTTGGCCTATTAGTGTGTGGGGGGGTGAATTGAACAAAGGTGCTTGCATGTATGACTATCTTTACAGTGAGTGTTGAAGCAGCAATTCTGAGAGATTTGCAGGCTAAATCCAGCACAGACTACAAGAACTTCAAACTGAAATAGGTGCCTCTCCCATTGATTACCACAGGACCTCTGCAAGTCTGAGATGGCGGATTTTCAGATTCTGACTTTTTGCAGCATCGGTATATAATAAATCTCAAAAAATTCAAGGTTTTTTACCCTCTAAAAATTCAAATTTTCTAGTGGAAAAAAACGTGATTTTTTTATATTGAGATTTTAACAATCGAATTTTAATAAATAACCCCATTTGGCTTCTTCCACATACCACCTGTCTTTAAGGGGCACATTTACTAAGCTCGAGTGAAGAATTTGAAGTAAAAAACTTCAAATTTCGAAGGTTTTTTTTGGGTACTTCGACCATCGAATAGGCTACTACGACCTTCGACTACGACTTCGACTCGAACGATTCTAACTAAAAATCGTTTGACTATTAGACCATTCGATTCGAAGGATTTCATCGTTCGATCAAAAGATTTTTCCTTCGATCGCTCGATCGTAGGATTTGCGGTAAATCCTACGAATTCGATATTCAAATTCATAGGATTTTACCTCAAGGGTCGAATTCCAGGGTTTATTAACCCTCGATATTCGACCCTTAGTAAATGTGCCCCTAAAATTATGGCACATTACATTAATAACTGATAGGGCATCTAGTCTACTTCCTAAATCTTAGATTGTTGTTGGGCATTTTCTATGCTGAAGATGAAGCTCAGTTACATGGAACTCCTCATGCATTCACATACTCATTAGACTCCAAGTCTAGGAACCCATAGCATCTTACTGGATTATGCTTTCAAACAGCAGACAAGTAAATGCTAGTATGGTTGTTATGTTACTTATAGCATTACCACTTTAAAGTCCTATAAATAAACAAGGTCTAAGCAATGACATCAGGTATCTTTTGGCATTCAAAAAATGAGCGATAACTGCACCCATCCCACTGAATAACTTTTTTCTTTTTTGTTGCACTTTGCTGCCTATTCACAATGACTGCATGCACACGCTGATCTTTAAGATGAAATACCTCAGGTTCAGAAGCAATCTTGCTCAGAAAGTCTTTTGCTTCACTCCAAAGAATTTATTGCTTGCAGCCATGTGCCATGGAAAGGTTCATATAGTATATAACTTCAGCCGTGCAGACAGCAATTCTTAAAAGCCCCATATGGCTGTAATGGGCCGAGAATGCAGCAGGTGTCAATGCGCTGTCCTATTATACACTTCAGTGAGTGGAAAGATATCCAGCCCTAGCTTTTTGTCATAATCCTTTTTATTGATAATGTTTGAACACTTATGACTTGTGGCACATTATTAGCATTTCATTTTAAGCTTTTTCATCCCCTCAAATCTTTCAGTAGAAGCAAAAAAGAAAGAATTAAAATGTTCACCAGTTCTTTTTACCTCTTCGATTAATTATTGAAGGGTATTGTTAACTCATGGTATTCCAGCTGCAGTCAACTATATTAAGCCTAGAGATGTGCTAGAGAGACATGAGTCTATATAAGAAGTTGTTACTAACTCATCACCTGTAGGCAATATCATTAAAATATTAGCCATAGAGAATGTGAATGTACATACATCCCCTGAGCATAGTGGTTGCCTCTGTCATAGGAATTTGCCCTGAAGCTCCTGCCATTCAGCTTTTTCTTTAAGATTTCAAGCAATGGTATTCAAATGTATGTTTACTAGCTAGTAGCTTTTGAACAAATAATAAAAGGCACTAAGTTTGGCCAGGAGCAGTAATCCATAGCAACCACTAAGATTTTTGCTTTTAAACAGGAGACCCAATAAAAGCTACTAGTGATGGGTGAATTTATTCACCAGGCGCGAATTTGCGGCGATATTGCGCGTTTTGCCAATGGGGAATAAACTGGTGCGCGCCGGTTAACTTTAATGGGCGCCAGCATCAATTTTGATGCCGGTGCCCAGTTTGACGCCGGTAAATTGTCGCTGGCGGCAAAACCGATGTTTTGCGATTTTTTTTGCCAGTTTCGCAGGAAATTCATGGCGAATCGAAATGGGACAAATTCACCCATCGCTAAATGCTACCTGTTGAGTGGTTGCTATAAGTTACTGTTCCTGGTAAAACTTAGTGCCTTTTATTACATAAATCCGATAATCTTTTACCCCTTGAAGGGACACTGATTTTCCCAACAAGTTCATCCAAACATTTCTTGCTTTCAGAATGCACAACAGCGTCAGCGTTGTGTGTCTTTTGGTTTCTATAATGTCACTCTGTACCTTCTCTCCAACAAGCTATGCCTGTTTAGCAATTGGTCCCAACCGTAGTAAGTTTCATAGTGCAGGAATGCTAGGCTAATTTATAATGCATGGAGTAACAATCATTTGGGTACAGTAGGGTCACAGAGCAAATCTCAGCATTATTAGCTGAATATATCTAACCACACTAAAAGCCAGGGAGGACATAAGCATAATTGCATAAGACCTAGTTATAAGCGTTCTTGTCATTGTAATAGTATGCTCCAGTGAGAGAGAGAATAAGCATTCAAAACAAAAATTACCATTCAACTTTAAAAATTCCACTCATTCCGGCCTCATCCTATTGTACTGTAAATTATATATATATATATATAGAAAAAAGAGGAATGTATACAGCATGCTGGCTATTCAGAATTGTACAGGTTCTGCATCTCTAGTGCCAAAGGGCATTTAAATCATGACACACACCTAAGCTGAACTAAATCCCACATTTTATAACCTTGCCTATCACTTCCGTCACTGTCCAGTAAATGTTTAATGAGCAATTTGGTATCATCATTTGATTGAATTTACTATTCATTATAAAGACAGTTCCTTAGCTTAACAAAAATTAATTCTCTTATCCAAAAAAAGGTTTTGACTGCTAAGGCACTCACACACAGAGAAGGTCAGATGTTTGTTCCACAGAGAGACAGGATTTCTTTTGCTAGCTCTCACTAGATACTTCTATTATTATAGTGCCAGTTTGGGACTTGCCGAGTATTAAATTGTTCTGTAGGTCAGGAATGTAAAACTCTCTTTCTCTCTCAGCTCATGCAAAATACGGAAGTAGCATGGTATATTTCAATATTATCCCCTATTCACTTCATGCACTTGGAGTGGTGGTCTTGCCATGTAATTGACCTTGTATTGCAATACCTAGCATCCCAATTGCATAAATGTAATTGGATGTAATTCACAACCAATATTTCAGATCCAAAATACAAACCTGCAATACAAACAATGCCAATGTTTAACTGATTTATTTTTTATTTTGCAATAAAAATACAGAAGGGCTAATTTTGGTTGCAACCACTGGTGTGGTCAAACAAAAAGGCATGCAGTCTCATTCATAAAAGGCAATTCCTTGCACTTCCATATAATTGTTCATGGCACAGTGTAAAGTGCCTAAAGAATCATGTGCAGATCATCCAATTTTTAGTAGCTAAGGAAGCTGCTCCAAATTGTCTAAATTCCCCCCAGTGCCTTTTTTGGCAATCCAATTAAAGTGTTGGCACTTCAGAACTCTCTAAAGCGCTAAGTTGGTTTTACACCATATTGCTCAAGGACAGTTTTGATTCCATTAAAATCATTTCCTTGAAGTGGTCCCAAGATCTTCCCTACATAGAGGAGGGTGCCTGGAAAGACATATTAGTCCAAATACTGGACACTTGCATTGCAGTATGGGACAGATATATATACTAAATTTCTCAACAGGGTCTATTTGACTCCACATAGACTGGCACAGATATAACCAGGGTGCCCGGACATCTGTATGAAATGTAACCAGGATGCTGGCACTTACCTTCATGTCTTTTGGGATTGCCTCAAAATACAGAGCTTTTGGACTGAGGTATGAAGGGTTGTGGGTTCCAATATAGGCCTGCCGATCATACGGACTCCTGCTTTTTGCCTATTGGGCCACTTGGAGGGACTAACATTAAATACATCTATGGTGTTAGGGTCTCCAAGAAGTATGAAGGTTACTCACCACTCAGGAGAAGTGGCCCAGGTGCACCGCCCTATGATTAAGTGTTTGTGACACGAAACACGTCAGGCTGTGGACACAATAAACCTTTTTCACTTTTGAACATTTGCCTGGTGGAAGTTTGCCTTAATGAGTGCCTGCTCCATATTGGTTTTGTCGGACAAATGTTAAAGTCAAGTGAACGACAAGTGCTTGATACAGCTCTTGCACTATGCAAAAAAAGCCATACTAATGACCTGGAGGCTGTGGAAGCCCCAACGCAGGAATTCTGGAATAAATTGGTGAATGGGAGTCTCCCAGGTCAAAAACTCACCTATATTGCACAAGGTTGTCCAGGCAAATTTGGAGAAATATGGGATAAATGGTTGTCAGATGTATGATAATGTCCAAGTCTGTGATGTATACCAAATGGAATACCTAAGGTATAACTAAATGGAGTGCCCACTCTTGCTAACTTTTAGCTATCCTTTCTTCTTTCTCTTCTTCTTCTTTCCTTACTTATTGCTCCTTTTTTTTCTTGTTAATGTGAAAATGTAACCAATAAAAAGAATCTGATAAAAAAAAGTCTTGTCACTTTTTCTTGAATTACTTAAAAGCATAATGTCATGGGAAAAACGTTGTTTTCAAAACACATCAGTTAATATTGGTGCTCCAGCAGAATTCTGCTCTGAATCCATTTCTCAAATTTCTTTATATTTAATTTTAAAATCTGACATGGAGCTAGACATATTGTTAGTTTCCCAGCTGCCCCCAGTCATGTGACTTGTGCTCTGATAAACTTCAGTCGCCCTTTACTTCTGTACTGCAAGTTGGAGTGATATCACCCCCTACTCCCAGCAGCCTAACAACAGGACAATGGGAAGGTAACCAGCAGCTCCAAGACAAGATAACAGCTCCGTAGCTACAGTACTTTGTTCCAATCTATTTTGTTATGAATAATTGAACCACATTCAATGCGAATACGGGTGAAAAATCTAAATGTATTGAAAAAAAATAGGAATTTTTGATTTTTCCAGTCGAATACAGTACTATGTAATTTTATTTACCTTATTTACCAGCACCTGGGAAAGTTGCTATATATATAAGGCGTGCTCCTCCATGGTCCATTTATATATATACACACACATCACCATGGTCACCCTAAACAAATCAAATGCTGACTGTAAAGATTCTATACTTATAATTAAGAGAATAGGAAGGGAATTAAAGAACGAGACCATCAATATTATTATGCCTTTTAATTGTAATGTTTCTGGCAGATTAAATATTCTCCATAAAGTTTTCAGACTGCATGGTAAAGTGAAATGCAATCATTGAATTACAGTAGGTACTTAACCACTGTAAGCAGAGTCCTGGCCCCAATAAATTGGCCTACCATCATTATGCATTGCAAACATTTTAAATCGCTGAGAAATATATCTAATTCATATTTTTCAATATGTATATTTATAAAAAGAGAATTTGCTAAATTTATTACAGACATTAACTAAGTCTTAAGAAAAAAAAAACACACATACAATGAAAGCTATATATGTTATACCATATTGTGGTATTTTCTATTGAAAACAACACATAAAACTAGACTAACAGGCATATATTTTGGCATTACCGTGGAATCAAACACATGTATACAATTTAACGTGCCCTTGAGGCAAAGTACTGTAGTGGTGTGCCCCCCTGGTTTTCTCATTTATCCAGGTCATGATATACAGTATCTAATAGAATTAAGTCAAGGGAAATGGACATTTTGGGGGTAATTTATCAAATGTGGAATTTTAGAGCTATGTGAATTTTTTAAACCTTGAATGAACTCAAATGAATTTACAACTCGAATGGTTTGTAATTTAAGAAAAAACTCCAATAGAAATAACTTAAATCAGCGAGTTTGGGGTTAACAGTTAAATTGTTGAGTTTTCGGCTGTAAAAAAACTTGTCTTTCGTGAAATGATCGAGTTATCGAGAAAACCTCACCGAAAAAAAACTCGAACATCATGAAGGCTATTAATATCTTCAAATGGTTCAAGGAACCTGTGCCATTGACTTCTGCATGACCTCGACATGTTCAGATGGTGTATTTTCAAATTTGAGCTATTTCCAGCTTCAGGGTATAATAAATCTCGAAAAAAATTTAAATCCAAAAAAATATATACATTTTTGATACAAAAATAACCTAGAGAACTCAAGTTGTCAGAGAACATTTCTCAACGACTTCTATAAACCTCGCCAGCTTTTACTTGCCGAGTTTTTTATGTCACTCTTTGTAGGTTTTATTTTTTTAATAAAAAACATCTATTAGTTCAAGTTTTCAGGTTGTCAACCGTGAACTTGCTGATTCGAGTTTTTTCCATTTAAGTTTTTTTTTTAAAATTAGAAACCATTTGAGTTTGAGTTCATCCGAGGTATATAAAACTCTAAAATTCGATCTTTGCTAAATAACCCTTTAATGATTTCTAAAGAAGTAATCCTGATGAAAGCATTGTCTGTTATATATTTCTGGGTGGATCTGAGGCCAGGCTGGTTGCACTGCTGAATTCAGATAGCGCTTCAGTTAAATTTTATTTTAAAAATAAAAAGCATTTATTGGACTTTTGTTATGACCCAGATAGCATCAATGTTTCAGACCACCTGGTCTTTCTCAAGATGCTTGAAAACGTTGCTGCTATGTAGTCCAAATATAAGCTTTTTAAAAAACATTTGATTGAAATGATGTCTATTGCAAGTCCTTATATATTCTGGATGAGTTCTTCTATTGAACAGAGACTTGCGCTGCACAATAGACTTCTCTGCCTCTGAAACACTTTATTTGAGAGGCTGCTTAGTAATCTTAACTACTGTAATGCAATAAACTCACCTATTTGGCCTTTTTATTGTATTTTGATGTCACTGAACACCCTACATCTATCTTCAGAGCTTTTATCTCAGTTTACATTTACAAACTATTTTTTAATGTGCAACAGTTTTAATATGAATAGCCGACAGCATAACAGATAAGACCACAGGTTTGACAGCCATCTCGTGCAGAATAAACAGTGGGATATATGCAATGTCATAACATTTTATGTCCCCTTATTCATCTGGGAAATTATAATGATTTATAATGTTTTATAATGACCAAAAACTCATAAAAGTTATTTTTTTCCTGAAGATGAAGAATAAGCAAGAATATATTTACTGGTATTACACAAAATCCTTTTGATGTACTGTCATGTTGTAATATGAATTGACTGAGAGACGAGGGAGTTGATACTGTGTATTATAAGTGGAAAGTTCCATATTGATCCTAGAGAGCTTTAGCTTTGTCACAAATTGTTATATCTTTTAATGGCTTTCCCCTGGTGTTCTTATTATTTTAAAGTGATACTGACAGTGTGCCTAGCCTAATCCCATGAACCCTTTGTCCAAAGCACGAAAATGTGGCCATAGGACTGCCGAGCCCTAACCTGTATCACTCTTGATTGTCATGAATAGGTATACAGGTATGGGACCTGTTACCCAGAATACTTGTGACCAGGCCCGGACTGGCAATCTGTGGTTTCTGGCAAATGCCAGAGGGGCTGCTATAAGGTGCCATAGACAGCCAGTATTTAGTGGGCTGGTGGGGGTCTGTTTGGGCCTCTGTGAACTTAAAATTCCAGGGCCTATTTTGAATCCCAGTCCAGGGCTGCTTGTGACCTAGGGTTTCCTGTCATTTGGATCCCCATGCCTTAGCTCTACTAAAATAATTTAAGCATTAAAGGAACCCAAAATTATTGTTTTTTTTATTCAATAAGGATTCATTATTTATTAGTTAGGATCAAGCACAAGGTACTGTTTCATTATTACAAAGAATATGAAAATAATGTTTAAAAATTTTCAGTTATTTGATTATAATGAAGTCTATGGAAGATGACCTTCCCATAATTCAGATTTTTTTGGATTATGGGGTTCGAGATAACAGATACCATACCTGTACTTTCAGAATTGTTCACTCAGTTTAAGGTTATATTGAACTCACTGAATACAGGATGCAGCAAACCTTGTGCACTAAGATATGTGTAACTGGGTGTATATATACATATACTGTATGCAGCATGGTTGTTTATGGTGATAACACCATAATGGTCATATGACCTGTCCATGTTAGAGGTCCGAGCCAGAACTAAAGTAGGTTCTTCACAGAGCATATGTGTTATGTTTTGGTAGCCGAGGATGAGTAGAGTATAACAGTGCTTTTATTAGCAGGCTCTCATGCAGGCATTACACAACAGTAACTTTCACTTTTAAGCTGTCAGGAATTATGCACAGTATAAGTCTGGGCACAGTGACATCTTCAGGCCATTTATATAAACACCACATATCCCCCCATAGTAGGAAAGCATTTGGGCAAATGTAATAAACAACAACAATGCATCTTAAAGCAATAATATACATTATTCACATCACATAGTCCTGGGTCCATGCAGGTAGTTTTCCGATTCAGTACGCCTTATAGGTTCACTTGCTTCAGGCCCATTGCAGTTGACATCAGGAGTAGAAAAATGTCCTTCATCAAATGGAGCTTCTCCAAAGTCATATTTAACAGGGGCAAGACAACTTGCATTCCATATGCATCCATCAGACAGTTCATATGTGTATGGTCCTCGCTGGCATCTCACTTCAAGAGGTGTAGTAAATTTAGATTGTCCTTGTTTCAGTATTCCTGGTTTCCTAATTCTGACTAAAGATCCAGGCTGAAAGTGTACTTCTCTTGCACCACATTTTCTGTCAGTATAAGTCTTGCATTTGGCTTAGTGACGTTTCACAATGTCTGCAGTAGATGATTTTGTAGGCACAGTATTTTGTGGAAGTTTGATGTCTGCAACATGTAACTTAGTGCGCATCTGTCTGCCATGTAATAATTCAGCTGGAGATGATTGGGTTGTTGCATGGCATGTTGCTTTGTAGTTATGTAGGAACTCTGTTGTAAATACTTTCCAAGATTTCCCAGTAAGATTTGCTTTCTGTAGTACTTCTTTCAGACTCTGTTGAATCGCTCGATTTCTCCATTTGCTTGTGGGTAATACACTGAAGATTTCCTATGCACAATATTATATAGTATAAATCTGGGCACAGTGACATCTACAGGCCATTTGTATAAACACCACAATATGGAAAAAAAGGCCATAAAACAGGAAAAGAGGCAAGAACTGTGGACTAGCCCACTGAAGGTTTTAAGGAGTTATATACATTATAAGAGGAGGAGGGGAATGAAAAAGAAATAAGGCAACATACAGAGATATTGAGAAAAGACGGCCTTCAAATATGGGATGAGGAAGGAAAGATGGGTAGAAAGAGAAGAGGATGTATGGAATGGGAATAGATTGAATGGTGGATAAGATAATGAGGAGGGGTATTGGGAGAAGAGAATGGTGGAGTAAGAGAATGAGAAAACAATTGCTTGCTTCTGGAGAATGCAAGTATATATAACTATACAGAATAAATCTAAAAATATAAGTGGGAATCTGTGCAGAACAGTATAATTAGACCAGTTCTCAATTAAGCATAAGTTGTCTTGTGGCTTGTAAACATATGAATTATGGCTAATAAACTTATTAATTAAGGAAAGCTAGGAAGACCTATATCAAGAATTGTTTGCTACTTTTTTTGTGTGCGTGTGTGTTTAATGATAGCCCACTTAATGATGTTGCATTATCATTTTTCAAAACATAATAATAACATAATTCTAGCAAAAAGTCTTCGTTTTGGTGCATAATCCATGTGTATTTAAAGTATTAAGATGAATAATCGTGTTTGCACAACTCAAACCATGTGGGAAATGAAGCGCATTAGAACAGTCCATGAAAGATGACCTGGAATCCTTCATGTTCCCACCAGGCTCACATTTTGCTAATTTTGTTTCTGCTTTTTTTTTTCATTATAAATTTCTTGTATTTTAGAAAACTGCTATTTAGCAAGTCTAATTCCCAGTAATAAATTCCTTGTGATTTTGCTTTTAATTTAGCTTAAATGGATGCCCATTGTCTCAGCTGCTCTAGACAGATTAACCTCCTGCTGCATTTCCAGATAAAATGGGCATACTCAAAAAGGTCTAGCAGCTATCAGGCCCTAACATGTAGCGGAACAAGTATGTACAGACGGTGGAATCTTGTAAAACTCTTCCCGGTCTTTTCCATTTCCTAAATGATAAAATAAAATATGCTTTAAATAAATACTCTGTTACACTTTGCATAATGACATGCATTTAATGTTTATGGACAACAATATTGATTTCTTAGCAATATCATTCAGGAGTAATTTAGAGCAAGTGTTGAACAAAATTGGACAGTGTTGGTTGATACCTAGTGATGGACAAATAAATTGGCTAGACATGAAAATTGATGCACGTCAAAATTATTTTGCCGCCCATTGACTTCAAGCGTTTTTGGAAATTTTTCGACGTTTCGCTGATTTCTCATTAAATTCTCGAATTTTTCCGTGAAACTAAGCTGCACAAATTCCCCCATGACTATTGACACCCTATTTGACAATGCTTTTTTGGTATGTCGTACAAGTTGGATGGAAATGAAAAGTAGTACAGTGCCGTTTCCAAGCTTTCCCAAATATATTCTTTTAGATTCATGAATAGGATTTCAATAGATCACTCAGGGATGTTTACTTTCTTCTTACTAAGCCTTTCCATTATTGCATTTTTCTATGTGCTTAGTGTAATTGCCTGGACAAAAGATGAATCTTCTCCACAGTCTCACATCTTTAGTACATTGCATTGGGTTTTCTAAGCGATTTTCCTGTACTCTGCACAATTCATCTTTTCCTGGATGTTCTCTACATATATAAAAACCATAATGTTAGCGACACCATGCTTTACTGTAGGGATTGTTTTAGGAGTATGATGTTCAGGGTGCTCCTCATGGTAACTCCTTCAGGTGTTTTCTTAACCCAGTACATAGAGAGACAGTTTGGCCGAGCCAGTGTCAAAGTTCACCAGAGAATGCTTCCAGTGAAAGATGTGACAGTGCCACAATTGATATTCAACACAATATATATTTCATATAACAATAGGCCAGCCTACCATATGGACTGGTTCATGTATAGCAACATTCTATCTCAAATCAAAATTAACAAAAAAAAATAATAACGGTAGGGTAAATAAACTTACCAATAAAAGTCTTGATTTTAAATGAAATGCATGAACATTGACGGTAGAACTCAATTTCTCAATCATCTTCCCCTAGTGAACACTCTGCAGTCAAGAGCCCTATTTAACATTCTGTCTGCTTTAATGTTCAGATCACTTGCCTCATTTGTTAATTGGAGCCAGCATTTTTAATTAGCTGTTACCTGGCCTTGTTTGGCAGTTAAGGAGACTTCATTTTCTCCTTCATGCATAAACAATACATATTTATCCTCTTTACATGTAAAGCATCACCCTTTAAGGTTTTTTTGTGTGTGTACAGAAAGATTTTAAAAACATATTTTAATCAATTGTGCCGATATATACTATTTTAAGACTTTTGTCATTAACAGAGAAATGAGTCAATTTAACTATTCCAGGCTGAATTAATGGTCCGAATAGCAATTTAGTTAATTTACATGCAGCTTTCAAAATTTTGAAAGTGTGCCAAGCCCAAATAGCAACACCGCACACTTCTACCAGATAACCTCTAGCCCCTAAAACAGACACCGTGTCTTCATTTTCATCAGATTGCAATCTCCTTGGAGTGGTGGCCTTTTTTTCCTCAATAATATTTTGTATTAACATTTTTGGAAGGTTAATTGTCAGTGTCTGTAGCCTGCAGAGCACTTAATAAATAAATGATTACTGTGTATTTGGAGATCATTTTGTGGTTTAAAGATAATATATCAATGTCAGGTTTTGATTCAAGGTATTTTGAGGATTCATTGACCACCTCAGAGGCAGAAAATGTTTTTAAAAATTGCATTTGTGATGCAAGCAAAAAGATAAAGTGATAAAGTGCCACGTTTGGGTGCTACTAAATACACTCCCTACATATTTGTTTATATCATCAATGTGCTTGTCTACTCGGCTCTGATGAATTGTCTACAAATGTCAAATACAGAACACACAGGTGCTAGAAAACGTTGAGGTGGTGGCCATTCCAGGGTTCCCTTTGCAATGTATACAGCGAATAGTAAATTCGAATAGTAAATTCTTATTTGGATTTGAATTTTTATTAATTTTTTTGGTATCAAAATTCACACATTCTATTTTTAATTCCCCTATTCGAATGTAAATTCAATGTGAAATTTATCACACGTCGACCATGGCAGCAGTCCTAATTCAAATAGTCCCCGCCTAAAACCTGCTAAGTTCATGTAGAAGTCAATGGCAGAGGTCGGTTAAGTCATTTGGAGATGTTAATAGCCTTCCTGACATTTCAGGGGGTTTTTTGGAGAAAAACTTGATTCATGGCATATTAGACATTCAATTTTTTTCTTAAATAACCTCCCAGTTAAATTGTGTGTAAATTTTAATTTATTAGAGTAAAAGAAAATTCACATAAATTTAAAATTCGACCTTTGATAAATAGGCCTCCCTGGGGGAGATTTATTTTAAGGGTTTAAATAGTAAATCTGAATATATTTTGGGGTCAGAATTTACACATCTGAATTTTAATCCCCCAATTCGAATGTAAATTTGAGTGTGATATTTATCACATCTTGACCATGGAAACAGTCCGAATTTGAATATTCACCTTCTAAAACCTGTCAAATTCATTTACAAGGCAAGGGCAATGGTCCATTGAAGATGTTAATTGCCTTCCTGACATTCAAGGTTTTTTTTCGGAGGAAAATTTGATTCGAGTTTCATTCGTATTCAATTTGAATACGAAACACATTTCCGGATCATTCCCATTCGATCGAATTTGAGACATTACCATTTTTTCATAAATAACGTCCCTTTCGAGTTTTTTGGAGTAAAAAAAATTCACATCAATTCGATCACTGATCAATCTGGAGATATGCAAATCACAGGCACACAGGTAAATGCTGGCAGGGTGAGCTCTTGCTAAAGTTTTACCTGTGTGTCTGTGACTTTCGTTTTTCCAAAGTGGTATGAGGTTGCTGATACCTCTTTCACAGTGCACCAGGGTCTCAGATAATCCGGAGTGCCAGGGTGTGAGAGTGTACTTTGATAAATCTGCCCATAAAGGACCAATAAGGAATTTCACAAAGTAGGGGTGGATTAACCTTTAGTTCAATTACACTATTTTCATTTGCTAATATGAAGTTTTAGTTTTATTCCATAAATGCTGCTATTTTCTCTCACTGTTTCCTTGTTGTGTTAAACCCTTTATAATATTATGTTTTAAAACCTACATTTTTCATGTTCTCATATTAATTTCCATTTATAGACTAGCCTTTCTGATCCCACAGGCTTTTTAGAGTTTCTGTTTAAAGCAATGATATTCAGGCAAATATACTACATACTATTTAATACAAACTTTCTGAATTATTTAGTATTCACACTTGCTAACAGTTGTTTTCAACCCCCGAAAAATATTACATCTGCAAAACAACTGCAAATGCAAATGTTGAAAATGGCAATCTTTGAAATACCTGGCACTTAACATTAGCAAAAAAATGAGAAAATCTATGGAAAGTATTGAGGAAGATACACATAAGCACATTAACGCCTGAAGATAAGGCATTTTAGAAAAATAATTTAGCATTCAAATGATATGTCTAGAGGTAGCTATGCCTAACACATCATACCCAATAAACCTGGCTTGGGCTTAATGAGGAAATCGTGGTAAAATTGTCCACTTACCTAGTTATATGCCACATTGCAATGGTTGGAATGTTCTGACTCTGGACCAAGGTTTTAATCCTTCGACCGTTCGATCGTACGAATAGCGATAAATCCTTCGACTTTGATATTCGAAGTCGAAGGATTTAACTTTGAGGGCCGAATATCGAGGGTTGATTAACCCTCGATATTCGACCATTAGTAAATGTGCCCCACAGTATCTGTTTTGTCAGTGTGTATACAGAACATAGTGAATCCATATGGAAAAAGCCCATTGCTCCATATATATATAACTGCAATACAGGTGGAACAATAATGCTGTCCATATTCACCTTAAAACTTTTCAGACAATGGAATTTCATTAGAAAGGGAGCACAATGTTCAAGCACAGCCAAATAGATTAGATGAAAAATATTCCTAAATATCCCTTTAATATGAGTCTAAGCAAGATAAATGGGATTTTTTAAATAAACTTTATCCAAGAGGTCTTCTGTGTTGTCATCAAATACTGTCACAAGAATGGAGTTGCGCACACAAACATTAATCTATCATACACGGGCTGTAATACATTCACATGCTAACTGAGCTGAGCATCCAATCAGGTAAAAGCACAGATCTACAGTATTCTAAGGTTCCGGCTTTTTCACTACTACTACTACTGCACTGATCTCCCTTATGTTGATCACTGCTGTTGCAGAACTGCAACTGTTGTAATCCTAAGCAAGCAGATGGTAGGATACATCAACTACTAGAACTCTTCAATAACCCTGTGTCTCTGACTTAACACCAGAGAGAAGCAGATAGCTTTCTCATTGTTTTGTTCTCAGGCAATTGGTACTTTGAAGACATTTGAAATCATGCGGGATTTGAATGCAGGTGTTTTGTTTTCTTAATTTTGTTGTTTGTTGTTTGATTGTTTGATTAAAAAAGATATTTCAAACACACAATATCTTATTATATGGACAGTATCACTGGAGCTCAAGCTATCAATACTGCATAATTTTCAAATATTTTCTTTATAATTAGCCAATCTGCATAGTTATATGGCAATCTTTTTCCATCTCCATGGAATAGTTCAGTGTGCCAGATGTCTTATAGAAGGGCAAACTAGTATATATTTTTAATGAAAGCAGTCTGAATTCTGAACAGGACAAAGGTCTGACATCTAATTCTGCATGTTACTCATAATACCACAACACTTCTTTCAATATTGATGCCTTGTTCAGTGGAGAAAAGAAGGCTAGCAGACTCTGAATTGATTTTGTGTCCAACACAAAATGAGGCAACACTATCTCGGTTGTTTTCCTTTTGACCTAACACATTTTTTTTTGAGATTCCCCAAAATTTCAGTCATCTCTTACAAATATGCTAATGACATCATCTCTTGTGAAACAACTTACTGAGAAAGTGACCTTTAAAATAAAAAACTGTTACCCTAATTGAAAGCTTAATAAATTGTAAAATGCATACAGATATGGAAAGATACATACATTTCATTTGAAGAGCAAGGTATTAGTATAGACAATTTTTACATGAGCGACAATTTTTAAAAGTGTGACTTTTGTCCAAATGCATTAAAGTCAATGTGTGTCTGAATAATTTTGATGTGCCGCGAAAATTTTTATGAGCGAAATTATTTTGTCTCAGTGAATTTTTACAGCAGTTTCGCGAAAACATTCGCTGGCAACAAAGTGCAGGAAATTCACGATGAATCCATGCCTGCCCAATAAATTTGCCCATCACTACTTATCATCCCATTTTACATATTGTAAATGCCAAATAGTTGACTGAACCAAGCACAGGTTTGCAAGGTAGGCACGCCATCAGGAAATGCCTTGATATGTCACTATTGACATTCTACCGCATTTGCTGCCATACCAATGTTGCTTACAAGACCTTGATTCAAAGGATTTAATCGTTCGATTAAACGATTTTTTCTTCAATCGTAGGAACCAAGGAAACTTCGATATTCGAAGTTGAAGGATTTTACTTCGACGGACGAATATTGAGGGTTATTAACCCTTGATATTCGACCCTAAGTAAATGTGCCCCCATGTGTTGGCTAGATATTTGATAGTATACTTGAGGCTTTCACAAGAAGTGCCATAGCTGATAGTCGATTGAATGCCTTGCTTAAAGGGTGCTACACATGTTTGTAACATCTCCCTAAATTTTGTAATTACTGGAAATACCTCATTTCAGACTAGACTTAAGTGTGTGTATGTATTCAGTGGACCAGGAAGCATTGGCACAGTAACAACACTCCCGTCAGCAGAAATTAGCTTAGAAGAAAGACAGATTTATATCCTAGGTTTTAACAGCTTAATGACTTTTGTTACGCCACTATTTAACAACTGCATGGTTACAGAAGAAAAAAGCCTTAAAAGGCTATATAACAGGAAGTGATTAAAAAAATAATATAATGGAAATATACAGCGGAAAATGTCTATAAGGTTCTACCTGTAAAGAATAATAAAACAATATTTACATAACATCCATGCCAATCCAATGTTTATCAAATAGTGTTTTTAATTATAAAAAACAGAAATATATTTACATTATACATTTATTAGATACAGTATACATTTTGAAGACGGACCTTACCAGTACTTTGTGCCCAAAAACTTTGGCAGGTGCAAACTTGCTCTCTTTAACTACTTCAAGCAAAATGACCTTTAAGTGCTCAGGGCATAAACAAAGTGGAAAATGGTTTTGCCAAGGTCAATGGGAAATTGGTGTTGTGAGATTCATGACTATGGGTTCCACTGTCACTTGTTTGTGCTGAAAACACAGAAGCAGCGGATGGAAACAATCTTGGTTTATAAAGTATGTAGCCTTATGTTCATGTTAAAACCAGAATTTGGATACAGCATGCACACCATGGATTCTAATCCTATGGACTGGAACACAAAAATTGGTTCACAATTGTTTTAGAGTAGGGCTCCACAATTATATTCAGTACAGTAGAATCTCTCTCTGTAAAAAGGCAATAATAATTGAGATGAGGAATAATATTCACATTAAACCAGCCTTAATCAGGGTCCCCTAAGAAACAGGTTATGATGTACAGGAAGAATGTTTGAAGGCTTGACTTCATTTTCATTTAAACACATAGTAACACAAAGACAGCAAATACCTACAAAGATAGAAGTATCCTCAATAAATTGCGAAGTGTCAAGCCTCAAAGAGTATATGCTACAGTATAAACCTTTTTCAATAAAATTGAGCTTAAAATAAAGTCTTAAAAAACTCTTAAAATGTTCTTCCTTTACTCTATAGCTCTCTCTGTATAAATGTATTTATTTTTTTACCTTAAATGTTCCTTTATTTGCATAGCATTAAGTGAAACAAGCATAGATGTTTATTTACCTACTTCACTGACATTTACAACACTTGGGTGGATATGATATTTCCTACACTTTCTACAAGATAACTCTTATACCTTGTTTTCAGTTCTTTGAAAGTAGGTGTTGCACTACTTATTATCACAAAGACAAGAAGGAGAGGACGGTGCCAAAGGACCTGGTACATTTACTGCTTTTGCATATGATGGCAATTAATCAAAATACCAGGTGCTAATATATAATCTGAACCACTGGCAACATTTTAATAGACAGCATTTGTTATGGAAATGTACAATTAGCTTGTAAATACCACCTGTTTGAACAGTTTGATGAGGAAATCCCATTGGTATGCTTAATTAATATTTTGACGAGAATATATAATAATGATTTCTGATAGCTAATGTATTCTTCATCCTACTGAGATGCAATCCAATATTGCTGTCCCTGAATACTGATTTCCCTTACCTCTTGATCTCATGAAGCTGCAATGAGAGAAAATTGCTTATAAATTAGAAGGATATGGCAACAACTGACTAGCTAATGAGTTTAAAGATGCAGTACACAGTAGGACCAAAATGAAATCAGGGAAGTGATGGAGTTGATTGTAAGAAAAATTGGGTACATTAATTGTGGTTTTCATCAATGGATATATCCAGGCAGCCTCAAAAGCAAAGCTGCAAGTCCAAATCTTCGATGCATAGGCTGGTCTGACTTCTGCCTTTTCTCTGTCTGGAGTGGCCAACTCTAATACCAATTATAGAAGGTGAGGTTTTAGGAAAATAAACATTTTTCACTAGTCCAGGGGTTGCAGATATTTTTAATCACAACCTCAAAAGCAAATCATGGTCAACATCCAGGCCTCACCCATTTGAAATAGATCTACCAAATGACAGCTTGGGTTGTCAATGTCTACAAACATTACTGTTTTCTATATTTCCATCATAGAAATTTCATATCAATGCAAATGAAATGTTTCACAGAGGAAATACAAAGAAAATTTATGGACTAGCCATTTTAGAATAATTTTTTTGTGCCTGACCCTTATAGTGCAGAAAAAAACAAAATATACTTCATGAAGGAACAGCTGCAGCTAATAGCACGTGCATTGGAATCCACTCAGGCTTCAGGCATCTCCCAGAATTTCTAGTGAAACTTCGAAGAAAGAATTGCCAAAAAGCTGGTCAAGAGGAAGGTCATGATAGCTTTAGAAGAATAAGAAGCTTATATTCAAATGTGATACAGGGAGATTGAGTAGATAGTATCAGTGACCAGTCATATGTATGGGATATATTATCCAGAACCCTTAGGACTACTGATGGGCGAATTTATTCACCAGGCGCGAATTCCAGCGTTTCGCGCCAGTGAATACATTCACAAAACCGCAGTGAAAATTCAACAGCGTCAAAAAAAAGGACGCCGGTGTCAAAAACGGACGTTGGCATCAAAAACGAGTTTCAGCGTAATTTCGCTAATTTTTCACCATTTCGCAATTTTTCGCCGAAGCGAAACTCCTTCAATTCGCCCATCACTACTTAGGACCTGGTGTTTTCTAGATGAAGGTTATTGCCACAATATGGACTCTTTAGTATAAGTGAAAACTTACTGTGGTTTAAAATTCAGGTATTTGACCAAAAGCTGCATGGACATTTTAGATGCAGATGGAGACTTTTTTTCCCTCAATCAGTTATAGTAAAGTTTGTTTCAGGTATTTAAGAGCCTTATACAGGAATGGAACCCATTAACCAGAATGCTTCTGACCTAAGGTTTTCCAGATAACAGATCTTTCTGTAATCTGGATCTTCATAACGTGTCTACTAAAAAAATCACATAAACATTAAACACATTATGCTGATTTTACTTCCAATAAGGGTTAATTATATTAGTTTGGATAAAGTACAAGGAATCGTTTTATTATTTCAGAGAAAAGGTTAATCATTTTTTAAAAATTGGATTTTTTGGATAAAATGGAGATGGCCTTTCCATAATTTGGATCTTTCTGGATAACAAGTTTCTGGACAATGGATCCCATACCTGTATTACAAAAATGGTCTTCTCTGGAATGTTAGATGCCATATGTGTTAGTAGGCCATGGTCATGTTTCCACAGTCACCGGTAGGGATGGGCGAATTTTTTTGCCTTGATTCGCCACAGAAATGTTGCCCATAGACTTGTATGGCGTTGTGCGCCAAAAAAAAGACGCTGCGTGAAAATAGACTTTAATGGCGGCGAATTTTTGTCGAAACTAAACGAGTCAAATTCGCCCATCCCTAGTCACGGGTAAATCTTCAAGTAAAATTCCATAAAATATGAACAGAGATGGAATGTCATGGCTGTCTTTCTGTGGAATAAGATATTTTTGTGGATATATACATATTATAGTTAATGCTGGAATTTCAAATAGTGTTTATGAACCTTTTCTACATAAGCCCAACTGAATATATTTTCTATGATAAATATAGATATTTTGATCATTTTGCCTCACGAAAAGCAAAAGTACTGTGGCTCTATTTTAAGCACACAGAAGAAAAAAAGGCATAAGACTTTAAATCTTATAAACACTTTGTTTTTACTACGATTTTCACTAGTGCTGCTCCATTTGGTTGTTTCAATGGAACCTCTAAATTTGACAGCAGCTTGGACAGATAGAAACCCTCAGTGACCATTTTTCAGTAATTGCTGGGATTTACCCCACAGCTCTTTCCTGTCTGTAGTTCAGTGCTGAATAGCATTTTGTTTTCCTCCCAACAAAGCTAACCCTTAACACAACATATTACCTAAATAATGAATCTACGATATATAAGGGAAATATTCCTTAAACAATGCTTTGAAATAGGCAGAGGTTGCACATTTCTTTTAAGCCATCTGCTTCTTGTTTTGATTTTCAGAAAAGTAATAGAACATTATTTAATTAAAATATGAATTACCTTTCATTGAGACATTATCAGCAAGCACCTAAGGGATTTATTTAGCTCATACAATAAGCACATTGTGTTGCACATGGAATTATAATAAAACAAGTCTCTGTAGTTGTGTATTTCTTATAACAAATGTAGGACTACATGTCGGAGCTGTGAACAGCTATTAACGATTGTGTTTTTAATTAATAGTATTATTTCATTGTGCAATTATTAATCTATGTGCAACTTTTGAATAACCACTGTAACATCAAACAAGAGAAAATTACCATTTCACACATTTTCTCACACTACTTAAAGAGACTCATTCATATATTTTTGTCCTACAGGTATAGCATCCGTTATCTGAAGACCTACTGTATTATTCAGGAAGTGTCGAATTACGGGAAGACCATCTCCCATAAACTCAATTTTATCCAAATAATGCAAATATTTAAACATTATTTCCTTTATCTCTGTTATAATACACAAGTACCA
This sequence comes from Xenopus petersii, assembly GCA_038501925.1. Classification (NCBI taxonomy): domain Eukaryota; kingdom Metazoa; phylum Chordata; class Amphibia; order Anura; family Pipidae; genus Xenopus; species Xenopus petersii. The sequence goes on along the minus strand of CM076684.1, from coordinate 34,515,864 downwards.
TTTACTTGATCCAAGATAGAATTAATCCTTATTGGAAACAAAACCAGCCTATTTGGATTTATTTAATATTTAAATTATTTTCTAGTACACCTAGGGGCATATTTCTCAAGGGTCGAATTTTGAATTTGAAAAACTTCGAAATTGGAATTCAAAAAGACCAACCAAAATTAAGTCAAAGGTTGTTTTTGACCATGCTCTATTTTTGTAATAGCGCATTCGATCAAATTTGAATCAAAGTTTTTCCCAAAAAACCCTTTGATTTTTCAAAGTCCACCAATTGACTCCAAATGTTATAGGACGTCCCCCATAGGCTAAAACAACAATTCGGCAGGTTTTCAGTGGTGAATGGTCAAAGTCAAATTTTTAAAGAGACAGTACATGATAAATTTAGATATTCAATTTTTTTTTGATTCGTATAGAATTTGGACTATTCCCTAGTTGAAGTAAACAAAAAATAGCTCAAGACTCAAATTCACCTCGATATTTGATAAATCTGCCCCTTAATGTATGAAGATCCAAATTATCTGATGCAATGAGTTACAAGACCATTTGTAACATCTATTTACAATACCACATGCTGATCTAGATATAACTGCTTGAGACTTCCAAGCAGAACATACTGAAGGCTTCTTGCCATACATCATGATTTACTCTATTGCTAATAAGCTTAATGATATTATTTTAGATGTAACAGTCATTCCCAGTTTATGGATCAAATCAAGCATTTGCCTAATCGTGGATGGCTTAAATCTTGTGTTCAAGTTGATGCACACATAACAATATTGATAGAACATCGACCAGTTCTATATTCATTTGGCCTTTTAATATGAATGACATATTAAATGGAAGTACATATAGGAGGTTATTTACTAATACTCGAGTTAATCTCAGTTTTTTTTGGAAACAAAGTCGAACAAAGCCCCCTCCACGAATTGAACTCATTTATCAATAATTTTTCTTGAAACAATTGAAGTGACAAAACATTGTCACAGTCCGAAACTCAATTTTATCAAATTTTCACTGCAAAAACTCAACTCGAACAGGTTTGAGATGGAATATTTCAGATTTGGATAATTGGCAGCTTTGGTGTATCATAAGGGGTTTATTTATCAAAGGTGGAATGTTAGAGTTTTTTAAACCTCGAATGAACGCAGAACTCTAATTTTATCTTATTTAAAAAAAACACGAATGGAAAAACACGATTTTGTGAAATCTGAAAATACAAATTAATACAGTTTTTGGTGTGAAAAACTCAAATCTCTCGAATCATTACCCTCTGCCAAAAACTTGAACATCATGCAGGCTATTAACAATACCCTTGAAAACTCGTGGAAAAATAACTCGACCTTTGCTAACCCCTAAAAGCTTATTTAAATCTAAAAATCTCAAAAATCTTGAATTCAATAAATGGCTTGAATTTTTGCCTAGGACAACTCTCATTGACTTCGCCATGAACTTGTAAGTTTTACATTCCAGTTTTTAACGTTTTTTTGCTTAATAAATACCAAACACTTGAATTTTTGAAAATATAACTCCAATTTGTGCAAAAGTCTTTGTGCAAAAAATTAGAATTTGTAAAAAATCTGAATGTGAATGTTGATAAGTCACCTACTAAGTTTTGCATCCATTTTGATGCTTTGCATTTGCGCTTATGCTCATAAATGAGCTCTTATACTTGTATTACCTTTCTCATTGTTCATTTCAGTGTCACAATTGCAAGTGAAATTGCATTGCAGATAAAAATGTGAACGCTGATGAATCACGTACTGAATTTGTATGCAGATTCAAAAAATGGCCTTTTGCAAAGCTTAACAAAAGTCAGGTAATTAAACAAATTATTATTCGCTTACATTCTAATTTGTGGCTTGATGACAGGACCACAGATCACATTGCTAAAAAGGACCTGACTTGGGCCGTCAAACTCATAGTCCTCCATATCCTGCTGCTGGTAATAGTATAGCAATTATGTAAGTTTACAGTTATACAAAACAGTAACTGAAAATGACTTGCAAATATGACCTTTATTATTCATATGCACAAAGAACTAGTTACATTTCCACTTGGTTAGAATTCTTGCAATGTGCACTGTAACAATACTTTAATATAATTAAATTTTAAGTTCCATGTAGAATCTAGTGGGTAGGCAGATATACCGGTATGTTAAACTTTATGTCGCTTGAAAATGGTTTTCAAGTACATCAGAGGGAGACCATCCAGCTGTAAAATTATCTACTTTATGATGCTGCATCACAGCATTGGTCTCTTTCTCTTAATTAAAAATGTACCTTATAGTATAACATGCTTAGACATTGTTCTCACTTTTCCCTTTAACTAGCTGAGCAAATAAATGCTTCCTTGTATGAAAATCTTACAAAACCGGTTTGAATTAAGATTCAAAATAGAAACATCGTAACGCTCTCAAATATGGCACATTGTTGACTTGATGAGTTGATAGGGAGGATTCAAAAATGGCATGTATCGTTTTTTTTTTTTAAATGGCTGCAATGATGAGGTGGTAACTGGAGGAACTTGCAGCATCATTGTATCTCTGCCACCTCATATTTTCTTATGTGTGAATATTTCTCCCGGAGTAAATTATCTGTGAATATTTGCCAGTGCATATTCACAATACAATTGTAGTAGAGAAGAAACAACAAATGAAGAAATTATGCATGGGGGAAATTACAGACATATGAAAAAGTTTGGGAACCCTTCTCAGCCTGCATAATAATTTACTTCACTTTCAACAAAAAAGATAACAGTGGTATGTCTTTCATTTCACAGGAGCAGCTGAGTACAGGGGTGTTTTCTGAACAAAGATTTTTAGTGAGGCAGTATTCAAATGTGAAAAACTGGCTGTGCATAAATGTGGGTACCCTTGCACTTTTGCTAATTTGAATTCACGTAATTGCTCGATACTGATTATAGGCAGCACTAAATTGGTTGTATTAGCTTGTTAAACCTTGAACTTCATAGACAGGTGTTTCCAATCATAAGAAATTGTATTTAAGGTGGCCAAGCTGTAAGTAAAGTTACGTGACCTGCACACACGCATGCGGGGGGAGCAGGGATGTTGGGAGGCCCATAGTGGTTGCAAGCGGGGCCCTTGTTTTTGCAGCCCTGATGGGCCCCCCAATGCCCCAGTTTGACCCTGCTGATCTCTCTTTATTCTGCTAGTTGTCCAGCCTGAACCTGCAGAAATTTCATTTGGCAACAATTAGGGGCCGATTCACAAAGGGTCGAATGTCGAGGGTTAATTAACCCTCGATATTCGACTGGAAATTAAAATCCTTCGACTTCGAATATCGAAGTCGAAGGTTTTTAGCGCAAATAGTGCGATTGAACGATCGAAGGATTATTCCTTCGATCGAACAATAAAATCCTTCGAAACGAACGATTCGAAGGATTTTAATCCAACGATCGAAGGAATATCCTTTGATCAAAAAAAGTTAGGCAAGCCTATGGGGACCTTCCCCATAAGCTAACATTGACTTCGGTAGCTTTTAGATGGCGAACTAGGGGACAGTACTTCGACTATCGAATGCTCGAATAGTCGAACGATTTTTACTTCGAATTCTTCGATTCGAAGTCGTAGTCGAAGGTCGAAGTAGCCCATTCGATTGTTGAAGTAGCTCAAAAAACACTTCGAAATTCAAAGTTTTTTTACTTCGAATCCTTCACTCGAAGTAAGTGGATCGGCCCCTTAATTATTTTTGCTTTTAGTAAACTGGCGAAGGTCAACTAGAGAAATTTTGCCTGGCAGTAAGATGTGTGCAAAGAGACCTTTTTACCTATGAGAAATTAATAAGCCAAAACGTGTTGTACTTGTCTATTAGTAAATTGCCAATGTCATGTCAAATTTTCATTTTTGGTGATAATCCGCCAAATTTAAATTTTCACCCTTTAATAAATATGCCTAGTTTATGTCTAGTTCAGGATTTGGGACTCATAAAATAAAGTCATTAATGGGAAAAAAATGTATGCCTTTGTACAATTTTTTTCTAACATTTTTTGAATATGGAAACTGTTTAGCAACTACTTCTGCCAGTAGAAGCATTACTAATGTTTTAATTTGTGCCAATGGGCAATATATGTAGTCAAACTTCATACTGAAAAATGTATTGGAGCCACTGGGCAAAATTGCTCCTGGGCAGTAGCACGCAGTAACCAATGAGATGATTGCTTTCATTCAACCTGCAGCTGGTCTAAAAAATATAATCACTGATTGGTTGCCATGGGTCACTGCCCAGGTGCAAATTTGCCGAGTGTTTATATTGAGCAAAGACTATGCCATCTTCAAGCATGTTTTAGTTTAGTTTAGTGGAGTTTGCTATGAGCAATTAAAATTCTCAATGCAATAACATAACAAAAAACTTTTTGCATGATATCCTACAGCAAGGTGCCTTAATGAACAATTACAGAAAATGTTTAATTTAAACTCCTATAAATATTACAAATGTCTTTTAATTCAATTCAAGCGCAGTAAAGGTATGGTTTCAGAATTATTATTACTCTTATTAAAGGTTTTAGACCTTTTGCTGCCATTAATTGGTGTTTAAATTGTGCTAGGGTAATAGCTGCCTTTTAAATAATAGAATATACAGTGCAGACAGACCTTTGTGTGGTTGTGTCCACCCTATTAGATCCAAATCAGTTCAGCTATAGTTCAATTCACAAACATAAAGTAAAGTGGCTAGGGAAAAGCCATATATTGGAAAGCTGGCATCACTGTCATTTATATTTTAGACTGTCAAAACTCAGATTGCAAAATTTTCTGATGATACTGCAAAATGACCTGAGATGTTGTCTGAATGCACATTTGATTGACTGTTCTCAAACCAGTATATGTGCAAGTCCCCCAGGTATCTGTATATTAGCAGAGCTGTGAAGGATACACAGCCTTTGGATCAAAGTTGATTCAGTGTAGTTAGGTGAGAAGTGAAACGTTCCTTTATTTTTAACACACATATTCGTCATCCACAAAACTATTTAGGTGGAATTGAAATCAATTGTCTTAAAAGAAGAAAAAAAATGGTGCATTCGTCTCTGCAGGACACAGTGATTGTGAAATGCCAAGGGGGGACTTGAGAGATATTAACGGCTGTGTTGATACCTAGTTCTCTGCCTCTATATTTGGAAGAGAATTAACGAAAATGCTTGAGTTTCCAGTTTTAAAAGCTCATTCTACAGCTCTGGCTGTAAAGGAGCCAAAAGATTTAAAGGGAAACTACGGGGAAGTAAAACTGCTTCATAACATAAAAGGCAAACACTTACAGGGCTGAAGCTAAAGAAAAGGGACTGAGGCCGATACAGTAAACTGTAAAACAGGAGTCCTCAACCTATTTTACCTGTGAGCCACATACAAATGTAAAAAGAGTTGGGGAGAAACACAAGCATGAAAAAAGTTCCTGGAATGTACCCCAATAAGGACTGTGATTGGCTATTTAGTAGCCCCAATGTAGACTGCCAATGTGCAAGAGGCTCTGTGTGTCAGTAAACCTGGTTTTTATACAACCAAAACCTGCCTCCAAACCAGATATTTAAAAATAAGCACCTGCTTAAAGGCCTTTGGGAGCAACATCCAATGGGTTGGTGAGTAACATGTTGCTTGCGAGCTAGTGGTTGGGGATCCCTGCTGTAGAGACTAGAACATCCCGCCTTTACAATTAGTGTTGAAATGTCACCATTGAACTACAAGACCCAGAATGCCTTTGACTGCAGAAATCCATCCTCAGTTAAGGTTTTACATATCACCAAAGGTAATATGATACAGGTATGGGACCTATTATCCAGAATGCTCGGGACCTGGGGCTTTCCAGATTACTTAATTAGAACTTCATACCTTAAATTTACTAGAAAATCATGTAAACATTAAATAAACTCAATAGGCTGGATTAATTATATCTTAGCTGGGATCAAGTACAAAGTACTGTTTTATTATTACAGAGAAAAAGGAAATCGTTTTTTAAAATTTGTATTATTTGATTATAATGGAGTCTATGGGAGATGGCCTTTCCGTAATTTGGAACTTTCTAGAAAACGGGTTTCCTATACCTGTACTATATTCCATACAATGGAAACTACATTTCCGTGCTTTTTAACATGGAAATTCAATTGTATTGTAGTCTGTGGATAAAGTTAAAGCTATATGACAGTATGGCAGTAGCAGAGGCTGGTTTTGGGCTCAAGTGATATTTGATTCTGGGCTCAAGTACTGGTTCTGGGCTCAAGTACTACTGTATATCAGCATGGGATCCTTTCTGAGAAAAGACCATGCTGTAAGAGAGCAAAGGAAAATGCCTACCTACATTTGATTGAAAATAGTTCCTGTATTAACAAATACAGTATATTACATTAGTACATTTTGTGGCACATTCAAATATGTTTGTGATTTTTTTTTTTTGGTGTTGCCTTTTATCAGCAGTTTTTGTTTAAAGATTTTTGCACACAAGCTCATTTTAATGCAGGGTGAACCACCTGTCATCAGGAAGATTGGAAGGCGTTTTTAGGATTACACGCTGTTAACTCCATGCAAACGCCTTCTATCTGGACAGTAACTGCTGAAATTTAGAGCAGATAGGGACACACACAAACACATGAATATGCATTTCTTGGGTAGCATTAGTGATGTTTTATACACCTACAGCCGACACACTATTTTTTTCTTATGCCAAACACACTGCGCAACTGGCATCAAATATATCTTGAAAAACAATGACAAGTGGTATCATAGTGAATTTTTTTCATTTTTTGGGAGCTTTTGGGGGATTTTTGGGACGTGCAACAGGTTATCCACACTGTAAAGGCTATTATTATCCAAACTGAGCAATTAGTATTCAATAGCCTATGTCGCAATTAAGGTAAAGAACTTTTAGTTAAATTTAGCATCTACGTTCAAAATGAACCATTCAGCCTGCACCTTAACCTGAGGTTTTTTTTAACCCTTCTTTTTTAACATGTGCCTATAGTATCCTAATATGCAGAAACACATATTCATTTGAGAAAATGCAGGTAAAATCCCTGGAGGCGTTTAAATAAACAGATGCAATAGGAAACAATTTATGTTGCCTATTTTCTGACTGTACAATCTTTTGTACCTCAAGATCTCACCTCCATCACTGAGAAAGATCGAAGCTTCTGCTCTCTTTCTATTTCCATCTGCTTCTTTGTCTGAAAGAATCAGGGCAAGTACTGTTGGACACCACCCAAAGGGGAAAAAAATATCATATTAAAAAAGCGGCTCATCTCAGCATTTCATTAATTAATCATTTTTGGTTACAAAAATGGGACTTAAAACACCAGGAATAATTGAAAATGGTAGATAATCTGGACCACCATTTACTGTTCCATGATATGCTAAGAATACTAGATTTAATGTCGTTAATTCTGGGAGTAATTTAATTTGTAATTTGCTTTAGCTTTAGAGTTTCAGGTGAAAAATAATACCCATTATACAGTTAATTTATCACAATGTCAACAATGTTAAAGCTGTTTAGCCAATTGCCATGTATTCTATAAAACAGAAATAGTTTAGGTTTAAGTCTTTTATTAGCATCATTCAGTTGTTATCTATCTTAAATTGGGCTGCAGCAAAGCTGATTAAAATGTATGATAGCCTTGTGAATGGAAAACTGGGAACATTTCATGCCATCTCTTCATGCATGGGTCTCTGCATATTTAGTTCAGTGATGAGTCTGTCCATTCCCACCATTTACGCTTGAGGGAGGCAAAGCAAATACGACATTCTCATTCCTAACTGGTTTTTGTACTGTCTGGATTCAAAGGTCATGGAGAAGAAAGATGTTTTTTACAGGGGATTTTGCTGTAGACCAATTTGTTGGGGATGTAGAGCTCAGAAGGAGCAAGTGTTTGTTTTACAGACTAGGTGCTCTTCAGTTTTAACCACTTGAGAGTCTGGCAGGTTTTTATTGCAAGTCTGAATAACTTTATTGACAATCCCTTGCTCTCCACTTGTCACTTAACTACAGCTCTCTGAATCCTTTTACACATATAACCATAATAGATGATTATTTAACAAGCATCTACCATTTTTTATTGACTTGAATTTTTTCATGCAGAATTCAGCCTATGTATTAAAAAAAACATTGGTATTAAGGGGAAGATTTACAATAATTCAAACTGGAGAGTCTTTAGCAGAAGAACTTTTTTCTTGGAACAGGAACTTGGACATTTATTGATGAATGTATTGATGCATCAGAATGCTGTGAGCCGTTGAGCAGCATCAGTGCCAATGTTGATGCATAGTTAATCAATCCCCAAATGTTATATTTACTTATTATAATAAGGTTTTCTCACTTACAAAATAAGCCAGCCCAAAATTGTCCCTTGGAAATTATTGGAGTTGTTGGAAAGTATGTTTCCTTTGTATTTATTTTAGGGATGGCCAAAGTAAATAGGTTTGATACACTCACGGTTTTGAATGAAACATTTCCTGCAATTTTCCGTTCGGTGCAAACTTTCCCCAAGTCTTGTGACTCAGCATGAATGTAAAACATGGCAAAAGTAGAAAAAAGATGCACTCTTAAGACTTAGGGGGCGATTTACTAAGGGTCGAATATCGAGGGTTAATTAACCCTCGATATTCGACTAGGAACTAAAATCCTTCGACTTCGAATATCGAAGTCGAAGGATTTAGTGCAGATAGATCGATCGAACGATCGAAGGATAATTCCTTTGATCGAACAATAAAATCCTACGAATCGAACGATTCGAAGGATTTTAATTCAATGATCAAAGGAATATCCTTCGATCAAAAAAAGTTAGCCAAACCAAATCCAAACCCTAATTTGCGGCAAAAAAACATTTGTTGCTTCTTTGTTTTGTGACAAAAACTTCGAATAGTTTGAATAGTCGAACGATTTTTACTTTGAATCCTTTGATTCGAAGTCGTAGTCGAAGGTCGAAGTAGTCCATTCGATGGTCGAAGTAGCCCAAAAAAACCTTCAAAATTCTAAGTTTTTTAACTTCGAATCCTTCACTCGAAGTTAGTGAATCGCCCCTAAATGTTGTTTACACAGAGGTACCTCCAAATATTTATTGATGCTTACTACATCACTGACGAAGGGGCAGGCGGCCCCTGAAATGTTTGATTTTGTATTCCATATCAATAAATATTTGGAGGTACCTCTGTGTACACTGCATTAAGTCGTAAGAGCGCAAATTTTCTCTACTTTTATTTTTTTTTTTTCTCTACTTTTTAATTTTTTGTTACAAAACAAGGAAGCAACAAATGTTTTTTGCCGCAAATTAGGGTTTGGATTTGGTTTGGTTCGGCCTAATCTTTCACAAAGGATTCGAGAGTTTGGCAAATCTTTCACAAAGGATTCGGAAGTTTGGCCAAATCCATAATAGTGGATTTGGTGCATCCCTAATTTATTTCTAGAGCACAATAAGGATAGAGAACAGGATAAAGGATACACGTTCAATAAAGATCATCAAAAGTGGTTTGAGAAATAAGAGGTGGCCCTTTGCCCTTAAAAATGTACAGTCTATGAAAATGAACCTCCTAAATGTACTTTTAGATATGAAATAATTCATCGCATATTTGAATTGCTAGTTGCAGAGAATTGTAGTCTGACTTAACTCAACCTACAGCAGTATTCATTCTTAAACCCATAATTCTACCAAGGCATTTAAATGTATAGTTTGAATGAAGGCTATCAGCATATACAATGTGTATGGGTACCTGAAAACACTTTTTGTGCTTGGGTGGTAAATTTCACTCCAGAACTGTTTGTTACTTTTCTGGCAAAAACCAGGAGCCCATAGACTGTAGGTATACACTCAGAAGCAGTGTCTCTCAAGACACATAGCAGGATGGCTTATTATCTGAAAGGTTCATTTACATGTATATCATTACTGTCGAGCAGCACCCAAGTTAATTATGAAAGTGGAAAAGAGAAATCGCTCTGGCTGAGGCAAGACAAAGAAAGCTATCACAATTTTAAAATACAAATGTTCATGTATACACATTTGATATTTGAACATCTCATTTTTATAAAGTAGCATAGTGTTATTGAAATATTACAGTTAAATATGATTATTTAGAAAAGGGAGGAGGCTGCTATGTATATTGACCATATACAGTATCTATCCTCATCACTCCACTACAAAATCCCTACAAAATCAGCAGATGCACCATTAGCGGTGCTTATACCATTCCCTATGTCAGGGGTCCCCAACCTTTTTTACCCATGGGCCACACTTAAAATTAAAAAATGTCACGGACACACAAGCATGAAAATGTCTATGAAGGTTGTCAGAGAAGCATTCTTGTTGGTTATCTGGTAGCTATGTGTACTGTCAGCTTGTATGAAGCTCTGTTTGGAATAAATGGTGATGGTATCTATCACTAATGCTCTGAAAAATGTACACATACTTAATAGAAGGAAAATAGCCTTTTATGATTTTTTCCTCCAACAGATATATTTGAAGAACTCTTCCAGCTAATTAAAATAAGTACTGTGCCATTTCTGGGAGTCACATCATTCAATCATTATTGCACTCTAAATATAGCAATAAAAGACTTGCCAACAGAAATTTCAGGGAGCAAAGCTTTGCAGGGGAATCCAAACTATCCCCTTAATATATACTCAAATGAATTGTTTCTAGTGTGATTCTGCTCTTCTGTGAACAGAAGACAAAGGTAACTTGAGGACATGTCTCTTACTTTACTCTGCCAATGTTTTTCTAAGATAATACCTTAGAAGAGGTGGCTTTGTGCTGTTTGTTTCTATAATCTAGAATGCAAGTGTGCTTATTGAGGTGAAGAGGTCTCTCTGGGGTAGCTGCTTCACAATACCCCATTATCAGTGTATAATATCATGATTTCTAACACTTCATCATTTCAACGCCTCACCGGTTTATCAATATAGGACTGTATATTTTAAGATTGATTTTTTTTTATTCATCATGCCACTTCCATTTGGGACCTATTATTGCCATTTGCTTTTTTATGTTGTTGGATTTCTGTGTGAGTTGAATAGAATTGTATTGTATCCTGTACCCTGTGCATAGAACTATTGTATGTAATAATTACATTGTGGATTTTAGCATAGAATGTATTTTCTACATTGCAAATTAGGATATTAGGATATATGGTATACTGCTTCAGAGCACAAGCACATTAGAGAGAGAGATGGTGTAACAACTCACCTCCCTGGTGGTCTAGTGGTTCGAGGGGGTCGGCAGGAGTGCCTGCCGCCCCCTTGGTGGGGATGCCCGCCACGTTGCCCATCCTCTTCCAAAATGCCGGCTTCTTAGGGCGTGAGCAGCGCGCATCTCCTCTTCTTGTAGGTGCATTGCCGATGACGTAAAGACATTATCGCGCAACGGCGCGAGATTCAAACCTATTTAAAGGGATTTTGTACGATTTCTCATTGCCCATTATAGGATAATTCCTATTGAGTTCCTGGTGCTTATGTATTTGAATTCCTGCCTGATATCTGATTCCTGTTGTGACTCCTGCCTGTCTTTGACTTCGCTGACTTCTGTGATTCTGACCCTGCCTGGTAACTGACTATTCTACTCTCTGTAATCCGACCTGTGCCTTCCTTGACTCTTCTTGATTAATATCCCGGTTTTTGACCCTTGCCTGTCTGACTCCGTTTGTATTCTTCCTGCACCAACCGCCTGATTTGACTACGCCTTCTCTCTACTCCTTGTACTGAGATCTTTTGCCCAAAAGACTTTTGCTTTACAATTGTGCCCCTCTGCTCATCCAGAACCCTTAGCTTGACACCTCTCTTAATAAGACCTGGTGGCATCCGATTAGCTGAGGGCTCCTCCCGAGGTGAAAGGCAGCTGTTTTAGGCAGAAGCAAGAGCCGAGACAAGGGTGCTTAGCATTGGTTCGGATTTAGGGTGCCGATCGTGACAGATGGCCTGGTAAATAAAGTATTGCGATTGTTAAGTGCTGAGCTGTTATCACTAATGTTATCACTCTTCTGTGGTTACTAAATATGATTAAATATTATTGGCAATGTTCAAGTGTATGAGAAGGTTTGAAGATGAGAGTTTACTTAAAGCGATCCTGTCATCGGAAAACATGTTTTTTTCAAAACACATCAGTTAATAGTGCTACTCCAGCAGAATTCTGCACAGAAATCCATTTCTCAAAAGAGCAAACAGATTTTTTTATATTCAATTTTGAAATCTGACATGGGGCTAGACATTTTGTCAATTTCCCAGCTGCCCCTGGCCATGTGACTTGTGCCTGCACTTTAGGAGAGAAATGCTTTCTGGCAGGCTGCTGTTTTTCCTTCTCAATGTAACTGAATGTGTCTCAGTGAGACATGGGTTTTTACTATCTACCAGGCAGCTGTTATCTTGTGTTAGGGAGCTGCTATCTGGTTACCTTCCCATTGTTCTTTTGTTTGGCTGCTGGGGGGGAAAGGGAGGGGGGTGATATCACTCCAACTTGCAGAACAGCAGTAAAGAGTGACTGAAGTTTATTAGAGCACAAGTCACATGACCTGGGGCAGTTGGGAAATTGACAATATGTCTAGCTCCATGTCAGATTTCAAAATTGAATATAAAAAAATCTGTTTGCTCTTTTGAGAAATGGATTTCAGTGCAGAATTCTGCTGGAGCAGCACTATTAACTGATTCATTTTGAAAAAATGTTTTTCCCCATGACAGTATCCCTTTAAACAGAGGTGGAGCTTTTTTGTGCTACCTATAATGTTATCTGTTGAGATATTAGAATGTCTCTATTATGTTATTCTTTGATTAAATTGATAACAAAAATCAGTGTTCAGAAGATGTGATAAACCCCAATGTTTTCCTGTTAAAAGAAATCCCAACTATAATACATGTAGCTGGGAAACATTTCCAAATTTCGAATACAATTATGTCGAAAAAAAAAATATTACATTTTCACCCTCAAGCATCTAATGGAAATTGTCTGTGACATGTAAATTCTGGGCAGAAAATAGAGATATTATATTACTCTTGTTATTAGATAGTAGATATGTTAAAGAAAAATATATATATTTTTTGCACATTTAACATTTCTAGTGGGTGTTTAAGAACTATAAATGTATATATGCAGGAGTATGTGTGTATAGTCTTCTGGACTTTTTCTTTCCGACATATAGGAAGCTTTTTTACCATTTTTTATACAGTTAGGCTCCCCTGTGCTACAGTTTAGACTTGGAATAATACAGGCTTCCATACCAGCAATTCCATAGCAATACTGACATTTTGTCTGGGAACACAGATCTTTCAGCCTCTCCTGATAGCAAATTAATTCATTTCTTTAACGCTTGTAACCCAGTAACAGTGGATGTTTTAAGGTTTTAGAAACAACAGGGGTTGGTTAATACTAACAGATATGGCATCACGGCGATATGTTAAAATCTGTACTATATTGTTGATGAGTTACAAGAAGCATGAACTATAACATCAATACGTTTCTAAAAACATTTCAAGAAAAATGGACACTGAAGGGCAGACAGAAGAAGGGTGTAATATTGTCCCCTCAGAGTGCCATTCTTTTAGCACTAGCTCAAGTTTGCACTTTGGTTGCCACATTCAGTACATGGCGCAGTGAATGGGGATGCCCTGCCAGTCTGTCAGGTGCACATATTTGAGCCCCATGCCAGAGGCAGTGGTGAAAGCAAAGGTAAATTGATGAAAAAAAAACCCCAATGCATGGCATGCCTCTTGTACTTTGCACTTTTCCCTATATAAGGTACCTTTACACTTTCAACCTTCAACAGTAAATACAGATGTTATTTGTTGATCTGTGATAATAGCAGGGTCTATATATAGAGAGAAGGGGGTGTTATAATACTACTGTCATGTTTGCTTCTGGTCAATAATACATACTAAATAATTAGGAATTTCGTGTTACCATAATATTTTGATAACATCAATGAATACAAAAACTCATTAGGGCTCATTTACGTCCACAAGCACAGTGGGCAACTTGCACTTTTCCCCACAGTTAGTCGCATAAAAAACAGGTTCATTAAAGGTACTTGCATTAAAATGCGCACCTTCCTGCCTTCCTTTTCAAATCTATCTATTGATGCCAGAAATGTCTCCAGGCAGACTTCAAAAGTAGTTGTCCAATTTGCAATGCAGTTGGGTCCATTTTGAATTGGATGCAGCCGGACACAGCACAATTGTGTTAGATGCAGCACAAGTATGTCTGATTCAAAGCCTGTGTTGCATGGAAAAACATGCCAGTAACACAGGTATTTGCATTTTTATAATAATTATGCTAAATGCAAACATAACATGTTGAGATATATATATGGGCAAGCATTGGCCAATGCTCAGCATGGACGAATCCCTCTCCCTCCATCAGGTCTCCAAACCTATGATCTGGTATAGAAGGGATAGAAGCCTCAGAGACCTACTGGTTCGCACAGACTTTGCGAAATCAGCAAACACAGACACCAATTGGCTCACTACACAAAAGAAACCCGGTTGCTATAAATGCCCAGACTGTGTTACATGCAGGAGCCTTCTCAGGGGCCCAGATTTTCCTCATCCACACACGGGAAAAAGGTTCAAAATTACACACGGACTGACATGCACATCATCATTCATGGTATATATCATCACTTGTGCTTGCGGTCTGTACTATGTAGGGAAAACCAGCACCACCCTAAAAGAACGTATTGGAAACCACAGATCTTCCATCAGCAAAGCTCTAAAGGAGGGAAAGGCTTTACAGCCCGTGGCTGTAGGACACCCGCTACCATCCTTTAAGTGTATGGCCAATGAATTCAAACCCCCTGGACAGAGGGGGCAACCGTGACCAGTCATTACTGAGACTAGAATCTAGATGGATTTACAAACTTGATACTGTGCCCCCCCCCGGACTCCCTTTGGGATGCTTCCTATGATAACTTTTTGGTGCAATATTCTACCACACACCAGTGAAATTCTATTTGATCTGCATGTAACCGCTGCTATGACTGAGTACAGGTTAAACCAGATATTGCCTACGTTCTGTCAGGTTTGATAATTAAAATCCCGCATGGCAAGATGCGCACAAACCATAAGGTAAGGGGGGTCTGTACGATTTTGTGTATTTCTTCTTTATATCACCACACTCCTCTTTTTGCTCACACGTGGGTTGATAGGCACCCTAGCAACAATGGTTTGGCACCATTTTTTATGTTTAAACTGGCTGTCTGTGTTTTGGCACTGTTCTCACCCTGACGAAGATTCCTATATGGAATTGAAACGTTGGACCACTAATAAACCTCTGAATGATTAGATGTTCTGTCTAGCCTGCTTAATTATGGAGTGCCGTCACAGATGGGGATATATATATATCATTTATATCCCACCTCTGCTACCAGATGTAGCACATTGACATCCACAGTCTTATTAGTATAGACTCCTACAACATTCC
This sequence comes from Xenopus petersii, assembly GCA_038501925.1. NCBI lineage: Eukaryota > Metazoa > Chordata > Amphibia > Anura > Pipidae > Xenopus > Xenopus petersii. The sequence continues at coordinate 34,500,471 of CM076684.1, read as the reverse complement.
TTTATGCGCAAAAAATAAATCTCTCCAGAAAACATGGTCCTTTTGAGTTAGTCAACATTGCCTTTGTTTAGGAAACAGCTGTGGCTGCAGAGACCTGGATAGGTATTTATAAATGAAAATGGTGAATTACATAATTGTGCTTGAGCCTTTGCTTGGGGTAGGTGGAGGTGGTATTGTGGAGAACCTGCATTGTAGAAACAGCTGAATGTTACAGGGACTTACTTTGGTCCTATTGTTTAGTAATTTAATTGCTTCGGTAACATTTAAATATTGACAGTGGTTTAATTTACTGCATTAAATAATCCAACAGATATCTATTCACATATAGGGGCACATTTACTAAGCTCGAGTGAAGGATTAGAATAAAAAAAACTTTGAATTTCGAAGTTTTTTTTGGCTACATCCGTCATCGAATTGGCTACTTCAACCTTCGACTACTACTTCATCTTCGAATCGAACGATTCAAACTAAAAATCGTTCGACTATTTGACCATTCGATAGTCAAAGTTGTAAGGTTACTTACTGAAGGGTTCCAGCGCGGCGGCTCTTCGACGCTCGTGACGTCAGAGCCGCCGCGCTGGAACCCTTCGGTAAGTAACCTTACAGAAGTACTGTCTCTTTAAAAAAAACTTCAACCTCCTACTTCGCCACCTAAAACCTACCAAGCATCAATGTTAGCCTATGGGGACCTTCTAGCCAATTTCTGATAGAAGGAAAATCGTGCGATCAATGGATTAAAATCCAATCGAACGATTATTCCTTGGAACGTTCGATCGAATAGTGCTAAATCCTTTGACTTCGATATTCGAAGTTGAAGGATTTAACTGCGAGGGTCGAATATTGAGGGTTAATTAACCCTCGATATTCGACCATTAGTAAAATTGCCCCATAGTATTCATAATAAATAAAATTGTTATAAAAAGCAGACATCTATATAGTAACTGCGAAAGTGTTTTCGGTGTTTTCAGGATAGTAATGTACCTCTCTGCTTGAGTCTATATTAAGAATACAGTTACAACACGTAGCCCTTTTTATCCTTACACGGAGTCTCAAGAAAAACAAAACAAAAAGAGGAAAATATTGAAAGGAAAATGAGATCTGTTTTCTTGGGTCTCAGACACATTTTTTTTGCCTAATGCAAGATTTGCCCCGGGTGATGAAAGAAAAAATCAAAGCCTGCATTTACAGAGGAAAAATGCTGTTGGGACTCCTCATTTCCCCTCATAGAATGCCAAGCTCATATGCTTGTATTTAAATGCATTTTGTTCCTTGATAAGTCATGAAAAAAGCAGTGCAGCTTGTGCAGTTCTCCATTCAACTCCTGTCAACTGACTGAATTAACATTTCAGCTCATGGGAGCCTCAGGTACACATTTAAGCTCTTTTAATACTCTTTTATGTTACCCATCTGGCCCAAAAGACTTTTAATTTCTGTGAAGAAGTTTCATCTGCAACACAGAATTATGGTGAGAGCGAAAAGGGAGATTCTATGCAGTTGGGAATGTTTTAATAAACCCACAGCAGGCTGCATTTAAATGTTATAAAGAGTAAAAAGAGACAGACTGTTAACTTGATAATCCATGGGCATCATTTTCCCTATTAATACGTTGGTCCTAGGTTCAATTCTAGTTAAAGCACAATGTGCAAGAAGTTTCTATATTCTGCCTCATGCTTCTATGGATTTCCTCCCACACTCCAAAAATATACAGGAAAGTTTATTGTCTCCTGATAAAACCGATTACAGGGTATAAATGGAATAGAGACATCAGATTGCTTCATTGGAGTGAAGACTGACGTAATCTTGGTAAAACACTACAGACTATGAAGTGCTATATAAAAAAAGAATATTAATAATCCAAAGAATTGGATTTAAAGCTTCAGAAACATTTGTAAACTAACTGCAACATTGCATTGTTCAGATACCAGTTGTGTAGTTTTTGTGTTTTAAAGTACACAAATCCTCTCACCATCCTAGAAACATTCTACTTTATTGTATAGATCTATGTGCATGTGCTGCAATTAAGAATATAACAAGGCAGCTTTAATCTTATTCACTAACTTCTCAATATGTTCTCTTTAAAGCAGAAATGAAAAAAAAGAATTAATCGCATCATAATAACAAAAGGAATTACCAATAAAAATGTTGATTAAAACACTTGAGAATTTAATTGCTATACAATAATTTCTGAGGCTAGCTAACTTGTCTTCACTCTGTCTCATGCTTCATGTAGAAAAAAAATAATGCTGCCATTAAACCACATCGCACATAGCATATATATTGCTAGTCATCTCTATGTAATATAAAAGCACAAAATGCGGCTGGATTTTTTTTTTTTTTTGGAATTAGTTGTAAACAGGATAGAAGTGTTTCCTTCTCACATCGTTAATCATAATAATGCCCTAAAATTCTGAGACATTAAAAGATGTTTTTAAAGAAAAATTGCATGTAGATGAATCTATAGAAACAAAAAAATATTAAATGTTATGTTAATAAAATTTTCCATTCACTGTCCTTAAAAGCTGCAGCCCTAGGTTCTGGGCCACAAAAATATCACCCTAGCTACAATGTCCAGATAGCACATTGTATTTGCTTTATTAGGAACTTTAGGGGAATGTAATTAAAAGTTGTATTTAAAATGACGCCTTCTCCTCGCAATGTAAAATCATTTGCTGGTGAATATTGCATTGAGGATTATCACTAATCCAAAGTGTTGCGTTGGCACCTGTTTTGGAGTTTCTTTAAATATTTTGTCGCAACAAAACATTTTGCGTTTGTGACATTTTATTACATACACTGCAAATGCTCGCAAAAGCCATTTGGTCGCAAACTTTGAGATGAAGATGTTGATGTCTGTAATAGGTCAAAAAGAACCATACACAGTACCTGTTTAGTAGTGGTGGGCGAATTTGGACCGTTTCGCGAAACGGCAAAAAATTCGCGAAATGGCACCAGCATCTAGTTTTTGATGCCGACATTCATTTTTGATGCCGGCATTCGTTTTTCATGCTGGCGTCCGTTTTTTTTTACGCCGGCAAAATTTCGAATTAGAATTAGAGCCTGGCAAATAAATTCGCCCATCACTACTGTTTAGGGCTTCATAGAAAATGATTTATCTTGAAGTCTATTGTTGCTGGTCTTCAGGAGGGACTTTACTTAGATCTGGGCAATGTCCCTGATTTAATGTGCTACAAAAGAAAACAAAAACTGTGAGCATCCACAATGCAATACATTTAGTTTACAATCACTGCACTGTTTTTATATCTTCTTCCATCATCCTGCAGGTCTGTGTGCACCTGCCCCACCATAACTCCACACCTCTGTCTCCATTTGACTATACACAGCAATTTATTTGATTATCCTGGTGTATGTAAGTTTAGTTATGATGCCGGTGTAGGTCCCACCCATAGAAAGTGGCACTTGATAATATTGGCATCATAATATAATAACATCCCATCCTTGGCATTCCTAGGTGGTCTCAGTAGTCCGCTTATCTACAGTAGATTTTGCTCAAACTTGTCTTGGGCTAGTTATGAATGTGATGACCCTCTACAGAAACCGGCTCTATCTTACCATTAACCCTATCGTTTAACGTTTCTGTCATAAGTTGGGTGCAGATGAAGCAAATTGGTGGGTATGTTAGATGGTCGCCTACCATCCAGCAGAGCCATCCTAAGGGCAAATGAAGGGATCTAACTTTATACCATGACAATATTGTTAGCAACAATACAAAAGGGACTTTCCAGAAACTGAGCACTTACTAGTTGACATAAATACATAATCAAATGAAAGGGGTACAATTAAGAATAATGTAAACATTGAAGAGTTCTACGCTTTAAAGTTTAAAAATTAAAAACCCAAACTGTGAACCCTTTATACATTTAATAGTGAGCACTTACTAAGTCTCAGGCTTTTATCATTATCTTTGTAATGGTTTTCTTTGTCATTGACATTAATAATGTAAAAATACCTACAAGACACATTTATAATATAAAGATCATTAATATTTCTTTGGTGCCAAAGTTAGTTTAGCAATTTCTTCTTCCAGTCATGCTCCGGTTGTTATTAATGATCAAATCAGTTTTTATTTCTTTTTACATCTTTATGTGTATTTTAATCATCCGTCATGTTTAAAACAGAAAATTTGACTCAGTGATACCAAATAAAAAGTGTGCAGATTTTAGTACCTGTGTGCAATAAATTCACTGTATAATTTCATGCTACAGTAATAGCTCTAGTACCTTGATTTTAAAGACAATCCAGAGGGAGTACAATTTTGAAACTAATATTTTCTATGTTTAGAATTAATTTGAAGCAGCCGTACTAAATAATATGCATGTTTTCAATACTGGTACACGAACAGAGCAAATGTAATCATTTATGTTTCATTTTCTCAAAAGATTATTAAACTCTGATCTAAGATATAATGCAAGTTTCTTCATTTCATGAGCATGAATAAAAACAAAGCGCCTTCTAAAATAATACTGCAAATTTAATTTGTTGGTCACTAAATCTTATTTCATTTAATCAGGTTATGGTTTATCACTTTGCAACAATAACAATTCTTCTGGCTTAGTAGAATGAAATAAATATTTAAACTCAATAATGCACACACCACGCTTAATAATGTACAAACCACTCCTAATTAGGAGACATAATTAAGCTGGAATGGTCTCTCTCTCAATACAAAAATGTAACTGTAGTAATTAGATATAATCTGGATAATCAAAATAAAGAGCAAAGGAAAGACATAAAGTAGTCTTAAAGTGATACTGACACTTTTAGAGCTAACATACTTGCAATGCAATTTTCGATCCATTCTCTGGGGAGGATTTTAGTAATGGTTCCTACCAAGTGATTTATACAGTTTAGGCATATTGTTCACAACAATAGGTTGACTGAAGAAGCCATGTGGTCACATGACCATACTTTTAAGGTCAAAATATTCTGGTGGAAATTATGAACTCCTATAACACTTATTCACAAACAAGTTTTACTCATCCAGTGCAAATTAATGATACTCATTGTTTTAACATTGTTCTGTGAGCACATAGTAAATAGATTTAAATAGATTGTTTGAGAATGATAATGTTCCAGGAGCAATTGCTATAATATTCTCCCTTTCAAACAACCTGATGGTGTCTATAGGATAAGTTGTGACAAAGCATATAGGTTGGTGTAACTTTAATACCAGCAGATTCTTCCCAGTATTCCCTGCAGGGTCGGAACTAGGGGTAGGCAGAAGAGGCAGCTGCCTAGGGCGCAACGATTGAGGGGTGCTGGGCAGCTACCTCTTCTGCCTACCCCTAGACCTGGCTGCGCTCCTCTAACAGCACTTTGCGTTCCATCGTTGACGCGCATGCGCACACCAGCGTCGTTGCGCATGCGCACACCAGCGTCGGCGTTCATGAGTGCGCCAGAGTCAGCACACATCGAGCTACAGGGGAAGGAGGGGGCGAGCTGGCCAGCTGGGTTGCCTAGGGCGCCCAGCCAGCCTGGCCCGCCTCTGATTCCCTGCCATGTTTCAGACTACACCTATTCTCTGTCTATACCAGAGCTGTGTAGCAAAGGTTAGGATGGGATATAGTTTCATTATGTTTTGACAGCTAAACCTCAAGACTGTTCAATTTAGCATACTACACCCCTTGACACAACAAGAAAGCATTCCTGTGTATGAAGGCCACCAAAGCCTTCAAAACAATGCTGCATGTGTCTCTGGATTGCAATTTTTTTTTTCTATGTCTGTATTCACTCACTGGGAACCTGGCATGGGTCTATTTTAATTGTTTTGATTCAAGTAACTTTATTACTGGAAGTTTTTTTTTTTTAATTTAAATTCTCTGCTTTTAAGGCCACATGGGCTGGTTTACTCGACAAATACCACAATTTCAAAAGGGCATTTGAGATTTGGCACCAAACACCATTAAACACCAAATGCACCAACAAATGCTGAACGCTAAACTAAATCCAAAATGCAGAACCTATCTGGGTTTCCTGTGGGTACTTCACTTTGCCCCCAAGCTTAAATAATACATAAGTAGGTTAACTGATTCCTGGTCACTTCTTTCTCTTTATAAATGACCTGAAAAGGGCATTGAACTGAGTCATGAAATTATAATGTTGCTTCTTTATAGATGCATGAAGCAACTTATACAGTATATATGTCGTAGAAATCATTGGGCATGTATTTACAGATAGAGGTAAAAAGTGTTTCTTTCTTTTCCCAATGGGGCCAATGATGTTGGTTCATCAAACAGAAGGGTAGAACATAATTCATACTAAGGATTCAGGAATCCATATTTTAAAAACAATGTACTATAGTTATTCAACTAAATCTTTAACCAATTCCTTGGATATGCTTTTTCCTACAGTAAAGTGTTTTACATCAGAACTTGAGAGCTGTGCTTCATAATTTTGCAAAAGGGCTTGCTTTAGGAAATATATACCAATCTGTTTTTAAGTAATCTGTGTTGGACTTGGGTGTCTGGGGCTCACTAGGGTTGTGACCACAGGGGCATCCCACCCCAGTCACAAACTAGTCTCTATAAACCACCAACTGTGCAAGCCAAGTACCTTTTACGTCCACCTTTCAGTCGCAATCAGGGGTACAAGTGAAGCACCCAAAGTTCCAGCCAGGCAAAAGGGTAAATATATATATATATATATATATATATATATATATATATATATATATATATATATATTTACATACAGTAAAAATATACTGTATATACAGGTATGGGACCTCCTTATTTTGACATGTGAATATCCAGAGGTTGTCCTTACAATATAGAACAAGTATATTGATTGTCCTAAATATTGTAACCTGTGGCATTAGCAGCTTTTCAAGCATCTAAATATTCTACATTGCAACAATAAATTCAAGTATCTCCTCATCCATTTTTATTGATTTTAAATAATTTACATTTTCAGTGTTATTCACTGATAAACACTAAATTGTTTCAAAAAGTGTTAATCACAGCATGGCAGTCCCCATGCAATGTAAATGACAGAATTACTGAAAAAAGCATCTTGGCAAGACAGTCAAAATTTAATGCTCTCCAAACACTCTCAGAAAACTGGAAAACTGGCAGACAGTCAGGGTTGAGTTTACTATCTTAACAATTGACTATTGTAATTCTTTGGGCTTTTTATTAGCGATGGGCGAAAAATTGGCAAAATGCATTGAAGTCAATAAGCGTCAAAATAATCTTGACGCTTTTTTTTTTACGCCAATTTTGACATGAGCGACAATTTTTATACGGGCGGCTATTTTGTCCAATGTATTAATGGGCGTCTGAATAATTTTGACGCATGGCAATTTTTATGAGCCCGTGGGTTGCGAAGCGTGTGAATTCTCCGCAAATCAATGCCTGGCAAATAAATGTGTCTGTCACTACTGTTTATCAATTAAAATAAGAACTTACATTTGTGCTTTTGTATACCATATAGTATAAATGTACATTTATGAATAAGCAAAAACACCTTTTATCTATAAAATTAAAGGCCTAAGTAAAGTGACTGTGGGGTTTTCTGACATTTTGCCCCATATGACCATGCATTTTGTTAATTTTTGCATGAATATATTCTAAACACTTTTTCTGGCTTTTTGTGATTCTCACTGTGTGTAATGTATGCAGTGCATGATTTATGCGTTTTATGGGAATGAGACCAAGATAAATAAGCGCACAACTGCTTATGTGCTAGATCCGCACCATTTCAGAGCTCCTGATATCACTTTTGAATTGAAAGATTCTGTGCATGAAGATGCTGGCACGATGAGCTGTAAAACAGTTTTAGGGAAAAAAAGTTACAAGATAATGTCCCCATTTAGTAACCCATAGCAACAAATCAGATGTTTGTTTTTGAACAGCTGACCAGTAAATGCTATCTGCTGATTGGAAATGCAGAAAACTTAAGGCCATTGATTGCATTACCCCATTAGTGTTAGCATTTTCATACTTTTTTTTGGAGTACAGTGTACTTTCATAGGGATGCTTGATGTTGTCGTTGGAGGAAGTGATGGTGTTGGTGGAAGGGTTTTGAAAGCTTCAGTTCTTCTTTATGTCCATGGTCCTTTTAAATGGCATCTATCACATCAAAATAATTTCTCCCACCAAATGTGTGAACTAACAGTGCCTGCATTGCAGTTGGTAAAATGATAAATAGTACAGTATTTCTTCAAGAAATTCCCCACTCCCCTTGAAAGTTCTATGACTCCAATACTAGGGAGCTCCAGTGCAGGCAGCCATGTTGGGTCACAGCCATGTTGGGTCCCATTCGTTCAGTATACACGTGTGATGTAGGATCAGTCTGCATGTTTTGAAATAATAGGTACCCTTTGAAGGAGATGAAAGCCTAACTAAAGACGTACACTAGAAATGATGTAGCTTATCTTTTGAGCTTCTGTTCCAGCCCATTCAGCACTTCCCATAAATCACTGCTCTACCCACATTCCCCCGTTCTCTTTACAGTTTAATTGTGTAGCCAGTTCATTTTGCTTGACTGATGTGATAAAATAGGATTATGAATATTTTTTTGGGTGACAGGTCCCCTTTAATACAGATAATTACTACATGGCAGCACAGAAACCATTGCAACTAGCATCAGAATTAAAAAAAACAGCCCCGTAGCATCATCTTATATTACAGACCAACCTCACTTTCAGCTTGATAATTTGAGACGACCCCTAAGTTTAGCTTCTCAACAGCTGCTCAGAGCCCACTGAGTATGTGAGTGTCAAAGACACTTTCCAAGTTGGTGACCCCCTGTGACAAGTTTGAAGTCCTGGATCATTGCTGCTATTGACAAGCTGAAACTTTAGGCTGGTGCAATAAGTTCAGTATGTTAACTATGGTATTTTTAACTATATTTATTTTTTGGGTTTTATTCTCCTTTAAACAATTCCAAGCACAGTGATGTCTATTGAAAAATTGTCAAGTGATTACCTCTACGTAGTGATGTAACTCTAAACTCAAACCATTCAGGTCCTTATGGTCCATATGCACTTGTTCAAATCAGCTTGATACATAGAATTTACAGTTACTCGCTTCACTAACTAATGCAGTTCTCCTAGAAACTTTGCTCTACACTTATCAGTTTTACAATCTGGATGCATAGTAACAATACATTTATTAGCTGGCAGTCAAATTGGAAAACATCTATGACATTGTTTTTTATGGTCCCCTAAGGCCACAGCTATGCTACCGTCAGAAGGACATGGAAGGAATCGTGATATTAATTTACTTTCAAGTAGGAAATAAGATCATTCATGACTTGGCCAAAACAGTCCTACAAGGACCTGTAAAGCCTATATTTCCTACCATGTATATAAGTTGGGCTTATCTTGCCCACCCAAGCCACATCATTTGTAGCTCAAATACCCCCTCCATTGGCCAACACCATCACATTTTCCTAAAACAAATAGCAGCTTTCACCCTGCGGCCATTATCCCTCTGACACATCATCAGTAACATTGACATCTGCAAACAGGACATGTAGGGGCACATTTACTGAGCTCGAGTGAAGGATTCGAAAGTAAAAAAAACTTCGACTTTCGAAGGGTTTTTTTTGGGTACCTCGACCATCACATAGGCTACTTCGACCTTCGACTACGACTTCGAATCAAACATTTTGAACTAAAAATCATTCGACTATTCGGCCATTTGATAGTCAAAGTACTGTCTCTTTAAAAAAAAACTTTGACTACCTACTTCGCCATTTAAAACCTCCCGAGCACCAATGTTAGCCTATGGGGACCTTCCCCATAAGCAATTTTAGGATTTTCGCAAATACTTTGATCGAATGATCGAAGGAAAATCGTTTGATCGATGGATTAAAATCCTTTGAATCGTTCGATTCGAAGGATTTAATCGTTGGTTCAAACGATTTTCCTTCGATCATTCGATCAAAGTATTTGCGAAAATCCTATGACTTCGATATTCGAAGTCGAAGGATTTTACTTCAATGGTCGAATATCGAGGGTTAATTAACCCTTGATATTCGACCATTAGTATATGTGCCCCGTACTGTATGCTGTGAAGTTCATGCAATGCAGAATGCAGGTTTACACAGGCACAACATACTCTGATAAAAAGTTCTGCAAGGTTGAGCACTGTAATGGTTAAGCTGAGCTCAGGAGAGATGGTTAAAAGAAAAAATAGGATAGAACAGCTGGAGTTTATATGGGAACCAACAATGCTATCTCTTTATTGGCTGTCTGTTCACTTATAATATTTTCTTGGGGTAGTTACATGTCCTTTAATCACCACTCAGTTTAAAGGGTTGAAAAATATCATCCAAAAAACTACCAAAAAAAAAATATTTTTGCCATATACTAATTTTATTAGATGGACAAGCTCTACCATATGACTTTTTGTAAAAAAAAATCTATTTTAAAGAGCATAAAGTTTAACAAAACCCAAAATAAAAATGCTTTTACATGTTATTTTATTATGTAGAACTTTTTTCTGTGTCAGTTTTTTTAAGCTTCCTTCCCTAAGAAAGCTTTAAAGTAAAAATGATAGTCGAAGTGAATGTTACCTAGCAACAGAACAAATAAGTATTTCATTTTAATAGTACATTTACATTAAAATGTTGTTTATAATTGTAGTAGATGTATCAGAGTGGGATCATTGATTTCCTTTGCCTTTTTTAAAATGCTTTTTTATTGAATCAATAATACCCAGTGAAGCTCACCCATATTTGGAAATGTACTATATCTCAGACCTAATATTCCCGCAGAGTCATTATTCTCCCACATGTGAATGGCGGCCTTGTTGCACTTGTAATTTAAAAGAAAAAATAAACTAGAGCAAACAAGCTCTGGTTGAAAGATACCTTTGATGTACAGTACTTGGTTGCACTGCGTGGACCTGTTTCTGTTGTCTATATATCAAGGTTCAGGCTATAATTGAATTACCGTATATGAATAAACTGTCTCTATAAAGTACAACACTATTGGTAATGTCCATGTAAAATCATTTTGCGTGCGGCATCTTGGTTTTTAATATTTACAAAATAAATCATAAATAATGTATATGAATATATAGGGCTATATATTTGTACCAGCCTTACAGGTACATTGTTTAATAAAAAGGCTCCCCTGCTATAAGCCGCTAGGTCATTACAAGTCACCAAGGAGTTGAGTGGCCAGATGTAGACTGTAAACTGCTTTTATAAAGGTCACTACATCGATTATTCATGTGTGGTTCTATTATCTAGAAACCCATTGCAGAAAGCTCTGGATTAAAACAATGCCCCTTCTCATAGAGTCTTATTTAAACTTTTTTTTTTTTCTCTTGTACCCAATGTAAACTGACACTGTAAATCTATCATATTTGTGTTGTTTAGTGCTGGAATGATTATAATAACTATAATAATATGTGCTTTGTGGTTCTTTTGTAGGGTTTTTAAAGCCCAACACAACCATGAGTCTATGTAACTATTAAAGAATGATCCCTTATCCAGAAAACCCCAGGTCCAAAGCAAAGTGGATCATAGATCCAATACCTGTATCATTCCTTTATTCAGATAGTTGTTCCCTATAACATGTGTTATTTAAATATATGAATAGAAATAAAAAGGAATATTTTTTAATACCTGAGGGAGCACAAAAAAGAGCATTGAAGTGCAGATATAATAGATTGTCGCTCATGCAGCATGTTTGTACTGTGGAAGAGAGAGTGGATAAAGCTGGCCATAGACGCAACAATCTGATCGTACGAATCATGGATCCGATCGTACGAATCATGGATTTGTACGATTTTCCCGACGTTTTTCGTCCGGCGGGGATCGGTTGTTTGGTCGATCAGACAGGTTAGGAAATTTCTGTCGGCTACCGATAATATCTCTGCATGTTTTGCCGATCGTACGATTTTCAGTGGGAGACTGTCACTAGCTTTGTCAGACATAACAATCGTACGATTGCTGTCAGAGGTAGAACATTGGCTGATCTGTTCTTTAACTACTTTATTTGATCGGAGTGGTAAGACTTTGATCTGAATGGTAAGGGGCGGGGTTGGGAGATTGGAAAGTCCGATCGTACGCCGATTGGTACGATCGGATCTTTGCATCTATGGCCAGCTTAAGAGGGTACACCATTTTATTTGGACTGTATATGTGACATCTCTGTAAGGAAAAATATGAGGCAACTGGAATTAAATAGAAACAAAGGTAATCTCCCTAACACTGAACAGAATTCTTCAGTGGCAAATGTAGAAGCTCTAAACCCTCAATACCTACCTCACAGTATCTTATTACTGATGTCGATTTTTTAAAATCCAGTCTTTTGCGTCTCCTTGGCATCGGTACTATTCTGAATAGCTTTTGTAGATTTTTTTTAAACACATTCATAAAGTAACTTGCATTTTTCATGCATAAAGCATATATCTTTTCTGATAGATATTCTGATACATAATTCAGGAGTGATTTAGATTCCTGTATATTTGTAAAAAGACATCAATAACACTCTTCTCTTCTGTCCATACACCTTAGAGAGTGCATTAACCTATCACTAACTCAGTAAGTATGCAGTAACGACTTATTAAAAGTGACCTTCCTAAATCGGCTCTGTATTTCTAGCCATTGCATCTGTTATAATCAAATGCTGGCAATTGACTTAAATGTTAATCCCCTATGAAAGCCATATAGGAGGAAAGTAACTAGTGATCGATTAATTAGTCCCGTTTTGCTTCGCCACAAAATGGGCGAAAAATTTGCAAATGCACATTAAAGTCAATGGGTGTCTGGTTAATTGTCGCCGGCATTCAATTGACGATGGCATCTGAATTGTCACCGGGGTCAAAAAACTTTGAAAAAACAATTTTCACCAGGGATTTTTCGTGGCAATTTCATGAATTTATTCGCCGGCTGCAAAAAGCGCAAATTCATGCCTGACGAATAAATTTATCCATCACTAGTATTAACCATATTGTGGTAATCAAAAGATCAGACTGAAAATGCTAGCTGAAGAAGTAAGTTATTACTAGAAGAAACCAGTTATATCACACCAAAATGTGAAATCTCAGGGTAACAATGTGGTTGTTCATACACATTAAGGGGGTTAATTACTAAAGCTCGATTTTTTTCTGGTTGAGGTTTTTGAGCTAAAAACTTTTAAGAGGAAAAAAAACGTGCATTTTTCGAGCTTTATTATACCCCAAAGTTGCTAAAAGTCTGAATCTGAAAATATGCCATCTGAAACCTGCCGAGGTCATTTCTAAGGCCACAGGACTTATGTAAGTTCCTTTTACAAATTGAAGATATTCAAAATTTTTTTTTAAAACGATAATTTACATTTTTTGAGATTTATTATATGCTGAAACTGTAAATAGCCTGTATCCGAAAATGCACCATCTAAAAGGTCATGCAGAAGTCAATGGCAGAGGTCCCTTGAACAATTTGAAGATTTGTAACCTTCATGATATTTGATTTTATTTGGTGGCTTTCGCCAGCAATTCAAGTTTTTTCCAGCATAAAACTCAATTTTTTGTTTATGTTTTGAGGTTGCTAACCCTGAATTTACTGATTCAAGTTTTTCCTTAAATTAGAAACCATTCGAATTGTGAGTTCATTCGAAGTTTAAAAAAAACACACACAAATCTCTAAAATTCTACCTTTGATAAATAACCCCCAACTGTTGCTTTCTAATCATAATGTCAACATTTTTTTTTATTTTTTAAATTACAATTGGGCTCCTGGATGCCATGTTATGTTTCGGATTGGTGCCTGCCTTTCATAAAGCTTTATGCCTAATCCCCATGGTGAAGGTTTGGGGCATTAGCACCTGGACCCACTGTTTTAGGCGGTAAGCTTATACCACAGGCCTATTGAACTGATGTTTTCGCCTCGATTGGTGGTCAAGTAGCTACTGAAATACCGTTATTAAATTTTGATTGACTGCTCATTTCAAAGGAAATTATATCTCCCCTTAATTTACATTGTATAACATGGAAACAGAACTACATGGCATAATAATCAAACTCAATTGATACTTGGTATGCCATGTGCTTTGTGTATAAATGATGAAACATGTTTTTTATAACTAGTTTCTCATTACGTTCCATAATACATATATGTTACAATGCAAGCAACTGGACATGTAAAACATGGCAGAATGAATGTTCAAAGTTACATGATCCTCCAACGCTGTCAATATCCCTAAGATTGTTGTATTGTATAGAGACTACTGTATAGTCAACTAGTCAACTATGGGTGAATAGATCCTTAATGGTTGGGTACTTACACCTACTAAGGAAAAAGACATTCTTAATGCCAGCATCAGGAAGCACAGACCAAAAAAAAAAAAAAGAAATTCAAACCCCTGGTGGCTTATCCGTCCTCAGTACATGTCTCACAAGGTAGCATTCCCAACATTTCCCATCAATTAATAGACCTTAAAGGAGAAGGAAAGCCCCAGGTCGCAAAACCCCTCCCCTCCCCTCCGTTGCCCCCCCTCCCTCGTCCCCCCTGGCCTACCTGTCCCCCTGGGCAAATGCCCCTAACTTGTTATTCACACCTCTGCGCAGGTCCTGTCCACGGAGTTCACAGTCGCCATCTTCTCCCACGCGCGTCTTCTTCCTGCTCTGACCGGCATTTTCTGGCGCATGCGCAGAAGGAACAGTCACCGGTACGGCTCTACTGCGCATGCGCCGAATGTCACAAAGTTTTCCGATTTCACTTCGTGACATTCGGCGCATGCATGGGGAGGAGGGAGGGGGGGCAACGGAGGGGAGGGGGGGAGGGGTTTTGCGCCCTGGGGCTTTCCTTCTCCTTTAAGCTCCATTCCTAGTGCCCAGGGCCGGATTTATATAGTGGGCGCCCCTAGGCCCACTGCCAATTATCACCCCTGTTCCCCCCCTTTATTTGTGCAAATCTTCATCATCAATGGGGATTGGCACATGGGAAATTTAAAAAATTATTGTATCTCCAGCACATCTCCAGTGTTTTTGAACCAATCTGGGTGCGGTTGGGCAGCATGCCGCCCCCCTAAAATCCTGCCCCCCTATGCCCGGGCCTAGGTGGCCTTTCCACAAATCCGGGCCTGCTAGTGCCTATTATACATGTGCAATGCTTGTATACTTATTTAACTTAATGCTGAGCAAATCATAAACAAACAAAGCTCTATGCATTTAGGCATATGAGAGATTGTAAACTTAACTTGCTTGATCTTTGCAAATGAAACAAAACAAAAATAAAGGAACGGTTGCTCTTTAGAATGCCGAGGATGGAATTTTGACTTTAGAGCTATATGATATGGCAAATGTAATCTTTCATTATAATTGATGCTATCCTTGTTTCATTCCCAGCTTTATAGAAGTTCTATATATACAGTATATAGGTAACTTTACATTTATCTATATGTGTATTTTTTATTCTGCCGTCTCTGAGATAAGATATCTAGTTAGCATTGTATTAATAATGTCAAACTAGGTCTGAATAAAGTTTTTTATTTAGAGTATACAGATCTGTTACATGGCTACAAAAAGGCTCTTGAACTGTGGGGTCATTTCATATCACTTGAAAAGAGTGAATGTGCTATTGATATTAACTTGCAATCGTCCGTCTTGTTTCTGTTGATATTAGAATTTGTGATAGATACATAATAAATGTCTTGAACTTCTCTGTCTATATTTGGAAACTAAAAACATGAGCCTTTTAATGGAAATGTTTTATATTCATGAAAAAAGCTGTTATCCCAGCTTTCCGCAGATTGAAAAGAAACATGGGTATTAAAAAAAGGAAATAAACATCTTATACATGCTGCGGTCCGGTGGCCCTAACTGCACACAGTAATTAAAATTGTAGGGGATGGAAGGATAATAATATTTCCATCAAACACAGATTTCCTCTGCCTAACTGTAGATTCCTTGTTAATTACTTTTATTCAGCTGTTAGCTGAAACATGCTAGCTAGAATATTTTTTTTACTTCCTTCATTGACAAAACAAATGTGCAGTCCAGTCTTTATCCACTATCAATGAATATTCATCCGTAAAAGCATATAAAACAGATATCAAGATCTGTCTTGAGAAGAGCACCATTCACTTTAGCAGTATATAATGTGTGAATGGTGCTCTCCTTACTATTGAAAGCTTATTTACTATAACCACAAGTATCCAAACACATTTTTAGCCAAATAATATTGACATTCCAGCTAAAATGTTATGTTCTCAGTTGGTATGCTCACTGCTGAGTCCATGAAGCACAATAACTATTTTGTGCAATGTTGACTGGAGTGATGAAGAGATCACTATATTTGGGCAGTAGAGTCAGTAGAATCGTATCTTCTCGGATAATAGGCTATCATTTATTGGACAGAAAAGTCTGGTTTAGTCAAATGCAAAGAGAACACTACCTGCTTGTATGAAATGCTGACAGTAAAGTTTTGTAGTGGAGACATAGTGATTTGGGGATGTTTTGCGTGGTTTTGGCTTGGGCTCCTGGTTCAGTTGAGACAATTTGTCCTTTGGGACAACCATTGGGACAGGCTTTCTGATTTCAGCACAATATAAATTAAGTTTGCTGAGATAGAAGTGGAAAAAATTGAATGGTCTTTGCAGAGCCCTGTTGTGACCTCAACCTAACAAAACACTGCAACAGAATTCTAACTACAAGCCTTTCTGATCCCTAATATCAGTGTCCAACCTTGCTAATCTTTTGTGACATAACTGAAGCAAATTATACCAATAATTAGGGATGTAGCGAACTGTTCGCCGGCGAACTAGTTCGCGCGAACTTCGACTGTTCGCGTCCGCCGCAAGTTCGCGAACGTCGCGCGACGTTCGCCAATAGGCGTTCGCGTCAAAATCGTTCGACCATTCGACCATTCGATCGCTAAAATCGAACGATTTTCGTTCGAATCGAACGATCGAAGCCATTGGATTGAATGAAATCATTCGATCCAATGGCTTCGATCGTTCGATTAGAACGAAAATCGTTCGATCGAACGATTAAAATCCTTCGATCGTTTGAATCGAACGATTTTCGGATGTTCGAAGTTCGCGAACTGTTCGAGAACTGTTCGCATTTTTTGCCGGTGTTCGCGAACGGCGTTCGCGAACACATTGTCGGCGGTTCGCTACATCCCTACCAATAATCTTACTAAATCTATTG
The DNA here is from genome assembly GCA_038501925.1 of Xenopus petersii. NCBI lineage: Eukaryota > Metazoa > Chordata > Amphibia > Anura > Pipidae > Xenopus > Xenopus petersii. The sequence continues at coordinate 34,483,360 of CM076684.1, read as the reverse complement.
GAAAGCTTTCCTAGAAGCGACTGTAAGAGCACTTAAGGGAGGAATATGTTCATAGTACATGTATGTGTCCTGCTATCCAGAATACTTAGGACCTGTGGTTTTCTGGATAGCAGGTCTTTCTGTAATTGGAATCTCCATACCATAAGCCTAGTAAAATATAATTTAAACATTAAACTCTATAAGATTCTTTTACCGCTAAAAAGGATTAATTATATATTTGTTGGGATGAAGTGCAAGCTACTGTTTTATTACAGAGAAAAAGGAAATCATTATTAAAAATATGAATTATCCTTTTAAAATGGAGTCTATGGGAGATGGCCTTCCTGTAATTCAGAGCTTTCTGGATAATAGGTTTCTGGATAACAGATCCCATACCTGTAATACTTTTGTTTTATGAATGAGATGACAGGCCTTTGTGGGGAATTGCTCATAACAGCTCAGGTAAAACAGTTCTTACAGAGAAGACAGGAGGCTTAGATCTGCAACAAAATGGGCAGGCTCCTGCCTGGGGTTTATTGTTCAAACCAAACAAACTTAAATAGTCACAAGTTCTGTGGTATAATTTTTAGAAGCATATTTATCAATGGGTGAAAGTTAAGAGTTCGCCATTTGATAAACACACTTCTAAAAATCCCCAAAAAATTAACAGAAAAGGTTTTTTGTTGAGAGCTCTAATCTTATATTTTGATATATCCGCCCCATAGTGCTCATGATAAAGACTTTAGATTGTAGGTTTTTGTAGAGAAGGGTCTGACACTGTTGATTCTACATTCACAGTTTTATTTTTATAACATATCTTATATTTACTAACACCATACAGCAAGATAAATCAAAATGTGCCGACACTTAGGGGCCCATTCACCAAGCTCGGGTGAATGAATAGAGGGAAAAAAGCTTGAATTTCGAGTAGTTTTTTGTGCACTCGACTATCGAATTGGCGTAAATTTGCCTGAGTAGAATGATTTGAGCTCAAAAACGCTGCGACTATTCGCCCATTCGATAGTCGAAGTACTGTCTCTTTTAAAAATACTTTGACTGTCTACTTCGCCACCTAAAACCTACCGAATTGCTTTAAAAGCCTATGGGAAGGTCCCATAGGCTTGTTTTCCAAGTTTTTGATCGAATAAAAAGGCATTCGATCGAATGAAAATCCTTCGAGTGAATATTCGATCGTGCGCCTATTCGCCTGGCGAATATTCGCCAATTCGACTATTCGCCATTGCGTAGATTCGCCCAAATTGCCTATTCGATTCTATTCCCCAGTCGAATTTCGAGGGATTTAACCCCTCGAAATTCGACCCTTGATACATCTGCCCCTTAAAGGGTTAAACATTCTCAGCCCTAGGCCAATCCTTTACAACAAATTCTCACTCATTGTGACCCTATGCAGAGTTATCAGTTCTGCTACTGTATCTTCTTTAAGGGAAAGAATAATAGATACTGAATGACCTTTTTATTTTGTAGGTATAGTTGTAATATTCTGTACAACATGACAACTGAGCACATTTAATTGCTTTCACCAGCACACTAAAATGATTAAAGTCTGTGTGATATGACTTTGCTGATCTTTTATATGTCATCAAAAGCAAAGGGAAGTTAAACAATATTTATAATGACCTATGGAGTGATCCACTGGAGTTAATATTAACCGCTAAGGGCAAACCTCTATCTTTAGAAAATGACTTTTTAGCAGCTAGAATCAATGAAACACAATGGCAAGGTGTACAAAACAGCATACATGTTGAAAATAAGGCTCTGATTATTTTTAACAAAGTCTATGTTGTAATTGAAAATTTGCTGTTGCCTTAATTAAATTATGACCTGGGCAGCATCAAGGCCACCAGTCCAACCCACCTCACCTAACCCAATATGTAACCTTATGATTATAATAAAGTCACTGGGAGCCCAGTATGTAGTTTAAAGGCTGCAACTTTATTAACAACCTCAATATTAACAAAATATAACTCAACGGAAATGCTTGAATAAAATTACTCTACCAAGTGAGCGGGCCACCGCCATGCCAGCCATCCAAATTCATGGCACCTGGATGGGTAAGTAGAATGAAATGACCTAGCTCAAACCCTTACCTCCTGGGACTCTTACTCAGAGAGGTACCAGCACACTCTACAGATGCTGCTCCTACCACTGCTCAACGCAGTCTGAGGAGTTCCAGCTCATGTTCCTTTTCCCTGCCTGGTAAGCCCTGCCCCTTTCTACTCCTAATAGATCTTAACACCTTGCTCCCTCTAGCCTGCCTAACCCAGTAACAGCTTCGCGTTGCACTGATTGGAGTTCGTTAATAAATTTTGACTGCTTAATTACAGTCGTTTTGTGTCTGCTTGGAGGTGGTAAGTCCACTACTGCCTCCTCTGATTACCAAGTTTTGTTTTTTAAACTCGTTTATATCCTTTTATTCTTTTGGCGTCTCTGTTCTTTTTATACAATACTAAGTCCACCCTGGTGGAGGGTTGATACCCTTTTTCTATCTACAGAGAGCGACTTCTTAATCCTGACAATCTCCCCACATGCCTTTACAGTGGTTGCCTATTGGTAACCTTGGTTTGTGAGTACATGTTATCTACTCTTATTTCATTATCCCTTACCAATACATATTACACTATTGGGGCTCTTGGTGTTGCATTTGTTTATGCCTAAAGATAATGCATACTCAATAGTCGCATTTAAATATGCGCTTGATTGCATTTCAAAGAGTTTTTTCAGGACTTTGATTTTTCAGCGTGTGTTTGACATGAGTTGATCACAGACAATAGTGAAAATAGTATGGAACTGTTGTGCTTCCTGTTATTTATGCTCAAAGTATCTGTACAGTTCTTCATACTTTCCTGGTCATTTGTTGTGGAGGCTTCTTTCAGATGTTCCAGGAACAAGTATCATGACATCAATTAATTTCTTTCTAAAGAGGCATCACCACAAGCAGAGAGCAATGAATCACATTGTCATTGTTTGCTGACTCTGCTCCTTCAGATTCTACTGACAAGGAACCTGCTGCGGTAATGCTCACAGAGCTAAGCCTTAGTCTGCCCGTACTGCACAGGTTAACACACTACAAGGTGGTGGACTGGAGATTTTATATCTGAGATTATCTGCATCAATACAGGTCAGCTACAGTTGTCTGCAACATGGTGGCAGAAATGATATCGTTAAAAAATATTTGTTTTGTTAACGTTTCTTGAAAAAGTTGGGTAATTGTCTAGTCTAGCCTTCTAGACTTTTTTTTGTACTAATAGGTAAACAATGTTATATGTATTAATACAGGTACAGGACCTGGGGTTTTCCAGATAATGGATCTTTTCAGAATTTGGATCTTCATACCTTGGGTCTACTAGAAAATCATTTAAACATTAAATAAATCAAATAGGCTGGTGTTGCTTCCAAAAAAGGACTAATTACTGTATATCTTAGTTTGAACAAAGTAAAAGGTAATTTATATTTATATGAGCTGCATATTATATTGTGCATTCAGGTTGTTCCCTTAGCTAATGATACATTAAATCATCACTAGGACATCTATAGGCCACTTGTGAATTAGTACTTACACCATAGTATTTAGACAGGTATAGACAATTCCATGTGACTCACCCAGACCAATTGAGGCAAAAGTATCTGTTTTAGAGATAAAATCCAGGCCGAATGCCTATACAAGTCAAAGTCCTAGGTCTTGGGGGTCATTATTAATATTACCCTTCACTGAAATTCTAGAGTACAAAGGGGCACAAAAGTGTGCTTATTTAAAAAGAATGGCACCCAGGGGTAGATTGAAAATTCAGTGCAAAAAGCAGCCCTGGCTTTCACAAGGCAGACCTGTACTTATCTCAGCACCGATTCTTATGAAGAAGACGCCTGTGGCGGCTCCTCAAATGCCGCCCCCTCGCTGGCAGGTACACTAGTGCGAAGAGTACAATTGCGCTCTATCGCTCTAGTAAAGCCGGATTTCTGGTTTTTGCCGCCCCTGGAAACCTACCTGGCGCTACTGCCTGAGGCAAATTCCTCAACTCGCCTCATTGGCGGAGTGCCCCTGACTTATCTACTGCTATAGGGTAGGAAGTAAGTATTGGATTCCATTAAGACCTGTGCCTGAAGTGTTTCCTAACTCTCATATTTAAATGTTGCACAGGTAAGGGGACTGGTAGGGGGAATTCCCAGGTGCCGCCACTCACCCCTCATGACTACAGCCAAATACAGGTGGTGCTATTATCTTTATTGCCAGGATATTTTTGAAAAAATCGACACTTTAAAAATGCAATCAATTAATTTGCCAAAACAGGAACTTGATTGCCATGAAAATGGAATTGTTCCATTGTTGAGCAACAAATTCAAATGTTTTAAAAAATATTAAATAGAATGAATGTTAAAAATATACCTCTCATTGACTTCTATTTTAGTTTGCCAGACTTTAGCTGCTGAATTTGTTTCTTTTGAATCTTCGTTATTTTTTTAAAAAAACTTTTTCCTAACCATTGACATTGAGTGTGCAAAATTCTAATTAATAAAAAAAAATTGAGATCGCTTTGTTGTCGTGAATGACGTGAAAAATGCCGTCTCTAATTTAAACAAATAAGATTTTGGTATTTCACAATTTTTTTAATGGCAGCATTGAATGTAGTGTTGGTATAGCTTTGAAATAGTTAGTTATTATACAGGCAGCACTGCATGAGCTAAGAAACAAAGTCTGAGCAGTTTTATATAGTATGTGTTGTATATAAATGACCCGCTTTTATTTCACATAGAAAAAAATACCTTTTCTGAACAGCAACTCAAATCCTCCTGATGGGGTAATTCTATTAAGATATTAAGGAAAGAATTTTGAAAGACAACATGCTGTATTGGATATGCATTACATTAAAATCAAAACAGAATACAAAGGTGGAATACAGAGGTCATCCAATGCGCATTTCGTATGCTGAAACCCTGATCACATCATCATTATAAGGACGGAGCATTTGTATGTAATTAACTTTCTGAATGTGGCAGTGTGCCTCTTTAAAGTACATTGCAAACATAATACAATCATTTGGCATGAATTTCTGCAAATCTGGAGTCAGTATCGCAAACTAGTTATATGCTGGCAACCAATGTTGATATTCTGCTCATTGCTTTCTTTACTTACAATAAAATAGCTCCAGCATATTCATTGCTCTTGACCTAGTGTTAATATAAAAATCATAACTGCTATTTATGTATAAACTAGTTTGGCCAATTAGTTTTAACATGATTGTAATATCTATGCCAGGCATGTCAGACTTATAGCCCTCTAGCTGTTGAACTACAAGGCTGTTGAGAAAATGAATTAGTTCACAACAAAAACACTGCCACCAATTTGACATCTCACACCTATGTTACCATTATTATAAGCATACTTTATTAATTTGCAATATTAAAAGCAACAGGAAATGAATGCAGAATATTACTAAATGAAAAAGCCCCCCCCCAAACAGACCCTTTTCTGTGCACCCAATTGAAGCTTTTGGCAATTACCCCCAAAAGAGCCCAACCATTACTAAATCTTCAGCAAAAATATAAAATTAAGATCTACCAATCCACTACCTCTGTTAGATGCCTTAGCACCACGGAATATCAAAAATATTCACAAATATTTTCATGGTTAAATGAGCAGCATAGAGCCCTCAACAAAAGGCAATGTAATAAAAATATTTGTATTTCTGTGATATACTTTCAGAATGTAGTTTTAGTCACCACTGCTAGATGTTACTTAGTACAAAGCAAGCTAGCTGATTAATTGAGCAAGTTTGTTAATTCCACATTTCAAAAATAAATCAAAACTGTAAAACTAACCTAGACATTGCTTGCTTTTAGCCATTTTAAAATTAATACTGAAATGGTATATATTATTATTTAATTATCCCCGTTATAAAATCAGGAATTGCTGTTTATTAAAAGAAACAACGGTCACCGCTGTAGCAGGAAAAAAGAGGGCTATACAGACCCATATATAATGAATGGAACACAATAGTGGTAGGTCTTTGCCATATACTTGACATCTTCAGAGAATAACCATAAAAGATTATAGCTCAACAGAGGGATCCAGTATTTTCTGAAATTGGAAATACAATATTGAATATAGTTTAAGCTTTAAAAACACAGTTATCCTGACAACGAAATCCTTGTCTTAACTTGGCTTTACACTAGACACAAGTCAGTAACTCTGGGAAGAGCTGGAGATTATAGTCAAGGTTCTAATGGAAATACTGCCCATGGCATTTTGTCTATTTTGACTGTAAAAACCTCTATGTCTTGGCTTCTATTAAAATTTCTAAATAGCATGCAGAACTAATTATCAAATGAAAAGCAGACCATAAGACCAGTGACAATACAGTAGGATGTTTTAAAAATCAAAACATCATGTGCTATTGCCCTACATCTTAGGATAAATGGTAAAATAAATACTGGTTTCTAGTTTTTGGTTAATATTTTTGTATCTGTCAAAATTGTCGTAGGGGCAGTTTGATGTATTAATGAAAGTGATCTTTCAAAAAGAAATTCATGGTAGAAAGGTTAAGGCCAGGAGGATACGCTTCCCCTCTGCTCTTCACTTCCGCTCAAAAGGCTAGGGTTGCAGCAGGGCAGTGGATTTTCCACCTGTGGAGAATCCGCAATGTAATATATCTTCTGGCTCAACCTTATGGCTTCTAAAGATATTGGTCCTAATGTGTGAGAATGCAATAGGGACCTGAGATTGTATAGTCTATTAAGACAGGAAATAATGTAAATGATGTATGATCTATGTAAAATACTGAAGAATATGTTGGCTCCATATACATAAAGAAAAATAATAATCAAGCACTGGCGGTATTGGTGTTTAGTGATGGGCGAATTTATTCGCCAGGCGCAAATTTGCAGCGAATTTGCGCGATTCGCCACCAGCGAATAAATTTGTGAAAAGCCCGCGTAAATTTGCGGCAAAAACGGGCACCGGCGTCAAAAAATGGGCGCCGGCATCAAAAACAAGACGCCGGTGCCGTTTCTCGAATTCTGCGCCGTTTCACGAAATTCGCAGATTTTTCAGCGAAGTGACGGCGCAAATTCGCCCATGATTGGTTTTTGCTCTGCCTGCATTTTTGTACCACTGGAGAAATCATCACTTGTGTCATTAGCCTAAATGTACACACTGCCAACTTTGTTAATGATCTTGCCACAATTAGGGAATGGGGAAACCGTATTTGCTTACAGTATTACTTGTGTCCAATCACAGTGCACAAAACACAAAGCACCTTTTAGTATATTCTCTTTATTAGCTATAGATATATATATAGTTATATACGTAATTTGAGTTGAAAATGGCAATATACAGTACAGGGATATTGTCATGGAAAAACATGTTTTTTTCAAAACGCATCAGTTAATAGTGCTACTCCAGCAGAATTCTGCACTGAAATCCTTTTCTCAAAAGAGAAAACAGATTTTTTTATATTCAATTTTGAAATCTGACATGGGGCTAGACATTTTGTCAATTTCCCAGCTGCCCCTGGTCATGTGACTTGTGCCTGCACTTTAGGAGAGAAATGCTTTCTGGCAGGCTGCTGTTTTTCCTTCTCAATGTAACTGAATGCGTCTCACTGGGACATGGGTTTTTACTATTGAGTGTTGTTCTTAGATCTATCAGGCAGCTGTTATCTTGTGTTAGGGAGCTGCTATCTGGTTACCTACCCATTGTTCTTTTGCTTGGCTGCTGGGGGGGGAAGGGAGGGGGTGATATCACTCCAACTTGCAGTACAGCAGTAAAGAGTGACTGAAGTTTATCAGAGCACATGTCACATGACCAGGGGGAGCTGAGAAATTGACAAAATGTCTAGCCCCATGTCAGATTTCAAAATTGAATATAAAAAAAATCTGTTTGCTCTTTTGAGAAATGGATTTCAGCGCAAAATTCTGCTGGAGCAGCACTATCAACTGATTCATTTTGAAAAAAAATGTTTTTTCCCATGACAGTATCCCTTTAAGGATTGAGGCCCAAAACTGCATTGCATACTCATGGTGAAGCCTTATCAAAAATATTTTTTTACTACTATGATTTCTCTCCAGGCTAATTCATACAAGACAGCACTTTATCTGCTTTAGCAGCCGCTTAATAACTCTGCCTAGAGTTATATGGTTTGTCATCTACAAAAATTCTCAAACTCTTTTCAGTTAAGGAGACCTCTCACACACTACCATTTAGCATAAAACGTTTAGCATTTACTTATGTCATCTCTACAGATGTGTCCTTGCTATTACTGACACTCAATCTCATTTTCCAATTTATTGCCCAGTTCTCAGGTTCATTATTTTTTTTAACTCTTTATTACGTTGGTTTTGTCACAAATAATAATCATAACAAAAGGGAAAACAAAGGGATGGTTCATTATTTTCGCTATATTCTGCACTCATTGTTTGCTATGACTTGAATTTTTTTTTGAGACTGGAAATTATTTTGTCCTTGTGCATTAAATTAGGAGAATGGATATTTGCCTATTTATTAAGGGCAGAATCTAGCCTTAAGCTGTTGTTACCATGATATTAGTTTGGGTTCAGCAATGTTGGGCAAAGGAAACTTCCCTATTGAGGGAAAGCACATTGAATCGTATATCATTCCACAGTCTATAACATTTACATCTGTAAATCATAGTTCCTAGATAAATATCCTAGTAGGAAATCATTCTTTTTCCCGTAGTTAATTTTTGTACATTGTATATACTGTATCCCCAATAGATGTAGTATATCAAGTAAGCCATTTTAACTACATTAACTATATAAGCAGATCTCTTTCATTTAATACATTTATTTTTACAATGATGGCTCTTCCACTTTGCCTTGCACTTAATGCTTCTATTCTGCTTCATCGGCTCTTCCCACTTAAAAGGTATAGCCATATGCATACACCTTTTAATGTTTTTTTCCTACCTTTCCTATAGATTTCGATTTTTGAGCTCCCTAAGAAATCCCTTACAACTTGAGCACATTGATGACCACCCCAAGGAGATCTCAAGGGGAGATGGGGAACATCAGAGTTTCTTCATGATTATGAACTCCGTTTATGATCATGCCCATTTTGTAACACCTGGGAGGTCTCCTAGAATTGCTAGGTTACTGACAGACAATATGACATAACCCTTCATGATTCCTTCTTATACTTTGAAAACTTTGTATGTTTCAAGGTTATATAACAGACTTTATTCCTGGTTGCATCTTTGCATACAATTCATCTTACTGTTGACTGCAGATGAAAAGATAATGTGGCAATTTTGTGCAATGATTCTATAAGAATTTATATTTCAACAATGATGGCAACAGCGAAACTAGTTTTTAGCTTATTAGCGATTTTAGTGAAGAAAGCTAATGCAGCTTGTCTCCTGGCTAAAATAGCATCTCTTTTACACTGATTTAATCTACACAATAAACTTCTCCCATTTAAGGGTTATTCTGGATTTATGTACATAATTAGTATTCATCAACAATCAAATGAGAACTCATTTGTAAATCAACATTTCTAATTAGATTGCTTAATGTATGTTTGACTTTGTTGGAAGAAAATTGAGCATTAGGGATGGCTAAAACAGAAATTGTTCTTTGAGTTTTCAAGCTTAGGCAAAGAAAAGAATTTAAAAAAAAATCACTGTTATGAAAATTACTGAATATTTTAGTTGCTTGATTTTTAATAATATTAATATGAAAGACTATGGGGGGGGAGATTATTTTGATTATACATGAAAATTATTCCTCTAAACCAACAGCCATTTCTAATGGGCATCCAAAGTTATTGAAATGTATCCACACCTCATTGGCTAACTGAAAGTCAGTTTCTCAACCAAAAGGTTCCTGTCCTAAATCATTTAAAAAAGCTTTCTTAATGATTAGGGGGCAGATTTACATAGGGTCGAATATCGAGGGTTAATTAACCCTCGATATTCGACTGCTGAAGTTAAATCCTTCGACTTTGAATATCGAAGTTGAAGGATTTACCGCAATTCGTTCATTAAATCCTTTGAATCGTTCGATTTGAAGGATTTTAATCCATCGATCAAATGATTTTTCTTCGACCAACAAAAAGTTTACAAAGCCTAACATTGAGGTTTGGTAGGTTTTAGAAGGCGAAGTACTCGGTCGAAGTTTTTTTTAAAGAGACAGTACTTCGACTATCAAATGGTCGAATAGTCTAACGATTTTTAGTTCGAGTCGAAGTCGAAGTCATAGTCGAAGGTCGAAGAAGCCAATTCAATGGTAGAAGTAGCCAAAAAAAACATTGGAAATTTGACGTTTTTTATATTCTATTCCTTCACTCGAACTAAGTAAATGTGCCCCTAAGTGTTTTTATCTCCTGGCATACACATCAAAGGTATGTGCTTCTTTCCGCTAAAGTAAATAGTTGCTAATGGGACATTCAGAAAACGTGTAAAGAGTTGGAACTAGAGAGGCAGGATCAGTGTTGGACTGGGAAGCCAGGGGCCCACCAGAAAAACTTAGACTATGGGCCCACTTTCCAAACTATTATTCCTCCTCTCCTCACTCATCCTCTTTATTATCCTAGTCTTTTATATATACTTACTATATTCTCCATTATTATGCATTTTTTCCCATAAGAAATACCGAATGACCATGAAATAGGCCAACTATTGAGAAGCAAACGGTCCACTGACACCTGGGCCCGCCGGGAGTTTTCCTGGTATCCCGGTGGGCCAGTCCGACACTGGGCAGGATGGCACCTATTTTAGGTGCAGTTTTTAGGGGGCGTTGACATGGATAGTTCTTTAAATACCTTATGTCCATCTGCCCTAGTACCCATGCGATATGAGCTTATTTCATGGTGCATGCATGCATGAATCATTCTGAGACGTGAGGACAGTAAGGACCAATGCTAGATTGTAGGTAAAAGTGCAGCACTATGAAAACATCCTTTTGGTCAGTTAGAAAGGCAGTCTGTCTTCTGCCTCCTGTCTCCCTCTTTCTTCCTCCTTCGAGTCACAGAGCTCAGCCTATGTGCTGCACCCTAGGGTGTTTTGTGAGTCCTGTCTGAGGATAATACAGAGTGGATCTCTTACTCATGGAAGCTGAGCGTAAGGAGAGGAAATCGTAATCTTCCAAAGGCAATTGTTTTTAGGGTTTGTAAGAGCTGGCTCGGAGTTACCATGCTCCAAAAATGGCAGGATTTATATGTATGTATACATTTATAAATGTATATGCATGTATACATTTAGAAAAAAAAGTGCAGGGTGCATGCCAGGTCTTTAACTTTTTCACAAAACATGTTTATAGCATATGCAATGAACAAATGAAAGTTCATTGTTCTTTTACTAGAGCAGACTGGTCCCCTGGTAGTCTGAATACTGGTATCTAAGAAACCTGCAAAAAACTAAAAAATAAAGCTTTACCCACTCACTTCCTGATTTCTACTTCCTGGAAAGAGAGCTTACTCACAGTAGCTCCCTTTTTTCCACAGGTAACTCACCCATCCCAATACCTGTACTGGCTTTTCCAGTCTGTGTTTTCCAACTACTGCACCACATTATATATACTGAATACCAACATTTAGAATGAAATGAGCCTGGGCTAAATCAATAAGCAAAATTATATTTATTTTCAGATTCAGAAGATCCACAAAATCTGAGCTCTTTCTATTGCCGCAAGGTTAATTCATACATTTTTTGCCGTTGTGTTTTTCAGCTTGGCAAGCTGGAATATCACTTTGCAGTGTTCTGCTTATATATGTTGATGAATAACCTATTTTCTGTATGTAAGTGTGTGTGTGTTTCTGACTTCAACATAAAACTGTCTCACTGAATTGTTGAATAAGTAACATACTGGGGCTCCGGTGTCATGAATCAGCTACACACTGTGCTATTATAATTAATTAATGGAAAGATATACAGCCTTTTGAGACTAGTTGTATAAGCCAATACATTGGTCACTAAACCTTCTCACTAAGTTCTTCCAGTTTTGTTTTTAAATTGTCAAGCTGCAATATATACAGCATTTTTAGTGGAACTCCTTGGAAGGGTTGATATTTTATTTTCAAATATTTTTCCATGATTTAATATGTTCCCCAACACCCAACTCATATTTGCTAAATAGGCATGCCCTCTAAGAACCCTAATATTTTCATTATAGTGATTTAAACAAAAATACCCCATTTGTTGCCCATGTTCATTGAATTATCTTGCCTTTTCTGCACACATGTTGCTATTAAAAGTTTAAAACTGATATGTTCTTACAAGACCTCTATTCAGTGATAGGTGAAACTTAGTGAAGAACTCAGTGAAGAACCTGAACAAAGAATAAGTTACAAGCAGGCTATTAAGTTCATCAATTGAAATATTGCTGTGTCATCTGGCAATAAAAGAAAAACTAGCAATCATATCTTTATCACCTTGGATAGTGTTTTAGCAAATACAGCAATGTCAAAATCAATCTATAGCATTGAATATTGATGATTAGTCATGTCATATATGTTTGGCAAGGAGCAGTAGAATGTTATGCATGTGAATGGCAGCAGCATTTCCAATTGATAAAGTGGCAAAAATGAAATGTTAAAATCACATTTGTGAGTAAAAATCCAGGCACCCAGGATCATGTATAATATTTTAGCAACAAATTGGGCCATATACATAAACTGAAAATCTGTCAAAATTCTCCAATATATCTGACCTTTCCAACTTCTTCTGTATAAGGCTCTGCAAAACAGTGCAATGCATTTCCATTTCAGGTTTTTTTCTCTATTTTCCACTTCTTTATAATGAACTTCAAAATCCATTTAGATGTAAAATGTTGATGTTCTTTTCTCAGCCTCACACCTACCAATATTCATTATTTCTTAAAGAACGCTCAAGAGCTTATTTCATTTGTTTTGCAGATTTGGCTGACTGATTCTGATTGAGTAGACTGAGCAGTCTGCAAAGGCAAATATTGTGCATGACCACAGTGAGTTTTGTGATATTAGAAAGGAATCCTTCTGATCTTTGTGGTACACACACCAGATCATTCATGTATAAGTAATGCTGGAAGCAGCTAAACATTTCAGCATGCCATTTGTATTGATCTAGTGATCTTATTCAGCACATCTGAGCACTTCTGGTATTTATTTGGTCTTTAGAAGCTCTTTGTAGCTGCAGTTACTTAGCAATATGTATTTTTGCATTGTGTGTACCACATTCTTCAATTTTGTGAATGTATGAATAAATTAATCAAATAGGTCCATAGGTGTAGTTCAATTTAATAGCTTTTTCCCCAGGTTTGCAATTGTGAAGCTGCCCCTCCACAAATAACTGCACTGGAGAACCAGAAGTCCAAGCAAGATGACATATGATGTTAAAGTTTAACCTCTGTTTGTATTATATTGGCAGTATAGCACTGAGTGGCAATGTGTTTTGGTACACCTGTGACATGTAGACTTGGGGTGGGATTTGAAGGAGAAGAAAAACATTTTATTGCCAATAGATTAGCTGCAATAGTGCAAGCTAGAATGCTATATTTATTCTGTAGAATGTTTTACCATACCTGAGTAAAAAGCTCTAGAAGCTATCTCTTTGTTTAGGGTAGCAGCTGCAGTATTAGCTTGGTGTGACATCACTTCCTGCCTGAGTCTCTCCCTGCTCACTCATATAACATAGTAACATAGTAACATAGTAAGTAAGGTTGAAAAAAGACACATGTCCATCGAGTTCAACCTTTTTTTTTTTTATAACTACCTATCTGCCAGTTGATCCAGAGGAAGGCAAAAAAACCCCATCTGAAGCCTCTCCAATTTGCCTTAGAGGGGGAAAAATTCCTTCCTGACTCCAAAATGGCAATCGGACTAGTCCCTGGATCAACTTGTACTATGAGCTATTTCCCATAACCCTGTATTCCTTTACTTGCTAAAAAGCTATCCAACCCCTTTTTAAAGCTATCTAATGTATCAGCCTGTACAACTGATTCAGGGAGAGAATTCCACATCTTCACAGCTCTCACTGTAAAAAACCCCTTCCGAATATTTAGGCGATATTTATATCTCTGGGTTCAGATTACAGCAGAGAAGGGAGGGGGAGGGAGGGGGAGAGGAGCAAACTGAGCATGCTCTTGCCCAGGGCAAGGAGGTTTAAGCTGAAGGCAGGAAGTCTGATACAGAAGCCCACGTGTACACAATAGAAGGAAAGAAATGCTGTATTTCTTTTGATAGTGGACTCTGAGCAGCACTACTTTGGGGGGTTACTGGTATATTTAGGTGGACCTTTTTGATAAGTTTCAACCTTTCCTTCTCCTTTAAAAGAAATGCATTACATTTCGAAAAACAAAATTGTTCTAAAGACAGAAGCAACAGAATTACTTTCAGTTTGATTAAAAGGGAAATCCTTGTTTGTATAAACAGCCTGAACCTGTTCCTGTGTATTAGTTTAATACAACTATTAGCACTACATTAATTGATAGTGAAATCAGTGTTTACAACTCTTTGGGGCATATTTATTATGCTGTGTAAAAAACAGAAGTATAATATACCACACATCACCAGGCAAAAAAAAAAGTAACACTTTTTACTTATTTTTTCTTAGAGTGACTTCCGCCGGAAGCAAACCTGGCGTTCGCATGGTGTAAAATTTCACTCACTTATACACAGCTTTTAACACGGTTTTTTCAGTGAATTTATTTTTACACAGCAAAATAAACATGTCCCTTTATGTAGAAAAAAAAACATTTACATTGTTAAACAATAAATAATTCTAATCTTAGCTGATGATCTTGTGTCTTATGCTCTGTCTTGTCTCTGACAAAAACCCAAGAGAACTGTTTAAATTGATCTTAATCTCTTTTGAAATAGTTATCCTGTTCCCTAGTGAGGACCTAATATTCCTTGCACATAAACATTCACAATAAATACCACTGTTCCACTGCTAGTTGTCTTGCTACCTATATTCACGTAAGTTCTTTTTTCCTGGGCCAGTTTTTAAAATTTGCTTCTTTTTAGCAATACTTTTAATGCCCTGCATGATTTATTAGTAGGAAATAGAGAATTTGCTTTAATATTCTCCCTACATGTTATTGATTATGTCAGCATACTCTATTTTCCTTTAGAAGTTACCCTCTTGGGCATAGAGGGAAATACCGTTATTACTTCTATATCTGGTGGATGTAAACCATTGCAGTTTTTTTCCTAGTACTAACTTAGTGGAAGGAATAGGGTAGAATGTGATGTGCCATGTATCTACAACACAGATACTGTAACACACTACATGCCCATCATTAAACATTTTTTTGGGGCAGTGAGTTGCAGAATAGGTATTTTGTATTACACAATTCCATTGACTGAAATAATTGGAACTATATTGAGGGGCCCATTTACTTAGTTCGAAGGAGTGAAGGAATAGAATTAAACAAACCTTGAATTTTGAATGTTTTTTTTGTTACTTCGACCATCGAATGGGCTACTTCTACCTTCGACTACGACTTTGTCTTCGAATCGAACGATTCAAACTAAAAATCGTTTGACTATTCGACCATTCGATAGTCGAAGTACTGTCTCTTTAAAAAAAAACTTTGACTCCCTAGTTCGCCTCCTAAAACCTACCGAAGTCAATGTTAGCCTATGGGGAAGGTCCCCATAGGCTTTCTCAGCTTTTTTGGGTCGAAGAAAAATCGTTCGATCGATGAATTAAAATCCTTAGAACTAAATGATGGTTTTTTGTTCGTTCTTTCGTTCGAACGAATTGCGGTAAATCCTTCAACTTCGATATTCGAAGGATTTCCATTCGGCAGTCGAATATCGAGGGCTAATTAACCCTCGATATTCGACCATAAGTAAATTTGATCCTGAATATTTAAGTTGATAAAAAAAATAAATGCTCAATTATCTTAATACTAGTGATGGGTGAATTTGTCCCTTTTAACTTTGTCCTGTTTAGTTTTGCCAAAAAACAGCGAAAAAATTGTGATGCCACGTCAATCTACGAGGGTCAAAATTGATGCCGGGGACAATTTTGACACCATCGACAATATGACATGCGACTATTTTGTCCAATTCTATTAAAGTCATCAGTGGAAATTGTCATTGCGTCAACATTTTTTGCTGTGGCAAATTTCTGCGGGTCAAATTTTTGCGGCAGTTTCGCGAATTTATTCACCGGTGGAGAAGCGCAGAAATTCCAACCTGGCAAATACATTCGCCCATCACTGCTTAATATATATGTACCTTGACATTGCAGCATATAATTGTTAAAACTACTTCATAAATAAGCCCCAACATGCATTAAATTATTGTGTTATACTTCATATACTCCATTCTTAACAATTACTTGAAAAATGTCAAAATATATTGTAATAATTTTTAGCTCATTTTACATTTCCCATTACTGGATTGTGAAATAGGTCTAATTACACTGTAAGATCTGATATAGAAGAAGCTAAAGTCATGAGTAATTGTTGAAGCTTTTTACAAAGACAAAAAACATTTGCACTGCATAATTCAATAATTAATGAATTACACTCCTTTAAAGACTTGGGTCTAATAACCTTTTGTCAGTACATTAGTGGACAGAAATATCTGTAATTGTCTTTATATAAAATGCCTTTCAATAAGAGGAAAGTAATTTGCATCATTGATGCTTGTAAATTCAATATATTTGATTAATCTGGCTTTACTTAATCAAGTTTGAGCTAGCAAAATCTTTAATAGAAAATGGTTTGCTTGAGCCTGGCGTTTCACTAAGGGCTAGGTAAAATAAAAACAATGATTTGAATAAAACATGGCTAGATAAACCTTTTAATGCAACTATATGAGCAGTTCAGGCTAAATGGCAAATTGACCTGGATACCAAGTATGACTAAAGCTGGCCATAGATGTTAAGACTTTTAAAAGATCCGATCATCATCGTGAGATCACGATTTTCTCGAAACGATCGTACCATCGTACGAATTGACCATCAACTAAAAAGACCAATTTGCCAGGAAAACAAAGGCGAGCTGCCTGCTTGGCCCTGCAAACATAGATAGATTGCACTGGGACCGACAAAGATTTTTTAACCTGGCCCATCAATTTCCTGACAGATGTCGGATGAAAAATCATAAGATGTACGATCGTTCGAATCCCACTAACCGCATAATAATTTCAAAGGATTGGTCAGACTTCCCTAAAATCGGTTGTTCGGCAAGAAGTATAGTCGCGTCTATGGGGAGCTTAACTTTTTTTCACAGGTGATTGAATTTTTAGGAGACAAATTGTGTAAATAAACAAGAATGTGTCAGTGCATTATACTCTTTAAAATATAGAAGGAATGTGCTAAGTGTATATAAAAATATATGATTCAGGCTGATTTATTGAAAATGTTTCCAAAAACACTACTAGTCCCGCCCATCTGTTCCACTTCCTGCAGTCTCTTTTCTCAGGCTATGCAGGGGAGCTGGCGACACTCAGCACACTGCACTATAGGATAGGAACCAATCAACAGCTAGGATGACTTGATAGGGAACTGAAGCCTATCTTTGCTTGTGTAACTGCCGGGTTGAGAT
Source organism: Xenopus petersii (assembly GCA_038501925.1). NCBI lineage: Eukaryota > Metazoa > Chordata > Amphibia > Anura > Pipidae > Xenopus > Xenopus petersii. Next base: position 34,465,873 of record CM076684.1, on the reverse strand, counting down.
TGGCTGTCCCGGTTCTTCCATGCTTCTGGCAGGGACCATTAGACATGGACAGTATCATATCTATAGGAAGCTACAACAAAGGGGCTATTCTTAAAGATAACAATGATTCTTAGCCCATTTTATCTATCATGGAAGTTGTAGTACTGTTTGGAAATAGTTTACTAAAATCTGCCTCCTATTACATTTATGAAGCATATGAGTTATGTTTTAAGTACCTTTGTCCATTGAAATGAATTGCATGTCTCTACTTGTAATATGACGACATGTTAGTGCCAGGCATTCTTTGCAGTAATTTCCTGCAAAATACAAGAACGTTTTTCTGGTACTTGCAAATTGCTTAAATGGATACATTTATTTGGAACCTGAAACAAAAATGAATAGAGATTAAAATGCCATGGTGCTACCAGTGGTGTCAAATGTATTTATACATCTGAGGAGTCTACACATGACCTCATTTTAATATAAATGAAAATTATTCTTTCTCTTGAGAGTATCAGTTAAGTTCTTTTAACCTTCCCACATAAAAGTGTCGTAAGAACTTTTTTCCCTCCAAGCTGATATTAGTAACTAACTCATTTAAATCTAACTTTACTTTGGCCTTGCAGTGCTTGATGTTAGAGATAATAGGAAAAAAGGGCTAGTGGACTTTTTCTTATTTAAGGACCGTGATGTACAAAAAGGAAGAAATGGGATACTCAACATTACTTTCAAAGGAATGTACAGTGCGGACAAGAAATATGATTCAATGTCACTTTCATTTAGATATGTGTCTTTGTTGAGAAATATCATTGAGTTCAATGTCAAGATCCTGTCACTTGTACTAAATTGTGTAATATTAGATAGAAATGGCATGTACATATTGTGTTTATGCTGGCCCAAATTTATGACGGAAAAATTATCAAAGGGAAAATCTGAACATTTTATAATATCTACAAGACACATTTATAGTCACATTGTGAAGCCCCGTGCATCTTATTGAATTTTGATGACCTAGAATATTTCTGGTCCATGCAGAACTAACGGTTATTGTTTGTACATTACATACTATGTTCTACAAGGAGGAATTTAGAATGAGCAGGTGCACTTTCCATTCTCCCCTTTTTCAGTATAATCAGAGCGTTAGGTTAAACATATTATATGTTTATATTATTTAAAGGCAATGCTTTGCTTTATAAAGCTAACTACAGCAGAATGGAACCACAATACCGTGGTTTTTGTGATAAATTACAACCCTACCCTTAAAACCAAGCCACCATCCTTAAATAACCTTTCAATAAGGTGGCAACTGGATGCAGGCGATATATCATTCAAATGCAGTCCTGTTTTGCTTTACCATTTACAATCTATATAAATCATAGTATAAACATTAAAGTAGTCTACATTGATTCCACTTCAAAATCAAAGATGAGCAATGTAAGTCCCTTATTATTGTAATGTACTATTTACAGCTTATGGGCAAAGAATCATATTCTTACTACCTGCCCATGGCTGGACTTACCCATAGTACACATTTATCCCAACGTAACCTCTGCTTGAATAAGTCATGACTTATCTCCCTTCCATTGTGCTGATATGTTGGTATTTTTTTCAAAATGCAGATTATTATTACATATATTATATATATTGTCATTTGCTCAAGAAATAATTGTAAAAACAAATATACACAAATTTGATTTTTAATATTAAATGTATTTTTATGCTCACAAACATACACAAAAATAAATACAGTAAATCCCTTCACCTCTCCCCCATTGAGATCTAGCTTACAATTACATGTTATGTGCCTGAGGCAAATGGAGACATGATTCACCCAGTGTCAGAAGGTCACAGTAATGGGGGTTTCTGCTTAAAAGCTTAATGTTCAACAGTTGGCTCATTCACTCGGATTTGAGAATTATCTGAGAACTTGTAAGGCCATCTTCAAAGAAAAACATCTGCAGTAGACAATTAAGAATTGATAGACTTCAAAATATAAGGTCTACTAAAATCATAACTATCCTATGAAACCTTTCAGTTACAGTATGTGTTTCCCCCCTTTGTAGATAGAAGTGACAGTCTGTAGAGATGGGAGGCATGGTTATCCTAGGCCATAGCACTCTTAGTACTTAGTTTTTTATTGCCATGATTCGCTGTATAGTTATATTTTATACTGCACACTGTACAGTACTATATTTGTAGCAATGCAGTACAACATGAAAGTAATATGATATAATAAGCCGTTAACCGAATAACAATTGCAATGAAAAAATGTATGTCTTATGGTGAAGAATTTTCTGATTTATCAACTTGTAATTTAAATTTTTTACTGGGTTTCCAAAACTTGAATGTTTGATAATTATTATGTGCAAAAATTTAGATTCTTAGGGGGTTGTTTATTAAAGGAAGAGTTGTTTTTTACCCCAAAAATTTGAGTTTTCAAGGGTATTTTTCGTCAAATCTCGAATTTTCAGGTAAAAAAATCCCCTCAAATTATTTAGGTTCTTTTAAAAAAAAAAACTCACATTTTTCAAAATAAATTATACCCAGAAGCTAAAATTATCTCGAATGTGAAAATACTCCAGCTAAACTCTGTCAAGGTCAAGATGAAGTCAATGGCAGAGGTCCCTTGAACCATTTGAAGATTTTTGTAGCCTTCATGATGTTCGGGTTATGAGTTTTTATTTGAGTGTTTATTTATTTTTGGTCACAAACTAGATTAATTGGTGTTTTCAGGGTTTTTACCCTGAATTCACTGATTTAAGTTTTTTACATTTAAATTTAGTCATAAATTAGAAAACATTCAACTTGTGAGTTTATTTGATGTATAAAACCTCAAAAACCTCACAAACTTGACCGTTGATCAATAACCCCCTTAAAAAATGTTTTGAGCGTTTGTTTCAGGGACATCTGCCATTGACTATTACATGACCTGGCAGATTTGAGATGGTGTATTATCGGAATCTGATTTTTATCAAATTTGGGGTATGATAAATCTGTAAAAAAAAATTGTTTTCCTCATGAAAAATTAGAGTTTTCCCCCTAACAACCTCGACCTGAAAAAATCGAGGTTTAATAAATGGGCCCCTTTAATTCACAAATTAAAATTTTGATAAGTAGGCATCCCCGGATTACTACTGTATCTATATTCTTCTAATTCACAGTTCCACAACAATATTCTGATTTCATTTAACATACGTACTATCATCCCAAAACTGCATTATGTACTATGTTACGTATAGAATATTGTAGGGTAATGTAATTAATTGCCAACATGAAACCTGTAACTAGGGATGTAGCGAACCGCCGTGTAACACCGGCAAAAAATGCGAACAGTTCGCGAACAGTTTGCGAACTTCGAACATCCGAAAATCGTTCGATTCGAACGATCGAAGGATTTTAATGGTTCGATCGAACGATTTTCGTTCGAATCGAACGATCGAAGCCATTGGATCGAATGATTTCATTCAATCCAATGGCTTCGATCGTTCGATTCGAACGAAAATCGTTCGATTTTAGCGATCGAATGGTCGAATGGTCGAACGATTTTGACGCGAACGCCTATTGGCGAACGTCGCGCGACGTTCGCGAACTTGCGGCGGACGCGAACAGTCGAAGTTCGCGCGAACTAGTTCGCCGGCGAACAGTTCGCTACATCCCTACCTGTAACTGCTTTAAAGCCCTCTATATTTTTACACATACAAAAACATGTTTATTCATTTATTACTAGGGTTTCAGGATTTTTTTTTTTAAAAAAATACAAATATAATTAATAAATACATGACACTCTTCAACATACTGTTTTCCCTGCCTATCATTCATAATCTTGCAGTGCCGTTTTTTTTTTTAATCTCTACTTATCCCTCACTTGCTCTCCCTGCTATAGTTTGGCTGCTGTAGTTTGTGATTAATAACTTCCTTTTGTGCCTTTTAAAGATGCCATTCAGAACGGAACACTGTGATGTGATGGTAGTGCTGTGTTGGCACTGGAATCCTGTCGAGATGAATAGCACAATATAAATGAAAGTTCTTCGTGATAAAATAGAGTTTAGAGGGTATGTGCATAGGAGCATCTTAGGGGTTCCCACATTTATATTAAAATTATTTTTATCTTCTATGTTTCACCATTTATTGCTCTTGCCTCTGCTTTTAAATGAACTTTAGATGGGTCTTTGCAGGCACTGAATAATATTTCCAGACACCTAAAGTGATTTTACTAGGATTATATACAGCAAATATGCTCTATGGGGGATATATACAATTTATATTTGTTTTAGCTGCTGTTAAGTAGGTCCTGACACTGGCAAGAGCCTCTATTCCACGGCTGAATATTGTGCTGGAGGTTTTCTAGTCTCTATATGAGTTTCTTGATATAATGAACAAAATATCATTTTTTTCCATGGGAGAATAAATGCTGTATGGCAATATTTTACCACTTATTATTTCCCTCATTTCAAAAGTGTTTTATAGGCTGTTTAATGTACATGGAAATTGCAACTTCTTCCTCATGATTTAAAGCTGGATGTGCAGTATTACATGTATAATTTAGAACTCACAAAATACTAAAATGTCTGTTTTAATTTTGGTGACATGTCTGGTATATTGATAAAAACATGTCATAAAAGTTTATAAGTTTAGATGTAATTGCAAATGTACTTAAATTGTAGAGGTACAGTACATATGGATTTAACCATAAGAAATCTGCAGTCCTGTCTATGATCTATAACTACTTCCTTTAACCTCCGTTTCTTATGCATGGGGTGAAATATATAATAGTTAAAACTTTATTATACTTTATTATACTATATTTATTACTCTTCGCTTAGTACGTATAATAATATGGGTTAAGACACACACAAAAAGTATATACGAAAGATTAGAAATTTATTGGATCACATAAATAATTAAATAAAAATGAACCTAGAATATTTTCAAAAATCTCATTTTGTGTTCATTTATGTTTATTTATATATGTGGGCCAATAAATGCGACCAAAAATATTTGCTAATTTCTTCTCATTTTTGTTTGCCTTCCTCCTTATTTGTGATAACACCATTTACTACACCAAACTAAATACCAAGCAGTGTAATTAAGGATTATTTTAGATCTTTATTATAGTTGGTTTTAAAGATGATACATGACTTTTGGTGGGGGATATATGTTTGCGTCACATATAGGTTTTTTTTTATTTGTATCTGTGATTTTCATCAAAAGATAAACTCTTGCTGCACAAAGCCTTTGCCATCTTCCTAATATTTATCCTTTCCCTTATAATCTCTGCTGCATAAACCCCCCCCCCCCCAACTCACAGGGCCAGATGTAAACCTTTAAGCTCTATAGCACTCTAGCAAGGCAGACTTATTATGATCATGCAGAGCTACATTTGAGTCAGGCAAATCTTTATGACATGTTGTAAAGTAAAATCTTATAAATAGTGATTAAGGAATGAGAAGGAAATCAGTTCAAATAGTAGAGTTTTGATCTTGCATTCGAGTTGCCTAGTTTTCAGATTCAGAAAAACAAATTGAGCAGGAACTGAAATACCATTTGGTCTGCATTTGGGGAATCATTAATTGAATCTCATTTAATCATTTTGTGCATTGTGGTTCATTGTCAAGAAAAATCCTTTATATTTCAGATTCAAAATCAGAATCAAATTTCTGTGACACTGGAAGATTCATAAGTACAGTATAATTAACAAATGTGTTTATTTCTGAGTGATTTGTGTGCACTCTATCAGGGTTTTGGACTTTTAACTAAATATACAGTTCTGTCTTATAAGGCAAAATTGGGATCACAGAAGAACAAAAAATTAGCCCGGCTAAGTTTTTGCATTTATTTTAGTGCTGGGACAATTCAAGGAATGTGGGGGCCCATTTACTTAGTTTGAGTGAAGGAATAGAATAAAAACAATCGAATTTCGAATGTTTTTTTTGGCAACTTCGACCATCGAATTGGCTACTTCGACCTTCGACTTCGAATCGAACGCTTCGAACTAAAAATCGTTAGAATATTCGACCATTCGATAGTCGAAGTACTGTCTCTTTAAGAAAAACTTCGACCCCCTACTTCACCACCTAAAACCTACCGAGGTGCAATGTTAGCCTATGGGGAAGGTCCCCATAGGCTACCTAACAATTTTTAGTTTGAAGAAAAATCGTTCGATCAATGGATTAAAATCCATCGATCGTTCGCTCGAACTATTTTCGGTAAATCCTTCGACTTCAATATTCGAAGTCGAAGGATTTACATTTGGCAGTCGAATATCGGGGGTTGATTAACCCTCGATATTCGACCATATGTAAATCTGCTCCATGCTATGCAATAGTATTTTATATATGATTAAAATACTAATCAAGTAATTATATTATTATCGTTTCATTATTTTCAATCTTTGACCTTGTTGCAAGTATTCAACTGAAACCTGTCAAAGCACTATTTCAATATTCAACAAAAACAAAATATCTTGGAAACTGGTGGTGCACTTGTCATTATTTGGTTGGTAGTTTGCACTGATCTTATGAATATTGGTATTGGCCAATGAAATGCTCCATTTTGGGTATTCACTTGCAGTGCAGATGCGTTGAATTTTCATTGTTAAAACTTGCAGTAGGGGACTGTGCCTGGATCTACTGTATGATCTTACAATTTAGTTAGAAATAATAATCATATGGTGTGTTAATGTTCAGGTTTTCAAGTCATTGCTTGATGCTTCTTGAATAATGCAAAATCTGTTAACCTCTTCCATACCATCAGGGATCCCACAACAAAGGTATCAGACACGAGAAAACAAAATACACAAGTTCTACATTGTAAAGACTAACATTACAGAACACCACAGGAGGGAGCCATATCCAACAAAAATAAAGTTTATAAAGACATTTGCCACTTTACCATCACTTTCCTGATTCCAGGTTTTCTGCAAAAATGTAATAATGGATTAAAAAAAATATATTGATTCAATTCAAGAGACTAACTAAGTAGATTGAATTCTATGATATAATATTACTGAATTGCTTTTATGCATTTATATTGTATATAAGGTGTTTAAAGGTTTACTGTACATGTACATAGCCTGTTATACAATATTCGACAAATTTTAAGAATTTGTTTGAATAATACAATACTAAGACACCTATACAGCCCTTGAGTATGCTGGAGTCATAATAGACTTTTGGATGGCAACACTTGTCCCATGGGCCTCCAGCTGGACAGCTTCACTATAAAAGAGTGGATAACCTGTTTGACTAAATATTCCCAGGGTTTTGTGCAAACTGTAATTTGATGTACCCAGTTTTTATAAGCCAAGGGTGACAGTTATGCCTTCTTATTGTACTTTTTGAGGTCAGATTCAAAGGAAATAGCAAACAATTAATCTTTATAGTCTCCAGGCTTCTCGTGTGTGAGACATTAATTACCATGTTTAATATTTCCATTTTTTTTGTAACAGGAGATTTCTTTTAAAAATCAGCTACAGAATCATTGTTATTTCAGGTCATAAATCAGTTAAGTACAAGCTACACATTACAATTGAAAAAGGTAAAGACCTACAGGTCTAGACACATATTTATGAGATAAATAGAACCAACCTTAAAGTAGAACTGTAGTATTGTTCAGTCATAATACATGTGCCAACCATCCTGTCAATAAAAATCTTCCTCTCTTCATCATGCAGTCTTGGGGCTCTCTATCCATGTGGTCACAGTGGAGAAAGTATATACAGTATTTTTGAAAGAAGACATTAGTGTCAATGGTTTTAATTTTTTTTACCCGATGCATCTGATTGTATCAAAATGATTTTTTCAGTATGGATTGCCTACATCTATTCACACTAGGTCATAAACTATGAAATGGGTGGGGGTATAACTAACCAATTTACAAAAGTAGTAAAATGAGTAGTTCACAATTCATTTATTAACAGAGCCAAATGCCAATTGCATAACCTCAAACATTAAACTTGTTAAGACTTTAGTTGATTACATGAAAGTGTGAAAGTCATGGATAGTCATGATAGTTATAGATGAACAGTGAAGATGAACTAAATGTTGAGAGACGTTGGAAAGGATTCCATAGGCTATAGTTATTTACAATGCTTTCATATATTTATGTTGTATAAAGTTCCAAGACATATTCTCGCCTTTCAATAAAATATGGTTTCTTTTCTTTCAGTCATTTCATTGAATTCTTTTAATCTTCTTGTGAGATGGCTTTGGTGGGTGCATTGAAAGGGTCAGGGGTTATAAGGCTAAGCAAATGTATAGGTCAGTAAATCGCAATGCTGATTTCTTTAGTGTTATTATGGAAATAAATACAGCTGATATACGTTGCATGCTGAAATGCTTTTTTTCATCTACTGATGTTGTTAATGCTATTGTAGTGCTGAATTTGTGCTTGTTTTTATGCTTTTGGCTTCCAAAAGCTCAACACATTAAAGTTTATGTATGATTTTTTCCTTACAGCATAAATAAATATTTAATATGAATAATAAAACATTTATATGCAATATAAACACTGAGGTAGACGCATAATGTATGTATGGTATATACTGCACGTCGACAGAAAAATAACAAAGGTAATCAACCTAAAACACACTTATACTATGGGTCTGAGGCTATTGTAACATCATGATTCTCTGTTTTCTGTTCAGTGCATTGGTCATAGTTAAAATAGTACAGTAGGAGACAATGGTTGGTTATGTTTTAGAATTTGAAATGCTGATCAAGTCCTAGACAAATGAGGACTTTTGTATAATGTACATTCCTAGCCTTGACTATGCCTTCACCAATTGCATACAAATTGGGCAAAATAATAAAACATGCAAAGTTTCTACTAACCTATAGGAACCAGAATCAGAGTTTGCCATCAAACCCTGAGCCAATATATGCTACCTGCTGATTTTCTCTATGGGTCATTATACTTGTCTATGATGTTTTGTGGGATGGGAAGGCAAAATAAAAGTAACCTCTGGGGTCCTCTTGAGCCTCCTACACCGATTCCTTGCAGAGAGTGGGATTTACTGACATGTGTTCTCTGTTTTAACATAAAATAGTCAGAATATTTAAATAATTATCCACCTATCTGTACTTCAACATGAAACCAGAGCTATAACAATCCCTCTTGAATGTATTGACCTAATTACAAGTAAATTGTTGTGACAATGTGTCTTGGATACCATAATATAAAACGGAGGAATAGGGAACATGTGAAGTTTGACGTATTGTCTATCACTGTGTATATATATATATATATATATATATATATATATATATATATATATATATATATATATATATATATATATATATAAAGTATGTTCGATACAAGGCTAAAGAGGCCTGGGTGCAGGCAAAGAACTTTGGTTACTCTTTCATATTGATCAAGAATAGCAATCTATTTTTCCATTCCTCTATTAGGTAATATTCCAATGTAATGCTAACATTCTCTTTATAAATACAGTATAGCCTCTTTTTATAGACCTTTATGTGCTAGTCTAAGAAAGGGAGGATAATCTCTTATCCATACTATGTACCCTGTATCTGTCATATGTGTTACCTACTGATATACAGTACACAAAAAGATGTAGACAAATTTTAAAAATATTACTATTTTAGAACAATATCTCTTCGCTCTTGGGGTGGAGGAGTATTTTTTAAAAGGTGTGAGGTGAAATTGGAATTCTGTAAAATGCATCATTTCAATTCTGCTTAGTTTTTATCTGAAAACGTTGTGCTTTGTGAATGACAAATGGCAAAAACAAATTTGTAACAAAATATGCCAGAAAGCCAAGAATCAAATGTAAAAGAGTCCCATTGCACAAATGTAATTTATGATAGCTACATCACATGTCAACAGTTTCTTCATATCTGATTTAAGAGAGACCAGTCATGACTTGTCTAGTTTCCCAATGGCAATGGTTTGGCATTCAGGAAAAAAGTTCAACATTGTATTTGTTTTTCACTAGTGTTAAGGCTAATCTTACAATATTGCTGTAAAGCCCTTTTGCTGTGCACAGTAAATTATCTATGGCTTTCACTTTAAATCTAATGTACATTTTTTGTTAGAAGTAAATGTCCATTGTTTGATCTTATAAGCAGCAAATATGCTAAAGAAATTCATCATCAAATATGGCAACTTCCTTTGTAAAAAGCATTGTAAATTATTAAGAAGGTACAGTGTTACCGAAAACCTTCATTAAAATGGATTTCAAAGATCCTTAAATTTCTTTGAATGTTTCATGTTAAATATGTCAGACTTTAACTGAAGATTACATTTTAAAAAGGTTAACACTGCACCCATTTTATAGTGATAGACAGAAAGACTTGCCATTTTTCGTAGAATGTTAAATCTTCACTTACTTGTGTTTGACTGCAAACCTAGTAAAGTTCATTTCTATTAGTAGTGTATATAATCATAATCTTAATTATTAGTAAATTTAACATGATAACCAAGGAACGCACTGGAAAAGGGACCAGTATTCTTTACGTTTTCTTTGTCTAAATCTGTGTTTTTGAATTTTAAAAGACTCACCTTAATATAAGTTGCTACGACATTTAACTTATTTAAACTTAATTAAGAAGTTGCTTTTTTGGGATACACTTTGTTAGCATAATGCACCCTAACATTTTTAATAATAGGGGGCAGACTTATCAAGGGTCAAATTTCGAAGTATCGAACGTTCGAAGTAAATTGTTCGAATTGAACCATTCGAATGATTTTAGCGTACGATCTAACTATTTTACTTAGATGTGTAAAGACTTGGAAAAATGCATTAGAAGGTCCCCATAGGCTAACATAGCACATTCGGCAGGTTTAATTTGGCGAACTATTGAAGTCAAGTTTTTTCAAAGGACAGTACTTCAATTATCGAATATTCGAATATTCTATTTTACTTCGAATCGAATTCGAAGTAAATTCAAAGTCATATTATCCTATTCGATGGTCGAAGTATCCAAAATATTACTTCGAATTTCTAATTTTTTACTTCGAAAATTCCCTTGAATTCACTTCAACCCTTGATAAATCTGCCCCTAGGTGTATAATGTTCCTATTGGAGAGTTATCCCTAAAATCTGTAAAAGCATTGCTTCACTGCTTCATTACTATGCTTCCTACCTACTGCCGATATCTTACAGTCATCTCCTACCTCCTTCCTACTGGAGTTTTCTGATGTAAATGTAGAGTAGCAGCTAGTGCTGAATGCATACATATATACAAGAATAAATATAAAGTTGTATTTAACTAGATGTGATCGATCTGAAAAAATATATTTAAACAAGTTATTGTACAATACTTGGGTGTCCAGTAAGGCCAATTATATTAACCCTAGATATTTGGAAGTCTGTGCAATGTCTCTTTATTTTAGCATGGCATTTCTTTCTCAATGTTTACTTGGTGGGGCTAGCTCATTTTCAGTGGCAGTCATTGACTCTCTAACACTGACCTTCCTTATTTTTGAAGGCAATGAGCGCAAACACTTAGAATTTTAGCACAAAAGTGCCTTAGCTGTGTTGTCGAATGCATTAAATCCTCTTTCGTGTACACCGCTATCCCGACTTATACTGATAAATTTAAAATTGAGGAGAGCACTCAAAAGTTGCAAAAATATGCTGTGGTTACATTTAGGGATGTAGCGAACTGTTCGCCGGCGAACTAGTTCGCACGAACTTCGACTGTTCGCGTCCGCCGCAAGTTCGCGAACGTCGCGCGACGTTCGCCAATAGGCGTTCGCGTCAAAATCGTTCGACCATTCGATCGCTAAATTCGAACGATTTTCGTTCGAATCGAACGATCGAAGCCATTGGATTGAATGAAATCATTCGATCCAATGGCTTCGATCGTTCGATTCAAACGGAAATCGTTCGATGGAACGATTAAAATCCTTCGATCGTTCGAATATAACGATTTTCGGATGTTCGAAGTTCGCGAACTGTTCGCGAACTGTTCGCAATTTTTGCCGGTGTTCGCGAACGGCGTTCGCGAACACATTGTCGGCGGTTCGCTACATCCCTAGTTACATTTAGTCAAGGCCACTACACAACATGTTTCGGGTCCTTAAACCCTTTATCAAGTGTTGCAAACACTTCACATGTACATGAAGTGAATCAAAAGCAGCATAATGAAGCTAGTGCTTCCAGCAAGAAAAAGTGAAATTTACAGAATAATAAAGGAACACAGGAATGCCCGTGATCATGGTCTACCAGGCCGAAGGAAAACTAATGTTAGGTTGGACAAATACACAGAAAAATGATTCAATTATGCATTAGAAACAACACCAAGTAGATGAAAATCAAAGGCAGAATATGGATTTCATTGAATTGGTCAGCTATCGAAAGCATGACTTCCACTGGTTATGAAGTTTGTCCCCCCCTTCCCTATAACAACCTCTACTTTTCTGGCAATGCTTTTCTCTAAAATAGATAATGGAACATTTTTGTTGAGATTTGCTTTAACTCCCAAACAAGATCATTAGTGAAATTTGGCCATTCATGTTGAGAATTTGGCCTGGCACACAGTCACTTTGCTAATTCTTCTCATATGGGTTCAATTGTCTTGAGGTCAGAGCTCTGTACAGATCACAAATCCTGTACAAATCCTTCTACTCAGCCAACCCATTTTGTATGAACTTTACTCTGTGCATGAATTATTGTCCTAAAACTGCGGAATGGAAAGTGAAAATAACTGCCTACCCTGCCTCTATGCCTAAGACATTGAGTATGGTCAGGTAATATGTGATTGACAGCTGAGATTTTTAAACACCTTAATAAATGGTGTGGGAGCTTTATTAAAAATGATTGGAGACTCATGTTTAATTTGAAAATGACTTTTATTATACAGACTTTTATGTCTAGATGAAAGTTCCTAATGTATAAGATTGGAATTATGAAAGTAAAAGGGGAACAGTGGGCAAGCAGAGGACTGTAAAGCAATGGGTCCTGAAATGGCAAATTTAAATTCCATTAAGGAAAGGGAGCTATCTTTCACTACAGAAAGGAGGCACAGAGACCAACATTTCTAGCATGAATTCCATTTAAACTGTTTTGGAACCATCAGCTCTAAAGGATTTGAGTACCGCGGATTTCTGTTACCTAGAGCACAATAAGATCAAGGACTGCAGTATACCAGCCTATCTGTAGCTACTTTTGGTGGGACACTCTGGGTAAATCCTGTCAGTTGGTGGTGCTGTTATAAATGTATATCTTAAAATAATGCCAACGTATTGTGATAAATGCTTAATTTAACACACACACATATATATATATATATATATATATATATATATATATATATATATATATATATATATATATATATATATTTTGAGAGAGAGAGAATTTAAAAAGTACCACCTTAGTAGTATGGGAAAACTTGTCTTGCCTTTTCAAAGTAAAATCATTTTAAAAACTCAGGTAATAGGAATAACTTGTCAGTCAAAAGCATTTGAGTAATCAACAGTCACAGCACATGTATCACATGTGTGGGCTTCTTTCAAACCCACCTAGAAACTGAAATGAATGCTGGGTTTACAGAAAATCCATCATCTGTAACTTTTTATAGCCAGTCAGTATGAAACAGATTTCTGAAGGATAAAAATTGCCTCTCCTAGAATATATGAGATTGAAAAGGAATCACTTGGGAGTTGTCTGTCAACAGAATAATTTCCGTTTCACTTGGAATAAATAAAGGGGGATTGTGATAACTGGGTTACTAAATCCAGGTTCTAGCAGAAATTGTAGTGTTATAATTAAGTAATTGGTCTATGGTCTCTTGTGTTACTCAGCACTGCATGTGTCTAACTGTGCCTCTAACTTCAGTTTCAAGGTCACAGATTTGTAGCACCTCTTGGTGCCATTGCTATAGTCTTAGTCGTGTTCCAAATATCATACCTAAAGAAGAAATGAATTCCATTTTTAATAAAAGATGTTGTTTTTATGTGAAAAATGCATCTTATTTTAACTGGTGCTTCATTTATTGTTCACATACAATATCCATGTATTGTGTGTGTTAGTTGTTTGAGCCTTTAGTCCAGTTCTTTACAACAGTAGGGGATCCCTTTTTAATTAGAATGACAATTTTTGATACATTTTTGAATCAATTTCGTGGATCTATCATATGAGTCATTTAAACCTTTAAATACACATTAAAAAAAGCAATGTTTGCTTCGACATAAACGGAGTTCATTCATGCAAATCATGTAGGACATATTAAGTGATTTAAATATTGCTTACTAGTATATTTGCATATCATTTGCATAATGATATGCAAATGTTTGTCACATACAAATATAAGCTTACTTAAACATCTGTTTAGGGAAGAACATTTGTGAAAATGTAGCTTTTCACTCCAGCCCTACATGTGACATAATATATGGGGGATCCTGTATCATTATCATTTGTGTTATTATTTCTGATAACGATGTGCGCTGCTGCTAATAGCTACGCACCAGTCTGATATCTGCATGCTTATTAAGGAGTTGACTAAACAAATTGCCAACTGTTATGTCTTGAATGGTGGTTGTTATGTAAATTAGTGGAAGAATTTGTTTTAAAAGCCGCATGATTAGAAAAAAGTCTCCTTGGACCAATGCTAAAATTTGGTTCAGGATTTGTAAGTATATTGTATATATTGTATAAAGGTCTGAAAAGTCACAAACAATATTCCTGTGTTTAGTTCTGTTCAGGGATTCAACACCCCTTTGTGAATGATTGTGAATATATTGCTTCTGGGGGCAAAGTCTACAGGGCATCTGAGTACAGCTTTAGAAAGTCCTTCAAAACTTAAAGTGAAAGATACATTTGTTGAGCAGGACGATTAAATCCATTAGCTAATGTTAAGAGTCATTACCTTATTTTAACACACTGTTTTTTATCAAGCAGACCCAAATATTCTCATTAGATAACACAATTTAAATAAATAGAGCAGCATATCGGGTAACAGACCCGTAAATACAGGTATGGACAAGTAGAAGGGGTGGTTCATGAGTCACACAAAGATGGGGATGATCGAATGACATTAAATGCATTAATGGGATGGAGGAATGGGATGGAGGAGTCCCCAATTTTGCTTGTGCCCCAGTCCATTAGTAGTAGTTAACTTATGTGTGACTGGCTATTGTAGGTGACTTGAACAAGCTTGTATTGCAGAATGTCCATGTATAAAAGTATAGTCTCTATATTCATTCACTAAATCTAAAGTAGTCACATGACTACTTTAGTCTTAGACATGAAGATTCCTAGATTTTCTTAAAAATCCACCACTCAATTTTTTTTTTCTTCAATTCTTAGAAATAGATTTAGAAAGAAGACTTTATAGAGCCATAGCCTACTGTTGCGTGCCATGCAGCTGTAAATTACAAGATTATGTTCCGCTCTGTTGATGGCAAGTTTCTCACTGTTCAATACCATGCAAAGGATAAAACAAAGTCAGCCTTTATACATATCATGTCTGTCATTTCCTTCTCTCAGAACTGATAAAGAACACTTAGGAAACAATCATTGATATTCCAAGGATCATTTTGATGGCTAGATACATTGGCAGTGTGTAGGAGAACTGCTGGTCCCTAGCAGCCCATGCAAAAGAGGATTACTTTGGAGACCATCCTAAAAGTCAATGGATGATCACTGATGTCAGGAGTCAGTTTACCGTTGCCAGGCATCATCAAGTTCTTGACAGAAGCAGGAAACCAGAAAGTTCTTGAACAAAACAGGAAATAATTGATTTTTAGAGGAAGATTGTGGACTGTCTTGGTGTCTTGGTGTCCCTATAATAAACAAGGATTAGCTCATGTTTAAAGACTCAACCAATAAAAACATTTCAGCATGGTTCATGAACTGGTGGAGAATGACCTTAGATAATGTGCTTAAAAGTCATAAATTTAACTGGCGAATGTAGACAACCACAGTCCATATTGCAGATTGCAGATTTAGTTCAGATGTTTTTGCTCAATAGGTTTCTCTTTGACATCAATGAAATGCACACTCTAGAAACACACAGAAAATTTATTTGTGAAAAAATATTTAGTTAGAGGGAAAGACGTACCAGCCAGACAAGCTGAGGGATGCCTTCTTGATGTCAATTTAATATAAATATTTTCCAGGCATTAATTTCTTCCCTGAAATATTTTTTTTCATACTTATGATATCAAATATCCAGTATAAATTAACCATACCAATGGTGTTCTTAGTGCCTTGTCTGATTTTATTCACACACATATATTTACTTTTTTGAGGCAGCTTTGAGATACGTACAGTATGATGCTGGCATTATGTGCTCCCCCTGTAAATCAAAGCCTGTAAATAGCTCTTCTGTCTCAATGGCAGCAATGAAGTTGCTAAAGATGTGCTTGCGGCAAAGGCAATGTGTAAGTTGAAATCTGCTTTTCCAGCCTGATGTAGAATTTTCCATCCACTTTCCTTGGTAGAAATGTTAGCGTAAAGGATGAGTGTTCTCCTACTTTGAAATGTGACTCTGCCAACACCTTCAAGGTTGATCTGTGAGTGTGGATGTAATTCCAAGACATTCACCCATCATACAAAGCTCACACAGACAGAGAGAAAAATAGGTCCATCCTAAAATCTCATTTTGTCTCTACAAATCGTATTTTATCTTAACAAAGAGTTTCAAAAACACATTTTGGTGCACTAGACAACATCAAACATCCTGTAATGTCCAATTCTGATGTGAAGGGATGTTTTAGCTTTAATTGGTTTTGTACCACAACATTCCTTTGGCTTTATGTCTTTCAGAGAACATTCAAAGACACCACAGTTTAAAGCTCTGAAAATATTTTGGGGGAAATTGTAGTCTTCATCATTCTGTATAAATTATACAAGAAGAGATTATATACATTGAATGTATTTATTGTTTTTCTTTTTAAATTGAACCGGTATGGGATCTGTTATATGGTAAACCATTATCCAGAAAGCTCTGAATAACGGAAAGGCCTTCTCCCATAGATCGAAATAATATATATTTTTTAAAATGATATCCTTTTTCAATGTAATAATAAAACAGTATATCGTACTTGATCCATAATAAGATAAAATTAATCCTTATTGGAAGCAAAGCCAGCCTATTGGGTTTATTTAATGTTTACATGATTTTCTAGCAGACTAGAAGAGCCAAATTATGGAAAGATTTGTTATCCAGCAAACTCCAGGTCCTGAGCATTCTGGATAACAGGGCCCATAGCTGTATATGTTTACACGAGTGCTGTCTTAGGTCAGTGAAACATCACTATAAAGAGGAGTAGGCAGTGCTATCAAGAACAGTTAGTTGACAAATAACATTAAATTACACTTACATTTTGCTGCTGCAAAGCAAATTGATTATCACACATCTTTAACAAGGTCTCTTCAAATGCTGTTGAATTAAAAGCCACATGGAAATGCATACACATACATTGCTATATAAGTATTACAAATATTGTGAATTGATCTGATATTTCAAGAAACTGGGCAGTCGTGTGTTATACATATAATATCATGCCTCCTAAAGCCAAGTCAGTTTATTAGTATTGCAGGAAAGCATTAGAGCTATCTGATCTAAATGAGCAGATGGAAAGGTCCCCTGGCACTGAAAACTGTTATGGGATCTCTCAGTATCACAGCAGGCCAGTCTGATCCTCTGCATGGTAAAATACAAAATTGATTGAATACCTAAGTAAATGTGAATCTTAGAATGCATATCGAACATTGACAGGGAAGGACAAAGCCAAAACCCCAGTCTGTGATTCCCTATTCTTGGTCAATATGAGTGATAACATTTCTTCTGAAAGTGTCCTGTAATCAGAAATTCCAAGGTCGGAAGTGAAAGCACAGATCTTACTAAAGATTTTCAGATCCAGTCAAATAACTGAATCACTAAACAGAACATAAAGATAGATAGATGATAGATAGATAGATAGATAGATAGATAGATAGATAGATGTGTTTTCTTCATAACTCCAGTTTTCTTCCATATCCAGGGTCTTAAAGGAAAACTATAACCCCCGAATAATGTAGGTCTCTATAAAAAGATATCGCATAAACTAGCTCAGGTATAAAACCCTGCTTCATGTAAATAAACCATTTTCATAATAATGTTCTTTTTTAGTAGTATGTGCCATTGAGTAATCATAAATACATTTTTAAAAAAAATAAGGACCACTTCCTGGGGTCTTAGGATTCACGGTGCACACAAAGAAACCAAACAAACCATATATGTTAGGTCACATGGGCCAATTAAAAGACAGAGTTCTATCTTTTGCTTCCACACTTTTTCCAGTTACAGTATTTCTGGTCAGGTGATCCCTGAGGCAGCACACAGACCATCACAAAATGGTGGTTGAAGGCAAGAGAAGTAAAAGGGCAATATTTACTTAAATATATATTCCAGTTTGGTAAGATTATTTAATATGGCACTTAATATGATCTAAACTATCTGTTGGTTAAATATTCATTTTGGGGGTAAAGTTTTCCTTTAAGAGCAATCTCTCACATGACAGAAAGGAACGTATTAGTTAGAACTCAAACTGGCAGTCTGATATGGACCAGAGATAATTTCTGCATTCTATGTGTCTACTATACAGTATATATCACATGCTGTATCTCCCAGGGCCATTCAGCACTAAATGAGTTAATTATCAATTCTATAATATGCAACCATTTTATTTTGTCTTGTAAATTAAGGGGTTAGAAATTCCAGTCAAGAATGACTGATATGAATAGAATTGTTTAGCGATGTAAATTAGTCTCAAGATAATCCTTCAAATGACATGCCCTGTAGACTCTCCAAGGTCATGCAATACAATTTCTCAATGAAGTTTCTCTGAACAGTTTAAAGTGGGGTGAAAAAAATGTGTCTAAACATAGCCTGGCAGTAAAATCAAGTTAAGTAATGGTTCACTTGTGACAGTACAACATCGTACCTATCCATCTCCATACTGAGTCTTCCTGGTGAGATTCACTAATATTTTTGTAAGCAATTTGAAAAAGAAAAGATAAAAAGGATTATTTATAGTGATGAGCAATTTTTTTCACCAGCCATGAATTCAAGGAAAAATTCTTCATTTCTCCATCTGCAATTTTATTCATTAAAAATGAGCAGCAGAACAAATTGGTGCAAAAAAGAAGTCGCAGGGACAAAAATGTTGCCAAGGAAAAAAAGTCGCCATAAGAAAAAACACCCATTGACAAATAGAAGTCACAGACAAACAAGTTTGGACAAAAAAGTCACAAAGACAAAACAGTTGCCACAAGAAAAAACTCCCATTAACTTTAATGCATTTGGAGCGAGAAAAATTGTCGCATGTGTAAAAAATGTTGACGTCCATTGACTTCAATGGTTTTCGATAATTTTTCTCTGTTTCACGAAATGTTTTCACCATTTCGTGGATTCTTCTGCCAATTGAAATGGGACCAATTTGCTCCTCACTAATCATTTATTGCGAACCAGGCAGAAGTGCAAGAGCACTCTATTCATGGGGCAGCTGCAGGTCTTTGTGGTCCGAAATGGAGAGTACAGACCTGGGCAACTCAGAAATGAAGGAAGGTATTGTGCAAAGTGCAAACAGAATGGTGGATTGTGCCTGTATTTTGCACTTTGCATGTACATGTTTTATAATCCATAGTAATATAAATGGGATTATCTAATAAAATACAATGTTTGCCCAGATTCACTAGCCTGGAGCAACCATGCAGCAGGTTAAATAAACTTCTAATCAATTTTGTATAATATATTATTATTACGGCTTCACCAAACTCTAGTATTCATGATTTGGCCAAATCCTGAAGTGAATCTGAAGCCAGAAATGATGAGGCATGCACGCATATTAATGCCTGAGCACATTGCATGGCAACCTTGTCAGGTGTTGTTGGGTTCAGATTAAGTGGATTAGGTTTGGCCAGGTTCATGGATTGGACTTGCTTAAAAAGACTCAATTTGGACAAATCTGAATCTGGGATTTGGTGCATCCGTTATAATCATGAAGGCCAGAATGCTGCAAACCCAGATATGATTAAAGGATTGGACTGCCCCAGAAAACCAAACATACTGTAAGGGGGATAGAGATAAAATGGTTAAAAACAAATGGTAGTTTGTTATTTGGACCACCTAAAGTAAGCAATATGTTCCATAACACTAGGGAAGCTGGGCACCAAGGACTTTATTTTCAGCCCACTGGTCCCCAGGTCCCCTTGTGTGGTCTGCCCTGTTGACAAGTAGAATGTGTGCCCAATTTATACAATTATAAATTATAAAAATAAAGTTAAAAAATTCCATAGATAAGTGAGGCCACATCCCTGAACCATTCCAGCCCCTTTATACAAAGATCGTGATACCCATGATCTGCTCAAACCCTGCCCAATGTTCTGTCCACTATAAGCA
Source organism: Xenopus petersii (assembly GCA_038501925.1). Lineage (NCBI taxonomy): Eukaryota > Metazoa > Chordata > Amphibia > Anura > Pipidae > Xenopus > Xenopus petersii. The sequence goes on along the minus strand of CM076684.1, from coordinate 34,445,537 downwards.
CCACCTTTTTTGTGACCCATTTGCAACTTCCTGACTTTGATGGCGGTCCTATCTGTGACTACAAATTTCTTTAATTCTTTAAATTTCTTTAATTCAACAATTCTGATGTTTACATGATTTTGTTGTTTCAGTATGATCTGCTATAATATTGTTCCTTTTCAAAAATGTATATAAGATTTTAAATAACACTAAAGGAGAAACGTGCCATATTTTGTATTAAGCATTAGAAAAAGATGTTCTCATTATACAACAGATTTAATGCATGCACTACATGCCTGAGCCAACAGATGATGAAATGAAGAAGAGCACCATTAGGCACACATCTAAGTAGATCCTATGGGAATAATACACATATGAGAGACTAGTAAAATAAGTAATACGATAAATATGTTCTTATATTTTTGCACAGTTCTTGTGTAGCCTAGTGAAAGAGACCGTAAAATGGTTTCTATATGCATACCAATGTTTTTTAATGTAATTATTTGCTTAGACACGGTTCACTGGAGGGAAAATTCATATTCGAATCAGCTTTTTGCAATTAAGGTATGTATATCTTTTGCCAGTTATATAACCAATATGTATATAATGAGAGGTTTAGAACTTTCAACCATGGGTTGATGGTTGATAAAGGAAAGGCATCTGTCTTGCATGAATATTTAGAGGTTATTTATTTTAAAGCTAGTTTTATGGTACACTGTATTTCTCAGTTGCCTTACTGCCTTTCTCGACCTCCAGCTCAGTATTGAAACAAATGAGCTGCTCTTATTTAATTCTCTTCTTGCTGTTTGCTGGTTATCATTTCTAGTGATCAACTGATCAAGTCTTTAAACATAATAAAAGAGCCAAAAAGAAACAAAATACACAAATAACTTTTGTTGGCATAAGTAGAATGTCTGTCTGTTGTATAACCTGATATTTCATGCTACTATTTCTGAGGTTTGTCCCATATTGCCGTCATATAGTTGTTGCTATTCTATCAATACACTAAGGAGTAACAGGAGTGACAGGATAACAAATGTCTTATTTGTTACAGATGTTGTGTAATCTGGTAATCATGCCCTTCCACTCATTTCATCCACTTGAATGTAATCCACCAGCTCTAGGTGGGAATTTCAAGTGAATGTTAGCTGATATGGAATCAAAGCTAAAATACAAGTCTGTTGGTACCAATACAGATTGCAATCAACTAGAAGATGCCTTCTGCATTCGCACAGCAGTATCATATAGGATATGCTATAAGATATGATATAGGATATGCTTTGTAACAGAATGCAGTCAATGCTGTTGATTTTACATACATTTCTGTTTTTCTTACAATATTAAAGCTACAGACTTTTAGCTGTACTTCTTCTACTAATACCCTTCCCACTTGTGGGAATTCTCATGGGGATTGCTTATAATAGTTTATAATTAAACTGACAGGAGGCAATGTGCTGGGTAACTATACAGTTTTAATAAGAAAAAACATGCACACACCTCGGCAGGTGAGTATAAATGGGGACAGACAGTAAAACTAGTCACTGATACAGGCGGATAGTCAAGGGTGGGCAGCAGACAAGCGAAATCCAAAAACAGGCCGAAGGTTAGGACAGGCAGAGAACTTGTGGAGTTAGGAAACAGGCCGTGGTTAAACCGGGGAGTCAGAACCAGAGGGAACAGGAAGAGAAACTGGGTCACAGGATCAGGAGCAAGGTCACAGAATCAAGGGCAATATCTCAGGGCTTGGAGTAGGCAAAATGGTCACTGCTCCAGCATTGGGGAGACAGGAAAGTGGGCTTAAATAGTCCTGTAAAGGAGAACTAAAGCCTAACTAGAGAAGTAGGCCAGAAATGTTCATTATGGTTTTGGGCTTCTGTACCAGCCCAAGGCAATCACAGCCCTTTTTCCATTGAAGATCTGTGTCTCCAAAGATGCCCCAGTAGCTCCTCACCTTCTTTTCTGCTGATTCACTGCACATATCTGTGCTGCTGTCACTTACTGAGCTTAGGGACCCACTCACAATATACATCACACATAGAATAGAAATGGCACAATATAAGGCTGCAGTGCAGTGCAACTAGCATCAGAATTGAATAATCAGCCCTGTAGAATCAGCTTATATTACCTTATATCATTTTCTGCTTGTAAATTTGTGACGACCAGTAAGCTTATGTCTCAACAGCTGCTCAATTGCTGGTGCAATAAGATCAGTATGTAAAATATGGCATCTTTAACCATATTAATTTTTAGAGCTTATTCGAGGTTAGTAAGATTGACATGGAGGCTGACATGGAGGCAGCGTCACAGAAGATATTCTGTCAGGGTCAGGCTGACACCACACTGCCTCCTGTGGCTCAAGCAGGAGGGGCAGTTGCCAATATACAAGAAGTCCTTGCTTCAAAACTGGGGAGTTCCTGACAGGAAGGTAATTCAGCAATAGCTAATGAATTGTTGTACTTCAATTTCATACATTTTAGTTTGGGCAGTTTATTCCATATAATACATGAGTGAAGTCACAGTCACTTTTGCCATGAGAGTTTACTATCAGCTGTATCTTAGAAGCTGTAGATTATCCCCTAATATATATGTATTACACCCCTAATATACCCCAAAAATGTGATTTTACAATTTATAATATAATGTTGGATGAGACAAATAAAACAGACATTTGCAACTTTTATAAATAATGAACCAAAAGAAAGTGCAAAAAAAGCAAATGCCTTCTTCTTAAGTCCTTTAAACTTTGTGTTCATATTTTAACTTTCAACGTTTTTTTCTGTATTGCTAGGCTGCTACACATTTTAAATACCAATGTTTGATAAAAAATCACTGTGTTGCATTAACTGTAGCAATGACAGAACTCAATCATACTAAGGGGACAAGAGATGCACAAATGCTATATATAATAATGAAAGGGCAGGCAGAAGGCTAAGCTGCCGAAATCCTTAAAGCCAACCAAAAGAAAATCTCAATTTGTTTGACAAAAAAGTAACAGATGCAAATGTATATAGTGAACTCATATCTCCTTCCTAGAACACTTTTTTAAATTGGAAAGAAATTTGCATTGCTGCTGCTGCTGCTACATGCTATAGCAAAAATACATCTTGTGGGTTTTCTAACTGCATTGCTGGAACCCCTTATGAAATAGGTGTCAGAAAATGACAAGTAAAATTGTTGATACTTTCTTTTAACAAGGATAAATAGCAAAAAAATATTGTCCGATAATAGGAGACAGGCCGTTCATGCAGGCTGATGAAATGGCATATCTTTTCTGACCTTCCCTGTCTACCATCCAGTGTGTAAAACACAAAATCCTTAGTATCTATCAAAACAGATGTAACCTCTAGCTCACAAAGACTATTTTTATATAACTTGACCTATCTCTATTGTAAATATTCTAACCCATTAACTGCATGCCTGTCAAATTCCTCATAAAAAGAACTCCTGCCATATATGCTGGGAACCTTGTGGTCTCAAACATAAATGCTTTTCTGTTGTGCTGATTCTAAAGCATACTTTTCCCTTTTAAAAGAATACAAAGGTGCTCTTGGATACACAGTACTGCTTCAGGACAATACCTTGCATCCCTCTAACATGAGTCTTACGGATACCATACATCACCAATTGAACCTCAGCTAACAATAAAATGATTTGGTTTCTTGCCACATTTCAAAGAAAGGTAAAAGGTATTATTTGAAAGAAATGTATTGCACAGCTTAATGCAATAATGTTCAACTATTTATCAACAAAGTATATTTTAATTATATCAGTAAAAAGAAAACGTGGGTACAAAAACCTGCAATTGCAGTGTTGCATCAATATAAGTAAACACTTTAAGACAGATATAAGGACCACTGTATGCTATATGCAATTTATTTATATAACAACAGGACCTTGATAACTCTATATATATAGATGGGGAAAGTGGGGAGGGTTATTTATTAAAATCCAAGGGGCCGATTCACAAAGGGTCTAATATCGAGGGTTAATTAACCCTCGATATTCGACTGGGAATTAAAATCCTTCGACTTCGAATATCGAAGTCGAAGGATGTTAGCGCAAATTGTGAGATCAAACGATCGAAGGATTATTCCTTCGATCGAATGATAAAATCCTTTGAATCGAACGATTCGAAGGATTTTGATCCAACGATTGAAGGAATATCCTTCGATCAAAAAAGTTAGCCAAGCCTATGTGGACCTTCCCCATAGGCTAACATTGAGTTCGGTAGCTTTTAGATGGCGAACTAGGGGTTGAAGTTTTTTCTTAAAGAGTACTTAGACTATCGAATGGTCGAACGATTTTTAGTTCGAATAGTTCGAATAGAAGTCGTAGTTGTAGTCGAAGGTCGTAGTAGCCCATTCGATGGTCGAAGTAGCCCAAAAAACACTTTGAAGTTCAAAGTTTTTTTACTTCGAATCCTTCACTTAAAGTTAGTGAATCGGCCCCCAAATCTTTCTGAAAAAAAATCTGACTAAACTAGAATCCACGATTTTACCTTATTTATTATTAAAAAAAGCTTGATTTAATCGGGTTGGGTAAACACCTGATAAAATCAAGCGAAAACCTGAATCATGCGACGTTTTCTGAGTTTTTTTCCCGAATCGCTTGATTTTTCCTGACTTTTTCCTGAAAAGCACACATTTTTTGGCTTTTTGCCCAAAAAACCCCAAAAAGGTTGCATTGTCGGGCTAATTCCAGTGCAGACCACAGAAACTTCAAAATAGGATAGGGACCTATTGTTGACTTATACACAAACTCGGTAGGTTTGAGATGGCAGATTTTAGGATTCAGGCTTTTTGCTACATTGGGCTTTAATAAATCTCGAAAAAAATCTAGTTTTGCCCCAAAAAGCCTGACTGGAGTTTAGTAAATAACCCCCGAAGGATCATTATCCTACATATATTTATAAGTACCTCTAAATGTTATCGTTTATTGGGTTTGTGTGTCTTATTGATAGTGTCTGCAGTGAGATAAACAGGACATTCAGAATGCTAGAACTGCTATGGTGGTTTAACTTTAAGTTAACTTTTAGTATGTTATAGAATGGCTAATTCTAAGCAACTTTTCATTTAGGGGCAGATTTACTAAGGTTCGAATTCAATGGGATGTTTGGTCAAAAACTCACACTTTAGAGTTATAAATTCACCAGCTCAAATTCAAACTCAAATTCAAATGTGAGATTTATTACAGTCAGACCCTACAAAAATTTGAATTTGACTATTCACCACTTTAGAGTTCATGTAGAAGTCAATGGCAGAGGTCCCTTCAGCATGAAAATGATGCCCCATAGACTCCAATGGGAGAAAAAAATGTTGCACATCAAAAAAATGTAACGCACAAACGTTTTTCAGAGTAAAACTTGATTCAAATAGAGTCCTAATTCCATTCGAGTTTTTGGGTCGGGACTCTTCAATCAAATTTTTTCATAAATAACATACCATTCAAATTGTGAATGAAATCAAATTTATTAGAGTTCAAAAAAAATCACATTACTCTAAAATTCAACCTTTGATAAATAACCCCCTAAAAGTTAATTAAAATTTGAGCAAGCCCCTTAAAGGACACCATTATGAACTTTTAAAAAATGTTGAATATTTTAATGCAGAACCTCAACAAGAATGAATCAATAGACTTCCAGCATGTTTTACAGTGTTGTTATTTTTTTTTTTTTTTTTTTGCTTCTCATCTTAGGTATTATAATAGCAAATGTACAGCATAATTCTGCCAACACCTCTCTAAATATCTGTCTCTGTGAAAGCGAGCAGGTTCACTAAATATGTGGAACACCCCGTGCCCACAGGAGATCTTAGATTGATGTGCTTTATAAATAGCAGAACCTAATGCAATCCATGAGGAATATTACGCTGGCTATTGCCCATGTATACAGCCAATCCACTGTGTTTACATGCTCCATTAAATTATTTGCAGCCATATCCTTGTTGGATAAGGTTGCAGTTAATACAATTTCAAAGAACAAGCATGGCTTTCAGTTTAATTGTTTGTGTTGTGACAAGGTTTAAAGTGTGGGTTTGGCACTGAAAAGTGATTTTAGCAATCTGTCCTGAAAGTGCAATACCGCTCATATCTTAATTGGCATTTGACAAATGTTGCTCTCTTATAATTCAAAAATTTAGAAGACTGTAATATTGCATGTCTTCCTTTCAATTTTTTTTTTCTTTTTCTGAAGCACTTAACATTTTCTGTTTGGGTAAATGATTGTGTCCCTATTTGGTAAAGATGTTTGAAAATATTTAGTGTTGTTATTCAGTATTTCTTTTTAATTTTTATAGAACATGCTCTCATTCTTATTTCGTAAGGGAAATTACAGAACATTCTCTCAGAATGTGAAAATTTCATTGAGTTTGGTGCATAGATCTAAGCACTATAGTGTCTACACGCCAGTGGAAATTTCCAATCTGGTGACTGAAAAACATAAAATGTAAATACTTTACAGGGCATTGATTAAATAATTTACCTCCATTGATATTCTGTAGGCCTGTCTAATGTTTTAAAGTGAGATTGGCTATTAGGCATGAAAATAAGTAGGGGAATGATACATTTGGTCTGAAATAGCTATTTAGGATCCTAAATTACATACATCTTATACAGTTATAAATTAAGGGAATAATAATAGAATTCATTGATGTCAGGTTAGTTCTATCCTGAAATACTCCAGATTAGTGATGGGCGAATTTATTCGCAGGCACGAATTTGCGGCAAATTCCCGCAAATTCCCCGATGGTGAATAAATTTGCGAAACTGCCGCGCAAGAAAATATCAACGCTGGCATCCGTTTTTCCGTATGCCGGCATAAAAAAATGGATACCAGCATCAAAAACGGATGCAGGCATCAAAAACGAGACGCCAGCACTGTTTCGTGAATTTTTCGCCATTTCGCGAATTTCACTGGAAATTTGCAAATTTTTTGGCAAAGCTAACGCCCCAAATTCACCCATCACTACTCGAGATTAAATCATTTGAGTAAAGTTTAAAGAAACCTTGTTGCTGTAGAAGTTAGGGCTCATTAACAAACACAGCAATGTGCAAAGGGCAAAAAAGACTGTAATTGGACAGTTTTTTTGCCCTTTGCGTTCCAGTTTTTGCAAATATTTTTTTAGCGCAGAGATCTGCAGACTGTGCTGAGATTTGAGAGTGTCCTGCATTATGGTAAGTCCAGTGCTTAAGTCGTAGGCAAGTGGAAAGCACATAGGCATTCTCCTCTTCTGTCCCCTTGGGTGTCATTCTCAGGTGCAAGGTAGGAGCATCAGGACTCCTGACAAACTTTAGCACTCATATGGCACTCAATGCAGAGAGCAGTTTAGAAGGGGCACACGTGCTCTATGATTAAGCACTAAAGGGAACGCTCTTGCATAATGACCCCTCTTATGTTTGTGAGAACTTGTATTTTTAGTCCACAGTAATGAAGCTCCCACAAGCAAAGTAAAAATATGATTAGAAAATAAATAAGATTGTGTTTTAATTAGAGGAATGCACATTAAACTTAAATTATTTATTTAGGCATAACATCTGTAAGGGCTTATTACAATGCCACACGCAGTGTGCAATCGGCCCACTGCATAGGGCATTATCCAAATAGCCAAAGGCCTCTGCTCTAAGGCAGGCCTAAGGGCAGGGCTGGGGTCCACCTCCTGATGCTGCTCTTTACATGGGAGCACGAGTATTTAGGAAATAAATGTCATAAAAATACTTTAATATTTTTGCATTTCCACCTCCATGGTCCAAGAAATGGCGATAATGTGAAAGGTCAGCACTTCTAAGGAGAGTCCTAGAAGTGCTCTACAAATCCCAGAACCAAGTCGTTAGATTATATCTAGTTGCACATAAACAAAATACATCAAAGCACAAAATATTTAAATAAAGATAATTGGGTGCCTATAGAAGGAAGTTCCTGTGGTTCTATGCCAAGTTCTTGAACTATATACAGTCCATTGTTAAACATACTAGGTAGTATTTTTCAATTCTGTAGATATAGTATATACATTGTGTTTTGATGTTTTGTGTTTTGCATAGTGTTTGAGTTTGTTGTAATGCATTAATATAGTCCCTAAAAGTTCTCCCTTTCCAATTGAAAAGGTCCATCCTGGTCCTATAGCATCTTCCATGTATTTCAGAAGGATTAACTTACATGTAGAGACTTCATTATTTTATAGCAAAGATTGTGGCAAATGCATCACAATTACTAATAAAGAAAGTGACAGTAATATGTAGATTATATATCTTTTTATTGATTAAAATGCTATTTTGATGGTACATTGCACCCAAACTATATTAATGCCCTTTGGTGGTAGTGTAAAATCTGAATTTTTGAGGGATTTAATTACTATATATATATATATATATATATATATATATATATATATATATATATATATATATAATTATCTCCATATTTAATAACAGAAATATTAAAATACATTATATATATAATGTTATACATTGCATAGGGAAGGTGATTGCATTCTTATTACTTCTGGCTTTTTGTTTGCTGTAGATTCTTTTATGTTAGCATTGAACGAGTTACAGTCCAAACATTTTTTTTTTCAACTCTCCTATTCCTGTTATCCAGGTTGATAAATGTCACCAGTTTCATCTGTTGGATTGTACAAAAGTAAAACTGGGCACTACACCAAACTGATTAATGATCCATACTAGCAGTGATATTTTAAAATTGTTATTTTCTTTTTCCTTTAACTGCACTCTACAGAAGATAAATGTAAACATTAATAATTTGTTTTCTTGCTTTCTATGTTGTTTCTTCTTAAAGGATTCTTGTAAAAACAATTCTTTTCTTTTGTAACTTAAATTTTATTTGATTTTGTCATATAGGTTTCTAGACAGCAGAGATATGAGGATTTTACAACATTTTGTTGTCAAACGTTTACATAAACAATAATCATGTATCAAAGAGGAAACTAAATAAAAATGGTAAAAACAAAAAGAAAACATAACAATGAGAAAGAAAGCTATTGCAATACAAGATGGATACCTATACATTATTCCAGTATATAAAACCTTGCCTATCCCTTTCCCTAGTTCCCATTGGAGTTAGATTTACTCATAAAATATATCTTACTGAAAACTCTGGTTTTGGGTTACTTTACTACGAGAAACAAAGTAGTCTCATTTTGACCAAATTCTCTCATGTTGAGGAATTTTCGATAGCTGTCATCTCACCTGTTGTAGGGGCCTCTAGTGATTTGCACCAGAGGTAAGTGTAAGCCTGGCTGCTGTGTATATAGTTTAAGAGCTTTTGCTCAGGAGTAGGGATGTCCAATTGAGGTAGGTCCAAGAGGGCACTTGAGGCTTGATTAGGGATTTCCCAAAATAAAATTTTAGCAGTCATTTCAATTCATTTCAGTTCATTTAGCAATTTGAAAAACTTCGAAATTTGAATTCAAAAAGACCAACCGAAATTAAGTTTTAGAATCAAATTAATAGCATTCAATCAAATTCGATTCAAAGTTTTCCCCCAAAAAAAGTTTTCCACCAACCGACTCCAAATAGGTTCAAGGAGGTCTCCCATAGGCTAAAACAGCAATTCGGCAGGTTTTAGATGGTGAATGGTCGAAGTCGAATTTTTAGAGACACTACATGATAAATTTCAATATTCTAATCTTTTTCAAATTTGAATCGAATTTGGACTATTCCCTAGTCGAAGTACACAAAAAATAGCTTGAAATTTGAATTTTTTATATTTGGAAATTCACCTCGACCTTTGATAAATCTGCCCCTCAGTGTGCCTAAAAATGGCTTTCACCAAAGTTTCATCCAGAAGTAGCAACAGTGTTTAGCTTAAAGGCTCCTTGGCTTAGTAAACTTTAGGTATCTATGCATTCCCGCACAGTCAAGTTGGCTATACGTAGCTACCACTCAAAAAATCCTGGAAAAAGTGAATTGATTAAAAATGGATCTTTGGATTAATATCCCTCATTCCACAAGTATTGGATTAATGTAGTTATACTCTACTATCCTTTCTGCTCCTCATGCCAGATGAAGGCTGAATTAAATTAACGCCTTTGGCAAATGAATGTATGCATTATGGGTCCTATTCTTAGTCCTTTCTCCTTCAATTGGTAAGTTGGAGGTAGGGGTCAAAAGTCCAAGGGGCAATGCAGTGATATCAATGTTTGTGAAGCTGTTGCTGCATTTAATGGTGTTGGACCCTCAGCAATGAGGATATGGATGCTTATTCATCATTTTTCAGTCAGCCTAGTCAGCCCAGTGACTCAAAATCCTATAAAGCTCTGCTGAATTTTAACTTATCAAAACAATCAGAATGCACCCTGCTGCAACCTTAGGTAAGCTGTGAGACGCAGAAAACTTTGCCTGTAGTAATGACAATTTCAGTGCCCTTAGATCAGGGGTGCCCAAAAGGGAGATCGGGATCCAGGCCCGGACTGGCAATCTGTGGGTTCTGGCAAATGCCAGAGGGGCTGCTATAAGGTGCCATAGAAAATCAGTACTTAGTGGGCTGGTGGGGGCTGTTTGGGCCTCTGTGTGGCTGATTGGGCCTCTGTGTACCTGAAATGCCAGGGCCTATTTTAATTCTCAGTCCGGACCTGTCGGGATCTATCAGTAGACCTTTAGCTGGGGATCAGTAGATCTCAGGACAATGTCAACAGCTTGTCTAAATCACCTTCCTATTAATGCTTTTGATTCAGATATTTATTAGGTTAAGGTTACATACAAAATAGTTGTTAAACATAGCAATATACATTCTCTCATAAATCAATATAATATTTAAGGAATATTTTCCATGGAACATAATGCTAGCAATGTTTTTATGGATGTAGATCATAATGGGAAAACATTGCTAAAAGTAAACCTCTTGTTAGTAAAGTATTGGCACTCCTGCCTTAGACTAAAAATAAACTAATTTTTCTCAGTAAATAGATTAAAAACTAGTGTGTGTCTCTTAACTTTAGCTACACAGGAACACTAACTTAGATTTAATTCCCACCACAATTTCTGTCCCATATAATTTACATAATGTATGTGGAGTAGAGGAGAAAGAGAACATCAAATAATAGTAAAATTAGTAGTATGTTTCTGGATGATACTCTTTATACTTTAGTTGGACTGGGGTGTGCCGGGCCCACTGGGGCTGCCATTTCAAGGGCCAACCACCCCAGCCATGGAAGCCCCACATTGTCACAAATCCTCCAGCTGCACCCGGCTCCAACATGTTCCTCGGTGCCTCACTTTCTTCCCCACCTTGTACCGCCAAGCCACGTCATGATGCTGCCTATGTTCATCGCAACTGTGTTTCATAGTCTGGTAAACAGCAGGTCCAGGCTGGCAGGGCCCTCTGGGTTTTCTCCCGGTGCCCTGCTGGCCCAGTATCACACTGGATAAAACCAATATCAATCAAAGCCAAACTGATACTTTTCTTGGCAAATTCTGAATGGTTTTTCAAAAACTGTGCATTCTTGAAAAGCCATTGTAAATTGAAATCTATTTAATGAATATACACAAGCAGGCTCGGATTTGTGGAAAGGCCACCTAGGCCCGGGCCTAGGGTGGCAGGATTTCAGGGGGGTGGCATGCTGCCCAACCACACCCACATTTTTTTCAAAAACACTGGGTACAATAATTTTTTAAATTTCCAGTGTGACATTGCTCCAGTCCAGATGATGAAAATTTGCACAAATAAAGGGAAGGGGACAGCGGCGACGAACGTCAGTAGGCCTAAGGGCGCCCACTATGTAAATCCGGTCCTGAGCACAAGAAATCAAAGAGATATCCATTCACAATTACAGCTGGAGTTAGCCAGCTGCTTCTCTTCTCCCAAACCAGAAATAAAGTTTGGTTGATGTTGAGTGATTTAATATATATGAACATTTTTTGAGGCTTTGCTGATTGTGTGGAAACTCACACAGGGACGTTATTCAGACATTGTCTGATTTAATATGACACATAAAGAGCTTTATATTTTAACAAAACTAGTTCACTTACCCATAATTAATAACACACTGTATCAAATGAAACCCACTGAGTGTATTCATTGCCTAAAGTAAAGGATAGAATCTTGGTCCAGCCTTGTGATCATAATGTATCATCTTAATAAAACAAATGCATATGGGAAGCATTATTATGAGCACTGTCATAAATGTAAGTGCTCGTTTCAGGTGCTGAAAGTGTTTGGCTCTGATTGAGGGGCCTCTTTAGCTTTTGGCATTTTGTGTCTAATTCCAACCAGTCAAATTGGGTTGATCTCTTTTTTAAAAAATCAATAACATGAGAAAATAAGGCTAAGCAATTGGGATATCACTGTTTCACTGATGTCATATTTATAGGTGCATTAGCTCAAGAAAGGCCTGTCTGTATTTGCATATGGGCAAACTCGGATAGAAAAGTCTTAAGTTGGCAAATTGAACCAGATATGCTCAGACTAATGTAAAGCAAGAAGTACAGGATTATTTTCATTTCATAATTATTAGGTGTACTAAAAAAGACACAAGGAATCAATTTCTTGCAGGCAAAAGTGGATGTAAATAAAATGTATGAGCTACTTACATTAGATTAGTGTTATTTACATCAGAAATGTATAAATCTGTATATATTTTATGTTTAACTACTGCATTGATTTTTTTTTATTTTCCTAATTTTACTCTAAGTCACTTAAAAACATACATACATATAAATATTTATGTTCAACTACTGCATTGATTTTTTTTATTTTCCTAATTCTTGCATTCAATATACCAAACATTTCACTTATTAATTGATCCAGTCAGTTACAGTAGATGAATTAAGAATCATTTGAGTGAATTGATCTATACATTAAGAGGGATTTCACTGCATATCTTTAAACTCTGAGAAGAACTAATAAATACACTCACACTAAAAAGCCTGCTGACCCATGTATGAAGATCCTGAGAGATGTCCAAAAAGAAGAAACAGAGAAATAATTCAATTTGAACACAATAATTAAATGGTCAGCCAATTAGCTGTATCAAGAAAACTTATAACCTCAGTCTGAGCAGGTCCATTTTCATATCTTCCAAAAGGTCCTTGGATCAGACTGAAATATTGGCTTTCCATACCATGATGTTCCATGAACTATGGCGGGTTTATTATAATGATCTATAAGTTGTATGGGACCTGTTATCCAGAATGTTTGGGACCTGGGGTTTTCTGTAATTTGGATCTTCATACCTTATGGGGCAGATTTATCAAAGGACGAGGTGAATTTTTGAATTAAAAAAATTCTAATTTTGAGCTATTTTTGTGTACCTCGACTAGGGAATAGTCCAAATTCAATTTGAATTTGAAAAAAACAAGTGAGCTATTACTTCGATTTGTACGATTTGAATTTGGCCGAATACAGACCTATTCGATTGAAAATGGACCAATTCTCTCAAAAAAAACTTCGACTTTATTTTGGTTGGTCTTTTTGAATTCCAGTTTCGAAGTATTTCAAATTTGAAAACCGACCCTTGATAAATATGCCCCTAAGTCTACTAGAAAATCATGTGAACACTGAACAAACCCAATAGATAGTTCTGAGTTTTTTGGATAACGGGTTTCCAGATAAATCCCATAGACGGCCAGAAATAGGAGTAGGCACAAGAAGCACGTGCCTAGGGTGCAAAAGTAGAGGGGTGCCAGGCAAGTACCTCTTCTGACACCTTCCCCTAGTTCAGACCCTTGTGTCCAGAAGCTGTTGCAGTTCATCCGTGTGTGCGCTTGTCAGTCCATGCGCACTCCCGCATCTTTGGCACTTACACTGTTTCACGCATGCACACTCGCGCTTTCTCACCACTATTCTGCGCATGTGCACTCATGATTCATCACCGCTTGCACACTTCAGCGCATGTGCGAGTGGAGGGGGCGATGTAGTGGGCTGAGTTGCCTAGAGCACTCGGCTGACTTGGCCCGGCACTGCCCTCAAATGTACTTATATTCATTATTCATCCACTAATACAGATGGAGAAACATTATTTTTACAGTAGAAAACTCACAGTAGCCACAATACACAATGGGACAGATTCAAACCAATGAGAAAAACTTATCTCATGATATCATAATAATTTGGCCTAGGATTACTAAAATCATGTTTCTAAGTCAGAGCAAAGGAGCAGGCAGCTCAGTTGTTGAAGAAAATGTGAACTAGAAATCGAAATGCCACATTTCTGCAACCATAAGAGGGTTAAGCAGTGGGGTTTGCATAAGAATATCAGCATGACATTGCTTCATAAGGAAAGGGTGTGTGCCAATGGGCTGTGGAAATAATCCCCTATACAAGCACATGTGATCTAATTTCTTCCAAAGCATCTCCAATAAGGAATACACCTTTCCTGCATTGTCCAATGCAAACTTTATATTTTTGATGTGTCCCTTTAAGGGGATAGAGTATACACTAAATAACTAGGTTATATTTTCCCATTAAACAGCACATTATTATTTAATCCTTATCACAACATTCAACACTGAATTTAAATGGCTGGATATATTCTTAACACGCAAGCACTTTCATTGTAGGATTATAAATGTTGTTTTAGATCCTGCTTCTTATTTCATGGGTTTTTTTTATGTGAGTTCTTTTCAGATCTGCCTTTCTAGGGGTATTTATCACAAATCATGACCAAGCTTCTCCATTAATCCTTGGGCCCCTTTTCACCACTTTCTTAAAACGTTTAAAATGTCAATATGACATTGTGGGTTTCCAAGCTGCTTCTTAATGCTAAATAGTTTGATAAACATAACGATTGTACAGGTATGGGATATGTTATCCAGAATGCTCGGGACCTGGGGTTTTCCAGATAATGGATCTTTCCGTAATTTGGGTCTTCATGCCTTTAGTCTACTAGAAATCCATTTAAACATTAAATAAACCCAATAGGCTTGTTTTGCTTCCAATAAGGATTAATTATATCTTAGTTTGGATCAAGTACAAGCTGCTGTTTTATTATTACAGAGAAAAAGGAAATCATTTTTAAAAATTTGGATTATTTGGATAAAATGGAGTCTATGGGAGACAGCCATTCCGTAATTCGGAGCTTTCTGGATATCGGGTTTCCGGATAAGGTATCCTATACCTGTATTAAAAAATCATATCAATATACAAATATGACTTAAAACATGTTAAGGGTTTAGTTGTTTTTTGGGGACAATCTTACTCTAGAAAATGCATTCCAAAACATCTTTCACCAATAGGATTATAAGAGCAACCTCAACAAACACAACATGCACATATAATATTTAAAATATAGTATTGAGTTTCTGTCTATTTTTTTTAAAAGCCTGTTATGGAATTTTCTGTATTTGTGATTAAGCTAACACCCTAGAGACAGCTTTTTAACTAGAGATTCAATGATACAATATTTGCTGTGGTGCTCACCCTGAGGGCATCTTCATAATATCTTAGTAATTTTCACAGTGTAAAGAGCCAGAGAAACAAATGGGAAACATGCCTGTTTTCTTTTATTATGTAAAAATATTTATAGTCAAATGACAGTTTTTAAAGGAATTAATTTAGTCTTCCAAGTACCAGATGATCTAATTATACTGTAGGCTGTTTGCTCTTCTACAACACTGAAGTTAACATATTCATTTCTGAGGTATCAATGCTGGTATGAGAATTGAATGTATTCATTCACTAATAACTAACCACATAAGACACAAGACTTGTCCTAATTTATAGACAGCCCATTTCCCCATTATTTCATTTGCAGGATGATTTAAATGCTGAATGTATATAATTTTCAACTCAATTGAATTGATCATCAAACTGTCAGTTTCTGTCATTCTGGATTTTGAATTATACTGATTTGTAAAAATCTGAAATCCTATTAATCCTAATAAACTGAGTTACTTATTTCTGGTTACTTTAATGAGGTCAGCCTCTAGGTCAGTTGGGCAGGAAGCCAGTGGACAGGCAGGAAGCCAGTGGGCGGGCAGGATGTGATGGAGGCAGCTGCATAAAAAGTAAGGGGAGCAGGGAGCAGAAGTAGCTTTGCCTGGGGCAGAGCAGGAGTGGTAGTGGCTGGGTGGTGGTCCATTCAGTGGCTGGTTGGTAGGCCCTTGAGTCTGGTACCCGGTGGACCCTGGGTACCACAGTCTGAATATGGTGACAGCTGAGACAACCACTGATAAACCTAGCATCCAGCCAAGTTTAACTTTGCTATTAAAAATGTTATTTTGTGTGGGGGATGAAGAACTTATAGTCCTGCGGTTTATTGGCATTTAGAAAAATATCTCATTTGCGTAGTTGCATTTCTTAGATTCAGTCTGCTAAGAAAATATTCCTACTTAATACAGTATGTGGTGAACATCACCTATGTGACTTTTGTGTACTGGATCACATCAAACATGCATGTGTGCTGTGCCGGTGCTAGCCTGCTGAGTGCTACTAGTCCAATATGTGCCTGCAGTGTGTCCTTAGAGAATCATGTCTTTTGTCTTTTTGCTTTCAGTGATTAATTTATACCATGGCACACTTTCAAAGAGAATGATATGTAAATGGACCAGAGCCAAAGATATTTGGAAAGGTGCCCTTATCAAAGTATACACAAAAAAAAACGAATTGCCTTTCTCTCAATAATTGTTAACATGATGGATTATTTTTTACAAAGAGTTTTGGGTTTTTATTTCTGTGTCTTTAAAAATATCTCTTGTTAAACACATACTGGTGAATTTTTTTCAGTTATTCAAGGAATTTTTAAATCTCCTAATTATTTATCAATAAGTATATTTGCTGTAACTGTTTTATTTCCATCAGTTGAGATTAGTGCCTGTAGCATGTGGCTTGTTAGACTATAAAATATGCCCTGGGGTCTTTTTTCTAGAACTTTACAGGATGCCTCCATGAATGACACATATTTGTACATTTGTGAAAACTTGGGAAAGGAATCCCCACAATCGACTGCATTTATTTCAAGCTTGAAATGTTGAAAGTCTCGGTAAAACAATTTTGAAAGAAGATACGACTACAAAAATGTGCATCCCATAATTTTAAGTTTTAATTTACAGTATACTTGAACATTTATATAGTTCACTATACAGTACAGTATATTACTCTATAAAGAGGTTGGGCAATAGGTCATTAACAGTAATATATAGGCTGAATTACAAATGTCTAAGAATTTCACCAGGCAGTTATTATAGTTACATGGAAAATAACTGTCAGAAGCATTTCTTCCCACATACAACATACATTGGGAGTTCAGCTTCAAACTGATGATAGTGCCCAATGCCACGGTTAAGTGATCCTAACTGTCAGAATCCCTTTCATAATTGTTAGGGAAAAAAATCCTGACAGTCAGGAATATTTTATTTAAATTGAGAAAAAACTGAACTGCTAGAAACGCTTCAGGTTGGTTTACTATTTGATAAATCAGCCCCATAGTAAGATCCTGTAAATGTGAGAACTAGAGATAAGTTAAACTGTTCAAAAATTTAGCAAAACTGCACAAAAACTCCCAAAATGGTGACAGAATTTCACAGAAATTTTGGCAAATGCTTCAGAGTCAACAGGAAGGTGTCAGTGTTGTCAATGCATGAAGAAATTGATGCCATCAGATCTTTTTCCTGCTTTTTTCTAATGCAAAACTATTTATTTTCCTGTAAAACAAAATGCATGGAGAAATTTGAATAATGCCACTGGTGGTTATTCCTACATTTTTATTGAATCCCCTCCCCCCTTTTCTAGCAAAATGTATTATGTAATTCTGTTGCAGAATGACAAAGATATTTGTTACTTGCAAAAATGTGAATTTCCCCGCAAATCTGTACTAGGCAAAAATGTTTTCTCATTCTTGAGGGATCCTTGAGGGATGCTATCTCCCACACTAACAATATTGACCAAATAAATAAAAAACAGCAAACTGTGTGCCACAGTACCCAACTGTTCCATCATGCAGAACTAGGTTACCCTTTACTTTTCTAGCCAAACCCAATTAACAAACTCCCAAATTTCAGTATTTTTTAATAATAATCAACTCAAAATATTATAGACATTTTCTTTTTAAATAATTGTGTTTGTGGTTATGACAGTAAGAGAGTAAAGGAAGAACAACTGATTTATATATATATATATATATATATATATATATATATATATATATATATACCCAAAGCTTGACCTTGAATAAGAAAATAGTGAAAGAAAAATTTCTCCGTGAACAAAACTTCCAACAGGCAAGATTATGTAGACTATGCTCAACTGTCTGACAACATTAATAAGTGAGTGTTATATATGAAATGTTGAACACTGAAGGAGTGAATAATCTTCACTTCAAAACACTGAAGGCTTTTATTATGTAGTGGAGATATCCATTGATCCCAAATGTACTTCCCTCCTTGGGAGATTATAGTGTGCTGGTGATTACGATGCTTGTCTGAGTTTTAATGCTCAGTTGACCTTTAAAGTAATTTTGCCATTTTGCAAATAATTTACCAATCATTTTAAATTTAACACAAATAAACAAGCACATTCTTATAACTAGGTTTTATATATCAAAATGGCATCTATACGCTTTGCAATTTGTGGAGTTTTATACATACTTAAATCCAAAGGCATTTCAAAGGCAGGCTTTTCATTACTACGGTTGTATCTGTTGCTGCAGATTAAAATCTGTCCATTTCCCCACATCCTGTCTATATCTATTTGCTTCTCAGCTATCTTTGTCCTTGGTATATCCCGATTTATACATGGTGAAATCAGGAGTACCTCCTCTGCTCACTGCAACTCATGCTACTTACGTTCAATATGCCACCGGAATTTGAAAGATAAAATTGCAATAATAACAGACTGTCCACTTTGTTTATCTTAGCAGAGTGTTTATTTTCTTTGCAGGATGGCAAAACAGAGAAAAAACACAGTTTTAGCAAAAACTGAAACGCATTTGTAATTTGTTTCGATGATTTGCAGAAAATTATTTGGTTTAATGATAAATATTATCTTAGATAATCATACTCTTTACAGCAATGCCATTAATGGAAAGCATGCAATGATAAGGCAAATACTAAGCTGACAGTTACCTTACGACCATGTCACCCTGTTTGTTACAAAACTGTAATTAAATGTCGTAAAAAAAAAAGAATGGTTGCATGGTTTATTTAAAGCATGCAGCTATTGCAAATCCACAATTCCAGACATGGGGGCCTATTTATCAAAGGTTGAATTTTAGTAGTTTTAGAGGTTTTTGAAACCACAACTAAATTCACAAACTCTAGAACTACGAATATCATGAGATTTATTTAAAAATAAAAAAGTACAAATGGATAATTACGCTGAACTATCAGCAAGAAAATACAAATACCTTGAAAATCTTTGAAAATTAAAGTTTTTTGGACAATGCCTAACCTATAAAAGTCTGAATTGATTTAAAGTGGTCCAATAGGATCAGCACAGTTCCCATTAACTTCTCTAGGACCTGCAACAACTTTTAACTGGCAATGTTTTGTATTAGTGGTTTTCATGGTTTTTACACTTCATAATCTCAAATTTTTAAAATTTAGAAAACCAAAAATTTTTAGACATTCATAGAAAAAGTAGAAATTCAATAGTTAGTTAATGGGCCTGTATATGCCCACCTTATTTAGTATGATGAAGAGGGTGATATATTGAGACAATTTGCAATTGCTTTCCATTATTTATTATCTGTGGTTTTTGAGTTATTTAGCTTCTTATTTATCAGTTCTCCAATTTGCAATTTCAGCAATCTGGTTACTAGGGTCCAAATGACTAGCAACCTTGCATTAATTTGAATATGAGACTGGAATATGAATAGGTGAGGCCTAAATAAAAAGATTAGTAATAGCAACAACAATACATGTCTAGCCTTACAGAGCATTTGCTTTGAGATGGGGTCAGTGATCTCCATTTGAAAACTGGAAAGAGTCAGAAGAAGAAGAAGGCAAATAATGAAAAACTATGAAAAAATAAATCATGAAGACCAATTAAAAAGTTGCTTAAAACTGACTCCTACAGTATAACATACTAAAAGTTACCTTAAAGGTAAACTGCCCCTTTAAATGATGATACAACTGGAGGTCCTCTGGCAACTCTAACCAACTTTTTCCTTATGCCTGCTTAAGGTCTTCTTAGTTGTATGGATGGTTCTTTAGTATGTTTCTTTTATATACTGTAAGTATATAAACAAATATATCTTAGTTATAGTGATTGGACGAATTTGAGGCATTTTGCTTCGCCGGAAAATTAACGAATTTCCAGCGTAATTCGTGAAACGGCGGAAAATTTGCGAAACAATAGATATAGGTATATAGTATTCCAAATAGAGCTTTGTTTATATTTTTCATAGTAATGGGAGATGTTTTAAAAAAGTTAGGCATTCTCAGTTTGGTACTGATTCAAAGCCTTGTTGGTTTATATTACTATGACTGCCTCTAAAGGCTGATTGAACTAATAAATGATATGTATTAATGAAGATTCTCTCCTGCTGCTACTGCTCAGATGACTTTGCTTCTATGTTATAGGCAGAGTCTATTCAGAGCATGCTTTACTTACATGATCAGTCTATCAAATGAAGCTGTGCAATGGCTTAATCCTGTCATTAAAATGTCACTTTGATAGCTGAAAGTATTGATCGAAAGGTCAAGTTAGAAGCATTTCCAATAGTGACACCCAAATGATTTGATTCTGTGAGTGTCTGGGTGTTGAGGGTAAGGTGAATAAAGTTTTATTGAGTCCACCAATCTCTGCTGGCATGGGATTCCTTCTCAAATCACTATCCTAAACAGGGATGGAATTAAAGTTTACTGTGGCGATATTGCTGCCTACTATGTAATACAAATTAAATTTCCTTAATCACCTTAACGTAATACTGTATAATGTTATTCAGTCATTAAAGAAATGTAAACACTTAAAAACATTCAAGCATTTTCAATGTTTACAAATAAACTCTGCTTCAAACCTTATTTCTTGTTTGTACCATTTTTATTTCTTGTGCTATAAATATACATTGAATGGTAGCTCTGCTTGGAATTAGAGAAGATGCCAGTGATGATATAAAGAGGCTTTAGGATTGATGTGGCTGGTCCTGCATGCTGGGATGATAATAAATCACAAGCAAAAGGTCAGTAACAGGGAAAAAAAGCAGCAAGGCAGACTAGAGTGGTAGTTTGTATTGAAGAGACATACATTTGCTGCAGTTCACAACCTCCTTCAGCATATTTCACCCAGTGGGGAAACAGAAATATGTTTAGATGAAAGACAGATAAACAGTGTATATATCATTGAAGATTGAGAAAAGTAAGCAGCCTTTCTGCAAGACCACTACTTCAATATATCACAGAAAGAAAATCAAGAGGTATTCTGGTGGAAAGTAATGGCTTCTTATGAGATTGCTGCTATTGTTCCACAACATTGAGTTTAAACAAATTTTATTGGGTTTTGTGTTACCACTGTGGTATTTTTGAAATGATTTAGACGGTATTTATTTGGCCAATCTCTTGGTCTCCCTAGAAAGCATCACTGGAAAAACTATTTCTCTGTTACCAAAATAACCTAATAAATCCTTTTGCTTTTAGTAGCTTTTTTACTGTTGCCAACCAGGAGCTGTAAACATAAGGACACTCTATATACTAGATAGATAGATGCTAGATTGGTAGATAGATAGATAGATAGATAGATAGATAGATAGATAGATAGATAGATAGATAGATAGATAGATAGATAGACGGACGGATAGATGATAGATAGATATCTAGATTCATTATTCTTAAAATAACTTTTTGTAGCTACTTTTACTAACCCTTTAGGACAGTCTTTTACTTTATATCCATAAAACCCATCACACTGAAAAACGAGATTAAACACATTAATAAGCAAAACAAATTACATAGAGAAATGACTGTGAAGGATAACAATCCTGTCTCGTACTCATCATATACTATTTGTTTGGTAATATGATAATGAGGTTGATAATGGAAATTGTGTTTCTTTCATTTTAATTTTCATTGAAAATTCCCAACATATCTGAAGGATAAAATACACTTATGTTAAGGTTTACAATACAAAGTTGTCAGATGCACTTATGCCTTGCAATACATCTAATCTCATTTTACAAACTATTTACACCTGCTGATACAATGTGTAATTCATGATTGCAAGATAAGTATAAGAATACATATACTGTATTTTTATTGTTATTATTTAGACATTGCAATAGTACAAAGATGGACTATAAGAGCACAGCATATTTTATCATTCTTAAATTACATAGAGAGTGAGCAAATAAAAGAGGAGGACGAATAAGATTATTAAGCACTGTAATAAAAAGCACACGTTAAAAAGCACAACCGATCATAATAAATCAGGAAACCCCCACTGATGGTGTTGGGTAAAATGAATGCCTGGTAAAAATAAACTACTAAAACCCATCAAAGACAAAGACCTTGAAGTCATCAAGCATCCATGTGTAGACAACCAAAACACAAATACTGAATAATTCAATTCAAGAGGTAGAACAGATTAAAACAATCTTAGTAAGTGCTTTTATTGTCAGTAAATATAATCATTTTGAGTATGATTATAAAAATATGTTATAGAGAAGAATATCATGTTTTTCCTTCACAAAATATAGTACATTAACTTCACAAACCCATTAACCAGATCAGTACATTGGGGCTGTATGTGGAACTAACAGATGGACAGAAATTGAAAAATTTAAAAAAAAAGTATTCATCGAAATGTAGAAAAATTAACATAGACATTTTTTAACATTGATAGGCCACTGTAAATTAACTTATTTCATTTCTGTTGACTATGTACAAATTATTTGTACATTTGGTGCAAACCAATCATTTAGGAAAAGGGGGAGCGTTCATGTCAATGCCATTAGCACAGTATCAATGCCAACAAATAATAACTGTTATTTTGCCATCTATGCTTATAAGTAGTAGGGATGTAGCGAACTGCCGATTTGGTGTTCGCGAACACCGGCAAAAAATGCGAACATTCGCGGACAGTTCGCGAACTTTGAACACCCGCTAAAATCGTTCGATTCGAACGATCGAAGGATTTTAATCATTTGATCAAAGGATTTTCATTCGAATCGAACGATCGAACGTTTTAAAATCGTTCGATTGAATGAAAATCATTCGATCGAATGCTTACAATCGTTTGAACGAATGGAAATCGTTTGATTTTTAGCGGTCGAAGGAATTCGAATGGTCGAATGGTCGAACGATTTTTATTCGAATCAAACGCGAACTCAAAATGCGAACATTCCCAAACGTTCGCGAACATTCGGCGGAGGCGAACGGTCGAAGTTCGCGAGAAATAGTTCGCAGGCGAACAGTTCACTACATCCCTAATAAGTAGGCTTAGAGGTATTTCTGCAGGATCAGTTAGTTGACTACTTTCTTTTGTAGTGTATAGCCAGCTGGGCCTCCACTGACATGTTATTGGCTGCCTTAACT
Source organism: Xenopus petersii (assembly GCA_038501925.1). NCBI lineage: Eukaryota > Metazoa > Chordata > Amphibia > Anura > Pipidae > Xenopus > Xenopus petersii. The sequence goes on along the minus strand of CM076684.1, from coordinate 34,422,146 downwards.
GAGTGGGTAATTGTCTTGTTTTGTGTAATATTCACATGTAATAAATATCCAATGGAACAGCTCAATGTAAGAATAGCCTATATGTATGAATTCCTCTCCATGTTACAGTGCTGTAAATAATATAATTGTCAAGTTTTTTCAAATTGAAAATCATCAATCTTGCCCTGACTTATGCTCTGTTATAAAACATGTCTGTAAGCTCTTTCATAAAACATGACAAGAATGCTATTTTTGACAGGAATAAAGAAGATAAAGTCATATTACTAGACACATTATTACAAGAAAATAACTCAGTTCTACTGAATATTTTACTATGCTTTCAGACAAATATAAAGTGTAGCACAAATGAGAACTCATTCACATGCAAAGGAAAGAATTTAGAAACAAATCGCTATGTTTAGTATTGTCAATGCAGTGTTCTGCAGAATTCCTACATCAATTACATTATAACAGGGTTATGTAATAAAAAGCACTAAGTTTGTCCAAGTGCAGTAATCCAGAATAACCAATCAGCAGGTTACATTTAGGGGCAGATTTATCAAGGGTCGAAGTAAATTCAAGGGAATTTTCGAGGTAAAAAAATTTTTAGTAATTCTTTTGGATACTTCGACCATCGAGTAGGATACAAGGACTTCGAATTCGATTCGAAGTAAAATCACCCGAATATTCGACCATTCGATAATCAAAGTACTGTCTCTTTCGACTTCAATACTTCGCCAAATGAAACCTGCTGAAGTGCTATGTTAGCCTATGGGTACCTTCTAGAGCATTTTTCAAAGTTTTGTGAAGTCGAAGAAAAATCGTTTGATTGATGTATGAAATACTTTAGATCGAACGATTTTACTTCGACCACAAATGTCCAAATTCGATGTAAAAAAACTTCAACTTCGATATTCGAAGTCGAAGTATTCCAATTCCAATCCAATTCTATGGTCGAATTTCGAAGCTTTTTCTACTTCGAAATTCGACCCTTGATAAATCTGCCCCTATCTGATGGCCTTTTTAAAAGAAAAAAAAATCTTATTGGTAGCTTTGGGTAAATGCACCTGGGCAAACCCCAAAAACCACTAAAGCATTGTAAATGTTGTCATGGTTCTATAGAAGTAAATGTGAGCTGTGCTAATCTTTTTGAACCACTCTAAATCAATTCAGTCTTTTAAAGGTTTTTGTATTTTTTTTTTTCCATTAGGAACTGTCTGAAAACCTGAAATTGTTAGTGGTTTTCAAGGTATTCTGATATTTTAGTGCATCGCTCCGTGTAATTTTCCATTCATAGTTTTTTTATTCAGATTTTTTAATGAATCTCATGACAGTCATAGTTTTAGAGTTTGTGAGTATAGTGATACTTACAGTGAGTTGTTAAGGAGTGCGCCTAGGCACAAGTACCTTTGTCAATAGCACCTTCTACACTAGTGTGGGGAGCATTGAGCCTGCCACTTCAGACTGTCGGAGGTATAGAAGCAGTCCCAGCTTCTGTAGGGACAGTAACTAAGACTCAACAATAGCAATATGACACCTTTTTTGCCTGAAATCTCTGTTTTATTCATTATCATAAATGTAGAATCTTCTTTGCTGGCTTTCTTTAATGTAGTGACGTTAATTCTACACCGCTGGCAGAGGAAGGTTGAATGTGTTGACTACTGAAGTTACCACATTGGTTTCAAGTATTACTGGTCATTTCCTTGTCTTAGGAATCCAGAAAAATAAACTCTGGTCTACTAAAAAGGTTAACTCCTTTGATGCATAGTTGAATACCATGCTTATAATGTCAGTTCCACAACCCAAAACTTTTTAATACAGTACAGCAATAAAGTCCTGGCATTACACATCATTAAATAACCAAATTCATAATTATTTCAAGCCACAAAGAAATTGAACTGCGGATGAATACCGTATATACTCGAGTATAAGCCATCCCGAGTATAAGCCGAGGTACCTAATTTTACCTCCAAAAACTGGGAAAGCTTATTGACTCACGTATAAGCCGAGGGTGAGAAATGCAGCAGCTTCTAGTAAGTTTCAATCAAAAAATTGAGGGTATCTGCTCCCATTGGAGGTGCTCGTTTTTTGATGCCTGCGACCATTCTTGGACGCCGGTGAATATTCTTGGAGACTGTTCTTGTACGCCGGCGACTATTCTTCGACCGTTTTTGCACTTGACCCGAGTATAAGCCGTGGGAGAGTTTTTCAGCATATTTTGGGGGCTGAAAAACTAGGCTTATACTCGAGTATATATGGTAAGTGCTGCAAATCCAGGATAGGAGATTCAATATGAAATTCCACCTGTCCTCCATGAAATGTATTTTTATTTTAAAGAATGTATGCTTCTGTGTTGCTGTTAGGCTGTGTCTCATGGAAGTTCCATTTTCCTTGACAACTCCTTTATACCTTCAGTACCAATGTCTATGACTGCTTTGCTCACCATTATTTCTGTATGGTGCTGTGATATAAACATGTCAGTAAACAAAAAACATGTAATGCCACAGAGCATCCATCAATAAAATTTGCTAGGGGAATTCTTTGGTACTAATATCCATATCTGCTCTCTGGTCAGCAGTTACATAGATGGTCCTGCACTGTCTAGCACAGTTGGCCAACACTTATAACTTCCCATAAAATAGCTAAGGGGCCGATTCACTCAGCTCGAGTGAAGGGTTCGAATGAAAAATACTTCGAATTTCGAAGTATTTTTTGGGTACTTCGACCATCGAATTGGTTAAATTCGATCGAATTCGATCGAAGTCGAACGAAATCGAACGATTCGAAGTAAAAATCGTTCGACTATTCGACCATTCGATAGTCGAAGTACTTGCCCTTTAAAAAAAACTTCGACCCCCTACTTCGGCAGATAAAAGCTACCGAAGTCAATGTTAGCCTATGGGGAAGGTCCCCATAGGCTTGCTAAGCTTTTTTTGATCGAAGGATTTTCCTTCGATCGTTTGATTAAAATCCTTCGAATCGTTCGATTAGAAGGATTTAATCGTTCGATCGAACGAAAAATCCTTCGATCGTTCGATCGCAGGATTAGCGCTAAATCCTTCGACTTCGATATTCGAAGTCGAAGGATTTCAATTCGAGGGTCGAATTTCGAAGTATTTTTAACTTCGAAATTCGACCCTTCGTGAATCGGCCCCTTAGTGTGTAAAGTTACAACTGCATTAATGAAACACACTTTATAGCCCAAAGACTCATGTCAAGCTGTAAAACAGCTTTGTAGACACTCTTACTATAAGTTTTAATCTAATGTGCAGAAGCAAAGGAAGGTAAAATGTCAAATACATCCATCTAGTGAAAGAAGCATGTTGAATGTGGTGGAAAAATGTCATGGGCTGAGCTAAAATCCTTTGTGCCAGTTGTGATAAAATATTTTTTAAGGTCTTGATAACTTTCTTTAAGCAGTAGCCTTTCTTTTAGTCTTTTGGCATTGCTGATGGATACCTTTACCAATTCAAATTTCATAGATTTGCCATTTAGCACCCTCATGCCTTGGTACAACCATAACAACTATTTTCCTTAATAAAATAACTTTACAGCCTTATTGTGCTTTGAGCAAGGTTGATTTTTTGAAGTCTTGAATGAACTTTATGCTCACAATTATGGATTTAGGGCATTATATATTGTGTGTATGCAGCCTTAAACATTATAGCCTGTTGTATGAAATATCTTATGAAAATGAAAATGAATAGTTTATAGAAGCCAAACATGGACTCTTGCATTCTTATGATAATGTAGACAGTAGGGTTCTCTTTCATAAAAGTTTATGGAAAAACGTTGGCCTCTGTGATGTGCTAATTATGTATATCTACTACTTTTTTTAACACAGTTTTGGCACTTAATTGATGTTTTCCATTACAGACAATGGATAAGGTTTTCTAATAAAAAGCAATGGTTACACCCACTGAGATATAACAGCCTAAATCAATTTTTTTGGGTTAATCCATTTTTTTAAGCAGAAAGTTTTACTCTGGTGATTTATAGATTCAAATGAACAGGCTATATCCTAATGTACAGGACATGCAGAATTCACCACAATGTTTTGTGTGTACCAGAAGCAAAAGTCAAGTCTATTCCATCCATTGTTTATTTGACTGGCATTAATTATCCTACAATGGATTTAGTTTGACTGCATCAGTTCTCCCATAAATGCTTATGCATATGCATCGATAAATTAGAACATGCAATGCAGAATTTATATATTTTGCCTGGCACAATGTTTGGCATTGATCTGACTTACCTACAAGGGCACAGTTGTCACATAATGTGACATGCATTCAAGAGAAAAGCAGAACACTTTTTAAATGAAATGGTTGTAATGGTTTCCTGTGAGATGCATGACTGACGATCAATATGCTTACTGGGTGGTGGAATGGGTCTCAGCAGGTTTAAGACAAATCGAAGCCTAAATGTCAGATCATGTGGATGTGAACTCACACCAGGTAGATACATCGAAATAATCATGCAAATGTGGCAGTTGGCAAGACTACTGCTGTCCTGAAGTGTCAGGGTAGTTTTATTTTGAAAACTGTAACTGGCACAGATGCAAGGCAATTTTAGGAGGCTTTTATTGGCACTTCACTTTTAAGTCGTTCGTATATTTTATTCTACCAAACTATATAACTGGAAGGGATTTCAAAAAAACGTATTTCACCTTATGATCTTCCAGTGTCATTGGAGAATACAAATATAAAACTGCCTGCTATTCATTCATGTATCTGCCCATTATTCATGTTCAGTCTAATTCTTTTCTGCACAAATGGAATGATAAATTGAATATTTTCATGTTTCAGAAGCAGTGGGCCCAGCACCTGTGGCTCGATCACAGTTTCATTTTTAAACAAAGCTTTAAAAAAACATGTTCAATGATACAGTGCAAATTACAGCTTCACTCATGCAGAATAAAAGCAGATTCAGTTTTGCTCATGAACCATAACACCCAAAATCTGCTTATTCTTTTTCGTGTTTAATTCTGGACTCAAAAACTGACCACTAAGGATTTTGCAATTAACAATCCACAGCAACTGAAGTTTTGTATCATCTATTGATTTGCTTCATTTAGCAAGAAATGCACTTACTGTATGTGACTTTATTAGCAAAGTTTCATTTTGGGAAAGCTAAAACAAAAAAAAGTAAATGCTGAGGTTATTTGTACACATGACAATGAACATAATAAGGGTTTGCAACAACCAAACAAATGGAAATCTTTAATATAAACTGGATAATCATTTTATAAAAATATTTGATTACTGGGTGCACTGAATCCAGGTTTCTGGTTTGTTGATGGTTGAATCTTTTTGTCTAGTTTTTTTTGAAGATTTATTTAAAACAATGTATTTAAGTTTGAAACACAGGGAACAAATACAAAAAAGAAATAAGACATTTTTGATAAGATCATTAGATAAGATACATTTTACATAAGATACATTTTAACCAAATCACACCTATGGGCACATTTACTAAGAGTTGAATATCGAGGGTTAATAAACCCTCAAATTCGACCCTCGAATTTAAATCCTTCGAATTCGAAGGATTTAGCGCAAATCCTACGGTCGATCTAAGTAAAATCGTTCGATCAAACAATAAAATCCTTCAAATCGAACGATTCAAATGATTTTAAGCGATCAATCGAAGGATTTTTCTTTGATCAAAAAAAGCGTAGAAAAGTGATGGGGAAGGTCCCCATAGGCTAACATTGTACCTCGGTAGGTTTAAACTGCCGAAGTATGTAGTCGAAATTTTTTTAAAAGAGATAGTACTTCGACTATCGAATAGTCGTATAGTCGAACGATTTTTAGTTCGCATAGTTCGAGTCGAAGGTCGTAGTAGCCTATTCGATGGCCGAAGTACCCAAAAAAATACTTCAAAATTCGAAGTTTTTTTCATTCGAATCCTTTAGTCGAGCTTAGTAAATGTGCCCCCTAGTTTTTGTGCATGTCATATTTTTAAAAGGCCCTTACATTAAACCTAAATTGTGATATTGTTGCATCCTTAATTGCAATAGATGCAACTCCAGATACTCTTAGGGATTCACAGGTGTCCAATGTGCTATTTTCCAGGTGCTGAATTCAATATCCTGGTATCGCTCTAACAACCATAGCTGGGATTCTGCTTAAAAGCCTACTTTAAACGTTCTAGGACAAGATTCCTAAAATTGTTGTGCACCAAAAAAGCCCCATAATCAATTTTTTTTTTTTTTTTTAATTTCATTGTGCCTCATTGTGAACTAAAACCTGGTAAGCTTGTACAGAAGTCAATGGGAGGCAGTTTCAATATCCCAGCTATCTTGTTTTTTTTAGTACTTTTGAAACAGTCAAGTTTTAGAAAATTAAGGGAACAATTTAAGTTCAGTTGCCATACAAATTTTTTCATGACATAATGCAATTGAGTTTTTGGATTTGTTTTTCATCATAAATATGAGAAAAAAACAAGGTCTGGGCATAACCTCAAATTATTGTTTTGCATAAGGCCAATAAAATTGTTTCAGTTAACCACGTGTGTGTTAATACTTTTTCTGCAGAAATGTATTATATATTTAAGACATAGTGAAATTTGGAATGGCACAAAATAACTGGGTATTTATTCCATTGATAGCATACAGACATTTGACCAATGGTGGGGAAGCCCCCTGAAGTTCCCCAGTGCCAGCCTCTTCTAGAAATGTTTTTATTTTTCTTTGTCCTAACCTTGACGATGTTAGAAAGAGGAACAGGTTGTGCTGCTGAGTATATTGAAAGAGTTGAGGGGAAACTGGAAGAAAATTCTTTGTCATTGAACATTTTGTCATGCACTTTGACTCTTTGTAGGGTGTTAGATTAACAAAAACTATACTTATAAATAATGATACTCCTGAAAAAATGTTTTGATGTAAAATGAATTTCAATGACTCCAGAATGTTTTGGGCTTCAAAGAAAACTTTCTAGAAAACAGTTGACTTTAATAAGCATAGGGCCTAATGTTTTTGGATGTGTTTTAGAAATTGTCTTGCCTGTAATTCAGCCACACTTAGCACAAAGTAAAGTTTAATTTCATGTAAAATTCCATGAAACAAAGAGTTTTACATGATCTCCCTATTTGTGGCATCGATTGTATGATCACGCATAAACTACAATTTGGTTTCCTATTATAATTTTGCTAATGTCGCCTGGGAGTTTTCACAATGAAATATCATCAGACAAGCATTTTGTAGGAAAGTTTTTATGACTGCTGCTTCTGTTTATGCCTTGTGTTGTTGTATTTCTTTCTGTTGTTGGTGTCCTGAAAGCCAATTACTGTGACTAACAGAGCACTGTAAATTTTTGCAAATGTGTATTGCTGTCTCTGTGGGATGCGTGGCATCTTTTCTTGTGTATTTTTATATCATTCCAAAATGAATGACTTCTGCTTAGCATATGGTTCTACACTTATTTATCCATGCAACATACCAAAACAAAGAAATCATTACTTGGAAGTACAAGAAATATGATTTTGTGAATCCGATTTTTCTCTTTGTAAAATGAAGCACCTGGTTGGATCTCTGACCTTTCTGTCAACCAGGAAGACCTTCAACTGAGAAAGATGGACAAAGAAAGCATATTTGTTGGTTTTGGTTTAATTTACTGGTTTGTAATCTAGTAAATTGTTTAGGTGGCATCACCAATTCAAAACTATATTTTCTTTTTCTTTCTGTGCATTTAGCCACAACAAGTTGTATAGGTGTGCCTCATTGGATAGCTTTGTTCTTTGATCTTTGTTTGAAATCCTGCTTGTTTAATATGACAACAATAAAACATTTAAAGAGAATAAAGTATAATGTTCTAAACTGGCAAGCAGAGAATCATACAGAGGTATTCTTTAGTAGGTCCAACCATACCTGTCTGCTATAGTTGGTACTGGCTTTAATGGTGTAGTCTGGTCTGCAGTGTGCAACAAAACCCACTTTTATTCCACTTAAATGACTGGTGTTCCTATTCAAGTTAAGATCATGCTGTAGAACTAAGGAGCCTAGACATTACTACTTTAATTTACATTATCCAATTTATGGTCTGCCATACCAGCTGCATTATACAAATGCTGATACTGTGGCATGTATAAGCATTGTGCACTTATTTTGAATTATCAAAGTATTTAAATTGACCTTCTGCATCTTAGATTTAATCAAATATGGAGCAGGACAAATAAAAAGCTCATGTGTATGGCCTGTTTATTCTGTTTGAACATACTGGTTCTTTTTCGAATGCACATAGAATATAAAAAAAAAAAAAAAACATATTTCAGGTATGCGATCTGTTCTCCAGGAACCCATTATCCAGAAATCTCTGTAAGGCCATCTTCCATAGACCCCTTTTCAATCAAATGTTAAAATATTTAAAAATGATTTATTCTTTCTCTCTAGTAATAGAGCAGTACCTTGAACTTGATAACAACCAAGATATCATTAATCCTTAATGGAGGCAAAACAATACTATTTATACAATTTAACTAATGTTTATTTTTTAGTAGAACTAAGGTATGAAGGTCCATGTTATGGAAAGAACCCAGGTCCTGAGTATTCTGTATAGTAGGTCCCATAATGGTATACTGTATATATAATAGGTGATATAATGAAACTGTATGTGGAATGTCTTCATAGTTGTGGTTAACTGTTTACTAGACAATATCTTCTGATAGATTACTGTCTACCCTACTGTGGGGCATACTGTTGGATATTTTCATGTAGTAAAACAATTAACAAACATGACTGCAGATTAACATATCAATTTTAGCACTCCGCATTAAACACTCAAGGCATTCTTGCTTGCATCATTCCTGTGTGCCATTAGATTTCTTTGTATGCAGATTAAAATATGTCATTTAGTGGAAAGGCTTCTTCCACATTGGTGTATAATACCTGTTTAAATTGCTTATTAACACTTAAACCAGTGTTTTCCATTTAAATAGCCAAACATTTAAAATATATAATTACTGCATTTTATAGTCACAGGTCAGAAGGACAAAATAAGTGTCACAGTAATATTTGTTGTCTTTACAAATGCTGTATATTTTATAGACTAATATTTCCTGTAAGCCTTTTCCTATTATGTTTCTGTAGTTTTTCAGATCACAGCAAGTCCCTAATGTCATATATCACAGGGAGACAGGGGTTATTACTAAAAGGATCTTCTTTTATAACCATCATTGACACATTTAATTCATTAGGTACAAAATCCACAAGTAAATGTTTTCAGGCCATAAAACATCTAAGGTAATCCAGCAAGTGGCAATAAAATGTGAAAAATTATGCTTTGCTAAATGCGGGATATTGCTTTTCTGTAGCGACTTTCCTATCCCTCAATAGCTTTCATCATAAATTTGTGCAGTGTTTTCCTTTCCAGTAACCGAACTGTTTCTTGGTTGCAGGCCACAGAATGGTTCCATGATCTTGTACAATCGAAAGAAGGTGAAATACCGGAAAGATGGATATTGCTGGAAAAAAAGGAAAGATGGGAAAACAACAAGAGAGGATCATATGAAGCTCAAAGTTCAAGGAGTTGAGGTAGAACTAAGAGTTTAACTTTTCATTATTCAAGCTGTTTCCTGTGACACAGCTGAAATATTGTGGAGGAATCGTTCTATTATGGTAATGCTGCATATGGTGTTTTCATTAAATGCTGAGAACAAAAGGCCTGCAAAATTGTGTTTTGGCTTGTTGGAAGTTTCAGGAATTGTAGGTGATTAAGTGAAGTCATGGATGAACTGTTTTTTACCTACTTGTGCGCATTGAAAGTTTCAGTTTTTCAGAGGATTATAAATGAGTATTAAAGCTATGAAATGTATAAAACTTTGACTTGGGCATAATTATCCATATATATTTCTTTTTTGAAAAGAATTGGATCTATATTCTACCATTAACCCATGATTGTGCAATATGTATACATCCAGCTTTTTTGAGGTACAGCATAGCCCCCACTCATAGGCTTATAAGGAATGCTAAATATTTCACTTCAACAACAACTAAAGGGTCCACACATGAAATTTACAAACAGATGGACTTACTTCTAAGGTTTTGCATAGAAGATATTAATAAAAAGTAATTTTTTCAACCTTTAGTCCAAGGCAACCACAGCAAAGAAGATCTGAGCCTCCAAAGATGCCGCAGTAGCTCCCCATCTTCTTTTCTGCTAATTCACTGCACATGCTCTGTTCTGCTGTCAGTTACTGACCTTCGGAACTGACACACTATACTGTATATATAATATAAATGTCACAATATAAGACTGAGCCAGTTTAGTAAATAATTATTGGTACATTGTGATGGGCGAATCTGTGCCGAAAAATTCAAGTCAATGGGCATCAAAATAATTCTGTCATGCATCAATTTTGACGCGAATGCCAATTTTTATATGCGCGACTATTTGGTCCAAATGCAATAAAGTCAATGGACGTCCCAATAATTTTGATGTGTGACAATTTTTATGCTTGCAGCCACTTTGACGTGTGACAATTTTTTTTGATGCAGTGGATTTTTCGCTGGCAAATTGTCACCACAGTTTTGCTAATTAATTCACGGAACACAGACATTTGCAGCAAATTCATGTCTGCCAAATTCATTTGCCCATCACTATTGGTACATGGCAGCTCAGAAACCAGCACAGTTAGCACCTAAATTTTACAATCAGCCCTGTAGTATCAGCTTATATAAAAGAAAATCTTATTTTCTGCGTGATGATTTGCAATGAGTCATGACCTCTAAGTTTAGCTTCTCTAGAGCTGCTCAAAGCACACTGAGCAAAATCCAAAATAGGAAACTTCTGTGACAACTTTGAAGGCCTTCGTCATTGCTACTGTTGAGATGCTGAACCTTAGGCCTAGTTCAATAAGTTCAACATATAAAATATGGCATTTCTAGCCATATTCCTTTTTAGGGTTCAGTTCTCCTTTGATAACAACAGTTATCCTCTGGCTGACCATTTGTTTCCAACATAGTGAATGAAATGCTAATGGTTTTCTATACCTGATTTAAACTTTTAACACTATGGTTAAGATCGTATCAAACTACAGCTTAATTCTAATATAAATAAAATGTTTTGAAAAGTTCTGCACTACTGGTTTGGTTAAAGTCAGATTTTCTCTCCTTTGACTGAAAGCATGTCAGACCATGTAACAACACTTTTTAATAGAGAGTATAGTAATAACAAGTTCTAATTTGATCAGCTATTGTTGTGTCTCTCGAATGCAATTAACCTTTCTCCAACTCCTTTACAGCGTATTTCAGAAGCAATGCTGATACTATTGATTCCACTGGAGACTATATTTATTAAGACAAAACTGGAGGAAATTGATTGCTTGATTTATAATAAAACGCAATGTTCCATGAGCTTCTAGTGAACATTTTTGATGACAAGGAATAGAAATCACTTTCCCAAAAAATTGTTCAGGTTTTGAATTGATAAATATGGCCTAGAGCAAGTCATTGGAGCAATATCACTGATTGAATTACCAAATGAATTAAATGGTCTGATGTACTGTAGAGCTTCAGTGGAGTTTAGCAGGATTACTATTAAGTTCGCTCAGCCTTATTTGAGCATGTCTCATTGACTGTAAGACAGGACATAACAAGGCTGTTCCATGGGCTCTACTGAACCTCCTAATTTGGCTGCTGGGATTTTTGAAAGTACAGCAAGTACTAGAATTTAATATTTTATAAGCAGACAAAAAATGCATTTTTATTTAGGGTTGAGGAATGTTCTGATGAAGAACCTGAAAGCATTGACACATTGCATATTGTACCATAGCAGGGCAACAAGCATCTTACACTTCAACTGTATGTAAGTTCAGATTCCTTACTATCATTACTTGTATGGTAGGAAGCAGGCACATACAGTATTAAATGCTGTGGAGCCCACCGGTGTAGATATCTGTGAGACAGAGGTGTAATTATAGAGGATGCAGACCCTGCAGCTGCAGGGGGGCCAAGGAAGTATATGGGCTCCATGAGGCCCTAATTAATATAGAGTTTTAATAAATATTGGTAAAACAAGCCAACCTCTAAACATTTGGGGGCCTGCAAAATAATTTGCTGAGGGGCCCAGTAATATCTAGTTATGATACTGTTTTGACACATACACAATCATTTTAATTTACTTTAGCTGTTGTTATATATCATATTACAAGATGACACTGTTGTATTTAGAATCCTGCATAGCTTCTTGGTTAAAGGTCAAGATCCTAAACTTTAATTGTAAAGACAACTATGAGGAAACACATGTAATTACACACAAAAACCAGGTCTTCGACAGTGTTAAAGATTGTGCAAGATATAGTGCCTCAGTCTCTTTTATTTGTAAGTTCTGCCCAATGGTTGCATAAAATAATTAGGATCTTGGTTCTGTAATACAAAAAAGGTTATAGCTAAGTCTATCTATCTATGCATCTATCTATACAATAACAGTCGAGAGTGTGGCTCCTGCAATTGCAAATAGTTACACAGAGAACCAACCTCATTTTGAACCTCAACTCAAAAGAAATTGACTCAATATCATTACACCTTCTAGAAAATAATGCAGACTACTCGGACTAGTTGAACTCACCTCCTGATTAAGGGGATCTGTTTTAAAATACTTCCTAACTTTAGCAGCCAGGAAAGAGTTAGTAATCCCATTGCATTCCCCAGTACATTTTTTTTGGAAATTGCTACCGATTAGTGTTGCATAATTGTCTTCATTAAAAAGAACTAACAGTGTAAACTTAAAATGCATTGCAGTAAAACATTGCAGTTATTTCGTAACACTGTAATCCTGTTTAACCAACCAAGCTTTTACTATTTTTGAATTGGAAGAATAATAAACGCAAGAACCTGATTGGCTTGCTGGACCTGTCCATAATGCTATACTGTATATCCTCCAAAGAATCTGAAAGCAGGAAATAAGCAAAGTGACCGATGCATTCAAAATCCACAAGGTAGCTGATAATAGCATTTTGAATATCTTTGTCTGAGAAAAGCAAATTTAAAAAAGCAAGAGGCAATTTGTGCGTATCTGTACATATTTCTTCCTGAAGAATGTACCCTTTTGAAAGCTTGCCACTGCCAGTGGTATTCAATGCATTGTTTAGTAGTTTGGAATAAGCATTAACTGCGAACCTAGGGAACACTTTTTTTGCTAAATTGCAGCTATTTTATTCTCAAATTCCTCATAAAAATTTAAAGTCAGATAAAGCAGCTTAATACATCCATGATAAGTGTGAAACAAGGCAATTATTGTTGTATGTGGGTGTTTAAAATAATGCCATTAACATTCATCCCTGATGAGCGCCGTAGCTAAAGGTCATTTAAATGATCTTGGTGGAAACTCAACAGTGACCCAACAATCAAGTATTAATTATACAAATGTGTGCAGTGATTTTCCTTTGTGTTTAATACATACTTGTCTTTGAATTTAAATAATTATTATTCAGGCTAAAGCTGGCTTTTCCTAGGTGACATTTATATGTCTGTTTTGAAATGATTTGCAATAAAATATCAGTGAAGATTGTTAAATGGTAAGGTAAAACAGAGAAGGATTTGTAGGGGGGGATAAGTCCCTTAATGTTTAGTATCCTTGTTAACATCAATGTTTTGACTACGTGCCACAACAAAAACAATTGTACAATCATGAGAACCTCACAGTTTTGAGTTTTATCTGACTTTCCAAGTAATAGTATGCTAGGCTACTCTATGTTGTTGGAAGCAAAAGTGATGAATTGTGTGCTACACTTCAGATATATCTGATGTATTTCTTTCTGTATCACCTTTGTCATCTGTTAGTATATATATATATCAAGCTTGTATTTTTGTATTATTTCAATGGCTGCAAAAACTACAACATAATTCATGCTGCACATTCCCACTTTTCAAGTAAATAGAATATTTTAAAATTATATTTAAAGGGATGTTAGCATAATGCCACAATTGTATGCCCATTTTATAGATGCACACCGGCACTTTGCTTATTGCTTAATGTTACTAATTTAAGAGAAAGCTGTGCTTCAAAACATGGCTTAGGCATGACTACCCAAGTCCAATCCATTCACATCAGCATTTAAAATATGGGGGCAGATTTACTAAAGGGCACAGGCGTCACTTCGCTAGTGAAGGAGATAGACGATAGCAGTGATTTGCACTCTATCGCCAGGTGCATTTTTGCTCTGGCGAATGGGTGTTTCTTTGCAAACTCACTAAGATGCGGATTTTACTGAACGTTACGTCTTTCGCCAGACTTGCCTTCGCCACCTCAGATCAGGTGAAGTGCACTGGAGAGCATAGATCTTCCTCATTCTTCTGTTACTTACATCATATTCTAAGTGGAAAAGCATCTTAGTTCAAAAAAATGCTGGCGGCTTTTCCTTTTTTCAGAGTGATAGCCTGCAAAAGTTCTTAAATTTTTTTTAGGTAACCGCCATACATTTTCTAACATATGGAACATTAACTATAGAGTGGGCTCATGTGTAGGGCATTATAACAACTCGCTGGTGAATTTTCGGGGGGGGGGTTATTTAAAATTTTCTAGCCTTTCTTCCCTCTTGTTGAAGCAGTAGTTCTGTTGCTGTAGACCAGGGGTGCTCAAATGGTAGACCAGGATCTACCTTCTGATGGTGATTAGTAGATCTCAAGACACTGCCAACAAACAGTCTGTCTAAATCACCCTCCTGTTTATTGCTTTTCATTCCAATATTTATTATGTTAAGTTTACATAAAAAAATAGTTGTTTGTTAAATTTAGCAATATACATTTTCCCATAAATCAATATTTAAGTAATATTTTCCATGGAACTGAATGCTAACAATGCTTCTATGGATGTAGATCATAATGGGACAACATCACTAAAAATAGACCTTGCATTAGTAAAGTATGGGCACTCTTGCTGTAGACAGTGCCTTTTATAATAGTTCCCACTTCTTAACTCTAACTCTACCTTTAAAAAAAGCCATTTGACTACCCAAGTCCAATCCATTCACATCAACATTTAAAACATTAAAGGCATTTAAGGCATTATTTCTAAGAACATTCTTTAAAAGGCACTAGTATTTATGAAAAATGATAAACTGACATTTGTAGTCAAACCGATTGCAGCTGAGGAAGTTAAGGAAATAATAGATATGGGCTGAATAATTTATTTATGGAAATACAGATTTGTAATTTTCAAATATTGACAGCACCAGTCATGGATTTCTTTGCTTAAAGGGGACCCGTCACCCAAACAAAATTATCCAAATCCTATTTTACCATGTTAGTCAAGCAAAATTAACTTTAATTACACTGTATAAATTATTTGAATATTGTTTCCATCAGTCTGGTAATTCATAATTATAGCAACCAGGAAGGAGCCATTTTGTGGACACTGTTATTAAGGCAAGCCTTGTATCATCTCAGAATCTTGTTTGTGCACCAGGGGACAGAGACCCAATGCACTGGTTACACAATTAAATGGTTAAGAGAGCTGGGGGAATGTAGGGAGAGCGGTGACATCTAGGAAATGCTGAATGGAAAGTGAAAGTAATTGCTTGCCCCACCTCTATGCCTAGGCATAGAGGAGGGGTAGGCAATATTTGATTGACAGCTGATATTTTTAAACGAGTTTACAACAGCTATGAATGCTTTCATAAAAAAAAAGAAATTGGATTTCATATTTAATTTAAGAAGGACTTTTATTATACAGATTTTTATGTCTGGGTGACGGGTCCACTTTAAAATGCCTTTATTGAGACATGGGCTCAGACCCCGATACACTTGTATCGGGGTCTGAGCCCATGTCTCAA
Organism: Xenopus petersii; assembly: GCA_038501925.1. NCBI lineage: Eukaryota > Metazoa > Chordata > Amphibia > Anura > Pipidae > Xenopus > Xenopus petersii. Next base: position 34,406,399 of record CM076684.1, on the reverse strand, counting down.
TAAAGGCATTTTAAGCAAAGAAATCCATGACTGGTGCTGTCAATATTTGAAACTGGTGAGTGAACGGATACATGGTGGATACCGTGGTACATGCACCAGGCTCTAAGAATTGGGAGGCTACAGAAACCTGCTTAATACAGATTTGTAATCATGAGAGAAAAATCAAACACTTGTGGAACCTGTCTGCCATTTTGCATCAGTACAAAAAAATCCTTAACAAAAATGATTTTTATATTGCCAGACTTCCATTTTTGTAACTGTACTCTCTGTATAAAGATTCTGTAACATATGCATGAGGAGCCATGCATTTATTCTAAAGATTAAGCTCCCAGAGGGATGAAAGGAATGAAGGAAGCGGAAAGGGTATTTTGTTTACTATTACAGGATTAAAGGCAACGGCTTTAGAGACTAAACTCCCATTGATGGCTATATTTATGTACAATGAGGTATTTTGTTCAAGATTCAATAGAAGTCTTCAGATCTATAGCCCTTAAAGATCGTTGTCTCTGTGCATGTAAAGATGGCAAATGAGAGCAAGAATCCATGTTGTTTGACTGCTGCTCTAGTCATAACATGAAAGCACATTCTCAAACACAGCAACCCTATTGCTTGCATCAGCAGTATAACATGGGAACGATTTTAGGACTAAATTAAGTGATTAAATGAGCAGATTGATTTAGGTGATTTAGCCAAAGTGATAAGTACAATATCAGCAGGTGGAGGAAATGGTTTCTAAATGAGGTATATGTCCACTTTGGTCACTACACTAACTTCAATCCATTTACCAGCCAAAAAAAAATTAATATTGTTTGTTCTTTTGATACCTAAACTGAACACACCATAATCCATCTATAGAAACAAAAAGTAATCATCATTATTTGCAAACATATGAAATGCTACATGATAGTGACTACATAGATAATAAAGGTACAATTTAATATGCCCCAGTTTATTTTAATAAGCTGTACCTATTGTCATTTAAGATTTAACAATTTATTTTTGATTCCTTTCGAACACATGCAATTTGCATGAGAGTATGGATTAAGATGGCAATATAACTCAACATTGATCAATAGCACTGCACCGCATTTAACAGAATTGTTGACTCATTTAGGTTGCAGCTACTTAAAATAAAGGGTCAACAGTCTAATAACCCTTTCACTTTTCTAATTTACTGAATTGACTGCTCGGCAACCAAGGTGGCATAGCTATCAAAGAATATGGGGACTTGTAGTTTAACAGGAATGATTTCCCATTCAGCCAGTACTATTTTATCTCTGTAGAAATGTGAGATGCAGGAGAAAAATGACCTGTTAAATGAATACATTTTTTAGTAATTTCTTCTTAAATATATGATGAGCCACATATGCATTTCTTTAAATGAAATATGAGTCTATTGCTTTTAAAATAAGTTTTATATAACCGTAGTTATTCACACTCTATTTTATTTCATCTCATTTTTATCTTCCACATTTATAGTAATAAAAAAAAAAAAACCATATGCTACTTTTAAAGAGAAAAAGTTAAATGCACTCCAACTTAAAGTCAATTTACATCTAAAAGTATTTTAATATGGGTGGGATTTAAAGGTAATTTTCTGTTGCTCACATTGTGAGTCTGTGTAACTATAAATAAAAAAAAGATAAAATATCTATATATCTATATCAATAGGTAGATAGGCATTCTAATTCAAATTTACTACAACTACAACTTCAACCCTTTCTAAATCCTTTAGTTAACAGTGTTGCTTCAGAAAACTTCAGCACTGAAATCCATTTTTCAAAAGAGCAAACAGATTTTATCTATATTTCATTTTTAATTCTGACATGGGGCCAGACATATTGTCAGTTTCCCAGGTGCCCCCAGTCATGTGACTTGTGCTCTGATGAACTTCAGTCACTCTTTACTGCTGCACTGCAAGTTGAAGTGATATCACTCCCTTCCTTTTCCCCCAGCAGCCCATCTGCAGAATAATAAAATGGTAACCAGATAGCAGTTCCCTGACACAAGATAACAGCTCCTTGGTAGATATGATAATAGCACTCAATAGTAAAAATCCAAGTTCCACTGAGACTTCTCCAGTTACATTGAGTTGTAGAAACAATAGCCGGTCTGAAAGCACTTCTATTATGAAGTGCTGGCTCTTTCTGAAAGCACCTGACCACGCAAAATTACCTGCGTTGCCTGACTACACAAAGGGCTCATATATAAAAGTGTTAAAATGGCATATACTGTAAAAAAATTTACACATTATATCATGGGAAAAAAATCAAAAGCTCTTATATGGTTGTTGCTAGTGTGTAGCCAAGTGCAATAAAACTATGTGATTGTCATACTTGTGTGAAATACCCAATTGTAGTCGAAGACAAACCTTTATAATGAGGTTTTCTGTTTATAGCAATGCTTTGCCAATGTTAATTCTTAATTTCACTTACATAAATAAACTCAAAGCCAATCCCATAAATATATACATGTTTTACGTGTAGTTTAGATTTCTTTCACTTCCACAGTGCCTCCACTTAAGAGGCACTAATAATAATTAGTAAACATTGATATCCTGTCATTATTAATATGACTGAAGTTAGATATATGAGGGTTCAACCCAGCAGCAACATGTCATTGTTATTGACATAGTTTGCTGAACTTTTCAGGACAAAAGAAAGGTCAGAGCTCTGCCATAAACCAACATGGTCTTTATTAAGTACAGAATAATACCACTCGATATTAAAAATCAATATTCTTGTACAGGAGATTGTATTGAAGGACACACATGGTTCTACAGTCATTTCTGAATTCTGCATAGTCTTATATGTTCCACATATAGCAGCTTTAGTTTCAACCTACATTTCACATTACTTAATTACTGCAAATAAGCACTAGTAGTTTTAATATACAAAGATTCTGCATAGTCTTATATGTTCCACATATAGCAGCTTTAGTTTCAACCTACATTTCACATTACTTCATTACTGCAAATAAGCACTAGTAGTTTTAATATACAAAGATTAATCTTAATTCCAAATGTCATGTGTCCTGTAGCATAGTTGCATTCAAAGCTCATATTTTACATGTAATTAACAACTAGTCATGCGATATCAGTAAAGGATCAAGGAAGGCCATTAGAGTTGTAATAATTAATATTAATAGGAGTATCTTTTCTTGTCTCTTAAAGCAGACTGATATTTTAACAAGTTCATGTTAGCCCTGTACATGGCAATCCAGCATCAAATTCTGAAAGACTAGACAATTCCTATTTTCATTTATCCTTGGTGAATGCTAAGGGGCACATTTACTTAGCTCGAGTGAAGGATAAGAATAAAACATACTTCGAATTTCTAAGTATTTTTTTGGCTACTTCGACCATCGCATTGGCTACTTTGACCTTAGAATTCGACTTTGAATCGAACGATTCGAACTAAAAATCGCTCGACTATTCAAAAAAAAACTTTGATCACCTACTTCGCCACCTAAAACCTACCGAACATCAATGTCAGCCTATGGAGAAGGACCCATAGTAAATGTGCCCCTAAAAGTTCCAGAAGAGCCAAATGTGGTCATAGAGCAAGGATTGCTGAAATATTCACATTTCATTTACAATACAATTGAAAACACGACCCCAATGATGAAAGAAGCATTCAATAAGAACTAAAGCTTAACAAAGAGGTATGGTAGAAATATTGCAGATTATGTTTTGGGGTTCTGAACCAGCCCAAGACAACCACAGCTCTTTAGCAGTGCCTTTCAAAAGCCCAGTAGCTTCACATCTTCTTTTCTGCTGATTCCTTGCTGTTGAATAATGTCAGTAAGTTAAGTGGGACTGACTCAAAATATACTTATTAGTAAATAATTCATATTCTCATTATACAGCAGCCCCAATCAGTGCAATTGAATTTAATAATTAGCCCTGTAGCATCAGCTTATGTCATACACAAACCTCATTTTCTGCTCAATGATTTGAGATTACCCCTAAACTTCTCAACAGCTGTCCAAAGCACACCGAGCATATCATGGACGCTCCTAACAAAATCCAAGATGGGGAGCTCCAGTGACGATCTTGAAGGCCTGAATCATTACTGTTATAGAGATGCTGAAAATATGGTTTGGAACAGTAAGCTCTGTATATAAAACACAACATTTCTAGACATATTTGTTTTTAGGGTGCACTTACTTGTTTGAGAGCTACGTTATTACTCAGTTTCAGATATATTCAAAAGCATGCCTAAGGCCATTTCAGGGTTTCTGTGTTAGATTAAGTTTATATAATAGTTAAATTACCATTTTCTGGTGACTTAAAAACTGTGTTTCTGTTTACTATTTATTCTAGCAGGAATTATGAAGGTACTCATTCATAAAATGGCTATTTGGAATATTTATGAACAAACAGGAATACAAATGTTGTTTAGAATGATAAAACAATCATTTTAAAAAAATATTAATTGTGAATGTATTATATAAGCAAAGTATTAACACCTACAAACTTTGATTTTGGCAGTATATTTGCCACACCAAATGAGGATAATTGACTCACCCCAACAGACAACTCACATATTTTAGAAGGTACTTACAAAAACTTGCCCTGCTCTGGAAACATTTTGGTATATAAACTTTATCGGCCTTAATTATACTGATCTGCAACATTTTAATAGCCAACAAAGGCATCTGCATACTTTACATTTTTAAACATGAAATCCCCAAGCACAAGTATGGAAGGGAAATATCAATTCTGTATGCAGAAATGATATTTAATTATCAGCACCAGAGTCCCTCAACATTATTACAGATTAGCCCGCAAGGATGTATATGGAAATGTGAGGGTATTCGGTTACAGCATAAATCTTGCAACATTACTTTAAATATCCATAGAGAGGTGTTCAGATTTCAGCCTCTCAGTCTGAGTAGTCATGTTGTACATTCACATTGTACATAAAGAATAAGATGCCTAATATGTAGTAAAATCAAGTGCTTGGAATCAGGGCCGCCATCAGGGGGGACAGGGGGGACAAGCGTACCGGGCCCGGGCATGAAGGGGGGCCCGGCAGCGCTGCATTTTTTGAAGATCCGGGCCCCCCTTACGAGCGCCCGAGCCGTACGTCTTGCCTCTTGCGTTGCCGAATGCGGAAGTGCCGAAAAGCCGAAGCCGATGCGCCGAAAAGACCCGAAGTCACGGAAAAAGCCGAAGTCCCAAAGCGCCGAAAAGACCCGAAGTCACGAAGCGCCGAAAAGACCCGAAGTCACGAAAACAGCCGAAGCCGAAGTCCTGAAGCAGCGCAAAGACCCGAAGTCACGAAAACAGCCGAAATTGAAGTCCTGAAGCGGTGAAAAGACCCAAAGTCACGAAAGGAGGCGAAGTTGAAGTACTGAAGCCATGAGTTCAATTCTACTGAACACCAGTTTGTGTGTTTTTTTTTTTTTTTTTTAATCCCCTGGCCACCAATGTATTATTTTAATATTCTATAGGCCCCTGCCACCACTTTTTTTTTAAACATTTTTTTTTGGGGCCCCAATTTTTTTTTTAACTTGTAAGGGGCCCCTTGCCACCATTGATTTTTTTTTTCATTTTTTTTGGGGGTCCCAATTTGTTTTTAACCTATAAGGGGGCCCCTGCCACCAATGGGTTTTTTTTCAAAAAAAAAATATTTTTTTTCACAAAAAAAAAAAATTTTTTTTTCAAATTTTTTTTTGGGGCGCCAGTTTATTTTTAACTTATAAGGGGGCCCCTGCGGCCAATTTTTTTTTTTTTCAAAAAAAAAATTATTTTTTTTTTCAATTTTTTTCTTGGGGCCCCAATTTGTTTTTAACTTATAAGGGGGCCCCTGCCACCAATGTTTGTTTTTTTTGAGTTTTTTTAACATTTGTTTTGTTGGGGCCCCAAGTTTTTTTTAACTTATAAGGGGCCCCTGCCACTGTTTTTTAAAAAAAAAAAAAGATATGGGGTGGAGCTTGGTCATCAGTGTGGGCGGGGCCCAGGGGGCCCTAAAAATTTTGTTGTACGGGGCCCCATGATTTCTAATGGCGGCCCTGCTTGGAATGCCTGATGCTGTGTTCGTTGCAAGTTTTAATATTGATTTTATTTGAAGGGATGGAAAAAACTAGCACCAAAAGGAATTTGGAGAAAGGATTGTCATTCATCACATTGAAAGGTTCCCAAATCTTGCCTTCATATTCATTGGAAAGTGACATAGTGTCATTTCTTAAAGTCATTGTGAAGGAGCAATAAGAAATATTCTTTATTAAACATAATCAAGAGTAAAGCAAAAGGATTATTATGAACTGATGATTGTTTGGTACTGGAAATAATATTTGGTGGAAGAAACGTATGTGCATTAGGATATAGTTTTGTTTACTATATTATCCTATATACAGTATGGTCAGGAAGCAAATGCATAATCTGGGTGTAGGGCTTGAAAATTGTAGTTTAAATTTACTATTGCTTTTTTCCAAAGACCTGAAGATGATCAGTGCCATGCTATTCTATGGGCCAATTTAAGATTGCTCATGCCTTTTCAGTATGAGCAATCTTTAAGGAAACCAGATGTAAGTTTACTTATCATGCAGGGTTTAGTGCCAGAGAAACCTCATCAACCTTCAACATTTTACCCAAATGGGATTTTGAAATGAAGGAAAACTTCAGCAGCTTTTAGGTCAATTTGTCCCTTAATTCATTAATTTAGTTCAACTGGTAATCAACAGATAGCAGAATATTCTGAATAGTAGGGCAGGTAATGTGAAATATAGGTGGCTCTAGAGACAAATAGAAACCACATACTGTAACCTACCATGCGCAGAAACCATGCGCATGCGCAGAAGAACGTAAACTACATAGAATTGTGGCCACAGCTTCTGAACATAGTGGTCTGAGCTAGGGGAAGGCGTCAGAAGAGGTACATGCCCCTGTGCCTTTGCGCCCTAGGCAAGTGCCTCTTCTGCCTACCCCTAGTTCCTGCCCTGATTGGACCCTGTACTTACTTCATGCCATATAGTATGAACAGGGCTGAATTGCGACAGCCATCACTGCATCTTGTGACTAATTTTAATATAGTTAATATAGAGTGAGGTGCAGAGTGCAGTCAGCCACTAGACAGAAGTGCTATCTAAATGATATTTTTGAACTCACCAAGAATACAGTACACATGTTTAGAGAGTACCCTAGATTCATTTTAACAATTTGGGGGTTATTTATTAAAGTCCAAATGCCAAAAACTCAAAAAATTTTGGTTTTTACTGTAAAATACAAATTTGCAGTGTAAAAAAAACCTCAAATTTTTCAGGATTAATCATACCTCGAGAATGGAAAAAGTCAGAATCTGAAATTCCGGCATCTCAGACCTGTCGAGATTGCATATAAATCAGTATGGGAGAAGTCTGGAAGATATTCTTACTCTACACTGGGTTTTGTGCAATAATCCGAAGATTTTGTGCTTTTCAGGCAAAAATCCAAAAAAGTTTTTGTGTCTTAAATCTGAAAAATTCATACAATCCGAATGCTTCATTAATTTTTCATGTTTTTCCTGCACAGGAAATTTGTGGGAAAATGTATTAATAAATCAGGGGAAAAAACCCATGCGGATTTGGTCAGAGTAGTTTTCAGAAAATAATGAGATAAATTCGGACTTTGATAAATGGGTCTCTTAATGTTTTTAAGGTGCAATGAAAATATCTGTTTTCCTTCAGCCTAATTAGGCAAACAGAACAGTAAGTTACAATCAATTACAAATCACTGCACACCTTATAGCAAAGAAAATCGAAAGAACATATGGTTTACTTGCGAAATGCTTGTTTTATACTGCACAGTATATCACATCAAGCATAACAAGCATATTCCAGTTTTACAATTAAAGTACAGTATACATACCACCAAGTACCTTTAATGTGCAAAAGTGAATATATATGAAAAGCAGACATGTACAGAGCTGAGAAACCCCCACTTTTGGGAACAGAAAGAGCTTAATCAAGGGCATTCTTTTGAAACCACCAAGGATAGTCAGACAAGGAGTTGTGCAGGTATGGGACCTGTTATCCAGAATGTTCGGGACCTGGGGTTTTCCGGATAACGGATATTTCCGTAATTTGGGTCTTCATGCCTTAAGTCTACTAGAAATTCATTTAAACATTAAATAAACCCAATAGGCTGGTTTTGCTTCCAATAAGGATTAATTAGTTGGGATCAAGTATAAGCTACTGCTTTATTATTACAGAGAAAAAGGAAATCATTTTTAAAAATTTGGATTATTTGGATAAAATGGAGTCTATGGGAGATGGCCTGTCCGTAATTCAGAGCTTTCTGGATAATGGGTTTCCAGATAACAGATCCCATACCTGTACTTACATTCAGAACCCTGGATGTAAGAAGCAAATGTGATGCTACAGTTTTTCTTTTGTATCTATTGGCAAGTAAGAGAATGTGGTGCAATTAAAGCATGTTTTTTCACCCTTGCTATTGGCCAAATCCAAGACTGCAAAGTAGACAGCTATACTTGTATCTTTTAGGATAGTATATTTATTTTACAATGTGCATTTTTAGATACATTTGTGTGCTCCACCACATGGTTAATACAGTATGTTATACTACATGCAAAAGCTATATGCCTTCTTACTCTGCAGAAAGCATATACATGATATTTGGAGCCAAAACAAAAGATACACTATGGATAAGCATTTAATTTTCTCTCTTTTAAAGTAAACTCATATGCTGAATTCCAAAGCTCTTCTGGGATAGCTGCACACAAAGCCATCCTATAGCATGTCATAGTGTCATAAATCAACTATGGCTTGGGAAAGCTACATTCATGTTCCAAATAATATTTATTTAAAACCGTAATGGAGTGTCCGTAGTGGAGTGCCGAAGCACAGTGTGATTCCTGTTCAATAGATTGGACAGTGGTTGTTGGTGGAAAGAGTGTGTTGGCCACCTCAGTCCCCCTTCTGCATTGTTGTAGATTAATAATGATTACTATTACTTTTCATAGTTAGGTGTGTAATCGCATAGTTACTCAGCTATAGGGGAATGATGGGTGTTGTCGTTTATAACAAACCAAGAACTACCAGCCTTTCCTCCCTGGTTTAGAGAAGCAATACTGCTGTCCCACAGAGTGGAAACAGTTAATTCATAAAGCTTGTTTAAACTTCGATGGGCTCAGTAAGAAGCAGAAACATTTAATTTAATACAATCCCTCTGGAGCAGTGATGGTGGAGACTCGAGAGGACTCATATATTATTACTCCGAGCTTAAGTATTTACATGACAGTAGGAAAAAACTACCGACTTGTAGTTTAATCTCTGTTGCTATAACTTACGTTCTATTTAATGACTGATGTGATAGATACACATTTATTATTAACATATAAAAAAACTGCAAGTGGATTGATTATTTAGAATCTGCTTTATTAAATTGTCTGCTTGTCTTGTAAAATACAGTACTTGTGTTCATTAAACATTCTTAATGATTTATGTTTTTGTGGCACTGCTAGTGAAATCCGAGTGGTTTACGGTTTTTGACGAGAACATGGATTATTATTAAATCTGAAATTATTCCCAGGAGATAAGTAGGGAGGAATAGATCAATATTTAGAATCTTTGATGGGAATTTGCGTGAACAAGGCTATTGAGCACTCAAAAGTTTTCCCATAGCCCAGAGGGACAATAATTGGTCATTTTTGGAGATTTTCATAAAGCAGTGTGAGCATAAATTAATGTGTTAATTGTAGAATATAATTGTAAATCAAATACAAAAGCTTTATGTATTTATAACGCAAGTTTCTCCAACCTCAGATACTTAGCTTCCAACTGGAAAGCAACACTTTCAGAGTAAATTGAAGCTGAAGGACCAAAAGTGAATGAACAGCCAATTCGTTATTCTGTTCTCATAAACTATTTGATTCTATGATTGTTCTGTCTTTACACTGATTCCCTCTGTTTCTTGCTATTACATGTTATATCTTCACAATGAATGGGAAATGATCACTGGGAATCAAGGGTGTCTCAAGAACTCCATTGCTTTCAAATTTTTGCTTAAGACGCCAGTGGAGCATTAGGGAAAAACAGAAAAGCAGGAATGATGGAGAGAGCAAGCATAAGAAGAGAGAAGTTGTACTGGGAAAAGGGACTGAGAAAAGGGAATATGATAGATATATGGCATAGGAAAAAATATAAAAAATAAATCAGGCAGAAAAATACAGCAAGAAACACATGGTATACCTTGTATACAAGAGTTCCCTGCTCCTGTCACATCCAAGAGATCTTTTCCCTGTGCACAGTGTTGCTAATTTAGCTTGGAATGCCACTTAGATATCTCCCCCACAAGTGAGCTTCATTTTATGGATGATAACTTGTAGCCTATAAAATTCCGTTTCTTGGAGGCCTCCAGATGGAATCTCTTTGAGAATGTTAGCAGTCTTAGAGGGGGGAAAGACTAAAATTCATTCCACAAGAAATAAAGAATCTGGTTCCTCTGCTTTCTCTTGTAAATGGTGCTCCCATTGACATATTGTGAATAGACTGAATCATAACAAATAGAAATGAAACAAACCTCCGGGGGAGAATGAACAATTGTTACACGCATTTGAACTAATATAACGCAACTCAATGCTTTTTTACACTCAATTAATTCACACATTTTGTTGGACACAAACCAGAACGCAGAACATTTAGACTTTTTTTTTAATGATTAAAGGAAAGAAGATGAAAAAAATGTTTGCTGAGATCTCAATAAAATTTACAAAGCAAAAGACACATCAGTGCCATTTGAGTATATTTAGATTTACGTGAATATATCTTCAATAAGCAGCTGAATTACAGTATAGAGCACCATCTATACATGGACCTCTTATTATAGCTACATGGCCTTATGTATTAAGCCAAGTTTGATCTACTCATGTTCTGATGATTTTTTTGAGTAAATTTGCTGGTACCCTAACTAACAGTACATCTTGCAATCAAGACTAGATATGCATTTCTGAATGTACTGTGTAAGTGCATATGATTTTCAACTTGACTACCCAAAAAGAAGGATCCGATTTTTATTACAGAGAAATGTAAAAAATGGATTAATCAATGCGTGTTCCCTGGCTTTATGTTTGACTAGCAAGTCAAGTTATTCAGCAACTTATACTTCCCATATGACAGCAGTTATAACTATTTAAAGTTAAACAGATTTTTCAAACACCCTTGTGGATGAACATTAAGATAATCATCATCTGTGATTTATTTAGGATACTTTAGCATTAGTTTACCATTAACAAAGAGAAATAAGAGTTACAATTAAATATATGCTCTAGTTAGGGTATTATTGCTTTACTTAAAAGCAATTAATTAATTTACTTAATACTTGATTTGCCAAAGCCAATATTCTAACACATTTTGTACATATTGGTCTTAGTCCAGGATAATACATAAGCTGTCAAATATTTCTTTATGTGGGCTTTTGGAAATCCGAGAGTTGTTCCAGTTATGTCGAGTTGTACCTTTTTTTCTAGAGGGTCAAACCCCAAAATAAAATCATGACACACACTTCAAACGGCATGCTTCATCTTTGATTCCTGGAATATTGTAAGTTAGGTTTAAAAAAGACAAATGTTCATCAGGTTCAATAATACAATTATTATTACTGTCATTTTAAGTCTGTTATATAATTAGAACATGTAGTTGGATTGTGGGAGGTAAACGGAACGTAATGGCCAACCAGTGGCTGTTTAGGAATGGCTAAAAATTCAGTCTCCAGTATCTCTATATAAACATAAGGAGAGAAAACATCTTAATATTTATTTAGCTCGTAATATTATTTTAAACTTTCCCTCTGTATTTGCCTCAAGAAAATATTCTTGAGCCAAATACAGAGGGGAAATTTAAAATAAAATAATAGCTTTCTGACCCTAAAAAGATACATCTAATACCACCTCCATTTCAGTTTTAGTATAGACAAGGGCACTTTTTTTTGCTACTTGAGGTGGCCGAGCCATACTTACCAGGCCTTCACTTAAGACCTTAAGACCTAGGGAATGGGATAGAGAACAGATTTGTTAGGAAGTTCAGCTGTTAAAGATGCCTATTGGTAACTTTTTGCCAGCCCTGGTAACATGCCGTTCTCACCTTGCCTTTGGCAGAGTTAAGGGCAAGAGTTACACTTGTGCCAGTTCTTTCGGTTCTGTAAATTAGTTTTACTAAATTGTTCAGAAAACTCGCTATAAAATGATTAAAAAAAAAAAAAGCAAATTATGCATAACCATTTTGGCACACTCCATCAGCTGTATTATAAATGCAAACTTTTCATTATGGATATTATCATGCCAAATCTCCAAATGTTGTTATCTTTATTTAATGCATATTAATAAAACAAAAGAAGGTATAATACCCAATTAATTTTTTATTGTAAAATGTACAAAAAAATGCAAAAATGAATAATAGATCTTGAAAAATTCTGTGGTATCAAGTAATTTGCATAAATTATACAACTCATTATCTTTGTTTATAAAGATTTAACTAGTTTCATGGCTGAAAGTTGCTTGAAGTAATTTCAGAAACCATTCATGGGGTTTCCAAATACATCTATCTATCTATCTATCTATCTATCTATCTATCTATCTATCTATCTATCTATCTATCATCTATCTATCTATCTATCTATCTATCTATCTATCTATCTATCATCTATCTATCTATCTATCTATCTATCTATCTATCTATCTATCTATCTATCTATCTATCTATCTATCTATCTTAAATCACCATAACAAGGGATTGGCTTGTTTCAGAGATTGGAACTATTTCCCTTTACAGGTTAAAGTGTTCCCTAGCAGTTCTAATCTGCTGGAGCCCTTCTTCCTATTTTTCCATTCCCTAGCTGTTCTCTAATTGGCTAGGGGTATCAGGTGTCCCTAGTTTCTAAAAATGGGAGTTATTTTATGTTTTGTCTCTTTAAACCCCACCTGGTACAGGGGGTGGTTCATCCTGTAGAGCCTGAGGTGGAGATGGGCCTCAGTAGAAATAGGAAATATTAGGAATGATTCTGAGTTAGGCTTGAGGTAGTTGGTACAGTGGCCCGATGCTACAATGAGGAGACCAGAAGGGTCAGTTCCCTATGGTGGCACCTGCCAGCATAGGGACTCAAGTGGTTAGGCACAGGATATAGAGATTCCTGCAGCAAGCACCACTGTGAGTATCCTTCTTGTGCCGGTGACTAGTTCATTTATAAGTTACTACTACATCTGGTTGTAACTAGTAGTGATGGGCGGATTTGGGGCATCTCACTTCTTGGGACACCGGCCTCGTTTGCAAATTGTTTCGCCATTTCGCAAATTTGGCAGGAAATTTGTGAAATGTCGGAAAAATTTGTGAAACGACACCGGTGTCCCGTTTTTGACGAAATGGCGCCGGCATCCAAAAAAAATGGATGCTGGCGTCCATTGTTGTTTTGACACCGTTGAATTTTCGCAGCAGTTTTGCGAATTTATTCTCTGGCGGCGAATCGCGGGAATCACCCATCACTAGTAACTAGCACTGTACCCAATACAATCAAGGGAAATAACTATGTAAATTATCTGTGAAGTGATACATTATACCATCTGTGTAAGTGACACCAAAAAGACTGTAGAAGGAGGAATCCTTCCTCCATCCTTCAGTGAGGGCCCACCTGAGAGTGTCCTGTGTAATACTCTAGTGGGAGACGCAACATACCTGAGCTGGGAAAGAACCAGTCAGGTCTGAGGTACCTAGGAGCAGTCCATTTTCAGGTTTATCTTGTCCTTTGAAGTTTATGGGAGCATCAGTAGGGATGTAGCGAACTGTTCGCCGGCGAACTAGTTCGCGCGAACTTCGACTGTTCGCGTCCGCCGCAAGTTCGCGAATGTCGCGCGACGTTCGCCAATAGGCGTTCGCGTCAGAAATCGTTCGACCATTCGACCATTCGATTCCTTCGACCGCTAAAATCGAAGGATTTTCGTTCGAATCGAACGATCAAAGCCATTGGATTGAATGAAATCATTCGATCGAATGGCTTTGATCGTTCGATTCGAACGAAAATCCTTCGATCGAACGATTAAAATCCTTCGATCGTTCGAATCGAACGATTTTCGGATGTTCGAAGTTCGCGAACTGTTCGCGAACTGTTCGCCTTTTTTGCCGGTGTTCGCGAACGGCGTTCGCGAACACATACACGGCAGTTCGCTACATCCCTAAGCATCAGTCCCCCATTATGTAGTTCCACTTCCCATAGCTGATGTTCTGGGCTTGTCATTCAAACCCAATGTATCTACTAATGAGCTTTACTTCTAAACATATCTGGGTTCTCAAAGTCCTGAGTACTTTTTTTGTGATTTTGCTTGTGCATCCATACAACATAAATAGTAATGCAAGGAAGGTTGCGGCACTCACGGGATTTGATTATCAATATTCAAAATATATAGTGAATAAAGTACCCCCTTCATAAAGATATTATAAGTTACCGAGGAGCTTCATGACCATATAAAAACACGAGGTGTTTTTATACAGATCATGGAACTCCGAGATAACTTCTAATATCCTCATATTTTACAACTGGGGGTACTTTATTTATTATAATACACAAATTTCAGTGAGTCATGTGACAGAAATGACATCAGAACTCACCGTTTATAACTGATGACATCAGAATTCACCGTTTATAAGAATATCATTTACAAGATATTCATAGCTTTTGTGTATTATAATACTATATACTAGAATGTATGGACAGTTTTACAACGTCTGCGCCAGTCTGTCAGTTGAGCATGTATTTTCTCATAGCAATGCAGCCCAATATCTTGGTGATACTTCTGTAATAATAATACACAGTTTAAACAATGTAATAAAATGCAGAATGTAAAATCAGTTTACTTGTCAGGCTCAACCAATATTGCTTGCCGTATTAAAAAATATATATACTATTCCTTTAAGGACACCATCCTGACTATCTGCCGGGGAATTTGCTGTTTCATATACAAAAGATGATTGAAAAACCACAGCTTATATTGGATTCCAGAGACTCACATGGTGGCATCAGGGACAGCCTAATGGAATATATAGGGCTTCAAGATAAAACCTTGGTTATCAAATAGAAACTGCAGTCTGTGGAAATGTATACAAGCCAGAGATCTCAAAATGGCATTCTTCTATCTCTATGGAAACTACAAATCCCATCATCCCCAGCTGACAAAGAGCTGTCTGAAGGTGATTTTGCTTTTAGAGAGAAGCATACATTTTTCTGCAGCTCTGGTCAAGGCTCCCCATTTCTGTAGCGATGTACATATTTATATGATTGAATGACCTTCTGCCCCTTCTGTTTAATTATTTTGCTGAAACGATGTGATTAAATGCAAAAAGGGAATGACCAGAGACAGATGAATTACATTTTTTATGCAATCCCCTTAAATAATAAAGGGAGTAAAAATGAAATATGAAATCAATGGAATGCAATCAAAATATTTCAAGTAAAGTAACCAATCATTTACATTTTGGAGTGAAATGCTGCTTCTTAGTCACAATCAATGTTCCCTCTAATTCCTTCTCTGCTATGTGCGCAAAAAATTATTTTGTGCACACATTTTAAACTTGTGTGTGCAGTTTTTAAAAACTGTGTGCAATGGTCAGAATTAATACAATATTTTGTGTTTTCATACAACATTTTTTGTGTGCTCCACCTTATGTTGTGTGCTCTGGCCTCAAAATTTTTGTGCATATGCATGAGCGCACATTTAAAACCCCAGTCATCTGGGAGGATACATCTAGTTATATATTATACTATATGGTGTTCATGTAATATTATATACAGAGTTGTGTAGTTTATAGAAGTCATTGTTTCATACAAGGTCACAGTTGGTGAACCAGAGTCTGAATTAGACCAAAAACATCTTTATTCACCAACATGCATCTGGAGACCACATGATGGCAGCATATGTATACTGGTATCTGTGAAACAACAATATACTGCCTGTGAGTTATTTGCACACTTGGGAACTGCCGGTGTTAGGGTTCTTGGGTTTCCCATCAGTCATCCATGCTAAACATAGTTTGTACTTTGCAATGTTAGTGGGAAATATTATGCTTAAGATGTTCTTTACCTGGGTTTTATGAAAGCAAAAAAAATATAATCACCAGCAGAATCAGCAATGTCATATATTTATCGAGCTAATTGCATTCCACTCCTCTGGGAAATGATGAGCACTTGGCAAGGCTGCTGAAACGGCAAAGGACCTAAATTCAATGAAGCTTTTCATTTGTGTCAATTTCAAAATGGCACCTACTGCATGTATCACTGTTCAGCGTTAGAGCAATTCTACCTCTCGGAATGTATCGGTTATTGTCTTAAATTACACTCTAGGGACTTGCACCCAAAGGCACTAGATTTTTTTTGGGCAGCTCTTAAGTGCATCATGTTATAAGAATAGTACCCATCAGCACTCATAATTTCATTAAGCCACAGAGCATATAATTGTATTTTTTAAAAGGACGTAGGTTCTCCGAGGTTAGCACATTTTATGCTTACTATATGTTATACGACTTGTTATATGCATGTTTAAGACCTCTACTAAAACACTTTAAACATTCACCAATTCCTAAGTACTAATCAAACACATTTTGATCTTGAATAGTATATGTATTTTATTTGGCATACATCAAGACTTTTAAAAGCAGTAGATACCTAGACCAAAAGTTCTATGGTTAAGTTATTGCAACCCCCTCCCCTGCCATGTATATATGTCTTAATTAAATTATTTATCAGTGGCGCGATAAAGGGATTATTAACTGTGGGTTCTAGTGCACAATTCTGCCATTAAAGCCAATAAACTAAAGACTTGCTCTAGTACCCACAGAATGTACAACCTATGTGCTTGCCTGAAGTGGTATACATTCTTGTATTTAATCTAATCTAATCATGCACTAAGTAAAGGTCTCCAGATCCCATTGTGGCTCCTAACACTGTTACATGTACATTCTAGGTGAAGCACAAAAATGGGATGCATTAGGAGATGTCAAGGCCCTGCCCATGTGTTGCCCCTCCTTTACAAGGCATACAGTACATGTCTTTGTGCTCTCTGTGAGCATGAGGGCCAGTAACATAGTTCTTTGCACCAATAATGCAAGTTTAAGTTTCTGTAATACTTGCTTTGACTGAGGCAATCACAGGAGAACTTAAAAGGATCACCTTGCATAGAAGGTTCTACTCTTTTATTTCCTATTTAGAATGTAAAATTCAGTAGCAAAAGTGGACAAACATAGGAGTGTTCTCCAAATCATTATACTTTTTACAAAGGTATATAAACTGGTCCAACATTTAAAGGCAGGTTCTTATAAAGGCCTCAGTTGTGGTTTTGGTTTTAGGGTATGGTATACATGAAATTTTACTCTGCAACTAATACATATCTTTAAACACTTGTGCAATCACATGATCTTGCGCTAGCACCTCACTCCATGGATGGGGAATATGAATCAAAATCAGAACGTCCTGTTCTTCAACAGCTAGATTTCAACATATGTGATTAAGTACTTTACATCACTAGGGGGCCCTTTTATTAAGCCTTGAATTTTTCTGGTCGTGTTTTAAAGGGGAAAACTCTTGACATTGTGATCAGCGCTGGTTGTCATCTGGTAATCCAATCAAGTTGAGTTTTTGAGTCAGTTTGATAAAGTTTAATTCTTGGATGTCAATCATATTATTCGAATTGATGCACACATTTATGACGTTTTTTCATACCGACTTTTTTGAGAAGAATTATTGATAAATGAGTTAAATCAGTGGATGGGAGTTTCTGTCTGACCTTCTCCTGTACTGCACCTTGGATCAAACTCTGCTGAATGTGTTTCCATTCAGTCCCTATAATTCAGTCCAAAGGGCTCAAATTTCAAAAACTAATGTTTTGTTGCAATCTTCTTGTCTTTTTCAATGTTCCCATGTTTTAGTAGACTTAAGGCGCACAGATGCAAATAAATTCCATTCTTACTGTTCTAGTTTTTGGTGGTTGTTTTACAGACACGTTTATTAATGTGTCAAGAAAACCAAGCCTGTCTCTTCCCCAGCTCTTGCTGAAATACAATTCCCAGAATGCAATGGCACTTTTATATATTTATATCTGTATGTGTGTGGGTATGTATATGTGCATTTCTTTATTTGTAATATTAGCGATTGTTATTCATTGAACTTGAAATAACACGATGATAGATTGATTTAGCTTTCCCAGGCAGTTAAAATCCCATTTTTTAATGCTCCAAGTTTAGTGTTCACCATGTATGCCATTAATATGCCATTGCCATTAATTTTGGTAGTCACCTGGCGCGCCAGCAATTATTATGATTTATAATGAAGCTTTCATTTCTCTTGGATGCTGCTTTGCAAGCAAATGTTTGAATGTTAGCTTTATAATTGGATTGACTTGAAATATGTGACTTCTTAGAGCAGCCTGACTGTAGCATTTTGTTTTTTTTTTTCACTTCAACTAATGCATGCAATTGTATTAGTAACAAGAAAAAAAAAATAAAGATAAATCCCCCCAGAGAAATGTTCTGGATATTTGTGTATGTAAATTTGTCTTTACATATTGTTTCATAAACTGGACAGTTTTGTGAGACAACTGAACACATCGCTTATTTCTAACCTAATAAGACAGGCCTGCAGGCTTCAAAAGTGATTGTTCCACATATTTTATTCTTGGTGTTACATACTGAGTTACTTGGTGCCACAGGGCTTCCCGCAGCTCTTGCTTCCAGAGGCCTCGCTGGATCTCTTTCCATGCAGTACATCTCCCTATTGTTTTCTAATACAATACTGAATGTGGGTTAATGTGCAAATTACTTAATAGAATAAATTCTTGCTGCATTCTTTTTAAGTATTTTACTAGCACCAGTATGGGATCCATTACCTGGCAACTCATTATCCAGAAATCTTTGACATATGGGAATGCCATTTCCCAATTTTAGATTTTTGACTGGCTGATGTTTTCTTTCTGTAATACAGGTATGGGATCTGTTATCTGGAAACCTGTTATCCAGAAAGCTCCAAATTATGGTATAGCCATTTCTCATAGACTCCATTATAATGAAAACTCACATTTTTTTTCTTTAATTCCTTATTTTCTGTTATATTAAAATTGTACCATGTATGTGATCCCAACCATGGTGCAATGCATCCTTATTGGAGCCCAAACTATCTTTTTATAATATTTAAATTATTTTTAAATAGATTTAGGGTATTGAGATACAAATTACAGAACAATCCCTTATCTGGAAACCTCCAGGTCCCGAGCTTTCACCATAACAGGTCCTATGCCTGTAATAAAGATCTTGTAGAAGATGATAACATAGCTAGCATGAATCCATGTTGGTGGCAGAACAATCTTATTGGTTTGCTTTTATTTTGAAATCATTTTTAGTAACCCTAAGGCATTGAGTTCACAATTGAGGACAGATCCCTTATTCAGAAAGACCCAAGCATTTCAAATAATATATCTGTATTGTTTATTCTTTTTTAATATTATGGAGTAATAGAAAAAATAAAAACTCACAAGACTTTACAAGAAACTTGGAACCATATACAGGATTATTTGCATGTGGTTTGTATGTTATTCCAATGTTTGCAGATTTCCCTACAGTAGTCCACTATCTTCCTACATGCTGAAAACACACAGGCTGGATATTGGATTACTGATGAAAGTGATGTGTTTGAAAGTGAGTCTGCTTCTGTGAATGTATGTGAAAGGGAATTGGAACAGCACTGGGGCCAGGCCTGATCTTTTAAAAGTTCAATAAAATATGCCAATCTTTTAAAAGTAAAAGACAATTAACCAGTATATTACTATTCATTTATTTAAATGCAGTGTTTTAATCTAATTTTTAAGATCACTCTTACCTCCTGTATCAGTCATTATTTGTTTGTAATTTGAATGTTTAATATACTGTATACACCCATCTATTGTACAAAACTGTAGAACATGTTGCCACATTATAAATGTGTTCTAATAATAATAATTATAATCTTTACTTATATTGTGTGTCTAAGACCCCAAAGAGTTACACCTCACCCTGATTTCATGGCTGCCTGAGTTTAGCAGAATGGCTTGAGAGGAAGCAGATTGTCAGCAACATGTGGGCTAGGGATTACCCAGGCTAACATGGCATAGGTTAGCCCTGTAGAGTACTTACCACCTGCCTAGGGCAACAGGGTCATATTTATATATAGGCACCCAGGGTCCTATGCCAAGGGTGGCAGCTTTAAAGGGAAAAAATAAAAAAAATTGGTTAAAAATTAAAAATCTGCATAGCTGGGGTGGGGAGAAGGGCTAGGAGTGGATTTTTTAAGCATCGGTGGTGGAAATGACATTGATTGTCATGATTCTGATATCACTCATGATGTCACCAGTGTCTAGGGTTGCACTGGACATAATTACAGTACTGTATGGCAGTTTTAAAAGTTTACTGTCTATCTTTTTTGCTCCGGCATCCATACCTGCTTATATTTCTCAATATACCACATACCTACTGAAAGTTATAAACAAATGCATAGTGCCAAAGTTATAAGTACAGCCATAAACAATTCAGTTTATAACACAAACACTACACTTCCATGTGTAGGGGCTGGTTGGTGTCTTAAAGCTCTTACATGTTCCTTTAAGAACAGCACTTAAGAAAATAGTTTAATCCCATTTGACAACAGCTCTGAAGAGATGCCTTACTAACCAAAATCGTAGATATGGGGATCCACCCTAATTCTATTACTTAAATTACTCTGGAGTAGCAGATTACTAAAGCTTGTTTACCAGCCTTGGCCCCAGACATCCTTAGCCTTGCTAGCAGGACTCTTTCTAACATGTATGCTAGCTTATACTGTGTTGAATGTCATTGCTTGTATTTCCCCGAACTTTTAAACCACTCTAGGAAGTTCATGGAGCTTTACGAATGAACGATAATGATAATAATTGGTTCCTCGAGTCTGAGAATGATTCCCATCTATGAAATTCACAGGGGTATCCAAGTCTTTTCATCCCTACTTGAAAATATTGTTTGTTTTAATCTCTTCCTCTAATCTCTTTCTCCTGGAAGAAAAAAGTAAGCCAAAATGTGTTTGAGCCTAATCCCACTGGTATTGGAACAGTTTGTAACATCTGGAGATCTGTGAAACTCTAACACAAAACTATGAAAGAACTTTATGGTACCAATAAAAGTAATGCTGTACTCAGCTCTACCACTACCTTTTTTTGTTAAAACAAGTACAAAAACAGCTTTCTGTATTTCATATTGTTGGGGTGCATAGAAAACTATACAATATATTTCTGCAGATGATAAATATAATTTATAATGTTTTCAGCACAACATTAGCATCTGATTGTTGCATTGGTATTTGGTAAACTAGGACGCTCATTTAGAAAAAAATACAACTGCAAAAGAGGGAGTGGTACCCTTTACAGTTGTATTGCCCCTGTACCATTGGTAGGTTCATGCTGCACTACGCATCTTGCATTAATTTAAAAATGACCCACATAGTGCGCTCCAGGACTGTATATAGGAGTAGTGGGAGCTAGGCAGCACATAGGCATCCAATTGAATGCTCCACCTCAAATGTCATTTAGAATGCATAAGCTAAACCCTGGGGACTCAAGGCATTTGGAAAGCTTGTTCTTAATGTGGCATAATTATAGAGAAGCAGACCCAATGGTCATGGGGGTCTGAGAAACAGGGGGTCCGGACTATGGGGCCAGCTTTCTTTATAGTAGGAGATTTTCCCCCCCTCCCCAGTTGCTCTTCTACCTGCTAGCTGGGAGGATAGATGTAGGTGGCTTGGCGATATCGGGTGGGAGGCAGGGATTGGGCAGCCATAGGCAGGGTGTGGGCAGATGGGAGGCAAGGAATGGGCAGGTAGGGGGCATGGTAGATATTCCCCTTCAAAGATTTTGTAGCAGTTGGGGTCTGGCCCAAACTAGTTATGCCAATGGCATGTAGCCCACAAAAAGGAAGGAGAGGGTAGTATAGCTGTATATAGTTTAGCATAATTGAGGTATTCTAGTATTAATAATAAAAGTTGACTCATGAAAGGCAACATATTCTATGTATTGGTGCTGCCATGAAATAGCCATTTAAGTGATTGTTTTGCAATTGACTGAATAACCTTTTTTTCCCCTGTTTATTATATGACATAAAAGAACTGAGCCACATGTGGCAGGATTATAATGCAGATTTCATTTACTGGTCTGAGCATTTTTCATTTTGAATGTAAAAGCATTTTCACTGTAAATTATATTAAGACAGTCTCAATGGACTAATGACATTAGTGTCAAGATGGATTGAAAATGTTTGAGTAATTGATATCTTGGCTTCATGGCGGAACTTGTAACAATAATTCACAGTGTGACTTCTTTTCCATCAAAAAAGATCTCTTGACTGTAATCAATACGATTTAGAAAAACGGGAAAGGGTTGTCACCGTGGGCAGGCAAAATAAAAGAACATTTAAGTTTTTCTTTTCATTTAGGCATCCTGATTTCCCCTATGAGATGTTGTAGCACAAAAGCTGTATTTGTGACTAATACAACAATATCTGTTGGGGAAAAATTGATTGCGTCCCCTAGAAAGTTTCACCTAATCAAGATTTGTAATTTGTTACTCAGGCCAAAACCCACAAGAGTTATGCATGAATACCTGTTCATTTGGGTTAAGGGATTTATTGAAAAAAATGTGAATAGTTTTTTGTTGTTGTTTCTTTTTTTAGGTGAAACTGTAACTTCAAATATATTCAAGAAAACAGGGGTTCTTTGGCTATCTACCAATGAATTTATAGCTATAAGCTAAAATAAGAAAACCTTGTTTCTTATGTAGGTAGTATTATTTACAGTAGATGATATAAAAACCTGCTTTTTAGGGTTAGCCCAAATCCGAGCCTAGGGTTACAGATTCAGCCAAAATACTGAATCAAATCCAAACCCTTCATCTGGGTCGTAAAAACCTGAGCAAACTCCTAGTAAAATATTGTTTGGATTCTGATCGGCCGGACTTGGCCGAATCTGAATCCTGATAAAAATTATGTATCCTGAACTGAATCCAGGATTCGATGCATCCCTTCTTTGAAGCAACAGCAATTTGTTGTTGAAAGAAAGTGATGCAAAGGAAGTGAATAAAGCTTTTTAATTCTGTTTGCTAGCCAGTTTGCAGGAACAATGCCCTGGTTTATCCCTTGGCCAATCAAGTGCCAAGATTTTGACAGGTGATGGAAGTCAGGCATTTAAGGATGAGCAAAACTTGCCCATGCTTAGATGAAAAATTTTGCATCTTGTGTCAAATGCATTGAAGTCATTAAGCATAATTTTCTCACTCCAAATATATTGAAGTCAATGGCTGTTTTTCTTGTGTTTTTTTCTTGCACAAAATCAATTGGGGGCATTGAATTATGGATTTTCGAGCAAATCCCCTAAAAAAAAATTGAGTGAATCTGGAAAAAAGTCAGAAAAAAATTAAAATTTAGGTTTTTGATTTAGATTTTATTCTAAATTTTAAAAAAGGTTTTTGATTTAGATTTTATTCTAAATTTAGATTTTATTGAGTTTTTTCCTGATCCAATAAATTCTAGTTATGTTAATGATAAATAAGGCAACATCGTGGATGTGAGTTTGGTCAAGCTTTTTTTTATTTAAAATATGAGATATAATCAGATATAGAAAACATAATAACTGTACTTCTCTTTTGTTTAGTCTTGTAGACTTCAGTCATGCCTAATAAGAAACAAATAGTTGTATGGAAAAAAAATACTCAGGATAACAACATTTGCTGTTACAGTTCACGAGTTCTGTCAGACTCAAAAGGCTTTAAGTAAACTGTTTTTCTACCACTTAATATTCTGGATGAATCATACCTCTTAAATGAGTTTTGTGACCTATAATACAGATTTTGATATTTTAGCTATGACCATCAAAATAATCTCACAAGTAATTTAGAAAGAGCAGACTGGCGATGATTGTTACAAAATGTCCTCTAAAACAATTCTTTGCTGATAACAGTTTTAAATTATAGCATTTAGGAAATAGGGGACCTAAAATGAATTAAGACCTCCTGCTTTTAACCTATTTATTTATTTTTATATAGACAACTTAAGTATTGCTCTTTTTGAAAAGGCTTATTATTAGCTTATGAATCTAGCAGCTACTTTAATGCGAGTAAGTCACCCAGTGTAAACACCTGCTACAAGTCAATATCATAGCAATAGCATGGCGTATTATCAGAGCTGTATGAGGTTGTTATGTACCAGTCATTGAACAGTCAAAAATTCTACAATGATGTTTTAGTTACAGTCACCAGAATTCGGTGCATCCTTACTTTGAAACAACAATTGGTTAGTAAGATAAATAAAGTTATTCATAGGAAGTGAATTAAGCTTTTTAATTCTGTTTGCTAGCCAGTTTGCAGGAACAATGCCCTGGTTTATCCCTTGTTTTGTGGTAAACAAAAAAAGTTCCAGCCGTAAATGGATTACGTTGTCCAGAGTGAGATGGACACATGATTGGCCATCAGACACTATACAATATTAATGGTCCACACTGTTACTGGTTATTGAACTGATATATCTTTTAGTAGAATGCCAATATTTACAGCTAACTGGGTTGGACTGGGCCAGCAGGACACTGGAAAGAACCTGGTGCACCCAGGCGTTAGTGTGCCCTGCTGACCCAGTCCCACAGTCTAGAACATAGTGTGCTCCTCCTCTGCCCATATGGGAGGAGGGCAGCAAGTGCAGACCAGCTTCCATGACTGAGGTGTAGGGGCTGGGGGGCCCTGAGGTGGGCCCCTCACACCCAGTCCAACACTGCAGCTAAAAGTCATTTACACACAACATTGGACATAGATAAAGTTGTTGTGTAGAAAATTTGCCTAGAAAGATAAATTTTTGGCCTTTTTGGGATTAATTTTTGGACTGAATGACCCTGAGGCTTTGTCTGTGTCTCTTTCTTTATCTTTTGTCCTCTTTCTCCTTCTCTCCCAGAAACTTGTCAGCTCTTCTTTGTCACTATTTTTGTTTCCACCCTTCACCGCCTTTCTCTATTTTAGAGTGATGTTCACAACTCCCTTGTTTACTTCCCCTTTGTAACACTTCTCCCAATGGTCTAGTCATGTACATGAACATCATATGGCTATATCAGACTTGATGCATTATTGATGCAGTATTCTGGAAGGGTATTTTATAACTCTATAACATGCAGTAAGACTTAGCATGGGTGATATCAATAGATAATAACCTTCTATATACTTAATTTAGTTTTAAGCAGTCTATAGGCAAAAGTATAATGTTCGATTGCATTATAAAATTAAACACTGGCATTTTCAAGTTGCCATTCCCTATGGACAACTTGAGAAGATAAAAGGAAATTGCTCAGTGGTTTTACACATTTGAATTAAAAGAGCCTGCTCTGAAGAAGTACAGTACTTTTCAAGTACAAGATATAATGAAAAGGGTGGGAAACACATATTATAGAGCAGATTTCACAAATCACTATGATTTAATTAATTGTGAATTAGCACATTTATGTAGAGCTCAACATTTGCTGTACCATGCCTCTCCAGTTGCTCACTTAATTAAGTTGTGCTTTTAGAAAACATAATAGTACAGTGAAATAAAAAAAGATGTATGATTTAATGTCTCAGCACCCAGTATCCTACCTTAGTATCACCTGACATAGCCTATGTGTTGCATAATTATACCTGTTCATCACCCAATAGAAGACATAAAGACAAATTTAGAAAGACATGAAACATTGTGTGTAGGTTATAACAAATGCCAAGACATATGCTTATGTTTCAAATAAGAAGCAGCCCAGGTCATGTTAGAAATACAGGATATATGATGTCATTCTTAAAGTCGAAAGCTGCTTATTGGGGTTGTTGTATGTGGAGAATGATATTCTGAGACAATTTGCAATTGGGTTTCAACTGTGGTTTTTGAGTTATTTAGCTTTTTCTTCAGGAGCTCTCCATTTTTGCAATTTTAGTAATCTGGTTGCTAGGGTCCAATTTACCCTTGCAACCATGCATTGAATAAGAGACTTAAATATGAATAGGAGAGGACCTGAATAGAAGGACGAGTAATAAAAAGTAGAAATACCAATGCATTTGTAGCTTTACATAGCATGTGTTTTAGATGGGGCCACTGACCCCCATTTGAAAGCTGGAAAGAGTTAGGAGAAGAAGGAAAATCATAAAGAAACTGTAAAAAAGAAAAAATGAAGGTCAATTGAAAAGTTCCTTAGAATTATCCATTCTATAACTTAAAGTAAGTTTGTGTGAGAATAAAAAAAAAAAGCTGAGATTCTGAACTTATATTTTTTTGTCTGTATACAGAAATGAGGAACCAGTTACTAATGATGCATGGTTAACACATGAGGAAATTCAAAAGAAACTAGAACATGTTAAGATAAACAAAGGCCCGGGGCCAGGGTACTTAGCGAGCTTAAATCTGTGATTGCCAAACCTCCTTACTAAATTTTTCAGGATTTATTGAAGTCTGGCATGGTGCCAATAGACTGGCAAATTGCTAATGTGGTGGCGCTATTCAAAAAGGGATCCCATTCTCAGCCTCAAATCTATAGACCAGCTAGTCTGACGTCGTCAGTGGTAGGAAAGTTTTTCAAAGGGTTAATAAAGAATAAGATACTGGACTTCATAGCAAATCACAATACTATGACTTTGTGCCAGCATGGTTTTATGTGTAATAGATCTTGCCAGACTAACTTAATTTCTTTTTATAAGAAGGTGAGCAGAGAACTTGATTCTGGGATGGCAGTGAATGTCATTTACTTACACTTTGCTAAAGCAATTAATACAGTGCCACACAGAAGGTTACTGGTTAAATTAAGGAATTTCAGCCTGAAACATAGTATTTGTACCTGGATAGAGAACTGGCTAAAAGATAGACTACAAAGAGTGGTGGTAAATAGAACATTTTCTAATTGAACCAGTGTTGATAGTGGAGTACCGCAGGACTCTGTACTAGGCCCTTTGCTTTTCAACTTGTTTATTAATGACTTGGAGATGGGCATTCAAAGTACTGTTTTTATTTACTAAATTGTGCAGAACTATAGGTTATATGCAGGATGCTGCCACTTTGCAGAGTGGTTTGTCTAAGTTGGAAAACTGGGCAGCAAACTGGAAAATGAGGTTCAATGTTGATAAATGCAAGGTTATGCACTTTGGCAAAAATAATATAAAGGCAAGTTATACACTAAATGGCAGTGTGTTGGGAATTTCCTTAACTGAGAAGGATCTAGGGGTTTTTGTAGATAACAAGTTGTCTAATTCTGGACAGAGTGCATAGATGTGCAACTAAACTGGTTAGGGGGATGGAAGACTGAAAATTATGAGGGTAGGCGGTCACAGTTGGGGTTGTTTTCTTTGGAAAAGATGCACTTGCAAGGGGACATGATTACACTTTACAAGTACATTAGAGAACATTATAGACAAATAGCAGGGGACATTTTTCCCAATACCCATAAAGAGGATCATCGCACCAGAGGCCACCCCTTCAGAATAGAAGAAAAGCATTTTCATTTGAAGCAACGTAGGTGGTTCTTCACAGTGAGCACAGTGAGGTTGTGGAATGCCCTGCCGGATGATGTTGTGATGGCTGATTCTGTTAATGCCTACAAGAGTTGCTTGGATGATTTCTTGGACAGCCATTATATCAAAGGATATTGTGATACTAAACTCTATAGTTAGTAGAAGTATGGGTATATATAATTTATGTGAAGGTATGGAGGGGTGTGTGTATGGATCCTGGGTTTTCATTTGGAGGGTTTGAACTTGATGTACTTTGTCTTTTTTCAACCAAATTTAATTATGTAACTATGTAACTTTAAGTAATCTACTCACTGGTTCTGAACTTTCTCTTTCATTGAAATATTGCAGGCAACAGAATTCCATTATTTTGGTTTTATGATGACATTGTTTATATTTATTGCATTTATTAGTTATTTATGCTAATACCATAATTCACAGTGGTCTTTGATCTCAAATTGTCAATATGAAATATTTTTCTCCATTTTATGTTGTTTTTAGAGCAGTCAGCATAGCTAAACCCATTCATATAGGTCAATTCATATAGGACATATACTATTTTCACAGTTTAATATATACTATACTTTCTTAAAATATCCAACCAAAATGTTAAACAGGACAAATTTAGATATAAAATATACTATGAATGCAGATATTGACAGCTAAGTCACCATGAAATTTGTTTTTGGCATTTTATGTACTATATGGCGGGTTACCAAGTGACCCAGGTAATTGAGGTTTTTATGCTTTTCAGTTCTTGCTTTGATGCATCCTAGTATTTGAAATGTAATAGCAGGTGATGGTTGATAAATAGCCGTAAACAGAAACATACATTCGTGAGAATAAAATCACAAAGCCGTGTCCCTGAGAGGGAGCTGGGAACATTTACTGAAATAGATTTTGTCTCGCCAAAGAAATGCTGTTATACAGGGGCAAACTTTTGCCAGAAGTCTTTTGCTCTCCAGTTAGATGTTGTATATTAAAAGAAAACTGAAAGGGGTAAGCAAACTAACCTCTGAAACCTTCAGGTCCTTCACAGAACATTAGTATTAGTTACACATTACTATTGGAACTACAAGACACTGTCAGAGACACGCAATTTTTATTTAGCGTGTTGGTGCTCAGGACCACAATAGGAAGTACTTGTGACTGAATGTCATTTAGAGGTGGTTGGGAATCAAGTTTTCATTTGATTCAATGAACAAGTGCACACACTTTCTTCTAACCTTTCTGCATCAAGGGCATCTCTTGGTGCTAGCTTAGTGCTAGGATGATGGTCAATTTGTACATACTTATATGCTGACAAAAAACACTTGATGCACGCAGATCTGTGGAGTTTGGCTCAGTAGAATCAGCACACAATGAAATTATGCTATTCCATACCATCTATAAATGTGCTTTGTTTGGCAATAGACCAGAGAATGAATTTATAAAATGTTTTTATGTGTAGCCATATTCTGCTCCTGAAGGAAAAGGGGAAGATATACCTCCCACTTCCTCACAGAAAAAAACACAGAGGAAGAGACAGGTATTCACAGCTTTCCTACACATGTATATATCTTTTGTCAGGGAGGCCCCTAATGAAACTAAGACATTTACTGTAAAATAATCAAACCCAGCTGTCCATTAGCATTAAATATTATGTAATCATTTATAAGGGAGAACTTAGGGCTAACAAATATGGCTAAATGTGCTGTATTTTATCTCCTGACGTTAATTTACCAGCACAGAAGTATTGTAGACCTATACATTTAATGATTCATACCTACAAATTTGTTCACAGCAGCTCCCCATCTTGTATTATTTAAGGTCATATTTTGAGTTCCAGTGGCACTGCACATGATCAGTACATTTTAACATATGTAGGAAAGATGTGCAAAACTGCCTCATTTTGAATCATTAGAAGCACAATAGGAGAGCACTCACCCAGACTCCAGGGTCAGGAACCGACCAAAACAGGCTGTGTTGACAACGCCGACACGCCTCCGGATAAAGCGTAGCTATTAGTATCTGAAAAAGTCTTTGAACCACGGAGCACTAGACCAGGTTAAAATGCTTCTATTTATTGAAGATTACATGACATACATGAACATACATCAACAGTGCATCAAACAAAGTCCATGCTTAAAGCATTTCATGGCTTCAACGCCACTTCCTTAGAAGCATTTTGAATCATTGAAAGATTTGCATTGCAGTTAGTGATGGGCGAATCTGACCCATTTCGTTTTGCCGAAGATTAGCAAAACTGCTATTATTCTGAAGTGTATATATATATATATATATATATATATATATATATATATATATATATAATTATTTGAACCCAAATATTCCACAAATGTTTGTTTCCCCTTCGGCAATCTTCTTTGTTTCTTAATTTTAAAGTAGTAAAATAAACATGCGGAAAGCACATACACATGTAATGCATTTAGCACATATGGATTTTTTTGTATGTTTTTTAGCTAGAGCAGCTTTGAAGACAAGACTTTAGAATTACAAACTGTGAATTTAGGACTTCTCAATAAAAGCAGCAGGTTCTGAAGGCAAAAGGCAGCAGAGTGGAATACAAAGTGCACCAGGCATCTGACCCTGACAGCTATTTTATAGAAGTCAATATTTTTTGTCTTTCAAAAGAATTATTAAGCACACACACTGACTTCCATATCTCCAGCAACATAATTGAGATTTAAGATTTATTTTACCTTTTCACAATCCTTATTTGTACAGGGATTCAAACTCAGACACAGCTTATTTCAAATCCATGTAATTACCTGCTCTGTTCCTATGCATAATGCCTTCTGTTGGTGTTTCCAGTGAGACTGGGTTCTTTGTAGTTGTCAGTGACCCTTCAGTTTAAGATTAGTAAGGTTGTCTTTGTCAAAGTGGACAATTACTATTCAATTGGTTCATTATCTGCTACAGCTAAGATGTTAAAGCAGCTTTTTTCTGTTATAATTTATTGAGACATAAGAAGATAACAGGTTTGATGCTCTTGTTTCTAGCTGCATATTACATGCCTGTTGTTTACATTAATATTAATATTTTCAGAAAATACTAAGGGGTAAATTTATTAAGGGTAGTCTATTGAATTTGAATTTTCAAATTTCTTTTGGTGTCGAAATTCACACATTCGAATTTAAATCCCCAATCAGAATGTAAATTTATCACATCTCGACCATGGAAATAGTTCTAATTCGAATATTCACCACCTAAAACTTGGCAAAGTCATTTACAGTGCCAAGTCAATGGCAGAGGTCCATTGATCCATTTGAATATGTTAATAGCCTTCCTGACATTCAAGTTTTTTTTGGAGGAAAATTTGATTAAAGTTTTGTCTATATTTAATTTGAATACAAAATACATTTTTGGATCATTACCATTCAATTGAATTTTAGACAGAGTTTTTTTTTTTTTATAAATAACCTTCCATTTAAGTTGTGAGTACATTTGAATGTATTCGAGTAAAAAAAAAATTCACATCAATTTGAAATTCGACCTTTGATAAATCTGCCCATAAGTAAAATAGGAAAACATCAATACAAAATAAAGTGATAAAGGCTGTTTTCTACTTAAAGGATGAAAACGTCTATTATAGGGCCAGATTCAATTCAGTTAGAAAAATGTTTATCATATGAAAAGTCATGGACAAGATTTAATTTGAGATTCAATTTAATTCAGAAAAAAATATCTCACAGTTTATCACATGAATACTCTATTGAAGGCTATGGGAAAAATGGAACTGAATTAGAAGGAAAGTTGTATCTCCTTGAATTGAAACTCATCCATTAGTTTTAAATTGATAAACCATGAGAAAACTTTTTCTCACTGAATTGAAACTGGCACATAGGGTTTTATGGTACTGAAACTATTATTAGTGTTTTGCCTCAAAGATGGAGGTTAGGCTATGTTATCTTTCATACTGCTCCCTACATATATTAAGAGTAAATAGAATTCCACACCTACAGAACCACTACTGCATAAAAGGGAGATGTGATATTGCTTTCTGATTGAGTGCCCATAAGAGGGCAGTCTCACTTACACTACTCAATATTCTGTTATTTTCTTAATGCTCTAAGTTGCAGTACAAATGTCGTACCCATTGACTATACACAAACTGCACACTAACCAACAGTATCATCTCAGCTGTGCAAGTGGTTCCGAACCAATCCCTATAGCTGAGGCTAGAATGTATGGAACAATCTTATCTGCCCTATTGTAGCTTTTCTATAAGGTTCCAGACAGATGTGCATTAAACCACAACTTTTTTGGGTCTGGCTTTTTGATGCCAAAAATCTAAAAAAGTCGTGGATAATTCCAAATCCAAAAATAGTCCCCCCAGAAACCTGTTAAAATTATATAGAAGGTAATGACAGCTGTCTCTTTTACTCTTAAGGAAGATCAAGCAAAAAAAAGATCCTTTTTTGGTTATCACATGAAAAGTCATTGTGAAAAAGCTTTGTGACGTTAGAGGTTTTCGGGCCTGGCTTTTGTGCAACAGTACAAAAAAGTCGTAGTTATTGTGTGACAGGTTGAAAAAGTCACAGTTATCACAACTTTTCTGCAAGTTTTCCCGTTCAGATCTTTCAATACAGTTCATGACATTCATGGTTTTAGAGAAAGTGAGTATATAAAAACACTAAAATGCGATTGTTGATCAATAGGCCTCTAAGTTTTTAAAAGAAACAATGAATACAGTTGTGAATTATGCACATATATTAATCTAGAAAGAGAATTTTATAAATATTATTTCTGGTAGCAGCATCCAGTATTTCACATTAGTGCTCCTCTAACCAATAATGAATGAAAAGACAAGAGCTTGAGGCAATTTGTGTCAGAACCCAGGGGAGGTCAATCAGAGCCAAGTCTTTCTGATGGATTTGCCAACCAAAAAGGATCTTTTTTTTTTGCTTGGCCTTCCTTAAGGGCATGCTTGAGGACCACAGTTTTCAAGAAATGACTTTTTCTGACTGATACTGAGTAGAAAAGAGAATGCCTGCAATTTTTTTAGTCAACCTGTAACAGAGAAATTTTAAGTAAACTCTGAAGTGTGAAAAAAGGGTCAACAAATTAAAGTTGTTTGTTGCGCTACAAAATCTTAGTTGGCTGTTTCATTTCATTTTATTTCCCTTAGCATTTGTATCAAGCAACTGCACACAATGCCTCACCTAGTTTAATGTATGCAGATGGGAGGATAAATGTATGCATTTGACTGAACATTATGAAAATGTCATTAGCGATGTAGAGATACTAGACCATCCTTTCTCCGCAGGCTCACACATTGCAAGCAGCTGCCACACAGACTACCACATACTGATTTGCCATTAACCTCAGTCTTAACTTCTCGGGACCACCCTCAGCTCCAGTAAAAATTAATGTGGTCTTTTTGCTAGCTAACTGCCTTTACTTGTATCCATTCCAAATTTCTCTGAATTATATAAGGTGATTTTGTGATTGTAAACTACTGTTCCCCGGGGCCTGGGTTGATGGCACCAAAATACATTTAGCTTATGAGTGTCTTAAATCGAAAAGTAGTCCCAAAGGTACACTTTCAAATTGCCTTTGCCCTCTCTCGCCCTCTCCATCTCTCTCTTTAGTCATTAAGTGAACGGTGAGCTTCAAACCTAACTCTTAGACACACTTTCATGGAATGCCTTTTGAACGTGTTTGGTGAGATTCAGTTTTGCTCAGAATGCCCTACCCTTACAGTTCTTTCAGTTGAGCATTTAGGTACATTTTCCTGTCGTGAGTTGCACTGGATCTCTTAACATTATGGAAGTATTGCTTAATTTTATGAAAGCTAATTGGAATTATGTGAAATGCATCCATTACTATGTTGTACTATACTAAAGAGGTCTAGCTTGCTGGCCTGTGTATACACTTGGATTTAATTTTGCCCTCTCAGCACTCTTTGGATAATTACTGATCAGAATAGAATATTGTCTAGGTAGAATGACAGCAATGCTGTTCAGAGCCAAGAATAAAATTATATTTATAAAAGAAACCAAAGCTTTTTAAGATTTATTTAAAATAAATCATGTTGCTTCTAAAGGGTGAGTGTTGTAATAATTTTAAACTAAATGTTAAATAATATTATAAAATATTAAAATATACAAGTAAAAGAGAAAAAAATATTTTTTACATTTATCCAGAATGCTTGGGACCTGGGAAATAATTTTTAAGAATTAAAATGATTTGCTTCAATTGGACTGTATGGGAATAGCCTTCCTGCAATATGGGAAACTTTCTAGAAATCAGGTCCTGAGCATTCTGGATCACAGGTACTATATCTGTATATCACACATTTGTCTGTATATCACACCTTTGTCACAATGTAAAATCATGCAGATTTCTAAAGATGTTACTTGAATTACACAAGGTTTACCATATTTAAAAAGGCACATCGTTTTCCCATGCGCATTAACCAATAGCAACCAACTGATGTTTGCTTTTAAACAGGTGACCATTACCTTTTATTACATAAACCCATTTTAGTAGAGTAACATTTCTGAGTAATGTTATGTTATTGAAAGAAAAAAAAAGAAGATATTTCGTAGCGTGAACCCTCTGTAGTGTTGAAACGTTGCCATGACGCAATAAAGAGATAGTTTTGTATTTTTGGAAGATCCAGAGTGCAGCAGACTTTTGTTTTTGAACTGAAGACATTTAGTTATAAATCATTTGATTTAGTTGTATAATCACATTTACTTTACAGTGTTACGCAATATGTTGGCACTCTATAAATACATGTTAATAATAATCTATAATTGTAAAATTTTAATTGTGCATGTTATTTTTGAGACCTTAGATTAAATGGCATGTATAGGGCAAACTGCAAGATTTTGTCTGGTTAGTTTATAAACCTGTTTGAATTGCTTCCTTTTATACCTGTATATACTTTAACATACAGTGGCGTAACTAGATGTTACTGGGCCCCACAGCAAATTAATTTTAGGGCCCCAAACATATCCAGAGGTTGTCCTGTTTTACCAAAATGTATTGAAATTGTATATGAATTTGAGCCTCATGGGGCCCCCTATACCTCCTGGGCCCCCTGCAGCCGCAGGGTCTGCCTCCTCTATAGTTACGCCCCTGTTAACATAGTTTAGTAGTGTTTTAATGGAGTGTCACTAATGACCACTTATATATGCAGGTCACTACCATTATTATTAAAGTCTATTAAACAGTGATTCCGTTTAATATTAATTACCAATAATTACACGTTATATCTATTTTATTATCTGACTATGGCAACTTTGGAAATTATTTTAAGAATGTCTAATTGTGTTTTAAAACATAATTATGCATTCACTTACAAGTAATCTACATTAGATAAATACACATTTCTGTTTCTAACTGAAAATGTGTAATTACTGATGCAGAAAAGTCCCTGTGTTATTCGAGTATCATAATTTATAAAATATGTACTGATTTAAGATTGACATGATTTAGTTTGTTCCTTACAAGTAGTATTCCTTTGTTTCTTTATTACCAACTTATGTTCATCTATAGCTGGACTGTGTAGCTTGACAGCCTAGATAAAGGGAAATTATGGAGAGCCTAATAGTCAATTAATTGTAGATGGGATTGTGTCTGTCTTTGGTGCAAAGGTAAAGTGCAGTGAACTGAATTATGTCATAAACTAATACTTGCAAAGAAAGGGCAGTTCTTCTGATATCCTACCGACTGATCAGGCAGATATTGTACAGATTGGCCTTTGATCTACAGTAGATGGTCAAATGTCACTGATCTCTTTGTTCAGCCCATGGGCAAATCATATTGTAAGTGTAAGTCTGGTTCTATAGTTTTATAGGGTAGTCAATTACTCCAAGACATGAAGATTATTATGGGGAGCACTCACATTGGAGCAGCATTACCAGAGTATAATTATGGATTGTGCTACTTTTGGGGACTCATTCTTTTGACATTTTGCTGGAATCACTTCTGGAGTAGTTAGAAACTTAAACAAAAAAAGAGGTGAAGGCTTGATACATCCTTCTTTTTGAAACCCTGAATTATGCATAAATAATAAACCATACAAGGACAATCTTTTGTTTTGGAGTATGTAGTGATGCTCCAAATGGTAGAATTATTGAAGGCACAGTTTTGACGCTGGAGACAATTAAACTGACCCCCTTGACTTTAATGCGCGTCAAATGTCACAGATGTCGAAATTGTCGCCGGTGTCAAAATTGACATTTCATATACATTTTTCACCTGTCACAAATCACTATTATTAAATGTAGTAATAACAATTAAATAGGTGCAAACAGCCAAGCATAGTCTGGTGGGAGTAATGTAACTAGTAGGCATGGAGGAATCTCCTAAAAATACACAACATTCCTCTTATCATCTAGTTACGGGACCCTGAACATGACTATGTTTGTTTTTTAAGAAATTTAAAAGTAACCTACAGATGCAGCCACTTTGGTTTGTCTGTTTGACACAGAATAACTAAACACAGATATCCCATTTATCTCATTTAACACAGAAAACTGCGTCACAACATCCCATCTAATTAAAGCATTCACCATTGTGAACAATGGAGCTTTGGTATGCTAATGAAAAGGTTAAATGCATTAAATGAGTTAAGATGACTTAAGATAACACAGTTTCTTCAATTACCCCTGAGTCATGACGCATTTAACTCACAAATCCAAGTGGCTTCATCTGTAGGTGATCCAGCCTATTATTTCAATATGAGAAAATAAAAAATGTTGTGAGATCGCCCCAAGAAATCAAAACAAAGCACTTACTTGTACCCTATGAGTGAGTGCCCTAATAGGCATAAAATGCAAAATGCCTCCATGTCCTAATAAATTATTTTGTTCCTGTAATTAATTTTTTGCTTTGATTTTTTGGCAGATCTCACAAAATGATTAGTTTCCAATTGTTAGTATGTTCTGTCAGACTGAAGTGGATTGTGAGGTTTTCCCCTCTGACTTTACTTTACATGTGAACTTTTGATTTTCATTATGCCTTCATTTTATTATAAAGTGGGCTTGCTGCATTGCTTACTTCCTAATGTACTTCCTAGTGTTTCATATTATTTCCTTATTCAAAATAGTAGCCCAGAGCAATTAATCAGATGTATTTTATGATTCCAATTTAAGTAAATCTGTGCAGTTGAATGGCTGCTATAGGAAACTCAACTGTGTACCTACTAACCTCTAAAATAAAAAAAACCTAACAAATAGAGGCACATTTATCAAGGGTTGAATTTCAAATTCGTTAAAACTCCCATAAACTTCGAAATTCGACCAATAGAAAGTTATTAATAAAATCTAATTTTCTTATCTTAGACGAATTTAATCGACCCGAAAACATGAATCAAATTTGATTTAGATTAGAAAAACTAAGTTAAAAAAACTTGATTCAATTCAAATTTTTTACTCTGAAAAAAACTTGAATGTCAGGAAGACTGAAAACATCATGAAATTGATCCCTGGAACTCTCCCATTGAGCAATTTGGCAGGTTTAACGTAGCAAATAGTCGAATTTGAGTTCTTAAAGGGCTAGAGTATGTAAAATCTTGAAATTCAAATTAAACCTCGAACAGAGATTGGATAATTTACAATTCAAATTTGAGAGCTTTGACCAAAGAAAAATTCTAAAATTTGAATTTTTACTTCGACCCTTAGGGGCAGATTTATCAAAGGTCGAGGTGAATTGAGTGCAAAAAATTGAACTTCAAGCTATTTTTTGTGTACTTCGACTAGGAAATAGTCCAAATTCAATTTGAATTTGCAAAAAATTACAATATCAAAATTTATCATGTTCTGTCTCTTTAAAAATTTGACTTCGACCATTCACCATCTAAAACCTGACGAATTGCTGTTTTAGCCTATGGGCAACCTCTTAGAACCTATTTGGAGTCAATGGTGGACTTTGAAAAATCAAAGTTTTTTGGGGGTAAACTTTGAATCAAATTCGATTGAATTGCGCTATTCCTTAAATTCTGCCAGATACGGACCTATTCGACCCAAAAAACCTTAATTTTGGATGGTCTTTTTGAATTCAAATTTCAAAGTTTTTTCAATTCGAAATGTGACTCTTGATAAAAACACCCCTTAATAAATCTGCCCTTTAATGTTTACAGTGGAGAAAGTTCATTAAATGAATAATACATTTCAGGAATGAATCTTTATTTTTTCAGAAAAGGACAGTTTGTATCTGAGGGTATAATGAGTACCTAGGCTAGGGGTTTGCCAAGATCTGTCTGCATTTTGAACCTTGTGGGGGGAGCAGTCTAACCCTGCGCTTATCTGTGCATTAACCAGTCAATCTGTGCTAAATTTTTCAAGTGAAATATTGTTGTTGGAATGAGAGAATGAAAAACGTGTGCACATAAGTATTGGCTTGAGTGCCAGTAATGCTTAGTTTCCATGTAAAGTGCAATATAAGCCACCAATGTTATTAGGTCAGTTCAAGAGCAAAGAAGGATCATTTATTTAACCCATTTTCTTCATTATAATCAAGATAATATAACATGTATTTCATTGCATCCTCCTTTGTATTTGGGTTGCACATAGATTGGATCCAAGATACTGAAGTCTGAAGTCTCCTCAGTTTAAATGGCAAAAGCACAACTGGCATTTGCACTGTGGTTTGCCTTGTACTTATTCAGCACATTGTTTGTGCCAGTAGGATGATCAGGTTATATGTTCCAGATAGACTGCTAGCAAAGACAACTCATCAGCTTTCAAAGTATTTGACTTTCAAAGTCTGAGCATGATAAGCATTGCATCTCATTTGCTGAAAGTGTAAGGTATTTGTTCTTAGTCATGTATACCTATGGATGAGTTAAAAATTTGTGTAAATTTTATTCCTAAGTAATAGACCATACAAACCAACCAGCTTTTAATAGTCTTACTGCTGGTGACTCGACAGAGCTAAATGTTAAATGTTTACTATAGGCTACTAATGTGCATTAAAAATACCAAAGATTCTCAAATCACCTCTAAGGCATTCTTATGTATCCCCATACTAATAACCTGTAAACAAGACAGGGTTTAAATAAGAACAAGTATTAATAACAATTTTTTTACGCCCCCCACACACATTTTTGATGAGCTGATCCTGTATGCCAATTGTTCAACGTTTTTTATTAAAATACTGGTATGGAAACTGTTATCCAGAAAGCTCTGGACCTGGGGGTTTCCCGATAATTGTAATTTGGATCTGCATACAGTACCTTAAGTCTATAAGAAAATCATTTAAACATTGAATAATCCCAAAAGGCTGGTTTTGCTTCCAATAAGGATTAATTATATCTTAGTCTGGATGAAATAAAAGTTACTGTTTTTTTAGAGAGAAAAAGGAAATTATTTCAAAAAGTTGATTATTTGAATAAAATGGAGTCTATGAGTGTTCTGATAACGGGTTTTCGGGTAATGGATCCCACACCTGTACGAATGTGCTTGAAATTCATTTAGATTTTCTTGTTCAGTATGGTTTACGTTTGCCCCATAGTGTTCACAGGCAGACCATGCAAGATATATTTATTGATGTTCACTTGCAAAGTTAGACTGTTCTAATCTGTTGTGAGAATGGGATCAGTGATATCAAGAGGAATAAGGAGTGTGATGACATTTAAAGCAACCATTAGACTTGCAGCTTTCTGTTATGGCTTTCTTGAAAGAGGTTTGTGAAACTACTAAATCTACTAGTTAATTTCCCCATTTTCAGAAATGTTGCAGTATAGGTTCCTTAAATCTCAGTCAACCAGCCTTTTGGGCTAAAGGTTACCTATTTCTATGACAGGACAAAGTACTTGGTCTTAATCTTGAACTTACCTTTACTAAGGGGTCCACTTGCATAATCAAAGGTTTGTTACATTATTGCATGACAATCAGCAAAATTGTCTTAATATACTGTAGAATACTGTTTTCCTGTGGGTTATTGCACAGAAGTTTTGTGCCATTGTCCCTCTTTCCCAGGAACATTATATTTTTCAAGGATTTGTCCAACACTGTTACTTAAACCTACAACACTTAAGTCTCATTTTGTAGATGTCCTTATCTTCAGTGGTTTATTGCACTAGCTAGTTATGGCGAAGTGATGGGCGAATTTGGGGCGTTTTGCTTTGCCGAAAAATGCACGAATTTCCAGCGAAATTTGTGAAACAGCGAAAAATTCATGAAACGGCGCTGGAGTCATATTTTTGACGCCGGCGTCCAGTCGTGGGCGAAAATGCGGACAGACGGAAAAAACGGAACCTGGCAAAAATTCGTGCCTGCCGAATAAATTCGCCCATCACTACTAGTTATGTCATATAAAGCCCTGACTGAAATAGCTAGGTCTGGAGACATCAATACTGTACTGATAAACCTGGTAGAATTACAGTCTTTTTCATAATGTGCATGGCTGGCTATACCTATCAAACTGCATAGAAAGTTTGTCCCTAGTGAGAAGTAAATATAGCCAGGGACACATTGCCCACAGCATTGTCATGTGAGTGTCTCTGATGTCACTCGCTGGTGTGACTGCAGTTTGCCAGAAGCACATACTGCAGCATGGTTTAAACACTACGAAAAAGTAGCTGACAAGTCCAAAGCCTTCAGGTTTCTCCAGGATACATTTATATTCAAAAAGTGTTTTCCCTTGCTCATTTTACCAATCATTTTTGTATCATTCACTTGACATACTCACCCCCTATAAAAGCAAAAATTCACATACATTATTTCCGGCACCAAAATATTTTTTTTCTCTATTTTATACATTTTATGTTCTGCTGTGATTAACAGAAGGGCAAAGACATCAGTAAACATTTAATTTTTAGCAACTCTAGGCAACTACATTTATTAAAAGGCTAGGGATTGAAACTTTCATTATTGCTCAAGCTTCCAAGCCAGGATCCTCTGCCAAACACTTACAGTACATGAAGTATCTCTCAAGGACAAAAAGCTTTGTTTATCCTCATTTAAAAATCACAAACAGGTTGATCTCACCATACACATAATTGTTCACATCTCAGAATTGATATGCTGCATTGTGCTTTCAAAAGAGTCACTTTCTTTGAGTTTTCTTTGCTTATAACGTATAGCAAAATGTGAAATATCTTAGAGCCATGTGCCACTATTTGTATTGCCAACAGCATAGATATACCTGTATCAGTATGAGTCCTCCTCCCCTCAGTGCTGTCACATTTTTCCATACAAAAGGCTGATTTTTCCTACACATTACAGTTATTATTAGTGAACTATATTACTATAATATTTAAATGTTAATATATAAACAAGTCTATGTAGGCTGTGTAGTCCTCAACATATATTACATGGCCACATCTCAACCAGTTGTGCCTGCTCTAAAACACGACTGGAGGAGGACAACTAGATTTATAGAACCTGAATCCAGCCAGATGGTTCGGCAGATTTATTTTTTTATGATAACTTCATTTTTATCTGATTTCATATGCGAACCAATGGTAAATACGATTAAAATGCTGACAATACCAAATAATGCTATTTTGTTGACAGTTGTGAAAGAGTCCGGACCTCATTTTACTGCTGACAAACTGTTTCTATAGACTGAAAAGTTCCCCCAGATTGTTAAAGTTTCATAAACATTAAAAACATAGATTAGATTAAGCGCCTAAAGAGGTGTAACTACAGATGGAGCAGACCCTGTGATTGTGGTGTGCACAGGGCCTAGTAAAGCCTAGTTAATAAGCAATTTCAATATATCTTGGTAGACTGTCAGTTTACCGATGTTGAACATTGAATTGGGAATTTTTGGACCCATTAATATCTAGTTATGCCACTGGCCTAAAGCAGCGTTCCCCAACCTATTTTGCACCATGGACCAGGTTCAAGCAAGACAATTTTTACGAATGCCGGGGGGTGCATTTCAAGATTTCAGGCTTACCAAAAAAAACTGTCCAAACAGTATTTTGGTCCTTATCACGATCAATCAGTAGAAAGCTTACTGGGCTTCACACAGCTATACAGGGAGCTGAGATAGTACAGTAGGTAATTAGAGCCTTTTTTATTGTTTTTGCAGCATTATAGACCACAGCTGGGACCAGAGGCAGCCCAGTTCGGCACAGCCCACTGCCTGCCACTGGTCCGAGGCCATGTGGTTAGGGACCCCCAAGCTGTAAATTTACAATGGGCCATTTTAAATACACACAAATAGTTACATGCTTATTAGGCCATGCTTAGTGGATGTCTTATATGCATTGTAACATGATGGTTACTTACATCATAAAATACCAGTGACCTCCACCACAGTGGACTTATGTATCTCCTACAGCATCAGGTGGCACAGTGTAACAACAAGCATTAACTGGTGCAGTGGATCAACCATTAGAAACATTGTAACCCCTAGTTTTAAGTGGAACTGTGACACATTGTAACCCCACCATGGGGAAAGTAGTTGAGTTTACTCCTGGCCTTCTGTGCCAAAGCATGCATTGTGCTTTAAATGGTCACAATTTCCATCAACTAGGTGAAGGCAAGCTGGGATGCTCCTGAGCACAGCTCTACTGTTTCTATCATGCCTGCCACAACTGATGTATTTGCTAAAAACCGAGACAAAAAAAAAAAAAAACAGATTAAAAACTATATGTCATGTAATGGGCCTAGAGCTACAACTCAAACCACTTGGTAATATGGTTAAACACTCAGGGGCCGATTCACCAATGGTCGAATATCGAAGGTTAATTAACCCTCGATATTCGACTAGGAATTGAAATCCTTCGAATTCGAATATTGAATTTGAAGGATTTAGCACAGGAAATGCGATCGACCGATCGAAGGATTATTCATTCGATATTCATTCGATCGAACGATTAAATCCTTCGAATCAAACGATTCGAAGGATTTTAATTCAACGATCGAAGGAATATCGTTCGATGAAAAAAACTTAGGCAAGCCTATGGGGACCTTCCCCATAGGCTAACATTGAGTTCGGTAGCTTTTAGCTGCCGAACTAGGGGGTCTAATTTTTTTTTTAAAGAGACAGTACTTCGACTATCGAATGGTCGAATAGTCGAACGATTTTTAGTTTGAATCCTTCGATAGTCGTAGTCGAAGGTCGAAGTAGCCCATTCGATGGTCGAAGTAGCCCAAAAAACACTTCGAAATTCAAAGTTTTTTAAATTCGAATCCTTCACTTAGAATTCATTCGAATTTAGTGGATCGGCCCCTTAGTGTAACTCTGTTATATTACCCTGAATTTATACTATTATTTACTGAAAAATTCTGTTAATTTGCATTCTGAGAATGCTACCAGTGTTTTAAGGTAGAGAATATGAGCACTGCTGAGGATGGGAGTAAATGAAATTGTGCAGACCTGATGCCAAAAATGGAAAACAATTTGGGACACTGCTAAAGTTGTCTTAATGTTTCAAATGCTGTTGCTACATTTTATTTATGGTATTCCAAATTAAAACCTGGGTACAAAGCATTCCAGAAAAGTAGATCCCAGATCTGCATTATCTCTCTGGCACCAGAGAGTAATAAATATAAGTGGGTTATTTGTCCTTTATTGAAAACAGTTGTGTATAATAAGAAAATTAAACAAATGCAAACCAAGCAGGACCTTTAAATGCATAACTGTTTGCCATCATGAAACAGAAAATTGCAAAACACAACATGAACCTCTGATAAAGGCTAAATAGGATTGTAAAATTGCTAAAGCGTTGATGATTTTTTTGCCTGTGCCTATTAATGAGAGATGTTGGAACCCTGCTGTTGTTACTCTTATGTACTGTACAGTAATGAGTCATTGGAGCTACTCACAGGTCATAACCACAAAGAAATTATATTTAATGATTTGCTTGCCAGCAAATCTAGGTGCTGTGTTTTAATATACTTTCAAGCACATTCTCTTGGTTTATAAGGCAATTCAAAAATTCTCAGGTTATAGAAAATGACTGGATCGGCTGTTAATCCAACGTTAACCCGTCTTTAAAATACAAATAGCTTTATTAAGAGAAGAAATTAGTGTGAAAATCTATTTTTATGCAAACGTGTGCATTTGTTTGCACAGTGTAAATTAATAAAGCGACACTTTCCTTATAAATGCATTATGGGTCTCTTCATTAAAATATGTTGAGCTGAGCCTGGTTCTTTTCCTCGCAGCAGCCACTGGATTTTCTCCCTTCAAGCTGCTTTTTTTCATATGTTGCAATCAATGGTATAAGTGGCATGTACTTGTAACTTGTTTCAGACAATATTACTGAGAAATCAAGCAATAGTTCTACACTTTGAACTTAATGGCCCTCTAAAAGTGGTTGGGCCATTGCATCAGTTCCATACCTGCTATGGCGACTTTTCTGGTTTCTGCTGAGTTACGGCACCTAATTTACATTTCCCTCTCCCACAAGGGTTACGTTTCATTATGCAGCTGAGGACTGTTCAAACACACCTACCTGTTTGGTTTTAATTTCCAGTAAAAAATGCAGAATGAATCACAATTTGGCATCATTTTTGAATTCACCACTGCTTGGAGCTGATGTGTCTACCTTGGGGCAAAAGTACCTATTTTATATAATTAGGGACAAGTCACATCATAATCAGTGCAGATAGACTCAAGCATGGGGCATCAGTAATTCATAACCACAAAGTGGCAATATTATTATTATTAACATGTATTTATATAGCGCCAACATATTGCGTAGCACTGTAGAGTAAATGTGATTATACAACTACATCACGCAAATTACATATATAGAATATATGGAATAACAAACTTCACAGTCAATACAGGTACAAAAAGGTGAGGAAGGCCCTATGCATAGGCATACAGTCTAAAGGGAAGGGAGTAATAAGCAATGTATGGGAGTGGGCAAGATCGAAGTAAGTGGGTGAGAAATGTGGTACTGTATGTGGTGTTGCGTTTGGTAGTTAAGCAGAGTGAGGGTAGGCTTCTCGAAAGAATTGCGTTTTCAGAGATTTTTTGAAAGCAGAAAGGTTGGGAGAAAGTCGGACAGACTGTGGGAGAGTGTTCCAGAGGAGGGGTGCAGCCCTTGCAAAGTCTTGAATGCGAGCATGTGAGGAGGTAATGAGAGAAGAGTTGAGTAGCAGGTCAGTAGAGGAGCGTAGTAAGCGAGTGGGTGAGTATATAGAGATGAGTTCAGAGATGTAGGGTGGAGAAGAGTTGTGAAGTGCTTTGAAAGTCAGTGTCATTAATTTGAATTTGATTCTGAAAGGTAACGGAAGCCAGTGCAGGGATTGACAGAATGGTGAGGCAGAGGAGGAGCGGTTGCTGAGGTGTATGAGCCTCGCAGCAGTGTTCATTATGGACTGGAGAGGTGACAGTCTCTGGAGGGGGAGGCCAATTAAAAGAGAGTTACAGTAGTCTAGACGCGATATGATGAGAGAGTGAATAAGAATTTTGGCAGCGTCTTGG
Organism: Xenopus petersii; assembly: GCA_038501925.1. NCBI lineage: Eukaryota > Metazoa > Chordata > Amphibia > Anura > Pipidae > Xenopus > Xenopus petersii. The sequence goes on along the minus strand of CM076684.1, from coordinate 34,361,520 downwards.
GTGATAAATGATCGTATTTTAGATATGTTCCTTAGGTGGAAGTGACATGATTTAATAAGTGACTGGATATGAGGAGTGAATGACAGGGCAGAATCTAGGATAACCCCAAGGCACCGGGCCTGGGGAGAGGGGGTGATAGTGGAATTGTTAACTATGATGGATACTTCGGGGATGCTACTGGTGTTAGTTGGAGGAAAGAGAACCATTTCAGTTTTAGAGAGGTTTAATTTAAGGTAGCGTTGTGACATCCAGGTAGAGATAGCGGACAGGCAGGAGGAGACGCGAGTTAGGAGTTCTGGGTTGAGATCAGGAGATGAGAGATAGATCTAAGTATCGTCAGTATAGAGGTGGCAGTGGAAACCATACGAATTTATTAATTTGCCAAGGGAGGAAGTATAGAGGGAGAATAGTAATGGTCCCAGGACAGAGCCTTGAGGAACTCCAACAGAAAGAGGTAGGGGAGAAGATGATACTCCATTGTAGGAGACACTGAAGGAACGATTGGTGATGTAAAAAGAGAACCAGGACAGGGCTGTGTCACGAAGGCCAAGCGACTGGAGGGACTGGAGGAGGAGAGGGTGATCTGCAGTGTCAAATGCGGCTGAGAGATCAAGCAGTATTAGTAGTGAGAAATTATTGTTGGCTTTAGCGGTTAAAAGGTCATTAGTTAGTCGAGTCAGGGCAGTTTTTGTGGAGTGTTGTGGCTTAAAACCAGATTGTAGGGGGTCCAGCAGGTTATTGTCAGAGAGGAATGAGGTAAGTCGGTTGTAGACTTGTTATTTTTAATATGATGAAATGTCCTTTGCAATAGATAATAGAAAATAGACAATAGAAAATAGTAATATGCTATGTCTATAGCACTCATTCATTTTTTATTATTTTTTGTTTTTGAGTTATTTGGCTTTTTATTCAGCAAATCTCCAGTTTGCCGTTTCAGCAATTTTGTTGCTATGGTCCAAATCACCCTAGCAGCCATGCATTGATTTGAATAAGAGATTGGGATATAAATAAGATTGACCTTGAATAGAAAGATAAATAATCAAATGCAGCAATATCAATACATTTGTAGCCTTACAGAGCATTTGTTTTTAGATGGGCTCAGTGACCCCCATTTGAAAGCTGGAAAGAGCCAGAAGAAGGCAAATAATTAAAAAAAATATCGAAAATAAATAATGAAGACCAATTGAAAATTCTATAACATACAAAAAGTTTACTGAAAGGTGAACCACCGCTTTAATTACTATTATCTATTGCAAAGGACATTTCATCATATTAAAAATAACAAATAAAAAAACAAACAAATACAAAAAGTATTGTGTAAATGATACTTGGCTAACAATAGAAATACATTGCAAGCTTTCGGAGCACCAAGGCCCCTTCGTCATTTCATTTGTATTTTGCCTGACGAAGGGGCCTTGGTGCTCCGAAAGCTGGCAATGTATTTTTATTGTTATCCAATATAGGTATCACTTCTACAATACTTTTTGTATTTGTTTGTTTTTATTTGTTATTTTTGCTACTGGCTAACACGGTACCACAGCTTTTGTTTTGTGCATCATATTAAAAGGGATCATGGTGGGCCATTTGGAACCCAACATACAGCTTAAGAGTCAGTGTTACTAACTTATGGTATTGGGTGTTGCAGTTAACAACGGCAAGTGGGAGTCGCTGGTCTTCCACAAAATAGCTTCCTTCTTGATCACTTGTACAACTGTTTCATCCATTTAAATGCAAATGTCTCCCAACACGTAAATGTTCTACATCTGTAGGTTCCTTTCCTCTTGGTGAATTGTCCATTTTTATAAGGAAAAAGTAGATGATTTGCAATTGCAGACACTGCATTCATGTAATTTTCGGCAGATGCACACCACTTATAGACATCGGCATGATCCCATCATATAATGATCATCCCCTTGTGGACCTCACTATAAAGTGCTGTGCTTTTTCCCAGTGGTTATTAAGAAATCAATATGTGAAATTGTCAAGGAGCCAATCAAGTGGTTCCTTTTTGCATGAAAATACAATTCTGTTTTCTTTTTTTTTTACCATGAAAAGTTTTGGAAGCAACAACATTCTGGTGACATAATGTGGTTTGCAAGTCTGATTAGGTTTCATGACTTTTTTTTTTTTTTTGGAGAGGAGCCCTAAGAGAATCTCCTATGATTATAACAGAGAATTAAACAAGCCTGAAACCAGCAGAGACAGCATTACTATACACTGATATGACAACCTCATTGCTCCACTCTATCAGCTCAGTTAAATATAACGATTGTATATTTTACTATGACAGATTTTTTTTTTTATTATTATTTTAAATTATTCAGCTAGTCAGAGATTCTGTCCATGTTTAAAGTCGAATCATCATCTCCGGCTCTTGATGTAGTCGAGTGATAAATTAAGAGTCACTGCCTACATCTATACTGATGATTTGGTACACATACAGAGCTGTGGATGGCAGGTCATTTAGACTATGAATAGGATTAAGCCTAACCAAAAGCCCTAGGGGACTACAAAATCATAACTAGATTATACTAAATTTTTCCTTGACAATCTGTGTGCTATTAAATGAGGATGATTTAAAAGCAATTCATTGTACTCTAGGCAGGGATTTGGGTTCTAAATAAGAGTTTGGCCGATGTCTCTCTTATTGCTTGGAAATTAAGAGGAGTTATTAATTGAAGCAGAGCAACTGTTTCACTGTTTATAAAACCTTTATTAACCTTCCGGTATTTTAGGATCATACTCGGCAATTGCTGCTGCTCTGTTTTATTCTCAGCAAGCAATGTATGTACAATTAGCAAGGAAAGAGCAAAGGGACTAATATTATAATGCTTTCTCTAGGGAATACAAGTGTTTCTTGTCTTATTTCAGGTGTTTGGGTTCAAATCTCTCATTGTAACTTGGCATATGTTCAAAACAAGGTTACAGATATTTTTAACATTGTCATTATATTCAATATAGAATTCCAATTAGTTTCCATGAACATAGCATTCAACACAAACCTTAAGATGATTGTTCTTCGGGTTGGACCCTGCTCATTTCTTGGATTGCAACTTGAAATTTTTTGAGCCCCTGACATACTGTTATTATAAGCTCTTGGCTATTATGGCTAACTGTAATGCAGGTATGGGATCTATTATCTGGAATGCTTGCGACCTGGAGTTTTCCAGATAAGGAATATTTTCATAGGGTCACCATATCTTAACACTGCTTAAAATATTTTACACATTAAATAAACCCAATATGATTATTTTGCCAACAATATGGAATAATGCAGAATAGTTACCATCAAGTATCAGGTATCAGATAAAAAAGAAAATCGTATATGCTTATAATGGAAATGGCTTTCCTGTAATTTTGAACTTTCTGGGTAACTGGTTTTCAGACAAAGGATTCCTTTCATGTATCTTATATTTATGGTTATGGGAATGTAGATAACCATATTAGGGTTCTAAAACACACTGTAAGTACGGTTGACTTACTGGCACTTTCTTAATGTATTTTAAAATATATTAGTATTTCCTTTTAAAACCCGACTACCCCCCAATATGTAATAAAAACACCAAGGGGCAGATTCACTAAAGGGCAAATTTTCGCTGGTGGTCTCCCTGTGAACACTATGGGGCAAATGTATAACATACTGAACAAGAGAATCTATATGGATTTCAAGCACATTGTGGGATCCATTACCAGGAAACCCGTTATCCAAAAACTCAGAATTACGGAAAGGCCATCAACCAAACAGGTTCCCCAAAAAAGTAAGTTAGGACTTTTACAGCCACTATTGCTTAAAAAAAGGAAAAGTCTCCAGCGTTTTTTGAACTTTAATGCATTTTTGGCACACAGGATATGATGTAAATGACCGAAGATTGAGGAAGATGTAGCTGCTTTTTAGCACTTCACCTGGTCTGAGGTGGCAAAGTCAACTCTGGCGAAAGACGTAACGTTCAGTAAAATCCGTACTTTAGTGAATTTGCGGAGTAACGATTGTTTGCCAGAGCGAAAAGTCGCCTGGCGATAGAGTGTGAGTGAACACTATCAACTGTCCCATTTGATAGCGAATTGGCTCCTGCGCCTGTTAATGAATTGGCGATGTCCATGTGGATGGCAACCCTTTCCCTGTCTTTAGCATTAGCCAATCTGCCCCAAGTTTGTACAGGAGCAGTAACCCATAGCAACCAATAAGATGCTTGCTTTTTAACAGACGACAAGTAATTTCTGCCTGCTGTTTGGTTGCTATGAGTTAATGCTCCTGGGCAAACTTTGTGTCTTTTATTACATAACCTCCTACTTGTCTTACCCTTATCCCTTCAGTGTGCGGGATTCTTAATGTCCATCTCTTCTAGTTGCTGCTCTGAGTGCAAAGACTTCACACTAAGGGGCTTATTTATCAAGGGTCGAATTTCGAATTAGGAAAACTTCGAAATTCGAATTTCGAATAGGTCTGTATTCGGCCGAATTAGAATCATACTAATAGAAGTAATAGCGCATTCGATCGAATTTGAATCTAAGTTTTTCCCAAAAAAACCTTTTCACTACAAATAGGTTCTAGAAGGTCCCCCATAGACTAAAACAGCAATTTCGGCAGGTTTTAGATGGGGGATGGTCAAAGTCGAAATTTTTAAAGAGAAAGTACATGATAAATTTCGATATTCGAATTTTCCCATTTTTTTCAAATTTGAATCGAATTTGGACTATTCACTAGTCGAAGTACACAAAAAATAGCAAATTTTTGGAATTCGGAAATTCACCTTTGACAAATCTGCCCCATTAAGCTAGAGATACTGCTTCTTATTGGTTCTATATCATGCCATGTCTTTAGGCCATATCCCAGTCTAAAGTGCAGTCTGTATTTTCAGCAGAGCAGAAAGGTTAACATCTGGATTTATAAGATCCTAGAGGGTTGGGGGTGGGGCTATTGAGGGAAGTAAAACAATTTATTAAAAAACAGTGCAAGGAAGATTTTTAATATGATACTGATCTGATATTTGTGACCATCTGTGATTGTAAAAATGTACAAAAAAACCCTTTGGCTGGCCAGCACGGTATGCTGCAATACCAATTCAACAGCCTCATTTACCCTTTGAATTCCAGTAATGCTACCCTCCAACCTCTGCTCTTTTTGGGCTAAAAGCATGCTCAGCCCACCATAATAAAGTTCAGTGTACTGATATTCATTATGTACAATGCAAGTAGCATAGTAGTCATGCAAGTCCTGAACAAAATGGAGGAGGGCTTTGCCAGGGAAAACCTGGAAATTATTGGCAGTAAGCTGAACTGCTAACATAGACATATTGTTGGCACATCTCATGTAATGTGTAATATCTACACTTATTTTACAGTGGATACTTAGAGGCTGGTTTATTAACGTTTATTTTAAAAGCGCCAAAATATTGTGCAGCGCTGATTTATCAGGGTTTGAAATTAGAGCTCACCGCAGTAAAATTGCTCCACCCTCTGTTCATTCCTATGGGATTTATAAAGGCATATTTATCAAATGGTGAACGCCAACTTTCACCCATTGATAGATACACCTCTAAAAATTCCAGAGGAATGAATAGAAAGTGGGCCAATTGTCACAGGTCCTTTAAATTGTATTAGATGCAAAGTGTTGTATCCTTAATGGATGTATTGTTTGTAATTATTAGAGCTATGGCTCATATATGACATATGATTCTGTTATTGTTCTAGTGCCACCACTGCCCCAGTATAAAAATATTCAGTCTAAAAAAAACCTGAACACCACTTATTTCAGTACCTTATCTACTAAGTAATATACTGTACATATTCTCCATAGGGATCTCTTTACACTATGTGTCCCAGAAACATTATATAAAAAATGAAGCATGAACACAGAGACACCCATTAGCCCTATCCTATTTGCACTTCTGGGGATGTACAAGGTTATTTCATTAACCAATCGGGTCATTTCATACATATAACTGTAATAGTTAAGAAAATTATTGTAAATAAGTGTGGGGAGGGTCTCAAGGTGATAATGAAATTAAGTTCACTCAAAATTCAGGATACTCACAGTAGTAACCATCAGAATTATCTTGTAACATAATTCTAAAAATAATCTTGGTAAAATGATCTGCAGCCCTCTGACTAGGTTTCTTTTACATCCACCATATTACAGAAATAGTATGTCCCCAAATCCTAAAATCTATTTAAAATCTAGTGAACTTTTTTAACTTTTATTATGACCCGAGGTTACCTGACTTCTTTGAAAAATGTGCAATATATAATAGGGGAAAGACAGCTGGTCATTCAAAAAGCAATATACTTCAGACGCAAAGGAATGCAGCTATTAAAATATGTCTGAAATATTGCCATCTCACAATGTCCCCAAAATTAAGCCCTAAAGATGTAATTATAATTTTGCTTTCTATAGAATTCAAAAGTCTTAAAGTCTTGATCTGCCTTTTAGTGACTATATAATCTTTACAATGTGAACATGAATCAAGGAACAAGTAGTAAACCCACAACAACATTTCGGATCCTTGAAATAAATGGCACAAGAGTAGCTGCAGGATAAACACAGATGATGGGATACATTTTTTTCTACTCAAGACTGAATGTTCTAATTGTGCTGAGACTTCACATCTTGTTCCATGGTTATGTCATTATAAATACTTTAATAAGCTTATATTTATTAGGTATTTCATTTTATATTCTGCATTTGTCCATTTAACTTATTTAGCCATTTACAAAAAATTGTCATCTCCCTTTCTCTATCTATAACGTTCTTTCTATCTGCCTCTAGTCATCTAGCAACCCCATCTGTGTCTATTTCTATGGGGGTGTATTTATCAAAATTCCACCAGTCTCTTTTCACCTGTCTCTAGCCCAGTCCAGTTTTGGACCTCTTCCTCTATATATGGACCCATCCAACCCCAAGTTTTTGTCTTGGTTGTCAAGATTCTGTGATCTGATGTATTCTGTCTTTCTTGACTAACTTTATGACCCTTGTTCCTGGCTTTTTGGACTTCACTCCTCTGCTGAGCTTTGAATTCCTCTGTGTCTATTTAAATCTATCATTTATACAGTATATTCAAATCATGTATCTCTTTTATTAACTTATTTACTACTGCAAGTGCACCGGAGCTCATTCTTGCATCCAAACATATTTCTCACACTTCTGCATTGTGGAACAGAGTGTCTATTCATTTCTTACAAAAATCCCTGAACATGATTATAATTTCAAGGTTCTCATAGTGGGACATGCTAAGGCTATTTTATTGGCCAATGAGAGTGACGACTCTCCAAGCCCCCAAAACATTACTGTTTTTCCCTCACTTACTTGCCATTGTGTGTTGGTTTAACTGTGTTATATATTGTGGAAGAGGGGTCAATCCCTCCAAACCAAGCACTAAGGGGGAAACCAGCTCTGGGGACTCTGTACATATTCAATTCATAAGCTGCACCTTCCGCTCACTTAGATAAGAATGGAGCAGTCAACCACACATCATATAGAAGTAAAATTAACATTATTGAATCCTTTAAAAACACGAACACTTGACTGAACAAGGAAGGGTGAGCAAAGCCTTTTTACATATTGTAAACTATTGTCAATGTGGGAAACGCAACAAAACACTTGGTTAATGCTGGAATTTTGGGGAAAATGCTGAATTGTGGGTAAAAGCATGGTAGTTTGCATTAAAATTGAACACTGTACTGTGGTCATTAATTACACTTATATTCTGTCTATCAATTATCTCTCCTGTCTGGTGTCTTCCTGCCTATCTATCAATGATTTGTTTATAAAGGTGACCATGTTCAGCAAGACATGCCTGCAGTTTTATTGTTTCCCATGGTGATTGCCTAAAAATAAACATTGGTCACAATTTAATTATTCTTTGGAGAACAGAATTTACAATCAAAATTCCCTTTGTTCTCTCCCAAAAATTTTTTTTTTTTAAAAGCTGTTACAATTTTTTAGAAAAATTCTAATTGGTAAGGACATTCTACAGCATGGAATTCTAATTTGTATGTAAATTTTACAGCGTGGATTCCTGAACAAGTAGCTGGCTTTCTTAATTGGAGAGGGTATAAAGCAATGTAAAACTGGCAAAACGTGAAAGGCAGCCGGGGTGCAATATTTCCTTTCCTAAGTATTCCTAGAAGACCAACATGAAGAGTAGTTCACTTGAGTCTTATGGTTAACACTGACATATTTTGCTGTCCTAGATATTCTTGGAAGGTTAAACAATTCAATAATATTATTATATAACTGTAACCTTGTCACAAAGGAAGAGGGGGAGTGACCAAATGTTGGGCCATAAAAGAGGGCTTGAACCAATGCTGTAAAGTAAATGAAAAAGCTGACCTAGTTTCTCCATAGTTTCCAGTATGTACAGTACAGCTGGTGCCCTACTTGTCTTTGAAAGCGCTAAGGAGAATGCTATATATATGACCATGACCATTCAGGGGTGATTCTCTACTTTTTGCTGCTTTAAGCAAAATGTGGAGTGTTCATCCTACCATCTTTTTATCCATAGGGAGATGCTCATATAAAAATGCACACAGATGGTCATGTAATATTCAAAACAACCCCTTAACATTTTGTAATATGAAATCATTTAAGAATAACTTCCATGGTGCAGTATAGCCACACAAATATACCTTTGTAACTCCTTTATGTTGTTTTGCGGGTCTCTCAGCCGAAGGTCGGAGCCCTTGGGTGATAATTCTGAGCTGTTATGCCACCCTTTTCAAATATGATAAAACTAGTGGCCAACCCAAGTGTTTAAGAACATAAAATATCACTGTTTTAGCTATATCACTAACTCGGTTCTCTTCTTGAAATCCAAATGTATAGCTTGAAAAATTCTGGTTAAAAAAATGTGTAGTTATTTTGTGTTCCTTACAATACGTCTCCCGTGTCACTGATAAGAAAATGTGTGATTTTGATAAGCCGCTCACAAAGACTGAATCACTGCAGTAACTATTTGTGTGTTATTCCCAAACTGTATTTCAGTCTAGTTTGATATTTATTTGAATGTCTGCATGCACCAGCCTGAGGTTCTTTATTCTAAGCATTGCCAAAATAAGTACCCAAGAGTCAATAATAATGAGAAGCCCCCAAAAGTGAGCAACCCCTTGTCATGTTGTGTTGGATAGATGACAGTTGTTATGTATGTCATGTTGTGTTGGATAGATGACAGTTGTTATGTATGCCAATTACCAGATTGATCTCCTGTGAGCTACTCTGCATATTTTATATCACGAGTTATAAGGCTGGGTAATGACATTTGATCAGCAAGCAATTTTATTTCAAATAAGACTGCTAAATATGAAACACTTGCTATCCCTGATGTACATCTTTCAACTGTTTCTCACATATAAATTTGTCATATTATATTTGCTGGTGCTTCCTAAAATGCTATCCGCTGGGATGAATGCAAAAGAGCGATCCTTTGAGGGGGGAGCCTGCTGACTGTTTGGTATGCAACACAGAGAATCTAATCTATTTAAAAATAAATTTACTCACAAAACACATAGAAATACGCATTTCCATAATCCTGAGGAATACCGCTCATATCCACCCAATGGTATAGGTATAAGTGTTTAATTCACAACAGGGAATAGATTCTAATTCATTTTTATAATATTTTCTACCTGTATAAATGAATACTCTTTGCCAAAATGGTAGCAGTTCAGGAGATGAGCAAATTAAACATATTAAATGATGTCTTTGTACCTAAATAATGCATGTGTGTGGGTGTATTGTATACTGTATTTGTTATCACTGTTATTTTGCCAAATACGGTTAGGCGCCATGAAGTTGTTTCTAAATGTTAGTTCATCAGTTAAGGTGGGGCTATTCTTTGCTCAGTTTTCCATTGTAGCTTTTGGCACTGCTGAGATTATTTTTTTTTTAAAGTTCCAGACAGAATATTTGAGGAGAAGTGTTGGAATTGATTGTGAGATGACACACTGTGTTTGGTGGGCAATTATTTTAATTTGAATGATAATTACATTTTTATTATAATTTCTAATTTTCCCATTATTATCTCACCTATGTGCCTGACTCTTTTTGTTTTGCTTTCATTTTATTTGCATCACTACACAGGAAAATACTGGTTAGCTTCTAAAGGGCACTCAGTTGAAGTAAACAAACAGTGATCTTCTATAGGGCAATGCTGACACCTGTAGGATTTCTTTCTTTCGGATGTAAAAAGGAAATTAGTAAAAACTGCACCATGTATTATATTACCATTTTTGTCCAGCAGAACTAGAAAATAGTTTTTCTTCCCAGTTATTCTTTGCCTCCATTTGACTGCACAGGAATGTTTTGCAGTGGATACTACTCTGGCATTACCCATGGGGCAGGTGGGGCTGCCACTCTCACACATATGTGGTGAAATTCTAAAGCTGCCAATACATGTAAAGATCTGCGTGTTTGGTGAGGTCAGACAACAAGTGGATCTTTTATCAATATACCCACTTTGAGGTAAGGGACTGTGCAGATGGCAGGCCCCCAACCTTAATTCCCATAAACCATCCACTGTTCCTCTCCTTTTATTCCATAAGACCTCTCCCTTGGAGACAGTAAGGACATCTCGCTTGGGAAGTAAATGCCACAACTTTTATGAACAGACAAAGATAAAGTTATATACATATTAAAACAATGAAAATATAATACATTGCAAGTTAAATCAAGAACATTAACATGTTTACACACACAGAATTGTTGCCAACCCAAAGCTACCATATGACTTCCTACCATCCCAGCTATTGTCTGCAGCAGCATAGGGTGAGCATGTGGTAGCAGGCAATATGCGAACACCGGCAAAAAATGCGAACGTTCGCGAACAGTTCGCGAACTTCGAACACCCGCTAAAATCGTTCGATTCGAACGATCGAAGGATTTTAATCATTCGATCGAAGGATTTTCGTTCGATCGAAGGATTTTCATTCGAATCAAACGATCGAAACCATTCGATCGAATGCTTTTCATTAGATCGAATGCTTACAATCGTTCAAACGAATTTTTAGCGGTCGAAGGAATTCGAATGGTCCCTTTATCTAACTCACATCCTGTTGTTACTCCCTTACTTCCCCATTTCCACAAATCCTGCCAGTTATCCATGATCCAATCCACTTTCCTCCTGTTTGCCCCTTCCTAGCATGTTGAGGCTCCTTTCCTCATGTAGAGATGGAGCTCATTCCACAAATTCCCTTCTAAAAGGAAATGACATCTTATATTTGGTTTCACAGATATCAGGAGAGCTCTGTGTGATGATTATTTAATGTGTAGCACTTTTTAAAGAGAAATGTTTGGAGATATGGGGTGCTAAATACAGAAAATAACTTTATTTTCAAACTCTTGAGTGGTTTTTGCCCCATATTAATCATCCATTTATATTATATCTGATGTCAGCTATTGAGTCTTTTAAAAACATGTAAGGCTTAATTAGGTTATTCTGAACAAGGAGTAGACTCACCACATCTCACAGGGGGTCCAGGTTCACATGCCCCAGACCTTCAGCTTAGGGAGGACATCAAGCGATTCTTCCATTGAATGAGCCGGCGCAATCAGGACCTCAGTCAATGGATGCTGTCCATTTTTTTTATTATTAAAATGGTTCCAACACCTTCAACATAGTGTAAACAAAAAGTCTGACATGGTACGTGCCTACATTGGCCATTTAGTCATAGACTACATCCCGGCTTGTTTAATGGAAGAATAACTACAGAGTCTTATCGTGTTCTTTTTCTATAAACTCACAAATGGCATCATCACAATACATCGTTGCAATGTGGGCTCCATCCTGCGGCAGAGAACTATTGCTGGTAGAACAGAAACATCTGCAGGGGGTGTATATAAAAAAGGTATCTGTTTGTCTGGTCTAAATTGTAGGAATTGCAATGGGGTAAAGGTTGTTGCTGCAGTATTTGCTGAGTATCATCTCCTCCAGCTACTGTGCCCTATAACTATTCTTGTGGCCCAATCACTTAAACAGGAGTAAAACAAAGTTTAAGACAACCTCATTAGTATGTAATGTAGGTTGTTTTTCTTGATATATGCTCCAGGTTGTTTTCCAATTAGGCAAACCTGGCAGAACAAGAAGCAATAAAAACAATATTCCCTTTTCATTTGTGAAAGTTTTGATTTCCTTCTTTTTGCTGATGTGAATGTTATTATTTGGAATGCAAGCATTTTATAGATCCCATTCCATTCGCTCTAAAATTCTGATTTGTTTTGCACAGCCCCAAATTGTAGTATTGAGGTGTTGGCTTTTTTTAATTCTTTTCTTTATTTCTTTATTTATTTTGTTCCATGAGAGAAATAAAGCATAAAAATGCAATGTATTTCAACTTGGTTCAGAGTCGCTATGAATACAGAATCTTATAGTAATTAGTAGGAGAGTGATTCAGGGCTAACAAACAATTGCATAGGGTATGCAAATGAATTAACGCAGGACACAATGCACCAAACGTGTAATTATTAGGCTTGCATATGCAACATTAAAATGTTGTCTTGGTCTCTATTTTATCCAAATGAATTTGTATCAGAGAGCTTTTGACTACAGACTATAATTATTGCCAGTTAGCACCCTGTGGTGTTGCTAACCTTTTTTTACAGTCAGGAAACACATTAGCTGAAAAAGAACGGCTGGATTTTTTTTAACCCATATTTTGTGGAATTACCGCTATTGTTTATTTTCTGGAATGATGGCACATTATTATATAAAGCAGACCATTTTTTGCTGTCTAGAGGGATTGCTTTGCATAAAAATGTTATTTTTGAAGTTGCGGTTGGCCAATTTAAACACAGCTTGACCTCGGAGACATGACCATTAAGCAAGTGAATCAAATGTATTTTTTTCCCACTGACCCATAATGCGTCAGGCTAAATCAGTAAAGCGATATAATGTTAAGGTTTCACAATTGAGTAAATTAAAATAGTATGTTATTTTTTAACACCTTTAAAAAGGTCATCATAATGTCAAATCAGCCAATAAAAATGTAATTGTCTTTGGTATAGCAGAGATATTTGACTGAAGTATAGGAAATAGAGAAAATATTAGATATGGGGAAAAGAGGAAAATACTATTCAGCCTGTCACAAATAATAAAAATGACTTAGATGCAAATTATATTTATTAAGGATGATGCCATTTTCTGTTGACTTCAAAACATTGTTTTCCTTAGCTTATTTTATAGACATAAAGACCAATAAAGTCCATGCATATAAACCAATTGTCTTGGTCATTTAGGGGTTTATCTTTGAGACTTTTACCATGATTCAGTCTCAATCATGTCCCCCCTCCTCCCAATTTCATAAACCTGCATCTCAACAAGAGTTTGTATTTTTTCATTTATGTGATTTTTCTTACAATTATAGCAGAAAAAAAAATATCATGATGAGGAACTCTTAAAGGATTAGGATTCAGGTTTGATAATAGTCCTTATAGATTCATTAATTTCATTAAATTCATAACAATTTTGTAAATTGCTTTTCCAAATAATGATTCAGTTCAAATTAACTCAGTTGGAATCATTCTAGATTGGTCTAATTTGATGGGTTAATATTTATTAGTTAAGAATAGGAAAGTGAGTGTGTGCTGTTGTTTAATCAATAGTCATACAGAGGAATCATCGGGAAAACAAAACAAAACATTGCCCATAGCCTTTTATAGGATACAACATCTTACTCCAGTCTTCTCTTGGTGAAGATTGAAAAGTGCGCCCCTAAATCCTCATTTAAAAAGCACCTGTGGTCTGGCTGCACTTTGCACCTCCCACTGAATTCAGAGTGCAGCAAAAGTGAGTTCATCGGGCAGGTGTTAAGTATAGGGCTCCTTTTATCTGTTACTTAAAATGCAAGCTGGGGGGCCTATGTGCCATCCCCTGCCTGATGAATTTTTTCAAGGGCAGGAAGAAAAATTCAGGAAACATGGTGAATTGTGCCAGGTTTTTGCAGTATATGCCCTGCCCTACACTTTCTATATGAATTTCACAGACTCAGAGAATGATTAATATTATACAAATCAATTACACTAACCTATTAAACAGATTATCTAGGATATTGTTAAAAAGCAACAGGAAACCTGCAACATACCCATTTAGAATTACAATAAATCTACCACCTAAAAACATTTAACAAATAACAAAGACTGCAAAATAGATACATGCACTAAGGTTTAATGAATATCTTTATAAGGCTTGTTGTGGCCAATAGTCTGTTATTACAGGATACAGGGAATGTAAATCCTGTTTATAAAGGATATTTTCCCATAAATGTGTACTGGTACCTGTAGCCTCTTTTATGTAAGCAACACATGCCACTTGTTACAATAAATATCTCTGTCCATTATGTTTGGATTGACAAGATCAGTGCGTTTTTTTTTATGGACTACCTGAAATGAGTCATTCTTACATCTTCATAGATCAAACTCTCGGTTTTGTCAATCTCGCCTCCAGAACAATTCCTTGCAGTTCCTTACCGTTCCAATGGGACGCCTAATTAATACTACAGATGCAGCACAAAACTTGCTTTCCAGATGTTTGTTAAAAATGACCTATAACTGGCATCTAGAATAGAAAAGGCTGACCGTGTTTGGTTGCCATAATGTAACCTTTTTGTAGGCTGTCATTCTGTATGCTAATGAAGTACAGCTGAATCTATAAGCCAGATCTGCCAAGTCATAAAACAAACTGCTTTGAAAGCAATGCATCAGTAATTCTTATCACCTGGCATCTGGAGCTCCTGTGAAAGCCGTTTCTAACTAGAACATGGCACATCATGACTTCGAATGAAGCTCAAATTCTGCAATCTGCAGCCAATTTATTCTGATGGATCTCTGTGTTAGAAGTTAATGGTGAGCTAGGATGGGCTAACAAATTAATCTGCTTAGCCATGCCTTGAAAGAAAAATCCAAAATTATTACTGATTAGTTTATTCAAATAATGAGCAAATATTTATAGATGCAGCGAGACGTCAATGCTTTAATCCAGACAATAATGTGTGATACTTTTTCAAAAGAACGCTCAATTCCAATAGTTCACATTTTATCAAGTAACGGGGCAAAAAGTCAGATGTCTGACTGCAGTGCTGGTATCGTTGCAAGCTAAATTTTCAGAAAAATTAGCATACAAATAACTTTCTGGTGGTGTAATAAAATCACTACAGAAGGAATCAACAGGTTCAGTCATCAGAGGTTGAGAAGAGGCCATGTATTTTTCATGCATACCTCAATTAGATTGTCTGTATTTGCTAATAAGGCAATTAGTTTGCTATTTATTTTAATAAAACCAGCCATTTTTGTGACCTATGCAGATGGATTTTTCCACAATTTGAGGTATTTGTATAGTGAAAGTATTGTGCCTACAGTATAAACAAGTGCATTGTGTTTGTTTTGCCCTCTCCCTTCTTCATTGGTTTCTATTTATCAGATCTTCTTTTTCTCAGTGGAGATAAACAACATAGCATTCACGCTATTGATGCACTATTGATACAATAAGGTCAACCATGAGTCACTCAAGACTATGCAAGTTCTATTAGACATAAGAAGATGCTATCAGTCATCAGTAGAATATCAGTAGTAGAGGAGGCAAAAAAAATGCAACAGACAAGGAAAATGTGTTGGAGACAGGGGGCAATGAGTGACTGACAAGTAGAGCTGGAAAAACAAATGGCAATATATGAAAGTTTGAAAGAATTCCATAATTGATTCCATAATATCATTATGGGAAACTTGCTGCCTTTGATAGACACTAGTGCTGCCAGGAATGCTAAAGTTCCTGAATGATCCTACTCAACAGCACTTGCATCTATTATAAGCAACATGTTTCCCAACTGAATGGTAAGCAGCTGCTAGCTGCCGTGGCATTTTGATAATCACCATTTTTTCTGAGCGAACCCCTTGTGTCTAGAGCCTTAAAAAAATGAAACAGAAGAAAATAAATATAATTCAGTATTGGAATCTCACAAAATACGCCAGTTATGCTCAGTCAAACACATGTAAATGTAAAAAGGGCCAGTATAACAAACAAACAAACACACATAAACATTCAAGGGTAGATTTCAATACACGTAGGTGAGTGTGTTTTATCATGGTCATCAGGGAGAGCATGTAGGTTAAATACAGATAAAGTTGTAGTCAGCTGTCAGTATAAAAGGATTTCAAGCAATTGTCTAAGGCTAATATCTGGCTGTTGGAAACCATTTGTTTTTTTTCTCACGTCTACATTTTCATTCTTAGATCATTATTGCTGTGCACCCTGAGGGTGTGAGGGGCACATGTTCATATGCCTTTCTAAGGTCTACATTAGTCGCAATCACAACAGTAGAATTATGGAGTGGGCTTGGGGTTTTTGTCACACTAGCTTTAGGTTGTATTGTAAATTGAGAATATTATGGAAGATTTTATCATTAGCAGGGGATAAACCAGACATAAACAAATATGCAAGGTTATTTAAATGAATGCCTCCTGACATATCAACACCACTAGGATAATACCTGTATGTCTTTTTCATAAAATAATATAAGTAGTTATTATAAGCCTATGCTTCTATGTAATTCTCTGAATTTCCACCTACAGCTTTTACCTTTGTGTTTCAAATGATATAAAATATATTTTGTAAATATTCTAATTTGTAATTCTGCATATTTTACTAATCAAAATAGCTAGCCTCCGTCTGCATGCAAATAACTCTTACCTCATGCAAATATAAACCCATGTTGACCTAGTGGTGACATGGATCATGTCATTAAATAGTGTGAAGCACTGTCAAAAATGAATGTTTAATCTACTAGTTATCCTGCTAACTGAAACAAATTTCCATCTGCAATTCATCAACGATTCTGGGGATGTCTTTTTTTCTTTATCAGTAAAAATTCAGTATATGAGACTTAATTAGTCCTCCTTCCCAACAGGGTTTGCCTTCTTCTAGCTAAAGTTTATTGCAATCGGCGGTGAACTTATCTTAGGCCAGGAACAGCTTTGTGGACAACACCATTGCTCATCATCTTGATTTAACTTTATTTGATTTATTTGCTTGATCGTCTTGATTTCATTCCATAAGAAAACTCATCAAGGGTCATTTACTGTGTGCAGGACAGGGTGCGAAGTGCCAGAAATAGGCCTGTTGTTTATGTTTATTGCATTTTTTACTCTGCCCTGCACATTGAAGAATTTCTGCAGGTATCTGCATTCAAAAATGGTATTCCCCATGAATATAGTGCCAATCCCTGTATTCATGATAGGGGCAGGGACATAGGCTTTCTACCTCTGTCTCTTAACTTGTATAAATAATAAAGTATTACCACACATGCACACCCTGGCTCTCCATGAAGTGAATGCCTCGTGCCCGGTGAAGAAGGCTTCGGTAACCTCCAAATTCTTAAGTACAAATAATTTCCTTGGCACTCAGGTCAAATCCAAGCAGGGGCAAGCCCTTGCTGCGTTTATTTGCGATGGTGCAAAGTTTCTGGGTAAACCCCTTTGACAAACCCCTTTGAAAAAGTGCCAGTGATATTATTTGTTCTTAACTTGTATGGTCACTCAGACACTCAAGTTAGGGAGCCCTGGCAAACACAAGCTGAATTAGAGCCCTTTAGGGATATTGATTAAGGATATTGATGTCTTGCACCTGTTCTACTGCTTTTAATTCCAGCATTGAGGGACAAAATTTTACACCTCTCAGTACTCTTGTGCTTGTATTTGGGGTGTCAGTTAATTACCCCATCATTTTATTCTGCATATTTCCATATGTTAAGTTAAGTTAAGAGGAGATAAATCGGATTTTTTTTAATGATTTGAATTTGGCCCAGTGTTTACAACACATTTAGACTGATTTGAGGAAATCAGTCTGACCTGGTCCAGATATGCTTGTAAATTTTAGGAAATGTTTAGTACATCTCTACTTCACTAGAAAGGAGTAAGGTGAGTTAAGTGTTGTATTCCTTTATTCTCTCATTTTACGGACTGTAATTTACTTGGACCTTCAGTTGTATTTGCATTGTTAATGCATCAGTATCACCTTTATAATATATAGCAATTTATGTAGAGAATCAAGAAAATAACAGATGAACCCATAACATTCTTTAGATCTTTTTGAAGGCATGGAAGCTCTGCTGATGCATTACTACCGAAACCAAGATATATATATATATATATATATATATATATATATATATATACTGTATATATCCCCACATGAATTTTACAACTCTCATTCGCCTCATCTCTCTTTCTGTTACATTGCCTGACTGCAGCTTTCTATCAGTGCACCATGTTTGTTACATACAGCACACTGTACTGATAATTAGAAATAGCCCACAGCATAATTGAATTTGCTCTCCGAACACTGCTGATATGTTAAGTCTTTGCTGGTAGAACGGTAATGGAATGTTTATCACTTTCCTCTTGGCTCAAGAAGTTTTTCTACATTCAGTGTTAAACTGTGTGATGAAAATTGTGGATGCGCCTGAGAAATATAAAAAAAATAAAAATTACCGCTGAATGTAGAAGCCGCTTTTAATTAGAAAAACAACAGATCTATTAAGAGGTTTAGAAAATATTTTAGATTTCAGCAGATGAGTTTTCAAGGGGGGCGTAAATATTTGTATATGTAGGATTTGTGACTGCAGCTGATTTACCAAAATAGGTGCTAATTTACAGAATCGCTATGTAGCTATGGATTACTCTATTAATTAAATTAAGCATCTATGTTTGTACAGTGTCAGTCAGTGTCTCTTTTTAAAAAAAAATAAATTGAACATCAATTATATTTAAATCACTTAACTTAACCCTGTCACCAACCACTTCCATGCAGATTGAGGACAGGAAAGTCTATACAAAACTTTTTTTTTAATTGTGCAGCATTTTTTGTTTTTATTCACATTTTTTTAATGACTTCCATGGCATTTCATGGTTTTAGAGAAATAGAGTTTAATTGTGGTTTCAAAAAGCTCTAATATCACTGGAAAGATCCCAATTCAAAAAGTAAGAACAATAAAAAATGCTGAAAAATACAAAAAAATGCAAATATCTCAAATTCCCCTAATAAAAATAGTTTTTTTGGACAATTACTAGCTGAAAGATATCCTATAAGTCTGACCCACTGACTTCTATGGGACCTTGACTACTTTTACTAAGTACAGTTTTCTATTAGAGTTTTTCTTGATTTTTACACTTAGGGGCAGATTTATCAAAGGTCAAGGTGAAGTTTCCAGATGAAAAACTTTGAATTTCGAGCTATTTTTTGTGTACTTCGACTAGGGAATAGTCATACTTTGATTTGAATTTGAAAACACTTCGAAAGTCGAATTTTTTTGAAGTACTGTCTCTTTAAAACTTTGACTTCGACCATTCACCACCTAAAAGCTGCCGAAATGCTTTTTTAGCCTATGGGGGGCCTCCTACAACCTGTATGAAGGCAATTGGGTGCGTTTGGGAGATCGAAGGTCGAAGTTAAAAAGACTTTGAATCAAAGTATGATCAAAGTACAATCGTACAATTCAAAGTAGGCCGAATTCGGCCCACTTCGACCCCAAAAAAACTTCGACCTCCATTTGACCTTTGATAAATATGCCCCTTAATAAATGTCGAATTTTTAGAGCTTTTGAGAATTTTTAAGAATTCCCCAATTTTAAAGAATTATACGACTCATGAAAAAATGAAATTTGAATTTTAGTAAATCTGTCCTTTAGCCATGCCCATAATGGGATTAAAAGTCTTACTGACCATAATAGAGGTTTTGAAGACAAGGGGTAGGGCCAAGTTAAAAAAGTCAGGATAAAGTCATAGATTTTAAAAGCCTAGATCTACTGATCATTTTGAAATGTGGCTGTCATTGAAGGTAGGCATTGACCCAGGGTCTTTAAGACACTTACTCAGCCACAAGTAGTAAAAGACAAGCAAAAATGGTTTAATTGATTGGCGTTCATATAGGAATATGTAAGTGAGTTATACTGATTATGTCCTTGAGTAGGGCTTCATGTGCTTGGAACTATAAATACGCTTGATCAGTTGAATGAGCAGTATTTGCATACACAATGCCCCTAAAGGCCTTAAAGGAAAACTATACCCCCCAAACAACGTAGGTCTCTATTAAAACATATTGCGTAAAACAGCTCCTGTGTAAAACCCTGTTTCATGTAAATGAACCATTATCATAATAATATGCTTTTTTAGTAGTAAGTGCCATTGGGTAATCATAAATAGAAAATTGCCATTTTAAAAATAAGGGCCGCCCCCTGAGATCGTACGATTCACAGTGCACACATACAAACCACATGTAAGGTCACATGAGCCAATTAACAGACAGAGTTCTGCCTTTTGCTTCCTCACTGCTTCCTGTTACAGTTAGTGTTGTAGTATTTCTGGTCAGGTGATCTCTGAGGCAGCACAGATAGAGTCACGAAATGGTGGTTCAAGGCAAGAGATGTAAAAGGGCAATATTTATGTAAATATATATTCCAGTTTGGTAAGATTCTTTAATATGTCATTCAATTTGATATAAACTATCTGTTGCTTAAGTATTCATTTTGGGGGTATAGTTTTCCTTTAAGGATCCCTAGCTTTCATCTGATTTTGATATCTATTGGTCCTATATTAACTTTTATAGTATTAATGCAAGGAATAAAGAACTTAAAATTAATTCTGGTCGTCCTCAACTCTAACCTTCCCCTACATGTGGCTGAGGGAAGTAGGTATCCAACAGTGTTACTTTAACTCCTCAAATATTGGTGTACATCTGATTTGTCTCTCAAATAAAACGGTCTACTATCTGTCTACTAGCATTACTGTATTTTAACTGTCTGAAACTATTGCAAAAATGTATTTTTTACTTAGAGGAATAAATGACCTCCTATTGTTATTGGAACAGGTTTTATTTGATAATATATTTCATTAGCATAACTTTATTACATATGAAATATAATACTGTCTCCTAAAAATCTACCTAAATTGTTGATGAGACTGAAAAAGAATAAGAACAAGGTCATGTTTATCCCCAGGCATTGCAGAGCAGTGCTGTCCAACTTCTATGGTACCGAGGGCCAGAATTTTTCCAATCTACATCCCCAGGCATTGCAGAGCAGTGCTGTCCAACTTCTATGGTACCGAGGGCCAGAATTTTTCCAATCTACATGGTGGAGGGCCGATAGCGGAAGCCAGTGTTAGCCACTCCCTGTTTTTAGACCACACCCACTTTAAACCACACCCATGTTACCGCAAAACCATTTCCACATTAATAGCACACCAAAAAAACAGATGGTTGGTGCTCACTACAGGGATCAGGGCCGGAACTAGGGATAGGCAGAGTAGGCAGCTGTCTAGGGTGCCATCATTGAGCGGTGCACTTTTTTCAAGCGTTTATTTAATCATTTGTTTCAGTAATCATGGTCACCCAGTTGGGTGGAATCCATCTCCTTCCCCTTCTCCCTCTTGCTGGCAAGTAAGAGTGCACCGCGATGTGTGTACATGCGTCAATGACGTCACTAATGTGTTGGGTGACAGAGAGAGAGGCAGAGAGCTGGGGGGCTGCTTGGTGTGGCTCTCGCTGTTCTCAGCCTTGCACAGTTGCACTGAACTGAAGACTTTCTTTCTATTACTGTAAAGTGTGAAGCTTCCTGCTGGCACAGCCAGGTACAGATTTGGGGGCCCTGCACTAGGGGATTTCAAGTAACAGAGTGTAGTTATTTAGATTCTCTAGTCTTAGGGTTTAGAACAGCAGATGCATTAACAGGTTACTAAATAATTTGCAAGGTTTGTGGTCATCAGAAGTTCATTGTGCAGTATAATAATTTTCCTAATCTATTTAATTTTCTCAAGACGTAATGGTTATCTTATATACTGTGGCTTGCATATAAACTGTAATTGTACTAAATTATGCAAGGTCACTGCAAATTTCCGCCGGTGAATTTTCGCCACAGTTTTGCAAAAACATTTGCGGGTGGTGAAACGTGGATATCCAAATCCATGCCTGACGAATTTATTCGCCCGTCACTAATTGAAATATTACTGTATGGCAATTAAACACAACACTGTAAAAATAGATACAAATAATAAAATATACCTTCTCTGTAAAGTAGTATGGTTTTAAGATGACATCTTTTTTAAAAGCTGGATGAAAGAAATCCTCATGAAAAACAAATATAAACACCCGAATTAAAACCCTATTAATGTCGCTGTTTTATATGTGGGGTCCAGGCACACAAGGCCCAGACTTTCAGCATGGGGAGAAGATTAACACATTCACATAAATCTAGGCACTCATGGAATTCACACAAAAAGTAGAAAAGAGTAGGAAAAAACACATTTCAAACTTCCTGAACAAAGTCTTATGCGTCTTGTGTTCAGTCCATTTAGCCACAGGCTGATTTTATACAATCACCTGTTTTTGCAGATTGTTTTTCTTCAAAAGATAGAATTTAGACAAA
This sequence comes from Xenopus petersii, assembly GCA_038501925.1. Taxonomy (NCBI): domain Eukaryota; kingdom Metazoa; phylum Chordata; class Amphibia; order Anura; family Pipidae; genus Xenopus; species Xenopus petersii. The sequence goes on along the minus strand of CM076684.1, from coordinate 34,339,122 downwards.
ATGACAAAATTTGCAATCTTGGAGACGAAAATGTAACCGAGAACTAAAACTAAAAAAGTTATGTGACTTGTGGTCAACTGAATGCAACATTTTTTTGTTTGCAGATGATTTTATTTTTCAAACATTTGAATATGTAAATTAGGGTCTGGATTTGGTCTAGCATTCAGCCAAAACTTTTGTAAAAGATTTCCTTATATCTTATATATTGTGTAAAATAATGATGGATTCCTCATTTTCATACATTTTGATACATCTTTGCACAGTGTCATCCAAATAAAACATTAATGATTATAGCATGAATATCTGGCTTATAGAATACTGCAAATAACATTGTTCAACAACCATAATTTGACTCGGGCCAAAATGCAGTGTCAATACTACAACTTGTCTGCTTCCTGCTCCCATTCAGAATGGGATTTGCCAAAACCTACAGTATGTCTGTGTTTTCAAATGATTTCCTGTCACTTTAAGTACAGATGATGCAGATGAACAGTGGTTTTTAGACTTGGCAGCTAAAACCATGGGCATCAGAATGGTTTATGTGACATCAGGTTTATTTATTTTTACAGGAGACTTCTATATTTTTATCTCCTTGTGCAACTACTATAAATGTGCAGTAGTTTCTTTCACATTTCTGACATTCATTCATTACTAAACACTTACAGATGAAGCCACTTGGATTTGTGAGTTAAATGCGTCATGACTCAGGGGTAATTGAAGAAACTGTGTTATCTTAAGTCATCTTAACTCATTTAATGCATTTAACCTTTTCATTAGCATACCAAAGCTCCATTGTTCACAATGGTGAATGCTTTAATTAGATGGGATGTTGTGACGCAGTTTTCTGTGTTAAATGAGATAAATGGGATATCTGTGTTTAGATATTCTGTGTCAAACAGACAAACCAAAGTGGCTGCATCTGTATTTGTAACCCTAGAAACATAGCCTGCTTTGCTCTTGATCTTTCTGTGTTTTTTTTTTTTTATATCAAACATGGGCTTGGATATTATATTATAGTATATTAGGGAAATTAATTAAAGATATAGCACATTCTTAATAGAAACCTTTTGTATTATAGCACATTGGTCTAGAGACATGTAAGAGTTAATAGGAAGGATTAATAGGGTTAAAGGTCGATATACTTTTTTTGTAAAAAAAAAAAAAAAGCTTACAAAAAAAATATATGCACATGATTTTATGATTTTTTGAATTACTTTATAGCAAACAACCCCCAACGTCTCTTTTCACATCTCCTCTCTTAGCTGGTGTGCTGAGTTGGAGCTTGTTGTGTCATCTTTAGCATCTCTTCACCGTCTTCGCTCTGTAGAGTTATAACATAAATCCTGGCTCCCAACTAACAAAGGAACCCACAGGGGCCATCTGAGGAGGCCTGCATTGCAGAAAAGAAATTGCAGTTTCAAAGAACTTGGTCAGCTTCCTTGAGGACCATATTTTTCAGGAGCCTTTGTCTCTTTGGACTGCATTAGAAAAGCTGAAGTCTTGTGAAAAAGGCAAGGACAAATATTTCTACACCAGCTATATGAAATATCTCATCTCAAGTATTTCTATGATCAGTCTAAATAGTCACAGCAGGTAATTCAAAGCTGCGCCAAGTCACTGTATACTTCAAAGTAGACTTGGGTAACTTCTCTGCATGTAAACACTCCTTGAAAACTATACAGTTTATGGTCAATAGCATTGTTTATAAATATCAGAGCCCAGCTTATGTGCGAGAAATGCTTGCTGATTTGGTGATGCCTGAACAAATAGTACAGGATTTTATAGAGGTGAAGTAATTGTAGGTTGCTTAGAATATAATGAACAAGATGTCCCACGGTTCTTTGATATATATAGAGTATAGTGAGAGCAGAAGAGCAGATACGTTATTTGATACATCACATTTGCCTTTTTAACCCTGTCTTCAGGGGGCAGACTTAGGGGCAGCACTCCGCTATATTACTTGCCTCGGGTGCATTGCAAATAATCCAGATTCTTCAAATGAAGACCAGCAATGCCGAGATAATTTTCAGAAAATTCAAAGTGTATTCAAAACCGCAGGTACAGCCAACATGAAAAAAATGTGAATAGCTAGAACTGATCAAGTTTTCGAGCACCAACCACCAACCCCCCCCCCCCCCCCGAAAATCATGAAGGCTAAAAACATCTTCAATTGGTTCAAGGGGCCTCTGCTATTAACTCTATGTGACCTTAATATGTTTTAGCTGGAGTATTTACAAATTCATGTTTTTTGCAGCTTTGGGGCATAATCAGTCTCAAAAAATTTTAGGTTTTTTTTGTATCCAGAAAAATTTGAGTTTTTACTGAAACTACCCTTTTTTGGGAAAAACACAACTCGACCCTTAGAGGCACATTTATCAAGGGTCGAATTTCAAATTCATGTGAGTTTTTTTAAAACTCCCATAACCTCCCATGAACTTAAAATTCTATCAATTTATAAAAATAGAATTTTTAAAATGTGGATGAATGGAATCACCCTCAAAACTCAAATCGAATTCCGGAGAAAAAAATCTAGACTGTCAAGAAGGCTGCAAACAACTCCAAGTTGATCTTTGGACCTCTCTCATTGACGTAACAGCAATTTGGCAGGTTTTAGGTGGCAAATAGTCAAATTCAAGTTCTTAAAGGGTCAGAGTATGATAAATCTTGAAAGCTTAGCTTGGTAGCATATTTAAGGTGCACATACAACATATGGTATATGGACTGTAGTGACTATCATTACTGCATAAATACACAGCTATCTACTGTATGTATATGCATCATCTACAACAAATGTTTGCGTGAGTACATGTTTATTCTACAGAAATGTGGATGGATGTGCCAGGATTATGGGGTTTGATTTGTTCCACAAACAGAAACAATGTCCTAGTAGGTTTTTTGGGGATTTACAGCTTCCTATTGTCCACTAATAACCATTTTAATGTGTGAATTTAACAGAATGTAGGCAATCATTGCAAGGGACCATCATGTTTTACTATTGTGAATGGGTCTGGCTCACTAGGGAACTTCTGGCTACATCATCGCCATTTCTGCATCATATATTACAAGACAAGGCTTCTGACATAAACTTACAAGATTTTAATACTGAAAAGGGCACATTCAATTTAATAATTTTGTCTCAAAGGATTTAGGGGAATCCACAATCCCAACTAAACCAGCCTTCACCCTCTTTTGTTCCATGCCTTTATTACAGAGAACTGGGACATTTGGAGGTTAGAGTGATAAAACTCTTATGGGCTTGATTTATTAACCCTTGATCATACGTAAGGATAGTTGCTGCTCAGTGAAACATTACAAAGGCTTTTAGATTTTTCCAAGCTCAAACACATTCTGCCAAAATGACACAAATACCTGGATTGATAAATCTACAGTAGTTTGAGGTTTCTGGAAAATGTGATTAAATGAGGAAAATGTTCAAATTCTTGTTTGCAGTTAATATAGCTTTTCCATGTTCTTAAAATGCTTGGTTAATATGCACAGGTTGCATGTTAGTTACCCATATGACAATAATTCAGAATTATGCTACTTCAGCCTTTAATATGCTTTTGCAAAGAGAACAATAAGCAAACACAGTGTACATTCAGTTTGGTAAAACATCTGTGAACAGGACGAATCATTCTTTAAAGTTAATAGATTGAATTAATGGCCAGATTGGTTTTATTATGTTTTAGATCTTCTATCATAAGGTAAGGTAAGTAACAGTTCAAATAAGATTAAAAAGAGCTGCATCACTGTGTTGCCAACAATTTTTTTTGGATAGCTTCTAGGCATGCCTCTTCTTTTCTGCCTAACCCTCTAATGACTCTTTCCCACTTCAGTAGGCAGAATCAATCAAATCATGATATTCTGTGTGCTATTAAGCTTGGTAATGATTCCCCTTTGAGCTCTGTGATCCTGACTCCTGTTGGAAAGCAATATATCACATGGGAAAGGGCTAGTGGCTTTTTCCTTGTGACCTCATACACTGCTAAAATATTGTCCTGTAGATAGGAAATGAAAAGGGTATAACCTTATTTCTTCAAAGATCAGCCAATCTAGCCCAGAGGAATAATAAAATCCCAAACTTTCCTTTTAGGAATCATCTTTTATAAGTAATATCTCTCTGAGTTAAGTGGTGAGTACACAATTGTAAAATAAAATATCCCAATGCCTTACAGTCTCTCTAAGCTTTTACAACATAGTGGTTGTAAAATGTTCGCTTTCATTAAAGAGGTTATATTGTAAAGGTAACTTTTGTCCTGAAGGAAACAGATTTAGAGGAGGGGGGGGGAAACTTGTGTAAACAAGTTTTTCCAAAGCTGAAATAGACATTTCTAAATTGGCTGCAGAGAGTCTGTTATCAACGTGTTTTCTACATGCATGATATCATTCAGTGATTATTTTTTTACTTTAGGACATTGGTTCAGATTTGTTGATTACAGTTTAATTTACCTTAGTAATGATGTGAATTGTTATTGACATTGCCTTAATTGCCTTAAATAAATGCTCACTGTGCATTAAACAACCAATCGTTCAAAAAGTAAATATCTATCGGTGTAACCTAGGAAATTACACAATAGATTTTTAAAGTGTGAAATGAGATAGCAAAATATATCCTGAGTTAAACAAATTGTGTGTCTACACTGCACCGACTAAGGGATTCATTTTCTTGTACAAGACAGTACATTGATACAGAACAAAACCCTTTAGCATCAGAAGTTACCATGGAATTGCTCCATTTCAGAATCAGCTGCCTGATCCCTTGAGATAAATGGGTCTCTTCATCAAGGCTATGGGCAACTTGATTATTGTCAAATGATCCACTCAAGTAGAATATTGAAAGATAAAGGTATGGGATCCTTTATCCAGAAACCCATTATCCAGAAATCTCTGAATTATGGCAAAGCCATCTCTTATATAGGCTCTATTTTAGACAAATAATTAAAATGTTTAAATGTGATTGCCTTTTTCTCTTTAATAATAGAACAAGACCTTGTACTTGGTACCAAGATATAATTAATCCTCACTGGAGGCAAAACATTTTATTGGGTTTATTTGACTCTATGTTTAACAGATTTTTTTTTAAGTATGGGATTTCAAATTATGAAAAAGACCCCTTATCTGGAAAACCTCAGGTCCCCAGCATTCTGGATAACAGCTCCCATACCTGTATTTGGTTGGGGAAATAAGAGAAAAAAAGTCTGACATAGGTAGCAGCCTGTCTGCTTAGTTTTCAAGGCTCCACATGGTGATGCTGTGAAGGTAGACACACTTAAGAGGGGCTTGGGTTTCTTAATGGCCAGGCAGTAACCCTCTTTATGCCTTTCCTATAGCTCTTATATTTAACATGTAAATTAAAGGGTGTCGTAGGGACTGTCCTCATGCTGCCCTCCTACTCTGTATGCAGTGCCACCAAATAGACAGTGCTGCATATACACTGATACAGAAACTCTTTGTGCTCCATTTTGGCTGCAACCTATAGGGATGGTGCTAAAAAACAGGATATGCAGGTGCACTTTGCATGCTGCAGAGACCTTGTGTGTGGTTTTCTTTAGTCTCTTATTATAATGAGGCAATGCTACATGGGTTTATAACACATGGGTTAATCCAGGGCTTCGGGGTTGTCACCCTCTCTTATCAAATCACCCGTTTCCACCAGGAACTACTTCTTATTCATTTGAATGAGCCATTCAATTCCACTCTTGCCATATGTTTGTTTTCTTTTCTTTTTAGCCAGAAGTTCAGAAAAGCTTGTATTGGAGGAAGCTTGTATTAGATGATGCCTAGTCATCCATTTTAGGCAACATTGGCCTCAATAAATTTAGGTGGGAAAATGGAAACATGAGATATGTTAGCAAAGCAAAGAAGGTTGATTTTATTATATTTCTTACCCATCAGTGGGGGAGACATTTTATATTTATACTGTATATAGAGTCACCAATAGGAGTGGACTTTATACATAGGCAGGGTATATTCTGATAATATAAAGACACTGCAAACCATAGTGCAAATTATTTATTGAGAAGGAGTAACATGAAAAATTGATGCACAGCTGGGCACCTTTGGTGGGATGCCAACATTATGCCTAGCAATAATTCCATTGGTCCTTTGGGCCAGATATATATGACCTAGTGCATCATGATAAAAAATTACCATCTAATTAACCTGCTGTTGTTTGCACTTTTTTTTAATAAAATGCAGTTACTGTTTTTTTCCTCCCTATTGCCAATTTATGCATACCCCACCGTTTGAAAACTGCAGTGTGGCGTCACCATAACAAATCATAATAGTGTTGCCATGGCTGTGTTATAACAATATTATCTCTTATGTTGATGACTGTGTTGCCAGACACTCTATATTGAGGGGGAAAGCCTTTTAGATATGTATTATTTCCATGAACCCTGGCAACTCCCATTAGATGTGGATAAAAAAAAGCAAACATTTTATTTTACCTTTGAAAATACAAATGTGTTACTGTGCAAAATGCAGTGGTCAATTGACTCTGATAAATTTGCACTTTTATACTGTGAGCATTCTAATTAATAAAGGATATTCTACTCTGTGAACATTCTAATGACATATTTTTGCAGAGGCAAACCAAGCATATGTATAAAGGTATGGCACTGAAAAACACCAATACTGGATATGCTGTGAAAACTCATGAGTATTCATAAAACTTTCTAATGATTTTATGATAATATGTAGCTTAAATGTTTACATTCTGCCATAAAAACTTGGAAAAAGCCACATAAAAACACTTTTCATGCCAGATTTTACACTTCTAACTTTACATTTTTCCAAATAATTTTGACTCTGGTCAAAATGTATGTGCGCACCAATTTTTTGACGCATCAGATTTTTCACTGGCGAATTGTCGCTGCAGTTTCACGAATTAATTCACTTGCGGCGAAACACAGAAATTCGGCGCAAATTCGTGTCTGCTGAATTTATTCGCCCATCACTGGTAGTAATTAAACAGTAACTTGTACACCATGGTAACTAAGCTGCTAAAATCCTATTGCGTTTCTGTAATGTTAATTATTTGTAGCCAACTTAAGGTATGGTGATTCAGATTACTGAAAGATCCCTTTTACCCAAAAGTCCTAAGCATTCCAGAAAATAGATCCTATAATATGCCAACTTTTTCTTGGAGCAAAATGTTTTACACACCTTCATCAAGCTGCCCCCAAGGAAAATCATCTATATTGGGTTAGGCAGCTTCTTTAAGGGCAGATCTCCACTGCGCAATGTGTTCTGATGCAACGCGTTGAAAGGAAATGAAGGCGACCAGTCTGAGGCACCAAAAAACATCGCAGCTACAAACTACATGCATCTAACAGTCGTGTCATGTGTAGTTTGTAGGTGTGATGTTTCTATAACTTACATTATATTTGTCGCTTTGGACTGGTCGCCTGCGTTTCCTCTCAGTGCGTGACATTGGATCACATCGCGCTGTGGAGTTCTGCCCTTAAACATAAGAATGCGGTTGCCATACAACAGGATAAACATTGCTCTCCATTTGTAGCCAGAAGGATGTCATTTCTGGATTCAAGCTGTAAGAACATTGTCTGTTTTCATTTCTGACCAACTCAGATACACATCTCGTTATGCTGAGCGCTACATGATATATGTGGGTTGCCAAGACAGATAAATAGCTTTTCTTCAGGAAAATATGCACTCCAAATGGCAAAGTGAGTGTCTCTTTAACTCCAAACATCAATATTTTCTTTATAGCACCTGTGTGGCATGTCATTTTTTGTCACTGTAATTGCTGTGTCAGTTTTCTGAAAGAAATGTGCAGTATTTGATGCTGAGTATCAAACAGCCTCATCAAATGTTCATGAATAACTTATGTAGTGTGGAGTTCTAATAGCCGTTCTGAGGAAACAGAATTCTTTGCATGTTATGAAACCTTTCAACGGACCAACATAAAAGCAATAATAACAAAATAACCACACATGTCTAATGTGCCTTTAATGCAGTATAAACCCCAGAAAAGTATTCTCCTTACTGATTCTAATCCACCTCTTACCTTTAGTCTTTATTTACTAATTCACCCTGAAATGGCACCACTCACTTATTTACCGCAAATATAATTATAAATAACCTTAGCATGTCTTATAACCAAATAAGTATGTTTTCTTTTCTACAACTTCTGTTTATGTAGCTCTGCCATACAGTACATATATTATCTAATAAGACTTGAGAATTGGGCACCAAACAGAAACATAAACTCTGCCCACATTTTGTGTAAACATATGCCATGCTAATGATAATTTAACAGAAAGGGGCATAGGGCAACCAATGCTACCTCCTCTCCTTTGTCAAGATAAGCATCTCCGAAACTCTCATATATCTTGAAATGTGGTCTAATGCTGTATATAGTCTCAGACTGTCACAAAAGTATAAGGAATTTTGTATCCAATTGTGTAAGCTTTAGTGACTTCAAATGATATTACCCCTATTAAGGTGGTTGGAGTTATACTGTAGGTAAGAACTGAGCAAGTTTTTATGGACTCCTCATGTAATATAAATATTCTACATCATAAAACACATGGGAAGGTGGAAATGGAGGGGGATGCTATGACCTCTATCAAGTTCAGGCTGAGATTCAAAATAGAACCTGTCTATGGCATTTTCTAGCATCTCCTCTGAATCTACCTACTGCCAGTCTGGGACTGATAGTAGTGATCATAGTAATCTGACATTTTTTTGGTACTTTGCACCCTGACTTCCATTCAATTTGAAATGCTGCTGATCTCTGCTTCATTTTAGACTACTTAACTCATGAATACAGAGCTGCCTGGCGATCACCATGTCATAACCCCGCCCTGACCATCACAGGCATGCCCTCCCCTCACCTTCACCTGCCTGTCCCTGATGTCACCAGGCCTGCCCCCATCACCTAATTTGGTAATCCAGACAGGCAGTTTTCACCCGGACAGCCCTTCTGAAATCCAGTCAGGTGACAATCCTATGCAGAGTTGCATCTACCACAATTGCTTGCAATATACTTTACCATATTGAAAATTATTGCATGTGCATGTTTTCCTAAATCTGGTGCAAGTTGTGGTTAACATTTTCATACTGGGGATTACATCAGTTTGATTAAAACATTGTATCAATGTCGGATTTGCTGGTTGGCAGTCTGTAGTGCCTATTTACCCAACCTACTTTTGGAATGCCCATGGTGGCAGTAGCTCGAGGGCAGGTCCCAACTGGTAACCTGTGGATTCTGGCAAATGCCAGAGGTGCTGCTATAAGATGCCATAGTCACTATTAATTGGGCTGGTGGGGGGATGTTTAGGCCTTTTGGGATTTTAAATCCAGTCTTGACCTGCTCCATAGTTCCCCAGTGTCATTAGAAGGACTTGCATGTGATCTATGAGAAAAGACACAGCAGACTGTTTGCCACTCAGCACAACCACGCGGAAGTGCAAGGAGTATAAGGACAAGTATCTTTACTGAATATTAGAATATTTTAGCACACCTGCAATTCGAATAAGACTTTTAATGTTTTCATTGTTTTACTTTTTATCCAACAATAAATAAAATTAAATATATCATATGACGTCCATTCAGTAAATCAAAGTAGCATTTCTTGTCAGAAATTCTCATTCTCCCAAAACACAGATGGTGGTGCTCAATAAAATGGTAGCTCTTAATTCTGAAACCAAAGAATATGGTTTGTTTGTTTTTAAATTGCAAATCAATTACAGAAATCTATTGTGAACAATATGCTTTTTTATTTGTACCTTGCTTTTTTTTGAGGTTTTTAGTAGCAATGGGTATTCCAAAGATAAAATTTCACCTTAAACTAATGTGAACTCTACAGATTCCATGCTGATTTCTTGCTAAATAAAAAATTCTGTCTTGTAGGCTTGTCATAGTTCAGAGTGGGTATTCTCTGCGTGTTTTAGAGCCTTTCTCTAACCATTTGGAGCTCTGAATAAATTCTTGCATAGCGGGATGAAATGCGAATGTTGTATATTATTTAGGTCTGACATTTATAGCAAGTATAAACAGTGTGTTATTACTGCCAAATCATGTGGCTTGGACTAAAGGAAAAACTGCAGCAAACTGTGAGTGCACACACACACATGCGTGAGCGAGACGGAGACGATATAAGAGGAACAAGAGAGAGTTTTGTACAAAGGAGAACAAAGCAAAATGCTCCAGCTTTTAATACTACCAGCTATAAAACAGAAAAGCGAAGAGCAGAAAATTGAAACCATCATGAATGTGTCAGGTCCAGGGGCAGTTAGACAAAAGTCTTCACTGATGAAATAAGTGGTGCTAGCTTTCAATGCAATGGATCAGCCTAGCATTACAAGGAGAGGGAAAAAAAGAGTGTTCAGTGTTGTAACCTCATTCTCTATTGATTTTTGTTCTTTGAAGTTCTTGGAAACACAGGTTAAAGGTCTTTATTTTTGGGTGAAGTTTAAAGAGAGGGGAACTCAGAAAGGATTTCTAACATCTTAGTGGACATCATCACTTTAGTCTATCTGTAAACATTTCAGCTTACTTGCTTTTTTGAAGTTAGATGGATTCCTTCTTTTTTTTTTTTTAGCCCATTACCCAGGAGAGTTATTGATATGTCAGATAGAATTTATTTTACTGCTACTGTCGTGGCATTTATTAGTGTGTCATAAAGAGGTTGGCATCGCTGCTCTGTGTCTGATCAAAACATCGAGGAGGTATCCGTGAAATAGGCACAGTATGAAATAATTGCTAATTGTTATTTTGGGAAGTAATAGAGACTTTGATGAAATTAAATATCTATCCTGTTTATAAGTAAGGATTGTTTCCATGAAAACAAGCTCTAAGCTGCACGCTGGAAGGACATGGCTTATTGAATGTACAGAACATTACTTCTCAGTAGATTTGCATTTATAATTATGAGTTTACTTCTGGCTGAATCACTTTCCATTGACAACAACAGCCTTATGATAAGTAGGTAATACTTTACGCTATGGTATGTGCCTCTGCTGATGCAAGCAGTATAGCAGTCCCATTCATACAGATGAAACAGTAAAATATTACAGTAACTTTTGGTTCATTTATTATATTATGGCAGGTAAGACTGGCCTGTTCTTTGCTTGCTCTCCGTTATACAGATAAATAGGAACCGGAAGATGAATACTAATAAGACATATGGCAAGACAGTATAGTAATGGCCTTAACCAAATGTCCACTCAAGCAGAGGTTACTACAACTGCAAAGCCCCCTATGCAGCTTACAGGTTTCTGGTCTAATGGCCAGTGAACTGACACCATTTAGCAGGGAAATTTGTGAATGTGTGCTAGAATTTTGGCATATGGTCTGTTTTGTATAAAAAAAAAATCATTATTATTATCTGCCCCTCCACATTACCCAGTAGTATCCTCGGCATCTATCTATAGAGCTAGGCGTTGCTCTAGGAAAACGAAATACTCAGACATCATTATGATCTGCCTCTTGCTTTCTGCCTCATCCAGTAAATGGGAGACCTCCCCAGTCCTCTATTCATCTATGGAGCTGGGTGGGTTCCATGTTGGAAACAATTTTTTTATATGATGAACAGTTGTAGACTAGTGTAAAGGAGCTTCTGTAACAAGGAAGGCAATGTATATGCTATTTCAGAACTAATAATACAACATCATTTTGCCTTCCAATGGACTCTAATGAATTGCGGTGAAATTTGAATGGTTTTGGGAGTTTTTCATCAAAATGAGACAATGCAAGTTTGCTCATCTCTATTAATGACACCCTTAGATGGGGGCACCCAGCCTTTTTTACCCATGAGCAACATTTAGATTCAGGGCAGTACACCTCTTTTTTATACAATAAAAACTTGCCTCCAAGCCAGGAATTTAAAAATAAGCACCTGCTTTGAGTCCACTTGGAGCAACATCCAAGGGTTTGGGGATCACTGACCTAAGGAATATACATTTAATTATATGTAAATTTATAATTACACATTTATGTGTAATAATATATACATTTAATTGTAAAGAATGATTATCCATATACAAAATGCACAATAATGTAAAGGTTAAATCTATGAAGGATTTTTTGGCAGATCTGATAATAGCAGTCTCTCACCCCTATGTCACTGTGACACCAAATGCAGGATCAACCTGTGCCGTAAGATAAAGTTTAATAAAACTCATATCATAATTATATATTTTCATCTTATTTGCATCCTCTAGTCCATTCCAAAATGGTTCATGAAGGTCTCTATCCTTTTCTTAACCTCCAGACTGATCCTATCCCTTAAATTACACGTATTCTAAGTTATAGAATCCATATGGTAGCAGGTACATGAATTGGTCTGCCAATGCTATTCTACTTTTGGAACATCACTATTTTAGTTAGTATTTACTAGTAATTAAGGCCTCTGGCATATACAAGTCTGGCAAGTGTATCTGTTGAGAACCTGAAGGGTAAGCTTTTCAAAACAAAATGTGTGTTTTCATCATAATTGGCAAGACTGAGCATTGGATTTATGCTCTGTTATTTGAGGCCTGCCATCATCTTGATCATGCACAATATGAATGCAGAACTGGTGAATTAACATTCCCTGCCTTTTGGCAAGTGATAACTAATAATACTGAAAAAGATCTCCAGTCATTTAGCACATGCTCATTCATGTTTTTTTTGCACATTACACTTTTTTTTTCAGTGCAACAATATTATTTTCTTTTGTTTCATCTGGTGCAGATCTCTCTAATGGTACTAATGGTATATTTGTAACAATGCTGTTTATAAATTTCCCCACACAGGAATCCCAACATCTCAAAACTGCTCAGAAATAAGCCATGTGCCTAAAACCCTAGTGAGTGTTTTGTTTGAGATTTATATTCAAACTTCAGCGGCATCTCCAATTTTGCTTGGCAGAGCTTTATGCGCAAGGGTAGCCATGGCATTTGATGTGAAAGCCTCAGCCAAAAGCAGAAAAACCTCCCTGCCTTTGGTATTGTCATTTCTGTCAATTTCCAGAATATTTAAGAATTTGCCAAAAGAGCCAAAGTAGCTGTCAGTTATTTAGTCACATTGGAATGGATGTGAATAGCAAATATAATGCTACAGTAGTATTTGCATTAGACATGTTCCCATGTTTTCTTTAAGGAATAAACTCATGGCTCATTATCTTCTGTGGAACCTCAACATCTGGATGGGGATGTTGGAAGTCACAAGTTGTAGTTTGTGCCAGCTGCTGGTGGTGGTGGGAGGGGGCTCACATTTTACTTATTTAGAGTGCAAAACAGGAACTCAGGTCATAGGATTTCACTGAAGATTGTTCCAACATAAAATTAAACCCTGTGCTTTCCTAAAATACCTTAACACTCAATAACCTTTATACAAACCCCTAATCCAAATTCCGTAACAGCTGTATATGCACAAATGGTTATTTCTGAAACAATGCAAACTAACTTTTCTTGCAAAAAACAGATACACAATTTCAGGCTCTTGGATGTGAGCTGTGTTCATACAGGTACACCCATCGAAATAAACCCCGCTGGAAACAGGGCACATCATTTATATGATATAAGCTAAATGCTATATGATAATATTCTTCTCATGTAAGGAACCTCAATATGTATGTTTTTAAAAACATGTGCTGGAATATTCATAAACCAAATCACCATCTCATTCAATTGGCAATGCCTACTTCAGAGTCTTATTTAATGGGGCATATTAAGAGTGAATGTGAAAAATTGGAGTAGCATCACCAAAAATAAAGATTTGGAGAATTGGTGAAAATTTGCTTTGATTTATAGTAAATATACATTTTTCTCCAGGTGAAATTTCTCCAGTAAATTCTTCAATTTACAAAATACACAAGAACATGACTTTTCCCTCCCTCCCCTCATTTATCTTTTTTGTACCCCTTCCCCAGTTATAAAAAAAGATTTTCAAAAAGAACACATTTTCGCCAATTGGAATTTCTCCAGGTTCAGGCTGGCAAACTACTATTATAAAGATAGAGCAGTCACTTTTGAATCTCATTATTTACATCACCCCCTCCATGCTAATTTTCAACAGACATCATTTCTTTATGGTGAAAATTCTCTATACAATTTTCCCCACTACAATAATATGGGGAAATATACTAGAGAATTTGTCAGGAGAAAATTCACCAGATATCACTTGGAAATAGTGTAGAAATTGTAGGTAAATATGAGATGTGTGGTGAAAATACACCTGGCGAATTGAGGTGAACTTTGATGAAGTTAGACAAGGAGAAATTTCACACTTTAGTAAAGGTGCCCCAATATTTGTGTTTGTGTTGTATGATTTGATATCATCTTTTCCCAGGTAAACTCATTAACCGTAGAATGTGGAGCAATTAATTTTTTAATTGTAATTGAAATAAGTAATTAATTTATTTTGTAATCTAGTTCACAAATTGAATTTTGGTATCATGATTCATGAGGGAAAAGGTGCTGTAACAATATGCAGACAAATGTCATGTGTTGCTTCCTTTTATAGTAAAGAGGAGTAAAAATAAGTCTCCATGGGGCCTATTTAGTAACATTCAAATTACAATTTTTTTTCAGGAATTTTTTTTTTATTTCTCTAAACCTCCAAACATTCTTGATTTAGAAAGTGTAAAAACCATGAAAAGCTCATGCAAGTAAAAGCAGTCAATGTCCTATAGAAGTCAGTAATTGTGCGAAAAACTCACATTTTATAGAGGGTTTCAAGGTTTTGGTACTTTATTGTGGATTGTTACGCTTTTTTTTTATTTGTCCATGCTTTTTCTATTTGGATCTTTTAATAACTCGCATTGCATTTGTGGTTTTAGAGAAAAATGTTTATTTGTGGTTTCATAAACCTATAAAACTACACAAATTAAAATTGTCATAAGTGTGCCTCCCTGTGTATGACACATGGGTGTTACCTTGTCCATGGGTGATGATTGCTCCCCTATTTTTTCCATAACAGTTTGACAATAAGCTAAAGATACAGATCTAGTGAATTGTGGATTTTTCTTTTTTTTTCTTTTTTTAAACTGTATTTTTTTCTTTTTAATTACATGAAAAAGTAAATGGTACATTTCCATTTCAACATAATATCAATTACTTTACATGGGTTGTGATGTATACAAAATATAGTCAATTTATACAATATTACCATCTGGCAACCGTCACTTTCAATTTTTATCACATTATGGCTTATATATCTAGTATAGGTAAATCTAAAAACAACTGGACTTGCTGAGTAATCAAAGCCATGACTATGAAGATTTTCATTCATCCAGGTCATGGTATATCTAATATAAGTAATTCTAAAACAACTGGATTTGCTGAGTAATCATTGAAGACATTTCACTACTCATCCGAACAGCTTCTTCAGTTCAACTTCTTCAAAGAATTTCTTCAGATGTCACCTCTTTGAAGAGTTACAATGTGCCATTGTGATTGGATTAGTGGAAGAGTTTATATGCCGAGAATTTCCCACACCAGTCAGTTGAACTGAAGAAGCTGCTTGGATGAGTAGTAAAATTTCTTCAATGATTATTCAGCAAGTCCAGTTGTTTTAGAATTACTTATATTAGATATACCATGACCTGGATGAATGAAAATCTTCATAGTCATGGCTTTCTAGATATATACTGGGAGGGGTGGGGGAACCTGATGAGTTCTTATCCCCTATATCTCAGGTGAGTATGTTTCTTATACAAATCTCTCTTCTGCTTATTATATTGTATTTATTGTGGATCTTGCAACTCCCCATAGTAACTCTTCCACATAAATCAGTCTTCTTCAGATTCTATCAACGTATCATGGGCTAAGGCTGTAAAATACTTCATTCTTCTAACATGCTCTATTCTAATTTTTCTTTTTTTCAATCAGTTTCTGATAGTTGACTTATAAAGGAGACAACCATTGCTAGGAATTCAGTATTTCTTGATGATATTAATAATCAATAGACAATATTTACCTGTATCCCTCTTATAGAGGTAAAGGTTCATTTTAGCCATTCCTGCAAGGTAGCATCTCCAGTCCCTAAAAACAAAGAAGAGAGAATTTAGTTTTACCTCAGGTTGCAGAATTATTGTGATCATCGCTGTGTTTAAGCATCACTTTTCTTATTTCTTCATAATTACATTTTCTTTTTCTTATAATCCATTAAGTGGAGGTATGGAGAATCATGCCCTGCATGAAGCCAATTACAAATGACTTGCCTAGGACATAACACATTAATGCGCTGAATTAATTATTCAGATTCGCTAATTCCTTCACTGCTATTCATTCTAAAATGCATAAATATATGCTGTGATTGATTACTTGATAGTTTCATATTAAAAAAAGTGTGCGTAGGGGCATTTAACATTGGGTGGGTGGTTGGCAAACACAAGGGTATACTTACTCAATAAATTGCTGCTTCAGGTCATGAGCAGGTACTGCATCAAGCCCACAATAATAGATAAAAGTGCATTTATGTCCAACTGTAAATCTGAGGGTTCTAGCAAGTGTCAGACGGGGCTGCTGTAAGATGTCATAGACAATCACTATTTAGTGGTCTGGTGGACGCTGTTTGGGCCTCTTGGGCCTCTCCAGTAACTCTTCACAAAAAAGGGAGGAACTTGTAAAAAAGAGCATGCTTCATTTGTACTTTTAGGTAAAAGAAAATATTGCAACAATATTTTTGTGATTTTACAAATAGAGATGTATTGTACATATTCAGTGCTAGTTTAAAGACCATTTTAAACCACAAGGACCTTGACAGCTTTTATGTGCCGTACTTTTGTATTCATAGATTTTATGGTTTTAAAGAGATTGGGGAAAAAACATAGATTTAGTACGTATACAAAAAATGTGTTTATTTGCACTAAAAAATATGATTCCGAGAAATTAACGTTCTACGAACTTTAATAAATCTGCTCCCTAGATTTTCACATATGTGTGAGTAAAGCAGAGATGCCCTCCAGGGGCATAGTTACGTTAGGCTATTTATTGTTGCAGCTCAAGATTCCATTCGCTTCGTGGTATAACAGGGGTCTCAACAAGGGACAGAGATAGTGATTTGTGTCAATAAAGCCAAGACCCGGGAGTGCACTAGCTACCATATTATATAGTCTTTTGGAACTATACAGCTGTGATATTGATTTTTGTGACCTCTTAACACAACTGTAAGGGAACCTTTCTCATTTCAAGGTTAATAAACTATAATTACAAACAAAAGACTGACCTGGAATCCAAAAGTCAGAAGACAGTTATCTAAATATTATATTTAGAAATATATATATATGTATTTACTATATTCAATACTCATTATTATCTTATGCAAAATTTCTATTCTTGGCTCAGAGTGGTATTGATACTTCCTGGGACAAATTATATATGTCTATAAAGGTATGGGAACTGAATCTTTCCTTAATTTGGATCTTCATACTTTTGGAGGCCTTTTTTTAAAAGGTTCTCGACAATAAAGTGTTCATATGCCTGGGTGCACGTTCAACACATTATCTTCATCTATCCCATATAAAAAAGGTTTTATAATGTGATTTATTTTGAACAAACTGTGTATGCTACTGGAACTCCAAAGAGGGACTGCCTTGTGACAGCAGTAAGGAGTTTTTCCTGCATTCTGTAAAACTGCAAACCGGTGAGGTTTTTGCTTATTGTTTACTGTTATAACACAGAACTTGTGCCTATTTAAGTTTGTCTGGATTGAACAATAAACCCCAGGCAGGAGCCTGTCCATTTTTGTTGCAAACCTAAGCCTCTTCTCTGTAAGAACTGTTTTAGCTGAGCCCCACCCGCTGTTATGAGCAATTCCCCGCTATCTATCTATCTATCTATCTATCTATCTATCTATCTATCTATCTATCTATCTATCTATCTATCTATCTATCTATCTATATATATATATATATATATAGAGAGAGAGAGAGAGAGAGAGATATATAGAGATATAACTAGATAGGTGCACTCAGATAGCCATGGTGATGCCGAGGTGCTGGACAAAAATTCATATCTATAAAGCAAAAAAACTTCCGCACACATAGGTCTTGATAAGTGAAAAAAAGCTGGTAAATTTATTTCAACCTTTCGGCTTGAGTTTGTAAGCCGAAACGTTGAAATAAATCTACCAGCTTTTTTTCACTTATCAAGACCTATGTGTGCAGAAGTTTTTTTGCTATATATATCTATTTATATATATCTATATATATATAGATATATATACAGTAGCTATATATATATATATATATATACATCTATCTCTATATATATACACACACACACTTTTTTTGTCAGCATCTATTTTGTATTCTATGATGGTTATCACAGAAAATAAAGTCATATTTCTATTGTTGCAAAGCATATCCATAAACTTCTTTGTAGCCCTGGAAGCTTAATAATTCTAAAAACGCTCATGCCAACAAAATTTTTCTTAATGCGCAAACATTTGCATATATTTTCTTGATTTTATGGAACCATTCTGGTGGAATTAAGATTTACTATTCCTATGATACTAGAGATATGACACAGTATAATGTGCTGTTCTTCAAAACAGGGCAAAGCTGAATTCTATTGTATTTTCTAGTCCCAAATATTTCTTGCTTTCGTTTCTTATAAGATTAAGGAAAATAACTTTAAAATGATTCATAATGAAAGGTTCAAATGTTGGAGCAAGTCACACGCTCCTGCATCACTCAGTTTTCCATGGGTTACATGCAACACTTCCTCTCAGGTGGGGCCTCACTGTATTGATTGGGCAAAGGTTAACTACACTGAATTCATACACAGAAATTGATCCCTTAAATAACAGTGGTTCTCAAAATCATAATTCTTTAATGACACCCCAAACACAACACCTCAGGGGTAGTACTCACAGATCAGTGACCTATCCCCCAGCACTAGGCAATACTCATGCTGGTATATTAGTCCAGGTATCACCTTTTCCTGAATATGACCTTATGGTGAGTGACACTGCAGGCTACTAAACCTTCCTGACCTACTTGTTGGAGCCTATGGCTGCTCTACTAACTACCCTGATCCTGCCTCATACTCCTAGATATTTCTAGCATTGATTCTACTACAGAGGCCTACTTCTGTGCTATGGACTCTTCCGGCCAGTTGGGACCAGCATGGGTCTGGGGGGTCCAGGTCCACTGGGACTACCACATTAGGGGCCTGCACAAACTTCCAGGATCCCCTGTGGCCCCATGCACCCCCTCTTTAACCCTGCCAGCTTCTTATCTCTTCATGGGGGTCAGGAAGTAGCATCTCAGTGTGCCGTATGTTGGCAGGGCCTACTAGGGTCAGGGCCAATGGGATTTTTTATGGTGTCCCACTGGCACAGTCTAACCCTGGATGGGACCAAAGAGTCAGAACATGTGGTGGCTTCCCCTCTTATTGACAAGGTATCACTGACACGCTCTGACTTTGACCTGTAAAAAGGAAAAATGTAATTCAGCTGGCAAAAAAACTCCTAGGTGACTATTTAAAACAAAGGTTGGCAAAACCTTTACCCTCCTACATACAAATAATTTGCTGAATAGTTTGGCCACTTTGTGTTTGAAAAAAACCCACGAAACCAGTGAAAAAGTAATTTATAAAGTGAGTACAAAGATCAAGATGAAATGTGTTCATGCTTTTCTTACCATCATGTTGTTGAGGGCATCATCTGAGTTGTATGCATCTAAACTTGTGCGTGGTGCAACAATACAGACAAAATATTGTCGTATTGTGTGCCATTTTCCTGTATTTGTGTTGAAATGATGTCACTTCAGGTGAGCAGCATTAATATCAGCATCAGCTTCCAGAGAATAAAAAAGAATAACTCTGCACAATGCATAACATCACAGGGGATAACATTATGGAAAGTTTGCCTTTTCTCGCGTAAGGTACAAAGGGAACAGATTTGAATGCACATTTCTGTGAAAAACATACAGCAGTGTGATAAAAATACACCCTACCCAGTAAGTCAGAAAGTATATACAGGAACTGAGACTCATGTGAGCATGTGCAGAGTATAATCAGCTTCTTCAACCTATAGGTCAGATCGCTATGAGATATTGCCTTGGAGCAAATTTGCTCAACGTTCATAAATGAGCCCCTATTTGTGTACAAAGACTATATCCATGTACTTACCAATATTTTAGGCATTAATGATAATGTATGTCCAGTATAAAACCAAGCTAGATATTCCTTTACAACAAAAATAAACATCATATTATATGCACGGGGTTGGATTCGTTATGTCTACCCAGTAACCCACACATACCTAAAGGACAAGCAATATGTGCAGTATAAAGACATACAACAAACACTATGTCAGAGAGATGGATGTCCAATCTTTATGAAAGCTTTTTCTGTGTAAACTGTAAGTGGTTGAAAATAATTGTAATCATTTGCTATAACTCACATATGTCTTAAGGAAGCCAGACACCAACAGGATATACTTTTGTGTGTAGATGGTGCAGATTTAAACACATAGCCCAACATTCATTGCATTGCATATATATGTATATATAATATTTAATCAAGCACAATTACAGTTTACAGTATTTCTAAAAATGTGTATTTACATTTTACAAACAAGAAATTTTTGCCCATACAAAAAGGCCTTCAAAAATATAATATAATAATATTCTGCTCTGAGATAAGCCAGTAGTGAGGTTGCTTTTAAAAGGTCAACATAAACCATTGTCAAATGCAAGTCTTAAAAGACTAATTTTTGGGCGTTGAAACTACTTATATTTATATTTGCACGAGGAATCCCTCCTGGGATATGGAGAATGAAATATCTCTGCTTGGCTGTACCTCCTGTATAATGGGTTCCTCTGTAAGTTTCATTTACCTTAAGTTCTAAAGTTTGGGGTACCTCTACTGTTATGGTATTTAAATGGAGCTTAATTAATTCAAATGAAATGGAAGGGAGCTGATGCTAGAAGCCAGGGTTAAGCAAAATACCCCCATCTGTTCTCTCCCTAAATCTAAATGATGCTCCCTGATATACAGACAGAGAAAAATATAACTACACATCAGTTATCATTACCCTTTATTTACAGGGAAGGCACTAATTATCTTTATTAGTAAACTGCTTACTTACAAGCTCAAGTATATGTGTTTGGTTTAAAACAGAACATGTTTCCGTAACAACCAAAACTATTCATCATCTTACCAGAATATTGAGTTCATTGTTGACTTTCTACACATGTAGTTAAAACTCCTGACTTGACAAATGAGATGTGACCTTGAAGTAAATTTGCCTATTAGCTAGAAGCTATGCAAGCAGATATTAAAAATGGACTTCATTTATTTTATGAGGAGTCGGGCATGTCAAGCCGCTCATAATTAGTAATAAACTTATCTCTGCTCCACTACTTTTTACACTGTTTGTATTTTTTATTGATGTTGATACACACGTGCAGCTCTCGTTTGGAGAAGGTAGTGGTGTTAGTGGAGTTATTTATAAATCAGAGAGTGTAACGTGAATATTAAACCAAGCCAGAGTTGTCTTTTAATATATATATATATATATATATATACATATACATATATATATAGAGAGAGAGAGAGAGAGAGAGAGTTGACATTTTATTACATCAATTGTTTTTTTTTTTTTTTGCTGTTAATTTGTACCGATTTGTATGTTTGATTTCATTCAGCTCAGAATGTATAATGCTATTAACAGCGTATATAAAAACAAACATTTCAGCATCACTGTAGCTCTGTGATGTACAATTTTGGAGATGTAATGCAATAAGGCTCCCAAACAGCATTTTCTAATGTTGCTGCGCACGTTAGAAGATTCATTGAGTTTGAGCAGAATTCTGCTAAAAAAGAGCCAATCCGACATTCTTTTTTTTATTGAGATTGGATTTATATGTGAGTAACATATATTATTCACTCTTATTGATCTATTCAACAAATCAATAAGGACATCTAAGCATACAAATTCAACACCATCCCTCTCTTTATCTTACACGTGCCAAAGAACTAGTAAGGATGATAACAACATCAATAAAAAGAACTTTGCACTTATAAACTATGTTTTATCTCTGTACTGGTCTTCTAAAAACCACTACTAGCGTCTAAGTTTTTGCATATGGCTTTACATCGGTCCAAGTTGGAGAAAAGCCCTACTTATGTATATGGTTTGCACCCACTTTATTAGTAAAGATAAAAAAATAATATTTATAATGAAACAAAATGTACTAAATCATATACACTGGCGTGTGCAGAGTTTAAATCTAGTTTCAATTTGTGTGTATTGATAGCCACAAGGGGTCTGATAAAGTATTGTATTTGTTTTATTCTCTGAAAGATTTGTTTTATATATATATATATATATATATATATATATATATATATATATATATATATATATATATATATATATATATATATAAAAAGCTTGCCAAATTATATTTTCATTACAAAATGATAATGGATAAAAAAAAAAGAAAACTGTAAACATTCATTAACAATTGAATTTCGTTTTTTCCACGAAACAAATTCATGGTTTTCTTATTTTTTTAAAAGCTTGAAAACGTCAAAATGTGTAAAACCATCAAAACCACCAATACAAAACTCTGCCAGGTAAAAGTTGTCAAGGTCCTATAGAAGTCAATGGGAGCTGCGATGATCCTATTGGAACTGCCTAAACCAATTTGGACTTTTTTTTTTCATTAGGAATTGTCTGAAAAACTAGGATTTTTAGAAATTTTAGAGGTATTTCAATTTTTTTAGCACATTCTTTTCCATTCATACTTTTTTAGTTCGGATATTTTATCAATGTCATGACATTTAGGTGCAGATTTATCAAGGGTCAATGTAAAAATTAAAATTTTCAAATTCAAATTTTTGAGTTTTTATTTAGTGGAATTCAAATCGGGAATACTTAGAGGCAGATTTATCAAAGGTCGAGGTGAATTTTCGAATGAAAAAAATTTGAATTTCGAGCTATTTTTGTGAACTTCGGCTAGGGAATAGTCCAAATTTGATTCAAATTTGAAAAAAAATCTAAAATTTGAATATCGAAATTTATGATGTACTGTCTCTTTAAAAATTCGACTTCAACTATTCGCTTGCTGTTTTAGCCTATAGGGGACCTCCTAGAACCTATTTGGAGTCAATTAGTCGACTTTGAAAAATCAATGTTTTTTTGGGGGAAAAACTTTGAATCAAATTCGATCAATTGCGCTATTACTTCAATTCGAATGTTTCGAATTTGGCCTAATATGGACCTATTTGATCAAAAATGCACCTATTCGACAAAAAAATTCAACTTAATTTTGGTTGGTCTTTTTTAATTAGAATTTTGAAGTTTTTTTCAATTCGAAATTTGACCCATGATAAATATGCCCCTTAAAATTCGATTCAAGTTCGTAAAAAAAATTTGAATTCAACTATTCGCCACCTTAAACTTGCTGAATTGCTGTTTTAGCCTATGGGGGACATCCTAAGATCAATTTAGAGTTGTTTGCAGCCTTCCTGAAAATCAAGGGTTTTTTTGGAGAAAAAACTCTAATTGAATTTGATTAGAATTAGATTTGAATTAGATTAAATTTTGTATGTTGATGCCATTCACCCAAATTTGAAAAATTAGATTTTTTTTTTACAAAGATTTTACAAACTCCCATGAACTTGAAATTTGACCCTTGATAAATCTGGTCCTTGTAGTTTTGGAGAAAGTGAGTTTAGTTGTGGTTTCAATAACCTCTAAAACCACTAAAATCTGACCTTATACTGTATGATAAGTAGGCCTCCACGTATAAAGGGCAGAATTTTCAAAGTGTGAAATTAGAGCTCACCCCAGAATAACTCACCTAATTTCCATTCATTCCCATGGGTTTTTAGAAGTGTATTTATCAATGGGTAAAAGTTACTTACAGAGAAGTTGCTGAACAGAGATCTTAAAAACATCCCTTTTGAGGACTGTGGTGAGCTCTGATTTCACTTTTTGATAAATACCCCACAATCTGCATTTATTTGTTATAAAACAAATATTGTACTGCTATTGCATCAATGTATTTCTTAATTTAGTGCTGAGAATTGTATCACCTCATAAACCTTTGGGTAAATGTAATCTATCACACTATATTTACTTTTTAGGAAAGTAAATATTGTAATTAGTGATGGGCGAATTTATTCGCTAGGCGCAAATTCGCCGCCAGCGAATAAATTCGTGAAACGCTCGCAAAAATTTGCCAGAAAAAAATCGCCAAAAATTAGTCAAAAACGAGACGCCGCTGCCGTTTCGTGATTTTTTTCGCCGTTTTCCGAATTTTGCGGGAAATTCACGAATTTTCCGGCGAAGCGGAGGAAATTAGCCCAATACTAATTGTAATTGATGCTGCGCTTTAGACAATATCTAGAGCCT
Source organism: Xenopus petersii (assembly GCA_038501925.1). NCBI lineage: Eukaryota > Metazoa > Chordata > Amphibia > Anura > Pipidae > Xenopus > Xenopus petersii. Next base: position 34,314,798 of record CM076684.1, on the reverse strand, counting down.
CAGAATATTTTTCCAACCAATGCATGCTGTTAAAATGAAGGAGAATCCATTGAAAATTCTTAGCAACCTGTAGGTTATTAGGCATAAACCATCATGAGATCTCTACAGAACATGATACATTTTTTGCAAATATTCCTTAATGCTCCTATATATTTTCCAAGGACTAATGACACACTTAGACAACTATTGTATGGCATTATAACACTCCTATTGTGGGAATGTTTTTTCCTGTCCATTTCTATTTATTTGAATATATTGCTCATATAATTACAGGGTAATGTGCCCATGCCCCCCTATATTGTTTAAGTGCCAAAACCAAGCTTTTCCCTTATTTTATGGTTCTGGTCATGTAATATATATGATTTTGGTTTAACTATGTTAGGAATAAAAAGATTAAGTAAAATCCATACTTCACCATACTGTATTCCGATCAAGTTATTATTTAAATCAACATCCCAAAATAACTAAAGCAGCTTTGTCAGTGTTTTTTTTTGCGCAATAATTTCTTTTCTTTTCTCTCTGAATTTGTTTTGGCTTAATAAACCTTATGTATAATAAACTCAAGTTTAACATTTTCCTTTGTTCTGTATAAACTCATCCTTGTTTTCTGCATTACTAATTTGCAAGCAGTAACAAAAGGTAAGGTCTCCTCATGACTGCTTGGATGCTAATTATTTCTGCATTCAAGTAGCCTCATGAATGCAGTGTTAACTCATACGCTGAGCCTGATTTAATGCCAATTAGCGAATAACGCCCAACATGTGATTAGTGCACTGTGCATGCCAAACATGTGCATGCAGTAAAAAATAAAGAGAGAAAACATTTGAGTTTGGTTTCTGCTCAAGAGAAACCCAAAACTGAAATATTAAGGGTAATTTAATTTTATTGGCAGAACTGTGAAGGGAAGCCCTGCACAATGAGTGTGAAAGCTGCCTCTGCTACATTTGTTTCTCGTTTATGCTATTACCATCGTTTAACACTAAATGTTATTCATTAGCAGGACCTCAATAAAAATTATATATATATATATATATATATATATATATATATATATATATATATATATATATATATATATATATATATATATATTATACATATAATACACGTTGAAAAGTAAACTATAAAGATTCCTGTGCTCAAAGAGAGCAGTTTTGAAAGAAGGGCAAGTAAACTTATAAAGACTAAGGAAAGTCCAAAGACATAACTAGAGTGCACCAAGTGCCCCCTGCAAATTGATCACCAAACACCCTCCCACTTGCCCATTCCCCACCCTGTGCTTGTCCCAGGTCTGCCGTGGAGTCTTTCTTTTCAACTATAGACATGGAACCCCCTGTTCCCTCCCCCCCACACCTGTGGGGTCTGCTTCCTCTAAAGTTATGCCACTGGGAAAGCCCCAGATATGAGGATGACTGGCCAAATTGTGGTTGTTTTCAATGGAGAAGAGGCCCTTAAGGAAAGATGTTACGTATAAATATAATAAGGAACCATATAATAAATGTTCTGCTGTTAAGGAGGATACAATAGTTTTTTTACTCTGCTTTCTCTATAATGGATTTTTATTAAGTAAGAAAATAAAGGGTTACTAAAATAGCACATAGTACTAAATTGATACGATTGGGATCTTTGGAGTTAGGAAGAAAAATCCCCCCCCCCTTTAAGGCAACTTGTAGAGACTTCAGATAGGGATTTTTGCCTTCCTCTGAACTCAACTAGCAGTTAGGTAGGTTTATGTAGACCTAAAAAGACAAAGATGGCCTTGTGCCTTTTTTCTTTACTAAAGTATGTTATAACTATGAAGGTTGTTGCTAAAGAAAAACACAACAAGGGGCAGATTTACCAAAGTGTGAGATTAGAATTTACTACAGTAAGGGACTGATTTATGATTGTCCAGCTTTTGTGCTCAGGCAATCATAAAGAAAACCCTGTGTGAGTATACTAATCACATGGGGTTTCATGCAGAAAACGTATATACGTTTGCCTTAAAAGCTTGGGCAATCATAAATGGGGCCCATAAATTCCACCACTCTCTATTTATTCCAATGGTATTTTTGGAGGTGTATTTATCAAATGGTGAACTCTAATGTATGCCCATTGATAAAGACACCTCTAAACATCCCCTAGAAATTAATACACAGTGTCAGAATGAGATCTAATCCCACACTTGTCACTTTACTAAATCTGCCCCTAATTGTTAAAAAGTTAAAATGAGGAGCATGTAGTTAATGGTGTTAAACTGTTAAGAGTAAGTTGTATGAGGGGGGGAGGCAATTTGTAACTACTAATGGAGGATAGAGCTTGATTGGTGGATTGTATACAGACTAAACTACTGTATGTGGTAGGGTATTTGAGCTCTAAAACAAACTTGGGAGACGGCAGCTTTCTAGTTTCTGTTTATGTGAAGCAGTTTTAAGATGATGAAACTTGTTTTGACAACACAGAAAGTGTTAAGCTGAGCTTTCAGGTAGAGGCAGATGGTAAAGTTTCTCAGCCTGGGTTTGCCACTTTGAAAGAACATAGATCATATAAAATTGATCAGCTGAGTTAATTATAAAAGGGATGAGTTTGATGGATTAGCTGTATTCTAGCAAGCAAACTAATTTTATTATAACTGTATATTGGGTTATTTGTCAGGAAGTGTATGTGTGTGGTTCTGTGTTCTGACACAGTTCCTTTTTTTTTGTTTTTAATAATAGATTTTGTGCAATGTACGTTATCAAAAATCATTTGTAATCCTGTAGTTTATAGCAAAGTATATACATTGCCAGTTAATGCCCTCTTATCATTTCTATATATTTCTCTATGAGCTAGTCAGTCTGGAACCACTCAATGATGTTTCCCAGCATCATAACTGATGAAAATCAATATAATAAAATAATTTAACTTTTGTGAATTGAGTATAGAATAGCCACAATGTGTACTTGTGTTCCGGAAGTACCAATGAAGTCTTTCAGTAGAAGCTTATTGTTCTCAGTAATCAGCAATATCAGTAATATATTTACATTCTTCCCTGGTACAGAACTGATGTAACAAGATCAGTTCTAAAACGATAGGCCCTTCATTTCTGCACATCTCTGTCGATCTTATACTGGCAGATAGTGATGGGCGAATCTGTGGCATTTCACTACGCTGAATAATTAGCGAATTTCCTGCGAAATTTGAGAAACGCTGTAAAATTCACGAAACGGCGCTGGCGTCTCGGTTTTGACGCCGGCGTCCATTTTTTTTACGCCTGGGAAAATGCACTGGCTTCCAATAGAAAACGGACACCGGCAAATCTTTACGCCAGTTTCGCGAATTTGTTCGCAAAATTAATTCTACATGCAGCACTTTATTATTGTCTACAGTGATCATCATATGATTATTTGCTTGAACTACTGTCTGCCTCCATCCACTTCATGTTTTCTGTATCCATTTCACTATAACCTTCCCAAAACCGCTCCTGTTTATTGCATGTTTCTTTTAAATGTATTTGAATAAATTCGCTAGACATGAATTTGCGGCAAATTTGCTTGTTTCACCAGAAGCAAATGAATTAGTATAAATTTTGAAAAATCCACTTTGTCAAAAAAAATTTACGCACATCAAAATTTAGTCGGACGCCTATTGACTTTAATGCATTTGGACCAAATAGCTGTACGCATAACAATTGACGCTTGCGTCAAAATTGACAGACGTCAAAATTATTTTGCTGCCCAATGACCAATGCATTTTGCAAATTTTTCGATGTATTTCGCTGTAAATTCATGAATGTTTTGGCAAAGCAAAACTGCACCAATTCGCCCATCACTATTGGTGGCAAAATTCGACAGTTTTCCATCAGCAAATATTTTTGAGAGAGTTCTCTGCAAAAATGCCCAGAAACTCCAATGTTTTTTGCATGAAAAAAAGTTGCTCCCATAGACTCCAATGTATTACACACAAGAAGTATACTAATAGCAAAAAAAGGCATACATTTACCAGCTATTATTTCACTTTATATGTGGTCTGGATTCTTGCACTCTAGGCACTTTGCCTCTTTTTTGAATGCAGTATCCTTTAGATTATCAACACTTGTGACTGTGGGAACCATGAAGTAGACTGCCTTTAGAATATTAATAAACAGCATTGTTTCCTATTTAAACATACTGTGTATAACCTGTAAACTTACTAGCACTAAATACTGTATATCAGAATTGATATAGATCAGAGAGTGTTGCTATATTGCTTATGTCTAGTGAGATGTTGCATAATCTGATATGAGGTTTATGGCCCCTGCTTATTCTGTTCTATTGATACCCATGGAGAATGCCTCAGCTGAAGATAGCTGTATGTATAAAAGCAAACATGTTCCCAAACAAATATATTTTGTGCTTTGTGCACAGAAGCTGCAGTCAATTTCCACAATTTAGTTTTCATTCAATGTTTAAAAGAACAATTAAAAAATAAGCCAATATGATATGTGCTTCAGCATTAAATCAACAGCTGGACTTATAAGCATGAGGTGTATCAAATTTTTAAAAATCCTCAGCCTGCTTATGAATGGTTCTAAAAAATCCCAAGTTACCCAGCAATCAAATTTTAAAACAAAAGGAGATGTCAAGAACATATTTGACTTGGGAGCAATGTATTCGTTTATCCATTGATCCCACTAACTGCTGTTAATGCAGAATCGTGTCTCTGAGAAAACCAGCAGTGGTTTTTAAAATTTTTCATGAATCAGCAAAAGACCTTTTCTGCCTTTCCATGGACCTTCACACATTTCATTCTCTGTTTTTTGGGTATTTTGTTTCCTTTCCACCACCTCCAACAACAGTACCCTTGATACTCTTGTGGTTTAGTCATTATATATCAGTGTATGTCTTCTAGAACATTCTAAGCATGCACATCTTCATCAATCAGACATCTTACTTTGCACTATTGCTGTTCTTGAGATTTGCTCCATAGGAAATAGTGAATATATATAGATGGCTGGGATATGCAATCCAGTTTGTCAGCTGCTGTGGACAAGAAATAAGCCTTCTACCATCTGCTGGCTTTGAACTGAAACTCTCCAGGTCATGTCATCTCAGGAAGTGCAGCCAGAAGTCATTGCATGACTGGATAGACACCTCTTTGAAACCTGTGAGTGAATGTTAGTCACCAAGAAGATGGAATATTTTTGGCTTCAGCCTGACGTGCATTTGAAAACAGCAAAAGCGTTCTTAAAAAGAAATACCATATTTTAGATTCAAATCTGATGTAACTTTAAGGACACACAATGAAGCATGTGTAGAACATAAAGAAACAACACAAAGATGATGATATAGTATATATACAGTATATATATATATATATATATATATATATATATATATATACTGTATATATATAAAAGTTCAAAGAAAGCACTCACGGCATTGCCCATCGGATGTAATTCAAAGTGTATTTATTCGTGCATGGTGCATTAATGCGTTTCGGCTCTCATAGACGGCTCTATGAGAGCCGAAATGCGTTGATGCACCCTACACGAATAAATACACTTTGAATTACATCCGATGGGCAATGCCGTGAGTGCTTTCTTTGAACTTTTATTGATTTATTGGTCAGCACCCGGCGAGAATACTTTTGAATGGTGAGTGCCGTCTGATCCTGCCTATATCTATCCGAAATGTTAGTTTCTTAAATAAATGGTTAATGGTTTATACATTTGGACAAGACCTGTGAGTGTGGCTTCTTCATTGGAGGATCATATGTGTACTGGTGGCACGCACCCAGGCAAGAATATCCACATTGTCGTGAGTGCTGTGATTTTGGGGAATATATATATATATATATATATATATATATATATATATATATATATATATATATATATATATATATATATATATATACACATATATATATATATATATATATATATATATATAAAACTGCATATATATATATATATATATATATATATATAGTTCACGTTCTACTTGTTGAGAGAATATTAGTGAAAGATGAACTATGGCCATTTCTCATAATATTTCTAACTTTAAGGTGGTCAGTTTGCTACCAATTCTTTCTAATGTAATTTTAACAGAATTACTTTTGTTGTCAATAAAAACTCATTAATTAAATAGGAATGTGCTCCATGATACAAGAGACTGACTAACTTATGTTCCCTAAAGTGAGGTTTAAAGCCTAAAATAAAAAAAATGGCTTGAAATTTTCATACTGAAATTACTATACAGACTGTCAAGGAAATTCAATTACCGAAGATCACAAAGTTTATTTGACACAACCATGAATTGTGAACTTGCCAAGAGTCAGAAACTTGAATAAAGGAAGCACAGTAAGAGTTTTTATAGATTTGTATAGATTTTGCGAATTTCCCGCTAAAAACTGCAAAAATTCACGAAACGGCGCTGGCGTCTCGTTTTTGATGTTTTGTTTTTACGTCATCGTAATAAATTCTCCTGCCCAATAAATTCACCCATCACTAATGATCATCATAAATGGTGCATTAGAGTTCTCTCACATGGCCTCCAAATGCACATCGATTCACAAAAAAGAGTTCACAGGAACCCTGTACTTTATGCCTTATCGATAACAGGGGTAAAGTACAGTATCCACTTCCACTTAGAGTGTAATGCCTAGGACCTCAATTATACGTAATATGCACAATGAAAGTATTTTTTTGATGGTGCACACACATGAGTAAATGGAGGCCTCTGTTAATAAGGTAGAATACAGCTGACGGTGTTGTCTCATTATATTGCATAACAGATGGACAAAAATAATATTATTTTAAACCTATTTGTACCTCCCAATTAAATAACTACAGCTGGGGCATATGATGATAATAACAACACCCCATGCCCCTTCATAGCTAGAATAGCATTTGTTATTATGCACAAATGAACAAGGACAAGTGAATCTGATGTAATCCATCATGGTAAAAAGAAAGGAAAATCTGAGGTACTTCGTCATGTTAAAAGGACAGTTGTCCAATATGCCATTTAGATGTGGTGTGTTTTTCTTTGATTAAAGTCCTGCCACTAGCAGTAAGTTCATCCCTGGGATTGCCCCTTGAGAGATATTAAAATTTATTAACGCTAACGTTACTGTTTAAAAAGAGGTCTTTTTATTTCTATCTTTACTCATTATATTGACCGGGAATCGTTATAGGAGTATTGTAAATGCAAAGTATGTAATCCCTATACACATGAAGGTCCTAAATTCCTCATTATATGCTACTGGACTCAGTTTGACTGACTGATTTTCAAATTCAATTGATGTTTTATGTGTAGCAGAGGTTAGAAGAATAGGGATTGTTAATATTTATGTAACTTTTTTTTGCAATCCTCATTTCTAAGGTGGGATGTCTGATGCCTCCAGGTAAGAAATGAGTTTTCATCTTTGGTGTAATGAATTACTATCAGTTATGTGATAATATAAAAGGATAGGGTTTGGGGGAAGAGGAGCACGGCTTGGTTGGAACAGACATTGGGTCAAATTTGAAGCTACAATACAGAGATCCAAGTAGATCAGGGATGTAACCTGATGGAACAGGAACTGAAGAAGGTAGAAGAATGGATTTAACAGCAAGCACATTAACAGTAAATATGTCCAACATTAGCTGGGATATTATTGGCTAAACATACACCAGTTCTGAGGGTGGTGGAGATTTCTCACTAATAAAGGATCAAATGGTTCAGCTGCAGCTCCAGCTACTATTCATAAAGACATTTTAACCCTTTTACTGTTATGACTTTCTTTAACATATTAGTTGGGAGCTCTAGGAAACCATTATATATGCTAACCATTATATATGCTGGGCCCCTTGCTGCAGTATGTGGCTTTGAAAATGTGGCCCTTTATGTGGCAGTGAAAATGTATATTAAATATTTCCAGATTCTAAAGAATTTTCGGTGACCCTATTCTGACACTGAAATAGTCTTCCATACTTTATTATGTACAGTATACGATCTGAAGAGCTGTAAAGCTGAAAGCTGCCCCATCTTTGACTCCATTCCTAGAAATCACACATTTTTTTTAAAGTGACCTTAACCAATATTTTGATTTGGTTTTCTTTTCTTTTTTTTCTTTTTTTTTTTTTTGCAACTATATCTATATAGGAAAATGCTGACAGGAGTTTTCTCTCCTGTCATTTTGGTGATAGTCAACAAATTCTATAGAGAGGTCACTTCCATTATGAAGAAGGAGCCGGAATTTGGACAGAGACCAAGCAATGTAGTCCTGCCTTGACTGACAAGGTGACATTGTCTGTCATATCAGCATTCATGACCAGCTCCCTTTTCCTCAGAGAGTAATTATTTCTTTCAGAGCGAAAGGTCCAATTTGCTGTAAAGAACAGAGCCTCAGGTAAAATAAAAGAACTAGCTATACGCTTCCTTGACATGAAAGAGGCACACAACAAACTTTTGCATCCTTCATGGCATTCATTTCGGCTTCTGCCTGCCTTTTCCTTCCAACAGATCAGCTGATGGGGGTTTTATTCCTTTGGTTTTGACTGGATTCAGGTTAGGAGAAAACAATTACTGATCTTGCAATTGCACCCTAGTGACACGGACTAAATCAGATTAAGATCACTTTGATTTAGTAGTTTCAGTGTATTATAATTCCGTAATGGCTGCACTCAGAAGAGGTTTTATTTTGTAGAGACCATCATTCTATCTAACATGGAAGATTGTATTTGCATCTGTATTTCATCAGTAACCATTGTTAAACAAGTTATTAGTTTAGCATATCCAAAATTAATTTAAAAAATTTCAGCAACATTTAAGTGCAAATTTTACTTAATGTCATTGATCTTTTTGCCTCTAAAAATACCTTTCCTTTAATCATTTTAGGCTTTGAGCAGATGCACAGGCTTAGCACGGGGTCTGTGTGATTGAACTCACATATGCAGTAACTGTTTAGTCACAGATTAATCATTCAAAGGAAATATAAAATCCAAACAAATTAATGTAAAATTACTCAGGGTGCTCTTCTGAGCATTTTTGTAATTTACTTTAATTTTTTTTGTTCTAGTTTTCCCAAATATTATTTTTTTTTTCATTTTTAATATTAAGAATTTGAAACAATAGCACCACTTTCTATGACTTTTAGCTTACCAGACACAGTTGAAAGAAAAATAAATAGGGAAAAAAAGGAAAGTCATGTGAAGTTGCGCTGCTCATTTTTACATTGGAATCAATGAGATTTTTTTTAATTTTTCCTGTTCAAAATCCATTGAAGATCTTTGTAGCTGCAAACAGGGCTGGATTTACATAATGGGCGCCACTAGGCCCGCTGTCATTGGGCGCCCCATCCCCTCCCTTGTATTTGCTCAAATTTACATCATCGGGAACGGAGCAATGGGGGTTGGGGCACGGGAAATTTTAAAAACGATCCTATCTGCCGCACATCCCCAGTGTTTCTGAACCAATGTGGGTGTGGTTGCTGCCCCCTAAAATCCTGCCGCCCTAGGCCCGGGCCTTGGTGGCCTCTCCACAAATCCGGTCCTGGCTGCAACTTTCTTTGCTTAACTTACATTGGAGTCAATGGATGTTTTGTTGCTGTATTTTTTTGCAGGAAAAATATTCATCTAAGACGAGATGTGAAATTTCGCCACAAATCTATGTCGGATGAAAACTTTTACTCATCACTAGTTCTCTGATGTTAGCAGATTCACAAATATACACTAATGGGTTAGAAAAGACCATTTTAACGTTAAAATTTTAAAATGTTAAACAGATAAATTGGCCAATGCCTAAAATTTCCATATAAATAATTCACAATGCATTTCTTGGGGAGTACCAAATAAAAATATTAAAGGGGAGATAAAACTAAGCAAAGAGGCTAGAAATGCTGTACCTTTAGTTAAAAGGTTTTTTTTAGCCACTTTCTATTCTAATGTATTCCAATGGGCAATGTGCAGCCTTATGGTACTTTAGTGAATTGTGTAAATTGGAATTGAGAGCTAAATTTAATAAATGCTATAGCCAACAGCAACCGGTCTGATCTTTGCAATTTTAGTTTAGTATACTGTAAGTTAGAAAATAAAAGCAGATTGGCTGCAATTGACCTATGATAATAAATCCTCCTCTTTATGTGCTACTGCACAGTGTCTTTCTTACTCACCTAAATGGTAGGTGGCTGGGTTGGACATTTTTTATTCTTAACTCTCCCCAAAGAGGAAAATGGTGTTCAAAACTCCATAATAGCCATGGCCTCTTGGACAAAAATAAAGAGAATTAAAAGTCTGGCTTTCACATTACATTTTTATAAATGTTCTGCAAAAAAATGATAAATTAAATAAAAAATTAACTTAAAACTGTGACCACCTTTAAGAAAATGAATCATTTAAGCCTCTTGATTTCCAGAAAATATATTTTACAAAAACGCATCATGTCTTGAAATAAGCACATATTCCAAAAGTACAGTAACTTCTGCTTTCAGATCAATTTGCTCTCTTACCTAGCAAGGGAAACATAAATAATTTTGAGAGTGATATTAGTTTGTTCCTTCCAAAGTGTTGCATCCCTAATAGAGTGTAGCTTTTGTGACATAACTCATGGTGGAGCACAAATACCCCATCAATAGTAGAGCGGCTCATTTCATTGTCTTCAGTGCATGGAATCATCATTATTTGCACTCCTGATAAAAGACAGCATTTTTAGCAGATCAGCACTACTCCATTTAACTGAGAGCAATGATTTATCTTATCCTTACTGCTGGGCATCGTCTATTTCCTTGGGTAATAAAGAGCTCCCACACTGAAATAATGTCTCTTTGTACCTTTGTCTAGAAAAGAAACAAACTGAAACCCCTTTGGCCAAGCAAAAAACATGGCTACAAAGATCTTATTACATTTTGAAAATTAAGCACATCCCAATAAATAAATCATAGTGTATTAAATAGTTACCATTACCTCCAAGCCTGTAGTAATAAATACATACGTGGCTTGGACAGTTTAATTTTCCTGACATGAGATCTACGGGAAATAAAAATCGTTCTTTTATTTGTAATTGCCGTCCTATCACAGTAAAAACGGAATAAGTAATAAGTAATATTTATAACTGCTGTGCACAAAGATGTTCTGGCTTTGCAATTGTCTGTTATTTTTAAAAGCTATAAAAGTTCTGCAACTAAATGTGAAAAGAGTTTGTTAAAAGATTACATATACAGTACTACGAACAGTGTTATTTTGTGAAAAGAGTTTGTTAAAATATTACATATACAGTACTACGAACAGTGTTATTTATTTATCTTTTTCATAAGAAGCAGGTATGAGATCTATTATGCCGGGGGTGGGAGGGTTGGATAAAAAAAATTGTTTTTTGAAATATGGATCAGTATGCCATAAAGCTACTGAACAATTTAACATTACAAACAAAAGCTTTCTCTTCTGTGGATTTATTCTAGCCTAATTTACATAAAGTAGAGTTAATGAATTATTATTATTATTATTATTATTACAGTGAAAATACATTTTAGCAGTTTACCTTAGGAAGCTATATTATGTTGCTTCTGTATACCAGATTTCTGGATAACAGAATCCATGCCTGTTCTATTATTATGTATACATTAATATAGTGTAAATACCCAAGTCTAAAACCAGTACCACCCTACTAGAGTTATAAAATAAAAAGTCAGACACCTGCAAAGTTATCCTAAGTGGATCAAGACACAGTACTGTAGCATTAGGACAATTATAATGTTTTCATGAACTATAACCTCTTTAACAAGTTAGAGTAGGAAAAGCAGTCTTGAATGCAAAATGTCTAATAGTCTTTACTTGTAGTGGCCCATGCAGACTTATTAGCAGTATATAGGTAATGAAAGAGATGGATGGCTGTATAGATGATAGAAAGATGATAGCTAAATGATAGGTAAATAGATACATAGATACTGTAGATAGATAGATACCATAGATAGATTGAGAAAATAGCATACAATTCATAGTTTATCTCAGTGTATAGAATAAAACTTTTTACAAAGAAATTCATTATTTTATGCCATAAAATACTTTAAAGTCCTTGAAAACTTAATTTGCAATTAGGTGTATATATACAGTAAGTGAATCTATTTCTGTTTATGACTTTTATTACATGTCTTCATTAATGCTTTTGCTTTATATGGTGTATAAATATCTACAATATATCTAAATATTGTTATCCATGCATTGGTCTTTCCATCTTTATACTAATTAGAGATTAGCAAATTTTTTCACATGGCATGGGTTTACAACGAAATCTGTGCTGTTGCGAGTGACAAAAATTTTCACGAGTTAGATTTAACCTTGTCCAAAATATTGGGGTGGACAACACAGTCACTATTATTAAGCAGTTACAAATGATGGCATAAGTATAAATCGATCCTCCAGCTTCCATCTCTAGGGGAAACTTTCAAATCGAAAAAAGGAACATGTATAACTTCATTAAACCCTTACTAAGGGTGAGACTAGAAATGACTTGGTAAGAAAATAATGAATGTAATACAGATTCCTGCTGTATTTGCCTGGGGGTAGCTATTTATCCTCAAAAGTTTCTTTGTTTAGCTCCCAAAATAATGTAATTGGCAGAAATGCTCAGTCTTAGTCCTTTAGCACCTGGAACAGCCCAAACCACAAAAGAGTATATCACTGTCAACAAGGTCAACCAGGTTCAGAAGGGTACACAGCTAGAGGTGGCAGGTTAGGCGTCAACGATTTTTAGTGTCTTTGGACTTTGTACTTCTGGGCTGGTACAACAGGCCCTATGGCCTAGTTGAATTCAGGATTTAGTTGTCCTTTTTTCAGCCTTACTATTCCTGTGAAAGTCAACAATACATCTAAGAATTTCTAAAAAAAAAATATTCAGGCCTAGTGATGGGCGAATTTGTGTGGCGAAAAATTCGCGAAACGGCGCTGGCGTCTCATTTTTGACGCCGGCGCCCATTTTTCCGACGCCAGCGCCCGTTTTTGACGCCGGCGCCCGTTTTTGACGAATTCTGCGAATTTTCTCGGGCGTTTTGCAAATTTATTCACTGAGGCAAATCTCGCAAATTCGCCGCGAATTCACGCCTGCCGAATAAATTCGCCCATCACTATTCAGGCCACTGACTGCCATAATTAGGTCTAATATGAATACTTTACTACATGAGAAAAATATTGTGAGCTATTGCGAGACGAGTTTACTCCATCCTTTAGTAAATGCAAATATCAATATTCTCTCTTGGCAAGATTTTATTTTTAGCTGACCCAGGATTACAATTACATATACATGATATAAAAAGCCTTGATAAATAATCCATGTATATATCCTTCTCTCCTTCTCTCAGTATATTATTGTTTTCTATAAAAACATGTGTAGAGGGAAGTTAATCTGCCTAAATATTCTATTATAAAGCTTATATTGACAGATTCATAAAAAATGTAAACTACTGATACTGTATGAGTAGTGACCCGTTTCGCTTCGCTGACATTCGCAAATTTTCGGCGAGACTCGCAAAATGCTGGAGAATTAGCAAAACGCATTGAAGTCAAAGGGCGTCAAAATTATTTTGACGCACGGCAATTTCGACACCCGTAACAAATTTTTATACATGCGTCTAATTTGTCCAAATGCATTAAAGTCAATGGGCATCCGAATAATTTTGACTCACCACTATTCTGACGCGCAACAAAAATTTTTTGACATGGTGGAGTTTTCGCCAGTGGCAAACTAAGGAAGTTCTCAGCAAATTCACACCTGTGCACCAGTAAATGTAGAACATGATCCCACAACTAGTGATGGGCGAATTTATTCGCCAGGCGCGAATTCGCGGCGAATTTGCGCGTTTCGCCGCCAGCGAATAAATTCGCGAAACTCGCGCGAAAATTCGCGTCAAAAAATTCGCCGGCGTCAAAAAAATTTTTTCGAAAAATGGACGCCGGCGTCAAAAACGGGCGCCGGCGTCAAAAACGGGCGCCGGCGTCGAAAAAACGGGCGCCGGCGTCAAAAACGAGACGCCGGCGCCGTTTCGCGAATTTTTCGCCGTTTCGCGAATTTCGCGCGAAATTCGCGAATTTTTCGGCGAAGCGAAACGGCGCAAATTCGCCCATCACTACCCACAACAGAACCATAGTGGAGCAATAAAAAAAAAATCAATCTTAGTACATGTAATAAGAGAAGTTTTATCAATGGTGGCTCAGGGTAATACTTTGATAGAAATGTCTTGTTTGAGACGGCTTTGTAGGAAAGAATTCTTGAACCCAATATTTTGTATTATGTATAACAGCTTAGTAGGAAAGGAACTATTGTACTCAATTACTCAATGACCTAATATGTTTATGACTCCTGTTAGTTCCTAATATGTTTATGACTTCTGGAAGTTCTCATGGGAACTTCATTTATTATAGCCAGGGGCAGAATATGCACTCAAATATCAATAACAGATAAGATAAGATCTCTGCTTTGGGTGTGCTTGATGGAAGCCTGGTCAGCTCCTGATGAGTGCATGGGACACAAGATCTGTTGTTTACCAAGTGGTTTAATGTATTAGCTCATTGTTTATTACAGCATATAAAACTGGGGGTCACCAAATTATTGGCTGAGTTCTCTCCTGTAGAGCAAACCCTCGTGCTGCCCAAGGTCCTTCCTTTGAGAGCTTCACTTGAGAGCTCTCTGACGACTAAATCGGGATCTCCCAGTCAGATCTAGTAGTGGATTGTAAAAAAAAAAAAAATATATATATATATATATATATATATATATATATATATAATTTTTAATTAATCGTTTCGTGTTTTGCTTTTAAATTGATACTCAAAGTCTATTTTAAAAACAACCAATCTCAAAAAACCAATTACAGAAAAAACTGTCACTTCTCTTTCAGTAATTTCCTCCTGTTTCCTAGCTTATAGTAGATGAATATTCATATTGATTTGCATTACATTCATATCTGATTGGTAGGGAACACTTGTGTCAGCACATCTGGGATTTTGGACGCAGTCTAATAAATTTGCCCATGCCTTCCTTATATAAATATGTGGAGCGTCAAAGAGAATAAGATAAACAAAAGACTGTGTTTTGCTATGTTCTTACAAAAATGTCAGCATTTTCCTGTTTACTCATTACATAGCATATGATTCATTTGTTGTGTGAAGCTTTAGCATTTTTACAATTAAGGCTTTTGCCAACTGACTGCACAGACGGCTCAACATATGATTTGTGCGGCAAATTAGTGGAATTCTTGAACAAATAAATGCTTTTTTTGTTTTGTTTTGGAAAGGAGCTGGAAAGAATTGCTGGAGGAAAGCACACATACAAACACATTCTGAGCATAGATAGATAATTAGAAAATATAAATATAGAGACAAAGCTAGATACCTAGATAGACGATGACGAACATTTAAATAGCTATCTTATCCCAAAGAAAAACCTGAAAATTGTATGGACTGATATCTTGATTCTACAAACATCTTCAGACTTATAATATTATGGTACCTTGTATAAAGATATATGAGGTACATCATGGTTGGTAGAGACAAGTTCCATTTGAAACATCAATGTTCCTTTCTATGGCAATTCAGTTTGCACATAACTATTAAGATATTCATTGCACAGTCTCTATGCAATGTATTACTCGTGTAAATAGATGTTATGCATTCCAAAGGACCAGGATATTATGGTATTTCTTCTCCTCGCTAAATACTTTGCTTCATATTTATTCTTCAGTATTTGTCTTCTGAACACTGTGGGTAGGATTATTAAATATTGAACTGGGGAATCTAGTGGGATTGCAAGCAGCCTGATATTTTTCCTGAGTTAGAAACACTTTCCTTAATGTCAAGAAAAAAATCTGGATAGTTGGGAAAGCGTACCATGAATTGGAATATATCAATTTGTCAGAAGCTGTCAAACACCATTCCATTTTATGAGTTATAACATCTCTCCAATTTCTAGTCCCTAGTGTAAATTGCAAGTGGAAGTTGACAATTAAGACAACACTTTCCACAACAGAACAAATGCCTGTACAGAGAAGAGTGGATTTAACTCGTGTTTAGTAAAAAAAAGAAAAAAAAAAAAAAAAGAAGAAAATCATTATTGCAGGCTCTTATTCAACACACACAAAAGAAAATTTGCTGAACAGTTAAGTAAGACAACTACAATTACTATATAGCTTCTTAGAGAATAGTATTTACCCTACCTAAATACAAACATGTCTCCATACTATGAGCATGCTGTCTTCTCCTACCAATAATAATCACTCACCCTTAATATAAATCTACTTAAGCCATATTTACTGATATCCACTGAAGGGTAACTCACAAGTATTTTCCTTCCATTTAACAACATGCACCAGTAATATGAAGAGGAATGGAATAATTAGCATTAGCATTTGATTCACTTAGTGCAAATCAGTAGTGTCCATAATCACAACCATCTAGGGCAGTGATGCCCAACCAGTGGCTCGCGAGCAACATGATGCTCACCAACCCCTTGGATGTTGCTCTTAGTGGCCACAAAGCAGATACTTATTTTTTAAATTCCGGCTTAGAGACAAGTTTTGGTTGCATAAAAACCCGGTGTTATGCGTCATAAGAGTCTCCTGTAGGCTGTCAGTTCATACAGTATAAGCCCTACAAATTAGCCAATCACAGCCCTTATTTCTCATCCCCAGGGTTGTTTTCATGCTTGTTATGCTCCCTAACTTGTATGAATATGAGTACAGTATCCCAAACACATTTTTTCTAAAATATCAAAACCCTGCATCCTCTTAGATGTCTTTATTACATACCACTCACAGCCATTACCTAAAAAACAAAATTATTCTTCCTGTCCCCTCCCCACTCCTCCCCAGCAGTGCTCAGGTGGCCTATTTTTCCTGACTTTCGGCCACTGACAGCGCTATAATAATACCAGAAGCCAACTTTGGAGACAATAATTGTTCAGAGAAAGGCAGTTTTCTCAGTTATCCATTCCCGTTAACTATTGCGTTGCTAGCCAGATTTCCTCTGTGATTTATGTCCACATTTATCAGTTTGTTCACTCTGTTTAAAAGGATGCTTTACAATATCATGGCTAATTTACTCCAATAATAGGAATTCAAATAAAAGTTATTTACTATAGCTAACCGCAGTTCATAAAAGGACAAAGTGACTAGCACAACATGAACACTGGAATGCTGCAAATTAAGAGAACTGGGAAATCAGTCTTTAAAACAGGGACATAAATAGTGAGAAAAAGTATTGCTTGATGAATTAGGCACCATTGTTTGCCAAGAGACGTTTGCAAGCAAACCAATTAGGCGTACAGGCATCAAGTGATCAGAGACTCTGTCCAAACACAATTTCTTTCTGTCTTTTTGCACTATTATTATTTGTATATTAAACCAATGCCTGCTTGCTAAGTCAGCTCTCTATAGTACAAGATTGAGAATATAAACCAAATATGAATAAGCACAAACTAGAATCCTTAATAGGCAAATTTTACATTCGTCATTACACATTCAGGTATGTAGCCATCTTTTGTTAACCTCCAAACCCAGTCTGATATACTATTAATAATTTCTTTAGAATTTCAGAATCTAGAATTTAAACTGTAGAGTTAACTTTTGGTGAAGAGAGACAGCTTGTAACCATTTCTATTTTTGCTGATGACACAATTGTGCAGAACTATAAGGGGCAAATTCACTAAAGCGCATAGTGGCTAACGCTAGCGCAAACTCGCCAGCGTGGCGTCATTTTGTTACTTCGCCGATTTACTAACGGCGCGCTGGCTTAAATTCGCTAGCGAAGTGGACCTACTCTACCGCTACTTCGCACCCTTACGCCAGGCGAAGTTGCGCTATGGCGAATGGGGCATAACTACGCTAATTCACTAACTTGCACATTTTACTGAATGTTACCTATTGCGCCAGACTTGCCTTCGTCACCTGAG
The DNA here is from genome assembly GCA_038501925.1 of Xenopus petersii. Lineage (NCBI taxonomy): Eukaryota > Metazoa > Chordata > Amphibia > Anura > Pipidae > Xenopus > Xenopus petersii. The sequence goes on along the minus strand of CM076684.1, from coordinate 34,296,940 downwards.
ACCAGGCGAAGTGCAATAGAGTAGATAGGGATTGCTTCAAAAAAAGCTGAAATTTTTTGTAAGTCCCAAAAAACGCTGGCGTCTTTTCCTTTTTTAAGGGTGATAGGCTGAAAAAGATTGTTAATTTTTTTGGGGGAACCCTCTTTCCCTCCTACATTTCCTAACATATGGCACCTAAACTATACAGTGGGCACATGTATAGGGCAAAATAACAACTCTATTTTATTTTATGAAGCTTTCCCAGCTTGTGTAGTGTAATGTATTTGCTGCTACATATACGTCCATTGTACTTTAACTTGGTGCCGTATGCAAATTAGGCATCGCTATCGTAACTTCGCTTTGCTTGACGAATTAACGCTAGCACAACTTCGCTACCGTCCGCCTCCCTGAGCACAACTTCGAATTTTAGTGAATTTGCATAGCGCTGGTGAAAATATGCCTTGCGAAGTGCATCGCAGTGTGGCGAAGCTACCGCCGGCGCAACTTCGGATCTTAGTGAATCTGCCCCCATGTTTCATGCAGGATGTTGCCACTTTGCAGAGTGATTTGACTAGATTAGAAAAGTGGGCACAAACTGGACAATGAGGTTCAATGTTGGTAAATGCAAGGTTATGCACTTTGGCAGAAACAATATAAATACAAATTATTCACTAAATGGCAGTGTATTGGGAGTTTCCTTAATTGACAAGAATCTAGAGGTTGTTGTCTAATCTCAGGCAGTGTCATTCTGTGTCTACTAAAGCAAATAAAGTTCTGTCTTGCATAAAAAGGCATTAAATCAAGGGATGAAAACATAATTATGCCTCTTTATAGGTCCCTTGTAAGGCCCCACCTTGAGTATGCAGTGCAGTTTTGGACTCCAGTCCTTAAAAAGGATATAAATGAGCTGGAGAGAATGCAGAGATGTGCAACTAAACTGGTTAAGGGGGATGGAAGATTTTAACTCACTGCACTGCGGCCCCCTCTGGACTTGCTCTGACACTAAAACTTGAAAACGCGGAGTGGAAGTGGGGGTGGCATCGGAGCTGCTGACTCAGGCGGCAGCAGCCCCTGAAATGCTGCTGGGGACTAGGGATGGGCGAATTTTTTCGCCTCGTTTCGCCGAAAAAATGGCGCCCATAGACTTGTATGGAGACGTGCGTCAAAAAAAAGGCGCGCGACAAAATAATTTCGCCGCGCGACAAATTGTTTTTGACGCCCATAGACTTTAATGGGCGTCTGCGACATTTCGCCAGCGGCGAATTTTTGGCGAAACGGGTCAAATTCGCCCATCCCTGCTGGGGACATGATTACTAGGGATGTAGCGAACTGCCGTTAATGTGTTCGCGAACGCCGTTCGCGAACGCCGTTCGCGAACACCGGCAAAAAAGCGAACAGTTCGCGAACAGTTCGCGAACTTCGAACGCTCGATAAAATCGTTCGATCGAACGATCGAAGGATTTTATTCGTACGATCGAAGGATTTTCGTTCGAATCGAACGATCGAAGCTATTCGATCGAATGATTTTAATTCAATCGAATGCTTATAATCGTTCGAACGAATGGAAATCGTTCGATTTTAGCGATCGAACGGTCGAATGGTCGAATGGTCGAACGAAATTTTACTTCGAATCGAACGCGAACACCAATTGGCGAACGTCGCGCGACGTTCGCGAACATTCGGCGGACGCGAACAGTCGAAGTTCGCGCGAACTAGTTCGCCGGCGAACAGTTCGCTACATCCCTAATGATTACTCTTTAAATACATTAGAGGGCATTTTAGACTGCTAGCGGGAGATCTATTTTTCCATAAATGAGGGGCTTGTATCATTTTTTGTACAAGCATAATATCCAAGGCTATAGTGATACTAAAATCTGCAATTAATATAGATATTGGTATGTATATTTAGTTTCAGTGAGTGTGTGTAAGTATGTGTACTGGGTTTCATTTGGAGAGGTTGAACTTGATGGACTTCGGTCTTTTTTCAACCCAACTTAGCTATGTAACTAGGAAGTGAGTGTTCCAACTGAGCACATGCAATTTTAGAAGCAGTGTCCATTTACTTTTTTGACTGTATATAAAGATATATATAAAATCTCATAACTGCTGATATTGCTTTTAGAAATCCTACACATTTTGGTTGAATTTCAAGAGATAAAAGGAGTTATTTATTAAAGTCCGGATGCCGAAAACTTGAAAAACGTTCGTTTTTTTACTATAAAAATTATTTAGTGGAAAAAAAAAACCTCAATTTTTTTTTGTGATTTATTATACCCCGAGGATGGAAAAAGTCATAATCTGAAAATCCGGCATCTCAGACCTGCCGAGGTTGTATATAGCTGTAAGTCAATGGGAGAGGTCACGAAGATATCCTGATCTGTGCTGGGTTTTGTGCAAAAATCTGAAGATATGAAAAATTTTTAGTTTTTGGGTAGAAAATCTGAAAAATTCGAAATATTTTAATTTTTGTAAATTTTTCATGATTTTTATGAGTTTTTTTTCTGCACTTGAATTTTTAGGGAAACTGTATTGATAACTAAGGTTAATAACCCGTGCAGATTTGATTGGAGGATATTTCAAAAAATAAGATCTTTTTGGATTTTGATATAACCCCCTTAAAATTTTATGTTTAGGCATAAAATGTATTTATTATTTTTCCAACATAACTAAAAACCTTTTCATCAATTATTTGAGAAACAGTTTTGCATTCGATATTTTGCAAAGAAAAATTTCAATTCATTATTACTTTCAATACTGCTAATTTAAAGTTGTTTTGAAGGGTATAGGTTAATAGTTAGATTTCCTTTATAAACTTAATCCAAGCGTCTGGGAATTTTTATGATGCATTTACAAATAAATCATATTTTTACTGAATTGATTCTTGCTACTCACTAGCATTGCATAATGGTTAAATGATACTGAACTTTTGATAAATCATAACGTCAGTATTTTTAAAAGATATTGCATTGTAAAATCGATAAGCTAACTTTAGCACTTGGGCTATGTTCAATAATAAATTCCCCTAAGAGTAAGTTGGGATGTAATCTGATATGGTTTTGCAGAGCTCTGAAAGTTTAATATTAATAGCGCATCTAAAATTTATAGTTTTTGGTACTTTAGCACTGTTATTAATTTTTTGGAGTCCTTATAAATGATCACATTCACTACTGAAAATAAGCTTTCCATAACGATTTCAAACATCCATTTCAGTATTGTTTAAATCGCAGCATTTTCACATAGCTGCAGGACATTGAAGTATGTATTTGTGTGTGGCGTTACAACCTGCTATATTTAATTTTATAAGCAAATAAAAAGCTGAAATTTTTGGTTTTATGCCTTATTGATATGTCCTAACAATCTATAAATGTGCAACTCTGCATATCTTTTTATAACATCTAAAATAAAATCCTCCTCTAAATATCATTAAATAGGATTGCAACAGCTGATGGAGGCTTTAAATCTTCCTAAAACGTGGATTCTATGAAGCTGCACACGCGGTTACTTCTGTTTTATAGTCCTACCTAAAAAATAAGGTTTTTCAGTAACATTTCAAGACAAATGTTTAAAAGGATGTATACTACAAAAACTTGATTGGGTTTTTATAAACCTGAGGTCAGTAATTGTACAGTGACCATTCTGCTGGACATGTCAAGAATTTATTTGTGTTAGAATTCAAACATCCAGGTATATTTATCAGAAATCAAATATTCAAGTTTTTTTAACAGAAAAACTCAAACACTCGCCAAATTTGAATGTACAATTATTTATTAAAAATCTTGAAACACAAAACTCGATTGTGTAGAAACATGAAAAAGCAAAAAATCAATAAGTCGAAATTGAAGTCTTGAAAACTCGACTGTAAAAATAGCTTTAACTTTGCTAATGCAACCCAACATGACGTACAGGGGAATGTAAAAAAAGTAGCAAAGAGCAAAACAATTCGCACCAATAAGACTAAAAATCCACATCTCGCAATGTAATATTGTTCCTTAAACTGTTATTGCATTGCGAATTTTAATTGCGCACTCATAAGAAGTGCTTGAAGGTGTCGTAATCTTTTGGAGCAAACATAACAACTTTTTCAGTAAGAAGTTTTATTACATTGACTGCGCATTGGCGCAAACTATAAAATTCGTAAACGTTCTTTCACTTTCGGGAAGTGGTCGCTAAACAGTTTCCGGGCTCGCAAAAGCTATATTAAATTCGCACAAAGCAAAATTTGTTCGCGCAAAGGCATAACTTTTCGCATTGCGAATAGTTTTTCTGTTAGCAATTTTTATTACATTCCCCCGTTGATGTCTTAAACTCGAATGTAAAAATAGCTTGAATTTTACAAATGCATCTCTACATGACTTCTATATGAACTTGTCAGCTTTTAGATGGAAATTTTTTATATTCAGGTTTTTTAAGTTGTTTTGCACTGAATAAATCTTGAACATTAGCATTAAACAAATGCCAATAAATAGGCCCTTATGTGTTGGTTGCAGGCCTGGAAAAAAAAAAGTTTAATTAGCTACTCACAAATAAATCATTACTTTACAAACAGTTTTACTAAACATTCACATAAAAATTTAGTGAATTTTTATAGTAGCAACAGTCCCCTGTTCAAGCTGAGATGCTCACATGGAGTTTGAAAAAAAATATATTGGTTTATAACACAAAATCATAGTATTTTTTCATTTTTCAGCCATGGGTTGATATAATTTGTTGCAGTGTATTTACCATTCATCTAAATCTTGTTCTCTATCCTGTTGCGGTTGGAATCATTGTTTCCCCACTGCAACACTGGTCCTATTTAGTTCATTATGAAGCCATCCAAAACTTAGGACTAAATGTTTTTCCATGAGGAAATGAAAATTAAAAAGCATTGTTGAAAATTAATTTTTGAATAAGCACACACAGATTGATGGGAGGATTATAATCTGTCATGTTTCCCATTAATGCCACCTCCAAATGAATTTATTCTAATTACATATGTTACAGAGCTTTTAAAAGTGTAACAGCTGAATAATACATCAACATTACTCAATATCTATTCTTTTCTTAAGGATTTTGAGGTGCTACAAGATAGATATTGAAGTGTCAGCCTACCCTCTTATTCATATATTCAAAGCCAAAAACTATGCACCACAATGATATTTCATGGCACAGAAATTAACTGGCTGGGATTCCGGAAAGGAGTCTAAATGCCTTTGTCATTATATTAGACAGTTTGATGGCTTCAGAAAAAAAATATTTGGCACAAATTGAGATTGCAAAGTAATTGTTCTATCCCTGAATGGCTCTTGGACAAAGCATATTTTAGAGGGAATATGTAGGATTAATTTTATCAAAGCAATTAAAAAAATGATATGTTAAACAGAACCTAGCATACCCATAATAATAAATAATGAATTGCTTCTTTTGAAACAAATATAGATATCTGCCAAAGTATACATGTTGATAATGCTTCCTCCGCGCAGGACATGTTGAGATCGATCCTCAATAGTGATGGCGAATTGCCAGCCATTAGTGATGGGCGAATTTATTCGGCAGGCGCGAATTTGCGCGATTCGCCGCCAGCGAATAAATTCGTGAAACGCCCGCAAAAATTTGCGGGAAAAATTTGCCGGCGTCAAAAAAAAATTTTCAGAAAAATGGACGTCAAAAACGGGCGCCGGCGTTGAAAAAACGGACACCGGCGTCAAGCGAGACGCCGGCGCCGTTTCGCAAATTTTTCGTCGTTTCGCAAATTTTTTGCCGTTTTGCAAATTTCGCACGAAAATCGCAAATTTTTCGGCGAAGCGAAAAGGCGCAAATTCACCCATCACTACCAGCCATGGATTCGCAATGAAATTCCACAAAAAAGTTGCCAAAACAAAAATGTCACTGAGACAAAAAGTTGCCATCAGAAAAACGCCCATTGACTTTAATGCATTTGGACAAAAAAGTTGCAGAGACAAAAAAAGTTGCCACAGGGAAAAACACCCATTCACTTTAATGCAAAAAAAAAGTTTGACACCCATTGACGTCAATGTGTTTGGCAAATTTTTAGCCATTTCGCTTTGCTGAAATATTTACAAAACTGCAAAAAAATTCACTAAACACGCTAAATTCACTAAACGCTCACCACTATTCCTAAACATAGATGCAATGGAAGGGATGGTGAAAAATATATACTATTTAGGATATAACTGAGTGAAAGCATACACATGAATTGGAATGTATGTGGTACCCAAGGCATACAACAGTCCCAAAGGCATGCTTGCTGAAACTCTCAAGAGGAGAAAGATTCGGTCCAAACTGAATTCTGCAACCTCTAGTTTCCTGTGTTTTATTTATAATATACCCACTGCTCACAAAGAGCCATGTTTGTAAAGGAATGGATTAATCCCAACGAATTATGGACTTTGCTGTGAGGTCAGAGACATATGTGAAGATTCAGGGAGATTTAGTCACCTGGTGACAAATCACCTCTTGTTCGAGCGACTAATCTCCCGAAAAGCCTTCCCGCTGGCTAGAATCAAAATCGCCAGCAGGATGGCATTCAGGGCACTTCGACTTCAAAGTTGCTCGAAGTTGTCTCACAAGGAAACTTCAAGCTACTACGAAAAACGATCCGACCAATGATTTATATTCTAGCCAGAGGGAAGGCTTTTCGGGGAGATTCGTCGCCCAAAGAGGAGGCGATTTGTCACTGGGTGACTAAATCTCCCTGAATCTTTGCGCGTGTCTCTGCCCTAAATCTGCAGAAAAATCTCTGCCACTTCTAAAGATTATAGTAAAAGCTGTCAGCGGAGAGGGGTTATGAACAACACAGAATCAGCTGTATTCCTGTACATTTGTATTGTAAGTGAGCAAAGCTGGCCCTGTGCCCCTCTGTAATCGGATGAGAAAATGTTAATCCCCCCTCTTGTATCTTAAAAGAGGATTCACAATTTAGTGTACACTAAGGGGCCCATTTACTAAGGGTCGGAGTGATTTCAAAGTGAATTTTCGAATTCAAAAACTTCGAATTTCGAAGTAATTTTTGGGTAATTCTACCATCGAATAGGCCAAATTCGATTTGAATTGAAAAAACTTTGAATATTCCACGATTCAAAAATTTAAGTACTGTCTCTTTAAAAAACGTCGACACCTCGCCACCTTAAACCTGCTGAATTGCAATGTTAGCCTATGGGGACCTCCTAGAACCTATAGCCAGTATTTGGCTAAGTTTTTAGAAGTGTAAGTTTTATTTTTTGATCGTTCGATGAAATCGTTTGAATTGTTCAATTCGAATGATTTCTATTTTCTACATTCGCTCAAACGATTCGAATTAGATTGAAAACGGCTAAATTCACTCCAAAAAAAACTATCGCATTTCTACAATTCGATGATTGAATTTCGAAGTTTTAGCACTTCGAAATTTGACCCTTAGTAAATGTGCCCCTAAAAATCATAATAACAAAAGTCAGACTAGGTTCTAAAAGTCAGAACCAGCATTGAAAAGGTGGCAAATATTCAGTAGGGATAATTTACTAAATCCATAGGTACAGTACAATTAAATGAGCCATAAGGACCTATCGACTGAGCAACAGAATCCATAGGATTTACTGCACAGTAGTGACGGGCGAATTTATTCGCCAGGTGCAAATTTGTGGCGAATTCCCGCGATTCGCCGCTGGTGAATAAATTTGCAAAACCGCTGTGAAAATTCGCCGGTGTAAAAAAAAATTGGACGCTGGTGCAATTTTGCCAAAAATGGATGCCGGCATCCAAAAAAAGCACAGTTTCTCTAAATTTTCGCTGTTTCACGAATTTCGAGGGAAATTCGTTTATTTTCCGGCTACACAAAACACCCCAAATTCGCCCATCACACAGTGCTTTTGTATTCAAGGGAGCCCTGTACTTACTGCCTGCTATAGCAAGTGATAGACACTGTTGACCCACCATTATGAGCCTTTTTATGTATAAATGATAGATGATTTGTACCTCTTACACATAATCAACAATAACAAAATAGCATTCCATTTATCTAATTTGGCATTCTATTTTCAATTTCTATGTATGATATAGGTTTAGTGTCAAAAGGAAACATAACAATTATAATATGTTGAACACTAGTAGGGAATCCAAAATAGTCAAAAACAGCAGCAAATACATCACCTCTGTATTTGTGTCTAAAAGGTTTTATTAAATTGATATAATATGGCAGAGAGCACTCACTTGCCTAAATACAAATAAACAGGGGCAGATGGGGTAAGTTACTATAACACTAAATGCAAGTGTGAATGTTGAGTGAGTGCAAGAGTACTAAGGAGTCTTCCCTTTAGTGCTCATTCAAAAAACCCTTGTGTTCATGGTCTGACCATGATCTATATCCAGCAGAAGTGATACATGCATGGTTCATAGTAAATACAGGGATCCCCCCAGCCCTGATGAAACCAGTGATGCTAAACACAGGCAAAGCTGTATTCATGAGACACACATCAGAGACCTGCAGTAATTCAGGAAAGTGCAGGGCCTGACACAAATGTAAAAGAATGTGGTGGTTTGCTCTAGATTTTTGCACTTTGCATCCTGCCCTGTTATTTGTAAATTACTTCTCCAATGTTCTGTGCACATAATAATCCAAACCCTAATACTTAACTCACTATTGAAGAAAAGAAAATATAATATAAACCCCACTCATAAAAAATAAAAATGGTACGATTTTATTTTAACAGCCAGTGCAAATAGCATTAATAAACTTTTTGCTGTTTAAGAAATATAGTTAATCATGACTGATGTCTGGAAAAAATAGGTTTCTTTGGAAATATTTACGTGTTTAGCCTTCCGTTAAAAGGATTAAGTGAGATTTACCCAAAAAGATTAGCAATTCCTAAAAATAATCTAGATTGTAGGTAATATAGTATAATTCATCCTATCCAATTTATCATTTTTCTTCTTCATATTTCCAACCTCCCCAGAGATAATCATAGCATTAGTTGATTAAGGTTGCCGTTGTCAGCTTCTGTAGATAGAGATTACCCTGGAGATGTTTGACCTCATACTTGTTAGGGAAAGCTGATTGGCATTCAGCCTGCTCTAGATACTTCTAACAATTTGCTCCTTTCATTCTGTTATTGACAAGGATCTGTGCAAACATTATGTGATTAACTGTGTGACCAGAAATTCCATTCTCACAGAGGTTACAGTGGAGAGTGAAGATGTACGTCACCATTATGTATAATATAGTCTATGCCAATGTTATATGTGTCGCAGGAGTTTTCTTGCAGAGAAGAAGACTGGAATTTCCATTGTGCTGAGTTATATAGACTGCCCAAATTTTTTCTAGGAAATATACTGAGAAGAACAGGTTCATACGGTATTTAAGTGGACAATATGCCCTACTAAATAAACTATTAAAATATGTCAACTTGGCCTCTCTAGACCCCGTTGGCAGATTATTGAATTTGCGGCAAATTTGCCCGTTTGCATTGAAAACATTTTGACGCCGGCATCAAATTTTTTTCGCCAATGGTGACGGTTCCGACACTGGCAACAATAAATGGATGCCAGTTGACTTCAATGGGTGCCGTCGTCAACTTTGACGCCGGTGCCCATTTTGACGCCGGCGAATTGAAACGGTACAAATTCTCCCATCACTAGTAAACACAAATACAGACCATCATACTTCATAGAAGTAACAATTATGAATATGCTCACATAGGTTTATTCTATGTGTTCTGTTTAGTGTCACCAGGCTGGCCACCCAGTAGCATTCTTAGGTGGGTAAGTGGAGGCAAAGCAAGTCTTACTTTGAGCCCCACCCTCCTGGGGACAATGGCCAATGAGGTATCAAACTGAGTTCTATTGAGCATAGGGAATGCTACCCCATCAAGTATTCCCCCACTGACCTCAACAGACCTAATAGTTACAGATATGGGATCTGTTATCAAGAAACCTGTTATATAGAAAGCTTTGAATTATGGAAAGGCCATCTCCCATAGACTCCATTTGATCCAAATAATCCAAATTATTAAAAAAATATTTCCTTTTTCTCTTTAATAATACAACTGTACCTTGTACTTGGTCCAAACTAAGATATAATTAATCCTTATTAGAAGCAAAACCAGCCTTTTGAGTTAATCTAATGTTTACATGATTTTCTAGTAGACTTAAGGTATGAAGATCCCTTATCCAGAAAAGCCCAGGTCTGGACTGCAGGTATCAAACCTATACTTGTAATAGCCACCTTGACATAAACACTACAGTGCCTAGAAAGAGGAAGGGAAGAAGGTTGGGATGCTGCTCCCTGTGACTAAAACTAGATATAGACCCTGATCTGTAACTGCCCCCATTTTATCCTTCCTCTATCACAATGCCTCTTTCCCACCCTGACCTTCCAAGCATTAACCCTTTCCTTTCCTTGCCTTCCCCTGCTCAATTAAGCCAGCTGTTCCTTAACTCTGGCGTTCAGGGAGCACCATTCTATTTGTATATGTCCTTAAAGACTTACATTTATCAAACTGCACATTTGAAAACTGTCATTGTATTTGCGAGAAAGAAAATGATTCTTTCTGTACAGTTAAAAAATTGTTTAGGATTGTGCCGGCAACATATTTTTTTTCCTCTTTAAACCAAGGTTTTATGTGGAATATATCCTTTCTTAAGATTTATATAGCTAGATGACAGCTAAAAATCATAGTTATCTAATACCTCCAAAAGGTCTCTTCAGGGGTTATTTATAGAGCAGCTTTATAAAGACAAATGGAGTTTGCTTGCATTACTCCAGTATCTATGTCATAGTCAAAATTTAGTCTCAGGAAATCTTACATAATGTTACAATCCACAGGTATCTCATTAGTGCCAGTTGCTTTGGTGAAATAGCTGTCTTGTGTTTTATTGTGAATGGAAGAAAGCAAAGAAGCAGTGTCCTTGGTAAGAGACGCCTCATTAAATGTGCCCATAGAGTCCTCTGACAATTAACAGATGCATGTAAGATAGATGAATCTGAACATAGTTTATATCCGACTTCATTTATGCCCTTATCACTCACTTATATATACGGTTAGTCTTCTGATGCAAGAAGTTAAGGGAAAAGGTCTGGAAAAAGCAAAGTATTCTAAAGCTAAGAAATAATTCAACATTCATGCATATTTTTAGCACTTTGCTTTTTAACTTTTTAATACTTTATAAATATATGTAAATACAAAAAAACCCACTTTTTGTACTTTATAAGGTAAATCTATGGGAAGAGTGGTGCAGCATCTTGAAGATCAGATTTCAGTCTCTGTAGGGTTTGTATATTCTCCCTTTGTTGTTGTAGGAGTGTCTTTACTATTAGCTTAATGGTATGGGTCCTAAGCTCCACAGGGGTAGGAACTGCTGTGTTATATGTCAGCAGTATATACATAAAGCATAATATAAATAGCACATGCTGCAGGAACTATGATATGTAGCTCATGGTGTACAATTGCTAAGGAATATGGGACTATGTCATTTTAGTGAGCATATACAAGGTCACTGAGATATAGAACAGTGGACAGCAATGTGGTGCCGGGCTCCCCTACAAAAGACTTTGGAGTGACTTGGGATACTGCAGCCCATCCAACTCTTACCACCCCCCCCCTGCCCCTTGCGCCTGCCTGATGCAGATAGTTCTCAACAAGGCACACAAGTTTTCAGGGGCAAAAGCAACTATAGAGGAAAAAGACCCAGTGGTCTGGCGCCCCTGATCCCTGCCCCCCTCCACCCACAATTGCAGAGCCTTCTTCTTCTATAGTTACGTCACTAATAGAGTATGACGTCATATGACTTTATTATTATATGTAATATCAAATGCTTTTGTGATCATTACAAATGGATTCCATTGTGCAAACATGGGCTTTTGAAAATTACACAATTCTTTCACTGTTTAGATATCTGCTCCTAAAGGATCTCAAACATACTCTTTATTTTTTCAGCTAAACAAATCTCATACATTGAGCCCAAAGCGTCAATGGGTCTACTCTTCCATAAATTGCTACCAATTCTTTGTTGTCTTCTATGTTTGCCCTGTTCTGGCTTGTCCTATTGCTCGACTACTGCTTTATCTGCTATAATAATAAGATCTCTCCAGCTTTCCGCATGCCTAGAAAATCCCATTTCTGCATAAAGTATTTCAATTTCAGGAGCTACCATTTCTTTCTGCAGCTAAAAACTAGCATTTCATCATTTTAGTAGCATATGATTTTTAGTAAGCATTTTCCCACATAATAATCATAAGGTTGTTTTTTTAAATAAAGCAAAGAACAAAACGTATTTTCCATATTTTTCTGACATTTTTGTTTGCCATGCACATTCTGAATTGCTAAAATGTATGCTAAATTAATGTTGAAAGTTCCAACAGGCCCATTCAAATTTGATATTACCAAGACACATGTGGCCTCCCCATTGGATTGCCTAAGAAAGATCTATCCTAGAAGGGTCGGCAATAACTAGTGGGTCTCCCATGATTCCTGCATAATCACTAAAGCATAATAACACTGGGCTAAGCAAACACTCTCCAGTCTTGCACATGGAGTAGTGGGCATGGTCCACACAGAGGACATGACAGCAGTGCAAAACAGTGAGGATCTTATCCATCTTTGAAGCTGCAGCTGCTATTAATTACAATTGCTGGAGAGTGGTGCATTAAGGTATTATGAGTCATTCTATTGGGAGCACGTTAGCACAATTGTTTGTCCTGGAGTCCAGGGTCTAGATTTGATTCTAGCCAGGGCAATGGATGTCCTTTGTTTGTTGTTATTATGTCTATGTGACTTTCCCCTCTTGAGTACTTTACATTCCCTCCACACTCTAAAAACATACAGGCAAGTTAATTAGCTCTTGATAACATTATGTGTGAATTGGATAAAGAGCTTATATTGTAAGTTCCACTATATATTAGTACTATGTCCTTTGAAATATGCTGCCACTATATACATAAAAGAAAAATAATTTTAAGGAGCCATTAAATTATGCACTGTATTGCCATACGCCGTTCTTCATCCTTTATGGGATAATCAGTGTGGAGCTGTTGAAGGTGTACATTCCCCCTTTATGTAATGCTTTCATTCAGTTTCTGCAGAATGGCCATTTTTAAACATCATTCCAGAAGGAACACTAAAGAAAGCAGCATCATTAAGTAGCGATTCCAGACTATTAATTTACTAAGTTCTAAGGACCTGAAAACATTGCCACATTCAGGAGAAAGATAAAGCAAATGGGAAGAATTAAATATGCTTGATGGAATCTTATATTTGAAACCATTAAGACTGTTGGTAATACGTCCACTTACCATGTGGATAACAGATATTAACAGCTTTACCTTTGTTAAATATAACAAATCTTATGTGTGTAACACCCTTAGTTAATGATCAGCATAAAATAAAGGTCTTTTTAATAAGGTCTGCAAGTTCTCAGTTAATTTTACAGCTGAGTTCCAATGAGAATATAATTACAGTTAATACTTCTTGCCCCACTTTGGACTGCTCTGAAAGGATGGCTAGCTGCTCTATCAAGTGTGGTGCCTTGTTTAAAGTTGCAGAACTTGTATGTCAGTTGCTCGCAGAACAGCCATTTCTCTGAGCCAAGCTGAATCATTTCTACCTATCAAGTGGAAAATACCTTATGTTCTATTTTACAGATTTATTAAATCATTTTCAGCCTACTTATGGGAGTTTTGATTAGTTTTGAAATTTAGCAAGGAGCCAGCCTGACATGTTAAAATTTCAGTACTTTTTATACTTTATGGTCCAAATTAGGGGACTTTGGGTTTGCTTAGCTCAGATACAAGCCACTGTTCAAATGCAATTTTGCACAGTGTTTTATTTATATCCCGTTTCTCAGATTTTTTTTTCTTCCATAACAAATAGTTTGAGTATTAAACCGATGCTGTCTGTTACATTTTTTCCCCACTAAATGTCTTTACTGCGACAAGTCATTCAGTTCAGATAATTCATTTTATGAGGATTTGTTGAAGTGTCACAATGCGCAGAGAGTAATGAACACAGAACTTACAAGAAAGCTTTCGGATCCTAATAAAAAGCATACTCATTTTAGCATTTAAAAATGATGTCTTTAAACTGCTGCTTCTGCAGCGCCGAGGCAGATATTTAGCAAAGTACAGAAGAAAGGAACAGGAGATAACCAACTGTAAACGCCAAATTGAACTGATAATTTGACATACTGAATTACAAAATGGAAGCGATTTAAACAATATTTTCTGTCTAAATCACTCCATCGTTTGCAATGAGTTACATTACGACAGGTCAATTGTTGGCAAGTTGACACCAAAGGCTAACTTTTCCTGTTGAAAAATAGTTAGACTCTGGTGAAAGATACGCTAAAAGGCAGCTAAAATCCTCACGGGAGTGGAAAATGATCAGCCAGAATAGAGAGCAACAGAAACATCTTCCTATTCTCCTTGTGGCTGTGCAGTATTGGATTAGCTACCTGTCTGGCCAGGGGGAATTCCATCAGTTTGTTCCAAACTGAACAGTGAGACAAATGCATAGATCCAAGGTGAAACGCGACGGCTTCTTGAAGCAAAACACCATTAAAGCTAGTTGAGAAAAACATTCAACGCTATGCACAGAAGCTAGCTGCACACAAATTATTCTCTGTCAATTACAGCCTCTAACCTTACTGTTTTGGAGAGGAAAATAAAGGAAGCTACACAGGACATTGTCAGAAATAAAATGCACATATTTATTTTGTGACATTTTTGTGCATTTTTTAGCACTAAAATGTTAGGATTCCCTCTATAATTAATTGTGCTCTAGCCAATATATGAATAACATTAACTAAGGAGTCACAATGGCAGGTCCACTTAAGCACGTAATGGGCTTAGAGTTCCAGTATTCTCTCTGTCCTTGTAGAATGGGAAAGGAATCTATAAAAGCCATGATCTTTCCTGAGCAGATGATCCTCTCCTCCGGAGTAGAAATTATATTAAGGGACCCATTTATTAAACCTTGAAATTTTTTTTCTGGTCAAGGTTTTTAGGGGGAAAACTCACATTATTCATGGAAAATAAAAACTCGAATTTTAGAGATTTATCCTACCCCAAAGCTGCTAATAATACAAAAATACTCCATCTCAAACCTGTCAATGTCATGTACAAGTCAATGGCAGATGTTCCTGAAGTCGTTTCTGGACATTGCGATTTGAACAAAAAAATTCGGTGTTTTCGTCTGATAATGCAAAAAAGTCCAAAAATTTGATAAAGTTGAGTTTTTGGAGTGTCAATTGTACGATAGAAATTGACGCTTGATTTTGTCATGACGCTTTGTCGAGAAAATTATTGAGAAATTCAATTTGTGGAAGGGATTATGGTCTATTTTGTTTTCATCAAAAAGTGAGATTAAATCGAGTTTTAGTAAATAACCCCCTAAATAACGTGATGGGTGCATCATTCCATTTGTCTATCAATGTTTGCATGCTAGAAATTGTCAGACACATTCTACAGCAGAAAATGATCATGAATTTTCTTGCCAAAATAACCGGATTATTGATAGTGTTCATTTGTAACTTAAATACTTTGGCCTCCGTGTAGATTATGAATAATACAATAATCAGTAGAATGACTATAGTACAGTACTGTCTTATTTAGTATTTATTTCAGACTTGTTCCTAAGAGTTAGATGAGGGCAGATATATAAATCAAACATATTCCTCTCTTATCATAATCTAGGTCTATATCAGTGTATGGCAACAGCTGAGATATGTTCATGTGAAGTGTCAGTGTATTTGAATGTAAACTGTTCCTTATACTGTAGCTGGAGCAAAATGTATCTAGACAGGTGGCTCAAAATTGCCCACTATTGCAATCAGTTTAAATGGGTCATTATTAAACCTCTTTTCACTGAAAAGAATGTTGTGTCATGATGAGCTGTGGTCACTATGTGAACTGTGTTTGGTAAAAACTTGCTCCATCTGTAAAATCGTTTTGAAATTCTTGTAATTGGCCTACATATAAAGAAGATTGTCTGCTCATAGAATGTTTCTTGTAGCCTTGGACATTAGAAAAATATAATTTATCATGAACTACCCAGAGAGTTGTAAGGGATATAAGGTGTTAATTGTCCTTACTGTGAGGGAGTATACTAAAGCCATGGAAGCAGGGTGTCTTCCCATGTGCATTGGGTGATTGTAGTTCCTGTCCATATTTTATATAGAGGGAGAGAGGAAGTGGTTCTGTCTCTTTATGGGTGGAGTGGATGATGCAGAAAAGCCTGAGGAGGCCTCAGTAAGAATATTTTCCCTAAAGTAACCAAAGCTTTAAGTGAATTTGGGTACAAGGGACCACGTGAATCAGGTAAAGATATCAGGTGGGCAGTGTCAAGTCTTGCAACTCTTTTACCCAACCATTTGTTACCCTTTTTACCAAACAATGAAATAGATACTTCTTTTAGTGGGCTGAAAAGACTGCAGTTAGTGATGGGGGAATTTGACACGTTGTCACTAGCAGCTGAAGACTGCTCTTATGGAGATAACCTGTTAACCTGTGAAACCTCATTTCAAAATTATAGGGCTAATCTAAGAAAACCTCTAGACCTAGACAACTTTCTCCATTGATCCTAATCCATAGCTCCATGTCCTTACACCCACCCCACATACAGGTAGCTGTGACTAATGATTGCCTATCCTGCTTTCTGTCATTTAGGAGGGCATGGCTACAAAGGTAACTACCTCTATTGCCCTCTAGCCCATCACCTTACTGAACTACAACCCACACAACCCCTTGCAACCTATTCTTCCTGGGTCTCCTTCCTATACCTGCCATGGCCCAGTCCCTTCACTTCTGCATTAATAGATTCACCTAGCGGGTACTCATCTGTATGACTAATGAGATAATAGAGATATGATTCTGTAATATTTTAGATCTATTATAAGGAATTAAATCACATAAAATTGCTACACTGGGGCATAAGCTTTAGTGACAGGAGAGTTAAGACATGTGGCAGTTCTCTTATTTTCTTTCAATGATGGTAATCTATAGCCTTCAGCTGCCTTCACTCACTTTAAAGTCTCCTTTAAAAATATAATGTGTTCAGGTTATTCATAAACCTCTGCAAAGCAAGAATGAGTTATTCTCCTGCGGCATTCAAATGGGTCAATCTAGACACAGTCTTGGTATCAAATCAAATCAATATAATTGGTATTAAACTCGAGAGCCGTCATTGTTAATCTCAGATCTATATTGGATCATGGGAACTGTAACAGGACAGGTAAATTACAAAGGAGGAAACATAGACTCTGTGTACAGTAATTGTATGCTATCAGTTGAGAGGAGGACAAGGATCTTTGAAGGGCAGCTGTGATACATTGATGTGCAGCTTTGTGTTTTGTACAAAGGACATAGGATGTGGTTTTAGCCTTTTATCTTGCTTCTATCCTTTCCCCTAAGAATGAAGTATTAAGTATATATTACCATTGATTTTGGGGAAAAACAAATAGCCCTGGAGTCAGAATAGTTAAATGGTCCGGCTTTTGTTTAAACAGCAGGTTTTATTTTAAGCATTGACTGTTCACACACACATATACAGACACACACAAACACAGTACAGCACTGTGTTAGCTGCTTCAGAAGAGAAATGAAAAATTGGATCTGACAAAGTTTAGCAGCCAAAAAATGTAACTTTAAGTGCCTAGAAGAAAAAGAGCTCTTTGCAGGTATAATTCAACTACTTATTTAACTCGGGAAAATCCTGTAGGTTAAGAAATGATTGTTAGACAGTGAGAAGGCTTTGACAGGACAAGTAACATTTTAGACTCAGAGAGAAGGCTGTTCCTCATTTATAAGTGTAAAGGAAAGGGCAAACTACTTTGTCCTATGTTTCCTTAGAAACCTGTACTTCTTGCTTTATAGTCACTAGTTTAGAGGGGTTTTTTTTTTAACCCTGTAATTGTAACTACAACACATTTTAGAAGCTAAAACAGGAAAAGGCAACCCCCAGTTTATCCAAATGTTGTGGGACTACAAATCCAAAAATGACTGAGGCTAGATTTGTAAGTGTCACTTTTGGATCAGAAGGGAGGAGCAAGCACCAGAGGCAGAGGAAGAAGGAGTTATAAATTGAAACGCCTCCCTCAGCTGCCCAATTGGTTAGTGCTACACTAAAATTAAGTTTAATATGGTGCAACACATTCTATAAAAATGCTTTGACTGACATGTGGATTTATTTTTGAATACTTGAACCAGTAAATATATTAATTATATACTGGGCATGTGCATGTGCAGATGCTGGTATTCTAATTTACCAGACTGAGCTGGCTAGGTGAATTTCAGGTGAAAGAATATATCAGTGTTGAAGGGCTTGTGGAGTGACCCCTACCAGAAAGGAACACTAAGAACCCTGGCATGGAATGTCCATAGAATATCCACCCATAGACTTTTATCATTAAAAGCAACATTCATGCACCTGAGGGTTAGACCAAAGGCCAAGGGTGGATATTATATGGGCATCTCAAAACAGGAATTAGTAAAGCCATACCAAAAAGGAACACTAAGAACCGTGTAGTGGGATGTCCATATAATATCCACCCGTGGCCTTTGGTCTAACTGCCTTTAATAATAAAAGGCCTAGGGTGGGTATTTTATGGACATTCCACTACAGGGTCCTTAGTGTTCCTTTTTTGTATGGCTTTGCTAATGCCTGTCTTGGGATGTTCATATAATATCCACCCATGGCCTTTGATCAATAAAGGCAGCATTCATGCAACTGAGGGTTAGACCAAAAGCCTAGGGGGGATGTTATGTGGACATCCCAAGACAGGGTTTTTAGTGTTCATTTTTGGTATGGGTTTGCTCATTCATTGACAACTTCTACAACTACTTTCTCAGTTTGGTGCACGATAGGTGTTTATTGGGACCCTTGGCAGCACTTTGATGGACACAGTAACTGATCATTAAAGAAAACATTCATGCACCTGAGGGCTAGACCAGTTACTGTGCCTCTTCAAGTGCTGCCAAGGGTCCCAATTAACACTTACCATGCACAAAGCTGGGTTTTAGAAAGTAGTTCTAAAACATGTTGAGGAATGAGCAAGTTCTAGCATGCAGGTGTGGTGAATACAGCTGCACTTCAAATGATCAAAGTCAGGCAAGGAGAATTAAAACAGAGCTACACATAACAGTATAGTTTAATCCCCAATGGAAACACCTAAACCTGTTTGCAATCACTTACAAGTAGTTCAGCTACATGGAGCCAATGTAGTCATTGCCGACAGCATGTGAAATTTAAGTTCTTCTAGGTCTCTAACAAATATCCTCAGCCAGCCAATAGCTGCCTGAAAATGTCTGGGAGGTAGTAGTTTCCAGGATAGAATCCCTACAGTACAGCACAAGAGAGAAGAACACAAGGTAAAAAGCAGTTATGTTTCTAAATAACAGA
Organism: Xenopus petersii; assembly: GCA_038501925.1. NCBI lineage: Eukaryota > Metazoa > Chordata > Amphibia > Anura > Pipidae > Xenopus > Xenopus petersii. The sequence continues at coordinate 34,277,597 of CM076684.1, read as the reverse complement.
AATTCTGGAAGCAGATCATGCCATATTACAGAGCATGCCATTGCTTCATTCTCTACAGCCTCATGTGGTTCAGAGAATGATAGTAACTAAAATAACTTAGTTGCAGAAAATCCATTTGGAAAGGCTCATCTCACATATTAACATACATTAAACATTGTCAGAGTCACATGCTTTTGTGTTAGTGAGAATTACAGTACCCTGGCAAAGTGCTGATATGTGAAAAAATGAACACAAACACTCATACAGTTGACGACATGGGGTAATTACGGAGAGATTTAACATTCCAGTCAAGCACATGCTAATCCGATCTTTTATTACTTGTGGAAATGATTTACAAATAAAACAGATCAGCATAAAAAGCTAGTTGGGGTCCTCTGATAGAACTTACAAGTAGGATGTTTGGTTTTATGTCAGCATTTAATCGGTAATGTTGAATATGCAGATGGTGTCACTAACAGCGGATGCTGCCTAGCTGATATTGGAATTATTTTTTTATTATGGCGGAAAAAGAATGAGGATTTAAATAGGGTTCTAGAAAGTTACGGTGATACCTTGTCATACTGATGAACAATTGTATTCAGATAATAAAGGCACGATTTGACATTGCTTCTTAAAGGCAAACTGTCTGCTTGCAGTTTTAATAATACCGTAACCTTCCTATAAACAAAGTCTATTGCAATTTTTTACAGAGCAAACAAGGGAACCTGAAAATAGTATTCACGTTTGCACCAATATGGCACATGAAACCCTACTTTAGTTTGACTGTTTAGTATACCTGGTAAAGGAGCTGCTGATTGGTTGCTATGGATTACTACATAGGTACCAAAATGCATTTAAAATATGTGACCATTTTTAGGTTTTCCCCTTTATTCAAGCTACAAATTCTCTGTAACCTTGCATTTAAAGGAAAAATGTCATCTAAATGTAAGTAAAAATATAATGTTTAATCTGATGCAGGACAAATAGAAACATGGCAGTCATTGGCAGATAATTTGCCATCCATTTTGCAGTTGGGGTGAAAAACTGACCCCAGCATCTCGACCTCCTGTATGCTGATATAAGAGAGCAGTGCTAGTTGAAAACACTTGTTATAGGCATACATGGAATGTTCTAGGACCAAGGGATGCATCATTAGGAAACAATGTTTTCAAACCAAATTCTTTAAGAACAACAATAAGGCAATTAAAGTAAAATATGTATTTTTATATTTTCCTGCAGACCGTAGATGTATGGCTGCCTATTTGTAACCTATTGGGGTGCACTGTGGGCCTTGAAAATGTAACCTCTATCATCACTACTGACCCTCCCTTAGTTCTACTAAACTCTATCATGTCAAAGTGGATCAGATAAAGAGGATCACTTATCCTAATGCAAATTTTGTTAATGGCAATAACTTAATTAACTTAACTCAATAAATTTGTATAACAGATAAAAAAAAAACGTTGTATTTAACTATTGATTTAACTATATATTTCTCTGCACTAAGCTGTGGAATTGTGAATGCCTGGGTATGTGACTCACTATTTGAGATCCTCACAAATGCTTCCAACAAAATTATGCTTGATGGTGTGAAAAAAAGAAATTCCAGATCCAGCTATATAAATCTGTGCATAATTTTACATATAGGAACCAGCGTGCATGTTAGCTTTATTACCCATTTAAAGGCTAAGCAGGTGATTACTGACACATGTAAGAGGCATCAGCAACGTATTGATAAATAGTCCATCTCCTTTTTAGGAATTGCTGCACACATCAACAGCCAGTGAGATTTATAACTCACAAAAATCATTGACGATTGTCAAGGTTTTATGACTGCAAATAACAAAGGTCTTTTGTTTTGAACTCTATTTATCCCACTTGAGCCAAGCTTTCTTTTCACTTATGTGAGGGAACTTATTATGGCCTAAATCCCTCTATTTGTGACAGTCAAGTATGTTTCTCCAGACAAAACTGGGACTATAAATAAGGACACTGTGAAGGTTGCAAGCTCCTTAATGCCTTTAGAACATATTGTAGATTTCATGTGAAATTTGTGCATCTGTCAGGACTTGGGAGCATAAAGAAGCACAGTTCTCCCTTAACCTATATAACTAAGGATTACTGGTCATTGTAGCAATAGGAATGTTGAATCATTGGCTGAATATGAAAGCTGTTAGTCTTAACACTATTTAAGTGACTTAAAGGACTTCAAGTACAATAAATGAAAACACTCAGGGAAAAAAAACTACCATACATAAGTACTGTATGTATTTTCTGCTATTTAGATATAGGTATGGGACCTGTTATCCAAAATGCTTGGGACCTGGGGTTATTCAGATAATGAAGCATTCTGTAATTTGGATCTTCATACCTTAAAGGGCATGTAAAGGCCAAAAAATAAAATCCCATTTCTACTTTCTTTAATGAAAAAGAAACCTATCTCCAATATACTTTGATTAAAAAATGTGTACCGTTTTTTTAAGAAACCTGAATTTTTTCCCCTGTAGAGCAGTCGGCAACTGTGTCAAGATTTGTATTGGATTTTTGCCTTTACATCCCCTTTACTGTTTCCAACTCCAGCTGCAGGGACAATGATCATGGAGCCAGATTTAAACAGATAAACTGGGATTCTATTTGAAGGATTATTTTGCTGCAGCCACTGGTTCTGCAGAGTTGGAGAAAGTTTGTATTAAACAATATACTATAAAATCCACATTACATTACATGACAATTAGTGATGGGCGAATTTATTCGGCAGGCGCGAATTCACAGCAAATTTGCTTGATTGGCCGTCAGAGAATAAATTCGCGAAACACCAGCGAAAATTTGGCGTAAAAAATTTGCCGGCGGCAAAAATTTTTTTGCGACAGCGTCGGAAAAAACGGACGCAAATTCGCCCATCACTAATGACAACACATTGCCCAGTGCAGTCTGCCTATTCTGATTATTAACCGGTCTTGATGTATCGGCTTCTGGCAGATATTATTTGGCTTGTGCTGTTTTGATAATTTATGACGATCCCTAAGCATGAGCATGTGCGCAGTCTTGGTCTTGCAAAGATGTTTAACAAAGTTACAAAATGGTGACCCCCTGTGGCCAACTTTAAAAACATAAATCCTTTATTTGATTAGGCTTGTGGTTCAGTAAGTTCATGATTATGTTTAGTATACAAAATACAGCATTTAGAGCCTTATTCTATTTTAGACTTTCCTTGCCCTTTAAATCTACAATAAAATAATTAAAATATTAAATAAACCCAATAGGCTGGTTTTGCTTCCCATAAGGATTAATTATATATTAGTTTGGTACTGTGTTTTTTATTATTACAGCAAAAAAGGAAATCAATTTTAAAAACTTGGATTATTTGGATAAAATGGAGTCTATGGCAGATGGCCATAATGCAATTTGAAGCTTTTTGGATAACGGGTTTCTGGTTAACGGATCCCACACATGTATTAATATCTATGATATTTCTGATGCCAAGGGGCCGATTCACGAAGGGTCGAATTTCGAAGTTAAAAATACTTCGAAATTCGACCCTCGAATTGAAATCCTTCGACTTCGAATATCGAAGTCGAAGGATTTAGCGCTAATCCTGCGATCGAACGATCGAAGGATTTTTCGTTCGATCGAACGATTAAATCCTTCGAATCGAACGATTCGAAGGATTTTAATCAAACGATCGAAGGAAAATCCTTCGATCAAAAAAAGCTTAGCAAGCCTATGGGGACCTTCCCCATAGGCTAACATTGACTTCGGTAGGTTTTATCTGCCGAAGTAGGGGGTCGAAGTTTTTTTTAAAGGGCAAGTACTTTGACTATCGAATAGTCGAATAGTCGAACGATTTTTACTTCGAATCGTTCGAATCGAAGTCGAAGGTCGAATTCGAAGGTCGAAGTAGCCCATTCGATGGTCGAAGTACCCAAAAAATACTTCGAAATTCGAAGTATTTTTCATTCGAACCCTTCACCCGAGCTGAGTGAATCGGCCCCTAAATGTTACTTCACACACTCTGGGGTGTATTTATTAACATTGAGACAGACATAACCGATGATGTTGCCCATAGCAACCAATCAGCAATTAGAAGTTGAGAAACCAAAAGCAAAGATCTGCTTTGGGCAACATCACTGGTGATGTTTCTCTCCAATTACCAAGGTCTACAAAGGAACGAAAGCCCAACTTCAACAAGCCTATGATGCATTATTTGGAGACAACATTTTAAAATTAATTTAATTGTGGGAAATATGAGAAGAGTTTTCTTATAGCCCTTCTGATTGTACCAGGGTGCATTGCCAAATAGGGTATGAACATGCCTACTTGAAAGCAACTAAAAAATTATTTTTGAAAAGCCTTGTTCACATGGTGATATTGTGAAATACAAACAAATGATGACGGCTGCATCATTTCTTTCAGCTGTATGTGCCGGGCCCAGGCTTTTCACACGGATCTATTATTCCTATCTTTATTCATCTCCTGGGGAAAGCACTGCTGAGTGATGACCCAACATGACATAAATGAACACTCCTGTGTATGTGTCCTAATGAGAAATAACATCTCTCACCTAATTTAAATTTCCCTCTCACATGACCTATTCGTGGATAGCTCTTCTCTTGAATCATTTATGCTTATGATTAATATATTTTAGAGCAGGCACATTTACATTGGGATGAGGATTATATTGAGTCTGTCATTGAAAACCTAGGCCTGGCCTAAATATATAAGGTGGTAGCTTACAGGAAGAAGGTCAGGAACTGTAGATCATAATTAGTCTGGGGGCATGTTGGAACGTTAGATATTCAGAACCTTTTATCACCTACTGTTTTATAATATTTTGTTAACGCTTATCAATCCAAACAATGCCCTAGATCTTCAACAAATGTCCTCTATAGCAAACTAATATAGATTCATTGCGGGATCTGTAAGAAACATACGTTAAAATACTGTTCAAAGAAGTAGAAAATCTGGAGCCAAAAATATAACTAAGTTTAGAGCTGAAAGATAAAAATAGTACAGTTCATCTCCTGGAGACCAAGCCACTTCATTTCTTTAGAGTGAAAGAGAAAACCGAGGAGGAGGAAATAGCTTCTTTAGTGGTTACATGTATAATTAAACTGACTGAGTCTAATCGAGTCAGAGATTTGTTATTGGGTATTAAACCACAAGTTGAATGAAAACACTTAAGAAAATAATTTTTCTTGAATATTTGTCTAGTCACATGATTTCCATCTTTTATATTTTTCTAATTGCATGAATCACAGTGATGTCTAGATGGTATAATACACTCAGAACCACGTTAAATATTTTAACTCTCTACCCAGATATCCACTTATAAATCTGTAGCCATAACATCATTAAATGAAATCTATTTGCATCGACTTCAAGCCTGGTTTTTCCCTGGATTCCTGGAAAGCTGATATCACATGACAGTACACTGTAGATCATTTTATTTTTATCTTAGGGTAGTCATTGCTTACCTGTTTTTATATTTATTATAACCAGAATTTCTAATATTAATATTACATTAAAAATTTTATATGGAGTCGTGCTTGAACACTGTCGCAAAAACCCATATTATTCTGTGTAAAATATACTATATAAAATTAAAATATACTCTCATTTACATGCTCTAATACACAGGCAACTATAATGGATACCAACTCCAAAAATATAAATAAATTAGGATGAAAGTGCTGCACTAGGGCTCTATGGGTTCTATCCATCCCTTGAAAAATGGATATTTTATACTAATGCAAATGAAATAGCAAGGTTGGCATTATGCAGATTCTTTAAACCTAATTTGTTACCATCTAAATGTGGAACCAACTACTAGTTTCTGGCAAAGAAATCTGCAACATCAACGTGACGGAGGTCCAGCAGTGGACATGTTGGCAGCCATGCTACTTGGAAATCACTGCTGAATTCCTTACTTGAGTTGGGTGCACTATAAGCTTTCATAGTTTCATAGTTTCCATCTGTTCCAACTGCAACATTCATGCATCACTGTCTGAGCTAAAACCCCTTTTTTATACTAAACATCCTGGAAAGACACATTTTATTTATAGTACAAAATTACAGTATAAGCGAGACATGGACCTCTATACTGCTAGAGAAAGTCTGTCCTAAATTGCTTTTTTGCTTATATCAGAAGAAATGCATTTTGTATAGAATAGCATATATTCAGAAAACTTGAAAATATCTATTACAGTGTGCTAATTTGACCATGAAATAATTCAAAATTCGATTCAAATTGAAAAAACTTCACAAATCCGACCATTCGAAAATCAAAGTACTGTCTCTTTACTTTTCGACCATTCGAAAATCGAAGTACTGTCTCGTACAATTCAAAGGATTTCATCGTGCGATTGAACGATTTTAATTTTAAGAAAAAAACCTTCGACTTCGACTATCGTACTACACCTATTCGATGGTCGAGTTTGGAAGTTTTTTCACTTCGAAATTCGACACTTGATAAATCTGCCCCTGAGACTAGCTTCCTAGTTTCCTCCCACTCTTTCTCACAGTTGCAACCTTCTGACAACCTTCAAAAGCATATCACTTTATAAAACATAACACAGTGTATGCAAATATGTAACCCACCTAATATCACATACTGTAAGTTGTATTCCTAGTGTAGCTTATTGGTAACTTGGACTAGTTGCTATAGCTGCCCATTAATACAGTATGAATTTCAAATTTTATTAAAAGCTTCAATTCACAAGGTAAACATTTTAAAATTATATATATATATATATATATATATATATATATATATATATATATATAATATATATAATATATAAATAATATAATATATAAATTTTACAGCCTCATTTTGTATCGTAGTACAGTATATATATATATATATATATATATATACATATATATATATATATATATATTATATACTGTACTACGATACAAAATGAGGCTGTAAAATTTATTTTGTCCCTACTTTTTGAGGATAAGAATTCATGAATATTCCTTCATGAATTCAGCATGTTTTTTGTGTTCATTGGTTCCATTTTCCAATCTGGCCCTATTGGAGACAAATGCTGAACACAGAAAAACAAATTACCTCATTTTTGTCTGTGGTCAGATTTGGAGAATTCGTCTCCATTCCAACAATGTTTACACACCTATGGGAAAGAATACAACAATGCGGTGTTGTGAAGAGCAACGTTATGTAACTCAGCAAATGCACAAAATACATGTTGGTGGTACAAGCCTTAAGGGTCGGCATGGGAATCATTTCATGAGAAAAACATAAAACATGTACAAGTGTTCCATCATTAATTATCATAAAACAAAAGAACATATCTGAATTTAATTGTGTTTTCATTTGGTGTGCAGCTGAGATTGCTCCTCTTTTTTTAACAGGATAATTTTGTTTGTTGTTAACACACCTCTAAAAACTTTTGATGTATTCACATCTGAAAGTGCAATTAACACCTTTTTTCAGGTCGCCCCACAAGATTAATTTTCTGAACATAGATTAATGCAAATGCTTGCTAAAGTGTTTTGAAAATATTTTCTCTATTAATCTCAATCAACAGCAGATTACTGCCTCGGTAAGTAATGAAGATGTTCTGGTGTTTCGGTAAAGGCAAATAATGAAACAGCTGCAATGAACCTTTTAAAGCTCCCAAAGATTCTTGTGGCATAAAATTCAGGAACGATACAGCTGTGAATATTGTTACTCTCAGATAAACTCTGAGTTGTAATTGAGAGACTGGAATTTACAATGAAAATGGCATTTTATTCACCAAAAGGGTCAATTAACACAACGGGAGTTATTTATCAAAGTCCGAATTTATCTCAATATTTTTTGCTACAAACTCCGATCAAATCTGCTCGGGTTTTTACGCTTATTTATTATTACATTTTCCTGAAAATTAGTTTTGTGGGGAAAAAAAATCTGATTTTCACAATTTGTTCAGGTTCTTTTATCCGATTTCTACAAATTTCAAGATTTTTTTTGGAATTTTCACCCGAAAATCCGGAATCTCAGACCTGTCAAGGTCGCATATAAGTCAATGGGAGAAGTCCAAATGATTTTTTGATGTGCGCTGGGTTTCGTGCAATACCCAGAAGTTTTCAGAGTTTTCAGATGAAAATTCAGAAAAAACTGTGGAATTCGAGAAAATCGGATAAAAAAATCAGAAAAGTTGTGAAAATCTTATTTTTCCCCACAAAGCTAATTTTCGTGAAAATGTAATAATAAATAAGAGTAAAAACCATAGCGGATCTGATCGGAGTTTGAAGCAAAACTTATTAAAATAAATTCAGACTTTGATAAATAACCCCCTTATTGTATTATCTACTACAAAACTCCTATTTAAAGAACCTGAATTTTCTTTAGGAACCAAACCACAAAAGGAAAGTTACAAGTACAATATCAATAGCTTAAATAAAACGTAATTTTAAAGCAGCTCACATTGTTATACTTATCTGCCATATTATGCCCCAATTGGCAGTACACTGTATCAAAACCACAACACTGTATAGTAAAGAGTCGCTCTAGGATAACTGGCATCTTTCCAAGAAATAATTTTTACCATTACATGCAGCAAAAGCAGAGACATCGAGTTTTGTTTCTGTCTAGACCAAGGATGTCTAACAAAGAAACAAATTTGTTGGGCAGCCCCAATTTAAAGAAAACCAACAAGTAAAAATAAACATATAGACTGCTCCTTAGAATGCTTTCCAGATATCTTTTTATTCTTTTTGTACAAATTTAGTTTTTAGAATGAATTAATATCATCAGTTGCCCAGACTATGAGCAGAATGTCTTCTCCCATAAAAAGACCTAAAATGCAACATATTTCCCCCTTTAAGTAATTATTTTCCAAACCTAAATATGTTTAAATATTTTTAATTTATTAGTATCATAGTGATGCTGATAGCTTATTATATAATTTGTTTGCTGCTCTATATCACTTGGGGTTTATATACTAAACTACGAATGCAAAAATCACGAAAAATGTGGTATCTTTTTTTTTTTTTTTTTATAAAATCTGACTTTTCAAAAATCACAAATTTTTTGGAATTTATTAAACCCAGAGGATGGAAAAGTCAGAATCTGAAAATCCGGCATCTCAGACCTGTCGAGGTTGTATATATTTCAATGGGAGAAATCACAATGATTTTGTGATGTGCGCTGGGTTTACCCCAAAGTTTTCTGAGTTTTTGCGTAAAGATTATGAAAAAATCATGAAATTCATGAAAATTGGATGAAAAATTCTAAAAAATTGTAAAAATCGGATTGTTTACCACTAAGCAAATTTTAGGGAAAATGTAATAATAAATAAGTGTAAAAAACCAGAGCAGATTTGATCGGAGTTTGTTGCAGAAAATATTGAGATAAATTCAGACTTAGAGTTCAAAATTTGGGTTTTGGAAAAAAATTCATATGCAATGGACACATATTTGCTCATAGAAATTCTAGTTGCTTTCTACTAGCCAATACTAAATAACATATTTACTGACCTGGATCTATGAAAATGGCCACAGTAAAACAAGTGTGTTCAAATATCATTAAAATAATACTGATGAATGGTGGTGGCTGGAATGCTCAATGGTTACCTGTAGTAGTTATGCTTTCATGAAAAGGTTAAGTTATACACAATTGGTTTCTATTATAAATGGCTGATAAGTGGCTGATGCAACTGCTGCATATTGACATGGGATTTAATATAGAAAGAAATCATCTTAAGTCTACTCCAAAAAAAAAAAAAGTTTCAAAAGATCTTCTTGATGTCTGAAAAATGTAAATGAGTGGAGGTCTTTTCATCCCCAAGAGTAATACGCAGGCCAGACGTGTCCTTAATTAATGCATCATTGTTTAATTAGATGAGTCTTCAGACTCGCATATTTGATGTCCTTGGGATTATGTTGGACAAACCATTGAGGACTTTTCTGTTCGACTCATTTACCGGTCATACAGATAATAGGCGCAAAACAAGTCAATAAAGCAGGGTCCCAGTGCTGCTTAGTCTTCACTTGACCACTCCACCTCTAGACCATTATTTGAGTGAAATGAATTAAGTGATTTGCCAAAGTGTTGATTTTTAATCAGAATCTTGGGATGGATTCTGTATGATCAAAGCAAGCTAAAAAAAATATTGTGCTAATATACCTCAGATTTTTTTTTTCTTTCATTTCTGCTTGGTTTGGAGAACTATTTTATTGGTTGCGCTGAAGCCAAACATTTATTGACCCCACAATAATGGAAATCCTTGATTTCTAATATTGCTGAATATTATACACACTGGGGCAGATTTATCAAGGGTCGAATTGAAAATTTGAATTGGAAATTCTAATTTTCGAGTATTTTTATTGTCAAAACTGTCAAATTCAATTAGGGAGTTATTCAAATTCGATTCAAGTTTTTTTAAAAAAAATTGTAATTAGATTTTCGAGATTTATCATTGGTTGCAGCCTTCTTGAAATTCCAGTTTTTTCTAAAAAAAAAAAAACCCTCAAATCGAGTTTTTAAAATTTGAATCAAATTCAATTCAAATTCGATTCAAACTCAATTCGAGTTTTTGGGTCGATTATATTCACCCGAGTTTAAAAAATGTGATTTTTATAATAAATTTTTTGATTGGTCGAATTTCAAGTTTATGGGAGTTTTAAAAAACTTACATGAATTCAAAATTCAACCCTTCATAAATGTGCCTCACCGTATTCCTTTTGAAGCAAAATGTAATCTTTGACAACCAGATTCTTGTCTTATTTCAACATTTCCTAAAATCCCTTTACTTTGCTTTCTATATGCAGAAATGTGGTCTAAGCTTCATGCCTATAGGACATCTGTTTATAAATCGTATAGGTCTGACATGGACAAATCCCTACTGCTGCTTAAGCCCCTGTAATGGTAAATCTGTTTTACAGTGTATTTATTTGCCTAAAAATACTGAATGAATGTCTTACTTTCAAAATAAAAAATATATATTTGTCAGTAAAATAAATTTTTTTTTTCCTTTTTATACCCAATGCCACCAGGTCCTTAAGGGTTAAGTAACATCCTTTATGAACGTAAACAGGTTTAATTACTCTTTCCAGAGCTATGAATTTACTCATGATTGTCTTGTCCTTGTACTTTGTTGTCTGGCCTTTCTGCTGTTCTTGGTGATTAAACTTGGCCTACATAAGTCTCTAGGTAAGCAAATTTGTGCAGCAATTGCATTCCTTTTCCTATTACAGCCCAATCTAAATATGTCAGTGATCTCTGGAGGCACATTTTGACCTCTGTACTATAAAAAGATAGTTTAAGCCATGTAAATCAAATTGTTGTTTTTTTTTTTTTAACAACCGCTCCTTCCCCTACATAGACACCTTTTTTACCCCTTTAAAAGAGAAAATAATAAACAGATTTTACAGTGTATCAACCCTTAACAAAATACATTTTCTTCAAAATATATATGTTAAAGAGCAGTTGCTAAATACATTTACCAGAGAAACCTTGGCATGAAGGATCATGCATTACTGACAAATCCAATTCTTCGGGAAGGTCTGACTAGAGAATCCGGTTAATGAAACCAGCAATGAAGCAGACATAAACCAGAGCAAAATGTGGACCAGCCTGGTATTAAAGCCTGGTAATAATGTAATATGAAAATCTATGGATAGTTTTGGAAAGTTTTTGTCCTTATATATAAAGTATATATCTTTAAAGCATTTCTTAGTGCAATGGATCCTGAGATAAGACACAGGGGGCAGATTTATCAAGGGTCGAATTTCAAAGTACAAAAAACTTCGAAATTCGACCATCAAATTAAAAAACTTTGAATTCGAATATCAAAGTTTTTTCAGCAAATTTGGAAATCCTGCGGTCGAATAAAAATCGTTCGATCAAATCCTTCGAATCAAACGATTCGAAGGATTTCAGCGTTCGATCAAACTATTTTTATTCAATGTGTAAAGACTTAGAAAATGGTTGTAGAAGGTCCCCATAGGCTAACATAGCACTTCAGCAGGTTTAACTTGGCGAAGTATTGAAGTCGAAGTTTTTTTAAAGAGACAGTACTTTGATTATCAAATGGTTGAATATTTGAACGATTTTTACTTCGAATCGAAGTCTAAGTAAATTCGAAGTCGTAGTTTCCTATTCAATGGTCAAAGTATCCAAAAAATTACTTCAAATTTTGAATTTTTTTACTTCGAAAATTCCCTCTAATTCACTTCGACCCTTAGTAAATCTGCCCTTTACTATTTTACCTAAAGTCTGATGTTGAAGAATAAGCTCATCTATTTGTAATTCTATTTGTAACATCTATGTTAACTATGAAAGCCCTGCTTGCAATGCTATTACATTGTATTTATAAAGAGTATTCCAGTTCTGTACTTCAGGATATAACACAAGATATAAATACAGCAATGCAAGACGGATAAAGAACCCTATTTACAAGGGCTTAAAGTCTAAGGTCACATTATCACAAAAGACACAGATACTGTACCAGTGTATTCCCATTCATTCATATCAGTAGAACCTTAGTCCTTGAGCAATGTAGTGGAGATCTGTAAGTTCCAGAGGGGTTAAACGTGCTTCATTCTTAACTGATCTTATTCTTTACAAATCCAGTTTGCTCATTCAGTGTCTTTCCCTATAATTACCTTGTCACTTGCTGAATGAAACTTTATTTCTTTATTTTTATTGCACCTTTTGAAATGTCTTTGACTCGTCGACTCTTCTGAGCTATATTTTATAATGGTATTTGCTTTCCTAATTGCCTCTTAACTTTGTCTTGATATTCAGTCCTTCGTTGTTATAATGTAATAATCGGAGAATTCTTGCAGGGCTATGCTGCATTAATATTGTGCAATTTATTTGGCAATTGTCTACTGAATATTAATTCCTATTATTCGCTATGTGACGCAACTTAGATGCAGTGCTTTCTAAGAAAGAAGGATCAGTTTGATTGCAAGCTTTGCAGAATATTTAGTTCTGAGATATATTTTCCAAAAAGTCAGCAAAACCTGCTCATCGGTACCAGTGGCTGGTAAGAAGAGAAAGTTAGAGATCAGTCATGAAAGGCAAATAAGTCAGTTTTTGAAACCATGACTAAACTCACTTTCTCTAAAACTACAAATGTCTTGACATTTATAAGATTTGAATAAAAAAATGATAAATGGAAAATAATGCTGCATGATCTGAAAAAAGTATGAATAGCTATAAAACCTCTAAAAATGTGAGTTTTTTGGACAATTCCTAGAGGAAAAAAAATCCATAAACCTCTAAAATTTGAATTGATTTAAAGTGGCCCAATAGAATCAGCTCTCATTAATTCTATAGGACCTCAACCACTTTTACCTAGCAAAGTATTGTATGAAAGGTTTTTGTGCTTTTTACACCTAATAAATCTCATTTTTTTCAGAAGTTTTCATGGAAAAAAAAATCGATGTTAGAAAATCAGCCCCTTAGGGTTAATTTATATTGTTGTGCCTGTAAGTTCTGTAGACTTCCATAGGAAATAGTTTCATCTTAAACAATTACCAGTAGTAAAGTACAGGGGTTTATTTACTGAAGGTCAAATCAGAGAACATTTACTTTTTATCTTTTTTTGCAGTTTAAATACAGATTACTTAATTATAACTTGACTCCAGCGCAAAGATCATATTGCTGTTCCTTTTTTTTCACAATCATGTATTTTTAAACGATTTTAATATGCTTCATTATGCCTGCCAGTTTCATGCCTGTGGCTATATCTAAATATGCATGGAAACAAATTTATTACGTCATCAACAAGAATGAATGAATTATTGCTAAATTATATGTCTAAACTTTAACATTAGAGCATTAACCAGAATATTGATTATTTATTGCCCTCAAGTAGGGCAAAATCTATCTGTCCTGTACTGGTATGGTTGAAAATATACTTAGCTGTGCTCAAAACATTTAGGGGCAGATTTATCAAAGGTCGAGGTGAATTTTCAAATTGAAAAATTTGAATTTCGAGCTATTCTTTGTGTACTTCGACTAGAGAATAGTCCAAATTCAATTTGAATAAAATTTGTAAATTCATGTACCGAAATTTATCATGTACTGTCTCAAAAAATTCAACTTCGACTCTTGCCATTTAAAACCTGCCAAATTGCTGTTTTAGCCTATGAGGGACCTCCTAGAACCTATTTGGAGTCAATTGGTGGACTCATACTTACATTCAAATTAGATTAAATGCAGGATTACTTTGATTCATATGATTTGAATATGGACCTATTTGATCGAAAACTGACCTATTCAAAAAAAACCTTCGACTTAATTTTGGTTTTTTTAATTAAAATTTTGAAGTTTTTCAAATTCACAATTTGACCCTTGATAAATATGCCCCTAAGGGTACCATGTTATATAATTTATTTTTGATGCAGCTAGAGTAGGCCCACCTCTGATGCCTCTAATATATAAAGATAATTTACTATATAACTATAAATCCTATATCAAGGAAATAACCCTGGGTACACATTTTGCATGCTTCTGGCCTAGGAAGGAGTAGATAGGAAGCATAATTAAACATGAGATTAATGACTGTAGGGAAAGGAAAAAATAAGTGTTGTCAATTTTTTAATGAGTATGCAGCATTCATTCACTTGGATTAAGATATACAAAAAGTCTACTGTAACTGAACTTTGTCAAATGTAAATTTATAGGGCCATCGGGAATATTCTTTTCCCACCTGGAAACCTGATTTAAAGAAATTCATGAACCCTGTGCTATTAGGCATGAAAGTGACTTTTATAGTTAATTCACGGTGTTTAAAGGTCTCCTGCAGGAATTCATTTTGCAGAATAAGATAATACGCTTAACACATTTTATCGCACGGCCACAATTCAATCATTGTTCATGTAAAAGAGCAGAAGAGTGGTTGCTGCAATCTCATATTGGTCCCCTTACATCATCATAGAACTTTAATTTTAAAGATTTATTAAGCGCCAAAAAATTCACAGAACTTAAAAGCTGGCGAGTTCACATGGAAGTAACTGGAAGATATTTTTCAAGATATTTCAAGATTTCAAGATGTTTTTTTTAATTTAAATTTGAGATTTTGTCAATATTTGGCAGAATCACTGAAAAGCAAGGGTAGAAAGTGATAAGAGTCTGTGTTTTTCCAAAATTTGAGAAAAACACAGTGAAAAAATGCAAGAATATTCTGGGAATATTCTTCAGAACATTGAATAGTTCTTATTAATAATGGAAAAAAATCTACAAAAAGTAAAGGCAGAGGTTCAATAGAAGTCAGTGGGAATAGTTTCTAACAACGTTATTTATTTATTTTCCCAGTTCATTAAAACATTGAACATTTTTAGCCTCATGAAAATCAATGGACTAATGTGATTCTCGCTCGGATGTGAGCATTTTTCTAAAATAAGCTAGTGTTTGACAAAAAAAGTTGGCCCCTTTTTGAGCTTACCTTTTGCCCCTTGAACTCAAAAATTGATAAATAGGTCCCTAAGTACAAATAATTTACTCCAGGGTACAGTACAAGAATTAGGAACCAAAAAATACCTTCTTTCTAGTTAAAAAGCATTAAAAGGTCACTATTAATGCTAGATTTTCTGGTTTGTGATGAAGATATTTCACTTACAATAAAAGTGATCCATATTTGAACTACTTCAACTTTAATGTTGCAAGAAACCTTAGATTTTTAAATTAAAAAAATACAAGAAAATGAAAAATTGGAATGACCTTTTCTTTCTTTTTTTATCTAATTAACGCAATTGTGCAGCCAAAGTTTATGTTATTGTGCATAGTTTGCATGGTTCCTGATGTTTAACAAAGCAAAGAAGGAAATAATATTAGCATTAATATTGTACAATATTTTAGTATACCACTTCTACTTGATCTTGCTAGAGCATCAATTTAAATCAAACACAAATGCATTATCTAAATAAAAAATTACATTATATTGCTGTGAAGTCATCTTAAAATATTTATATATTAATACATCTTTCAAAAATTTTGTATGCGATCTAGCCTGGTCTGACACAAGTACCTTTAATGAATGGAATTGTTTTGCACAAAGATTGTAGAGAAGTTTGCGTCATTTCAACTATACTTGCTGTTGTACATGACCCCCTATAAGTTTAAATAGGCACCTGGGTTTTATGAAGAGAAATTGCTTCAACCCCTATGCTGCAAAAAGTCTGAAACTGAAAATCCTCCTCAGAATTAGACCTATCGAGGACATGTATAAGTCAATGGTAGATGTTCTTATCCCAATTTGAAGATATCATGGTTTACGCTGGGTTTAGCCCGATAAATTCGGGGGTTTTCAAGCAATTCGGGGAAAAAAGTCAGAAAAAAACAAATGATTCCCGTTTTCCCCATTCCGATTTATTTGAATTATATTATTAATAAATTATTATTAATTATTAGAAAATAAGGCAAAATGTATTAAAAAATAATAACTATATATATAAATAAAAAAAATTGTCACGTTTTTTTTATTCTAATTATGAGATAAATTCGGATTTTTGTATATGGGTTGATTAAAGTTATAAGGATTTTTTTTATAACTTGAATATTAATATTATTAATACAGGTATGCTTTGGACCTCGGGTTTTCCAGATAATGGATCTTTCTGTAATTTGGATCTTCATACCTTAAGTCTACCAGAAAATCATGTAAACATTAAATACACCGAATAGGCTGGTTCTGCCTCCAGTAAGGATTAGATTTTGATTATTTGGATATTATGGAGCATATGGGAGATGGCCTATATGTAATTTGAAGCTTTCTGGATAACGGCTTTCTGGATAATCGCATACCTGTATTAAAATGTTTCTACCATTGACCAGACCAGTCAGAAAAGAAAGGTGATTAGACAATTCACAAACAATGCTTCACATTAAATAGGAATAGAGACCTTAGCAATTTTCCCATGGCATGGCCCAAAGTGCTTAAAACATGATTGGATGGATTGCACCCATTTATTGGAATATGCCCTACATATAGTAATTGACCCCTGTAGCATAACATCTACCAGAACAACAATTCAATATCCCAGGCAGCCATACTGAATTGCAGGTACTTAAAGGATCATATACTATACCTAGGTTTTATTCTAATGCATTACGAGCAAACAGACAAAGCTAGCAGCAACTGTTTTCATTAATGTTACCTTTGTCAAGTTAGTAAATGGCTAGTGTGCTGTACTATTTATTAAATAAACCTTTTCAAGAGTTCATAGATTAAATCAAGGCTTAGAATCATCTGCTGCAGATAGAAAGTTATTATACAAATATTCATCTGGCTGAAGCTTGAAGTTGATGATACCTTGTTTTTTTTCACTTAATATTTAAGTTGTTTTGAGCAGACCCCAAGGGAACCTAGGGTCTTTATTGCTATTTAATTTTAGACGGCAAAGGAAGGAAACCACAAGTGTTGAACTATAATGAAGTAGCTGATTAATTTTGCTGTTCACTGTGTATAAATCTTTTAATGATTATTTCCTTTTTAATTAGAATTTATCTTTATACCAGGCACAGATAACATGATTATAAGAACACTCTTTCATCTGTCATTAATTCAGACAATATGTTATGCAGCTTAGTTAATATTAAGAAACCTTCTCAGGTCTTTGGGAAAGTGACCAGTAAAATTATTGCATATTTGTGCTGTTCTATTCATTTACTTTGTTTTATAGCTTAATTAAACCAAAAGTATTCCTGCAGATGGATTAAGTCACCATCACTTGGTGAGAACAAGAAATATGCAGAAATTCATAATGTAAATTATGGGCCTAGTTGTTGCTAGTAACCCACAGCCTTTGGTGCTGAAGTTTTTTACTTTCTACAGTGGGATCACTGGATGATCAACAACATTGGCAGGGTTTGATTTGATTTTACACAACAGGATGGTTTTGTCACCATTATGGATGCATGCAGTTTAGTTATCAGTAAGTACAAGGCACTGTTGTATTTCAATGTTGTATTGTATGTAAAAAGGAAATCATTAAAGGTCACCTGTCACCCAAAAATGTTTCCAAATTCACCCATAATGAATAGTTTGCTCTGAATGCTGATTAATCCACCTCACAAATATGTGCATAACTATTGAAAGCTGGCACTAGTCTCATGGCCACCCTCACTGGGAGCTCTCTCCTGGTGCAGGCAACCTAGCACAGGCAGGAGAATTCTTTTATAAAACACTAGTGTTTCCCTCAACCAGAATGCAGACAGAGTGCAGACTCTATTAAGCCTGCACCCCTGCTGGGGCAAATGTATTTTGATAGATGCCCTTTAAAAAGAAATATAATTATTTGCTTAAAATAGTATTCTTCTAATTTCTGGATATTGGATTTGCATTTAAGGAATCCCATATTGTATTATCAAAATGAAGCAGGGTTGTTTAATTTGCTTTGATTAATCTACTTATCATAGTCACTCTGCTCTTTAATCCTATGAAGGGTTCATATCCTGCACTGATATGCAACTAGTGATGGGTAGTGATGGGCAAATTTCTCCAGTTTCTCTTCAACGAAAAATCTGTGAAACGTGAAAATCGATGCCCACATGAATTTTGACATTTTAAATTAAGACTCCGAATAGTGTTGACTCGCGGCAATTTTGATGTAGCCGAATTTTTGCGGGAGTTTCACGACTTTATTCGACGACAGCGAAACTCGGAAATTCGCAGTGAATTCACACCAGGTGAATTTCTTCACCCACCACTAGATAATAAATTTGCTAGACACACATTTGCGGCAAATTTCCACATTTCAAAACTTTGGCAGCAATTACAATGTTAAAAATCTGCTGCGTCAAAAACATTTGGCGTGTCTAAATTGTTGCACATATCAAAATTGACGAACGTCAAAATTATTTTGACGCCCATTGACTTCAATGCATTTTGCAAATTTTTCTCCGTTATGGCACAGATTTAGCCATCACTATATTTAGTGATAATACAAATAGTGGTCTTCACATTGGATATTTGACCAATGCAGCCAGAATGCTCTGATGTGTATATATCGCTTGAACCGTATTTCATTGCAAATTTGTTCATTCATGTAAGGATTTCACCTTGCAAGCCAAAAAACTGACTATTACTTTTTAAAAATGTAAATAATTGTTAATCATCATCAAAACGACTCTTTCAGATGTTAAAAATTGCTTTCAGGCACAAACTATGACTTTGTTTTTTTTGTTTTTCATTTTATCTCTTTAAAGAAATCAATTATTGTTGCAAAAGCTTGTGCTAATGACTAAAATAAACAAACAATGACTAAAACAAAGAGGAAGATTGCTTTCATTGTTAACAAACTGATCAAAAGACGAGCATTTCTCATCGATAATTCTGATTTGCATTCAATTCATACTTTGAATGTTTCCCTCTATGATTAATTATGAATGACATTGAATTTTTCACTATTTCATCCTAAATTTATCTAGATTACAGAGAACTCCCTCATGCGCTGTTCTCTTGGAGGTTTCAGTGATTAAGCACTTAAATTGATTAATCAAATTTCCTGTGATGAAAACTACTGTCATTCATTAATCTGATGCAGCTTATAAATAAGAGGTAGCAAATACAGGAGACAAACATGCTGACAGATAGATATGTTGGCCTGCATACAAATTATGGATTACAGCTATACTCCTAGAGGATTTTAGCTGTAGGCAAAAGAGGGACAGTGCTTCCCTAAAGATGTAATTAGACCAGGGTTGCTTGTCCGTTTTCTAAAACGCCATAACTTGTAAATACATGGTAAACATAAATAACACATAAATAACATGCATTGTGTTATGGAATATGCTGCTTATAAAAAAGGGATAATTATTCTCATGTATACAAAGGTTTAGCAACAGTCCCCTTCTATGCTTCAGTTGTATCAGATTTGCAGCAACTAACATTCCCATGCCTGTTCTTAGCGTGTCCTGTACTACATAGTCTCTAAAACCCAGTGGTGTAACTAGATATTATTATTATTATTATTTTATAGGCCCCCCAAATTGTCTAGAGGTTGACCTGTTTTAAGAATATTTATTGATATTGCTTCCTCTGTAGTTATGCCCCTATTAAAAGGGGAAGGTCAGCCTTATTTTGTATTGATTCTTTCACAATAAAAACATTAAAACAAAACACGTACCTGTTCATTATCTGTTCATTTTACAGTCTGTTACCTAAAAAAGTGCTTGGATTTTGTGAAAATGAAGCTAGCAAGCAAACTACAGTATGTAGCAGGCCAGAGAGTTGCAAATTAAAAACACAAGCAATAAAAATTGATGCCTAATTTCAAATTGTCTTGGAGTGCTATGATCAAACCCATACTAAGGAGATTTGTTGAAGGACGAGTTGTTTATTTCTACAAAAAAATTTAGTTTTTAAAGGTTTTTCTTTAGTCAAAAATGGATTTTTCGGGTTAAAAAAACTTGAATTTTTGATTTTTTTTTAAAAAAATAGAATTTTTTGAGATTTATTATCCCTTGAAGCTGGAAATAGTTTGAATCTGAAAAAACAACATCTAAAGCCTGTTGAGGTCATGTAGAAGTCAAGGGCACTATTTGAAGGTGTTAATAGCCTTCATGATGTTCAAGTTTTTTTCGGTGGGTTTCACTCAAAAACTCGAATCAATTTGATTGATTTTAGGCTTTTTTTTTGCTGAAAACTCGATTTATTCGATTTATTTCAGGTTGTTAACCCCAAACTCTCTGATTCTAGTTTTTTTTCCATTCTTAAATTAGAAACCATTCGAGCTGTGAGTTCATTCAAGGTCTAAAAAAGCTCACATAGATCTAAAATTCATCCTTTGATAAATAACCCCCTAAAAGGTGACTTTAATGTTAAGTGAATTCGAGGGAATTTTCAAAATAAAAAAATCCGAAATTCAAAGTAATTTTTGGATACTTCGACCATCGAATAGGATACTACGACCTCGAATTTACTTCAAATTCGATTTGAAGTAAAAATAGTTTGAATATTCGACCATTCGATAATCAAAGTACTGTCTCTTTAAAAAAACCGTTGACTTCAATACTTTGCCAAATTAAACCTGCCGAAGTGCTATGTTAGCCTATGGGGGCCTTCAGCTGCATTTTTCTACGTTTTTGAAGTTGAAGTAAAAATCTTTGATCGTACGATCGCTCGATTTTACTTCGACCACAGAATAGCCTAAACACTCTCTGAGACTGACTATGACTTTCAACACCTTCTCTCTCACAAAGAGACTTCAGTGTTTTCATATTTTTCTAACCTTGATATAAGCTACAGGGCCCTGACAATCTGTTGGACCATAAAAAGGGGCCTGAACCTAAAGACCTCTTCTATATACATAATTATCCCATTTATACTCCTAACTATACTCCTAACTAGGTCCAAACTTTTAACTTTTAATTGTCAACATGTAAGAAATCTTCTTATGCAGGAAATAAACTTCAAGATATAAAAGATATATAGCCTCACATTTCATTTTCTATTCCTCTCATATGGATACAAAATGGAAAAATAAACGTTCTGCAGCACATTCAATCAAGAGACCTTATATTTTTACAGCCACTGGCAACTAGTCACAATTATCATGACAATCAGAATGTTTGAGTTAGATCAATTTGAGCTAAAAAAAATGAAACAAAAGTTTAAAAAAATTCCAGTAAGATTAGTGTTAATGGTATCAAATGATGTAATGTACTTCAACCATATTGTTCTTGGTGTTTTGTTTATTGAAATAGAATAGAATGTCAGCTCATAATGAATTTACTTGCGCATTTAAACCCTGTGGCTAATCTTATACATTGTGCATAAATATACTAAACAGAGGTAAAGTACAGCTGTTGTTTTTTTCAATTTTCTTAAATATAGTACCACATTTTTACTTTTAGAACATTGCTTTGGAATATTTAGGATATACTGGGAGGCAAGTTATGCGCTGCACCTTGCCGCTATATTAAAGCTATCATTCCTCTTTGAACTGGTCTAATACACACTTCACTTTAATATTTAAAGAACTCTTATTAAAAGAATCACCATTATAAAAGCATGAGAGTTTGATAAATCACATCTTAAACGCTCCACTGCAGCATTTTCACCATTGTAATGTTAACACATTGCAGGGAAGAAAAATACATTGGAGATCTAATAAGTACCGGGGAATTGAACTCTGATCTTTTAGTTTAAGGTAACTGATTGTGACTGATGAAATACTTTTTTTTATTGTGTTGCTCTTTTATCTGGTTTATAAATGCTGATTCTTATTAGATATTTCCCATTGTTTTTCTATATTCCTTTGTGTAAATCTTGCTATTATATTTTGTGGACTTTATCTCATAAAAAATACAAACTCCAAGCTCAGTACCATTCCCAATAGTGAAAAGTAAACTCTCATTAAATAAAAATGTTTTTATTTCGATCTATAAAACTTCCATATCATAAAAATGTGGTTGTTAAAAGCAGGACAGATATAAAATGTCAACAAATCACAAATGTTCTGCAAGGGACAGTAGTGCGAGGGCAACGTTTGACACAGGAAAAAAAATCTTTGTCCATCTTCCCCTTTTAATCACAATGGCTACTGTGGCTTAACTGCACTTATTCGCTCTGTGTTTCTACAGGGCACCCCCTTTAACATTAAAGGAGAACTAACCTCAAAAAAATGTCAGGATACAAATACTTTGAGGTACTGTATGTTCTAAAGCATGTTTGAAAGCATCATTTTGGCAATTATTCTTCCTTATGCCCATTGCCATGTGCCCTGCTACTACAAATATCCAACACAATGTTGCTGGACAGATAAATCATAACATAGATACAACTAGTATCATGGAAGCTTTTTTCACAGCTCTGCAGAGATTAGTTGGGATACAATTATTAAGGGAATGATCAGACCAGTGCTCCTCTATACTGCAACTCATTCTAACCCAGACTCTTACATAAATACACTGAGCATGAGGGCAGTAAATTAAGTTGTTTTCCATGTCCTAAAGTGACTGTTAAAATACCTTAGCTGAGTCGGAACTCTGACATGCACTTTTCCAGAAACAATAAGCGCTTAGGAAATCCTCTTAGCTTCTTTTGCACTGCTGAAATCTCAGACTCTTGTGGAGTTTCTCAGTGGGAATTCTTTGTTGACCTCAAAATAAGATGAGTGATTTCTGTGATTTGAAGATGAAGAAGCTTACATTCTTAGAAGGCTTTGTTGTTGAAAACAGTGACAACACTTTGATAGATAATTAATTTTCTGCATGGCAAAGGCCATGTTTCTGCAAATGCATAACCATGCAGCAACTAGCCGTATATTCCTCTGCATGGTGCAGAAATATAATGTCTGCTCCTGAGAAATAAGGGCTCCATGACAAAGCATAGGGGTGTAAGTTCTGAAGCACTTAAGTGAGCTCCTTAGACCCTCTACACAAAACACTTGTGTCCATAACCACATCATATCTAGATTGCACTCATTGCCTTGTGTCTAAAGATGTGCCTTGTGTCTAAAGATGTTTTCAGATAACTGTGATTTGATATCCAAACTCTCTTCTGAAGGACCTACAGATGATGAAGTAGTAAGGCTGATATTGCCCAAACTGCCCAACAATTACATTCGATTTTAAATAATTAAAGAAATACTTGCTAGAAAATCACTAATTGTGTATATATTGACTCCCTTATTTTTCTCTTTTAAGATTTTCTTTAACCAAAAGGTTTGATCTTGTATACTATTGTCTGAAACACACTGAAACATGTATCCTTTTTTGTGTGTCTTGGGCTAAGCATAGATAAAACCTACACCATATGTTGGTTCTACATCAGTAGAAATTATCCACAATTGAATCATTCACCTGCAGTTCTTAGGAATACAAATTAGAATCATTAACTGAGACTCAATGTTTTGTATTTTTCAAAGCAAATTAACATTTTCTTTTCTTCATTTTAACCCTTTTTTCATGTTTCCATTCTTTCAACCTGACAAAACTAGACTAAATTTCTTCTAATAACATTCATAATCTGCCCCATGGTATAGCAGAATGAATAATTACTTGAGCAAACAATGGTTAGAAAACAGAATAGATTGGTTTAACAACTCTTACCTTATCAATAATTCTTCTTGAAAAAGTTGCAGCGAAAAAATGCAGTGATAAATTTGTGGGTCAAATTCGCACGATTGACGCTCTGGCAACTCAACTTCATCTAATTGTCACCACACAATCTCGACATTATCAGATTATCAGACAAAAACCAAGACTGTATCGAATTATCCAATGCAGATTACAATGCAAGGAAACAACTTCAGGGATATCTGCCATTTACTTCTACATGATCTCGACAGGCTTGAGATAGAGTATTTTTGGATTTGAATTTTTAGTAGCTTTGGGATGTAGTAAAGCTCTAAAAATTCCATTTTTTTTCTTCTAAAAATTTAAGTTTTCCCCTTTAAAAACTCAATCAGAAAAATATGAGGTTTACTAAATGGGCCCCTTAGTGTCTGGAAAAATCAAGATTTTATTAAAGGGACAGTAACTTAAAATTAAAAACACTCAGTTCTACTCACTTCTGCATGTAAAAGACATTTTTTTAATGTTCATAAAAGAACATAAAAGTCATTAAAGGGTCATGTATCCAAAATGTTAAAGGATTGTTGTTAGCACTGACATTACTAGTTTTAAACTATTTTGTTAGTTATTTTTTATTTCAGTCAAGTATTCCATATGTTTATTGGTGTGTATGGTGGTACAGATTTTAGCTATGGGGCCTTGTTTGTATAGGTTTCCAAAAATGTACAGGCAGGTTAATTGGTTTCTGATTAGATTTTCCTAAGCTCCACTAGGACAAGAATATAAAACAGTCAAACAGTGTACAACTGGCAGGCAACTTTTCTCATAACATTGGTTGTTTTTTTTAACATAATACTGAATTAGTATTTTAGAAAAATTACAAAATACACTGTATTAGGAGTCAGTTAGTTTTCCAAGCCTCTTTAACATGTTATAATTTTCTCTTTAAGTGTCTATGCCCTTACATCATTTTGATCATTTTCTGAATCTTCATCGTGATCTCTTACGTATAGTATTTTTTTTTGCTTCCATGGAACCTTATTTATGTATGTCTAATCAGTGTATTGTTGGTCTAAGATTTTTTTCTATGATTTCCTTGTTTTGAAATCACCACCCCATTTTCTTGTTATGTTACGATTTATCTTTCATCTGACCATCTTTTTGTTACTTTTTGATCACATTTTAAATGCTACCCTGATCAGAATGTTTTTACAGAAGGATGAATGCACAGAATAAATGCTGAACAATGGGTACATTTTGTTTCCTATATATATATATATATATATATATATATATATATATATATATATATATATATATTATTTAGCAATTCCCACCTAAGAGGTAAGAGAACATTAGCCCCCACTGAATGTGAATAAAATGTAGGATATCCAATACTATCTATCCAGGATTTGTATCTTGCAGAGAATACTTGTATTAAGCAGATATGGGCATATATTTGTAATATTAAAAATATACATGCCTACCTACAGTTTGCTTGCCAGTTTGTGTCTTTCTCAACTATACAATGTAAGCAACAGATACCATCTTTGGGAACAAAAACTTTATTTTGGTGTTAGGGGAAAGAAAGCAAGATTGATGGCTTTAAATTCCCTCTACCTGGTGCTGGCGACGAGTCGGGGGATTTTATAGTCGCACGTTGGCTTTTCTCACTGAATTTTGATTAATGGAGCAGGCTGGAACTGCTGATGTCTCCCAGCTACTTTAGCTGACAAGAATGAAAGTAATCTGATGTTTAAATGGATTTTGAACGTGTCTGTGGTTTTAGCCTCTATGTCCTGAAGGAAAGACCATCTGCTACAAGATAACCTAAACTCAGAGGGCATTTATTTTATGTTTATTTTTTAAGGGGGGATATAATGATTATATTTTTCTAGGCAAACAATATTTGCATGTATGTATAAAGTATATGTAAATATATAACAGTTTATGCAAATTTATGCTAAATGTGCTCACTTCCTTTTTTTGGGGGCTTTTTAAAATCCAAATGTATTTTTTCAGCAATGACACAGTAATGCTACTTCTGAATCCTCCTCTGACACAGATGGAAAATAGCTCCTAGATATAAAACTATAACTTTTCTACAAACAGCCAGCAACCTGTTGTGAATATTGATAATTTTTAATGATGACTTGTATAAGTCTGGGTACATAAGTTTAATGTAGAATGTGTACAAATTACATCTGCTTGGGGGAAATGAAAGGCTTTAAAATGTGTCTTCACTCTAGTGTAACATGGCATCAAAAATGTAAATTGTAAAATGAAATGTGGATTTAATAGCTGGATGGAAACCCTGCAGTAAGTGATGAACGAGCAATAGAAGTGCTTAGCACTCAAACCTTATTTTCACTGGAATCTTTAAGATTCTACATTAAATGAAGTGGATAGAATCAATATAACCATAATTTGAATACGATATACTCTTTTTTTACTCACACACTCATTCCATTTGAGCTTAGGTTTCCAAAACCGTGCTCTACATAGTTCAAGGAAAATATTATTTACAATATCATGTTTAAATACATATTAAATTCAGCTTAACCTTAATAAGAGGCAGATAATTGTTTAATGTAGAATGCAGAAACCACCTCAAATCTTGGACATATGTCATATTTTCTCCACTAAAATAGATAATGAGATATCTATCTATCTAGATATTTATCTAGATGTATTTAAAGATTAAAAAAGATGTGTAGCATTCAGTCCTTGGATCACTATTGTATTGTATGTATTATTGGCTTCCTATATCTATACATTATATGCAATTAAACCAGTTTTAGTTTAGTGATATGTAAGATAAGAATAAACACATAAGAAAGAGACAAACATATGCTGTGCAGAATACAAACTGATTGGGATCAAAGCAGCTGAAGATAAATTAGACCTAAGGTGTGAACCAGTTAGCTTGACAGCTGATATGGACGGGGGATTGTCAAGCTTCTCTACAGATGGTTTTTTAATGATACAGAGATTCTCATCTGAATTCAGATGATTTGGCATAAAATCTAGGCTCATGTTAAGTTATTGTATTCATCAATTTAATTTCTGAATTTGTACTTTAATTGTTTGATCTGAAATTGCCCTTGAGAGGAGACATTTTCTAATCCTTTAGGCCGAGGATAGAGCTGTCTGGGATTTCCAGCTGTTTACAGTGAAGTAGTAATGTGTATTCCTCTTTTTAATGCTGTGTCCAGTCTCTCCTCTGTAAAGGCCTCCTGTTGGGCATTTCATGCACTTTTTTCAACTAAACCACCATTAAAGATAAACATTTGTAGTGCCCATGGACAATGTACTCCACTGATGTA
Organism: Xenopus petersii; assembly: GCA_038501925.1. Lineage (NCBI taxonomy): Eukaryota > Metazoa > Chordata > Amphibia > Anura > Pipidae > Xenopus > Xenopus petersii. Next base: position 34,250,312 of record CM076684.1, on the reverse strand, counting down.
TCAGGAGTATTTCTCTGACAAAGCCATGTATGAGCAGAATTTTATTTTTCTTCTGCAGAGATGTGATCAGGGTACTTCTCACTATAAGTCTCTTTAGATTCAGAGGTTATCTACGTTCGACAGGAGGGCTTTATACAAAAGAGACAACACCAGAAGGAGAAAAAGACACATTCCTTCCCTGTACACCCCAATGGGAGTTTTTATGGAAATGTTTTAAATTAAGATCAGGGTCTTCTGTATCACTTTTGAAATTGAAACATCTATGCAGCCACTTGACAAACCCAGTCCATATTGCATAACAAATGAACCATTATCTTAGGCCTAATTGACAATATGTTAAGTTGCTTTTATCCCGATCAGTTTTCATCATAGTAATGAAGGGCATACACCAAGTGGTTGTTCAGCAAGGACTTACTTAAAAAATGAGAAAAAAAATTTTATTGTCCAAAATCCACATTTCCGTTACATATTCAGTCCTTTATGAACAAAACAACCGTCTAAATACACAGTGCAAGTTGCCACCCCCTTGTCTATACATAGTACTGTTAGGGTCACATGTTGGGCTCATTACCATGCATGATTAGGAGACTCATTAGTATGCAGGTGTAGGGGGTGGTGATGTCATGCTGATGTAACTTGCACTGGGTATATTAGTGGAAGCAAAACCAGCCTATTGGAGTTATTCAATATTTACATAATTTTCTAGTAGAATTAAGGTCCAAATTACAGAAAGATCCATTATCTGGAAAATCATATGTCCCAAACATTCTGGATAACAGGTCCCATACCTGTATGTATATGTGTGTATATATATATATATATATATATATATATATATATATATATATATATATATATATATATACCTTCTTCGTAAGACCTGCGAGTGCGAGCTTCCTTTTCGCTCTACATTTACCTATTGGGCACCCAGGCAACGTTCACCATTTGAAGAGCTGTATATAGATAGATACAGTAGATAAACAATCCCTGTTTTATTTAAAGGGTAAGGAATTTTTAGCAGCTTAAGACACAATATGTTTTAATGTTCTTATATATATATATCTATATATATAGATAATAGGTTGAGTGCTGAGGACCTCTTGTATTTGTCTATGTGAATTTTGTGGCCACAACCTCATTGCACCCCCACTTAATGTTTTTAAAAATTAGTGGTGAGCACAACTTTACCTTGTTTGCAAAGTTCTAAGCTTTCTGTGATTTTTATCTTAGCCAATGAAAGTATCAACCTTCCATCACAGCTGTTATTATTAATTTAAAAATATTAATTAGTATTCTTATTCAATAAGCCTTTGGCATAAACTGTGTAATATTTAAACAAAGCTCCTTTGTATGAATTTCAACGGAATCATCCATTGACTACTGCATAATAATTGTATTATTATTTGTATTTATAATGTATTTAAAAAGGCACAGTTGTACTAGTCATTATTAGTATTGGCTATTTTTGCTTAGTACAATGATTTGCCCAGGCATACAATTTTCCTTTTCCATTTCTCTTTAATTTACAATAGTGGATGTCATTTTGTTGGGTTTGGAGGCATTAGTTCTGACACAGCTAAAGAAATCAAAACTCTTGCATTTTTATTACTAAGATTATATGTAGAACATTCAGGCCACTTTAATATAAAAAGCAGTTATAAGGCTGGGAAATGTGTACAATGCAGCTCGGATTGATGTTGGAATATAAAGAGAAATAGAGTATTTTAAGGATAGGCCTAGAAAAAACAATTCTACAAGTCTTTTCTGTTTAAACAAAATCCCATGCCAGAATTCAACATTTTTCTCAAATTTTGGCCTGGGTATCTTAAATGGACCATTCCCTTGCTGACGTTTAGCGTATTCAATCTGCTTACGTGCCTTTCCAAATTTACAGTTTTAATGTGTGTTTTGTGTAAATAAACAGGTTGGTAAAGGCTATCAACTGTTTTGTAAAGAGGTTATTGTGTGTAGCACTTTAACTTCTGTATTATTGTCTTTAAAATTAGCTTCTAAGGTCAAAAGGACAGGGAAGCTTATTCCTCTCCTATATGATTCACATACATTTATTGGTTTATTTGGTGTGGGTGTGAGTGACAGAAGGAGAGAATGTGTAAGAGACATGGAATTGTATCAGAACTACAATATGTGTTAGTAAAAACGCATGTGCTAGATCACTAAAATGTAAAAAAAAGCATATCATTGTGAGAAATATGGTACTGTATATGTGTTCCTTTAATGAATTGCTATTAATCATGAAAACTCTAACACATTTAGAAGACTAGAGTAGATCAGTAGTAAGTATGGATAAAGCAGGATAAAAAGTCAGATCCAAAAAGTGCTGGAGAGTGCATTTGATGTTGGTATGGTCAAGTCCAAAGCCATGTCAAGTTAAGTCTTGGGAATGCACCATTGTGTATTCTTTATCTAACATGAGGGATGTTAGTTTTTCTATAATATTACACAGTTTCAAAATTGGGTTGAAAAAAGACCAAAGTCAATCAAGTTCAACCCCTCTAAATTAAACCTAGTGCCCATACATACAAACACTCACACCAACCCTTCCATACTCCATATTAATCCACATGGTAGCACAATTGGCATGGAATACTCAAAGGCTGCTTTATTAACTCTTACAAGAAATACTTAGGCACACCCCTAGTAAAGAGTTAATTTTTTCTAATAATCATCAGCACACAAATTGTCCAGATCCTTTCTCCCTGTGTGCAGTACAGATTTCGGATTACTGTTCAAATTGCTCAAAGTTCTTCTGAACTGACAGAGGGATTTTGTTTGATAAATGTGTCAAACATTCCCAACTGCCAGAAATTCTTTTTAGACCAAAACAGGTCAAACTGCTGGGAATCCTGGAGGAATCTCTGGTATAAACTTTGCTACATCATCCCCAAAGTGTTTATACTGTGTTTCCAAATGATGTTCCCATTTTTAAAGAGATAATTCCATTCTAATTAAGATTAAGGGGTATTTTAACAGTAAATTCCGCTGAACTTTATAGTAGTTCAGTGTAAGGAATAACATTTCATTTCCACTTCTTCAATGAAACTAGTGATTTATCTTAAATACAGTTGATCTATTATATTATATATACAGATGCAGCCACTTTGGTTTGTCTGTTTGACACAGAATAACTAAACACAGATATCCCATTTATCTCATTTAACACAGAAAACTGCGTCACAACATCCCATCTAATTAAAGCATTCACCATTGTGAACAATGGAGCTTTGGTATGCTAATGAAAAGGTTAAATGCATTAAATGAGTTAAGATGACTTAAGATAACACAGTTTCTTCAATTACCCCTGAGTCATGACGCATTTAACTCACAAATCCAAGTGGCTTCATCTGTATGTTATATATATTATCTATTATAGTGCTAGATCAGGGATTCCAAATCTTTTTACCCATGAGGCACTTTCAAATGTAAAAAGAGTTAGGAGCAACACAAAGATGAAGAAAGTCCCCGGGGGTGCCAAATAAGGACTGTGAATTGGCTATTTTGGAGTCCCTGTGTGGACTTTCAGTCTATAGGAGGCTCTTCTTGGCAGTACACCTGGTTTTATGCAACTTACTTCCACGACTGTAATTCTAAAATAAGCATCTGCTTTGAGGCTCAACGTCCAAGGGGTTGGTGAGCACATGATGCTTGCTAGCAACGGGTTGGGGATCACTACGCTAGATACTGATTCTTGTCATTCCCATTCCTCCAAGAAAGAAGAAATTCTGAATACAGACAGCTCATCTCTTTATTAACTATTATATATTCATACAGTAATTATTTTTGGTTTGTTTTGTGTTTTTATTGATTTGTCTTTGTTGTCCAACATCAAATCAGTTCACAACAATCACTTGTTTTACAATAATGTACAATTTTTTACATTATAGGCAATATTTCCAACCACTTTTGTTACTAGTTTTTTCCCAACAATGAATTTTTTAGTGCCCCACAAATGTATTAATTTAATCACTTAACAATGATGCAGGTGCTTACATGATATAGTCCTAGCCAGCTGTCACGATTGGCACCCAAAATCCAGAACCAATGCTAGGCTCTCTGGTCTCTGCTCTTGCTTCCGCCTTTAACAGCCGCCTTTCACCACGGGAGGAGCCCTCAGCTAATTGGATGCCGCCAGATCTTATTAAGAGAGGAGCCAAGCTAAGGGTTCTGGACGAGCAGAGGGACACGATCGTTAGCAAAGTCTTTTTGGGCAGAAGGGCACAATTCAAGGAGCAGACAGAAAACGTAATCAAACCAGGCAGGTCAGATTACGGAGTGTAGAATAGTCGGTTAACAGGCCAAGGTCAGGATTACAAAAGTCAAAGAAAGTCAGGCAGGCAGTGGTCAAAACAGGATTCAGACGACAGAATAAGTATCAGGAACACACCCAGGAACTCACAAGTGGAACCAAACAACGGGCAAAGATACAGTGAAAAAGGCCTCTTCAAATACGTTTGAAACTCGTGCCCTTGCGCGATGACGCAATCACGCACAGAAAAACCAGAAGTGTGCGCTGCTTGCGCCCTAAGGCAGTGGAACACAAGACACCAAAGAGGCAACACCTCTTTGGTGTCTTGTGTACCCCTTACACCAGTGTTCTTTCTATTAAGGCAGATTTAGTGTGAATGGTAAAACAAACAAAAAGTACTACAACTAAATTCAAATCCACAAATGACTGGGACTACTGTTCCCTACAGGAGTATTTCTTTTCTTCATCTGATCAAGCATCATGGATGCATGATTTGAGACAGGTTGTATTGAATTATCCACAGGTGCCTAGGGGCTCTAAGCCGCACAACTTTTATATTCTGCCTGAAAGATTCAATAAAAGCACTGTGCTGGTAAATACCATATAATACCAAGTATAGCTGCTCATATTTTATAGCAGCAAAATAGTTACAGGCGACAGAAAACCTGTTTCTTTTTCCATTTTATAGAGTCACAAAATGTGTGCCACATGCAGGCTGCATATCATTACATCATAACGAAAGGCAAACCTCGTTCCTTTCATTCCTTTGTGTTTGTTTTACATACAGTTCCGTATTGGTAAATAAACTGTATAAGCTTGTTTAAAAAAAAAACGATGTAAAGGGAAGATTAATAATAATTAGAAAAGTCTGATAAATGTTATTACATAAAAGTGAGTTATTTGCATAAGTGATAAAATAATTATCATAATTACAGTGTTGTAAGTACATTTTTGATTCATGCACGGCTTGCAAAGTTGTGGTAGCTGCAAAAATGTGTACAATGGAATAGCTTCCTCCATGTTCATATGAAAAATATATAATTCCATCAGTTTTATGAGAGGACAAATCAATAGAAATATTATAAATTGTTGCAAAAGGAAAAGGAATTGGTAGAAGGGATAACTGACCAGGACTTTGGGTTGAGGTGGAGTAACATTGGGGTGAGTAGGAAAGCTGTCTGTTAATAGGGATGTAGCGAACGGCGGAAACCCCATAGACTTCAATGGGAAGGCGAATTTTAAAAGCTAGAAAAGACATTTCTGGCCAGAAAAATTATTTTAAAGTTTTTAAAGGGTGCAACGACCTGGACAGTGGCATGCCAGAGGGGGATCAAGGGCAAAAATGTATCTGAAAAATACATTGTTGACACAGCGCTGCGTTTTGTGCTGTAAAGGGCAGAAATCACACTACGTCACTCAGGTGATGTTTCTGGACACGGAATGTGAAAAAGCTCACACAGCTAGGTGGCACTTGGTTAAAGACTGGGCAAACAATGCCTGCAAGGGCAACGTATACAGTAGTGGATACGGAATATATTATTGCTGCTGTAAAAACATCACTCAGGTGATGTTTACGGACACGGAATTATTATTGTTATTTAGACAGAATGTGAAAAAGCTCACACAGCTAGGTGGCACTTGCATACCTCCCAACTGTCCCTCTTTTGACCACTCAACCCCCTGTCCCTCTTTTGTACTGGAAAGTCCCTCTTTTCTCTGCACTGAACAGCCAGAAAAAATCCAGTTTCTAACTTAATTGGCTTTTGGCAGAGAGCTCAGAACAGCTAACAGGTGCAAATACGATACTTTGTAACAATTTTGACTCTGGTTGGTGCTGGTAGTGGTGAACTACTAGGAGGAGCAGCACACCAGTCCCTCTTTTCTCTGAACTGAACAGCCAGAAAAAAAACAGTTTCTAACTTAATTAGCTTTTGGCAGAGAGCTCAGAACAGCTAACAGGTGCAAATACGATACTTTGTAACAATTTTGACTCTGGTTGGTGCTGGTAGTGGTGAACTACTAGGAGGAGCAGCACACCAGTCCCTCTTTTCTCTGCACTGAACAGCCAGAAAAAAAACAGTTTCTAACTTAATTAGCTTTTGGCAGAGATCTCAGAACAGCTAACAGGTGCAAATAAGATACTTTGTAACAATTTTGACTCTGGTTGGTGCTGTTAGTGGTGAACTACTAGGAGGAGGAGCACACCAGTCCCTTTTTTCTCTGCACTGAACAGCCAGAAAAAAAACAGTTTCTAACTTAATTAGCTTTTGGCAGAGAGCTCAGAACAGCTAACAGGTGCAAATAAGATACTTTGTAACAATTTTGACTCTGGTTGGTGCTGTTAGTGGTGAACTACTAGGAGGAGGAGCACACCAGTCCCTCTTTTCTCTGCACTGAACAGCCAGAAAAAAAACAGTTTCTAACTTAATTAGCTTTTGGCAGAGAGCTCAGAACAGCTAACAGGTGCAAATAAGATACTTTGTAACAATTTTGACTCTGGTTGGTGCTGGTAGTGGTGAACTACTAGGAGGAGCAGCACACCAGTCCCACTCCCCAACACAGCTAGACTAATAGCACTGGGCTCTTACAGTAGCAAAGTAAAAAAAACAAAAAAGAAAATAAAAGCAGTCCTTACAAGGACTATTGGGTTACAGGCAGCAGTCAGCAGATGAGAGATCAGCAGCAGGACAGCTGCCCACAGCAGCTACATACAGAGCACTGCAGTAGAAGGTAGATTACTAGTCAGCAAAGCTAACTAACCTAAACTCACTGTCCCTCAAATCCCTGCAGAGTTCTGTCCCTACAATAGAGAGCAGTATCAAGTAGATTACTAGCCAGCAAAGTTACTATCAACTATCCCTCAAATCACTAAACAGCTCTCTCCCTACACTAGCTCTTCCAAGCACACACAGGCAGAATGAAAAAACGCTGCAGGGCTTCAGTTTATATATGGAAGGGGAGTGGTCCAGGGGGTGTGGGGGTGGTCCAGGAGGGAGAGCTTCCTGATTGGCTGCCATGTATCTGCTGGTCTGGGGTGAGAAGTCAAAAATAAGCGCCAGCTAAGGCGAACCCAAATTGGCGAACGTCGCGCGACGTTCGCGAACATTCGGCGGACGCGAACAGTCGATGTTCGCGCGAACTAGTTCGCGGGCGAACAGTCCACGACATCCCTATCTGTTAATAGTTGTTCATTTTCCTTATACAGGTTTGGCACCTGCTATTCAGAATGCTCTGTACCTGGCATTGATACGGATAGGGGATTTTCCATAATATGGATCTCTGTACCTTAAAGAATCAGTCAATAGTGCTGATCCAGCAGAATTCTGCACTGAAATCCATTTCTCAAAAGAGCAAACAGATTTTTTTATATTCAGTTTTGAAATCTGACATGGGGCTAGACATAGTGTCAATTTCCCAGCTGCCCCATGTCATGTGACTTGTGCTCTGATAAACTTCAATCACTCTTTACTGCTGTACTGCAAGTTGGAGTGATTTCACCCCCTCCCTTCCCCCCAACAGCCAAACAAAAGAACAATGGGAAGGTAACAAGATAACAGCTCCCTAACACAAGATAACAGCTGCCTAGCAGATCTACAGTAAGAGCAACACTCAAAAGTAAAAACCCATGTCCCACTGAGACTCCTTCAGTTACATTGAGAAGGAAAAACAGCAGCCTGCCAGAAAGCATTTCTCTCCTAAAGTGCAGGCACAAGTCACATGAAGAGGGGCAGCTGGGAAATTGACAAAATGTCTAGCCCCATGTCAGATTTCAAAATTGAATATAAAAAAATCTGTTTGCTCTTTTGAGAAATGGATTTCAGTGCAGAATTCTGCTGGAGTAGCACTATTAACTGATGCATTTTGAAAAAAAAACATGTTTTCCGATGACAGGATCCCTTTAAGTCTACTAAAAAATCACTTAAACATAAAATAAACCCAATAGGACTGTTTAGCCTCTTACAGGAATAATTATATCTTAGATTAAATCAAAATTATTCACTTAAAATGAAGTCTATGGGAGATGCCCTTCCTGTAATTCAGAGCTTTCTTGATAACAGAACTCTGAATAACGGATCCCATACCTGTATTAAGCAGCTTGTAGTATTGCACCCCCACCCTACAATTAAGCTTTATCAGGGTGGTGTATCACATTAAGCTGATGGTATAAGGTTTTCTGAAAGAATAAGTAACAGTTGATATACAGTAGTTGCTATCTATTATGTGAGAACTGTGTATTTCCCTGGCTATGGTTCATGGGAGATGGGGTTTGGGATTAGGTTGCCGTACTGTCACTTGTCTTTATTTTTGGGTGACATTCCTGTTTCACTATAAATGTTGTCATTGTTGTTTCTTATTACGTAACTGTAATTATAACAGTGGCTTTTCCTATTTAACCTGAGTTTCAATGGATTTTTGGTGGGGTGGGATCATTGATGGGGTTTTACTCAGCTACTGCTAAAATAGTTATGTTTATTGGCTAGGCATTATTCTTCCCTGTGTGCCAGCCCAAATATAAAATAAATGATACACAATTTCAGTGGGAAATGGAAGTTGGTATGTATGCCTGATAATTCAATTAAGCCAAATACATCCTTATATTGAGTTTTTTTTTGTTTGTATCATTTTACTTACAAAGGAAAAATGGGGTGTGCTATGTTGTGATTACTGAGCACTTTATTATTCCAAATTATATTTACTCTGTGTGTTTGTTTTTTCCATAAAAAATGTCTTCATTAGTGATGGGCAAATTTATTCAACAGGCGCAAATTCCTGACGATTCTGACACTGGCGTCAAATTTGTTTCGACTCCGTTGACGGTTACGGCGTCTGTGCCTATTTTGACGCTAGTGACAATTAATGGACACCCATTGATGCCGGCATCAAAATCTACGTTTCGCGAATTTTTCGCCAGTTACGCCAGAATAATTGACAGAATACAACTGCTTCATTAAATGCGATTGGAAATGAGCTTGCAAACCACTGGAACCCAAGTGATTGATGATGTGTATGTGAGTGTCATCAGTGAGAATATTCTGTCCCATGCAGTTATGGTCCAACTGAAAGACAATCACATGTAAAGCATTCTCTCCTGAGGGTTGCAGGGAGTTGCAGACCACCAGGCCCATGCCTAAGAAAAAGGCAATGACCTCCGTTCATAGGTAGTACAGGTATGGAACCTGTTATCCAGAATACTCAGGACCTGGGGATTTACAGATAATGGATCTTTCCATAATTTGGATCTTCGTGCCTTAATTCAACTCGAAACTCACAGTACTGTTCTATTATTACAGAGAAAAGGGAAATCATTTCTAAAAATATGGATAATTTGGATAAAATGTAGTCTATGGGAGGTGGTCTTTCCGTAATTCAGAGCTTTCTGGATAACGGGTTTCCAGATAATGGGTCCCATACCCGTACAGAGTACAGCACCCCATTTAGAAGCAAGTGCATAGCAAAGGATGGGGATTTTTGACTGTGCCATCATTTTCTTGTTGTGCTTTCACTTTTATCCTACTGAACTTTGTGTAAGATTTCTCCAACCCATTATTTCTAACTGCAGCCGCATAGATTTTCTGCTTTGTTGACTTCCATAGGTAACATATTCCAAAATTTTATTGCCCGTTGCACAAAAAAATTGTTCTGCCTAAGATCCCTGTTATTTTCCAGCTTCCCCACTGCAAATTTATGTCTCTAGCTTTTTACTACTTTTACTATCATGAATACATTTTCTGGATCATCTTTATCAAGTCCTTTCATTGTCTTCAACACCACAATCAGTTTACCGTGAAGCCAGTCCATTTCCACTCGTACAGGCTTGCTGCTAATCGGAAAGGCAGGAAACCTTCAGTATATAGCTTTTATTCACATTCAATTAAATGATGAGATTTTTTTCATTTAAAAAATGAATATGATATAGCATGTACTGGTTTTACATTAGCATACCATTTAATGTTAATTATTACATTTTCTAGCAGGGATGCAATAATTCCAATTGCTTTCAAGGGTTTCAACATCACCTTTGCAAAAGAAAAAAGAAAAAATTCAAAACACTCTGCAAGCTCATCTCCAATCACATTTAATGAATCAATGAATCAGTGGTATTTGCTGCAGCAGCTAGAAAATTGTTTGCTATACATAATAGCAACATGTAATTAGCCTCTTTCCAGTCAGCTTCATATAATGGGGTCTAATGCAAATTAATGTACTAAGCAAATGGGTATAGTTGTGTCATGCGTAGGCTTAGGTCACATGAAGTGGGTCACTGCCCCTATATAGCACTGACAATGGGGCATGTGATTATCAAATAATAATAAGGCCTTAGATTCACAGCCACATCAGATTTAAGGAATATTATACAGCTGGTAATAAATTCAAAGATGGTTTCCATGCATTTTGAGAAACATTAACCTGCATAAGGTTTGGGATTAACCAATAAGAGCAGGTACATTATTAAACTAATGCAACTAGTTCCTGATAAGGTTAGTGCTTGAACTATCACATCATTTATGTTAAACCTTTTTACTCCACATGTTGTCTGGGTGTTCTTACAATTAAAATGCAAAGGCACTGTATGATCAGAAAAATCACAAAATCACAAAATGAATTGCAAATATGGCATTTATTTAGTTTCTTGTCCTTGCTTAAGGCTAATGGAGGGCATAAAATGGCATTGCAGCCCCTCCTTCTTCTAATGAGGGCTCAATGGTTGGTAATCTTTAATTCCTACTAAACAGCAGAGTTTCACTCATCTACAGGCACTCCTGAAATATAGTTGTACATTCCCCTGCCATAAAGGTCCATAATTGGCCCATGTATGGGGTCCACTAATGGGCCTCCCTGACCCATATCTGCCTGAAAATCATCTAGATATCAGGCAGATATTAAAATTAAATTAGATGAAGAGTGCATGTGCACATTGATGAGTTTCCTTAGGTTCCCCAGTATTATATGATCATTGGCACAAGGGCCAACAATCACTTGAGCCATTTAGTAGGCTGAGATCTGCTCATTTTGTGACCTCTGCAATCTTTATGGCAACTTCGCAAAATGAGCAAAACTAGACAGTTCAGCTCATGGTCGGGCTGGGCATGGGCCCACCAGGACTGCTGTCCAAGGGCCCCCCTCTGACCCCCCCCTACAACGCCGGCGAGCTGCACCATGTGTGTGCGCATGTTTGAACATACGCATGTGCTGCACCACTTTGCAAGGAAGTTGCTGCAGGAAGAAGCCTATTTATTCGCGGTTCTGGGTACAGATCTGATCTGACCCTGGTTTAGCTTAACATGGCCTTTGGAGTACCCAGAATAGCTTTCTGTTATTTCTGCAGTGTCATTGTAATTAGAGAATTTAAGCTTAACAAAGAAAAAGGGTAGAAATGTTGTACATTATGTTTTCAAATTCTGTATCAACCCAAAACAACCATAGTCCTTTAGTAGCAAAGATCTGTGCCTCAGATGTTCCTAGTAGCAAGTCATTGTCGTTTCTGCTGATGCACTGCACATGCTCTGGGCTGCTCTCAATTACTTGAGCTTAGGATCCAACTCTCAATATACCGCATATATAGAATATACAGGTTATGATACAAGGTTGATTAGTAATTCATTCATATTCTCATTACATGGCAGCTCAGAAACCAGTGCAATTTATATAAATATTTAATGATCAGCCCTATAGCATCAGCTACTATAACTATAAATGTAATTTTCTGCTTGATAGATCATTTGCTACAAACCCTAAGCTTAGCTTCTCAACAGCTGCCCACAGCACACTGAGCACGTGCAGTGCCACTGACACTCCTAATAAAATACAAGATGGTGACCCCATATGCACAATTTGAAGGCCTAGATCATTACCTTTCTATAGATTCTGAAACGTTAGACTGGTACAGTAAATTCAGTATGATGAAAGGTGTTATTTAGAAAGCTTTGAATTCAGGGGAAGGCCATTCCTCATCATCTCTATTTTTATAAATGAATACATTAATTTCATTTTTTTTTATTAGTACATTGTACCTAATCCCAGCTAGGATATAATTAATCTGTATTGGAGGCAAAAGAATCCTATTGGCTTTAATGTTTACATGATTTTAAGTAGTTTGGGGATCCAAATTACAGAAAGACCCACATCCCAAGCATTCTGGATACCTGTATGTAAAATACAGAATGTACTGTATTCCTATTTTTTTTTTTAGTTCTCCTATAAGTATGGGGAGGGGCTAATAATTTTGAGAAAGAGGTTGCAATCGAAATGGCTAAATCTTACAGTAGACTTGATAGCTTAGAACAGATACAGCCAGCTATGTTTTCTTTGCTGCATAAATATTTATTAGCCGCATGTGCTCTTTGTGTTCAATCACTGCACAAAAGACAAGCATTGTGACTATAGCCCTATTGTAAAAAAAATTCTAATTTAAGAACATCACTTCTCTGCCACAAGGGAATTTTTCAGACTCTCTCAGCTGCTGATTCATATAGCTACTGTTTTATATAATGAAAAAAAATCCTGGTAAAAAAGATGTTAATGGCCTAAGATTTAGCCTAACCTGCTTGTTATGTTATATTATGTCTGTGACAAAGACTCAGCTAATTCATACTCAGATACTGCAAGTTTGCACTATCACTTTCGCTTCAAGTTTTTTGCACAATGTGTATATTATACGTTATCTTCACACCATAATTTTACAGAAAGCAGAACGGTTATCATTTAAACCCTCTACTGGCAGCTTTTTGTAACGTTCCTTTAAACCAGATGATTGGGAACTTTGACAGACCAGGACTGCTTTGATAATCTAATTCTAAATCATTTCAAAAGCAAAATTCAATGATGTATTTCAGTTTATTTCAGTTTAGTTGTAGAGAATAATAAAGAGCAAGTTTTTAATCAATATCTGAGGTTTTCAAAGTCATACATTTTTGATGTTATATAATATCTGTATAGATAGTTTCATCTTCCTAGGGAAAGTGTGACATATTTGTTGTGTTTAAATGTATAAACACAACTGTGTGCAAGGCCTGCTCATTGAAATCCTTGTCCCCCCCCCACCCACAGATATCAAAGATGCCATGATCTGTTCTGCAGATCCTCTAGTTTTAAGTTAAGATGCATCGTATAGACTTCTCCAAGAATATGAAGTTTTGTACCAGCTCAATAAAACCACTTTATTACTGTAGAAAACCCGGTTTTCAAAAAGGCCTTGAGATTCAGCCCTAAAATGGAGCTGTAACCTGAAACGTAGAACATTCATACCATCCTCCACTTTCCTTAATTGTACTTATCAACATACAAAAAAATTAGGCAATGCGAATGCAGCCTGCAGCCATTACTGTATATTTTTTCATCTTCTTTTTTTATTCCTGTGTTCAGATAATCCCACTGGATTGTGCATAAAACCCATGGCATGGATCCCAGTTTTTCAACACTACTTTTGTCCTTGACCCTATCTCTCCAAGTCTTATATTTCCCATGGCTCCTTTAGTTATAATGTAGGTGAAAAATGCCTGTACACTAACTTATCACTGTACATTATACAAGTTTTAGCCAAAATATTTGAAAATTACAAGTCATGTGGCATAGTGTAATATGGTGTAATATCATTTGTTGGGTAAAACGTGGTTTAACCTGCAATGATCTCAGCAAACTTAAAAGTCAGATATGGTTGGATATTGGAGGACCACATGAATAAACAGTTGACATAAACATTACCATATAAGAGAGGACTAACATTTGATATATCAGTGGGGTGCAGTCAGGGCTAGATTTCTAAAATGGGCACTGCTAGGCTGGAGCCATAACCATTTCATCCCTCAGCTTGCATGCTTGGCTATTGCACCACTGTAGAATAGAGTATTTGGCTGCATCTAACAGAAATAATGGGAAACCAAAAGGCTATAAGTTACCACTAGCCTAAAACAACTCTGAGCTCTAAAACGTTAACGGGCTGCCTGAGCCTGTCTGAGTCACTGTATATATGTCAGCCTCTTGAAACCACAGGTCTCAGAGGCCCACATGGAAGTGCAGTGGCAAATATGGGCAGAAGTACCTTAATGAACTGTGTCAATATGTCCTCAACATTGTGTCCCTTTAAGAGAACCCTCACTAACAGGTGTGTTTATAAATGAACCTTTAGGTTCCTTTATTTCTAACTATGAATACCTCCAATTGTTTATGTTAAAGCTGGCTGGAGCCCTTGCATGACATTCATGAGCAGTAATAAGAGTACAACTTTGTCTGTAGCTGGATTCTCATTCATTCCGTTCATGGGGTTATACTACAATATATAAAAGCAAAATGTATTGTCCCTATAAACAGGCCCGCTTTAAATCATTTCCTATAATGTGGTTGTGTGGTTTGCATAGTGGCTAAGTGGTTACCAGCACCAAGGTCCTGCATTTTGAAATTACCTGGACATAGGTTTGTATGTATTGTCTAGGATAGGGACTTTAAATTATATGTTAGGGCTGCCACCTGTCCAGTTTTTGGAAGGGTTGTTCAGGTGAGAACTGCTTGTTCGTTCTGGACAGAACGTTGAATGTAAATGACACAGTGAATAACCAATCCCCAATCGCAGCAGTCATATTTCTGACCAATAACCATGCCCAAAACATCTGCCCTGATGTCATTGACCCCCTCCCTACTGAATTGACACTGTCCCTCACCCAGACAGAGACCTATTTATTAAAGGTCAGATTTTAGGTTTGAAATCACAAAATGTCTTGAAATTTATTTACAAAAAATCAGAAAAAAGCATGAATTTGGAAAAGTCACAGAAAAGGCCCGAAAAACTAAACTTTTTCAAGTTCTCTTTCATAGTGTAGCATAAAACGTCAACGTCAAAAATATCCGAAAACCACTTAAACCACAAATCAAAGATACATCACCCAGACGTTAAAGGGGCATCTGCCATTGACTTCTATATGTTTTCAACAGGTTTTAGCTGGAGTATTTCCTTATTCAGGATTTCACAAATACATTTTCCCCACCACTGAGGCAGTGACTTTTGGGAAACATTTTTGTAAAATGCTGCGTTATTTTTTTTCTGCTATATAAAAAAACATAATAATCACGTTTCTCATAAAGCACAAAATATTATTATGTTGATAAATAAACATTTCTGAAACAGAGAGGCTCCTGCTTCTTATGCAGCTTAAATGTATCTGACCAAAGTAATAATTTACTCAGCAGCAACTCTAAGTTGTATCTTAGTTTTCCAACACAGTATATTTTATACAACAGATCATTCTTCTCTACACACCATGGAATTGATTTCCACGGGAGATCTTGATGATCTGCTTGTTGGACTCAGGGCGGATAAAGTAAACGAGACAGAATAGAAACAAAATAAAAAAAAGTCAGTACTAAGTAATTAGCTTGCAATTATGAAGGAAAAATAAAGCTGGGTGCGTTTTTGCAATCTAACTGTCCAAATTTAGTTTTAATTATAGGAAACAATTCTGTAATTATAATGAAGGTAACACAACTGCAAAACAAAACAAATCCTATCTCTAGAGATGTAAAATCATAAATAAATGAAGACTTCATATAGTAAATTATGTTGGTGCTCATACCAGAATCTACTTTATTTTGAGAAACATTAGGAAAAAATTGTGTGCTAACATGGATGTTAAATTCTTGGCTTCTAGGTTTATAGAACTACAATTTCAATTTAAACTGTACATGCACAATGGCCGACTCTTTTGAAGTGTCCTTCATATAATTTAGCAGAACATTGCCATCTAATGGTTGGAAAAAAACACTTTTATTGAACTTTATACAGAGCAGCAGGGTAGCTTCCACCTGCACAAATAAATCCGAATATATTAAAGACTGCGCCATGATGTCTGATATATGCTTAACTGTCAAGATAAAAAAAAAACAGGAGATGAAGTTTGTTTCCCTTTAAGATAACTGGTATCTGAGCAGCAGTCACCTCACTAGGACATTTGATATATCTGAGGCTGGAAAATCTATTTTGAAAGAAAAAGAAAAAAAAGTTTTGAATGCAATGAATGTTCTCAGAGGCCATGGCTTGCTAGATTTAAACAAAATGCAGACAGGTGCTTCATTCCCTTGCCCTGTTCAATTGCATTGTGCCAATACAAATTGAATTCATAGTGCCAAATGTAAGCTTTCTCACCTTCTGTTTATTGTCAAACAGAATGTCTGGAACACCGATAATAGAGATGCTTGTCTGTGTGGTCCAATGTTTTAAGTATGAGTTCTACCATTTTCCGTGGCGAGATAGAAGGCAGGACAAGTTATTTCGAGTAAATGGCAGACTTTTAACCCCTTGGGCTGATAATCAGAACTGGCAGATAAAAAGATCATGAATGTTTCTTGGGGAAAAAAACATCACACCGGAGATGAACCAAATAACATTTCATTTACTTTTTTTTTTCATTATTTGGTCTCTGAAATGTGCAATTTGTCTATTATAAAACAAAAATATACTCAGTGAGCGCTCAGTGTTTCTAGAAGAGATATGAAAAGAATACTTTGATCTGGGGTTTCAAAAGATTAACATTAACTCAGAAGAAGGACACTTTGACAAGAAAGAAAAGGAACTAATTTAAAGGGAAAATATAATCCTTCCTTTTTACACAAGCTCATTCAGTTATGTATAAAAGGCACATAAACACTATCTGAACGTCCAGCAAAAATCATTTTTTTGGCAGACATAAACCACCATTGAAAAGACGCAATGTTAGTCGTAAGAACCATATCCCAGCTCCCCTTAGGCTCACAGTGTAATGTAACCCTTGTCTCACCTTGTTCCCTTGTGAAGTGATGGATTCTGGGACTAAAAGTCCCTCTGCTTTACATAGTGGATGGTGCACATATTCTCTGGAAAGCATAGGAACTTCCCAATATCCATCATTATGGTTTGCTTTGTGAAGAATCACATATGTCTGGGTAAGACAGTACATTAATATTAAATTTTTTAAAGTTTGGTAAGTGTTTATGCAACTGAATCAGCTCATTCCAAAATAGGGGGTATAATTTCTCTTAAAGTGCTGTGCTCATTCAACCTCACCATAGGAATTGATGCAGTAAATGGTAAAGGTATGGGATCTGTTATCTGAAATGACCCTGGGTTTTTCTTATACAGGTAAATAAGGATTTTCTTAGATCATTTGGCATGGTCATGTGCTTTCAGAATGCACTTTAGGATGGAACTGCTTTCTGGTAGGGTGTTGTTTTCCCTACTCAATGTAACTGAATGGGGCAAATTCACTAAGCGCCGAACGCTAGTGTCAATTTGCTAGCGTTGGGCATTTTCATTACTTCGCAAATTCACTAACGAATGCTGGCGTCGATTCGCTTGTGTTACTTCGCATCCTTACGGCTGGCGAATTTTCACTACGGACGTAACTACGCAAATTCACTAACGCGCGCAGTGTACTGAACGCTACCTTTTACGCTAGACTTCCATCGCCACCTCAGACCTGGCGAAGCGCAATAGAGTATATAGGGATTGCTTCAAAAAAAGTCAAAATTTTTTCTAAGTCCCAAAAAACGCTGGCGTGTTTTCTACATTGTGGGTGATAGGCTGAAAAAGATCAAAAAATTTTTTGGGGCTCCCCTCCTTCTCCTCTACATTTCCTGACTCAAAATAAAATTTTTATTTGATGTTTTGAAGGTTTTCTAGGCATTTGTAGTGCTTATAACTATTCCTCCATTGAAATTTGAATTTGGCGCCGTATGCAAATGAACCATCGCTAGCGAAACTTTGCTTCGCTTGGCGAATCAACGCTAGCGCAACTTTGCAAACTTACGCTACCCCTGTGCGCAACTTCGGATTTTAGTGAATTTGCGGAGCGCTGGCGAAACTACGCCTGGCGAAGTGCGGCGAAGTGTGGCGAAGTTGCGCCTGGCGCAACTTCGAATCTTAGTGAATTTGCCCCAATGTGTCTCAGTGGAACCTGGATTTTACTATTGAGTGCTGTTCTTAGGTCTACCAGGCAGCTGTTATCCTGTATCAGGGAGCTGTTATCTGGTTACCTTCCCATTGTTCTGTTATTAGGCTGCTGGGGGGCAGGAGGGAGGGGTGATATCACTCCAACTTGCAGTACAGCAGTAAAGAGTGACTGACGTTTATCAGAGCACAAGTCCCATGACTGGGGGCAGCTAGGAAACTGACAATATGTCTAGCCCCATGTCAGATTTCAAAATTAAATATAAAAAAATCAGTTTGCTCTTTTGAGAAACGGATTTTAGTGTAGAATTCTGCTGGAGCAGCACTATTAACTGATGTGTTTTGAAAAAAAATATGTTTTCCCATGACAGTTTTGCCACCAATATAGGTTCATACAGGTTAGTTACCTTCAAATACTAGATGCAACAATATGATTTGTGAAACAAATGGAATAAATGGAAGAATGACATATAAGAGGGAATTGCTGGAGAGAAAATGGTATATATTTGTGATGGTCCTTTTCCTGAAAATGAGATATTCGGCAAGAATGGAGATGTTGAAGGTTCAGTGGTACGTATTATTGGACTGACATATGGTTGAAATTACAAAATTTAGAACCTTCGGGTTTCCTTGTGCAGCAATGTTCTGCTTGAAAAGGAAGCCTGTGAGGTTTGAAAGCTTGTGTTTTCTACCATTTATTGTCAGGGTAGTGGCAATAAATCAGTAACCATGTAAAAGCTATCATCTGTATGGGAAATCTGCAAAGGGTTAAACTGAGCCATAGGTATAAACTTTAAGATTAATTTCACAATAATCTAATTATTGCTGGGAATTTGTTTGTCACTTTCCATTCTAAAAGAACATTCAATACTCATTGTTAAAATTGATACATGTAAAGCTACACTTGAATACTTTTAATAAAACATACTGTAACACAAACTAATGAAAAGATCCTTAACTTCATTTTATTTCTATTAAAATGCCAGATTATGTTTGAAAACATTTCAATTCAGAAAAAAACTATTAAAACGTGTTGTTCCTATATTTATAGGCCAATTTGTTGTTTTCTGATTAAGACATTCTAACAAATAACATGTAGTTGGTAAATGTCCATATTACTAAAGAATATTTACAGGGTACAGGTGTTATCCAGAATTTTAGGGAGCTAGGGGTTTTTTTTAGATAAGGGGTCTTTCCATAATTTAGAATTATTTTGCCTTCAACAAGGATGAATTATTTCTTAGCTGGGATAAAGTACAAGGCACTGCTTTAATTTTTTAGAGTAAAAGGAGATTATTGTAAAAAAAAAACTATTTAATTAAATTGGAGTCTGTAATTCGTAACTTTCTGGATAAAGTGTTTCCAGATAAGGGATTCCATTTCTGAAACAGCTGACCAGTAAATGCTACAGAGGATTGTTCACCTTTGAGTTAACTTATAGTATGATGTAATATACTGTAGAGTGATATTCTGAAACAATTTGAAATTTGTTTTACTTTTTTTTATTTGTGGTTTGTGAGATTTTTAGCTTTTTCTTCCAGCAGCTGTTTGCACTGATTTGAATAAGAGACTGGAATATGAATAGGAGAGGGACTGCATAGAAAGATGAGTAATAAAAAGGGGCAATAACAATCAATGTGTTAGCTTTACAGAGCATTTGTTTCTAGATTGGGTCAGAAGAAGAAGACCAATCATTTAAAAAGTATGAAAAATTATTAATGAAGATCATTGAAAAGTTGCCTAGCCTTAGCAATTCTATAACATACTAAAATAAAACTCAAAGGTAAACCACCTCTTTACGAAATTGATTATATTACCCCCAAAGTGCATGTTTAAGGAGGTACAGTATATAAATGAATAGTGTATCATAAAAGCTGCTTCGAAAGAAGAATTAAATGCACAAATCCAGGATACTCAGGGGGTAAAGTGTAATGGAGACCTAAGAGAGCTTCCCAGAATTCTCCCTGAAGCCTAGCCATTTTGGAAGCAAATAATTCAGTTAGTGTTCCCAGCAAGAGCTAAGTGGCTACTAATAAAATGCCTCTATTTCCCATGCGTTCTAGATTGATTGCATCCTGATCTGTACTCTACACATGGTGACTACAAGCCATACTATATTCCATTTCCTGCCATGCACTAAGACTATAAATCAATATTTCTCATCAGAAATCTACATTATTCACTGCGGGTCCAGTACCTGTTTTTGTAGGACCCCATTAATGACAAGGGTCCTTACATTTGTATACCTGTACAACTGGGCCTGTCCCCTTACCACCCTGAAGCCCTTAACCTAATATACAAACTACAAATATATTTATTTATATAATATCACGAAATGAAAAAAAGAAACATACTTGCATTTCTTTCATATTTGTTCAGTTACCTAAAGAATAGCCAAAATATTCTTTCAATGTTGCTATGTCGGCATGCTGAGCAGTCTTATCTATGGTTATGCTGTTTTTCTGACAAATCTCCACTGATAAAAATCCAGTTGACAAGATACCACAGTATGCTTTCTCCGACTATCAGCAAGTTAAAAAGAAATATATAAGACTAAAGATTTTTCTGTTTTACTGTGAATATACAGACAATATCACATTTTACTAGAGATGAACTAGCTGTGAATATAAACTCTTATGCACATGCAGACATTGGAGACTTCTGAAGTCCTTCTAGTTATTGGCCCACTCTCCATCTGCCAAGCTGGTCATTCATTACAATTCCTCTTATGACTCACCTAATGAAGCAATGCCACAGCTCATTTACTATACAGTAGATACAGTAAAGGGGCAGTGTAATAATATATTCAAAGGTTGATATGAGTTATTAGGTTTGTTGCTTCTGTTCTAGTAGCATCCAGTTATCAGGTAGTACATACTGGCCTGTTGCTTCAAAGCTGATGTATTACTATGAGTTACTTGACATGGTTTAGCCTATACACAATCAGAAGCAAGTGGTCAGGATGGGGTTGCTCATAGTTCAAAACATTTGAATGATCAAACAGGGGACACATGACATACACTTCTACTTTCCCACAGCCAGTTATGACTGTATAAGGGGGGCAGATATCATTAGTGTCTTACCCATTATTAACTCTTGATGTACCACTGACCTTTTGTGTGTGGGGGAACCTTTAGTGAAACTACACAATGCAGAGAGTTAAAAAAAAAAAACACATTCTCTTTATTGTCATGGCCTTCAGTTAAGCAGCAGCACTTTCACAGGGCCCAATCTCCCAGCTTTCCATATGACACATCCCATAACAGCACATTGCAAGGGTGGGGACACAAGCTCACAGGCAACCCTCTTGGGTCTTGGCCAGCTCACTCTTCAGATCTAGTCTTTGTTCTTATGCCCTGGCTGGCGAGATTCTTGCTGGGAACACTATGCCCATTCACTCCTAGTTTGGGCCATAGCTGCCCATGCTAGTCATCTGGTTCTCTTACACTCTGTAGAGTGTACTGTTACACCACTAGACCTCTTACTATCTAGGCTCAGTAGCTCTTCCAAGAGATGACTCTACTGCTGCCGAGCCCACTGCTTCTTTTGCTTCCCATAACGATTCTCTCCTCTCACATCCTAAACCTTTCCTTTTATAACTTGTTATTCTCCACCCACCGGGGCCTCTCTCAACAATCCTCCAATCCTCCAGCTTCCCCTAGTGGCCAACCTGAATATATATGTATTAACCATTAATTACACATTCATATTAAACAATTATCATACTGGACTATCACAACTGGACACTCCCCCAATCCACCCACAATGCAGAACTGTCTGCAGAAAAGAGGAGATATGGTATGTTGTAAATAACATGAGCATTCAGTAACGTCCACTGCCGCAGTTGCATTTGCGCAAATTTCCCCACTGTTAGTTGCATGTAGAACCCCATTCATTAAAGGTACATGCATTAAAAAGCACCTTTTACACTTTAGTATAAATACAATCAGTGCGGCTGTTCTTTCTGCCTATTGATGCAATGGAACCCTGGAGCTACCGCTAAACTCTGGATCAGGCGGTAGCTCCAGTGTTCCCTTAGTGCCATGTGTCAATAGGGACAATGCACTTGTGTCTAAAGATTAAGACTCAAATGTCACTCTCAAGTCAATCAACACATATGACACCAACAGAACTTGAAAAACTTTTGCTGCAATTGTGCACGGTTGGCCACAATGGTATAAGTCTTAACTCCCCCTTGTGACATCAACAATGCTGAAATTGCTGATTCAATCAAAGTACATTTGAATCCACTATTGATCCACCATGTGTTCCCTCTGCAGGACTGAGCAAAAATAGACTTTGTAAGTATGTTTTAGGTTAGGTGTAGGGATTTAAGAGGCATAGGGTGACATTTTAACTATATTTTATACTAACATACCAACTTTCTTCCTTTAGGAAATGCAGAATGGTTCAGAGAAATTTATAGACATCAAAGGAAAGGAGGTTTTCAGTAAGTGCTGACAAACAAAAACAATAAAGATAAACATTATAACGTAATAATTTTCAGTTACTGAGATACTTTTGCTGTACTTTGTATTATTAGGAACATCATAATCAACTGATTAATATATTTCTCCATATTGCAACGCATTAAGGGTTTAACTTTAGGTTATTTTTCCAAGCTTGTGGCCAGATATATGCTGCAAACTACAACTTCCAGCATCCTTAGCACCTCACTAGCTAAAGGACTTGGAACTGGCAAGAACAGGAGGCTTTCAATTCCCTGCACGGCACCATTCTGCACATCATGTTTATATTCAATATATTTTGTAGTCACTTTGTTTTCTGAATGACTGTGCCTTCATTTTTATGTTGGGATACCCTAAATTTCAAAAGGAAATACAATTTTCTATGTCCAGCTCATTAATTCTGCATGCTCATGACAGAATTAACCTTGGCAGGCATTCTAGAGGAGAGAGTAATTCTAACCTTAAAAATCTGCTGATTAAAGCTGTTTTTTGGAATTCGATTTCACTTAATGTCTTGGCTGGGAGCCCAGCCCAGCATTAACATAGACACAGACCCGGAGTCTTCCGCATTTTCTAGCTCTCCAATAAAAATAACAGCTAATGAAACCCCACCTTTACATGATTTAAATGAGAATTCATTAGGATTCTTTTAGTGAAATGTTTTAACTGTGTCATAGTGGCTTGATTAGTACACTGTAGGCAGATGCAAAAAAAGAAAAGCATTTATATTAATCACCATGAAATGCTGGAAGACGTTCCTGTAGTATGAGCAGCCAGATCATCTGATGAAGGAAAAATCTCACGTGATTCCAGCCCCAGTGAAAGAAATGGTTCAGCCAAAAGTTGTCCTAAATTAAGACATGCATTCATTATTGATTTTCTAAGGGAACATGTTCAGACTAAATGCATTAATAGTGTACAGAAAAATATTAATATTGACAGGGCAAAGGTTTATTGAAACAAGCAAATATGACAAAACATTAAAGCATTACGCTTGCAGAGCTGGCCATACACATAAAGATCCTCATGTTTGGTGACAAACAAAACAAGCAGATCTTTCTCTGATATGGCCACATTGTGCTGGGCGATACCAAGCTGATCATTCAGATCATAGTCAGCAGGTCGTCGGGAGAAGATGACATCAACAAGCCAAAGTGATCATTGCCCGAACAGGATTTAAAAACCTGTCTGAAAGATATCTGCTCAATTTTCAGATTTTGGTTTTCTATTCCACAGCCCATTGGAGACACAGGCCATTGGTCTATACACAGGCAGTTAAGATGCCTCCTTTTTCCGAAGGGGCAGAATTGACAGCTAATTTGCCTATTTATGGCCAGCTTTCAGTCTTTTAAATGTGAGATTTTAGGTAATTAGAATTAGCCCACTTGTACTGTAAGTGCAGATATGATAACAAGCCTATGCTTGGCTCTTGTACAAGTCTAGAAAAAGTCAGCTCTTGTACAAGTCCACTTTATCAACAGTCAGCTACCTTATCCAGAAACGCATTATCAAGAAAGCTCTGAATTATAGAAAAGTTGTTTCCATTTTATCCAAATTATCCAATTTTTAAAAAATTATTTTCTTTTTTTCTTGTACATAATCCGAACTAAGATATCATTAATCCTTACTGGTATCAAAACCATGCTTGGTGGCATAACCTATATATATATTTTACATAAAAATATATGCTCCTCAATAAACACCATGATTTGCTCTTTGTAAAAAATATAATTCTGTGATCACAATTTCTAGTAATAATTCAGGAGAAATTACAATAATGGAGTTTATTAAATATTACATAATATTACGTATTATGTAATAAAAAGTCTTCATGTTACCCTCGTCTATTAACGCATAGCTGCCAACAAGATTTGTGTTTTCAGACAGCTGAAAAGTACCTTACTGCTGATTTAGACCATTTGCTACATAACCCTTTAAGTGCTGCATCAACAATAAGAAAATAAAGGTACTGCCAGAAGGCAAGGCAGATTAATGCCTGTCTTCTTAATAATAAAGGGAACTTTACCTTTAACATGTTGCATATATCCGCTCAATGAAAACATGAGTAGTTTTTAATATTGTTTTACACAGTTTCTTCAGCATATTTGTATGGTAATGAGGTGGCATGGGACAGCACTGACTATGGTAATAAATTCACACTGTTTTGGTCACTCATATGGGAATGTAAAATATAGAAAGCAAAGAGAAAAATCTTGTACTTATTGCAAATATCATTTGAAATTTAACACTTAGGATAGAGTTTAAAGTCACAGGGAAAGACTGTGAGTCAGATTTTGGGGAGTGAGGAAATGGAAGAGCATAGTTTTCTAGTTTATCATTTATTTTTTTAATGTTAACTAATTGTGCTGTCAGATTAATTTGCCTGATACTTTTCTCCATGGTTAGGTATAATTAGATACAATGAGCAAAATAATGGCTGCCATGTAATATACTGTATAGATAGAGTCTTCAGTAAAAAAAATGGTCAGATACAATGAGCACATCAATTGATTTTATGACTGTACAGCTACGGGAAGAAGCTTCTATTTTTAGTTATTATGTCAACAATTACAAGGTTTTTATGTCTGTGGTTAGAAAGGACAGAAGTTCAGGTAATGTGAGGTATGGCTATTTCTGTTAGATATAAATATAATATTACATTGCATTCTGTTCTATTAGCACCAACTCTTTTTGACTTTTTTTTTTTACAAGAAAAGTTCACTAGGTTTAGATTTTTGATTTCTGCCAAAAACCTGCTCATGGGAAAAATGGTGTTTTTAAGGTTATAAGGGCCCAATTTAATCAGTTATTGGCTGCTTAGTATGTAAATCTGTATGCTCCCAGCATACACCCATGTAACATAGTAACATAGTAAGTTAGGTTGAAAAAAGACACACATCCATCAAGTTTAACTTTTTAACTTTTTTAAACCTGCCTAACAGTTGATCCAGTGGAAGGCAAAAAAAACCCCATCTGAAGCCTCTCCAATTTGCCTCAGAGGGGGAAAAAATTCCTAGTCCCTGGATCAACTTGTCTATGAGCTATCTTCCATAACCCTGAATACCTCACTTGTCAAAAAGCCATCCAGCCCCTTCTTAAAGCTATCTAATGTATCAGCCTGTACAACTGATTCAGGGAGAGAATTCCACATCTTCACAGCTCTCACTGTAAAAACCCATTCCAGATATTTAGGTGGAACCTATTTTCTTCTAATCGGAATGGGTGACCTTGTGTCAGCTGGAAAGACGTACTGGTAAATAAAGCATTAGAGAGATTATTATATGATCCCCTTATAGTTATCATATCACCCATTAAATGCCTCTTCTCCAGCGTGAACATCCCCAAAATATTCTACAGCATTGAATTATACAATCCTGTTGAATATATTGGTGCTTTATGAATACACAATATTTATAATAATAAAAAAAAAAACCTAAACCAAAGCAAAAGCAATCGATTTAAGAAAACACAAACTCACTGGGAGACCCATTTATTAAAGATTGAAATTTAATGTTATGAGAGCTTTTTGAAACCACGATAAAACCACGTTTTCTCTAAAACTACAAATGCCATGAACGTTATTAAAAGTAGGAACATAATAATGTGAAATCTCTTTATCTGAAAACCCGGTATCCAGAAAGCTCCAAATTGCGGAAAGAACATCTCCCATAGACTCAATTTTAATCAAATAATTACAATTTTTAAAACATAATTCCTTTTTCTCTGTAACAATGAAACAGCACATTAAGCTTGATCCAAACTAAGATATAATTAATCCTTATTGGAAGCAAAACAATCCTATTGGGTGTATTTAATGTTTAAATTATTTTTAGTAGACAAAATATGGAGATCCGAATTACAGAAAGATCCCTTATCTGGAAAACCCTAAGTCCTGAGAATTCTGGATAACAGATCTCATATCTGTAATTATTTCATTAAGGGGCTCATCCACTATTGTAAAAAGAAGTTGGCACATTTGTGAGTTTGCTCCTACTGTACAAATGTCTCTGTGCAAAAGTTTATAAAGTTAGCCAAGTTAATGTAGAATTTTAAAAGACCAATTTGGGCAATTCAATTCCAAATGTAATAATTATCTTGCAAACAAAATGAATCTGCATAATTAGATTGTTTTCTTTATTCATTTTGAGAATTTTTTTTTTCATTGCCAGTTCTATTATAACCCTTAATTTGTTTGACAACATGTACAGTAAAACAGTACAGTAATAAAAACTTCTACATGCAAATCTGGGAATAGTTCATCTCATCTAGGGATGCACAGAAATCATTTGATGAATGAATTTACCAAATCCACAACAAAACGTTCAGCTGAATGCTGGATCGGTTCCAATCTTTAACTTACATGTTTAAAGTCTAGCACAAACATGTACCTTTTATCACTGTTAGTCACATAACATTGAGGGTCCTCATTGGGTTTGTCTGAAGCCAGATCTTTTTTAATTCCTGGTTTCCAAGAATCCCAAATGTCAACATGCTCTTTGCAGACAAGGGCATCCTGTAATTTAGTCTTACTATTCTTTTCATTTAATTGCGTATAAAGCAATTAGATGCATTAACAGACTATCAAACTGTGTGCTGATGAGTTCTCTTGTTTTTGAGCCATGTTCAAGGCTTATCTGAATGTTTTATTTTGGCTAGAGTAAGTTTGAAATCTACTGTATTCCTCAGAAGCCTCTGCCTCTCATCGCAGCTGAAATTCACTCTCTCATTAACTCTTCCCTCTGAGAGACGAAAAGGTAGTGCTGTGCCAAAGTGTGCTCTGCTGTGATAAATGTTTCACATTCTGATCTTGTTGATGTTTCATGTTCAATCTGACCCACTCATAGATCACATTGGGCTTTCAAACAAAATGCTGATTGAAGGTATTTTCAACTTTTTTTGTACTTGCTTTTTATACTTCTCCCCTAGAGTCTACAAAAGATGATATCGGCTTCCTCTCCAGCAGCAAGGCAGGGAGGTGATTTGCCATTCCTGACATATTGCTTCTAAACCCGGAGCAAGTCAAGCTCTTTATTTCACTGTATTAGCAGTGGGGTTAAGTCAGTTCATTTTAGGGCTGAAATCTTTACTGGGGGTAAGTTACAAACCATCCTGTGATTGCTGTATGCAGGCTGAAGACAAGAAGCATCATACGTTATTTAGCTGTTGAAAGAAATCACATACTGTAATATTTATATAGAACAAGGTGTAAATTGTTTGATCTGTTTATAATTTCCTTATCACTTATAGAGTCTGCTTAAGGCAATGAAAAAGCAGGAGGTACTGTGCCATTGGCTAAATTATTTCTATGCAAAAGAGCAGCCATGAAAAGGGTTTTACAATCCTTGCAAAGGAATCCGCAATTGGCACAACCATTAATGGTTTTCATATTGTTAGCAAGAGCTAATGGGTGGTGTCTGTGGAACAAATGATGCAGATTATTGATGGCCAACAACCCTCCACAGTTATGTTGGAAAACAACAGACAGAGATTTGGAGAGTCTGTCCTCATTTACAGAAAAGCTGCACATGCAGTTCAGATCAGCTCTCTGCTAACACATTATTTATGAACAGCAATTGGAGAGTTACAGACGAGACAACTCCAATGTATATACTGAAAAAGAAAAGAAAATAAGAAAATGTGTGCAGAACACTTAAATTCCATGGACATGTCTCCCCTGTCTGTCCATGGCATCCCACTGTGCAAACTCCACATCCAGGGCTGACAATGAAGGAGGGACCCATACTGTAAATGTGCTGAATGGGTAGATGGTGGTTGACTTAAGAGAGTGAAGCAGCACTAAAGCTGAGTTTTATTTCACCTTTAGAACCTAAGCTGGAATCCAGTCTCCATTTGTGTTACTGAACATTTTTATTGTTCTTATTGTACAATACCGTCTGACTAGTTATTGTATATCTTAACTCGTTAGAATGGACAGTTCCCTTGATAACCATAGCTCAGCCCACCATAGAATCTCATTATATTGCAGGTTATGTCTGAATTGCTATTGTTCCTGAGGCTGCACTGGAGGAAACTAACTCAAAATATCTTGAGCTAACAGGATATCTTGCATAAATTATACTGTGCCACAAGGTACCATAACTTTGTGCTCATCTTTACACCTGCCCAATTTGCTGCTTTTATCTCCTGCCTTACTTACAAGTAACACTATGCTAGATCTGCTGGGTTTATGAACCGCAGTGCACTGAATTTTCCTAATTATTTACAGGATGCAGTTTTGCCATGGTATTTTATTTGTTAACCTCTTGAAGTCTGATGGTAAGCTGCAAGAAGACATCAGAATATTTTTATCTGGTGCATTAACTGCATACATACTGTACATGCTGGGTTTGTGTTATATTCAGTTTTATTATTTTGTTCTCTTCTAGTTAAAGCTCTACCCTAGTCAAGGCCCCCCATGGGGCTCCTTTAGCCTTCCATGTGATTTTTATGAATCCCTATAACTTCTGTAGGGTTTTGTGGACCACTGTATACAAGATCTTAATTTTAATTGGCTCTATGCATGCAAACATTTGCCATTTGTCAACTTTAACTCAATCTCACGTCTTCCATCACTTTTCACCCTTTCATGTATCAGAGCTAGAGGGTTTACTTCTAAGATATTTTTAATCCAGGTCCATCTTGGTTAAACTTGCTGGCATTTTTATACATGTTCCAGCATTTCCCATAAGAGTACAGCTAGCAGACTTGTTATGTGTACTATTTCTTTCCATCACACTAAACTTCTTGGCTGCCACAGAACCCTGGCTTATTCTCACATAGTTCTCCTTTTTACCCTTTCCCATAGAATTCTTCGACTTGGCAATGCTCCCAGACCTGAAATAAAAAGTGAGAATGCAGTTTTTTATAGTATCCCCCACATTGCTCATTCCACAACATAAAAAAATGACCCAGCTTGCCTTTCTGTTGCTTTCTATAATTTTTGGCTATCTTTCTCCATCACTAGTGTGTTTATAGGACATATTCCATCCTATTGCTTCTTCTTTTTTTCTAACATATTCCACCTAAAAGTGCACTCTTGTGGGCAAGAACCATACTACATCTCATATCTTTATACCTGAAACTTTATACTTTACATCAACTATGAACATGGCAACAGAAAATGCTGGCTTCTTATAACCTAAAGTTAATAATAATAACAACAACAATAACAATAATCAAAACATTCAAGCAGACAAATATTAATCTTGTCTCGATCACCATCTTGGAAAGTGTCTGCGACACTCACATGCTCAGTGGGCTCTGACCAGCTGTTGAGAAGCTAAACTTAGGGGTCGTCGCAAATTATCAAGCAAAAAATGAGTTTGGCCTGTAATATGAGCTGATGCAACAAGGCTGATTATTACGCTCTTATGTTAGTTGCACTGATTTCTGTGCTGCCATGTAGTAATTATCTGTATTAATTACTAATGAGCCTTATATTTTGACATTTCTATTCTATGTGTACTGTATATTGTGGGTGGGTTCCTAAGCTCAGTAAGGGACAGCAGCAGAGAGCATGTGCATTGAATGAGCAGAAAAGAAGATGGGGCGCTACTGGGGCATCTTCAGAGGCACAGATCTTTACTGCTAAAGGGCTGTGGTTGCCTTCGGCTGATACAGAAACCCAAATCATAATGCACAGCATTTCTAGCTTCTTCTTTAATTAAGCTTTAGTTCTCCCTTAATTATTGCCTGCATTAGGTCAAAAGCTTCACATTGCATGTGTTTTAGGGTTCCTGTATTATCCATTTAAAGGCAGTACATCTATTGAGAAGTGTTATAGTCACTTTACAGTTCTTAACCCTAGGAAAGCTTTTCATTCATGATGGTGGGGAAATAACTGCATTGCTTTCCTTGAACGTAAACCATATGTCT
Organism: Xenopus petersii; assembly: GCA_038501925.1. Taxonomy (NCBI): domain Eukaryota; kingdom Metazoa; phylum Chordata; class Amphibia; order Anura; family Pipidae; genus Xenopus; species Xenopus petersii. The sequence goes on along the minus strand of CM076684.1, from coordinate 34,219,792 downwards.
ATGCCATTTCATCTTAGTAAAAAAAAAAAAAAAAAATCAATGTGGTTATTACAAACCATCCATGCTATTATCTAGTGATACAAGGAAATGATTTTGTGTAGAAATAGTATGTACTTAGGGAAGTATAAAATATCCTGGTGGAAAGGAAAAGTTAACCAAGGTTTCTGAAGAGTTTCTAAGCTACTAAGTATCACCAGCATGCTATTTGGATAGACCCAATGCACAATTCAGTTAAAAACTAAGTAATATTGTGTAACAATGGGAGAACATTTGTTGGTAGACATAAAGGTTTGCATGTTGTATGACTAAATTCAATTGAATGAGAAAAATGTGTGTTCTATAGTTGTAAAGGGTGATTCAGCCATTTGAATCAGGCCTGCAATTATCAAATAATACAGTATATAACCATATACCTTATTTTCTTTATATCCACATAGAGGAATCAAAATAGTGGTTATTCCATGGTTTTATACTGTGGGCTGCATCAATAGGTGCAGTGTACTTGTGCCTAAAGAATCATGCGCAGACATCATTTAACGGCAAGATCAGAAAATAAAACAGTATAAATCAGATTTGTGGCATATTTTTGTAAAGTGATTGCACTCTTACACTAACCCCTAGGACTTGAATGAAGTTATTTCAGACACTAGGGGAAATGTAATAAAATTTGCAAAGTGCAAAAATTTTCGATTAAAAATAGCAGTGTAATATTCTTCGTTAGGCTTTCATTGCATTGCAAATCTTAATTAAGCATTGCGACCCTGCTCTGAAGTTTTGTTAAATATTTTTTTTTCCACAAAAAACGCTTTGTGATTTCGGATTTTTATTACATACACTGCACACTATTGCAGTCTATAAAATTTGCAATTGCTTTCGTACTGTCACATAAAGGGGGCAAAGTGTTTGCGAACATTTATTCTGAAAGATTTTTTCACTTGCTACCAATATTACATTCCCACTTAAGCTTAAAAATATCCATTCCAATGTGCTTTCCCATTACTTGGGCAATATTTTAGACAAACTGTCAAGAATCCTTTTACTTTGAAGGAAAACTATACCCCAAAACATTGTAGGTCTCTCTAAAAATATATTGCATAAAACAACCAATATGTAAAACCATGTAAATGAATAATTATATATATATATATATATATATATATATATATATATATATATATATATATATATAAATAAATAAATAAACACAGTTAGGAGCACTCACAGGTGTAGTGATTAAGAAGTATCTTTATTACAAACTCTCCCACATCAGCGCGTTTCGGTTCTCTCTGAACCGTCGTCAGGATGCATCCTGACGACGGTTCAGAGAGAACCGAAACGCGTTGATGTGGGAGAGTTTGTAATACTCCAATAAAAGATACTTCTTAATCACTACACCTGTGAGTGCTCCTAACTGTATTTATCTATTTCCCTCTGAGGAGCACCCGGGATTTGATCCAGTGAGGGTGAGTGCTGGTGTATCATATGACTATATATATATATATATATATATATATATATATATATATATATATATATATATATATATATATATGTCTCGTCTTGATAAAGGTCTTAGATTTAGACCGAAACGTTGACCGGCTCTTTTTTAATGTAAATGATTAAAAATGGAATTTTTAATTTTTTTCTAAACCCTGGTGTGCATCTTTGTTTCTACAAAGTGTATAATTAGCCATTAAAGGTAGCACCCAGGTATTGCACTCTAACGGTGTGCGTTAGGAGCTTTCTGGAATGTGTGTATATATATATATATATATATATATATATATATATATATATATATATAATTACAAATGTATAATTGTGTAGAATGTATAATTGTGTAGAATGTATAATGAAGCAGTCGAATTCTTAAGGAATCCGATGAAGGTGAGTGTAGGACTGGCCAGACCTGGGGAGACTTTGACTTTGTTGGCTAGCTTAAATATATTGCAATATATGGACAAACAATCCCTGTTTAACTGTCAAGTGTTAGCAGAACAGAGGAGGGGGGTTCCAGCCTCATACGGTTTACAGTGGGTGAAATGCTCCCGTTGATTCCTATTTTGTTAGTAGATTGTGACTATGAAGGAAGAATGTTAATACTTGGCCTATTATCACTAGCACTAGTGGTCTAGCACAAGTCTAGTAAGTATGTTACTATGAGTTTCCTGACTGACCTAAAGGCCATTAAGGTGTTACGTACTAATTTCATACGGATAATCTAGCCCTAGTAATGCCAAAGGGCAGCTGAGCCAATCTCTGAGGTATTCAGTTCTCACAAACTACAGTCTCTGGGACTGTCAGACAACAATGATAAATTGCTCAGAATGTAACTCTGGTTGGAACAATTCTGCTCTATGGTATCCCCCCATCCGCCAAAAAGAAAGATTTGTGCATACAGTACTTCTAATTCTAGTCATAGTGAAGGACCACCAAAAAGAGCCGAGACATGCTGAATAGAGTATGCATTCAGACAGGCAGAACTCTTGAAATAACAGCATGTGCCCTCAGTTGATCTTTTCGATGTACAGTTTACAGTAAAAAAAAAAAAGACTGGCTGTCTCACTGATTCAGATGTAGAAATAAAAACTACCTTCTCATTATTCTCCTTCACTATTCATGTTAACATACTGGAACACTCGTAGCTCTGTTTTAATAAATAGATACTGTTCTAATAGTTCACTTATAATGAATGATTCATTTCTGCATCTGCATTTTCATAATGTGTTCCACTTTCCACAGTGCTTGTTACAGCCTAAACCACACACGTTAAGTATATATATATATGTATATATATATACATATATATATATATATATATATATATATATATATATATATATATATATATGTATATTATAATTTCTAGAGAACTGGTAAAGTCAGGGATTTCAGCTAAACTGATGCCAGCAGTTGATCCGAATAAGTGAACGTCATCTGTTGACCTTTAGATCTCAACTCATGGGAGGACCCAGCGTCGTGATTAATTTCTCATGATTCACATCCAAGTTTTCTACTCAGACCTCAATATCTGCTGAATACTCTAGGGTATTCCCAGCAGGAGCTGGTTTTTCATCTGAAAATATGCAGCTTCAAAGAAAAAAGTGAGTTTTCTCCCTGAATCGCTGGCTTCCCTTCTTTCCTCTCCAATATATTCACACACTTCTAGATTTGTATTAAAATCATATTATTATTGGGACTTATGTTTAGTTGAAAGTCAGTCAACCAGAAGTTATACATTTGAATCTATTATCCCATGGCTGGCAGACAATTCTGGGAACTGTTATTCAGGTAGATTCCTGTTGTATCAACTGTATTATATTAAAAAAAAAAAATCCAACCTATGACCTTCTAAGCATCATTGAGCTACAGATGCCATCATTTATTATTATTTTTCCCAGTTGAAATGGAAAGTAGATACAAGTATTGGCTCTATTATATTATAAAATTGTATATCCAGTCTAAGGTAGCTTTATTGATTGGAAGAAGTCCTGTAAACTCTCTTTTCCAAAGCAGAATTATACTCCAAGTTATCTAGGTTAAATAAGCAACATCTATTATATGGATAGCCTTGGAAACACTGACTCCGCTAATACATTTTTTTTTTAACTCCTTGTATAGAATGGAATTTGTACCCACATAATAAGGACAATAAAATATCTATTTATTTAAATACTTAGTAGTGTGGGTGGGGTGAGGAACCTACACTTCTGCAAGCACCTATCCAATGCCTGGGATTGCTAGAAGCAAAAAGTGTAATGCTCTGACACTGCAAAGAGGTATTCAGGAGGTAATACGTTAGGGAGGTATACCCAAAGATGGCAGGACAGAGTCTTGAAGCCATAATAAACACAGTTTAATACAAAGTAAGCTTACAGGAAAGGTGCAAACTACAGTACAGGCAGTGACAAAGAAAACAATAATCAGGAATTGCAGTTAGAAACAGGCCAAGGTCAGAACTGGGGAATACGCAGCAGTTGGAAGGAACAAGGCAAGCAGTAATCGTAGTCAGAACAGGCCAAGATCAGAACTGGGGAATCTGTAAAGGTTGGAATCAGGACATAGGATCAGGACACAGGAACACTGGAATCATGTACAAGGAACTATGAACACAGGAGCTTGAAATACAGGAACATGAAAAGGACAGGCAAGTCATGAGATGGGAGGAGACCAGGAAGAAAACAAACTGGGGACAGGCAAAGTAAGGAACACATGATAGCAGATCAGGACCAGCCCAAGAGCCTCTAGTGGCTCAATAGGTAATTGCAAGTCCCAAACCGCCCACATCCGAGTCTGAGCTGGTCCTGACAAAGAGTTGTGAGCTTGGGGACAACAGGTCACATTCTGCACGTCATTCCCTTGGCCAACAAAAGAACATAAAAAGAAAAATTATTTTGGCCAGAAAAATTCACAAAAGGCAATTTAGTATAGGACCTTTTATTATATACTTTTGAAGGATCAGTATTGTCGTCAGTGTGTCTCATACTCCTTTGTACAATGGTATGAGGCCAATAAAAAGTCATTTCAATAAGGGGGAGTCAGGCATTTTGCCTTCTGCTCACAAATACTATGATGTGACCCCCACACTGACATCATTAACATCATTCTATACCGATGTTTGTGCTGCAGTATATGTGCAAGGTGGAGACTTAGGGGTCTATTTATTAAAGGTCAGGTTTTGTTTTCTCTAAAAATTTGAGTTCTAAAAGATCTTGGTGCAGGCGGCTATGTTGGGGAACATACATGCACATCATGAGGAAGTGAACAGCTCACTCATTATGAACATGTGTGGGGCATAGGATCATTTTGCTCATTTTGCACCTCTGTGTGTAATGAGGCCAAGAAGCTCACTCATTATTCAAATGTGTGCCCCAACATGACCAGCTACACCAAGATATCCTTTTTGATGCAGGTGGCATAGTGATATCCTTTTTGATGCAGGTGGCATAGAGTTTTCTTGACTATAGCCAACTGTTCTCCTCAACTGCAGTGGGGCTCTATCAATTTTTGCATGATAATTGCCCTTCCTGGTGCAGAAGCTGTTTTTTTTTAAAATAAAATACCATTGTTTCACCCAGCATGCTTTATTAGCCTGCACCTCCAGTGGGGGCAACAGTTTTGGTATGATTGGTGCCTTTTAAATAAGTGGAAACTCTACTTGTGATGGCAGTTGCAGTATATAGAATAGTAAAGGTGGAACACTAATATCTTTTTTGTTTAATTTCTGGTCATATTTTAACCAGTACATTTTGAAACATGCTAAAAAAAAGCTTCACTTTCAAAAAATGTTTATACGCAGAGAATTGATGGCAGTGTGTTTATTTCTGGTACCTGTAGATGAAAATAAAAATTGTTTTTGCTGCTGTTTTTTGCATCAACATTTTATCCAGTGGTAACAAGGAACATTTTTCTAACGTTATGTCAACTTGATACGAACACCTTCTGATTGAACAATTACAGCACAAGCACTGATTGATGTGAATGCTCGCCCCTCTTTCTTCTTTTCTGTATGAGTAAATTACACTGTATTGGCTGTGTTATCCCAGTTATAGTTTCAGAAATATGATTTCTTCGGCTAAACTGATACCGCCCCCCCCCCAAGTAACAGTTTGTTTTACAGTGTTCACAAACACAGTTATACACTTAAGGACCTCAAAAACTAGATTATATGATCACTTGTACAAAGTTTAGAATATTGTTCAGTCCATGAAGTCTAGGAAGGCTAGGAATTCAGTCTATGTCCCATCCATTATTTTACTTCCATTTTTTAAGAGTTAACAATATATTACTCCTTACTTGTCTGCCATGCCTCATATCTACTTGTCTGGCTTATGTAAAGTGTTGCTATCATTTTTATTTTATGCTTTGAATATTTTTATTTAATTTATTTGTATTCATTCATATAATTTAACCCTACCTATAACTTTATATATTTTTTTTAAGACTGCATCTGCCACTAGGTGGTGCATAAAAGTGAAAATGACTGAAAACTAATAGCAGATACATCTGGTCTTGGTACAGCTAAAGCAACTGGAGTTGTTGAGTAGTGATGGGAGAAAAATGTTGCCATTGTTGAATTTGCATTAAATTTTGGCATTTTCGCCTCAGGCGAGTGTGTTCACGAAATCACGGCGAAAAATCGATGCGACATTTCGATGTGCTTCAAAAAAAATACGCACATTACGGCAAAAATACCTTATGCACTCAACAAAATCAAAGTGAGCGGCAAACCAGTTTTGCAAATTTTTCACAATTTCGCAAATTACTCCAGAAATTCACTAATTAATCAGCGAAGTGAAACACAGCAGATTCGCCCATCACTATTGTTGAGTAACAGATATAGTATATCAACCAGCTCAATGAATACATTCATTGACATTATAGCAGATACAAATTTCCACTAAATTGCACAGCTTCATATTATTTAAATGCAACTTTTTAAACCAGAACAAGAAGTCTTTTATATGTACATTCTGATTGGGTTAATTGAGGATAACAGATCAGATCATCTGTGCAGTTTTGCATTATTAAAATGTGTGCTACATTGGCTTACATGCAACCCGAGAAGACGAAGGAGAGGAAATCCCATTTGTGAAAGCATCCAGTTCTAGTCTATGTACAGTGGAGAAACAACAGTCTATTAGGGACACAAGCTCCATTGAATATTCAGCAGGAACTCCCTGGATGGCACATTTCCCAGCAAAGAAGCTGCATAATAACAGATCTAGGAAGTCAATGTGAATGGTACACTGAACTCAGTGATTTCACTTTAGTGGAAAGATATTGAACAAAAGACATCCAAAATGTGTCCTAACACTGTGCAAGATTTATGCAGTGATATTGTATTTATTCAGTGATCCTTTCTTTGTTTTACCCCCCCCCCATTACAGTTAAAATCCAATGTAAATAGTAAACTTATATTTGGAAAAAGGCCATTTGATATGATGAAATATCACTGCTATTTTCTTTTCCTGTTTGATTTACTGAGGTGCCCTCTACGCTTAGGCCAATAAACCATCTGAGCAATTAGTTTCCTTTTTGCTCCTACACTGGAACATACCATTAGATGTGACTGACATCTTCCATTTCTGCTTTGCCAAACATCAGAAACACTGCAGTCTTATTTAAGACACATATTATCAGTCCCAAATCTAACATGGCGGGAGGATAAATTGAACCTATCACCTTGTAGATATACAGTCATCAATTTCACTTCAATGCCACACATACGGCTGGATTAAAAACAAAATAAAAAAAAATACTTAGTGATACTTTTTGAAAAGGGACTGGCTTGATAATTTATAATACCACAAAAAAATCATTCAAAGTATGTATTCCTGCCTCTCATGTACCTTTTTAATTTTGATATGAAAGCATTTAAAGGGATAAGAGGAAAAAGAAAAGGAGTCATGGTAGTTTTAGCAGGATTTGTTATGTACATATACATATACACAAATACACATACAAACTCGTAACTAAATACACACAAACACCTAGTGGCCAAGCTAATTATGTATTAACTATTACTTAACAATTCACATTTCACCCCCTTACAAGATATATATATATATATATATATATATATATATATATATATATATATATATATATATATATATATATATATATATATATATATATATATATATTTAAACTGTAAATCCCAAAAACTTAGTAAGCCACTGCTTGGTTATTTCTTATCCATAGGCCATAACACAGTGAGTCAGACTTTGCTTTATTACTGTTTATATGTAATTACATTTATAGACTCTGGTTTCCGCCCACACTTCAAAAACATACAGATAAGTTATTTAGCTCCTGATAAAAATTGACCATAGTATGTGATACAGACTTTAGACTGTTAGCTCTGCTGGGGCAGGGACTGAATGATGGACAATCTCTGTAAAGTGCTGCTTCTGAATATATAAATTAATAATACAAGCTACAGACCAGCTGTCATGTTTCTAACAAAGGTCACCCTTAAAGGAGAACTAAAGTCTAACTAAACAAATTTTCCAACGCAATTGCATCTGATTTGTGTTAAAACAAAAACAAAAATTGCATTTAAATGCACTTGATAGATTATGTCAGACACCTCTACCACTTGAAGCCGCTGTAATCAGAGAATTGATTGAAAAAACATGGCGAATTATGTCCAATATTGCACTTTGCACACTGTTTTCCCATACGTCCATTGCCCAACTGCATCTTAATTAGAATCACTATAATGCCCTTTATTTATATGTTCAATAAAACATATTCGACTTTCTTCAGCATTTTCATCTTTTGATGCCACCAATGTATTCTCCAATCTCAATCTAAACCTGTTCCTACTCAGTGCGCAACATGTAATTTCAAGCTAACTCATCATGTTTTTTTCACACAATGCAAATTTTTTTCCCAGAATGCTAGCGTCATAGTGGTTGTCAAGACCAACCGGTGGCAATGTTTTACATCCACGAACTTCGTCGTAAAGCAGGCACAATTGTGCTCAAAGTTTTCTAAAAAATACACAAAACTCACTGCTGGGAAATTTGCATAAACACAGCTGTGCTTGTGGTCGCAAGTGGCCCACATTTTCTCTTGCTCAAATGCTCCCTCAAAATTGCTTTCATATCTAAACGTCTGCCAGCGGCAAAAGCTTAATATCACACATGATCAAATGTAATGTATGGGCAGCACATTCAGCATTCCTGTCATTCATATAAATTAAATATACTTTTCAGGTATGAAATAAAAATTACATGCCTTAAATATTTAGACTAATGCAAAAGAGATACATGAAATAAAGTGCAGTATTAGTTTTAGTATGTCACCAATTTTATTAGACTGATAGTATACAAGCTCTGCAGGCATTTTGTGTGAGTCGGTTAACATGTTGGCTTCATAACTTTCCTTTCATAATTTCTTATATACTTTTAAAGTGTAATCATCACAGCTTTAAAAAACCACCAAGTGTGATGATCTATGCTATTAAAATACCCAAGCTATATTATCTCTAATGTATTAACTATCACTGTCCTTGGACCATTTTGTCTTTGCTTGATATTCTGCCAAGTCTTTATATAAGCTCTAGTAACAAGGTTCTTCAGAAGCAGGCAGAAATAAATATAATACACGAATATCATTAATAATGTTATGCATCACTGGCCTAATAAGGTTGCGCTAAGCCTCTGTGTTGTATAGTTTACATGGTGTATCTACACCAATGATTGCCCTTCAACTCACCTCCTACTCGACATTTTCCTCAGTAGAATTCTCGCCTACTAAAGGATTTTCTTCTCTCGATATGTGAACTTCCCCTACTCAGCATTCATCAACCTCATTTTTCATTTCTTGTTTTATGTCCAGGAGAAAACTCAGCTTTTTTTTTAAAAAGATCTGTTTTTAAATTTGAATACCTATGATCTATATTGACGATGCATTTGACATCAGTGACTTCCACAGTTACTCAAGACATTGCCATTACCAATAATGTAACCTCTTTGCAAAGTACAGTATTTTCCTGGAAGTTTTTTTTCTATTTAATTATCTTCTTATAATTAACCTGCTTGTCTTCTAGTAAGGGGAACGTACGTACTAAAAAAAACAAGTGTAGTTTGCGAGGCAATCTATCAGCAGTTTTTTTCAGTCTACACTATTTTAGATAATGAAACAAGACTGTGTAAACAAATAATATCTATAGTTTCTTAACTTTCAATTGGGACTAAATTATATTTAAAAGTCAGATTGATGATCCAAGTTTAGCATTAAAAATATATTTGCTTAAAATGACTGCTGTCTATTGTAGACAGTAATTTATTAAAGGCGTCATGGTTACCTACTTGAAAAATCAGCAGGGTGACCCAGTTTTGAAATGGGTTCATTGATCCATTCTTTTCACGCTGAAGCAATTGGACAAATATTAATAGACTATGTTCAATGGGAACTAATGTAAAGCAGTTGTGTGTTTTGCAAAATTTCCTCAGATTTGGTCATGCTGTAAATGACCACCACTGGCTATTTAATTTGGCATGTGGTCTCGATTCTGTTTTATGTGCGCTGCAGATATACCTCTGAAAATCTAAATTTACCCGGAAAAAAAAATGTTTTATACGATGTAAGATAATCTGCTGTTTATTTTTTACAAATATTTGAATATAAAACATTTTAGATTAATTTGGAAATTATTTTTTCCTGCATTTTCCCATTAAGATAATTGCCCTCTTGGTGGCATACTTATATGTATGTTCCTGAATTTATAGGTGAGTTCATTAGGGCATTTTCCAAGGTCAGCCTCCTTATTTACATGTTGCCAAGAATCTAATATTTTATCTCTGTGTAACATATTGCAATCGAACTTATACATCTAACATCTAACATTGAGTTATACATCTAACTCAAATTACCATTGGAAATGATTCATAGGTATGGGTTAAGTAGAAAATATTGTCTTTCAGTCAATGCTGAGGAATGAGCATGCACCATGCAGCCTTTCATGAAAATATCCAAATGAGGAGGCTCTGTTATGATATATTCACACATTCCCAAGATGTTTATACCACGTAACATTCATACTGTACATTTCGATTTTTTATATTGCTATATTAGCAATAGTAAGTAAAACAAAAAAAATATATATTTATAAAAAATATTTAATTTTACCCCTGAATACCTAATGCAGAAAAGAAAAGTGATCATAGTTGGATGTAAACTAATATTTACATTAAAATAACGGCACCATTTTATGTCTTACTAGTGATGAGCAAAATGTCTTGCCAGGCATGGATTAGCGGAGAAATTCGGCATACTACTGCAAAAGTTTGCCATGACAAAAGAAAATCTCTGCAAAAGAAAAAAAAAAACAGCCATGGACTTCAATTCATATTTTTTATTTCAGCATTTTGCAAATTTTCCTGCAGTTTCACAAATTTTTTGAAAATATTTTATTTGATTTTCGTGATAAACAAATAATAACAGTATGACAGCAAATTTTATGCAGATGAAAGACAAGTTATATTCGATACAATGGCATAAAATTATTAAAAACTAAATACCATTTAATGAGACTGACAACAATTAACCACAAATTTTTTGGTCACACAAGACTGATTGATCATCATTAAATATAACATTGATAAAATCACACACCCACCATACTTTTTATTTATACAGTACCATTTTGTTCTTCTGCCTTGTGTTGTGTTACCTTTCCAACAATTAGGTCATAGAGGGCATACAGTCATACATGTTTTACAAATAACTACATTTACAGTTTATTATGACTACTATTTGTGTTGCTTTAATAGCCCTTTCTTGTCTGTTCATATGGATACTGATACCCAGTGCATCCCATCCTTCCCTATATTTAACATCTACCACACCCTGTCAATGACAGATCATTATTACTGGACAATAAAAAGAATCTCATAGCACTCAGCTTCCTTGAAGCTGACTATGGCACCAGTGTAAAACTGACAGGGTTCACAGGTCACAAGAGAGCCATATATCAAATATATTGATTATTCCATTTGTTCGTAATCCCTACCTTCCTACTTAAGGAAAGAGTATAACATACATCACTGGTGTTGCACAGTGGGAGATAGAGGATCTCTACCACATATTGAATGGAACGACTTAATAAAGATGCTCTTAGCAAAACAAAGGGACAAATAATACACATTACTAGGAATGAATTTGTCGCTAAGACATGTGTATATTGTACCATTTATAGATTTATTTGTTCTCACACTAACCCCTATAAAATTCTTGATTTGATGTATTCATATCAGCAACACAGAAGAAGTGCATTGGTAAAAGCAATGTGAATGCAAAGCAGAAACCACAAGGCTTGGAGTCAATGGCTAATACATGAAACCCAAGCAGCACACAGAATACAAATCAGAGGAATGGTAAAAGTGGCATCACAAGTGCCCTATCTCTCTACTGTATGTCACTGCTAAATATGAACAGTCTACACCATACCCCACAGTATTCATTTATAAAAAAAAAAAAAACATTTATATAGAACAAAAAAAACTCACCAGTACCAACTTTGATTTTGGGTGCCATGTCTCAAACCTTCAGCATCACCAAAGTAACTTCATTAGAAGAGAACAGAAGGGGTTAAATATATCTGCGGAAGCACCAAATTCCGTCTGTTAATGATCTTGATAAAAACATGATTCAATTATAAAACGTCACTGATATTCATGGCAATTAACAAGAAAAGAGTTGAATTTTTTCATCAGTTATGTTGTATTTATTGCAAATCATTTGTATTCGCTGGCAAATTTCCGCTGCCTTTTCTTGATCCATAAAAAAAGATGTTTCATAGTGTGATATGATCCTTGTATACTTTACATTCCAATATTTAGAGGCATATTTATCAAAGGTCGAATTTCAAATTGAAATAACTTCGTATTCAAAAAGACCAACCGAAATTAAGTTAAAGTTTTTTTGGTCAAATCGGTCCGTATTCGGCCTAATTCGAATCATACGAATCGAAGAAATTTGATCAAATTAGATACAACATTTTTACCCAAAAATACTTCCATTTTTCAAAGTCCACCAATTGACTTCAAATGGGTTCTAGGAGGCCCCCTCATAGGCTAAAACAGCAATTCTGCAGGTTTTAGATGGTGAATGGTCGAAGTCGAATTTTTAAAGCGACAGTACATGATAAATGTCGATATTCAAATTTTCAAATTTTTTTCAAATTCTAATCGAATTTGGACTATTCCCTACTCGACGTACACAAAAAATAGCTTTTAATTAGAATTTTTTCATTCTAAAATTCATCTCGACCTTTGATAAATCTGCCCCTTAGTATCCAACTGCCGAAAACCCCTAATATTTAACCATAAATCCCACCATGGACAATTTTCACTCTGCAGGTCTGGAATTGATGGGCAGGGGCACCACTTGAATTTATCTGTAATTAAAGGGGATATTCACCTTCCATTTTTATTATTAGGTAAAAAATGGTATTTCAAGACACTTTCCAACTGGTTTTCATTTTTATTCATTTACATTTATAAATGAATAGAAGAGGAGGACTGTAATAATAATTAAATGAATGGGATCTGTTATCCACAAAGTTCCCAATTATGGAAAGGCCATCTCCCATAGACTTCAATTTAATCATATCATTCTAATATTTAAAAATTATTTCCTTTTTCTCTTTAATAATAAAAAAGTACTTTGTACTTTATCCCAATCAAGATATCTTTATTGAAGGCATAACAATGTTGGGTTTATTTAATGTTTAAATAATTTCTTAGTAGACAATATATGGAGATCCAAATTACAGAAAAATCCCTTTATCCGGAAATACCCAGGTCCTCAACATTCTGGATAACAGGTCCCATAGCTGTACAATAAAATCTAGAAATGACTTGATATGCAATCTGCAATAGCTTGTGCAATGTGCAAATGCATTTTCCAAAGAAGGTTTTTTTATATGGTAATTACATATTTCAGACAAGCAAAACTGAAATGTAAACCAAAAAAGGATCAGACCATTGCAAATAGCTTCAAAATATGAATATCTATGCCATACTAAACCTTAATTTTGAGGTGAAGACCCCTTTAAGGATTTTTGTATCACAATACATTACATTACTATAGTGGCCCTAGAGTTGGATGCCATAAGGAATTTTGTATAGTTGCATATTTCCATCACTCAGTTTCTCTTAAAAATATTGCAGAAAGAGTATTATAAAGCAAAGTCAAATAAAATTCCCAGATCTAAAATATTCAGTTGCAGTATTCAATGTCTCTGAAGATAAATGAAAAGCAAAATAGGTTAGGCAGAAGAACCATTAATCACAATACGAGTACATTTGTCATGGATTTATTTGAGATAGGACTATAGATTGTGATGTTGTGGGGGGAAATATATAAAAATGTATGCATTCTTTCTTCATGTACGTTATAGTATAATGCAATGTAGAAATGAATTATTCTGGAAGATTTATGACATTTTGCAATTTTGTACCAATGACAAATAATTAACTCTTGGACATACCTACAGTAAATCTAAAGATATCCTTCTTGTAAAGTCCCTTTGCTCAGACTGCTTAAATAATTACAGGTATAGGATCTGTTGTCCAGAATGCTTGAGACCTGGGGTTTTCCAGATAAGGATCTGTAATTTGGTTCTCCATACCTTAAGTCTGCCAAAAATCGTTTTAACATTAAATGAACCCAATAGTATTGTTTTGATTTTAATATGGATTCATGTAGCTTAGTTACTGTTAAGTACAAGGTACTGTTTTATTATTATATGGAATATAATATTATAGGCAATATTATAATGGACTCTGTGAAATATGGCCTTCCTGTAACTGGGAGCTTTCTTGATACTGGGTGTCCAGATAACATATCCCATACCTGTATAAATATTTATATTTCAATGCTGCAGGGGTTGAAATAAAAACGAAGTCCATGATATATTTCAAGCATCATCCTAACCACTTTTCAACTTATGTCAAATCAAAAATCCAGTGGAGGGTGCACAGTTGCAAGGCAGCCCTGCAATGGGAAAAGGGGCAGTTGAAAAGCTCCTGTGCACCCTGCACCCATCAGTCCTCCATTACTTGCTCGTCTGAATGACATCATGAATACAACATTGCCAAACACAGGCAGCCAAGTATTCATGGGGAAACGCAGGTCATCGTGGACCTTTGCAACAGTGAGGCAGAGTGCAAAGTACAGGGCCGATCTGGGTGTAGGAAAAAAATGACAAATGAATGGGGGCATGTATCTCTTTTGCCCTCATTAGGCTTTCTGTAATTTCAGCTCTTGGGCCGGCTGAGGGAGTGACATAATAGCTAACTGCTGCTCCTGCTCAAGAAGGCGGCTTGAAGTGGGAAATAAATAGAGGTTAGCCCCAGTTTATGTTCTTTGCTCAGTTAATTAGTACGTTTTGCAAGTTTTGAATTTTAAATCTATTTTGTTTATTACATTGCCGCTATAGTCGTCGTTCAATTACAATTGAATCTTATGTTGCTTGTACAAATAGTGACTAATATGTGCATCTGCAGGATGGTGGGGAGGAATTGTATTTTTAGCTAAATTGGGTTGATCGGTAATTCTAAGGAAAACATCTACTTCAGGGGCACAGTTGCAGGTCTCAAGAGTCATAATAGGCCATGTTTAGGTTTACCTTTAATTAACGAAGGGTGATCAGTCAAAATGACAATGCTATACTCAAGCAGGGATATTTTTAAATTCTACCTGTGCTATGGCCCACGAGGTTTCATGCAGTGCACCCTAATCTGCTTCAAAGAAAATATGCAAGAAATGTGTCCCAGATTTATAAATGCGTTAAGTGGCATACACAGGTAAATATGCATGGTTTTAATAAGAAGTTATGCCCCATATTACCCATGAACAGAATGGAAAATATCAGTTGCATTTTATTTATTTAAGACCTATAATATTAGATGATTGCCCACCAACCCCCTAAATATTGCAATTTGATTTATACTGCCAAATAAATGTAATGGTCCAAAATAATTTATCATCTATATATTACTGTCATCTAAATAAAGAAATGAAACGGTGCCTACTGAAAAAGATTTAAACAAGGCTTATCTTCAGAAATGTAATATTTCACATATGGAGTCATTTCTTGCTCATTTAATCTTCTACTATATGCCTATCCAGTATTAAGAGGAGCAGAAGGCCCCACAGTCAATGATTTCACCAAACCACATGATCTGTTACACAGAGAAGATGATATTGAGGGGCAATTTAATCACTAGTTGCTGGCAGAGGAATTTGGGGTTGGTATGAGGGGTTAGGTAATATATATATATATATATATATATATATATATATATATAAACAAACAAGCTGAAATGCCGCTCCTCACCTTTCTTATTGGGTGCACGTGGGCAAGGCTTAATTTACATACTAAACAAGGTAGCCCCAGCACTCTCAATATATAAACCCCTGAAAAAATATTCTTGCACAACTGAACTGTAACTTTCTCAAAAAAGACCCTTTTAGTTACAAAGTTTGTACAAAGCATGCATAAGCTGACTCGCCCCGTCAAGGCAGTGTCCAAGCGTCCAAGCGTCAGAAAAAAATAAAGTGTTTCCTTTGGGGGGAGATGGACCATACCTGCTTTTCTCTTTATTTAGCATGATCTCTTCCAAAGACACCATTAGGCAGGGGTTGGGAGAGCAAGCTTTGAAGGAGAGAGCCACCTCCCCAAAAAATATAAAAAATTTAAACAAACAAGCTGAAATGCTGCTCCTGCTCCTGCTGGTTTCTTATTGGGTGCACGTGGGCAAGGCTTATGCATGCTTTGTACAAACTTTGTAACTAAAAGTTTCTTTTTTAAGAAAGTTACAGTTTAGTTGTGCAAGAATATTGTAGGGGGGTTATATATTGAGAGTGCTAGGACTACCTTGTTTAATATATATATATATATATATATATATATATATATATATATATATATATATATATATATATATATATATATATATATATTTATTTTTTAGAGAGGGAAAAGTCTAAAACTGCAGAAAGAAGTTGAGTGAAACCAAAGTTCATTACTATGCAGATAATACATTACATTGTATTATTTTCATTTTTTTAAGGGGAAAGCCAAAGGCCTA
Source organism: Xenopus petersii (assembly GCA_038501925.1). Taxonomy (NCBI): domain Eukaryota; kingdom Metazoa; phylum Chordata; class Amphibia; order Anura; family Pipidae; genus Xenopus; species Xenopus petersii. The sequence continues at coordinate 34,203,179 of CM076684.1, read as the reverse complement.
CTAGTCTACTGAATTCCATTAAAGTACAGAAGATTCCCTTCTCTTTCTCTCTAATACTTCTAATACCAGCTGGGATTTCTTCTTTTCATCATTAGAATCTCATTATCCACAATTTAAATTCATTTTTCAAAAAGTCAGGGGGTTATTTCTCGACCAAACTCACATCCATGATATTGAGCTCACAATTTTATCTTTATTATTAATAAGTTGTGTGGGGAAAAAACGTGATAAAATCTAGCGAAAACCCGATTCGTATGAATTTTTTGGATTTGACGCCCGACCCTTAATTTTTTTGGGTTATCTTCAAAATATAAAGGGACATCTCCCATTGACTTCTACTTGTCCTTGGCAGGTTTGAGATGGCAGATTTTTGCATTCACACTTTTTGCAGCTTCGGGTATAGCAAATCACAAAAAAATCTTTTTATTAAAAATGTGAGGTTTTGCCCAAAAAAACCCAGATCAGTTTAGTAAATAACTCCCTCAGTGTAGTAAAGTAAATACAAGCTCTTGGGCAAATGGGTACAGTTATGATGACAATGTTTTTGTTTTGTTTTTACATTTAGCCTTTCAAGATTTTTCTTAAGCATTAAAACCTCATGGAAAAAAACCTTGCAAAACTTTTTGTTGTGATTATTTTTTTTCCCTAATTGCTCAACTGTTAATAAGTCTGCCCTGAGATTTCATCTCCATAGCTGTGTCAATATCATGGCACATGGAAAACATGTCAATTGTCCTAAATAATATCATTACAGTTCCAAACATTATCTTTTAGATAAGACTAAATAGTGAGAGCCCCAAATCACTGAAAAAGCCTCGGTTTAATTTCTATGTATTTTCTATTTTAGCTGGCTGCATTTCAAACTATCTGCTTAACCACATAATTTTATTAGTATCAACCCAACAACAGAAACAAACAAATTCATTGTAGCCCCAAGCCAATGAAATTACTTTTATAACTTCCTATAATTACTTCTGTTTCTATAATTAGTGTGAAGAAAATGCATGTTAATCTGATTTTACCTCAAGCATCCCAATGATAGCAGTATTTCTGTATGTTAGGTTAAAAACTGACCAGTTATTACATCAAAAACAGATTTAAAGATTTAAGTGAGTATTTCATGTAAAGCCCAGCATTTTGTTTGCCCATGTCCTTGCGTACATATTAGTTTTAAGTGGAAACGACAAAGATGTCTTTTTCAAAAGAAGACTTTTTCATTTATTGCCTATTGATACCGCAAGTTTTAGTGCAAAAATGGAAGAATGATTATTGTGCTCAAGCTTACTAACGTGATTAATTTGTCATGCGAAAGCCAGCATTGGTTATGCTAGAGCTATTGCCAACATTAATTAAGCAATTAGTGTTAATTTAGACCTACACCATTTCTGCTGGAAGTCTGGCACAAAATTGCACCAAAAGCAGCTACTGAAAGCAACAGTCATTCAATTGTGTATTAACGTCATTATTAAAATGTATATGTATTGTCAAGGAAATTTCATTTATCAAAGTATTAGGGGCCGATTCACGAAGGGTCGAATTTCGAAGTTAAAAATACTTCGAAATTCGACCCTCAAATTGAAATCCTTCGACTTCGAATATCGAAGTCGAAGGATTTAGCGCAAATCCTGCGATCGAACGATCGAAGGATTTTTCGTTCGATCGAACGATTAAATCCTTCGAATCGAACGATTCGAAGGATTTTAATCAAACGATCGAAGGAAAATCCTTCGATCAAAAAAAGGTTAGCAAGCCTATGGGGACCTTCCCCATAGGCTAACATTGACTTCGGTAGCTTTTATCTGCCGAAGTAGGGGGTCGAAGTTTTTTTTAAAGGGCAAGTACTTCGACTATCGAATGGTCGAATAGTCGAACGATTTTTACTTCGAATCGTTCGATTTCGTTCGACTTCGATCGAATTCGATCGAATTTAACCAATTCGATGGTCGAAGTACCCAAAAAATACTTCGAAATTCGAAGTATTTTTCATTCGAACCCTTCACTCGAGCTGAGTGAATCGGCCCCTTAATGTATTAAAGCCTATAAATCAAGATCATGTATCAGTTATTTTCCTTTAAAAATATGAAAAAATATAATATTATTTATAAAATATGATAAAAAAAAGATAAATGTTCCTTAAAAATAAATGTTCATGTATTATTCTTCTCCCACCAATGGATGCCTTCTATTAAAAGGGCCCTCACACCCTACCTTTAAAAAAAACAAAAACATAGGGGCAGATATATATAGTATATACTGTGCATTAGGGAAGAGTGTACTTTTTTGCAAAGTAAACATTAGAAGCAAAATTTGTATTTTCATCCATGCCTAAAAGTTTTAAGAATGTTTTTTTGATTTGACTTTTTGCACTGGTTGAAAAGCAGAAAAACATTATTTTGATGCACCCCTTGTCTTCCATATCAACCAATTGGAGCCCACTCCAGTTGTCTATTCATGAAAACCTTTATTTGGATTGCATGGATTCATACATTGATTCATCCACAGTTTATATAAATTGCTCTCTTCATAGATATAAGCCACATTCTAATTACAGTGAATTTAGTACTGTCCATCCACCTAGTGCTTCTGGGGCAAGATACAACATTTCAGGGGGTCAAATGTTAGGGATAATTTCCTAAATCCTGAAATGATCGGAATGTTTCCCCTAGCCATTTTTAAAAGAATGGTTAAAAAACATGGTTGTTTTTGACAAAAAGTTCAGCAACTGTATCCATCTTAAGAACTTGAGACTGAACACTCCACTATGTAGTGCTCTTGTATATGTAAGTCTCTTTACTGTTTATTATACAAAAAGTAAATAGCAGAGATTATATAAGTAATGATGGGCGAATTTGTCCCGTGAAAAATTTGCAAAAACGCATTGAAGACAATGGGTGTCAAAATTATTTTGAAGCCTATTTTGGCCAAATGCATAAAAGTCAATGGGGGTCTGAATAATTTTGATTAGCAACAATGTTTATGAGCACGACTATTCTGACGTGTGCCCAATTTTTTTTGATGCGGCAGATTTTTTGATGGTGAATTGTCGTTTCAGTTTCGCAAATGTATTCACTAGTGACAAAATGTGGACGTTTGCTGCAAATTTGCACCTAGTGAATTTATTTTCCCATCACTATATATAAGATATTACTTAATACCATTCTATAAATATCACATCATACATTGACAACATCACATCTTTTACTAATTTCAATCTTAAATAAGCAATTAAAGGTTACCTATACGTCTTCTTTAAAAGAAAGGAAAAAAAATCAAAATGAATTATAAAAGGTAAAATCCTTATAACAAGAAATATTTCATTTCACTATTTTGCATCTTCCAACACACTTCATCATCTGAATTCCTCTGTCATACTTGGGGAATTCAATAAATAGCTCAAGAGAGATTGAAGGGCTTTCCTGTGTGATTTTTGACTGAATTAATATATGTGAAACTCTGGATAGCCTACCCATAATGATTTAGTTAGCATTGTACCATATTGATGAATTTCAGGAGTGTGCTTTAAAAATACATAAATTGAGCTATTCTTAGTGAATATTCTCTCTATTGTAGGAAATCCTGTGACTTAAAAGGATAAAAGAAGGTCATTGGCAAACCCACATTGCACTCAGTATAGTTGTTCACATGCTAGTTAACTGAAATCTATCTCTTGTGTACATAATACTAGAATGGGAGGTGATAGCCCAGAAACAAACCCTTATATCTCCCGACATTTCAGGTATTATTTACTTAAATCCGAATTTATCTAATAATATAAATTAAAAAGCTTGACCAAACTCATACCCCCGATTTTGCCTTTTATAGTAAAAAAAATAACTGAAATAAATTGGATAAGAAAAAATCCTCAATAATCGAGCTACAACCCGAATCGTGAACATTTTTCAGATTTTTTTCCCGAATCGCTCGATTTATTCGTGTTTTTGCCCAAAAACCCTGAAAATATCAGATATCGGGCTAAACCCAGTGCAAACCACAATAACTTCCAATTGGGATAGGTGCCTCTTCCATTTACTTATACATAAATATATACATTAACTCAACAGGTCTCAGATGGGGATTTTCAGATTCAGGCTCTTTGCAGCATCGGAATATAATAAATCTCAAAAAATTTGAGGGTTTTTTCCCACAAAAATTTGAGTTTTTGCCACAAAAAGCCTGACCAGATAAATTTGAGGTTTAGTAAATAACCCCCCTTCCTGTTACTGCATTGTACAGGTCTAGAAATTATTCCCGTAATGTCCAATGTATAAACCACTATTTAACGCCAGACATTACTTAGGGGCAGATGCATCAAGGGTCGAATATCAAGAGTTAATTAACCCTCGATATTGGACTGGGAATGAAAATCCTTTGACTTCAAATATCAAAGTCGAAGGATTTTGCGCAAAAAAGTTCGATCGAGCAATCGAAGGAATAATCCTTTGATCGAACGATTAAATCCTTCGAATCGAACGATTCGAAGGATTTTAATCAAACGATCGAAGGATTATCCTTCGTCCAAAAAAACTTAGCCAAGCCTATGGGGACCTTCCCCATAGGCTAACATTGGGTTCGGTAGCTTTTAGGTGGCGAAATAGGGGGTCAACGTTTTTTCTTAAAGAGACAGTACTTTGACTATCGAATAGTCGAATAGTCGAACAATTTTTAGTTTGAATCCTTCGATTCAAATTCTTAGTCATAGTCGAAGGTCGAAGTAGCCCATTTGATGGTCGAAGTAGCCCAAAAAACACTTCGAAATTCGAAATTTTTTTACTTCAAATCCTTCACTCGAAGTTAGTGAATCGGCCCCTTAGTCTATTGTTTCCTCTCTTGAATGGTCATTAAGCACTTGGGGGCATATTTATTATAATGTGTTAAAAAATCACTGAAATTGTCTATTGACCAAGGATTTAGTACAGGACTCTAATTGTGCCCCCTTGCTACTCCCCCCCCCCAAAAAAAACTTTTTGTGCAGTTAACAGACATGCAAATATATGAATGTGGTACTCCATTTATGATTTTTGGCAAGGGTATGCATTTTGGGGAAAAAAATGCAAATGATGCACTTTGCACTAGTAAAAATGGTTGTTATACCTTTTAAATTGTGATTAGTTAAGTATGTCTTTAGAGATTGTTAGAGGATTTGTTTTTTCTTTTGCTATGCCTAATCTGGATTATTTTTACTACTTTTGGATAACTACACAACCAATGCTGTTGGTATATGGCCCTTGGCTATTTGGCCATGACACTGGTGGATTCTTATAAAACTGTCAGGCAGGCTTTAGAATATAGATAAAGAGGATTAGGGAATCAGAAATAAGGCAATGTCTAAATCGAGACAAGACTGAATCTAAAATGGGAATAAGCATAACATTAATAGGAGCTAAGAGATCCCTCCAGAAGAAATATGAATATAAAAAAGAAGAAAGAAAGAAAGAAAGAAAGAAAGAAAGAAAGAAAGAAAGAAAGAAAGAAAGAAAGAAAGAAAGAAAGAAAGAAAGAAAGAAAGAAAGAAAGAAAGAAAGAAAGAAACTTAACTACTTAACTTAATTAGCTGTATCAACAAACAAGTGTAGCACAGAACACAGTATTTTCTGTTAACACTTTTTATAGCAAGTACATCTGAATTTGAATTGTTCTACTTTATGGCAAGACACCGGGAAAAAACCTCACATCTGAGAGTGCATTCTAATGGAGAGCTATTTTTAGCTGACGTGGTTCACGTGTACCTTGTGCCAGTTCAATAACCATTAGGCATCACAGAGCAGGTTAAAGAAAAGTTACTCTTTCTCCATGACTGCCTAACTCCATACACTGAGGTCACACGAGATATTAAGGTAGTGATGTTTAGCACTTGAAGCATAAGGGTATAATGTGTTACTATTATCATATTATGTCATATTTGTGTGCAAATTAGAAATGCCTTGCCAATTATAGAATTCATAGATGAACGAGGTTAAATGCAACTTAAAGACATTAATAAGATAAACAACAAAAGAGAATTAAGGATCAAATAATCCTTAATTATTGGAGCAAAATTTGGTAAGTATTTTTTGTGTTTCAGGAGTTCCACTTGGATTCATTCAGCTTCACAGACTTGCTTTAAGAAATCAATTCAGACCCAGATGGTGTGTGTGTGGGTGGGTGTATGTGTGTGTGTCTGTGATATAACTCAGACTACACAGTCTTATTCCAGAAAATCTTCAGTGACATCTCAGTCTTCTCTTTCAAAGGCCCTTGGTGCTGTCTCAATCTCGGTCTCAAGTTCCACAGGCTCCTGTCTCTTTCTCTCACTAGGAGGAGCCACAAAACTGAGTGCACCAATATATGCTCTGGAATACCCAGAAACCAGCAAATCTCCAATTTACAAGAAGGCCATCTTCCGCAGACCCCATTTTAAACAAATAATTAAAAAAATAATTTACTTTTTCCTCTGTAATAATAAAGAAGTACCTTGTACTTGATCCTCATTAAGCTGCATGAATCCATAATGATGTCAAAAGAATCCTATTGGGTTTTCCTCATGTTTAAATTATTTTTAGCAGACCCCTTATTGGAAAGCTCCAGGCCCTGAGCTTTCTGGATCAAAGGTCCCATATCTGTACGTAACCTAGGAATAGACTGGGACTGATTTGGCAGCGTTCTATTCCTGGACTTATAAATGTTGCCTCATTGAAATGTCTTCTAGTCATTCCAACTTGACAAATATCAATGCGTGGGCTTTGTTACTTTGTCAGTACCAGTGACAGCACTATGTGTTATGCTGTGATGGCTGGCCAGAAATTTGCAGCTCCCACAGGTTCAGCACACTGAATCACTTCTTGCAGGGTCTCAACATTACCATGCACTTCCTGCTCCTCAGCCCAAAAGCCATCACTTATATATACTCTAGCATCCACCACATGCCCCGCCTACTTCAATGACCAGAGAGGGGCAGGTCAGGCACAGGTATATAAGGATTGATGGGTCAGGCTAGGTACAAGTCAGAGGTGGGGGTGTTAGGGTCGAATGCAGGTCTACAAAGTAAAAACTGGTTCTGTACATCACTAGCACACAACTGTGCCAATTAGTATGACATAAAAGAACCTGATTGTACTAATGTTGGGTACCAATAAGTATGTGGCACCTCCTCATGTGCTCAGGTGCAAGAAAGTCCTGTAACTTATAAAGAGTTCTGTATTTATAAGCAAGTGTCTTTTGTAAATGAGTGGTTATGTCATGTGTATTCCTTTATATACAGTATTTCTGATTTTGATTGAATAAAGACCTCTCTTGGACATAACTGAACATACCATCACTTAACATCACTTTCTGAATAAATGCTGCATTATTGGTCATCCTATTGGCTCCTCTAAAATAGTTTTTTTCAGCATTTTTCCTAGCTTTCTGAATTGTGCAATGTAACTTTGCCTTTCTCCCATGTGACAGTTTCCATTAGTGTTTGTGTGCACCAGACTTATGATTATAGGTCTCTGCATTAATGTCTTTGCTATCTTTATGTCTCTCAGCTGACATTCTCTGCTTTAGCGTTGTTGTACAAAATGTTTTATTGCTTAAGAGAACAAGTAGATTTTTCAAGTGTATTTAGAATCAAGTCATTTCATTAAAAAAATATTTGACAAGTAACAAGATCAAAATACACTAGAAAATCCTTTTAATATTTGAAAAGTATCTTACCATCACGTCTTGGTACAGTTGGGGTAATAGCCTTAGGGTGATTCCAAGTGTTATATCAACACTCTTGTATCTGTGTGGGTTGGGTAGAAAGTTTTCACAATTTCCCCAATTGTTTGTCATGTGATGTTGCTCTGAAAGCAGGGATGTAACTACAGAGGAAGCAGACCCTGCGGTGGCCCGGAGTGTAGCTGGCCTTGTAAGACCCTAAATAATGTGCAACTTTAATATATTTGGGTAGATTTGGTCAATTTAGCAATTTTTTGAATTTGCTTTGTGGCCCGGCAATATCTAGTCTCACCACTGTCTGAAAGAGTGACCAGTATGGTACAAATAGCAATAACTGTGTCCTTATGCAAAAACCCAGCAGAATTAAGTAGGCAACGGCTCTAATACAAAAAAGAGGTGTTGTGGGTGCACTCCTAAGGCTAAATTATAATATGGTTAAGTACATTGGAAGTGCTACTAACATGGCCAGTTAATCAAGTAGTTAATAAACATTCCTTGGTTCCATGTCTAAGTAATTCAATAAATATGCAAGTGCATGAGCACCATACCTCGTCAAGGTAAACCCCACACGGTTGTCCCTAACTTGTTACCTCTGGTTGTAGTATAAAAGGTCTTTTACCTCTCTGCTTAATAGCATTACATGGAGTAAATGTCTCCTGAACCTTCGTTTGAACCTGTGGCAGCTCTTCCCTCGTGCATGGAAAGATGCAGTGCAGTTCCCTGCCAGGTCCAGTTATGGGTATTCAGTGACACGACTTTGCACTCTACCCATGAGGTTATAAATTACCCCTTATATGTCCATTTAAGTGCTTTTTTTTTACATCTGCCTTCTCTCTACTAAACCATGCCAATTGAATATGTATGTTTCCTTGAAAAGTGTCTAACGTTGAAATAAATATTTGAAGGTCAGGTCCCCATAGTCAAACCAACATTGAACAACCTGCACTGTGTGATCTAAATAATTCTCCTTCAGATACCTCTTGTATGTGGCCATTCTTTCCTGCTACCTCCCTATATCAGCAAAACATTGCGTGAGTGTAAAATTAACATTTGTGCTTTTGTGTCTAGCTGACCACTGTAGGTAGTTATAAGCACTGGACTGGGATTCAAAATAGGACTTGGCATTTCAAGTACACAGAAGCCCAAAAAGGCCAATAATATAATTGACTGATATAATATATATGAGTACTATATATGAAATATTTTTCTCTGTAATAAGTTCAGCTACAATACAATAGTAGTAAACGGGTCAAAGGAGACAGGGGAGCATATTTTTTCAGAAGCTTTTGATGTCATGTACACAGTCAAAAAAATCCCATTTACATACCACATGTAATAGTGATATTCCTCCATTAAATTCTGTGGACCAGTCTGTTATGCATTTAACAGTGAGGAAAATCTCCCCATTTCTATTTTAATCTTGGAGGTTCTTAATGGACCAAGAAAGTTTCTCAGACACTTATAGGCTTCTATATTTTCATCACTCTAGAGTGTGTCTTCCTCACTGTATGATATGCTCAGTTAGGTATTCATAGGATCATGTACAATGTACACAAAGTCTGTTCTAAGAGTCAGAATCAAAAAAAAATTATCTGTTTTTATGCAACCAGAAGACTTACATTTGAAGCATTCCTTTAACTTGGCCTTGAAAAGTTAGAATATAATTGTCCTGATGTACTATACAGTGTATTTTGCAAATATTTCACTTTGATCCCTGATTATTATTATACCTTATAGCTCTAACATATCCTACAGCACTGTACACAAAATGGGGTGTACACAAATGATGCTAGAAACCAAATATTTACAACTGATACATTTTAAGGGGAAACGGAGAATATGCTCTAATGTAACAGTGGTGTTATGTTGCTTCTGCAGGCTATTTTGATAAAAGAATTAAAAATAACACCTTATGTACAAAAGCATAATGATGTACAATTACAAACCAATTGTCCCTTATGCATCAAAGAATAAGCCTAATTGGAAATAATAGCAGTTATGATTAGAACTGGCACTGCACTAATTCTTTCTGTTTTGTGCTCAGCGTATGAGTATTTCTGCAAATTTATGCAAAGAGGTTGCTACAAACTTGAATTACTTGGAAAAAGAAATTAAAATTGATATGATTTACTTTATCACTCACATTAGGAAATCAACAACAAAAGGAAGGATATAATTCTCTTTTGTGGGAATCAGCATTTTAAATAAACTAGGCAGCAATGCAGCAACATTTTCCTAGGTTATATAACCCTCAGCAACCAAACAGTATTTTGTTTGTCCTGCTATTGCTCATTACATTTTAACATATGTTATATTTATATCTAAGCTACTGGAGTTGGGCAAACAGCCCCTTAATAAGGCATGATCTACTAGGCATCAGGAAATTATAGGAACTAGGGGTAAAATAATAACAACTTATATAGTAACCCATAGCAGCCAATCAGCAGGCAAACATCTGACTGGTTGGTATATGTTACTATATTTGGGCAAACATAAGACTTTTTATTACATACATTTTTAAAAGTTGGGGATTGGGATATGCTAGTTGTTTGTTGGTTATTAGGGATGTAGCGAACTGCCGTTAATGTGTTCGCGAACGCCGTTCGCGAACACCGGCAAAAAAGCGAACAGTTCGCGAACAGTTCGCGAACTTCGAACGCTCGATAAAATCGTTCGATCGAACGATCGAAGGATTTTATTCGTACGATCGAAGGATTTTCGTTCGAATCGAACGATCGAAGCTATTCGATCGAATGATTTTAATTCAATCGAATGCTTATAATCGTTCGAACGAATGGAAATCGTTCGATTTTAGCGATCGAATGGTCGAATGGTCGAATGGTCGAACGAAATTTTACTTCGAATCGAACGCGAACACCAATTGGCGAACGTCGCGCGACGTTCGCGAACATTCGGCGGACGCGAACAGTCGAAGTTCGCGCGAACTAGTTCGCCGGCGAACAGTTCGCTACATCCCTATTGGTTATCTGGAAACCTGTTATCCCGTGAGTTCTGAATTATCGAAAAGGCCTTATCCTATTTTAATCAAATAATTCTGATGGAGTTTTAAAATTGATTTCCTTTTTCTCTGAAATAAATAAACTGTACCCTGTACTTGATCCAAGCTAAGATATAATTAATCCTCATTAAAGGAAAAACAATCCTATTGGGCTTATTGAATGTTTACATTAATTTTAAATAGACTTATTGGGCCAGATTCACTAAAGGGTGAAGTGACTAATGCTGGCGAAAATTCGCCAGCGTGATGTCATTTCGGCACTTTGCCAATTTACTAATGGTAGCTGGCGTAATTTCGCCAAGGAGATAGATTCTGGCGCAACTTCGCACTCTAATGCCAGGCGAATTTACGGTCTGGCGAAAGAGCGTTACTACGCAAGTTTTTGATTTTACTGACCCTTACCTCTATCGCCAGACTTGCCTTCGCCACCTCAGACCAGGCGAAGTGCAATAGAGTAGATAGGAGTTCCCAAAAAACGCTGGCGTTTTTCCTATTTAAAGGGTGATAGACTGAAAAAGATCATAATTTTTTTTTTCGGGTATCCTCCTTCCCCCCTACATTTGCTAACATATGGCACCTAAACTATACTGTGGGCACATGTGTAGGGCATTATAACAACTTTATTTTTTAAGGTTCCCTGGCCTTGTGTAGTGTAATGTATTTGCTGCAGCATATACGGCCATTGTACTTTAACTGTACGCCGTATGCTAATTAGCCAACAATAGCGTAACTTCGAACTGCTGAGCATAATTTCGCTGGCATTCGGTATCCTGTGCGCAACTTCGGATCTTCGTGAATTAGCGTTGTCCAGGCGAATTTACGCTAATTTTGGCTAATTTTATCCTGTTAGTGAATTTTCCCCATTGTATGAAGATCCAAATCACTGAAATATCCCTTATCCGAAAAACCCCATGTCCCCAGCACTCTGGATAACAGGTCCCATACCTGTATAAGGACTTGTAACTAGGCTAGAAAAGAGGGTGCATTGATCATAAATCTGGGTGCCTTATGGGTCTTTTGGCATCATTAATGCATGAATTGGTACAAAACTTCATATGCTACCCGTGCCTTTCATATACCATCACTGATCCCAAACTCAGGCATGTATAATAAGCCAGAATCACTACTTTTAAAAAATATCCATTTGTTTTTGATGTTATCTAAAAACCAGAAGGTAATTTTGTGGAGTAAGCTCTCTGCATTCTAGTCCATGTTACCTGTTGTACCCAGATACAGTAATAAATACTAGTGATGAGCAAAATTTTTCAACTTTCGCAGCAAAAATTATGCCCATAGACTCCAATGGGTGAAAAAAAATTTTGTTTGTCAAAAAAAGGTTTGTTCCCATTGACTTCAATACATTTCAACACATTTTTGCTGCTTTGTGAATTTTCGGCTAATCGAAATGGGTCAGATTCACCCATCACTAATACACACACAAAAGTAGCTAAAACCTAATAAATAAAATTGTGTTTTGTATCAAAAACATGGCCTGTACAAATATACATAAAAATCTGAGAATCTGTCCTCAAATGTTTCCAAAAGCAATTTAGGACATATTAAATATAACTATTTTTACTTTTTGGCAACCTCATCAGATTGAGATTTATGATATTCTGTTGTATCGAATGCACAACATTTTAAAGGAGCGAAATGAATTTATGTATGTAAATGCGTCCTTCAAGTTTTACCTTTGTGACTAATAGGAATATTGATAAAACCTGAAGTTGCACAAATGCATATATATTAAGAATGAGACCGTGCTCGTTATTTCCTTATTGTGATCCATGGTTTGTAGAAGACAAGTTTTATGAGTATTTACTTTTTTTTATACTTGTAATTATTGTTTTGCTTTGGACATCAACAGCACCAACAGTTCTCTAAGTAATCTTATCACAGGCTAAAATAATTAGGCCCAATGTTTCTTGTATATAGATATGGTTATTAGTAAACATTTCAGAAATGTTAGGCCTGTAAATAATAAATATTAGACCTTTCATGATGCTGAAGCCATTCCGTAAACCACACCAGCAAAGCAACAAACATTCTTGATTTAAATGAGAACTATTGCGAAAATTTTAATTTTATATAGGCTTCATCATACTTAAATAAATAACTTTATAAATATAATCAATCAAAATATCTGTACCTTTTCTGAAAAAATCGAGTTTTACTTCACTATCCCCCTTACAGCATCTGTTTCTCTTAATTCTGTCTTCATGCAGGAGATGGGTCTCAGAATTCCATTGACAGATTCAAATATCTTATTGGGGAACTTCTTTTCCTAGCAGATGTATTAGAGCTCACTCAAATAACCAACTCCATCACAAACAAATCTAACAAAATAACTGACTTTGGAACAAATCCTGCATGTAAGGAAACACGATTTCTGGTGATTTCAAAAGAGTGAGCTTTAAGACATTTAGGCAATAGCTCACCCAAAGGCTGTATTACACTTAACTGTCATTCAAAATCAGACCAACATAATGAAGAGAAAAAGATGCTGAGAGGAGAGTGAATGATAAATTGATTATTTACGAAACAGATCAGAATTTTTAATTCATTATATTTAGAAAATGAAGCTTCTATTCAATTTTCATTTTTGTGATAGTTCCCCTTTAAATGAAAACTAAGGTGTTGCATTGTCTTGCTTCATTGTACTGTTGTATGCAAGAGGATACAGCAGTCCTGTATTTGCTAATGGATTCTACCTTGTAGATTTCTCTGCTGGTTGGCGACTGCAATTGTCTTCACCAATGTTTTTCTACTAAAGCTCTAGACATAGATGAATGAGCACATTGCCACAAAAAATACTGGCAGGACAATGTCAATTTATGTTGATGACTGGCTGTTCAGGAGCATAAAGATACAGTTGCCTGTAAAACAGGCATAATGTCAAACAACTATACATTTAGAAAACTATTTTTGTATGGCTTTTTTTAAAGACTAGGCAACACCAATTCAAAGACAGATGGTTAATACAAAAGTCATTCTACATATGCTTATATTTACAAAAAAAGATAGTATCCCTACCCATAAATAAGAAATAAATCTTACTAGGGCTAAGCATAGTGAATGTATTGTTAAACAAAAACATTGTGTTTTCTAAAGATGATCTTTAAATAAAAATTGATTATTAGCATCCTATCTTAGTCTGAGAGTAATTGACTTCAGTAGACTCTTAAGCAAGTAAGTTAAGCTGGCCATAGATGTTGAGATTTTTAAAAGATCAGATCCTGATCGTGAGACCACGATCTTCTCAGAACGATCTACGATCGTACGAATTTACCATCAACTAAAAAGACCAATTTGGCAGGAAAACAATGGGGAGCTGCCTTCTTGGCCCTGCAAATATAGATAGATTGCAGTGGGACCGACAAAGATTTTTTGACCTGGCCGATCAATTTCCTGACAGATGTCGGCCGAAAAATCGTAAGATGTATGATCGTTCGAATCCCACTAACCGCACGATAATTTCGAAGGAGTTGTCGGACTTCCCTAAAATCAGTCATTCGGCAAGAAGAATCGTCGTGTCTATGGGGAGCTTAACACTTTTTTTAGTGACTAGCACACTTATACCAATACACCCATTAAGTACGACTGAGACACAAGGCATAATAAAGAACCGTATTGGTGAAATGAAACTCTGTTCACAGGCATTCAGTACAGGTTCTCTATGTTCTCTGAAAACATGGACATTTTTGAACTTTGGGCCTTGTGTGCAGTTAGTAACAAAATTATATAAAGCTGATGCTGTAATGTCCAAAATTCTGACAAGGTATGCCTAATGTATTATAGATATGTTGAATGGTGCCTTTACATATATCAGCTTTCTTACCTTTAAGTAAGTCTGAATTTTTGATTGAGATGGCATACTAAATGTTGATGTTCAAGCTTATATGGAGCTATATGCACATTATCATTACTGAAATATATAACATTTCCCTTTCATATAAAACTTTGCCATGGTCTTATTATGGGGATGCCATTTTCCTTTCATCTAAAGAGATTAATTTCATAGGCTAGAGCAGGGGTAGGCAACCCGCGGCTCTGGAGCCTCATGCGGCTCTTCATCCTGCTTGCTGCGGCTCTGTCTTGCGGCTTTGCCTGTCATGTTGTCCAGGTCCAGACTGAGAATTAAAATAGGCCCTGGCATTTCAGGTACATAGAGGCCCACACTGACTTTCTATGGCACCTTATAGCAGCCCCTCTGGCATTTGCCAGAGCCCACAGATTGCCAGTCCGGGGCTGATGTCGTCTAGGTGCCCCTGCACCTGCTGCTGGCTTCTTGAGTGTGAGACCGGAAAGCCGCCAGCAGGTGTGAGGGCTGTACAGACATCCCTGGAGTGACAGGCAAGACCGAGCCGTAGCAAGATGATTCATCATGGTCCTTACAGCAGTCACAGTCAAGACAAGAGAGGGAAGATCAGCATGGAGCTTCAGAAGTCACATTAAACAGATGAGAACACTAGCATTTAATAGGGCTATTCAGTGTTTAATTTCAAAGTAGGCCTACACATACACACTGCACTTCTGTTTGTTGTATTCTGTTGTTGTAACAGTTAAAATTAAAAAAAGGTTACAACTTTTAAAAGTTTATAAACTGTGTTATGTTTTGCGGCTCCAGACTATTTTTCTTTAGTGGACGAGGGGGGCAAAATGGCTCTTTTGATAGTAAAGGTTGCTAACCCCTGGGCTAGAGCCTACATACAGTGCCAAGCCCCTTTACATATTAATGCTCAAAATTACTCAGCCTAGCACACTTGCCTGCCACTTTCACAACGACTGAATACATGATGGATAGAGAAAGTGAATTAATGCTGTTGAGTTAATCCCAGACATTATTCTCATTCAGAGGATGGATTTTCCATGTGTTTTTAACATACAGTGTTGTATTCTTATTTTGCTTGATTTGTAAGAAATTTGAGAGCCGGGCTGAACTGCTTTGACAAGCCCTCAAGGGGAAAAACAAATATAAGCTTGTGGTTTGACTGCCCCATACTCCCCATTCGAGGAAAAGTTTACTCTTGAGAATTCCTACTTCACAGATAGAGAGTTATTTAAAGAATGACAAAAAGTAGACGTTGTAGAAAAGTTAACACTTAAAGGGGCAGTACAATCCTTTGTTAATCATAAGTTCAATACATAAGGCATTGGTTTAATAAAGAAAAAGCTTTTTTTTTTTATAACTTGAGCTAACAGATCACACTAGAAGATTCAAGCAAGACAGATAATTAGATATGAGTGCCCCTACACTCATGGGCCCCCAGTGTGTCAAAATTCATGCACTTGCGCTTTGATGGAGAATGTGTATTAGCCGGCTCTGGGTAGGTGTGCTAACTGCATTAATTTGAGAATTTTGCATAGCCCACTGAGAATATTAGGGCCATTCCCTCTCACTAGGGATGTAGCGAACTGCCGTTAATGTGTTCGCGAACGCCGTTCGCGAACACCGGCAAAAAAGCGAACAGTTCGCGAACTTCGAACGCTCGATAAAATCGTTCGATCGAACGATCGAAGGATTTTAATCGTACGATCGAAGGATTTTCGTTCGAATCGAACGATCGAAGCTATTCGATCGAATGATTTTAATTCAATCGAATGCTTATAATCGTTCGAACGAATGGAAATCATTCGATTTTAGCGATCGAACGGTCGAATGGTCGAACGAAATTTTACTTCGAATCGAACGCGAACACCAATTGGCGAATGTCGCGCGATGTTCGCGAACATTCGGCGGACGCGAACAGTCGAAGTTCGCGCGAACTAGTTCGCCGGCGAACAGTTCGCTACATCCCTACCTCTCACAAAGGTCATGCCATTTTTTTCTAACAACATAGCCAGATCAGTACCATCAGAGTTAGAAATTTATCTCTTCATTATTGTTGATTATTAGGCAGCCGTGACAGTGATGTGCTCCTAACTAAAGGGGGAACACTGCACTGGCTTTCATTCTATATATACACTCTAAGGGGGTTATTTACTAAACTCCGAATGCAAAAACCACAAAAAATCGTGTTTTTTTATATAAAATCGAACTTTTAAACAATCACAAATTTTTCGGAATTCATTAAACCCTGAGGATGGAAAAATCTTTATCTAAAAATCCGTCTTCTCAGACCTGTCGAGCTTGCATATAAGTCAATCGGAGAAGTCCCAATGATTTTTTGATGTGCGCTGGGTTTCGGGCAATACCTTGAGTTTTCGGGTGAAAATTACGAAAAAATTGTGAAAATCTTGAAAATCGTATGAGGTCTGAAAAAATTGTGAAAGTCGTGAAACGATTTCTTCTAGCAAAGTAAATTTTCGGGAAAATGTAACAATAAATAAGCGTAAAAAACCCAAGCGGATTTGTAGCAGAAAATATTGAGATAAATTCGGACTCGGATAAATAACCCCCTAAATGTATTAGCTCCATAAAATAACCTTTGGTTTGTGATCTACTTCTTTCTTTTTCAAAAATGAACAAAAATCTTATTTTAATGATTTTCTGGCCAAAAAATGTTGCCAGTTGAATATGTGATTTAATCCTCCTAATATGTATATTTAATCCTAATAACATATATAAACAAAAGAAGCACTTTGTGCAATTAAATGTAAAAATAAAATAAGCCCAGTTGGAAGGAAATATTTACCCTGA
The DNA here is from genome assembly GCA_038501925.1 of Xenopus petersii. Classification (NCBI taxonomy): domain Eukaryota; kingdom Metazoa; phylum Chordata; class Amphibia; order Anura; family Pipidae; genus Xenopus; species Xenopus petersii. The sequence continues at coordinate 34,185,840 of CM076684.1, read as the reverse complement.
GCTGAGCAATAGAATGTTGAATGCCAGATATGATTAATGATTTTTCTGTACATTATTTGAAAAGCCAAGTTTGTTCAACTACAAGTTTGATCTGGATTGCAAGTTGAAAATCTGTAGGGAAATTGAGCTGGAGAGGAGAAAGGGCAGCAGTTCAATAAGTTCTCTGCTTATGGTAAGAAATATATGTCTGCGTTATAAATTTGTGCTGCCACCTACATGCATTACTGAAGGTCATGAGTTTACTGTTGGACACCCTAGAAATATAACTGTGGTTTAGGTAGAGCTGACAAAAGCAGTAAAGATATCAGAGGTATATTTATTATCTTTTTAAAAACACCTTTTTATTCTTCCTATTTTTTTTTCTATTTCCGTGCACAAATAACTGGTAAAATGGTAAAAGCGCATTTCCAATGCAATATTAAATGACAGCAAATTGCTTTTTCCTAATAATCTGCCTTTTCCTTACAACCGACATACACCTAAAAAGGAGCAATTTGTTACCCTTTGGTGAAACAATTTTTGATTTTAATTCTTGAGAATCACTGTGCATATTTGCACTGATTTATCTTAAGGGGAGGCTGCCACTGCTTATTACTTTGTAATAGTGTCTTACAGTTTTTGAGATATAAATGGATGAGTAGTGTGCTTTCTCAACCTAACAGTTTTCCTATTGCAAACACTGGTATTTTAGTAGTTCAGTGCAATATCATGCTGATATCAGCCAATTAGACAAGGTGAAATCTGTCAGTGAATCACAGCATGAGTGTGTTGGTGTCGGTTACAGTTGTTTTTTGGTTGCAAACTATCACAGCTAAATCCTGAAATATATAAAGAACTGTAAGAAAAGAAGAAATATTTATAAAACTTTAGTGGAAGATTTTTGCATTTGCCACTAGAGTTGAGTTTTTTTATTATAATTTTGACTATTCCCCTTTAAAGAGACATTGACTCAATTATGGGCAAACTTTGACTTTTCAAGCAATTTAATATGTTTATTTCCTATCATAAATGAAGCAAGGGCAGGGTTGGAAGGGCATTTGCCCTGGATCCCAAATTATTTTTGGCTTGAGCAATGATATATTACTTCCCATTAATGGATATGCAATGCTTCATGAAAGCAAATTGTTTTTCAGAGGCAAAGTTATTATTTTTTAAATATAAATCTTAACCCTATGGCAATGGCAAAGTTGCCCTCATTTACAAAATAACCTTCAGCACAAAAATACAATTGAGAGCAATATATGCAAAGTCTAACTAGCCATCAGGTTATCGTTCTGCATGTCTATTTGCACAATGGGTCCCATGACATTGCATTTAATTAGTACATTTTATCATGGCAGCTACATTGCATTGTGTTGTGATGGCAAGCATAATTTAATTTATTTTATATTCTCATAACCAAGTCACTACATGTTATCATTACACTAGATAAGGAAATGAGCTAGACCTTAACTTGAAAGGTCAGATGTATGTAATTATAAGACCATATAAAGTAATAATGACAATTACTAGACCTTTCTGATTGAAAGAGAAAGGCCAAGACAGCATCATTTGTATGAAAGATAGGCAAATTTATTCACCAGGCATGGATTTGCGGCGAATTTCCGCTTTTCACTACCTGCAAATTTTTTTGCAAATTTGATGCAACAAAAATTTTGCGCATCAAAATATTTTGATGCCCATTGACTTTAATGCATTTGGATAAAAAAGTTGCACGTGTAAAAAATGTTGTGCATCAAAATGATTTTGACGCCCATTAACTTTAATGTGTTTTGCAATTTTTTTGCAGTTTCACAATTTCTTAGAATTTTTTGGCAAAGCAAAAAATTTAAGAGGTTTTTGTTTCAGAAAGACCATCTTCTCCAAGACATAATGGATGAAAGCCCATAAAACAAGTTTTGCTGTGGTCCCAAGTAACTTGATAACTTGTGTATCAGTGTAATATGTTATGGCAGTGCATTTTTTTCCATTTTTAAAGAGATTGGTGAACTTGTCCATGCTGTCTTTAAAGGTCCATCTACATATAATATGCAGCCAGGCAATCAAATGTCATCAAGAACTGAAGACCACAAATTTCCATCACAAACTAATGTTTTGGAGCTGCTGTGAATTGGTCAACCCAAGCAAAAATGTTGTTAAGGACATTTTAAATTCAGTACATACACTTTTAATAAAGACTGAGCTAATACTGTATCACATTTTTTAATAATGAATATTAATATTATTATTAATTCATGGGTGACAGAACTAATTGAGATTGTGTCACTAGTTTACATTGCTCAACTTATACTCTCTTGTTTGTTCTTCCAGTGTCTCTATGGCTGTTATGTCCACTCCTCCATCATACCAACTTTCCACAGAAGGTGTTATTGGCTTCTTCAGGTAAGGCTAATGGTTCACTTACTTTCTGCTCAATTTTGTTGGTCATTTTAAAGATGCTGGCATATATATGTCAACTATGGTAGCTCCATGCCATCAGTGAAAGATTCAGGAATTTGATATGGTATTTAGGGTTTTTGATGTGGTTTTAGGATAGATGCCAGTTTAGTGTGGATTGGGACATTCCATCTGATAAAATCAGAATATGGTTAGTAATGTCACCACAAGTTGATCTTACCATTGTAGGTACATTGATTTACATCTCCCGGTAGACTTGAGAAGCCATGCACAGACAAAGATTGTAGTTCACAGCACCTAGAATGGTTGAGCTCCTGATTGCTTCTTGCCTTTATGGTACCCAGGCATTTGAGTGTTTGTATATCCTTTAGCAAGTTATGATTGATAAAGTGAACAGATACAGTGATACTCAACATGCTTATGAAAATGATTTTAAATAAGTGGTGATACTACCTTTGGAAGAATTACATATTATTTGTGAGCATTTTAATTTATCAGTGCCAAACTATTCTAATTATTTCTCTGAAACATATTCTAGTGTGTCTATAATTAATACTGTGTATCAGAATCAGTTTAGGCTGTGATGATTTCCTGTACAAGATAAGTACGTTTTCCACTGTATGGCAGAGCTACCAAAGTGGGGGATCCTGATGCAAAAGACTTGTGATCTATATTGTTATGTTGGTTCATGCAGAAGCTCAGTATAATGATCAAGTTTACTATTTTCTGAGAACTAAAACACTGTATGGAAGGTATTGTAGAATATTTTAATGTAATAATGGCCAAGCACTCATTTTGGAGCTGATGTCTGCCATGAACACTCAATTCTGATAAAGAATTTGCACCAGGTTTACCCACTTACTAATAATCAAATCAGTTGGTTACGGCTGTGGTTTTGATGCTATATCTGAAAATCACATAAAGGTTATATATTGATTGTTCTGGTTATCTTAAAGAGGATATGTGCCCTATTCAAAAATAAAGTTTATCCTTCATTTAGGCATAACTCAAACAGAAGATTATTTGGCCATACAGTTTGTTTGCTGCTCCTCACAATAAGTAATAACAAAAGTGCAATTAGTGTTTGCATTGTTTATCGAGATTGGCAGCTAAATGGCACCAGCAGTATGTTGGTATGTAGGTTTAACAATAACAATATTATGTTTTGGAGTTCAGAGTACAAGGGTGTGCGTGCTTTGCAGTGAACCCAGGTCCTGACATATTATCTGTACTAAAATATTCTATGCCTTTGACCTTTTCTTTTGAAAAGAAAGTAAATGGAAGATAAACTTAATTCTAGGGCACATTTCCAATATGCTTCATTTAGGGTGTTATATGAACTAGAATGATGTCTAATTTTAAAAGGAAAGTAATAACCAAAAACAAAGGCTTCATTATTAAAAAATGCAACAGAGTTCATTTTGATATCTTCAGTATCAAAGTCATGCTTTTAGTGAGCAGCTACATAGTCCTGTTTCCCAATCTAAGGAAAATGTCAGAACTTTTCTATTGCCCTTTAATATGAGTTGTTCATGTCATGCAACTCTAAAGACAGAATCTAAACCCACTTTAGACACATTATATTGTATTTGACCACTCAGGTGATTAGAGCAGGGTTGTTACAACAGAAACATTGGGGACAGAAATTAATGGGGGGCCATGGGATAAAAAGGACCCAATGGGAGTCAATTTCATTATATATGTGCAAATCATCTCATCTACCCCAAAGTTCAAGACCCTAAAAGGTTTTGTTGTTGGGAATTGTAACTTCTAGTGGCTACAGTTCATTTGACTAACACGTTGAATTTGTCAGTTTGCAAACATCACAAAAAAAAATCTTTATTTTTGGTAATACTTTCCTTTAATGCAATATCTGATACTCTTAGTGACTATGCTCTGTTTGAAAAAAATCCTAATAAAAGTTTTCTGGTTGTTAGTAAATGTTCTTTGCCAAGGTTTGTTTCTTGAATAGACTTTGATCACATATTTGTTTTATCAAGCACCATGCTTTGTATTAGAGATGTAATGCAGAAACAAATGCTTGTAGAGAAAGCAAGCTTTAACAAGAGCCAACTCATGATGAGCAGTACGCTAGAGGCACACATTCTCACTTTTGAGGTATCGTAGTATCAAGTTCAAAGAAATCTGGATGTAGTACTTGTATTGCTTTGCTAGATCAAATGTACCAACTTGTAGGTGTGTGTGTGTTAAGTGATGGCAGATCGATAGATAGATATGCATAGATACATAGAGGTCTTCTTCTTGTCTATTGTCACTGTCCTATAAAAATGCACATTAAGGGGGTTATTTACTAAAATTCTAATTTATCTCATATTTTATTAAAAAAGTCATAACCAAACTTCCATGTCAGATTTTAGCTTTATTTATTAATAAAAAACTTGATTTAATTGGATCATGGAAAAACTCTATAAAATCGAGTAAAAATCTGAATCACTTGAATTTTTTTACTTTTTGCCCGAAAACCCCGAAAAAATCTTTCGGGCTAAACCCAGCGCAGACCACAAATACTTTAAATTGAGATATGTGCCTCTCCTATTGACTTATACAGGACCTTGACAGGTCTGAGATGGCAGATTTTCAGATTCTGTTTTTTTCTTGAATTTTTCAAGATTTTAGCATTCAAATTTAATAACCCCCCGAAGAGTGAGGCTTGTACCAAGACTTTGCTGTGTGTTTAAAGACTTTCTTTGAATCAAAAATCTTCAATATTTTGATTGACTTTTCCCAGGATTACCTGGATATAGCAAAAGTGGATATGTACAACTCCCAACATCCCCAAGAAGCTCTAAATTTTATTTATTGTAAATAAGCAACAGCTAGGTACAATTACAAATTAGATATCTTTGGTATACTGTATATATCTATCTATGGTTTATACTAAAATAACCACCAACAACCAATGATCAACCAACACGTAGCAGACAAGAGATTGCATGACACTTAGGGGTTTATTTACCAAAGTACGAATTTCTCTTAATATTTTCTACTACAAACTCCGATCAAATCCACTCAGGTTTTTAACGTTTATTTATTATCGCATTTTCCTACAAATTTACTTTGCAGGGAAAACTCAGATTTTCTCAGGGTTTTTTTCCGGATCTTTTTTATCCGCTATTCACGATTTTTTCAGATCTTTCATCCGATTTTTCAAAATTTTTTCATAAATTTCACCCTAAAACTCTAAATACTTTGGGGTATTGCACGAAACCCATAAAAAAGTCATTGGGGCTTCTCCCATCGACTTATATGCAACCTCGACAGATCTGAGATGCCGGATTTTCAGATTTGGACTATTCCATCCTCAGTTTAAAAAATTCCAAAAAATTTGTGATTTTTTAAAAGTCAGATTTATAAAAAAAATCACGAATTTTTCGTGATTTTTGCATTCGGAGTTTAGTAAATAACCCCCTTATACTATGGGAACTTATACAGGTCAAACAACAGGAGGAGGATAACTCTCTTGATAAAGGGAGGGTTACTTTCCATTCTGCAGTAATCATGCTTTACTGCGATGGTCCACTCTATTATTATACTGTGTGAAATAGAACCCATACAAATAGAAATGAAACACACATGTTCTAGTCAATGACAAGTTCTTGCTTTCTAATTTCCAGCCATCTCAGATTTCCATAGTAATACACAATTCTTTGTTCTAGTAAGTGTTTTTTTTTGGATAAAAACAACTGTTTTAAAGCTGTTGCACATGGATTCCTTTGTACACATAAGGGTTAAACTCCACCGGGAGATTTTGTAGGATGGAGTCGGATCTACAAAACGCATCCTACAAGTCAGATGTACAGTAGTTGCATGGTCAAAATATAATGGGACTGATACCAAAATCTGATGTGTAAATTACACCATTTGCCTTTATCTGTTCTGACTTTACATAGGGGGAGCAGATTTCATAGCATCCTACAAATCTGATGCCGCTGCATAGTGTTGCATGGCAAGGTCAGCAAAAAATCGAACCCACACGATCTGATCAAAATCTTCTGTGTATTATTACCCTAAGCCATTTTATGTTCTTCAAATGAATCTGCCAGCTTAAGGAAAGTTAAAGAATCAGCCCTTTGATTGGCTCTGGACTTGAGGACCGTGATTCCACATTATAAAGAATACCAAACAATAGTAGTGTTTTTCTGTGGTGTACTGAACTGAAATTCTATTCTCTAGTATTGCAAACTAGCAGCATAACTTTGGCATTGTAATTTGTCACACTTTTGTGTGCTATATCTCACTGAATTCATCTCCACACCCCAGTGCTACCAGACAGGAAAAATGCACTCATACCTAATGGAAAATGTAAAATCACAAAAGAGAAAGTTAATGGCCACAACCAGTATTATTGTTCCCAATCCCACAGGCGCTGAGAAATCTGTTACATCAGCCGAACTGAAGCCACAAGAGTGTAATGTAGCTTCTACTTGTATGGTATGGTATTTGCAGAAAATGCCATTGCGTTTTAGTCTGTGGGCTACACATGTACTTTGAATAAGAAAAGGAAATGGATCATCTGATTTAGCAAGCAATAGCAAAAAAAACAAGATGCTTTAGTTAAGCCCGATACAGTCATTTATAGACAATGAAATACATTTCTGTCAGTCAATAAACTGAACCAATGCTGTTGCTTATTGTATCCATAACCAATCAATAACCTATATCAACCTATACAGAGAAGCCCTCTCCCCTCCCTTAGCCAATGTTTTTTTTAGGCTTTGAAATAAACAACATCTCAGTATACAGAGGCTTTTTGGTAAAGTACTAACTTGTTTGATTAAGAATGGGAAGCATGGTCTAATGCACATTGAGTTTCATGTCCATTTTTGATATTATTGACATATTAATGTCAATGTCCCTTTAAAAAGTCATGTCCGTGTATGCTCATCACTGCTCAACATACCAGACTTTATTTTCAAAGGTGCTCTGTTTTTATAATGGAAAATCATGTCATTTGCTAAACTAATGGATAAACATCCATTCATGGATAAATGACAGCAAGCAAAAACATGTCAAGAAATGGTTATACTAATGCTGAATAATAGGCATATAAAACAAGATTTCCAATAGAAGTCGTTTAAGTTGTTAGCTTCAAACGATTATTAGATGTCCCATAACAGGTTTCTTTTGTTTCAACCTACGCTAAAAGTTATTATGGTGGATAATTTTTATGAGCTGATTCATCTGCATCTTGTTTTCATAATCAGAAGAGAAATGTCTTCATTTGGTTGGTTTTTTTTTTTCGTTTTTTTTTTTTCGCTGTAGGAAGATAATTTTCATATCAGAATGAACATTTGCTTCAGATGATTTTGTTCCTACAAATTGTTGAACAAATCATGATTACAAACAGTCATATGCCTTTCAAAAGGCAGATTAGGAAGAAAAGGACTTCTGTACTTTTCATTGATAACACATTAAGAGGACACAAACTGTGAAAATTTGTTATTAAATCTGTTTTATTAAACAGACGAAGCATCAGAAACGATCAGTTTAAATGCCACCTCAAAATATTGCCCTTAAAAATCTATCTTTGTAACTGGGTTTACAGGTTCTTCTCAGCCTTAAGAAGTTGTTTCTTCTCTTTGACATTCTCATGATTTTTTATCAACTTTTTTATTTTAATTTACCTATGTCTTAATTTTGCGTGAATACTTTGGCATATTTGATAGGATAGGTGGATTGTTGCTCAGAGTAAATAGGATACAGAGGCAAATAAATGTTATATATCTTGTTGCCTGAAAAAAAATAAAAATGCTTATTCTGTGCTAGCAGAAGGCATTCTGAGAAGGAAGCACAGGCTTGCTCTTAACATTTTAATTTCCATGGAATGAGATTAAGCCTCACCCAGTAGGTTTTTAAGCACAGCCAGTGCATTATGATAAATGGATTCCCAAATCCATACTGGTTTAACCCATATTGGAGATCATCAGTGCAACCAGGGTCATACTGGGCCAGCGGAACACTGGGAAAAAAACACCAGGTGGGCCCCTGGCTCTAGTGGGCCCCCGGCTCTAGTGGGCCCTGCCAGCCCAGATCCGCACCCTGTTTTGCTTACTGCTGCAACCTGTTGGTCATGGCAAAAACGCTGTGCACACATGCACACATGCGCACATGCGTGGCGGGGGGTTGGTTGCCAGACTCGGAGCCCCGAGGCAGCAGCCTCAGGGGGGGCTGGAGGGGGGGGCCCCGGTGGGTCCTGGGCCCCCCAGTCCAACCCTGAGTGCAACACAGAGTTTTCCAATCCACATATATAAAGCCAGAACAGTGAATCCACTAGAAAACTATTTTGGTTGAGGAGAGACAGCCTTATTCATATGCAAAAAAGAAAGAATTCTGGGAAGGAAGATCAGGACTGTTCCTAAAATTTCTTGAGACTGAGCCTCACCCTCTGTGCTAGACAAAATCCCATAAAAAATAATATAGAGTTCCAATAAGTTCAGGTTTCGGTTGCATACATTCAACATGTTTATGAATACTACAAAACACACAAAATTGTTTGCCCTTTTGTTAACAATGTAAGGAAATGAGGACAGCGTAGGGAAGCCACATCAAGAAAACAATAGAAAACAGCAATGACAATATGCCTCATTAATAGACGAACCCCACTATGTTTACAACAAATATGCAAAAGCTGCTTCCTCGGAGGCTGTGTTTCACCCAGTTACATCCAATAAAAAGGTAAATATGTATTCCTGTATACTGTAGTTGCAATGAACTGAAGATACACATATTAGCATCTACAACAAGAAAATGTATCACTATTCTGTCTGACAGAAGAAAATGCCACTTCATGCTGTATAATTCTGTTGACTGATTTATTTTTTCCGCTTGATAAACGTGCTTTACAGAATAACACAGTATGGTGAGGTATTATACCACATGAGATAAAAAACATAATTTGATAAAATCTTGGCTTATGTATTGCTATGCCGCATTTATAATATTGATATTAATGTTTTTTTCCTCTGAAAGAATAGTGTGCTACACATTAGAAATAGATAAGTGTGGTTTATGACTTTTATGTGATGGTTTCCAAAAAGAAGCAGTAAGAAAATACACTCTCATTTTGGACTATTTTCCTTTGATTTCTTTTTTGCTGTGAAGCCATGCTCTTGTATTATTCAATGGGCTCAACTGGGCTTTCTTGGAGATAAACATATTTTTTTCTGGTCTTAAAGAAGAGAAAATGTCAAGTTCAACTGCCGTACATTTATATATTTTTTTATACTTACATTAGATATGATGTTCATTCATTTTGGAGTGAATTTAAACAAATCATTTTCTAAATATATATTATAATCTGTAGTCCTAATCACCAGTGGATAGTGCTGGACATGTAAATGCTGAGTAATCTAAGGCAGGAGTGCCCATATTTTACTAATGTGAGGTCTACTTTTAATGATGTTGTCCCATAATAATCTACAAGGAAAGAAGTTCACTGGCACATAGGTAATGCTAGCAGGGTGAGTCCCTTGCTTTAAATTTATTCAGTGCGGCATGCAACGTTTTGGGGACAACCTCTTTATCAAGCATGCTTGATAAAGGGGTCAACTTCAACCATTCGCCATCTAAAACCTGCCAAATTGCTGTTTTAGCCTATGGGGGACCTCCTAAAACCCATTTGGCGTAAATTGGTGGACTTTGAAAAATCTAAGTTTTTTTGGGAAAAACTTTGAATCAAACTCAAATTCAATTCGAACAATTCGAATTTGGCCAAATACAGACCTATTAGATTGAAAACTGACCTATTCGACCAAAAAAAACTTAATTTCGGTTGGTCTTTTTTAATTAGAATTTCAACGTTTTTACAATTCAAACTTTGACCCTTGATAAATATTGCCCCTACATGATAAATTTCAATATTCAAATTTTTGATTTTTTCTTTTAATCAAATTTGGATTATTCCCTAGTCGAAGTACACAAAAAATTGCTTGAATTAGAATTTAAATTCAAAAATTAATCTCGACCTTCGATAAATCCGCCCCTAGTCTTAGTAATCACTAAGTTAAAATCATCAAGTTCAAATGGAAAGAACAAAAACAATTAAAATCTGGAATTTGCATGGCGTAAAAGTTAATAATTGTTTGATAAAGATTACATTGTGAAATAAATTTTATTTATTTATGCATATTTTTTTCCATTCAATACATTTTTCCCATAAGAGTTTCCAAATAGTTTATCTGATGGTAAGTAAAGCTTTTGGACCAGATGGTATTCATCCCAAGATACTTAGAGGGGTTTAGTTTAGCTGTAGCAAGACCACAACTGTAATCATCATCATTGACATTTTGATGCCTGGCGTGTTACCAACTGCCTTTGCCAGATGTACATGGGATACATTATTCAAAATGGGAACATGTCCTAAGAAAGGTTATCCATGATGGAGGAATGAATAAAAGGTTAATCACGAGATAATATTCATTAAAGGGGAACTCCGGCTTACAAACCAAAATTTGATAAAGAGGCCCACATAACACAGAAACCCCTAATATGTTTGGAATAAATGGCATTTTCCATGCTGAAATCCAGCTGTTGAACAGTTCTTTAGTTATGGTCAAATGTCTTCCGTTTTGCCGAAAAACTCTCAAAATTTGCAAAACTGCGAAAAAATTCTCAAAAAATCGTGAAACTCAAAAATTGACCACCGCATTTAATTTTAGACATGCGTCTGAAAATCGGCATCCAAATAGTGTTGATGCACAGTGATTTTGATACAAGCGACTTTTCATATGCGCGTCCAAAAATTTTTTATGCCGGTGAATTTTCGTGGAAATTCGCCCACAAATTCACACCAGGCAAATTTATTTGCCCATCGCTACAGTTCTTCTCTTTTTGAAATCCTGGCAGGGAAGGAGGGACTAAACACTTATGTTACCAATTTCTCCACAGCTTCAACACAGCATGCAGGAACTACATTAACCACAATGCATTGCACTCTGATGCTCTGTTCCTTATTTAAATCACGTGTGCAGAGAGATGGCTGCTGATACAAAGTAACAGTAGTCAGCCAGCTTAGCAAAGTAGTCAGAAAGATTAGCAGTAGAGCAATGGGCTAGGCTTAGGTAACTGTTCCAAACCATTAAAAATCATGAAAAGTCTGCATATTTTTTAGTTGATGTATATTGCAAAGTTGTTTAAAATTGTATTAACTTTTCAAAAATCTTAAGTTATGTTTTTTGTCGAGTTCCCCTTTAACCATTTTTTAACCTTTAAAAAACACACCGAATAGCCTTCTTTGAAGAAGGTAGTACAAACAACTGTATGAAAAGACTGTAGACTCAATGGACCACATTATTAGCAGCATCATTTCTGAAGTATATACAGTACTACAGTTATGGGTCCTAATACCAAGACTTTGCTAGGACAACAAGTTTGAACTTGATTATGTTACTGTTCATGGTATTACATCCTCTTGATAGACCTTGCAGATGAATGTTTTCAATAATCTGTTCTTATTAATATGGTTCTAATATATTGTGAACAAATATTACAACTGAACTGATTATAAAACTGTAATAACTAATAAGATACAGTTTTATAAAACAAATAATCTGACATTATTTTAGGTATCATATTAGCTATTTATATAATGCAGTTATAAACCTCCTGTAAACCTAATTTTAGATTAGAGTACACAGAACTGTATTGATTGATTTACTTTATTTAGGGTTTATTTATCAAGGGGCAGATTTATCAAGGGTTCGAATTGAAAACTGGAATTTTTAAATTAGAATTTTGAGTTTATTTTAGTGTAATTCGACAAGGGAATAGTCCAAATTCAACTAGAATTTTAAAAAAATTAAATTCTATTGAATTTGATTAGAATTTGATCAGAACTTGCAGCTAGATCCTATTCACACTTTTTTTTTAAAAAAAATAAATAGATTATTTAATAAATTTGGAATGGTCTTTTTTTCTTAAAATTTCAAGTTTATAAGAGTTAATGGGAGTTTTTAGAAACTCATATAATCTCGAAATTCAACCCTTGATAAATCAGTGTTGAGTTTTAGAACTCTATGAGCTTTGAAATCTTGAAAGAACTTAAAACTCTAATGGTTTCTAATTTAAGAAAAAACTCAAATGTAAAAAACTCAAATCAGTGAATGAGAGTTGAGAAACCCGAAAACTCGAATTGATTGAGTTTTCGTTGGAAAAAAAAACTCGAATCGCTCAAGTTTGACCTTGAACATCATGAAGGCTACAAATGTCTTCAAATGGTCCAAGGGATCTCTGACTTCTACATGACCTTGACAGGTTTTAGATGATGTATTTTTGGATTTTTGCTATTTCCAAGGTCAGGGTATAATAAATCATGAAAAAAAAATTTTTTTGAAAAATCTATTTTGACTAAACCTTACACTCAAAAACTCAATTTTTTTTTCATGGAAAAAAAACAACTTCACTTTTGATAAATAATCCCCTTAGTGTTATATTTAGTGAGGGGTGAACAAATATTAGACACCGTTTTTTAGACAGGAGCTCCACTGTTCTATTCACTTATACATGATTTTTAGTCTTTTCAAATTATTGTAAACTGTCTAATCGTCTTGTGATAAATATATTTATTAAATGTTACTGCACTTAAGAACCAGAAATTATACCATGAAGTATACTGATTGTGATGTGACCTGGACTGGAAGTTGACTCAGTACTTAAAAATGGAAGTAATAATATTTTTACTTCCATAAGCTGGAATTGGGTGTTTGTTTATTGAGACGAGTTTCATGTCTGCCCTAGGGCTGAGTGGCAGTTAACTCAACCCAGAGATATGACGGATATTAAACAACACACAGACTGTAGCAAACAAGACGGTTTCATCTCTCTAAACATTTTTTTCAGCAAGGGGCCAAGCAGGAAGTTCATCCTTTAAATGGCATACTTACAACTATTCCCTTGTTTGTTTGTTTTAATCCCCTGAAGACAAATTCACAAAATAATTTTTTTCAGCAGCGAGTATACACAAGGCTGTGGGCATTATATCATTAAAGTGAATTACACAAATAAGGATTAGTCTTTACTTTTATGTTGAAGTTAATAATTTAAATCAATGTACACAGTAAAATATGAGCACTGCTGAGTACAGGCAGATATTAAATCACATTCTGATTACAATGTAGCTTTTGTATGAGATAATTAACTGCTCCTTTGCCAAAGCCTCTAGCAATGTATTACTTTTCAGAATTTAACAATTTGTTGGGCATGCTACAGCCACATTTATAGGAAAATTCCTCTGAAAAAATGGAGGATTTTCCAAATGCTGAACTCGCATACATTCTATAATATCCCCTTTTATTTTAGATGTGTCACCTGTTTTTCATAATGCTAAATACAACATGGTTATTAGAGACACCAAAGGCATAACGTTGCTTCATTATTATTATAAACTAGTAACCTTTGGTATAAATCAGCTCAGCTATATAAAATAAAATTAAATGAAAATCTTTACCTAGTTCAATGATGATTCTTTTATAATGTAGAAGCACTTTGTAGCTCTAGCAGGAAATTCACAAGTGATAACAGAATGCAAGTAGATTCCCAAATTTTAAAATATGTACCAAAAATTACTACAATTACTACAAGCCAATTAAACATAAAATGTATTTTTGAGTTCTACAATTGATCTTATAGAAACTTACTGAAACCCCAGGCCGGTGCACCTTTTAGGAGAAAACTGCACCGGCCCAAGATTCCTCCAGCGAGCACCACGGAGCGATCGTCTTCCGGCTTCTTCTATCTTCAAATTTCCGGGTGCAGTAGAATGAAATAGCTGACTTTTTTTAAAAGTATGGCTTTTTGCGCAACTGCGCATGCGTAGCCGCAATAAATAAGAAGAAACCAGAAGAAGAATGCTCCATGGTGCACTTGGCACCCCCAAGTTAAAAGACCTTCTCCTTTAAATGGGGGATGGCCATATTTTCAGCCATTGAACTATAGAAACAGATCTCGGTAGAAGAAGGAGATTGTGAAAGCCCTGTTATTATAGTCACCATACTATACCTATTATATTTACAGTTCAAAGTAAAAAAATTAAAAAATCCCCATCACATTGCTGCATCAAGTCTAGCACACTTTTTGTGTCTACAGAAAAACTGAATAAAGTAAAACTCTAGCCAAGAATACACTTTATGCTTGTGCAATGTTATACACTGACATTTGCAATCATTTTATTACCATTGTTTGATTTAAGGTCCTGTTAAACATTTTCTGATGGTCGTTATGATTTAATACTTTATGTTACTAGGCAAGGCTAGAAACAGCACAATTTATGGCTTGTTTTAAATTTTAATGCTTCTCCAAAGCCACTGTTCACCTTTTACCTTTTTTTACAATTTGGCGACTAATAATTTACAGGATTCTTTGTAACGGTATTTATAGAAGTGCTTTTTATAAAAACAGATAGATATACAGCCTCTTCACCTCACAGAAATTTAGGTTCAAACTGTATGTCTAATAGTGATGGGCGAATAAATTCGTGAATTTGCTGTGAACGTCTGCGTCAAAATCGGCGTTTCGAAAACTTTTTGCAAATTTCTCTGGAAATTCACGAAATTTGTGGGGAAGCGAAACGAAGGGAAACGGGACAAATTCGCCAGTCACTAATGTCTACTATTACCAGCATTTCCTAAAGTATACTTGGACATTTATTATTTTTTCTGTTGGGCACAAAAGAGCAGAGTAAATGTTAAATGCATAATATTCAAGTTCTCTATAATTATCTTAAATTGAAAAAAAAAAATCTCTTAAAATTTCTCCAAAAACTTTTACAATCATAATCTGTTGTGTATCAACATTTATATTTTATTAAATGTGGCCCTATACTGTATTGTATTAGAGGTAAAATACACCATGATCATAAATAGGGTTTTGCTTATCTCAGATATAGATATTGAGATAAACTTTACAGGTTATTTGCAGATATTTGTCTCTACTTGATTTACAACAATCTCTGGGAGCAGATGCATTGCTATTAGCCTAAAAAAACTGAAAGTAAAGTTGTTAATGTTGACACTGCACACAAAAGCACCATGGCCACTTCCTTATGTATGTATATACTGAGGATAATGTACCCCCTACTGTAATTTATAAGACTTATAGAAGTCCCAATATAAACTGATCAATAGATTATAGATAGATTGATATAGTACTGCCATGTTAAAAGTAAGTAGATGTTTACTCCTGGTATAGATTATTGGTGACATTTGCATTTTGGCGAGTGACTAACACTTTTGCATATACAGTATGCACTAGAATATTGCCAAGCATTTTGTTTTGTTGAAAAAAATCAAATTTTTGGCAGAGAAAAAAAGTGCAGGAAAAAATGTGATAAAAGATGCCAGTACAGCATTAGAATTTTTCCAGGCAGTTTTTTCATCAGAAAAAATGCTGGGTTTTGTTCCAGAATAAATGCCAACAAAATTATTAGAAATTTGAATTTTATTCGGATTGAGAAAAAATGCAGGAAAAATGCCTGTTGTCTCCTGCATTATTGGACCTGCCTTTGGGCCCTATTTCAAGACTAACCATGTGGGTCTATTGTTTTAAGTTAAAAGCAGCAGTGACATTAGAACATTCTATTTATATAGGAGGAGTTCCATGACCAAATAAATGCATTAAGCCAAAGGCTTTTTTTCAGCTCTCTAACACTGAGTTAGTCAGTGACTATAAGGGGGACCACATGGGACATAACTGTTCAGTGAATTTGCAATTGATCGTTAGAATGCAGCTCAGATTCAAAAGCAAACAGTTATGACCCCTGTGCCCCCCCATCAAGTCACTGATTGGTTACTGCCTGGCAGCCAATCAGTGGAAACCAAGAGAGCTGAAAAGCAGGAAGTAGTGTTTTGGCTAATTTGTTAGACATCCAGTCACTCCAGCCTTTAGACATTACATTTTTGGCTAACTATATTGAATTTTTTTTTTTATTTTGCAAAGCTATGTATCTATTTACAGTAACTAGTTTTTATTTTTATACTGAACTATTCCTTAATATCCTCATATTTTGCAACAGGAGGTACGTTTTTATAGAGATTACTAAACTCTGATTATTACTAATACATCACTAAGCACTGTTTATAAGAATATAATTTACAGGATTTTCATGGCTCTCATTATAATGGTATGATTTACAGAATGGAAAAGGCTTATAATGTAGATTATATGTATGATTGCAAGACAAGGATCTACTCCTCCTGCAAACATAATAGTAGTGAAAAGGAAACACAATGCATATAAATACTGGCTAAAATTAAAATACAGTATATATGTATTTTTTGTGAGTGAATTTTTACAGTGATAGCTCTTCCTATATCAGTTTGGCATTTCATCCACTGATATGTCATCTTCCCTCATACAATAAAACACAATAATTATGAAATAATGTGCTTCAAAGGTGCACCTTCGTAAAGGATTAGACACTATTTGTGGGCTGTTAAATATTAGTGCTAAAGGTTGTACAAAGAGGTTATTTTCCAACCTAGGGGCAATGTTTTACTGCATAAATTAATGGTGCCATAATTATAGTTAAGTAATTGTAACCTTCTGCAACATCTCTGACATTGAAGTGGTTTGCGACAAGGAAAAAGCAGCAGAAATCCTGCCCTAAACATATCAGATAACTTGTTAATTCCATCTTCCAGTCCAGAAGAAGGAGATCATATATTGCTTTCATGTTGCATGTTATGCAAGACGTGGTCACAATCACATTTTCCATTTGAGCACTCCCATCAAGAGCACAAAGAGACGGCTCTGGAACACCTGGTTTCAGTCAGGACTAATGTCAAGAAAGACAAGTTCTGACAGATGGCACGAGTTTAATATAAACCAATTTAGACACAATGAAGATTAAAATAGTGCTGGCTTTAGAATCCTCTGTGTAATATCTATAATGGAACATTACAATCAATGGAAAGTCACTGTGCAACATTATTTTACAAATGTGAAGATGGTTTCTTTTCTCATGCACCAGAACTTTATGAGCAAGATGTCTCATAAGGACCATAAACCTATCAACCTATCATTTTTTTTTCTCTTAAGCTGTTGGCTGTCAATAAAACATAATCAGAACAAGGTAATGGCAAGGTCTATCTGACATTGTTCATCATGACTCCACTCTTCATCTTCATCATACAATAAAATAAGTTTTTTATTTTGCAGTGACGGCCACATTGAAATACAGCACAAGTCATGCCCCTGAATTTTAACCAGAGACACACATGACACATTGGCATAAAAAGCAGAAAAAACCCCACTGGACTTACAGTATGATGTCAGTGCAAATAAAAACATTTTGATCATTTTGTCCTTGAACTTAGCTACAAATCTACATCTGACTGAGGTTGTTCAGGTTGGATTATAGTGTTCCACCTACTATGGTAGAGTATATTGAAACATATCAGAAAACTCGTCCAACTTAAAGTTGAAAAGTGACAGAAACAGTAGATATAGGGCTGCAAAGCATTAGGCAGACACTGATAAAATACATAACATGTATAAGACTGAACTATATGACCTTCTGGAAATTGAAATCACGTGTAACATGATATTGAAAATGAATAAAACTAGTGATCAGTGGGATTTATTGTATTGATGTCCTTATGATGTGCAGAATTAGCCCATGATGAACATAAACCCATTTTCGGTAAAATACAGACGTCTTTCATCACTTGTCACTGACCACAATAGCCTGATGATAGTTACTGCATTCATACAAAGGGACAGACTTTGTAATGCATATCATTTCACATTCATGCAGCCCCAGCAAATCTGCATACTGTATACATCTGCACATCAAACATCTTATGTTAGCAAGAGGGCACATCAGCTGACCTTGATATTCAAGGCATGCTGTTTTGCGCAGCTATTTTTACAATACAATCACATTCTATCATATTTCCACAGGAAAAGGGTAGAACAGAGCAAACCACAATTCTTTCAAAACTATAACCTCAATTCTGCAAGGCAGAAGGGGGTAGAGAAGACCCTGTGGTACTTAATTGCTTTCAGAAACCCCATCATATTGGATCAGTTTATCATTTTAAAGCATAATTTTTTTCTGCAGAAAAGGAGACTCTGGCAAACTAGAGATACTTCTTTGTTTTATTTGTTATTTGCTCTGTGAATTGGAAATGAAAAAAAAAACTCTTTCAAATTGCATTAGCATATATGCTTCTATATGATATCTATAAATTTCTTATTTATGAAAAGAACGGGAAAATGAGATGGAAGGCAGTTGTGTTTTCCTTTATGAGTTGATTTTGATTGGTCAAGGAAAAAGGATTCTTAGAAATCTGGATCATAAAACAGGGGAACTTGTTTCCGTTGTTGTAGTTCTGATATGTATGTTTTCAGTTGTCAGAATGTTGTATCTATAAGATATACTTGCACAGTATGAAGACCTTTTTTCAACATAATCACGTCACTCACGAAACTAAAATGTACTAAAATGTACCATGTTTAGATGTTGCCAGTATACCAAGAAATTCCAAAGGTAAAGTGAGACACCATATATAATTTATAAAGGGCATGGGAGTTCTTTATGCTAGCAAACAATTTTCTGCATGGTGTGACTACCCACACCAGCCATTCAATATGGATGTGACTGCAGGTAGTCACCATCTCTAACTGTCTACATATTTATCTGTGCATATCTAATTCTGGTCTGAATTTGGTGTTCACTGCTATTCCACAGCACTATGGATTACAATCCATTCTGCACAGTTGTGATCATTACAGTAAAATTTAGATTTAGAGATTTGTTCAATAATATCATTTCTAGACCTTTCCTTTTATGACATGTTAGGGTTATAAGACATTAGTCTTATAACCCTAACATGTTATAAAAGGAATGGTCTGATAATTTCAATACATCAAAAAAATCAGAACCTGTCCCATGTTCTCATGCTTAGTGAAGACAGCCAGCAGGGGGTACAGAGGGCATAATTGAACCAGACCTTGTCATTCTTGGTGCACAGAAATGCAATATGCAGTCATTTTCACTAGGTTATAATGGAGCTAAAGTGTCTTGCTTCTCCAAGTCCCCTGGGGATTATGTGGCTTTCATATGCCAGACATACTGAGACTTGCCGTCTCAGACTTCAATCTCACTCCTGTACTGCTTATAGAACTCATAAACAGCCAGCAAGGTGCATTAAGATTCCTTTCTAGCTCACATAAAAGTATGAGAATGCATTAAGAAAACCATTTCAAATGAATTAAGGATTTCAGTGGTTTGTGAAATATGGTAAGGTCCCAAAATGGTTCTATTTTTGGAACATTGGCCCATTACCATGTCAATTTACCCTATGTTTGCAGTCACGTTGTTCCTATAATTGATATGATATATATGGAAACCAACATTCTTGCTGGGACCATGTGCACTAAGATCAGTTGCCTTGCCCAGACCTATCCCCTATCACTTTGCATGACAAGTTTTGCTGTTCACCCACATCTTGGGTCATTTCAGGAGTCATACCTTTCTAAATCTACCTATCACTATATGAAATGTTATGTATGTATTATTTGCCATTTCTGTCCAATGGCATATTTTATGTAAGGGAGGAGAGTTCATTGGTAATGAAATTGCTGCACCTAAAAATAGCAATCTCCACTGTAAGAAATATCTATCCATGATATCACTGTGTCTATTGTAGTACGTTGTTTTAAAACCAAATTATTTGAATTTCCAGCTTTGGGCTACAAGCCGAAATAGAAAAAAACTGACTGATTAGCAGAGAAAAGAGGCGAAAACTAGTCAGTGGCTGTAATAATTAAATAATGAGATGAAAATTAAGCAATGAACAAAGAGCTTCAAGTATTTTATTTAGCAACTTATTTATATAAGTGTGGACAGGTCTTCTTTAATTGAAACAAATGCTGCTTCGGCACACATTAACAGTCCTATTCTAGTGTTAATTGTCTTTAGTTTATTGGGAACAAACAAGTCAATAAGCTTGGGTGTTTACAATATTTCTATTACCCATTTGTGCTGGGGAGAGAAAAAAATAAATAAGATAACTGTGCTTTTGATTGTGTTTCAGAATCTGCTGTTTATCTTGTAAATATATTTATATGATTCAAAGTAACAAAACAAATCAATAAATGTATTACAAATTGGTGCTTATGTACTTACTCAAATACAAATTGCTGACTTTAAAGGTCATGCATTTATAAATGTATGAAATTATTTGGTATTGTTTGGTTCGGCTTTCACTTACAAGTACACAAAGATCAGTTAGAAATTTCACAGTCTGCACAGAATTGATTCTATAAGACTATTGAGGGGCAATGTACAGTAATAAAAGTCACAAAGAGAATAAAAATTGGCAAAAATACGAGTAAAAATCTGCACTTTGCAATGTAATATTCTTCATTAGTCTGTTATTGTATTGCAAATTGTAATTATGCATTGAGCACTTTAAGAGGTACTTGAAGGTGGCAAAATCTTTTGGAGCAAACATAACTTTTTCAGTAGAAAGTTTTATTATAGGTACATATACTGCGCACAATTGTAATCTTTCTTCTACTGTCGGAAATGGTTTGGGGTACCCAAAATCTATAGTAAATATGCACAAAGGAAATTTTGTTTGTACAGAAGCATACATTTTTAGCATTGTGTCTATTTTTACCATTACTGACTTTTATTTGTTTCCCCCGTACAAAGGAGCACCTCGGCAGCACAAATGTACAGTACTGGGCAAACTTAGTACTTTTTATTACATATGGAGGTATGTTCTTTTCTTAGCCACCTCTAAGGTGGCAATTATGGAGAAGACTGTTGCCGATTTCCCAAATTTCTATCCCTGGATAGATTAGAAATGTTGACAGAAATGTTTAAAGGCAAAATAAAATAGTTGCCATGCATGGGAATAGGTTTTTATTATATCTGTCCCTCTATCTAATAATTGCTGCTGTAATGTTTCTGCTATGATGGAACTGATAATCTATGCTAGAATGCACTCACTCGTTGTCTGTAAGTAATCTCGTCCCACTTCCTAAAGAAAAAACAGTTTAAAGAGAAATAAAACAGTATAATATTTTCTGAATTACTACTAATGTAAAAATCTGAATGATTATGAAGATTAACCAGTGAATGCTTAGTTACTATATTTCTTTTCATTCCTCTTACCCAGTTATTTATTTTTTAAATGTATAAATACTATGTAGCCTGCATATTAGAATGCATATTAGCATGCACAACAATTACAATATTATGCACCTGGAAATTAACAAGTGCAGGGTAATCAAACTTGGTACAAATATTTTTTCCTCCATATCTCTCTCTCTCTCTCTCTCTCTCTCTCCCTCTCTCTCTCTCTCTCTCCGAATACCGAACCAAATCCTTATCCATCCTAGGGGTGGGAAGGGGAAAATACTTTTTTACTTCCTTGTTTTGTGACAAAAAGTCATGCAGCCCCTAATTGGCATATGTAAATTAGGATTCAGATTTGGTTCAGCCAGGCAGAAGGATTCCGCCGAATCCTGCTTAAAAAGACCGAATCCTTGTCGAATCCCAAACCGAATCCTGGATTCGGTGCATCCCTATTAAGAACATATTTCAATGGGCTTTTTTTTCAGTATTATGATTCAGGTAAATCCTTGTTGGACATCTGAAACCAAATCCAAAATAGAGTTGTCTCAAAGAAACTGAAATAAAGATGAATACATACAGTATATATTTATGATTATATCAGGCTGATCCAGATGTACAGGTATAGGATCCCTTATCCGGAAACTTGATATCCAGAAAGCTCTGAATTACTGAATGGCTGTCTCCCATAGACTCCATTTTATCCAAATAATCCAAATTGTTAAAAATGATTTCCTTTTTCTCTGTAATAATAAAACAGTACCTTGTACTTGATCCCAACTAAGATATAATTAATCCTTATTGGAAGCAAAACCAGCCTATTGGGTTTAATTAATGTTTAAATGAATTTCTAATAGATTTACGGCATGAAGACCCAAATTACGGAAAGATACGTTATCTGGAAACCCCCAGGTCCCGAGCATTCTGGATAACAGATCCAATACCTGTACTTTGAATTTAAAAGTCAGCATTTCCATTCAGTTAAAATACAAAAATCTGTTAATTTCAAGCACTCCAAATGACTCCCAGTGCATATATATACTGTGTATATAGATAAACTTATACAAAACTATGAATATATACACAGACCTATAACAATATAATTCACTGTACATCACTAGGATCACTATAGATTTACATGAGACCCCCTGCTCCAGAGAAAACAACTCAACATTGATAGTCTTTCCTCATCATTTAATTGTTCTATTAGGGTTACCAGTTACAGTAGTTGCACACATCTGTATCCTTTGGAGCTCATTATTATCCCTCTCAAGGATTTAGGCCCAACTGCACAGCATACTCACGTTGAGGCTTTAGCAGACATTTATAAAGAGGCAGAATGATGCTTTCATCCCTCGAGTTAATATGCCTTTTTATGTACATTATCCAAATTTTTAAAAATTATTTCCATTTCATATGTAATAATAAAACAGTACCTTTTAGCGAATTTGCCGCAAAAATTCGCTGGCGAAAATTCGCCCGTGTCAAGATTTTGATGCCGTCGTTAACGTTTTTTCAATGCCGGCTACGGTTTCACCGTCGGAGCAAATTTAGACACCGGCGACGATAAACTGACCCCCATTGACTTTAATGGGCGCCCGCACAACATTGACGCAGGCAAATTGTCGCCGGCGTCAAAATCGCTGTTTCGGGATGATTTTCAAGTAGACTTACTGTAACTTATGAAGATCCAAATAACAAAATGATCCCTTATCCGAAAACCCCCAGGTCCCAAGCATTCTGGATAGCAGGTCCCATACTTGTATTTACATATTAAAAAAAAATTGGGGTTTACTTAATGTCCCTTCATTCTTCATTTGCTTGTTTGCGTGCTTTATTGTTTTTTTTTTTACCAACCATCCAATGCATAAGGGTTTTGCTTTGCTACAGTATGTCTTTCCTTGCTTACAAGAGGATATATTTGTTGTTTAAAGACATTCCATTTTCTGTCTTTGTTTAACCCAGTGAAAAGCCTTTGCCAGGTATGTTATTGCAGAGATGGCCTTGTACTGCCAAAGTTTGCACATGTAAAATTCAGTGTCTTAGTTACTCCCTTATACAGTTGTCTCTGCAGCAGGATCTCAAAGGAGACCATGTTATGCTCAGTGTTATTCTCACCCACACTAGTGCTGGAGATACATTAGGGGGCAGATTTATCAAGGGTCGAATTTCAAAGTGGAAAATGCTTCGAAATTCAACCATCGAATGGAATCCTCCGACATTCGAATTCGAAGTCGGAGGATTTTATTCATCGTACAATCGTATTCCGATCGTATTCTGATCGTACTTCGAATTGTACAGTTCTTATGATTTTCCTTTGAATGTTAAAAACTTAGGAAATTGCTCTGGAAGGTCCCCATAAGCTAACATAGCACTTCAGCAGGTTTAATTTGGCGATGTATTGAAGTCGAAGTTTTTGTTAAAGAGACAGTACTTAGATTATCGAATGGTCGAATAGTCGAACAATTTTTACTTTGAATCGAAGTCGAAGTATTCAAAAAATTACTTTGAAATTCCAACTTTTTGTACTTTGAAAATTCACTCGAACCTTAGTGAATCTGTCCCTTGGTATTATTAGTTATTACCAGATCCAAAAAGTAAGTTCCTAATCTACCTGAAATAAACAGTTGTTATTTAGTATATTAATAAACCTGCTAACTTTTCTGATCTGGTAGCCCCATTATTCAGTATCCACTCACAAATGCTGACATGGTCATCAGTCAGACACTCCCTTTTTCAAGACGGAAAGATAAAAATCTATTACATAAAGTAACCTTTTAGTGGCACCTATGACTAGCAAGAAGACTAACCTTAGTAAATGCGTTAGCACACCCTTTGAGCTTTTATCTGCCAACCCTGTCTTGCAGTATCAAGTTGGATTTTTGAAAATGCAGTGTTCCTGTTGACATGCATACTACTCACCTTCAAGCAATTAGATAAAAAAAGATGGCAATCAAAGTCAGGCAGTGCTCGTAGTCAGATACCAATATATCCGTTGATTTATGTTTGAGTCAGAGTTTTTTTTTTTTATATAATGGTGTCCAAGGGCCTTTATTTGCATCTGAGCAGGACAAGTTGGCTCTGACATTATATTAAGAAACCTGTTAGTCTGTAGTATGTCTGTAGTGTAACATTATTATAACTATTTCACAAATTTAATTTACTCTTGTTCAAGGAGATGAAGAGGTGACTACATTGGATAGTTTTTATACCGGGTGTATTATGGGTCACCTTGTAATTAGTAAAAAATCTTCAAATATAATTAAGAAGAATTACAACTGCAGGTGTAATTTAACTTGATACTTAGTTAAACTAATTGAATTTAAAAAAAAACAGCTTCTTTCTACTTTAACAATGTGCTATAGTTTGCATGCTAATACCCATCATTTAAAAAACAGACATGGTTTAAAACTACATTTATGTAGAACTTAATGGCATTCGCGGATCCTGCTTTTAATAACATCAATTTAGTGTTGTGCACATTTTTTCGGCAGGCATGGATTCGCGGCAACATTCTGCATTTTGCCATGTGCAAATTTTTCTTGCAAAATTGTGGCGAAAATTTGCGGCAACAAAAAAGTCACATAGACAAAAAAAGTTGCTCCATAGTCATTGACTTTAAAGTATTTGGAGTAAGAAAACTTGCCATGTGCGTAAAAATTCTCACTCTGTGAAAAAAAAAAAAAATTGGTTGCCCATTGACTTCAATGCTTTTAGCAAATTTTTGACTTCAATGCTTTTAGCGAACGTTTAACGTATCTCCCAGTTGACTGGATGCGTATGTTTTCTGTCCTTTTCCCCTGAGCCTTGCAGTGCTTTAGTTTCATATTTAAAAGCTAAATCCCATTGATAGGTGTATGAATAACTTTGGTTATATCTGCATTATCTAATTCTGCAAACAAAAACCAATAAAATGTCTGCCTCAACCAGAAATTTTCTGCTGCTGCTGACCCTCACAACTCTACCTTGATAATTATTAGACATCCAGCAAGGGTTTCTTTAGAGTGAAAATATTTTGTGTAAAATATAACATTAAGATAGTTTGGAAGATGACAACACTTGGGGGTCGATTTATTTATCTGCGACTTTTTTGGGTCGAATTTTAATGCCAAAAATTCAAAAAGTTGCAGGGAAAAAATGCACAACCTTGTCGGGATTTATCATGCGGCAAAACTGCAATAATTCTGAGTACAAAAATACTCCAGCTAAAACCTGTTGAAACCATGTTAAAGTCAATGGCAGATACACTTCTTACAAATGGAAGATGTTTCTTTGATTCGTAGTTTTAGAGGTTTTCGTGTATTTTCAAAGCTGGCTTTTGTTCAATAATAGGAAAAAGTTGCAGTTTTTGCTTCTTTTCCTATTTGTGCTTTTCCAGTAATTTTATGAGATTCATGGTTTTAGAGAAAGTGAGGTTAGTCGTGGTTTCAAAAACCTCTAAAACTACTAAAATTTTAATAAATAGGCCTCCACAGGATGTGAAACTTAAACTTGTAGAGTGGCACCCTTATTTTCTTTGGCTATGTGTATTTCATTAGGGATGTAGCGATGTAACGATCGAAGGATTTTAATCGTTCGATCGAACGATTTCCGTTCGAATCGAACGATTGAAGCCATTGGATCGAATGATTTCATTCAATCCAATGGCTTCGATCGTTCGATTCGAACGAAAATCGTTCGATTTTAGCGATCGAATGGTCGAATGGTCGAACGATTTTGACGCGAACGCCTATTGGCGAACGTCGCGCGACGTTCGCGAACTTGCGGCGGACGCGAACAGTCGAAGTTCGCGCGAACTAGTTCGCCGGCGAACAGTTCGCTACATCCCTATATTTCATATTGTTTATACATCATGATGCTAGAGGTTTTTGGTGAGGGTTTGGAAAGATAAAATAGTTTGTGTGTTTGCTTTATGCCATGTATGTTGGCAAACTGGGCAGTGACCAGTTCAAGTGTGGTGTATCAAGCTTTGGTTACTTGTTTTGTTTGTAAAGGAGACCTAGACTTGATTCCCAAGATAACCATGCTATCAGTGCCTTGTAGCTTTGGCCAAGTAATTTTCTTCACCTCAGGAACTAAGGTAAGATTGTAAAGTGCATTCACCAACTCCAGGGGCACCAGTAAAAGAACGCTAAAGGGCACAAACCCTAAAAGAACTCTTAGGGCCCATCCACTGAGCAATTAAACCCACAAGGGAGCCCTGTACTATGGCTGACAATGAGTACTGTATATACTCGAAAATAAGCCGAGTTTTTCAGCCCCCAAAATATGCTGAAAAACTGTACCTCGGCTTATACTCGGGTCAAGCGCAAAAACGGTCGCCGGCGTCTAAGAATAGTCGCAGGCGACTCTAAGAATAGTCGCCGGCGCCTAAGAATAGTTGCCGGCGTCCAAGAATAGTCTCCAAGAATATTCGCCGGCATCATAGAATGGTCGCCGGCATCCAAAAATGAGACGCCGGCACCTCCAATGGGAGCAGAAACCCTCAATTTTTTGATTGAAACTTACCAGAAGCTGCTGCATTTCTCACCCTAGGCTTATACTCGAGTCAAAAATCTTTCCCAGTTTTTGGAGGTAAAATTAGGTACCTCGGCTTATACTCGGGACGGCTTATACTCGAGTATATACGGTAAGTACAACAATAGCTTCTTGCAGTCATTGGCAATCTCTAGTATAGATATAGATATATATATATATATATATATATATATATATATATATATATATAATACTTTCTGTGCTGTGTGTGTTCCGTGCATGAATTAATTTAAGTAATCTTTTTTTCCCCTCGCACTTGTGTCGGCTGCTTATTCAGCAGCCAAGATATCATGTGTGCAAGGTTTAATAGGCAATGCCATCTAATTGAGAAATACTGTAAATTAGTATTGTTTGCATTGTTTACTTTCAAAGCCCCAGGGATTTTGCTTTACAAACTTGACAACACAGATTTATTCAAAGCTTTGAAATTACGTGTTACAGGCAAGTTAACCTTTTTTTAAGAATTTGCTTTCTACAAGAAATGACACCAAGTGAAAATGTTAATATTTAATATGTTAATATGTTTAAATGTTAAGCCCTTAAGTTGCTTAAAGTCATGGCTAAACGTGAATATAGATATTACTTATGATGGGTTTTTTGGCAGTATTGGGGGGTATGAAGGGCTGGACCTTATCGACAGATATTGTTTTAACCTAGATTAACTATGAAACTATTTACAGCACCTGAGAGAATTTAACATTTCTAGATTCTGTTTTTCTAGTGATTCTATTTGCACATTATATATGTACGTATGTACAGTAGGCATGCTATGCTACACTTTAACCAGTTCTTCAGCTCTTCTTGAGGGCACATTTTCTTTTGGAGAAATAAATTAAGAGGATAGACTAGGCACTCACAGATCTCATAAACAGACATGTAAAGGCATAGCTACAGTAACTTTATTATGAATACATAAATATTACATTCAATAGCCTTACAAATTATTTTATGTAATACTGCATTTAATCATAGACTAAGCTTCACTTCTGAGAGCCCTGACAAACTTCGGGTTATAATGTCTTCATTGTCACCAGTCCTGCACTGTGATATTTCATATAAAGAAAGAGCAATGGTACCCGAGACTCATAACAGGGTTTATGGCTGATCTACACCAATTGCTGTCCATGGGAAGCCACTGACTTATGTCACATTGCAGATATCTACATTTTAGGAAATTCTTCTTGTGTGC
The DNA here is from genome assembly GCA_038501925.1 of Xenopus petersii. Lineage (NCBI taxonomy): Eukaryota > Metazoa > Chordata > Amphibia > Anura > Pipidae > Xenopus > Xenopus petersii. The sequence continues at coordinate 34,157,614 of CM076684.1, read as the reverse complement.
CAAAAACATCATAATACGCTTTATCATTTTGAAAAGTTATTTATTACAATTCCAGCATTTTGATCTTTGTTATTTTTCCTGGGTAAACTGAGCAACCAGAACAACTCCCAAACATTTTGGTTTCTCTTTTTACAAGGCCCTCTAGAGTCTACAGGGGTTATGTAATTAAAGGCACAACGTTTGCCCAGGAGCAGTAACCCATACCAACCAATCAGAAGGTAGTATTTGCATGCCACCTTTTTAAAAGCAAAGATTATATTGGTTGCTATTAGTGATGGGTGAATTTATTGGGCAGGCGCAAATTTGCGCCGAATTCCTGCAATTTGCCGCCAGCTAATTAAATCATGAAACCGCAGCGAAAATTCACCGGCGTCTGTTTTTTTGGATGCTGTCGCATTTTCGCCGGCAAATGTGCGCTGGTGTAAAACGGACTCCAGCATCAAAAACAAAACGAGGCGTCGTTTCGTGAATTTTTTGGCGAAGCTAAATGCCCTGAATTTGCCCATTACTAGTTGTTATGGGTTACTGCTCTTGGGCAAACTTAGTGCCTTTTATTACATATGGGGGTAGATGTTTTTTTGAAGAATTGGGGAGCAAAGGAAACCTCTATTCATCTACTATTTAGATCTGCAGTTTTAACAACTCTCTGTATATTTTTATCATAGTTACATAGTTACATAGTTACATAGTTAAATTGGGTTGAAAAAAGACAAAGTCCATCAAGTTCAACCCCTCCAAATGAAAACCCAGCATCCATACATACACCCCTCTACTTTTAATTAAATTCTATATACCCATACTAACTATAGAGCTTAGTATCACAATAGCCTTTGATATTATGTCTGTCCAAAAAATCATCCAAGCCATCCTTAAAGGCATTAACTGAATCAGCCATCACAACATCACCCGGCAGTGCATTCCACAACCTCACTGTCCTGACTGTGAAGAACCCCCTACGTTGCTTCAAATGAAAGTTCTTTTCTTCTAGTCTAAACGGGTGGCCTCTGGTACGGTGATCCACTTTATGGGTAAAAAGGTCCCCTGCTATTTGTCTATAATGTCCTCTAATGTACTTGTAAAGTGTAATCATGTCCCCTCGCAAGCGCCTTTTTTCCAGAGAAAACAACCCCAACCTTGACAGTCTACCCTCATAATTTAAGTCTTCCATCCCTCTAACCAATTTAGTTGCACGTCTCTGCACTCTCTCCAGCTCATTTATATCCCTCTTAAGGACTGGATTCCAAAACTGCACTGCATACTCCAGATGAGGCCTTACCAGGGACCTATAAAGAGGCATAATTATGTTTTCATCCCTTGAGTTAATGCCCTTTTTTATGCAAGACAGAACTTTATTTGCTTTAGTAGCCACAGAATGACACTGCCCAGAATTAGACAACGTGTTATCTACAAAGACCCCTAGATCCTTCTCATTTAAGGAAACTCCCAATACACTGCCATTTAGTGTATAACTTGCATTTATATTATTTTTGCCAAAGTGCATAACCTTGCATTTATCAACATTGAACCTCATTTTCCAGTTTGCTGCCCAGTTTTCCAGTTTAGACAAATCACTCTGCAAAGTGGCAGCATCCTGCATGGAACCTATAGTTCTGCACAATTTAGTATCATCTGCAAAAATAGAAACAGTACTTTCAATGCCCACCTCCAGGTCATTAATAAACAAGTTGAAAAGCAAGGGACCTAGTACAGAGCCCTGTGGTACTCCACTAACAACATTGGTCCAATTAGAAAATGTTCCATTTACCACCACTCTTTGTAGTCTATCTTTTAGCCAGTTCTCTATCCAGGTACAAATACTATGTTCCAGGCCAACATTCCTTAATTTAACCAGTAACCTTTTGTGTGGCACTGTATCAAATGCTTTGGCAAAATCTAAGTAAATCACATCCACTGCCATCCCAGAATCGAGGTCTCTACTTACATTCTCATAAAAAGAAATTAAGTTAGTCTGGCAAGATCTATTACGCATAAAACCATGCTGGCACAAACTCATAGTATTATGATTTGCTATGAAGTCCAGTATCTTATCCTTTGTTAACCCTTCGAAAAGCTTTCCTACCACTGACGTCAGACTAACTGGCCTATAGTTTTGAGGCTGAGAACGGGATCCTTTTTTGAATAGAGGCACCACATTAGCAATTCGCCAGTCTCTCGGCACTATGCCAGATCTCAATGAATCCTGAAAAATTAAGTCAGTGGAACAGGCGCATTTGCGCAGCATTAGCTGTGGGATTAAACACTGCACTTAATATATCCACCTTTAAAAAAAAAAAATATGTAGCCAGAAATGAAAAGCTTTGCAAAGCAAAAAGAAGGTCAATTTTTCTCTCAGGAAAAAGGGAAACTTGGCAAATGAATCTTATTATACTAAACTTGTCATGCTACTAATCCTTTATTATGTTAATTACTCTACGTGCCAGGTAATGTCATCTCCACTGAGCAACCACTTTCAGTGCTAACATTCAAGGAGAATCATTTATAATGTCGATCATATTAAACAAATCCAGAGACAGTTTGTTTACTGCACATAAGGTAACAGAAGACTCTAATCGGCTTCCCTTTCCTGACTCTAGTGAGAATGAAACCACTACATATAATTAAGTATCAAACATCTTCCTGGCAGTATATATTGAACAGGGAATGGTCAAAACATGTGATTTTGGTTGTCTATGATATATCATAGACTGAGCAGATGTTTGGTAAATGGTGTCATTTCTACACACAAGTTTAGAAAGCAAACAATTTTTCTGGACCCATGTTGTTTATGATCATTTAGGTATCATTTGCAGAACATTACACTTATCCTTGCATATAAAGAAACAAAAACACTATACATAAGGTATTAAACATATTGCTAAAACAGTGAAATGCACCCTATCCCATTGGGTGAAGATTTAAAAAGTTTATTAGAGTTTATTAGATGCTAAAGATTTTCTATACCCTGCCCTACAGTTAAGGAGCTTGTTGGGCATCAACTTAAAGGAGAACTAAAGCTTAACTAAAGATGTGGGCTAGAAATGTTGTACATTATGTTATGAGCTTCTGTACCAGTCCAAGAAACCAGTGCAATTAGCATCAGAATTTAATAATTAACCCTGTAGCATCAGATTATATTATAGTCCAACCTAATTTTCTGCTTGATAATTTGCAATGGCCTGTAAGCTTAGCTTCACAGCGGCTGCTCACTGAGCATGTGCGTGTCACAGATACTCTCCAAGATGGGGAAGCCCTGTGACAAGTTTGAAGTCCTCAATCATTGCTGCTATTAATAAGCTGGATCTTTCGGATGGTGCTATAAGTGCAGTATATAAAATACAGCATTTTTAGCCATATTCATGTTTAAGGTTTAGTTCTCCTTTAAGGTACAGTTGTTTCAGATAGGTAAATGTAAATGACTAGGGATGGCGCGAACTGTTCGCCGGCGAACTTGTTCGCGCGAACATCGGGTGTTCGCGCTCGCCGGAAGTTCGCGAACGTCGCGCAACGTTCGCCATTTTGGGTTCGCCATTGTTGGCGCTTTTTTTTGCCCTCTCACCCCAGACCAGCAGGTACATGGCAGCCAATCAGGAAGCTCTCCCCTGGACCACTCCCCTTCCCTATAAAAACCGAAGCCCTGCAGCGTTTTTTCACTCTGCCTGTGTGTGCTGAAGAGATAGTGTAGGGAGAGAGCTGCTGCCTGTTAGTGATTTCAGGGACAGTTGAAAGTTTGCTGGCTAGTAATCGTTTTGATACTGCTCTGTTATTGGAGGGACAGAAGTCTGCAGGGGTTTGAGGGACATTTAAGCTTAGGTAGCTTTGCTGGCTAGTAATCTACCTTCTACTGCAGTGCTCTGTATGTAGCTGCAGTGGGCAGCTGTCCTGCTTCTGATCTCATCTGCTGACTGCTGCAATAACAGTAGTCCTTGTAAGGACTGCTTTTATTTATTTTTTTGTTCCAATACAGAGCAGTATCAAGCAGATTACTAGCCAGCAAACTTACTATCATCTGTCCCTGAAATCACTAACAGCTCTCCCCCTACACTATCTCTTCCAAGCACACACAGGCAGATTTTTCAGATACATTTTTGCCCTTGATCCCCCTCTGGCATGCCACTGTCCAGGTCGTTGCACCCTTTAAACAACTTTAAAATCATTTTTCTGGCCAGAAATGTCTTTTTTAGATGTTAAAGTTCGCCTTCCCATTGAAGTCTATGGGGTTCGCGAACCGTTCGCGAACCGCTCGCATTTTTGCGCAAGTTCGCGAATATGTTCACGAACTTTTTTTCCGACGTTCGCTACATCCCTATAAATGACCAGTGTTAGTCCTGGAGTCCTACTTGCAGCACCGCAACCTCCTATTCCCCACTCATACCTGGGTTGGAAGGGTCCATCCTGTGTCCTGTTGGTCCAAGCCTGACCCTGTAGATAACAGCAGTGCTGGTTGGTGGGACAACTTAACTATGAATCCTTGGTCTGGACATTGATTGCAAAACATATTTGCCCACTTTGACCTGATAGTTGATGATGTCAGTTATGTCTTAATGATTATACCACTTGAAATGTCTTGATAGGTAGTTGTAGGGGGTCAGGTTGGGAATAAAACTGTTGGGAGTAGGATAGTATAGTGGATGCCAAGGAGGACAAATGTAGCTTTCAGGGCCAGGTACAGCTCAATTGGGTTGAGTGAGGTTCAACCCAACTAAAGTTGCACAAATCTTTACCCTGCACACAGAATTCTTCAGCAGCTCCTTATAGCCAATGGTCATTATGAGATTCTAGCAGTATTTTGTTCATTTGAGAAGTCACAAGCTGGACATTCCTGGTTTACAATGCAGAAGGTTGAAACAAGTATGAAGTTCTTTATGGTCATGCTAACTCTCAGACCCTGAAGTGGGCAAATAAAATGACAAGAAATATAATTTATATAGATATAAATTAAGAGCCAGAAAAATGCAACCTTATTATTCCTTGGCCACTGCTGTATTAATTACAGCTAAAAGAAACTGTAAATAATTTATCACAAGCCATCACATGACTTAAACACCGAACATTTTCACAACAACATTTCTGTCTCTTCCAAAGTAAAAGGTCACCCCAAGTCAGGAAAAAAACTTTGTTTTGCAATAAGCACATCAGACTCTCAGCCAGAGACAAAATGAGAAACGCTGCAGGGTAATTCTGTGAGTGACTCAATGTAGATATAAGCAGAAAATCCAAAGCTAAGAATTTGCTTCTATCTAATTAACCCACTGCATTGATACTTGCTGTACAAAAGACTTTGTACAATTCTCACTTTCTAAATGTTCTTAAAGGGATACTGTCATGGGAAAAAATAATTTCAAAATGAATCAGTTAATAGTGCTGCTCCAGCAGAATTCTGCACTGACATCCAGCAAACAGATTTTTATATATTTTGAAATCTGACATGGGGCTAGACATATTGTCAATTTCCCAGCTGCCCCAAGTCATGTGACTTGTGCTCTGATAAACTTCAATCACTCTTTACTGCTGTACTGCAAGTTGGAGTGATATCACCCCCCTCCCTTTCCCCCGCAGGAGCCAAACAAAAGAACAATGGGAAGGTAACCAGATAGCAGCTCCCTAACTCAAGATAACAGCTGCCTGGTAGCTCTTAGAACAACACTCAATAGTAAAAACCCATGTACCACTGAGACACATTCAGTTACATTGAGAAGGAAAAACAGCAGCCTGCCAGAAAGCATTTCTCTCCTAAAGTGCAGACACAAGTCACATGACCAGGGGCAGCTGGGAAATTGACAAAATGTCTATCCCCATGTCAGATTTCAAAATTGAATATAAAAAAAATCTGTTTGCTCTTTTGAGAAATGGATTTCAGTGCAGAATTCTGCTGAAGTAGCACTATTAACTGATGTGTTTTGAAAAAAACATGTTTTCCGATGACAGGATACCTTTAAAGAAACAGTTTACAAATGGAAACAGCATATCCCCAGGATGAAGTATTATTCCTATTTATAAAAGAGCTTACAGGCATGAAATCTATTATGTGGAATGCTCGGGACCTGGTTTCCAAATAAGGAATATTTGGATCACCATACTTTAAATCTGCTTAAAATCATTTAAACATGAAATAAACCCAAAAGGAATATTTTGCCTCCAATAAGGATTACTTGTATCTCAGTTGGGATCAAGTACAAGGTACTATGATGATTTTCCTTCATCCAGGTCATGGTATATCTAGGTATACAAGGTACTGTTTTATTTTTACAGAAAAGAAAAAGATTTATTTATTCAGTAAAACTGAGTCTGCGTGAGACAGACTTTCCATAATTTTGAGCTTTCTGGATAACAGGTTTTTTAGTTATTTGATGAAATAGACTTAATTTCAGAAGTAGCAGTGATTTTCCCACACATTGCCCATCCTCTACAACGGCTTTTATGTACATTTGCCCCAAGCACATGAGCATGTGTCTGTGTACATTAATGTGTATAAGAAATGGATCCGCACACACGCTGATTAATGCAGTCGGGGAATATACCCTTTTATTCAGCCACCAAACATCAACGTTTCGGGGGGGAACACCCACCTTTCATCACCCATTCTTCATCATTCCTGATGTCCCCCCCGAAACGTTGATGTTTGGTGGCTGAATAAAAGGGGATATTCTCCGACAGCATTAATCAGCGTGTGTGCGGATCCGTTTCTTATACACATTGGTTGCTAAGGGACCCGGCCGGGTCAATGGAAGGAACGCACCACCAATTGCAGGATTGGTGAACTACAGGTGTGCGGTAGGAGAATTACATTGTAATTAAGTCTGTGTACATTAATACATTTGTTAGAATCGGCACTTAACAGGTTACTTCATTCACTAGTTCATTGAATCTACTGTATCAGGGGAGTCCACATTTATTAGCCGAGTACATGCTAGTAGTATGTGTGTAAAGCATAATTAATCATATTATTTTGCAGACATTCATTAAAATTAGACACAGATAGAAGCATCAGTTATTTATAGCGACCACTGATCAATATTCCATCAATAATATATTTTATTAAATGAGCTTTTTCGGATCCCTAGGTAAGATAGTGGGGTTTTATATTGTGGGTTCCTCACACATACACACAATAAGCTTACTATGTAATTAGTAAGTTTCATATTGATTTTGCTTGGCATCTGCTACAAAATCTATCAGAGAGACTTAATAAAGCAAAATGTGCATAGATAAGAACTTAAATGTACCACTAACCACTATAGCAATAAACATTACTAAACTATATATACTCACACACATACAGTACATTACATAGTGAATTTAACCTTGAACCCATGTATCTATGTTCATTTTTGTGGGAGGGGGCAGTTGGACTGTTACATATAAAGTAAACCTGCAAAATTAACCCTAAATTTTCCCAACAGGCATCAGGAATAGAATGGAGCTGACTAGGCTCTATACCTGAGTTCACTACCTGTACCAGAGGAAGGATAGCTTTGTTTAGCATCAGTCCTGGATTTAAGTAGATAAGTCCAATAGCTGTTCTGGTCATTGCTTTAAAAAAGTGAAGGTGACTTAATGCCAATGTCTCAACATACACTCTAAACTACTGGAAAAAAATATGGCAAGACAAGGTGTCACATCAGATCCACCACAATAACATATGCTCCTGATAAGATGCAAAATATACACACAAGCACAAAGGAACTGCCATCAGGCATCTTTCTATTGTTCATTACCATATGCAAGGTCTTCCAGAGATTAAAAATACAGTATTCCAAAGAACTATCATGAGGTTATAATTGCATAACCAGACATAACTCTGAAGTAGCAGATAACAAGATACAGTACATGACAAGAATTGCTGAGAATAGCTGTCTATATGTGCTTGCTATACCAACTACAATTTATGCTCTATGAAGCATTGCTCCAGAATCTAACCCTGCTTTGTCAATGGTCATTCAACCCAGGCTCTTTCTCAAATGACCTCAAAAATCAAATGGTATCTTATTTAAGAAAAAAACTTAAATGGCAAAAACCCGATTCTGCGAGTTCAAGTCCCACAAACCTCGAATCAATGGAATCAAGTTCTCGATTCGAGTTTTCAGGTAAAACCCTCCGAAAAGAACTCAAATCAAAGTGGGCTGTTGATCTCTTCAAATGGTTCCAGGGATCTCTGCCATTGACTTCTACAGAACCTCAACAGGTTTTAGGTGGTGTATTTTCGGATTCAAGATATTTCCAGGGTCAAGGTATAATGAATCTCGAATATCCCAGCTTTTTTTAAAAAAACCTTGATTGATTTAATTTAATTTTCGTAAAAAACAACTCGATCCTTAATAAATCTGCCCCTAAATCATAGGTCTAAGATTGAATGTTTGTTAACACAAACGATTAAGCTTGTGTCTGTTTTTTGGTGACTAAACTACATCCACAATTATTTTATTTCCCTGCCAGTGATGGACTGCTCATAGAGTGCCTGCTCCAACATGCAGACACCTGGGCCTCCTTGTGCCTGAATTTGGCCCCTTGTATCAGATTCTGACACAGAGGAAGAACTTACCATTTTATATTTTGTAATAATTCTTAGATAATTTCACAGTATACTTCAGGGATGTCCAACCTAAATCTGTTTTTAAACTGCCCATCCCAGGATCTTGCTAAGGGGTGGACATCGAAGATGTATTTAATATTTTTCTTTCTGTTCTCTCTGCCCACTGTTTTCCTTCATCCCACCACTAGTTCTGTTCATATCTGTGCTTCAGGTAACTTGTGAGCTGTAAATGCCACATTGTTACAACCCAGGTGATTGGTAGTGATGGCAAGAAAGAATGATCTTTGGTGTAAATACCTGTAGGTCAATTACTAGTACAGTCAGCTAGCTAATGTCCTTCATTACACCATAACAATAGAATCATGAATGGTAAGCAGAGTGCATATTTTGCCGCATATCTACCATGGCACAGTCATTTTCTCAATAAATATTTCTTTCTTTATCTGACCTATTGATTTATTCTTTCTCTGGACCCCCTGCTGCTTTATTCTGTTTATGATTTTGATGAAATGCACTTTCCTTCAGTAACATATTTTAATGGGATAAATACCTAGATTTGTTCACTTTGCTGGTCCTTTGGTAGGCTCTTGCCAAATTCAATTACGAACCCCTGTAGTGACCCTCAAGCGCATTGATGTGAAATGGAGTTCGGAGACTTTCTTGTCGGCAAGCTGAAAGGGGCAGGCTTACGCGCTATCTTAAACACAAAACAGATCATCGAGTGAAGTGCTCCTGCTTTATTATTGCATTAAATTGCATTTCTACTTTTCAAAGGTCTCTCTCTAAGTCAAGATACTAGATAAAACTGCTGCCTGTGATTTATGGGACAATGAAAGCTTATGTTTGTTAATGGGAGTCGATTTAAGTGTGAGATTATAGCATAAGGTATTGATTTATTAAGGACATGATTATTTGTACTAACTATTTGATCAATCTTTGTTACTTGTGCGTTAGACAGAAAACCGTGCCAAGGTCATTCTGCTCTTTTACTCCTTTGATTACTGCCATATTTTTGCCAACAACAAACATATGGCTCATAAATTTTATTATAAAATCTGAACTCACATTTTTTCCCCATAAACTAGGATCTAAATATGTCTCTGGTGTGCACACAAAAATACTAAGAAACCACTAAGAAACATGATAATTTAATACTAATACAGTGGATTTTTGCAATAGACAGAATAGAGATCAGGCTAATACATCATTATTAGCTACTGTGCTATGCAATTTATACATAGACAGAGCAATGGAATGCAAGCAGAGTTTGTCTAAGCAAAATTGCATACCCTAATACTTCTCTTGCTAAGCAGGATTTGCATTACTTTACATTGATCACCGGGAATTATTTGGCCTTCAAAATTCAGTTAAGTTCTGTGAACATTTTGCTCTTCTATCCAAATAAAAATCCTGTGGCCATCAGCAATTCTTTCACAGACATGAAATATTATTAACTGAATATGTATGAAGTAGGTCTCTATCATTGAGTATATCAAAAAGATGCCATTGTTATATTAATGGGATTCTGTGATGATTTCAATGGCATCATTTTTATTGCTAAATTACACTGTGTACATTACTAGTAATTAATTCTACTATTAAAAAATGTATTCTTGAACCATTAAATTTTAAGTTGTAATATTGGTGTTTAGGCAGCCACCTGAGGTCAATGTGTCTAGACATGTGTTTTCAGAAATAGCACCTCTCAGTGGAACTGCTTTCCAATAAGCTATTGTCATACAATTTTTATATCTACCAGGTTTCGGTCATCTTGTGTCAAGTTGCTGTTATGTTCTTACATTCCCATTATTCTGCTGGTGGACTTCTGGGAGGGAAAGGGAGGGGGGTGATATCAATTCAATTAGCAGTGCAGCAGTAAAGAGTGACTGAAGTTTATCACAGCACAAGTCACATGACTGAGGTCACCTGGGAAACTAGTAACATATCTAGCCCCATGTCAAAATTAAATTTAAAAGATCTGCTTTTTTGAAAAACGCATTTCAATGCAGGATTCTGCTGGAGGTGCACTTTTAACTGATGCATTTTGTAAAAACAACTTTTTTTTCCTGTGACAGAATACCATTAATATCAGCTATTAAAAAGTTTTAAAATGAATGTAAATTTGAAATTGCTTCAGTTTTGTGTTATTTTAATAGCTCTTTAGCTATGCATCGGCTGCCATATTATACTGCTCTGTTGAGGTAAGCTTCAACATGCTATACCAACAGTAACTTAAATAAAGATACATATATAGTATATTGCACTAATATCGTGAGCAAAGAGGGCTGGCTGGGTTGTCTAGGATGTATAGCTGACTCCTACTTGTCTATTAAAAAGCGCAAAGATATTCTATGCACATTAAAAATGGTAAATCTATTTTTCAAAATCAAGGAAAAACATACAGAAAATGTAAACTTTACCGTTTTAAAGTTTGAATGATTAATGCCTAAACATATTAAAGGAATCACTTTAGTGATCAATTCCTCTAGACAAATACATGAAAATGATGGTAGTTTATTATAGGGATTCAACTTTGTCTTGATTATTGGTGATATATATTGGAGTAATACATCTGGCAGATGGGGTTTGTGGAACATCTCTTTGTAGACTAGGAGTAGATTTAGAGTGTCCTGTTGCTGTTTTGCTTGATATTGGCCATTGATGTCTCTTTTTGTTTTATCACACAGCCAATGACTGCAGGTCATGTCTACTTTTGCAATTGATCACTTCTACAACTGATTTCTTGTAGGAGCATTGTCAGACTGATTACTGATATGAGGGACATGGGAAGAAGAAAGATACAGTAGTTGAGACAAAATAAGGGAAAGCCCTGCAAACAAAATCATTAATACCTTTCTAAAAGCTTAAGACGCAATCCAACTGATTACAGTTGTACTTATATCTCTTAATAGTCCTGTTATTGGGCTAAAAATGCTTATGACAGTTTAGTCAAGGGGTTTAAAAAGCAACAAATTCATTTTTTTTCTTCTTTTTATAAACAATTAAATTTTATAGCGCAATTTTCATCAACAGCCCCAAAGAAAGTTGGGCCATATCCTATCTGGTTTCTCTATTGAGATGGTCACTTGCTATTCACAACAGTTAAAAATCAGCAATATCTGTAATAATTATTATTAATTAATAATAGGATAAGTATAGTCCTAATTATAAAATCTGGTACTCTTTAATGCTGACTGTTTTAAGCCAGGTTTAGGCAAAAGTTAAATTAATAGTTTTGAAGAACTACAACTAAACTGCCAGAGAAATTCTGCGGTAATAATGCATCATTTATGACCTCTAAATCAATGCACCAATATTTTTTGCACACTAACCTGTTCATTGGAGAATTGCTACTGGTCTTCGTGCTTCATTTTGGCAGTGTGATATCCATAAGGGGTGGGTGGGGGAAGGCACATAGTGTCAGGAAACTCTGGCTAGATGGAGTCTGATAGGCTGAAATCTGCCCAGGCAGCAGGGAGAAGCAAAGACAGAATACAGGCCAGAGGCTAACACCTATAATTCCACCAAAACAGACAAGGAACAGGGACAAGCAGAGTTGGACTGGGGTAACCGGGCCCACTTCACTATATCATACCTCCATGGGAAAAAAAATTAAGATGGATGTGTGTTCCACAGTTGAATGCAATGTCCTCTTTTATTTTGTTTTAATCTAAAATTGTTTAGTTAAAAGACCAGAGCAAACTGCTTCACTGTGCATAACACCATCATATAAGAGGAAGGCCCTTAGTAACTTGGGCAATGAAACAAGAGGAAAGCAAGTAGAGTATTTATTTCAAGTGTGTCAAGGCCACCGGGAGCACGAAAAAATGTGTCTGCTCCCGGCGAAAAATCCAAAATGGAGGTGCCCAGTCGGCCCACACGGGCGCTGGGACGCCATCGCCACAACGCCGACACCCCAACGCATGCGCAAACACGCTGGCGAAAACACACTGGCGTAAGGATGCCAATGACATCACTATGGCGCCAAATTCAAATATAAAAGTGCATCTAGGACGCCAGAATGATGGCGCCCAAGAATAGGTTCTGCTACCCTGAACCTGGGTTCCTGTTTTCCTGCCTGTATCCTGTTTCCAAGCCTTGATTCCTGTTCCCACTCCTGACTCCTGCTTCCAACCAGTTACTGCACTCGTCTTGTTATTGAACTCTTGCCTGAACTCTGACTACCCGCCTGTTTAACCCTTTGGACTCTGCGACTTTGATCCTTCAAGAGGGCTTCCTCCTAGATCCTGACTATCTCCCTGGGGGGAGCTCCCGGCTCCCTGACAAATTGCAGCAAACCTGCAGATATTCCTTAAAAAAACCCTAATATATCTGCAAATACTACAGTAAGGTTGTAGGCAGCAAAGTCGACATGAATTAAACTTATACAACTCCATTAATGATGTATAAAGTTATTCTGGCTGATGATGATGGTGACTATAGTTTGGAGGTTGAAAGACATACTGAATATTTCTTCATGTGAATTTGGCAAGCACTAAATGCCTTGGTATTTCTATGTTGAGCAAAAAAAAGTGTTTCCATCTAATAGCCCCCCTATTAGATATCGCCCTGTGTGAGTTAAATTACATATGGATTCAGCCTAAAGCTTCCCAACTGTGCAGTCTTATGTATTATTCACTTCAAACCATTTCTGCTGTGGTTCACTGCCATCTCACCTCTCTTGGACTTTTTTTTTAGCTATTTGGATAGGAGAATACTATATTTTATCACAAAGGATAACATGACATACATTATATGCTTTCAGTAGATATTTTAGTACCATTTGCTATTTTAGGTTTCTGCTTTCTCTCCCTCTCTCTCTCTCTCTCTCTCTCTCTCTCCAGCTAAGCCGCTTGTGCTGATGTTGAAATTCATTTTATAGTGATGCAGTAAACTATGCTCTTTAAATCTAGCTATTTTTGTTGAGTTACTTATCGTAAGCTTTTAACTCTAGGTTTCCAGTGCTAAAGGCTTTTTGATTTTCATTAAATCCTTTTTGTGTTTGAGTCTACAAGTACACTAAGTAAACAGCTCTGCACAATATGTTGGCACTATATAAATGCATGTTAATAATAATAATAATAATAATAATAATAATAACATATAATGTACAAAAATTAAAGGTGGCTATTGCCTGCTAAAAGTGCCTGAAGTAACCTTCTGCTGCCTCCCTTTGACTTGTATGGGAAATGCTGGACACAGCCAGTACTGATTCTATAGGTATGGCACCTGTTATCCAGAATGCTCTGGACCTTAGGTTTTCTGTATAAGGGGTCTTTCTGTAATTTGGATCTCCATGCCTTAAGTCTGCTAAAATATAATTTAAATATTAATGAAACCCAATAGGATTGTTTTTCTTCCAATAAGGAATAATTATATCTTAATTTGGATCAAATACAAGGTACTGTTTTATTATTACAGAGCAAAAGGAAATAATTTAAAAAAAAAATTATTATTTAATTAAAATGGGAAATGGCCTTCCTGTAATTCTTTCTGGATAATGGATCCCCTACCTGTATTCAATTCAATTCATAATTGTTCACTTCTGAATTTTTGTCTTATCTCGGGGCTTCACATTCTGTCAATGTGAGGCCAGTAGCAAAGTGACCCTTTTACTGACCTTACCACCCAATGGGATAATGTAAAACAGGATTAAGTCTAGTAGGCTATATCATCTAATCAGATATTTGCTGCAAACAGCAGACTATTAAATGTGCATGTGGGTTGTGGATTGTGGCTAGGAGTGGCTAGACCTATAGCGGACCCTTTATTGTATTACTTTCTTAGTACCATATAGGTATGGTATGCCAAACATGTTACCCCATATGCAATGTTCTCTAGATCCATCATTCCTCTCTTCCCCCTTTTTACTCTTCATAAATTAGAGGCTTTGCTAACTTAGAAAGCAAGTTATACCTTCTAGGATTCTAGGGAGATGTCTGCTGTTTTCTGTCTGTTGTAGTTCTTTCTTTACATTAATAGCACTCCTGCAAAGTTGAAGCAGTTTATGTGCATTTAGCAACTCTAGAGCAGTAAAAGCTTTTATTCAAACCTCTGTTTCAAATATGTGAGTACCTGATTGACACACAAAAGAAGAATGCCATTAAACACAAGGGGCCTTTTTACCAACATTAGGATTTTTTTTTTTTTTTCACAAATCATATTTTTTTCTCAACAAAAAATGTGTGTTTTTTTTTAAATTTCTCTATAACTAAAAATATGAGATTCATTAATTTTAAAAAACCCACAAAAATAACTAGTAAAACATTGCCTAGTAAAAGTAGTTGAGGTCTTATATATATCAATGGAGGCTGTGCTTTTTTTGTGTATTAAAACTCTTTACGGAAAAGTAATAATGAACTGGCAAAAAAAATTCAACTTCCATCAAGGTCACATTCTGTGTGATAAAATAATAATTAAATAATACGTGGTAAAAGTGTTTTTTGAGTTATCACCTAGACACACTTTGGGTTATGCTGAATAAGTACATCAAGGACTATAGGCTTATTTCCTGGACAACTCCATGTCATACCTTCCGGGATAGCCCCGCCCCAGTGCTCCCATCAGAAGGACCCTCCCCAAAGCTTTAAAAGACCAACCCCACCCCCAGTATAAAGCAGTATAAATACTGTATATATTATTTTGTTTGTATAACATGTTTGTAAAAAAATTACCAGGCAGCATCAGAATAAAAAAAACTGATTTAGAATAAACTCAACAGTAAAACAATCTGTAGTCTACAGTAAAGTTTCTGGAACCTCATTGTGCCTCCTCCATGGCCCCACTCACACTTATCTGCTAAGCAAAGTACAGATAACACTACTAAACTGAACTCTGTAGAGACTGTCGGAGGCTGCAATCATTCAGCAGGAAATGAAAATGACATTCCTCTGCTAAACAGATGTAAAGACTCATTTTCTGAAGGTCTGTTCCCATTTTTTACAACAGTTATTGCTGCACTAACATTCTGTGAAAGTCATTCTAGCCATATGTTCACTTTGTCAAAAGCAAACAAGTACATCCCCATGTAAGACTATATATAAATGCCACAAGGAAAGTTTTTAAGCACAGGCGTCATTCTTGTTGAAGCCTTGCTGTGAATAGTGACACTTTCAAGGGTCTTTCTTTCTCAGTCCTTTCTGAAAGTTCTACAGTTCTAAAGTTATTTGACAGGGATTCTAAATGCAACATTTTCATGGAGTAAACTAGAATTGAATAATTTAAGAGCTATTTCTGTGTTTCTACTAGGGATGTAGCGAACTGCCGATTTGGTGTTCGCGAACGCCGTTCGCGAACACCGGCAAAAAATGCGAACGTTCGCGAACAGTTCGCGAACTTCGAACACCCGCTAAAATCGTTCGATTCGAACGATCGAAGGATTTTAATCATTCGATCGAAGGATTTTCATTCGATCGAATGCTAAAATCATTCGAATCAAACGATTAGAACGATTTTTAGCGTTCGATTGAATGAAAATCATTCGATCGAATGCTTACAATCGTTCGAACGAATGGAAATCATTCGATTTTTAGCGGTCGAAGGAATCGAATGGTCGAACGATCGAACAATTTGTATTCGAATCGAACGCAAACTCAAAATGCGAACGTTCCCAAACGTTCGCGAACATTCGGCGGACGCGAACGGTCGAAGTTCGCGCGAACTAGTTCGCAGGCGAACAGTTCGCTACATCCCTAGTTTCTACCCAATAATAAAGAAGCAGCACATTCTGACTGAACTCTGGAACTGAATAACACAAGGACACGGAGAACATCTGTACAAATTCACCTCCTGGGCTGTTAAGGCTGAAATAGTAATTTAGGAATTTACATTCCAAAAGCCCAAGCAAATCTTGAAATCATTATGATTTTCCTTCATAATCTTAGTCTGTAGAATAAAGTTGTCAGCTGTTATAAAATATCAAATGTGTTCTTTACAGGAGCCTTGTGAGATTAAATATTTTCAATTCAATTGAAAGAGCAGGTTTGCAATTAACATATCATCATAACTTGTTTAGTATTGGCAATTGCAGGCAAAAGAAGGCAAGAGTTAAGTGTGCCAATGAAAACTACCCATGCCTCCACATTGTGGGTAGGAAATCCCTTATGTGAGTTCAGATGTGGCACATGCACTCTACAGCTCAAATGCCAAACACATGCAGAACTGGCTTGCAATGATGATGGTGGTCTCTGGATGAGTACCCCTGGACTGTGCCTTATGAGGAATTGGAGCATACAATGTAACCAAAAAGAGAACAATGCAAAAAATAGATGATCTCTGCACACCTTTAAGTAATAAGCAAGTTTATACATGTATGACAATACAGTGGACCTGATTGGTTATACCTTGTACCTCAGCTAAAGCCAAGGTTGTGTCCCTATTGTACAAGAGAATGATCTTCTCCAATTAAGGGCACAAAGAAGAGAGATTCCATGAACAATTGTTAGGTGTGGGATAGGATTCAATTATGTTTTGTTTGTTCTGGGGTTGATTTCACCACTTTTTGGACAATTATATTTTCCCTTTAAATTGCTTGAAGCTTTGCCAAAATCTCTGTATCAGCTTCTTGAGGCCTTGGTAAAAGTCATTTAACCTGGAATCTCTATGTGAGCTCTAGAAGTCTATGGGCCAATTGATCAAGTTTTGAATTTTACTTTTATTTTGTTTGAGTTTTTTGAAACTCTAGTTAATTGAGTTTTTGGCAAAAAAAAGCTCAACTTGCTCAAATCAATAACGTTATTGAGCAAAACCCACCCCATTAACTTCTACGTGACCTCAACAGGATACAGGCTGGAGTATTTTCAGATTCAAGCTATTTCCAGCTTCTAGGTTTAATAAATCTTGAAAAATGTTAGCTTGTTTTTAACCCGAAAATTTAAGTTTTGACTGAAAAATATTTTTGGGTGAAAAACAACAGGAACTTTAATAAATAACCCCTTAGTAAAGTCAGTATATATGAAAAATAGCAAAACCCAAATACTATGCCAAATCTACGGGTATTATTCTTATCCTAGAACAGTGACAGCAAACTTTCTCTTTAATGGAGTCATAACAACAGTTTGTAAAGTAAAACAAACTGAATATACTGTACAAACTCTGTTCCAATAATATGAGTGATCTCTTACATGTCACATCATCTTGTCTTCATTTGTTACATTTCATGCAACTGCAATTGCACACGATCTGGGCTCGAGAATAGAGAAACGTGTGACTGTCAGTTCCAACACCTCTTATAAACACTGACTGCCATACACTGAGACAGCCTTCCTTGTATTCTCTGATTCTCAATCATGCTTCAGAGATTTTGAAACAGCCTTCTTTACTTTAGAACATTAAGACGCAACTAAAGAAATAGGTTGCAAGTCTATATGAAACTCCTGACCTTAGCAGACTTCATTTGACCTCTTCGATTTTCGAAGCTATGGAGTCTTATTGCCTTTGGAAAGAAGGTGTAGAGTTAGCTTTCTTTTGAAGAACTTTATGACCTTGTATTTATTGAGTCTTGAAACCAAAGACTGCCTGACAAAAAAAGCAATAGCCTAGAAGATTTGGTTTGAATGCACAGAATTGTTTTGGGGAAAATGCCCACATGTTCAAATGTTGTAAGAGTAATTATTTCATTTTAGATTAATGATGTAGAATGTTTGACAACATAAATTTGACAACATAAAAAAAGAATCATCCAATTCATCCAGTATGTGTGTAATGGATTGACTAATTAAAATCAAATCAATTATAAACAAATGAGACATTAGTAAATATGTAGTTTCAAGCTAGGTACATTTTGTACTTTTAGCAGTTCTGGGCTCACCATTAACTAAAACAGGAGTAGTTAGTCATGTTTTCAAGGTACCCCTGTCTGACTTCCTTATTTCAACTATGCCAGCAACATCTTTTATGTATTTCCCCAATCCCCAAGGAGCACTATTGTGTTCAATGGATCCATAGATGATACATACAGTATTTATGAACTTTAATAAGTGGAAAACAAACAGAGGACTATGAATATGTATGTGGCCACATATAGAAGTAACTGAATCCAGACCCAATTTTTGATATTACAATGTAAGAAAACGTTTACCTTTGAAGGGGCAATATATAGCCATATTCAACATGAGCATCAGGGAACATTTTTTTTGTTTTTACTCATACAGGTATGGGATCTGTTATCCAGAATGCTCGGAACCTGGGGTTTTCCGGTTAATGGATATTTCTGTAATTTGGGTCTTCATGCCTTATGTCTAATAGAAATTAATTTAAACATTAAATAAACCCAATAGGCTGGTTTTGCTTCCAATAAGGATTAATTTTATCTTAGTTGGGACCAAGTACAATCTACGGTTTTATTACTACAGAGAAAAAGGAAATCGATTTTAAAAATTTGGATTATTTGGATAAAATGGAGTCTATGGGAGACAGGCATTCCGTAATTCGGAGCTTTCTGGATATCGGGTTTCCGGATAAGGGATCCTATGCCTGTACTACCACCTCATTCCATCCATGTAACAAGGAGAGTCTTTTTAATTAGAGATAAAGATTTCTATATAATTAAGCTCCTCCCATACCCCAGTTTTTAAGTTTGTCTCATGCTAACAGATAAGGAGGAGTTAGTTGCATAAAAGGTTTAACTAGAGAATGTAAATTGATAAACAGCACTTTCCTCATCCATAGCTAACCTAAAATGCAGGAAGTTTAACAGAGGAACAACATTCAGTTTCATTGTTCTGCACTTTTTAGTGTAACATAACAAAAAACATAACATTTTCAAAACTCAAACATTGGGCCGGATTAAATTCAGTGAGAAAAGGATAGTTTTTTTCTCCATGTACTGAATCTTTTCTATGACTATTCACTTGATAAACCATGAGATAACTTTTTCTCACTGAACTGAATCTGGTCCATTATGTGTAAAGTATGTACTCTTACATAAAGTATGTATTTTACATAAACTTACGTAAACTGGTGCATTCATAGAATAAAGCCCTTTTGCACACAATGGGCCAGATTCAGTTCTGTGAGAATAAGTTATCTTATGGTTTATCACGTGAAAACTCATGAATGACTTCTCTCCAAATTCAGTTCCAGTTTTTTCACATCGACGTCGATAAAGTTTTCACTTGATAAACCATGAGATAAGTTTTTCTGAATTGAATTGCATCTCAAATTGGATTTTTCACGTGGTACATATATTGATATCTTCAACCGGACCATTCCTAAGTTATTTTCCAGTCCACCTGTAATACAATTGCTTTGTCAGTGGTAACCCAATAAATGTCCATTATTTAGAAATGGATACAGTATCTACATCATAATAAAATTGCTGTCAAATTTAAACTGGCAATGCTTAGGATGTCCACTAATAGCATAAAGTCTACAGGTGAAATTCAGTGAAATATTTATGTCTGTGAGCAAAAAAGTGTGAGCTTTAGTGACTGGACTGCTGGACATTCACTGAGGTTTATCAATAATTTAGCTATTGTTGAGCAAGAACTACCATCGTTACCCAACAGAAAAACAGAAGAACATCTCTTAATAGTTAAACAATAGTATTCTGCTGTTTTACATTTTTTTAAAACTGTTTTTTGGGTTCAAGGCCTCATTTACAAAGTCTCAGGACAAAGATCTAGTATTGAGGATGCTAAAACCTGCCCAGATCTCCCGACTGAATGGTGAAAAAGACTTTAAAAGACTGTAAGTGAACTTTTCCTAACAGGAGAAGCAATAACTCATTCCAAGTACAGTAATAACTGCCTGCTTCAGGAATTAATACACTCGCTGTACTGCTGCTCGATAAACAGAAATATACATTTAGTTTAAATTTTGTCATAAGAAGCAAACACAGCGGCTTTGTGATGAAGCTGTCCAATGATTTCTAATGTGGAACATTTGTTTTCAATGTGAATTCTGTTTTGTTGTTTTGTACATTTCATCTTTAATTTGTATCTAAGATTGATGACCAGACAATTATTTCAATTGAAGTGTGAAAATCAGAAGCAATTGAATTTCCTCTGAATATATTCATTAATATTAAGCCACAGATCCGGCTTTAACGTTTATGTATTTGACACACTTTGGCTCTAAAACATGCAACCTAAAGAGATGCTACATTACAAATAAAGTACTTTACAAAATTGCAGGTGGGTTACTTTATAATGTGATTAATAATATTCCAATCTGCGAGATGTGCCCATTAAAAGGTAAAATGAAGCAGGGAAAACATCAAAGCATATTTTATCATGTTTTCAGGTTTCAGTTTAAAAGTTTCTGGATTTCGATAGAATAAAAACTTTAAAGTTCTGATAAATCTATCGAGGGCATACTTGTGCCACGGCCAAGGCTGTAATGTGATTTCCAATATACACAGCACAATAAAGTACAGGGGCACATATGTTGGTCTGGGCCTTACCGAATCCATCAGGTAACCAAGAATTTATTATTATGAAGGCTACCAGAAATCACAGACAACAATAGTCTTAATTTATGCATATGCTACACTGAATCCTATTGGATAAAAACGAAAGGCAGTTGAATAAAGAATGAGAATCAAGTATAAAATGTATTTCTAGTCCCATGCTACCATGTTGTTAATTTCTTTTAAAGATGGTTCCCAGACAGCCCCTTAGATATTTCAGAAGGAGTGCTCCAAATCCCATTGGTTGATGGAAGCCAAGGGGCGGATAATAATGGTATCTGGTTTTTTTTCTAATGCATAAGGCGCAGACTAATAGTCAGTAACCATTGGCAAGTCTTTAAGAAGTATGGCTTTTCTTTATTAGATCTTTTGTAAATGTAAATGCAGATATCATGCCCCAGGAAATTATATAGGTAATGGAAAAATGCTACTGCCCATTGCTTATATTATATATATATATATATATATATATATATATATATATATATATATATATATATATATATATATATATATATATATATATATATATATATATTTCAGTCCAGCTCTTGGACAGTTCTGCTTTTTAGCTGAAGTTGCAGAAGACCAATTTTATTCTGCTTTTTTTTACTAGTATTTGTCATGCTTGTTGTTATGCTTGTTTCAGATTGTCTTTCCATATGTACAGTAATTAGAAAGGCACTTACTTTTAAAGTAATGGTTTAACACATTACATTTTTGTTGTAAACTCACCAGATTAGAAAAAAAGTGTCACAGGGAAAAACATGTTTCTCAAAACACTTGCAATGTACTGTATCGCCTTTAAACACCAATCAATTAAGACTGAACAGGCCTTAAGTAGGATAGTGATTTGGAGCCCCAATCTTCCGCTATTATTAATTTTTTTTTCCACAAATGACTTTTCCCATTTTGTGGGTTTATGCCACTACTGAATGATTAAAGTGCATACAACATCTTCTGTGTGTACTGTAATCTATTGTAGTCTTGGATCATAACTATTGTACATGAACAAGAAGAACCATCTTCTCTCAGAGACATTTATTTTTACCTTGTTTTTTCAACATCCATCCTACCATGAAGCAAGAAACTATAGTCCATATTGTGTTTTAAGGGGTAGGTTTAAAGTTTTCTAATGTCTAATAACTTATAGCAACAAATCTGATGTTTCTACAATTAAAAGCTACCTGCTGATTTGTCACTATGAGTTAAGGTGGCCATATATGTGCAGAACCGATTATTTGGAGAGGTTATCTACCAAACTGAATATGCCCACCTTGAGTGGGTGATATCGTGGCTGATCAGATTGTCAGCCCTAGGGCCCAACAATCAGATCACCATGCCAGCATTGCACACAGTCTGTGGGAGGACCACCTCAATCTGAGGGGATTTTTAAACCTGCCTGATCGACATCTGGCTGATTTTCAGCCAGATATCAGTTGGGGAAGCCCATCGGAGAATCCCATACAATCGCCAAAAAGTTACAGACTTTGTCTGTTGTCTACTTTTATTGGCCAGTGTATGGCTACATTTAGTTTACAAGTAGAAGTCTTTAGAGCATTTATTACACTGCTCCCAAGAATTTAAGTATTCTTATAGGGACCTTCTGTATGTGAACAATGTTGGTCCTTCTATGTCCATCACTTTTTGCCTTTGTATAAGTAAATCCTCAGTGGAGGAACACCAATCAAATCATGTCTCAAGGTACAATAAGTAGGGAAACTTTGTAAATTTTCATAATACAGAAACTTAAAGTGATTTTAACTTGTTTTCCCCATAGGGGATTTCATATGACTGTTTATCAAAAAGCAATAGCCTTATCAAAAGCAATAGCTGGTTGACTTTTTATCAATCTGGCCTGTATATGTGTGTGATTTTTGGAAAAACCCCACCAAGTTCGATTTGAAAGAGATTCCATCTTCTGAAATAATGGTTCTGTGTAATTTCAGCCACTTTGTCCAACCGTGTTTCCCAAATATCCAGTCCTTCTGCAATTAAGTTAGATCATCCTAACTCATGGCTTTAAAGGAAGATACTGTAAAAGAACCGCCAGTCTCAGACAAAATAACACAAACCAAACACTATATTCCACGAATCAGTGGTGGAATGCAAGAAAATGAAAACTACAAAAAGAAATAACAATATTATTTATGGCTGACAGCTTGAGCAGATCAGTACAAATATGTATAGTGTGAGTTACCTAACCTTACCCTTATTACAATTCAGAATATTCTATGTACTGTGTATACCATGAGATTGTTAAGATTAATTTCTTGTTTGTCTTTTACTATCAGAGAAAAAACAAATGCTCTTGAATTCATCATTATGTTTATATGTAGATGAGATCTAATTATTTATTCATGTATTCATTCATTTCTTTTTTATCCAGCAGAGAAACTTTAATTTATTAGTCAGTTTCTTAACTTGGAACTTAACCCCCTGACAGTAGCACAAAGAATGGCTGTGAGTAGCTCGGCTTGGGAATATGAATGCCGCTTTGTAACAATGAGTGGAAAACATTTCTGGTCATGTGAAGCTTTTGAGGTAAATCTAACCTGCAGTATATAAAAACGCTTCTCCTTATTGAATGGGTCTAGTATTTTTGTTCCCAAAACATCTAATTAAATTGGTCAGAAACTGATAACTGTATCTACAAAACAAAGAGAAATCATGAGCGCTCAGTCTAACCCACACTGCTAGTTTTTATAGCTGTTTGACCAGCTACTAATGAGGTACAGTCATTATTTGCACATTATTTATAAGAGAGAGAAAAAACTCCCAGCAATCAAATTCAGCCTGTGTAAATCCATTTAAATATTTTTTTACAAAAATTTGAGGCACTAGTACCACATTTTGGCCTCTCAGAAAGAAATGTCCAATCTGTGGAGGGTAGGGGGCGAATGTTAGGGCACCCCACAAGGATTGTATTGATTTACATGATACCCCAGGCCTGTGCTCCTTTTAACAGAGAACTGCACTGGCCCATGGAAATTGCGAACAAGTGTTCCTCTTCTTCCCTTCTTTCTTCTCATGGACGTGCATATGTAGTAAAGTTAAAAGCCAGACGTAACAAAAAAGTTGGCTTTCTCACTCTACTGAACAGCCGTCTGCTACTGAGAAGTAGGGAGGAATAAAATTGCTTGCTGGCAAGTACCTCCGGGGCAGTTTTCATGCTAACATGAGCACTGGCCCGGGGTATCAAGTGTAAGGAATACTCACTGCTTTGGCCTTCGCTCTGGTTCCGGTCCTCTTCGGCAAGATGGCAGCGCCCAGGGCTCCCACATGGCACGTTCTGACTCTAGTGCGTCAAACGTGCGCAGCGTCTTGACGCCCGCGTATCAGAATGGACACAGCTTCATAACGCCAGCACATCAAAGTGTGCAGCATCAGCACACAGGGTCATGAAGTCATCAAGCCTGTTTTGGCGCCAAATTGGCTTATTTAAGAAGCCAGAACATTACAGACCTTGCCCAATCATAGGTTCATCTTATTGAGTTCCTGGGTGTGATCTATTGCTATTTACTCTGATTCCTGTTATTGACCTCAGCCTGTTATTTCGATCAAGAACCTTGCTGCCTGGATTGACCCTTTTGCCTGGACTTTGATTACTCTTTTGTTTAACCCTTTTGACACCGCAAACTGTGTTGGACTAGTCGTTTTCCTCCTTGGTCCCCAAAATCTTAGAGGAGCCTCTGGGCCCTTACATCAGGTAAGCCATTACAATTCTTGGGGTTGTCCTAACATTTGGCACCCCCATGAATTGGACTTTTCTTTCGCCTTAAGGGTGAGTCTTACACTGCCTACTGTGTACTAAAGTGCATTTAAACATTAAAAACATTTAAAACCATTAACCCCTAGCTGCAATGTCCATTATGTGTGACTGGGTGGTAGAACTGTGTTCACTTACTCTTTGTTCTCAGAAGCAATAGGAGCATTTTCATATATTGAGGACCCAGCAACACAGTGTTTTATGTGTATTCCTTTACCCTTTTCTCAGAAACTCTAGTGAGACCAGCAAGGAAGCTTCTAAATTCCAACTAATTAATTGAAATATTATATATTGCCTGAATCATTTTGCTATAAGCTGAGTAGCAGCTAGAAGCAATAGTCTATATCTGTCTATATTGTACAGGTATGGGACCTGTAATCCAGAATTCTCAGGACCTGGTTTTCTGTAATTTGGATCTTCATACCTTAATAAATATTTAAACATTAAATAAAACCAATAGGCTTGTTTTGCCTCCAATAAAGATTAATTATATCTTTGTTTGGATCAAGTACAAGGTTATTGTTTTATTATTACAGAGAGAAAGGTAATTTTTTTTTAAAAAATTGAATTATTTGGAAATAATGGAGTCTATCCGTAATTCTTCTGGATTATGTGTTTCTGGATAACTGATTCCATACCTGTATATTATCATTTGATTTCATCCAGCCGGGACAATGCATTATTTATTTCATTGACGAAAGCTAAAACCGGATTTAGGGATAAATATTTGGCCAAAATTCTTTGTAGAGAATCAAGTACCAAAAGATCTTGGGTAAGTGTAAGGCAGAAACCTATTTCTTTAATGTATACATAGTACATAAGGATCCTAGGAACAATCCATGACCATTCCATACATATTTGGTTTTTATTAGGGATGCACCGAATCCACTTTTTTGGATTCGGCCAAACCCCCTTTGCGAAAGATTCGGCTGAATACTGAACCGAATCCGAACCTAATTTGCATAATTAGGAGTGGGAAGGGGAAAACATTTTTTACTTCCTTGTTTTTGTGATTTCCCTCCCCATCCCCAATTTACATATGCAAATTAGGATTTGGATTTGGTTCGGTCAGGCAGAAGGATTCGGCCGAATCCGAATCCTGCTGAAAAGGCTGAATCCCGAACCGAATCCTTGCATTCCCTAGTTTTTATCTGATCATGCAAATCCCTGTACAGATGACACAGGCATATGTTGCATTTTAATTTAAAGTGGTACAGCAGCTCTCATAGAGTTGGCATTTCATTGGAAAAGATGAATCAGTGCAAGAGTTGTCTGCATTGTTGGCAGCAATACATTCTTCAGTTCAGTTTGCTGCAAATCTTACTTGTTGGATACATTAATGGGCCCTGGGGAGTTTTAATAAAAAGGGCTTAATAAACTGCCACGGTGTAATAGCTTAACATCATCCTAAATCAACTGATGGTTGCAAAGGCCATCCCTTAGGGGGGAATTGATCCTTATATCCAACGTGACATTAGAACATGTGTCTCTTATGATCCACGCTGCACCCTGCTAAGCATTCTCTTCTGGAAGTAGCTAAAACCATAGTTTCGTTAGCCCTGTACCAATACATAAGAACCTTCCTTTAGTGCTTTTATTGTAGAAGCATCAACACATTAACCATTTCACAGTTCCTCATATAACTAATCACTTAGCCACTCTGGGGATCTATAGATACAATCTGTTTCTTCCTACCTCATCAGAATCTAGGGCTCTTTACAAAAGGTAAATGGAAATCTATGCAATCTATCAGAAACAAATGAAATCATTGAAGCCCACATCCTGGCTTCCGGACAAATAGATACTGCTGCCAATCACGCTGCTATCACCAATAAACTATAGATGATATTTCAAGATGTTATTCTGTTTAACCTTTTAGCCAAGGGTTACAAGAATCGTCAAAGTTGCTGGTTGATAAATATGGCTTAATCAAATCACTGCTCTTTTTTTAGCTTTTTTCAGCCTGCCCTTTGGGAGCAGATTGCGTCCATTGTATGAATCCCTCTGTGTAATGCATCTATTATTTACTGTCCGGTCCAGCATTCTGGGCTAAATATAAACAAGAAAATCATTATGCATTAAATGCTGATGCAATATCCATCTCATAGAGCAAATGGTTAACACGCTTGTCGTAATGTTGATTTATGACTTCTGTCAGTGAGTAAATAATCAATAGCAATGACTCCATAGCCGGAGCTTACTGTTAGTCCCAATGTAAGAGCGTTTAGCACTAATCCTGCTGCATATCATCAAGTTTTAAGAAGTTCAGAAAAGCACAAAACAAACAGATTAGAGGGGAAAAAATGGAGGGATGGGAGGAAGTCAAGAAAAGTCAAAATTGTAAGTCTATAACACAGGATCTATTATCTGGAAACTCATTATCTATAAAGCCAGTTTCCAAGACGATTTTCAAAATTAAAGCATTACATTCTTATTTTTAATTGTTTTTCTTTTTTTCTGTGATAAGACAGTGGGGGTCATATACAAGAGCAAGTGCAGTTCTTTTTCCCACTGTGCAGTGTTTTCTTTTGCACTTCTTCTATCAATATCAAAATTCAAGAGGGGCAAAGTCAGTGAGCAATATATTCAGGCAGGCAGGGAGAATGGGTCCTAGCCTTAAAATTAGCTCAACTGTGCTAGCAATTTAATCGGAATCCAATGCAGTTCTGCTGTAATAGTCTCAGACTGTGATGCAGGCGGCTGTGGGAATTGTGGCGCCAACACCTGATTTAGAGGTGGTGGTTCCCCTTGCATCTATAGGATCTATCTATGGAAAAGGAGGCAGGCACAACTGATATGGAACTATATGGAAGTCCAAGGAGCACCTTTTGACACAAGTACACTAAATTAATGTTTTTGTTTTTTTTTTAATACAACAGACTGAAGGGAAGTCTCGACTTCCCCTTCCAAACACTTTTTTTCAGTTTAGTTGTTTTCAGATTGTTCCCCGGAAATGAAGACTTTTTTTTTTTTTTTTATCGTTTACCCTTTTTGTTTTTTATCATTTACCCTTTTTCCAAAATATTTTAATGTTCCTGTGTCTGGTGTTTCAGTCTGGCAGCTCAGTGATTCAGGTGCCGGATCTGAGCTGTTGCAATTTGCTACAGTACATTACTTGATGTATTTCTTAGCATCATCTGTGGGATATTAGCGACTATTGTATCAATTCTAACAGCTGCCTTCAAAGGACAAAGAAAGCCTTTCCTCCAACATTAAAGTGTGCTACAGAGGAGGCCATCCTGTCCCTGATTGATAGGCTCATTTGACAAAATATTGTTTACTTTTTCAGCGTTCTCCCCTGCAAAATCAATTTTTTCCCTTCCCGTTGCCATGGCCATTTTGCCAAACTCCTTGCCATGAAGATGGCCTATTCCAGTCTCTGCGCATGCATGAAAATTACTCTGTCCACTTACCCAGATTCATTGCTTATTCTCCTGCGCTCAGTTCACCCAGTGTCACCATAGCAACACAACAGTTGTGATTGGTGCGAATAGAAAGAAAGGCAGCTCAGGGTAGACAAGGTGGATGTCGGCTTGTTGAAAACTCCTTTAAAATTTGACTTATTGCGCATGTGCTGCTTTCTGCTGAGACCCATGATTGCAGTCTTGGTCTTAGCGAATTGTGGACATTTTTAACTAACAGACTCGTGGATTTTCTTTTAAGTATTGTGCTGCCATAGGCAAACACTTTCCAAATGAGCCATTTTATGACTTCTGATAAACTTATCGAAGGTATGCTTTTCTACTAGTGATGGGCGAATTTATTCGCCAGGCGCGAATTTGCGGCGAATTTGCGCGATTCGCCAGCGAATAAATGCACGAAATGCCCCGCAAAATTTGGCGTCAAAAACGGGCGCCGGCGTCAAAAATGAGACGCCAGCGCCGTTTTGCAAATTTTTCGCCGTTTCGCTTCGGCAAAAAATTTGCACAATTCGCGAAACGGCGAAAAATTTGCGAAACGGCGCTGGCGTCTCATTTTTGACGCCGGCGCCCGTTTTTGACGCCAAATTTTGCTGGGCATTTCGTGCATTTATTCGCTGGCGAATCGCGCAAATTCGCCGCAAATTCGCGCCTGGCGAATAAATTCGCCCATCACTAGTAGAAAAGCATACCTTCGATAAGTTTAGCAAATTCGCCCATCACTATTTTCTACTAAATCAAGTTGTTTAACAGGCTTTCCTTGTCCTTGACACAAGAAGGTGAACTTTACACTTCAATTTTCAAAAAACTGTCACAAATAGATAATAAAAAATAAAACGCTGAAAAAAGTCTTTGTTTCTAGTGAAGTATCTGAAAAAAAGTGTAGCAAGGTAAAAAAAAACCCTTTAATGGCAACTGCATAAATCAAAATTGGTGGCAAAACAATCCTATTGGGCTTTTTTTTCTATTTTTAGGTATATTTTAGTAGAATTAAGTTATGCATGTTGCATTAAAGTATCAAAATTCTGGAAAGATCCCAAGCATTTCGGATAACCGATTCCATACCTGTATAGACCTAATCTGAATACGTGGAGTTCTTTTATATAAAAAAAATTACACACTGGCCTTTGACTTTAATTTCTTCATTCTGGTTTAAAATAATTAACTTCCTCATTGCTGAAAAAAATCTTGTCTTTGAAGACACAGTGACGCAAGGGGAAGCTCCTGCAGTACCAGTTGGGTTAAATTGTCCATGAAATGCTTTGCTTAAATCAGTTTGACCTGCAGGGAACAGATGTTAAGAAACTTCTCAGGGCATTCGAGTCACACTTCAAACGCAACATAAGTGAATTAAATTTCCTTAATCCAGTATGGATTGGTGGCTTCATCGGGATGGATGGACTGTGCTGCAGAATCCTGAATTTTAGCAAATTAGGACTGATCTACTACTGTTGTCAGGCCTATCTGAAGAAAGCAGTTTCAGAGTTTCATTCACTAAATAGCGCTGGCTTTTAGTGCACCTGACAGGCAGGATAAATTAGCTTGCCCTTTTGTATACCTGTGGGCTTCAAATTATTTATTGTGCTTTGCGGTATAGGCTGGCTGTTAAATGTAGCATACTGTTTAATATGAAACAAATTCCTTGTTTTTTAGGCTTTCTGCCCATTTTTCTTTTATTAGTTGGGCTTAAATATTTAGAGGGACAATAAAGGGCCCTGCAGTGCCATCAATAATGGTATATACGCACACATATCATATAAGAATATCTGTTTCATAATAGGTTGTTCGAAAAAGATTTGTGTTGAATATAAAGGGTCTGATTGAAAGAGAAACGTAGATGTTTAATTCATGACTGTTTTACCAGATGACCAGCTGGCCAAACAAGGCACACAGGGCTTTTCCCCAGCCGCCTATCAATTTCAAAAGGTCTGCATAACAAAGGAAGGTGGACAGGATTGTATTAAGTGATTCTGAATTCCTTCCTTGAAGATCTGACATGGTGGCAATCAATACTAGTGGCTGTCAATAGAATGCTTCTGCTCTTATTGATTGCTTCAAACCATTGATGCTCTCTTTGTAACTTCAGAAGTTTAAGGAAAAAAAAAACAACATGGAGAGGCTTTATTTCCTAGCAAAAAGGACTGAAAATCATGGGATTCCTACTGAAACAACTGTACACTCCGGTTTGCATATCCATTTTCTACAGGGAAATAGTTGTAACTTTTGAAACTACTGTATCTGCATACGTCACATTACACTCACTTTTCTAACATTCAAATGCTTACTTTTAAGCAAAAGCAGGGAATGCTGCATCATAGTGTGAGCAACGGGGCCCAGTATAGTATACAACCAGGATTCCGACTTTTGTGCGCTCTACAGCCATGCAGAATGGCCTTGGCTAGCAACTAACTAAGCTGGATTAAAAACAATACATGTGCTTATACTAACAGTACACTTTGTATTCATGCTTAGCGCTATGTCTTTTGAGTCATAATGGTAATATTGAGTAATACCGTTTATGGGATCTGTTATTCAGGAAACCAATAAGAGTCCCTAAGACTCCATTTTATCCAAATAATCGTAATTTTTAAAAAGTGATGTCTTTCTTCTCTGTATTAATACATGTACATCATCCCAATTAAGATAACCAATTCTTATCGGAGGCAAAACAATCCTATTGGTTTTTTTTAATGTTTAAATGATTTTTAGCATATTTAAAGCATTGAGATCCAGAAAGATCAATATCTGGAAAACCTTATGTCCCAAGCATTCCAGACAACAGGTCCTTTACCTTTATAAACACTCCCATGACCATGAACACATTAGGGCTCATTTAAAAACTCAAGTGCAATTTGTTTTTGACCCACAATGCAACATTTCTCCCACAATTCCAGTGTAATTGGTAGCACAGATTTGTACTTGGTGCACCTTTTTTATGAAATAGATGCAGTTGTACTCAGAATTGTTGAAATTTAAAGTGTGCTCAATTTCACTTTCACCTTAAAGTTAATCGGATACAATCTAAATACAGTCATTGGCAGCACTCAGCATTGATGCAGGCCGCTGTGGAAAAGTTGAAATTAACGCCCCATTTATATTATTTATAGGCACACTTCATCAGTAGTAATGGGCAAACTGTCCCATTTCGCTGCACCGGAACATTTTCAAAATGACTGCGAAATTCGCGAAATGGTGAAAAATTATTTTGACGCCCAAGACAATTTTTATATGTGTGCCTATTTTGTCCAAATGCAGTCAATGGCCGTCCGAATAATTTTGACGAGCACCAATTTTTATGCTCGGGGCTATTCTGATGTCACAACTTATCACAACAACTCCACCCACATACCTTTTCTTGATGGGCAAAATCTTTCTCTCTTTTTCTTTTTTTTACTCGGTTCAGACCATTGAATTTCGGCACTGCTCACTGTATTAATGGAAGTAACTGATTACATTGGAAACCATTTGGCCACTAATAAGCTGTTTGCTGTTTATTTCGCTCTTTCTTACAGATACAGTACATTGAAAATAAATAAATAAACCTAGCAGAAACCCTTTACGGCACCATCTGGTAATGCAAACTTGTTTGCAGAGTGAAGATCTCTGGAGATATTTTGTGCTTAAAGCACATCCATTACTGGAATCTTTTGCAAGAATACCAAAATAAATAAATAAATACACACAATCCTATATTTTCCCTGTGACATTCAGAGGTGAGAAGTTTATTAGCTAATGAACTCCAGAGGGTTGACCTGTCAAGCAGATAGAGAACTCCCTGGGTTGCTAAATTCTCATTCGGATAAGATCATCAGCTAACACTTTTTGTGTGTGTACACTTTGAGTAAAATCTCTACTTCACCTCTTCTTGTATTATTTACTGCAGGAATGGCTGAGTATGTTAGGGGCTTGAACCTAATAGCTGGAGGCCTATAGTATGATTCCTACAGTATTAACAATTGTACCACCTGTGCATATCAGTTTAGCTGGAATATAAAAAAAAAGTTGTATAAAAACCTAGCCAATCAGCACCCTTTTTCATATATACAATTATGAGGTTTTATTAATCCAGAATGCTTGAATCCTGGGGGTTTCTGTATATGAAGTTTTGCCACAATTAGGAGCACCAAGCCTAATTGAATGTGCTGAAAAATTTAAATATTATTTAGACGTACATGGTTTTTTTGCAGCTTAGTTGTAATCAAGTACAAGGCACTGTGTAATTATTACAGAGAAAGAGCAAATTCTGTTAAAAAAACAGGAAACCAGGAATGCCATGCGTTGGAGATTTCTGGATATCAGGTTTCTGTCTATTAGATCCAGATTATTCTATTGCATGCAAATAGTAACCGACTAGTTGTTTGCCGTTTCTAAAGTGCAATAGATTGCTGATTGTTTGCTATTGGTAACCGCACTTGTGCAATTTACCACCCATAATGTAATATCAATCCAATGGTTAGTTATGGGATCTGTTATCCAGAATGATTTGGATCTGGGGTTTTCCGCATAAGGGGTCTTTCTATAATTTGAAATGTTATACCTTAAATGGGAAGTAAATCCTTTCGGCGCAAAAGTAGTCTTTTTTTGGAAACTTCGTGACTTTTGGTGCATGCACAGTAGATCCAACTGGCAAATGCCTCTTCAGGTGGGCTATCGCTTATGAAATGAAAGGAAGGGATACCACTCTGGTATGGGCACAGAGCATTCACTCTTTCTTAAAAAACATTGGAGCTATTGATTGAACAGTTGGTACACTCTCAGGATGCCTCGTGGTCAACAACTCTCCATCCCTAGAGGAAGCCCACAGATGTGTATTACTCCAGGATCTACCTAATTCTGAGCCTGATCGCTCAGGTCCTTATAATGACATCAGATGTGATGCAGGGTATTAACCCCTCATTAAACTCCTTGTTGGAGCCTTAGTTGCTCACTGACTTTCCTGATCCTACCAATCTCTCCTAGAGTGACCTTTAACAATGTTTGTCCTTACACTTCTCCTATACTGAGCTCTTCCTAGTGGATGCACTGGAAAGAGGCAGAACACATGTGGGAATCCATTTTTATAACTAATGCGGAACCACACACACACACACACACAAAACAAGTTTACATATTCTTATTATAACATTCTGATAAACTCCCAAATAATGTTAAGAACAGCCAAAGAACTGTACTTGTCCTGCTGGTGTTCCCCTGCTGACAGTTAAGAAACATCTTATTATTAGTCCATGTGCTAGTGCCTGCGCAAGGCTATTATGCTCACTGTCATTAGACACAGTGCCATAGAAAAATCCCCATGGGAATATTCATTTATCGAGCAGGTGATCTGAGATTCCGGGCAGTGTCTTGCTTTTAAATCTAAATAGAAAGCCTGCCAAATCCTGCAAAAAAGATGAACTTCCAACCCCAATCACCTTCAGACCAATGCTGTTGTGTGCCAGATTAGTTTAGTCCTCTGTAAAGTGATTTGATAGCTCTGCTTAATGTCATAGTGAAAGGGCGAAAGCCTGGAGAGAATAGCAGTAAATGTCTTTCTCTATACCAGGCATCATACCTGAGGGCATCATTTTCTCAGCTAAAAAAAAAAAGTGTTAGACTTTTCCTTCTCACAAATGGATTCTGAAGTTAAACATGGCAATTTTTTTGTGAGCTGGATGTATTAGCTTAGAGAACTTTGCCAAAAATTCCTGGACACTCTCAATAACTGTATGAAATATTAAATAGCACAGAAGGTTCAGATACAGATGTACCAGTTAATACTGTACTATTTCCACATGGCAAACTAACCGCATTATTCTCTTTTTTCTTTAGAGATTTTTACATTCCATAAATTTCATTTACTTCAACGGTGAATATATTTAAAATAAACGCATGTGTGATTTTAACAGATGCTGCCACAATCTGCCCAGATTAAGATGGGTTAAAGTATTAACATGGGATTTACCTTTATAGATGATGAATTTATATATATATATATATATATATATATATATACATATATATATATATATATATATACACAGAGTATATATATATCTAATCTATTAATCTAACTAATCTATTTTAATATATGCCCTGTGGCTATTTGCCAAAAATATGTCAGTTATAGATAGAAATCTGAGGGATTTCTACAGATGCCTTAGTGACTCCACATATGAGTCACTGTGTAATTATAGATTTGTGGATAACTTAATTTGGGTTGAATAAAGACAATAGTCCATCAAGTTGAACCCTTTCGGAAATAGGAAATCTATATATGAAATGTATATATATATATATATATATATATATATATATATATATACATACAGGTATGGGACCTGTTATCCAGAATGCTCGGGACCAGGGGCAGCTACTGTTTTTTTTAGAATTTTTTAAAAAAAATTTGGATTATTTAAATAAAATGGAGTCTATGGGAGATTGCCATGCCATCATTCAGATATTTTTGGTTAAGGGGTTTCCCATGGATCCTATACCTGCATTAGCATTATGTAGCATGCACATTCCAGGATAGGTGTTAGAGTACATTCACAATAAATGTGATTTAAACTTGTAAGCTTACAGTAAGCTGAGTGGCACCATTGCTCAACTATGAGCCTTAGCCCAATAATGTGCTCCGTATAAGACCTTAACTTCCAGGGTATTGAGCCCTCACAACGATGAGGCAGGGTATTGTGCAACTGTAACTCTATGCAAAGCAAAGCCAGTGACTCTTGCACAATAACTGAACTGATTTATTAGAACATATCCACATAAGGAGAATAGCATAACAATACAGAAGGCAATCACAGTGTAATAGTTAGTACATACTCAATGATGACCAGTCTACCCAGAGTTTTTCTTGTTTCCACTGGGACACTTCTTAGGGAAAAGCCAGTGGGGGTCTATCTATGTCCCTATTGCCCTTTCTCTGGTTCCCTGAATAGGCAACAATGACCTTGGGATCTAATCCCTTCTATCACTCCTTGGTGAAGCCAAGGCTGCTCAAATATAGGTAGCCCTAATCTATCTGGCTCTCCTAGAGAGACTATTACAGAGTCAAGCTATTCCTTACTAGTCCCTACTAATGATGACTCCACAGGAGGCACAAATTCAGTTAGGAGAGAGGCAGGTAAAAGCCTCTGGCAGAATCACTCTGCAAACTCCATACCAAGCCCACAAGGCTCAGGCGTTTATTGGTACAGCGCCAAACCTAGGATAGCTAGGGTTCATACTGTGACCCAGAAAATGGGGAATTACTCCTTCCCTTAGACTAAGGGTCCCCTTTGGGTACAATCTTTGGGGAAGGCATAGTAAATGGGTTATGTCAGGTATATATTGTGTTAATTGCTCTTTGAAAATTGCTCTGCTCCTTATTGCAGAATCTTATAATGGATAATGCTTCTACTACAAAAACATTCAAATATCACTACAACCAAGGCTTGTTGGGAATATTGACAAAGCTATAAGAAGTGTTACCACAAAAAGGCCAGAAAAACCCCAGGTCCCAAGCTTTCTGAAAAAACAGGTCCCATACTATTAAGCGCGTGTAGATCATGCTCACACTCATAATGTTATTACTTGATTGCATAATGTGCATGGATCAGTAATTGAGAAGTGTGCTCAAAGTTTGTACCAGCATTAAGTAAAAGTGATTGGTGGATTGGACTAAAAGCTTAACTAAAGAAGTTGGCTAGAAATGTTGTACATTTTGGGTTTCTGTATCAGCCCAAGGCCACCATAACCCTTTAGCAGTAAAGATCTATCTGTGTCTCTAAAGATGCCCCAGTAGCTCCCCATTTTCTTTTCTGCTGATCCACTGCACATGCTCAGTGCTGTTGTCACTTACTGAGCTTAGGGATCAATTCGCAATATACTTTATATACAGACTAGAAATGTCACAATAGAAGGCTGATTAATACTTAATGCAGATAATTACTATATGGCAGCACAGAAACCAGTGCAATTGGCACCAGAATTTAATAATCAGCCCTGTAGCATCAGCTTATATTACAGGCCAACCTCATTTTCTGCTTGATAATTAGTGACGACCCCTAAGCTTAGCTTCTCAACAGCTGCTCAGAGCCCACTGAGCATGTGAGTGTCACAGACACTTTCCAAGATGGTGACCCCTGTGACAAGTTTGAAGTCTATGCATTTGTTTATAAGTCAATCATATTGTTAACTGCACGGGATTGGGAAATCTTTTCTATCTATCTATCTATCTATCTATCTATCTGTCTGTCTGTCTGTCTGTCTGTCTGTCTGTCTGTCTGTCTGTCTGTCTGTCTATCTATCTATCTTTTTATATCTATCTATCTTTCTATCTATCTATCTATCTATCTATCTATCTATCTATCTATCTTTTTATATCTATCTGTCTATCTATCTATCTATCTATCTATCTATCTATCTATCTATCTATCTATCTATCTATCTATCTATCTATCTATCTATCTTTTTATATCTATCTGTCTATCTATCTATCTATCTATCTATCTATCTATCTATCTATCTATCTATCTATCTATCTATCTATCTATCTATCTATCTATCTATCTATCTATCTATCCATCTATCCATCTATTCATCTATCCATCAGTGTTTAAGCTTTAGTTATAGTTTTAGAGAATTCTGTAATAACACAATGTCTGTCATTTGTGCCAAGTTGTAATTATAATTTTGCAAGCCTAGGCAGTGTTTTATTTTATTTTTTTTTGGGCAACTTAATACAAGGCAATTTTGGTGGATGTCATTAACTCAACGTCAGTGCAATTTGAATGAACTGAAAATGTTTTATATTAGGACACTTAAGCAGCACAACTAGGCACGACTCACAGTCCTGTAAAGCTAATGCTCATATTGTGATGCAGATATGATTCACTATGGTTTCTATTTACTGATCATCAGGCCATAAAAGCACAACACTCTATTCTTATGCTCTCGGTTTTAATGAAGATTTTTAAGAAGATGACAGGTTCTGCAAAAAGGAAAAATTAGGCAAATTACTAAAGCAAAACTGTTTAAACTTTTAGGACTTCCTTATACATTTCTTTATTTGTATATACTTTAAAAATAACATTTAATACATAGCAAACAACAGAAATGTGGTGTGTGTGTGTGTGTGTGGGGGGGGGGTTAATTCAGGATCAAGTCCAGGATAAGAGCATAGGGAGGCAATCACACCAAAATACTTAAATGGTATGTGTTTGCTCAACATAGACATTAACCATAATAAAACTTCAGTCCATGTTCCATAGTTCCTTAGAGATGATGATGCCCAGTCTAGTTCATTTTATAGTTTCCAAATTCCGACTATATCAGCCACTTAAAAAAGGGTTGAGCTATTACTGTGGCTGTGAGTTCCTCCATTCTTATTATTCTCTGTAATGTACAACATCCAAAAACCATTATAATAGGGGTTTGTGATGAATTCCAGGGTCTAGTAATTACTGCCTCACTGGAGTAGAAATAAAGAGTGAGATTTTTACTTGCTTTGACTGAGCCTGTTAATTTCAGTACAGGTATGGGATCAGTTATTCAGAAACCTGTTATGCAGAAAGCTCAGAATTACGAGAAAGCCATCTCACATAAATACCATTCTAATCAAAAAATTAAAATTTTTAAATACGATTTCCTTTTTGTCTTGTACTTGATCTCAGCTAAAATATAATTCATCCTTATCGAAGGCAAAACAATTTGTTGGGTTTATTTAATGTGTAATTTATTTTTTTCTAAAGTTAATATATGGAGATCCAAATTACAGAAAAAAACCTTATCCTGATTATTCTGCATAACAGTACCCATACCTGTATATTTCTATGGGTTTTTTTTTTATTTTCATGGGGTTATTGAGCTATTCTCTTCACCAAATTATTATGTAAATGCCCTCAGATTAGGATATTTTGGTACAAATGTTGCCCTGATACACCCAAGAAGAAATTAAATAACAGAACCAGACTTACGTGTCCAATGTTTCAATATGGAATACAAGGATTGGATTGGTGGCATTTGTTGCAAGACCTTGAAATACCTGCCTGGTTCAATAGCCTACAGCAACCAATTAAAATGTTGCTAGGGAGGCACTATACTAGGTAGTTGGGCAAAGTGAATTATTGGACAAACAATCCAAGATCCAAGAAGTGGAAGACATTTTTTTAATATACTTATACAAAAAAGTGGAAAATGTTTTTGTTTTTACATTACAAGGACAATTTCTAATACTAAATAACCTTCAATGTATTATACAGGTATGGGACCTATTATCCAGAATGCTCAGGACCTCGGGCTTTCCAGATAACAGATCGTTCTGTAATTTGGATCTTCATACCTTAAATCTAATTGAAAATCATGAAAACAGCAAATACACTCAACAGGCTAGTTTTAATTAATTATATCTTAGTTTGGCTAAAGTACAAGGTACTGTTTTATTATTACAGAGAAAAAGGATATCATTTTTAAAATGGAGTCGAAGGGAGATGCCCGTTCTGTATTTCGGGAACTTTCTGGATAGCGGGTTCTGGATAACGGATCCCATACTGAGTCTTATAGATTTATAAGTCTATGGGGCAGATTCACTAACTTTGAGTGAAGGATTCGAAGTAAAAAAACTTTGAATTTTTGTGCTCCTCGACTATCGAATTGGCGTAAATTCGCCTGAGTAGAATGATTCGAATAGATCGAGCGCAAAAACAATGCGACTATTCGCCATTCGATAGTCGAAGTACTGGATCGAGCGCAAAAACGCTGCGACTATTCGCCCATTCGATAGTCGAAGTACCGTCTCTTTTAAAAATACTTCGACTTCCTACTTCGCCACCTAAAACCTACCGAATTGCTTTAAAAGTCCCATAGGCTTGTTTTCCAATTTTTGATCGAATAAAAAGGCATTCGATCAAATGAAAATCCTCAGAGCGAATATTCGATCGAGTGCCTATTCGCCTGGCGAATAGTCACCAATTCGACTATTCGCCAGCGCGTAAATTCGCCCGAATGCCTATTCGATTCTATTCGATTCTATTCCCCTGTCGAATTTCGAGGGATTTAACCACTCGAAATTCGACCCTTGATGAATATGCCCCTAAATGTATCATCCAAAAATGTATTTTAACATCATAATATCCTTTGCAGTACATTTTTTAGTGTCCAAGATTAATAATTACATTTATCTTCAGCCGCTAATTATTTGGACAGATTTTTTTTTCATCAGAGGAAGCTGTCTCCCCCATAAATATTTGCACAGCTATCAACAGCTTGTAGTTTCAATCTTGCTAGCAGGAACGGCATGCACAATAACATAATTTAACAGACCCAAATGAGAGTGAGTCTGTACATATGTTCTTAATTCCCAAGTCATAAAGGATAACTTTTGGTATAAATTTGACCGAATAACCTTCAACACAAGCTTCTTAGAGATTAAAACTAAAAAAAGTCCGGTGCATATGGTTTAATCCTGAAATAGGTTGCTTTTTATTCTCAGTGGTAGAATCCTGAAATGTCACAGCTGGAGTAGTTGAGTCAGTGCAAATAATATCTTCTGTGATTAAATCACTGCTAATCTAGAGCCTTCATCACATTCTAAGATTAAGGCAATTAACCAATGGACACCTCAAAGACAGTAAATTAAACATGTGTTCCTTCACCACTTCTTCTTTTAACTTAATCTGTTACACACATGTTTAAAATCTTAATGGCATGATGAATAAGGGTTTGGGCCAAGCAAAAAACAATAAGGGGGGTATTTTTTGATTGTAGCTGTCATCATCTTAAAGAACAATCCAACTACTAGAAGGGACCTCAAAACTTTGCATAGGGTGTAGTATAACATGAACATCAGGGGCGCTCCGCCTAAAAAAATCTGATATTTGCATCTCCAAGTCAGCAAGTTCATGTACATTTAAGTTTCAAAACTGAAAATATTTTTCCATTTGAGTTTTTGAAATTAATTTGAAATATGGCAGATAGAATTTTATTTCACGTGTTTGAGTTGTTTTTTTCATGTTTTTACACAATCAGGGTAGATTAAAATGTTTTAATAAATAAGCACACATTCTAGATTTTAGAATTTTAGACTTTTTTTCAAATTACAAAATACAGGTATTGGATCTATTATGCAGACTGCTCGGGACCTGGGGTTTTCTGGATAACGGATGTTTCCATAATTTGGATCTTCATACCTTAAGTCTACTAGAAAATCATGAAATAAAGCCAATAGTCTGGTTTTGCTTCCAATAGGGATTAATTATATCTTAATATAAGGTACTGTTTTATTATTACAGAGAAAAAGGAAACCATTTTTGAAAATTTGGATTATTTGGATAAAATGGAGTCTATGGGAGATGGTATTTCTGTAATTTGGAGCTTTCTGAAAAATGGGTTTCCAGATAACGGATCCCATACCTGTACTTGAATATTAGAAAAATAGATTTTTGATAAATCTGCATCTATGTTCAAAATTGGTGTACAAGTGAAAAGAGACATTTGTAGGTTTACTGGAGCCAGCTGTAGCAAAATGTCTGTTCACCATTATGCCCACATGTCAATACAAATTGATGCTGACAGCAGGTTTTTTTAGTGCTAAAAATAGAGATATCATTTTTATGTAATTGCATATAGAGAACCAATTAATTATAACAAGATATTTGAAGAGCATAAAAGTATATGTGCAAAACAATGCACTAAATGCTCATCTCCACATACCACTTAAACAAAACATACTGATGGCTTAATTAGAGTGCTAGAAACTATTTCCCTGATAAATAAACTGTGCCCTGATATTTACTAATGTGAAAATTACATGCAAACATTCAATTATTCAGATTTAAGAGTTTAGATTGCTTTATATAATTGCAGTTTATGATATACAGTATCTAAAAAAAACATTTATCTGCCACAAATGCTAAACCATGCATCTGAGCGTCTTTTGGTGAACACACATATTTAAAACAAGTGGGCAATAAGCAGTGGGGCACAGTGGAAAAACCCTAGATCAGTGATCTCCAACCAATGGTTCAGGAGCAACATGTTTTTCACAAACTCCTTAGATGTTATTCCCAGCGGCCTCAAAGCAGGTGTTTATTTTTGAATTCCAGACTTGAAGGCAAGTTTTGGTTGCGTAAAAGACAGGTTTACTTCTAAACAGAGTCTCCTGTAGGCTCCCAGTCCACATAAGGGCTACCAAATAGCAAATCACAGCCCTTTGGTATACAAAGAAACTTTTTGCATGCTTGTGTTGCTCCCCGACTCTTTTTACATTTGAATGTGGGGTTCCCTGCCCTAGAGGGATGGTACGTTTCTTCCAGAAAACTCTATTGAGCCACTAAGGGGGAATGTACTTAAGGTCGCGGAGAGAAAAACAATTCGCACCAATAAGAATAAATATCCACATCTTGCAATGTAATATTGCTCTTTTAAAGGGGACCTGTCACCCCAAAAAATTATTCAATATCCTATTTTATAACATTAGTCAAGCAAAATGAACTTTAATTACACTATATAAATTATTTGAAACTTGCTTCCTTCAGTCTGGGATTTCAAAATGATAGCAAGCAGGCAGCAGCCATTTTGTGCACACTGATATTAAGGCAAGCCTTGTATAATCTCAGAATCTTGTTTGTGCACCAGAATGGGGGACCTGATGTCCATCCCCATGCCCTGACTACACCCTTAAATGGTTAAGAGAACAGGGGAATATGTGGAGAGCAGTGACATCTAGGAAGTGCTGAATGGAAAGTGAAAGTAATTGTCTGCTCCGCCTCTATGCCCATGGCATAGAGGAGTGGCAGACAATATCTGATTGACAGCTGAGATTTTTAAATGAGCGTACAACAGCTATGAATGCTTTAATAAAAAATAGAAATTGGATTTCATGTTTAATTTTAAAAGGACTTTTATTACACAGATTTTTGTGTCTGGGTGACAGGTGTCATAATCTTTTGGAGCAAACATAACGACTTTTTCAGTAAGAAGTTTTATTATATTTACTGTGCATTGGCGCAAACAATAAAATTCACAATCCTTCTTCCACTGTTGGAAGTGGTCGCTAAACTAGTTCGCAAAAGCTATATTAAATTTGTGCAAAGCAAAAAAAATTTGTGCAAAGGCATTGCGAATAGTTTATCCATTACAGACTTTTATTACATTCCCCCATAAGGGAGGTATGTATTTTCTAGCCTAAACCTGATTTTCCAGCCAACCAATCAGCAGGTAGAATTAAACTGTCACCTGTTTAAAAGCAACATCTTTTTGGTTGCTATGGGTTACGGCTCCTGGGCAAACGTAGAGCCTTTTAGTACATATGGGGGTTAGCAAAAATAGCAAAAAAAATAACAATGGCTGTGTTCAACTGGGCTGGAAAATTAGGTCTAGGCTAGAAAAGTAGGTTCTGGATTTGGAGTCATTATTTGTGGAAATGGTTGTGTTGAGTAGTGATGAGCGAATCTGTCTTGCAGGAAACCTCACCTAACTGCAGGAAAATTTTTGAAACTCATTGAAGTCAATGTGTGCTTTTTCACACAACTTTTTTTGCAGCAGCTTTATTCACATAAAATATATTGGAGTGTATGGGCATTTTGTCACCGCATCTTTTTCACAGTGAAATTTGGCTACAGTTTTACAAACATATTCATTGTTGGCGAACTGCTGAATTTTGCAGGGAATCCACAAAATGTTGCTCGTGACTAGTGGTGAGCTTTGTGGCCAAGACATAGGAAGCAGGAGATGGGGAAATGAGAAAAAGATTGTTGAGTAAATGTGTATATTGTTCTCAATTATATAACATTAATAGTGGTTCAGTGTTTGTTGTGGAGCTATACAGTCTAGTGATAGACGTCTCTGTTCTAGTGTTGGAAAAAAAACCTGTAATGTTTATTTGCTCATGTTGTGTGAAATTAAAACTGTTGTGAAAAACCCTGCTGTGAATAAAATACAGGAGCATACCTGCATGAAAACCATAATATGCCTTAGATGTTGCTGTCATATCCTTTGAAAAAGGATCCTTTTGCCATTCAAGTCAACCCCTGCAACCGGGCATATTCGTATCTAAACCAAACCTTAATAATAAGTGCACTATTCAGCATTCAGTTTGACATTTTTTCTTTGTTCATCTCAATGTAAACCTAAGAATTACAACACTAGATTACTGGCTTAGGTTGGGTAGAGTAATCCAAGCACGTTACGTCTCAGGAAATTCCTTAACAAGCGTATCATCTTTGAAGATTATTTAGTATAGGATAATGTACAGTATGCTGACCGCCTCTCCAGCGCTACAGTGCATGTTAAATTAACCTTTGCCTTGTAATCCTCCGCAAAATAAATGGATTAGCAAATCACTCAAATGCAGAAACAAATATTTGTGATATGGCTATATTTCCTATATTTGCATGTAAGGCAGATTAGTTCAGCATCCCCAATTCATTATGAGTCATTATTATATGACTAATACACACGGCTGCATAAACTCTTATAAAACACTTTTCTCTATTTGAGCCCACATTATAGCTCTTCTTTCTGGATTTCATGGAAGATATGTTGGTTGCTCAGAATGCAGCATTTATAACCACATAGACACATTAGTAACATTGTTATTGAACAAAAGTACAACAGTTCAATCCCATAAAATCTTTGTATGCTTTAACAACTGTGTGATGACTTTTAAATCATTT
Organism: Xenopus petersii; assembly: GCA_038501925.1. Taxonomy (NCBI): domain Eukaryota; kingdom Metazoa; phylum Chordata; class Amphibia; order Anura; family Pipidae; genus Xenopus; species Xenopus petersii. Next base: position 34,113,849 of record CM076684.1, on the reverse strand, counting down.
TGAGATGTGACTCAATCACTTTATTGGACTGCATCTTGCCAGCTTAGTAAATGACTGCTGCTTTATACTTAGATGGAATTTTAACTCGCAGAAAATGCTATACCATAACTAAGCATGCCTAAAACGGCTCGGAGATGATTTGAAAATACGTTTTATTGGAGGTTTTTATTGGGCCAGACAGAATGGAATGAATAAAGGTAATGCATTTGCTGCTTTATTTACAGAGATAGCGCATGATGTTAGCAGGTACGATTACAAAGATATATCTAGGCTCAAGTCAGTAACAAATTTATTGCCTTTAAAATGACAATATGGCTTGTTGTGTGAACACTCCATCTTTGTGTGCAATTGGCAGCTGCCATATTGGGGAGATAATCGTGACACTTCTAAATAAGCAACAACAGCAGTAGGCATTGAGCTCATAAAGTGATATTCATGCAACTGCTGTCAAAGGTAAAATTATAGATTTGCATCAAGGGAAGAATGCAAAATGGCAGCTCCTACTATGTATAATGACATCATCATACCACTAAATGATCTAATCCCTGATCCACCCTAAATGTGCCAATTTATACAGAGACACACCCACAATCTGCCCCAGCCTTGCTGTCCTCTGTTAAATTCTACAGAGTCAGTTTCTCCTTTTAATCGACAATATATTGAAAATACTTGTTACCATTGCTTCTTATTGCTGCCTGCTTTAGTTATCCAGAGAGCTCCAATTTACAGAAAGGCCATCTCTTACAGAGTCCACTGTAAGCAAATAATAATTTTTTTAATGATTTCCCTTTTCTCTGTAATAACAAAACAGTACAGGTATGGGAGCCATGATCAGGAAACTCTTTATCCAGAAAGCTCCAAATTACAAGAAGGCTTTCACCCATAGGGGCAGATTTACTAAAGGGCGAATTGTCGCCAGCGACTGCTTCGCACACTTTGCACCACTTTGCCAGGTGCAAATTCGTTACCACTACGCTAATACACTAAAATGCAAAGTTACATCCTGGGCGCCTAACGCTGGTGACTTTTCGCTAGTGATACTTCTTCGGTGCAAGCAATTCATATTGAAGATTCGCTAATGTTCATTACGCTTAGGTCAATTTGAATTGGGCGGGTATATTAAAGTTGTATGGGTGTCTTTATTAGAGATGTTGGTGCAAATGCTTCAAGTTGCCACTTTTTATTACAAATGTCCAAGGAACCTTAATAAAGACAAAATAAATCATATAATGCCCTAGACATGAGCCCACTGTAAAATGAATGTTCCATGACCCTCAAATGTCTGGGGAAAAATGTTAACCCAAAAAGGATGGTCAGGACTTTTGCAGGCAACCCTTTTTAAAAAAAAAAAGGAAAAGTTGCCAGCGTTTTTTCAACTTAATGCATTTCCAGCAGACAGGATTTGATGTAAGTGACATAAGATTGAGGAAGATCTGGCTTCATTTTAGCAGTTCGCCTGGGATGAGGTGGAGAAGTCAACTCTGGCAAAAGTAAAATTCGCACTTTAGTAAATTTGCAGAGCAACAACCATTTGCCTGAGCAAAAAGTCACCTGGTGATAGAGTGCGAACGAAAGCTAGCGACAGTCTCTTTCACTAGCGAATTGTCGTCTGCGCCTGAATTGGTGATGTCCCTGCGGATGTGATTTTTGGTTAAAAGTCACTAGCCACTTCCACTAGCCACTTCACCCTTTAGTAAATATGCCCCACAGAGTCCATTTTAGGCAAATAATTTACATTTTCATTAAAAAGTTTAGACTATCTTATCCTCTATGCCAGGGATCCCTAACCTTTTGAACCCATGAGCAACATTCAGAAGTAAAAGGAGTTGGGGAGCAACGCTAGTATGAAAAATGTTCTTGGGGTGCCATATAAGTACTGTGATTGGTCATTTGGTAGAACCTATGTGTATTGTCAACCTATATTGAGGCTCTGTATGGTTTTTATAGAACCAAAACAATGCAGAACTAAGCCATAACTCTGGTATACAAAGGGAAATCTTATATATTATACATGGATGGAGTAAACCTGATTTACACATTTGACATGACATTGCATGGTATCCTTTCTCTATCTATGTGTAGATCAGTGAGCCAAATGTAAAATCTTCCCGAAAGCCCAATGTGCTCTTATTATTTTGCCTTGAGTACAGTCTCAACCTTGTGAAAAGAGATGCAGATCAGACCAAGCAATAAAAAAAACATGTACAAGTATATGTAGACTTATGAGAATATGAATTTACCATCTTGGAATAGAGACAATTCTAGGACTCACCTCCTCCTGACATTCCCAAGGACATCCTGAGCTCTGGTCAATGGTCCATGAAAACACTAATGTGGGAAAGATTTTGGATAAGCAGCTGGATGCAAACTCTTTTTAGATGTTGGAAGACGCTACAGATGACAAGATGATGGTGCTGTTGATTTATATAAAGCTATGAAGTCTGTGGAGAAATAGAAATAAATTTACTACATTTTAGTAGGGAAACTTTAATAAATTGTGATTTATTATCCTTTGATTCTCAGACTTGCACAGCATGCAAAGCAGAGCAGCACAGGGGTAATTCAAAATAAAAATGAAAGGTTTCCTCTGAGAATGCAAGGTCGTAAAACAGTCATATTTTTCAACTTTGGGAAACAGAATGTATCCGTCTAAGTACTTGCAGGACACTATTGGCTACCAAGAGGAAATGGACATTTAAACTAGCTGGCACATTTATTTTTAGTCATGTTTATAAAGTGCAATATAGATTTAACTTCTGGGGATTTTTTTCATAATATATGCAAGTGTGCACTGTGTTGATTGTATTCTTCCTAAAATTAGGCATTTGCTTACAGGCAGCAAGGTGGACATCTGTCAGTATTGGAGATATACTGTATATGCAATTCCTATTGCAAGGGGTAAAATTCAGTACCTTATTGTTCTTGCTACTATCTTTTCTGTGAAGGCACTGATTAAAATGAATAGGACAGCAATGGCCGCAGTCTTACATTAGATTTTTATTTAGAATGAAATATGAATTGATGTTGGGACAAGGGCTAGTACATTAGCAAGAGGGAGACCTCTGTCATATGAGTTGTGCTTAAATCATTCTAACAGAGAGCCTTAATGCTGAAAACATACCAGACTTTATATAGAATTTAAATGGGTTTTTTTCACCCATTGAAAAGGCATTCAGATTTTACAGTCATTGTTTGAACAGATACAAGGAACCTTTCAATTATGTGTCAAAGAAAATGTCTGAAATTAGTTATTTATTTGCATTGTGTAGTGTTTATAGAAATCGCCTGTAGATGTCACTGTGCCCAGACTTATATTGTGCATACTTCCTGACAGCTTAAAAGTGAAAGTTACTGTTGTGTAATACTGCAGGAATCTGTTAATAAAGCACTGTTATACATAACACAATGTTTTGAGCAGTTGATGACAAACAAGAAGGGAAAGAGTTAGAAAATAGTTGACCCACAGCAAATCACAAAGGCAGAGGGCCCTACCTTAAGAAATAAAAAATAACATTAATCAAGACTATCCAGTCTGCATTCTACCACTTTTTGAACCATCGTTCAAAAGCCAGGGACAAGGACAGAGGTGGACCAAAGGACTCCCAAATCAAGTGTACAATTCTGCACCCTACATCACCCAATTACACCATTACTCTCTAATAGTGAACCTCCTAGGCCTCAACATCCTTATTTATACATTATTCCAAAATGCACCCTAATGGGTAAAAAATTGCACTGATCAGCATGCAACATATACTTGATGTTGGTGCAGACATGCTCCTTTGTGCTCCCTTGTTCCAGTTGCACTTCAAATGGTGTATCCCTTTCAAGACCTAGTGCTACACTCACTGGCAAGAGGTTTTCCTGTATTTAACACATGAAGATGTCAAAGGGATTCTGTCAGGATTTTTACAGTGTCATTTTTAATCCTAAATTAACTGAAGAAGTCGTAGTGGGACATGGATTTTTACTATTGAGTGCTGTTCTTAGATCTACCAGGGAACTGTTATCAGTTACATTCCCATTGTTCTCCTGATGGGCTGCTGGGGGGGAGGGAGGAGGGTGATATTACTCCAACTTGCAGTGCAGCAGTAAAGAGTAACTGAAGTTTATCAGAGAGCAATTACATGAAGGGGACATCTGGGAAACCGTCTAGCCCCATGACAGAAAGTTTGCTGTTTTGAAAAATGGATTTCAGTGCAGAAGTCTGCTGGATCAACAGTATTAACTGATGAATTTTGAAAAAAACAACAACATGTTTTCCCATGACAGTATCCCTTTAAGTACGGGGCTCCTGAGTACTTTGTGTCCCTGGCACTTCTTCCTGATCACTGCTTTTATTGTGATCTATTTACTGAATTATATCAGCTGTCACCTACATGAACTTTGCAGCAGTAAAATAACTAGTTATTGGGCCCACAGCAAGATAATTGGGCCCCAAAAAGATGGGGAACAAACCATTTTCCAAAAATTAATATTACAGATGCTTATCAGTCCCACTGGGCCCATTTTAATTACCAGGCCCTTCAGTAGTTTCAGGGTCTATATCCTCTATAATTACCCCCTGCTTTTCAGGAAAATGATTGGTGAATTTGAATTACAGTAACTGTGATGGAAAAAACCTTCCTCCGTCTAGTTCAATCTTTTGTCCTAGCAAAGCCTATCTACTTGTTCATGTATACATACTTGTAGGGGACACAGGCAAATAACTTGTAAAAGGCCCTAAGATGTCTGCCAATGCCTACCGATTGGATCAGCCGAATGTATCCCACCACTTGGTTGGACAAAACATTTACTTGTTTGCCAATGTGTGCCCAGTTAGAGATACTTTTTTGAAATTACGTTAGTTCCCAATTTTTGTCTTCCTATTTCGCCAGGATCTCACCTAATATTTAGCTCTATACACATTGCAGAGTTGTACAACATAAATAAGAAAAGTGCAATTTACTGTCTTTACTATCACCTCTTTACCTATCTTACCAGTGAAGCATCAGAATCCTGGTCTTGTACAATCTCTGCAGATGCTCCTTTACATTTATTTCATTTTTCCTCTTCAGATTACCATTTAGAAATTTTCAGCTCAGTCACTTTGCGGTCTAGTATATACTGAAATGTGTTGTGTTTGATAAGACCTTTTGAATTAAAATCTGCAGGGAGAAAATTACAATCTTCGTTTTCCTTTTTAACCACCCATAGTGTTTTTCTTAATCTTATGCTAACTTAAAGAACAAAACATGGCTATGTATAATACAAGATGACAGCCAACTGTTTTCTCTATGATTGCATTTACAGGCCGTGATTTAACACTTTATGCCAAAGGGGCAAGACCCATCGTTTAAAGGAAAACTATACCCCCAAAATAAACAATTAAGCAACAGATAGTTTATATCAAATTGAATGACATATTAAAGAATCTTACCAAACTGGAATATATATTTACATAAATATTGCCCTTTTACATCTCTTGCCTTGAACCACCATTTTGTGACTCTATCTGCGCTGCCTCAGAGATCACCTGACCAGAAATACAACAACACTAAGGGGCCGATTCACTTAGCTAAAGTGAAGGGTTCGAATGAAAAATACTTCGAATTTCGAAGTATTTTTTGGGTACTTCGACCATCGAATGGGCTACTTCGACCTTCGACTGCGACTATCGAAGGATTCGAACTAAAAATCGTTCGACTATTCGACCATTCGATAGTCGAAGTACTTGCCCTTTAAAAAAAACTTCGACCCCCTACTTCGGCAGCTAAAAGCTACCGAAGTCAATGTTAGCCTATGGGGAAGGTCCCCATAGGCTTGCTAACCTTTTTTTGATCGAAGGATTTTCCTTCGATCGTTGGATTAAAATCCTTCGAATCGTTCGAAAAATCCTTCGATCGTACGATCGCAGGATTTGCGCTAAATCCTTCGACTTCGATATTCGAAGTCGAAGGATTTCAATTCGAGGGTCGAATTTCGAAGTATTTTTAACTTCGAAATTCGACCCTAAGTGAATCTGCCCCTAACTGTAACAGGAAGAAGTGAGGAAGCAAAAGGCAGAACTCTGTCTGTTAATTGGCTCATGTGACCTTACATGTGGTTTGTATGTGTGCACAGTGAATCTTACGATCTCAGGGGCGGCAATTTTTTTTTAAAATGGCAATTTTCTATTTATGATTACACAATGGCACATACTACTAAAAAAGTATATTATTATGATAATGGTTCATTTACATGAAGCAGGGTTTTACACATGAGCTGTTTTACTCAGTATCTTTTAATAGAGACCTACATTGTTTGGGGGGTATAGTTTTCCTTTAAAGAAAGATGTTGCATTGGATGAATTAGTGCTTGCTACTGTGATGGTGCTGCAGAAGATATACACGCAAAGATCCACTAGGTCTTCCATGTGTTTAATGCCCTAAAGGAAGGTTCATTAAGAGGTTCATCTAAAATGTAGGACAGTGCCTCTGTTGACTCAAGTTCTCCTGGTACTTGAGACAACTTGCAACTTGCAAACTATTGGGACAGTGTAAGATGGCACAAAAGTTAAGTCAGGAGCCAACAGATTGACTCTCATAAGGCAATTGTTCACTCATAAACAGCAAACGCAAGAATATGGTTGACGTGTATTTTGGAAATTGTGATGAATGGATCCAATGTGATGCCTTTAAAATTCTAAAGGAGCCAGAGGCTTTCAGAATGAAAATGCACAAGCTACATTGTATATGGATTATTTCAGATACATTAGTTTGACCAATAAAGTATTACTGTAAGAGGAATTTCAAAAAATATAGACTGTTCCTGTGCTGGTAGCTTAGTTGACTGACATTGGCTGAAAGTTTCTTGTTCAACCAAATTTAGGGTTTCTGCAATTTCGGACTTGGAGAAAAAGTGCCCTGTACCATGGATCTAATGGCAGAAAATCTGAGTTTTATGATTTGCACAGATTTGGAGCAATATGTGTTACTTATATGGTTGTGGTACCAACATATCTAGCTGACTCCTTATTACAGTAACCTCAGCTTGTTCTCCCCTTGTATTATTCAGGATTCACTGGAGACTATCCAAGGGTCGTGGTAATGCGATTTGGGTTTAATCAAATGATTGTGAATAAACAAAATTAGGACAACAGGGACCATTTACATTTTAAAATAAGTGTTCAGGCAGCAAATCCCTAATTATAAAAATACCCAATTGCCCTTACATTTCTGATTGGCAATCAGATAAATACACTTGTGGCTAGCTGTGTGGGGCACCATCCAATTCAATCAGCCCTGCAATTGCATTACCAAAGTGCTTCTATAATTTTCTTTGCTATCCTGTCACCGCTTGGACTTTAGCCAAGTGACAATCTTCTAAGTTCATTTCCAGCTATAATGAACTGAATGGCTATAAATGTTTTATGGATACATTTTGTTACATTCAGCTAAAGCATTCAATGTAAATGTTAGATGCTGATAGAGAAAAAGGTAATTATATTAAAGTACAATTTTGGGGGCTGCTCCTAAGGGGAAATGATAATGGAAGTAAAATACTCCGGTTATGGAAATTTGGAGAAAAAAAAAAAAAACAGCAAAGAGTAAACAGACATTCAAGTGGAAGCATTTTATTTACTTTTCTATTAGTTCTAGTAAGAGTTAAAAGTATTTATTTTTCATGTATTTTAGGCCGAATATTGTTATACTTGTGCCCATATTTTAGAAGAGAATTAGAACAGATTTATAAGGTATTAATGCTCCTTCTCCCAATGCATATGTGTATGTGGCATCAAAATGCTGGCCTAGTTCAGTTAACTGCTTGAATCAGAGCCAAACTAACATACAGTATAAGATTAAAGTGCTCTTCTGTGAATATATCATATGCTGTATTGCTCATATCTGTTATCTCGTATCTGTTATTGTATTTATAATGCTATATTATAATGCTAATGCTTTTGTACATTGCAATACAAAGAACTTACAAGACACAATTGGGGTTATGTAATAAGAGTCGTGTTTACTAACAATGGAGATAAATATCACCGGTCATGTGGCCCATAATAACCATAACCATAATCAACATTTAGATATTAATTGATTTTAATCAGGTAACCCGTAAATGCACCCTGCTAATTGGTTGCTGTGATTAGACCAGTATCAAACTTTGGAAGTGTTGCTACACTTTCCCAAAGAAAACATTGATGACAAATCTAAAAAATCAATATGCAGAGTGCAGGGCCAGCAAGCAAAATGCAGCCTAATCCTTACTGTCTATAAATGGTTGAGCTGTATGTACAGGGTTCCTTTCCACCTTGTCTCTAACTAACCCTTCCTAACTTTCATGTCTGAATCATGAGTTAGGGGACAGGTAGGGGGCAGGAAAAGGGGTGCCTAAGTGCTTCCTTCTACCTGCCCCTCATGAATATAGTTCTACCAAACACAGGCAATTTTATTAATGGGGAAAGTCCTTGCATTCAATTCTGGAACACAAGAACACATGCCTAGGGTCAGATTGGGCAGGAAACAGGAAAATTGGGACACTGGAAAAAAACCCAGTGGGCCCTTTTGGGTCCCGATGGCCCAGACCCGCTCCCTGGCGCTCTCCTTCCCTCCCTCCCAGACACCAGTTGCTAACCCAGCTGGAATAGGGTGCCCAGATTGGGGTTGTGACTGGGGTGGCGCCAGAAGGGGCTTTGTGGCTAGGGGGCCCAGGGGATGGTGTGGGGGCCCCTGAGGCTGCTGCATGTGCACATAGGCAATGATAATGGGGCAAAGTACAAAGAATGAAAAACAGAGCAAGTCTCCATGGTTTCAATTTATTTTGGTTAACTAAGGGGCAAATTCACTAAGATGTGAAGTTGCGCCAGGCGCAACTTCGCCGCACTTCGCCACACTTTGCCAGGCGTATTTTCGCAAGCGCGCCGCAAATTCACTAAAATCCGAAGTTGCGCACCGGGGTAGCGTTAGTTTGTGAAGTTGCGCTAGCGTTAATTCGCCAGGCGAAGCGAAGTTCCGCTAGCGATGGTTAATTTGCATACGGCGCGAAATTCAAATTTCAATGGAGGAACACTTATCAGCACTACAAATGCCTAGAAAACCTTCAAATCAGCAAATAAAAATTTTATTTTGCCCTACACATGTGCCCACTGTCTAGGTAAGTTGCCATGGGTCAGGAAATGTAGGGGGGAGGAAGGGGAGCCCCAAAAATTTTTTCGATCTTTTTCAGCCTATCACCCATCATGTAGAAAACATGCCAGCGTTTTTTGGGACTTAGAAAAAAATTTGACTATTTTGGAAACAATCCCTATCTACTCTATTGCGCTTCGCCAGGTCTGAGGTGGCGAAGGAAGTCTAGCGTAAAAGGTAGCGTACAGTACACTGCGCAAGTTAGTGAATTTGCGTAGTTACATCGCTAGCGAAAATTCTCCTGGCGTAAGGGTGCGAAGTAACACTAGCAAATTTACGCCAGCATTCGTTAGTGAATTTGCGAAGTACCGAAAATGCCAAACTCTAGCGAATTAACGCTAGCGTTCTGCGCTTCGGCGCTTAGTGAATTTGCGCCTAAGACACTCAGATATTAACTACCTCAAAATCACCCAAAGATGACATAAAGATAGAACCCAGGGTGAGGTTAAAAACAGAGGTGTAATTAGAAGCACAAACCCTATGACTGCTGGGATCTCAGAGGAGAGTAGAGGGCCCAGTGGCCCAAGTTCAGTATATTTTTATAAGAAAAGAAGAACTTTTGCAGGAGCTTGAAAAGATATTGCAGTTGAGCCCATTAACTTCTCCTTTACTCTCCCCTTTTCTTACCACAAATTTACACATATTATTTATAGTGATGGGTGAATAAATTCACCAGGCTCAAATTCACCGTGAATTTCCACATTTCGCCACCGGCCAATAAATTTGCAAAATTGTGGATAAAATTTGCTGGCAAAAAATCTGCATCAAAAAAATGTGAGTGTGCATCAGAATAGTCTTGCGCATAAATTTGGATGCCCATTGACTCTAATGTATTTGAACTAAATAGACGCGCATATAAAAATTGTCGTGGGGGCTGAAATTGACTTCAAATACGATTTTTTTTTTGCCATTTCGCGGGAAAATCACAAATTTTCCGGTGAATCGAAACAGGAGACATTCACACTTTACTAATTATTTACAAATCAGCCCACATCTGACTAAATGATCTGGCCATATGTGTATGTATGTGTTATACACCAGAGGTATTTGGAAACATAACATGCCAAACAAAAAGCTAGGCTGACCATTGCTCGTATGTGGCTTATGCATTGTCACCATCATTATCAGCCAACCTGGAAATACAAGGACAACCCATACTTTACCTACACTTTTAGTAAATGATCCAATAGTCTGCTGGGCAATCTTTATAAGAACATAAAAAATCCATAAATAAGTGTCTACCTTGTAATACAATTCAGACAAATATCCTTCAAGATCATAGGTAGGATATCATTGAATGGGGGCTGTGTGTCACCCACTTAATTATCAAAAGTCATGATATTAGTTTATTTTTTAATAATCATCTGCTACAAATTCACAATCTGTTCTTAATCCATTGCAATGAATTGCACCACAATAACTGTATGAGTCCCAGACTGATTTGATGTGTAATTCAGCGCATTTAAAAGTCATTTGTTTGCTTTGCATTGTAGATGAAGAACATATCTCAACTAACAAAATAGAAGAGCAGGGGAATTCCTTCAAGATCTTCCCCCTTTTAAGCATCACACCAAGGACAGTTTGAGAGTTTAGAAAAGTATACATTATTAAAAATGTGCCACAGCAGTAAGTCAGTAATATTAGCATCCATTAATTATACACTTTGCATCAGAGGAAGTGTAACCACAATGCGAGGTTAGGGATTCCAGTACATTTGATGAGCAAGGGAAAAATAATAATAATGCCCATCATTTTATTATTGAAACTCGACTGTTCAGCAACAGGAAATACATAAAGAAATACATAAGTAATATTTTATTATCCCATTATTATTTGATGGCTGTTTCCCCCTTTAATCCTGATACATTTGTAGTCACCCATATTCTTATTGTACAACACATACAGTAGATCCAACACTACTCAATCCAAATGCGCTGCGCATAGAACTTTTAGTAACGTTGGTACCAATGATCAGCACCCAGGGTCTGTTGAAACAGTCTATCCTAATTAATCTATTTTTTTTTGATTATGACATTTTTGTTTAAAGTGCCAATTTAAACGGCAGTTACGAATAAACAAAGCTCGTATTATGGTTTCCTTTCTTAGCAGCTGTTTTCATGTTGCGCCGTTAATGATATACAGTCAGCTGTCAGGAATTTATGACTACCCGCAACCAATTTGGGCTGCACAACTGTCATTAAAGTCTGCAATTGCTTTTCACTTTATTTAAAGGGGAACTGCAGCTGCAATAACAGCTGCTCCAGTATGCAAAATAATCAATCTGAAGTGCAATGTTGCAACTTTAGATTACACTTCTGCTGCCTCCAGCTCTGCTCAGATTTTGTCGCCTGGCGACTAATCAACTCGTCTTCTGATCGACAACCTCCCCGAACTGCCTCAGCGTGTTTTTCCATAGGTTATAATGAAAAGTCGTCTGCGCTAAAGCACACGCGGCGATGCATATTCCATAGTCGCATGAATTTGCCTCCGTGAGGCAACTTTGGGCCACTATGGAAAACGCCAGGCGACAAAATCTTCCCGAATCTCCTTGTGTGAACTAACCCTAAAAGGGGTTAAATAATTGAAAAACTATAATAAATAAAAAATCAAGACCAACTGAAAAGTTGCTAAGCATCAGCCATTCTATAACATATTAAAAAAAGGTGAACTACCCCTTTTAAGAGGTATCTGGCACACTCAATATGCTATTCATTTCAGATGGAAAACAAAGCATGGAAATGTGTATATGTTGCTTTGATAAGGTGCTTACACTTGAATTAATGCCATTATTCTCGTTCTGTAATAGCTGTAATCCATTATAAAATAATAATGCTCATATTTATAAAGCTTAAGTTAATAATGTCATATTTTTACACCACTCTAGACTCTAGTCCATTGAACTAGCATCTCACATTTGATACAATCTTACGTAAAAGGGGATTATATAAAATAAATATTATATAAATGTAACACCTTTTCTTTGGAATAGATTTTACACACAGCTGTTAAATTATATGGTAAAGGTATGAGATCTATGTGTTGGAATACTTTGGATCTGGAGTTGTTTTCATAGAAAGGATTTTTCTGTTATGCAGGTCACCATACCTTATTGCTAAACGTTAAATAAACCAATATGGTTTTTAGAGATTCGATTAGATTGAGATCAAGTACAAGATACAGTTTTAATATCACAGAGAAAAGGGGAAATCATTCTAAAATATCTAGATTATTTGCTTCAAATTTACTCTATGGGGTTGGACTTCCCATAATTTAAGCCAGGGATCCCCAACCTTTTAAACCCGTGAGCAACATTCAGAAGTAAAAAGAGTTGGGGAGCAACACTAGCATGAAAAATGTTCTTGGGTACAAAATAAGGGCTGTGATTAGTCATTTGGTAGCCCCTATGTGGATTGTCAACCTACACTGAGACTCTGTTTGGCAGTGCACCTGGTTTTTTTACAACCAAAACTTGCCTCCAAGCCTGGAATTAAAAAATAAGCTCCTGCTTTGAGGCCACTGGGAGCAACATCCAAGGGGTTTGTAGAGCAACATGTTGCTCACGAGCTACTTGTTGGGGATCATTGATTTAAGCTTTCTAGAAAATGGCTTTGTGGATAAGAAATCTCATTCCTGTGTACTGTGTCATTATAAAAGCAATATAATACTGCTTTTAGGTTGCTTCATAACGATTCTTCAAAGTTGGTTTTGATTCAATACCATCTTTTTAAAAACCCTGATTTGCATAATCATTGTGCTGGTTTTAGAGTTGGTAAGAAGTTGATTTACTGAGCTAACTTGGATATTTTTAGGAATTCTCCTTAATCAGTGTTACATGGGGTGGCATTTTTAGCAGCCCGATAGAATTTCTGATACATGGCGCAGGCAGGTTTCTACCCATCGCCTTTCTGTGCCTTGGCTACGTGATGATCTTTTAGAAAACTCAGAAAGCAAAGGAATGTAAATGTTTCATTATCATACTGCACGCAGTCCTGTCTGGATGGGATCCTGCTAAAGTAAATTAAGGGAGAAACATCTGTTGAGCCCGGCCTGTGTTTTAGTGTTCAATCTGGTGCTAATTTTGCCCTTTTGTGGCCTTAAGATTTATGTGTTTTTACTTGTTCACTATACACAATCTTTAACTCATTAAATATTGATGTGTTGAACCACAGAGGCTTCTCCTTCGCATCAGCAGTATTCATGTTCATTATTAAGAAAGATTTGTAAGCTCTTTAATTTATATACACACTGGCCAAACTTGCCCTGCAATGCACAGGGAATGTATATATAATATTTATGTCTATGCACCTGTCTCTCCACAATATTCTCACTATAAAATACCCCAGATTCCCTCACCACTCCCAAGGCCTTGTGGAGCTCCAAGGTGTAAGGTGTAATTGCAGAATATGTGAGGATCTTTTCATACAAAGTTAGGATTCCATCTCATTACAGCGTGCAGTGAATTAATTTGTAAGGCTATAGCTGCTGCATCAAACTGCTCTCCATTCCTGTATTATTTACAGCATTTTTTTATACACTATATATATATATATAGTTATGGGATCTTTCCGTAATTTGGATCTCCATACTTTAGGGGGCAGATTTATCAAGGGTCGAATTTCAAATGAAAAAAATGTTGAAATTCGAATAAAAAAAAAAAACAACCAAAATTTATTAAAAAAGTCTAAGTTTTTTTTTCCAGGTGAATAGGCGGTTTTCATTCGAATTCGAATCATGCGAATCAAAGTTCGGTCAAATTCGATTTGAAGTTTTTTCTAATAAAAAAAATCCCAAATGGTCGAAGTCGAATTTTTAAAGAGATGGTACATGATAAATTTTGATATTCAAATTTTTTTTTCAAATTCGAATTTGGACTATTCCCTAGTCGAAGCACACAAAAAATAGCTTGGAATTAAAAAATTTTTTAATTAGAAATTTCACTTCGGCCCTTGATAAATCTGCCCCTAAGTCTACTAAAAAGAAATAATTGAAACATAAACCAAACTCAATAGGCTGGTTTTGCCTTCAATAAGTATTAATTACTGTATATCTTAGTCTGGTTCAAGTACATGGTACTGTTTTATTATTACAGAGAAATATATAATTATGTTATCTATCATGTCAGGTTGGAGTATCGCTAGCCCCCAAAATGTGAAATAACGGATTCTGTACATTTCAGACAGTATTTGTTATGTCACAGTGGGTGATTGCAGTGCTGAAATTCTGGGAAGGAAAGTTACATTGTGGGTAAAAAAAAAAAGAAGAATAATGCTCTTTTTTCACTTTGCACCCCTTTAGTAGATAAGCCAGTTATTATTTCTTGAGGTCCATCTCCATGCCAGTGTATAACATTAAATAAATATTTATCCACAGTAGTGATGGGCAAATTTGAGGTGTTTTGCTTCGCCAAAAAATTCCTGAATTTCTCGTGAAATTCGCGAAACGGCGCCAGTGTCTCATTTTTGACGCTGGTGTCTGCTTTTTGGATGCCGACGCACATTTTTTTTTATGCCGGTGAATTTTCGCTGGCGAATTTTCATTGTGGTTTTGCGACTTTATTCGCAAAATCGCGGGAATTCGCCGTGAATTCGCACTTGCCGAATAAATTTGCCAATCACTAATCCACAGCATTAAAAAAAGTTATGGTCTCACATTCACATTTTGCAAATTGACATGGTTTCTAAATGGTATAAAATCTTAGCCCATAAAACGTCATATAACATTGCATAAAAATGTCAGAAAATTTATTTCAATCCCCAATAATACAAAAAAAAATGAAGAGGCATCAACTGCCAATGGCTGTGCCTAGAGTCTAAAGAAGGATAGTTCTATTAAAAAATCAATTGTGAGTCAGTAAAAATGTCTTACTGTAAGAATAAATTAAGATTGGGAGCAATCCAGGTGACTAAATTAAAGGGGGGGCGATACTAAAGTATATTAAACATTATATCCTTCCATATAGGGTGTTGAGAGATGCAATTCAACATCTTTAGAGAGCAAGCTTGAAAGTTTCTGCTTTTGTGTGTGGGGGTGTGTAAAATAAAATAGTATTAGGGATAGGTTAGAAATGATTGTAATTCACTTGATATTTACATTTCTAGGGTTATTACATCAATATAATTTGTCTGTCAGAGGATGCTGGGAGATGTACTTCAGCGACAGCTGGAGAGTCACAAATTGGATATCACTGTTCTATTACAGCACTATGAAATACTTTCAAACCGAGACAAACCAATTTAATTCCTTTCCACCCAGCTATGAAAATTAATTTAGCTAATTGGTTGTTCTTTAGTGTTTGTTCATTCATGCTCAGAGTAAATGAGAAAGCTATTCATGAATTCTCTGCAACTTTTTAAAGGCAGAAAAATACATTTCCTATCAGGCTGCACTGTAGTTGAAAGAAAGCTTATATTCAATCAAGTTTGACTCCATAATATTATTCCTTATGTAGTGGGCAATGGACAACTAACTAATAATGGGCGAATACTAGGGATGCACCGAATCCAGCATTCGGCCAGGATTCGGCCTTTTTCAGCAGGATTTGGATTCGGCCTAATCCTTCTGACCGTCTGAACGGAATCCAAATCCTAATTTGCATATGCAAATTAGGGGCGGGAGGAAAATCGCATGACTCTTTGTCCCAAACAAGGAAGTAAAACATTTCCCCCTTCCCACCCCTAATTTGCATATGCAAATTAGAATTCGGTTCGGTATTCGGCCGAATCTTTCACAAAGTATTCAGAGGTTTGCCGAATCCAAAAAAGTGGATTCGGTGCGTCCCTTAGCAAATACATATCGGCAGACGCAAATTTACAGTGAATTTCCGTGTTTTGCTGCCAACAAATAAATTTGGGGTGTCAAAGCCATATAGGAGCCTTCCATCTTTTACTTTAAAGCCTTTCTGACATGAAGAATACAGTAGCAATCAATAGGTCGTATAGACTCAATAGGGTATTTAAACCTTGGGATTCCCGATGAGAAAGATGGCCATACTGCTGTTTTTGACAGAAAGTGGGGAAACTTAGGGGCAGATTTATCAAGGGTTGAGGTGAATTTTCGAATGAAAAAAATTTGAATTTTCAAGCTATTTTTTGTGTACTTCGACCAGGGAATAGTCCAAATTCGATTCGAATTTGAAAAAAAATTAAAAATTCGAATATCTCAATTTATCATGTACTGTCTCTTTAAAAATTCGACTTCGACCATTTGCCATCTAAAACCTGCCAAATTGCTGTTTTAGCCTATGGAGGACCTCCTAGAACCTATTTGGAGTCAATTGGTGGAGTTTTTTAGGGGATATCTTTGAATCGAATTCGATCTAATGGGATAATCCTTCGATTCGTACAATTCAAATTCAGCCGAATATGGACCTATTCGATAGAGAATGGACCTATTCGACCAAGAACACTTTGACTTAATTTTGATTAGTCTTTTTGAATTTGAATTTCAACGTTTTTTCAATTCGAAAAAAACTTTGATAAACATGCCCCTTAGTGTTGTTTATTGTGTGGAATTATTAGCATTTCTCCATGCTTTTTTATGAAAAAAAAACTTTTTTGAAGGGGAAAAATGCAGAAAACCTATAATTGACAAATACATTTAGTAACATTTTAAAAAATAAAAAAAATTGCCATTTCAAATCGTTTCCCGCAGTTTTGTGAATTTTATTGGGTTTTCACATTTTTTTCAGCAATGCTATTTTCACTCATTACTAATCCTCTTAAAATCCATACAAGTAAAGGTATGGGATCTCTTATCTGGATACCCATTCCAGAAAGCTCCGCGTTACAGTATTTTCTTGTAGGGTCCATTGTATACAAATAATCAAATTTTTAAAAAAGCATTTCCTTTTTCTCTGTAATAATTAAACAGTACCTTGTATTTGTCTCAAAGAGGCGAAACCAGCATATTGAGTTTATTTAATGTTTAAAGGAACAGTAACATCAAAAAGTTCTGGTAAAACTGGTGTTTGCTTCAGAAACTCTACTATATTTTATATAAATCACTATCAGCTGCTGTGTAGCAATGGGGACAGCCATTCAAAGGAGAAAAGGTTCAGGTCACACAGCAGATAGCAGATAAGCTCTGTAGAACATTATGTTATCTGTTATCCACTATTTAACCTGTGCCATATAGCCTTTTTTCAATTTCTGCCATTGCTACACAGCAGCTTGTTTATATGAACTATAGTAGTATTCTGAAGCAAACACACCAGTTTTACCAGTTCAGGCAATAGAAATAAATGATGCCAAAGAAGTTACACCGCCCCCAGCCAAAACTAATTTCCAGTTTAGAAGGCTGGCAAGGAGGAGATGTTGAGCAACGCATATCAGATCTTGCAGTCGCCTTTTCGCCTTTTGGGAAAGACAGAGTACATCCGGAAGCTGTGTGCTAGGAGCCTTGGGAAGCTATTCCTTGCTACAGATCCTTGATGGAGCACAAAGCTGCTCTGTTATTTGAACTCTCTATCTTACTCTCCTAGACAATCTATAACAGATATAACCTGTCTCTAGCTAACCTCATTCACAGGGTTTCCTGGTCCCCGACTCAGACACTAAAGGTGCTGGTCCCTTTAGGGCAATGGCTTTACCTTGGTGTACCCAGGCTCAATGGCCATGTCCAAATGGTTAGGACACCAGCAGCCAAAGAGGAAGATACACCCCTTTCCAAAAATTATATAGAAGTGTGGTAGCAAGTGGTCATTACACCTCTTGGATAACTGGATAGGTGAATACTTAAACTAGATAAATGGGCTTTTGCCCAGCAACTAGGGAAAAGGAGGAAGGGTAGGGATGTAAAGTCATATGGGCATATTAAACCTATGTGTCCCTGTAATTGGAAAGCTTCAGTCATAAACTAACATACACCATCTATTAACAAGTGATTTCTTTCCAAATGGTTAAATTGTTAGTTCCTTGTTGAAATTTAAAAGATGGTTGAAATAAATGTGAAATATAGAATATTTATACAATATCAGAATATTTAACAAATCTAGAATATTTAGATTCATCCGTTGAATGGTGACAAGTTCTAAACAGTTCCACTGGAGAGTTTTAATTCCAAGGCACGTGTAACTATTGTCAGTTTCCGCTTGTTTTTAAGTAAAAGGCATTTTGCAATACATTGCTAACAGAAAGCAATATTTTCTAGTGCTGTCAATCGTGTTAGCCAAAATTCCGTCTTATGTTCAGTCAACGCCAACTTCCTTGACATGCCTAATGGAGACTGTTGGTTTTATAAATGTAAGCTATTAAAACTGTTAGTTGCAATCTTGGTCACATAGGACTTTTGTTTAAAGATTAAAATGCTTGCTCAGATTAATGACAAAAATGTCAGATGTGTCTGCGGCTAATTATTCTTCAGACGTACAATTAATATATGCCGATGGTGACATTTTGAGACTTTATTTTTTACTGTAATTGAATTCTTTAATAATATCTGGTGACTGGGAAATGGGGCTTATATTTCTGTTATTATGGGGAGTAAAATAATTAGTTGTTTAATTGACTAAAATCTGAGCTTCGTTTCAGCAAATTTGATATTTGATCATGTAAAGTTATTATATTTATAACTACAGAAGGGTGCAACAAAGTTTTATTATGATAATGAGCATGCTGTTGTACTGCGCGGAAAGTTTAAATGACTTTATTGCAAAGTTTGAGACTAAATGGCTTTTGGAAACATTCTCAGTGTATATAATTACATTTTGCAATCACAGCGTTTTTTTTGCTAAAAAATATTTAAAGAAACTCCAGAGCAGGTGTTAATGCTAAACCTTTGCTTAGCGATAATGCACAATGTTTTATTTGCCATTGAATGATTTTACATCGCGAGCAGTGCTAAACATTCGCAAAGATGACATTTTAAATAATGACAGGGTCTGACTGGGCTGGTGGGACACCGGGAAAAAAAAACCCCTAGCCCTTGTGGGCCTAATTGCACTCCGGCCTTGCCTCAAATGAAAAAGTAAAGGTATGTATTGTGGGCAGGGAAGTTGTGGCATCAGCTTTTGAAGGACCCAAATGGGGTTCAGGACCTGGTGGGTGTGTGGGGGCCCCTGAGGTAGCAGTCCCAGTGGGACACCCAGTTCGATGTTGCTTGCAAATCATTTCTTGACTCTTTTTTCCCCTCATATATTTATTGTAGCACCCAAAAATGTTTCTCACATTACACAAGGTTTAGGGTTATGAATCAAGAGGAAAGCAACTGGTGAGAAAAATTTGATCTGTCAGAAACAGAAGATTTTTTTTTTCACATGTAGGCAAGGCACACAGCGCAAGAGTATTCTATAGCAACCACTGAGATGGTTGCTTTCAAACAGGTAGCCACAAATGTTACCTACTGATTGGTTTGTATGGGTTACCTTTTGTTAACTTTCTGATTTATAACATTTGCCCAAAAAAAAAAGCTATGGTTTTCCAAAGGGAACTTGAGAAGAGAGGAAGGACAACTCACTAGGTTTTTATCAACCTGTACAGGGTTGTACCATAAAGATATCGATATAGATAATGTAGTTTAGTTAATACTGTATCTTGACTATTCTGCAAGAAATGAAAGGGTGTAGTGGCCTTTGCATTTGTCTGAACTAAGACATTGTAGCCATGAATGAAACATTTAGCTGTCTTTCTGTTGAGCCTCACAAGTCTAATCAGTCAATTAGAATCCACCTTTGCAATTGCCAGGCACAGAAAGTAGCAAATATACAAGCTTTGCCGCAAATGTTTTATATTTTATATCTCTTGCTGAGCAAAGTGAAGCCTACACCACTATGTACAGTAGATGGTATTCTCCCTGTTTTTTACAACTGCATCCTCTTTCAATTTGAAGAGGTTTCCTGACCATAGAAAATTGCCTCTGATTGGCTTCACACAAAAATAAGTATTTATTATTTTATTTGTTTATTTTGGGTATCTTGACAAACCAAACTACCTATTTCGTCTAATGCATCTGCTCTAGTTTGCCTGGGATTTTTATCACAAAGAAGTTTCACGTAGCGTAGAGTAGTAGAGTCTGAATCACATACAGTATTGTCTATATATAACTGAGCCGTTAAGTTCTAATGTCTCCTGTGCTTTAAAGAAACATTTGATGCCTGTTTTCCAAGAAACAAAAATGTGCTTTTCTGAGTACCACTACTAAAGATAAATCGCTAAAAACTTTGACTGCACTTGCCAGATGTCTTTTCCAACTACTGTTGTCTAAATAGTGCCATTTAGTTTTCTGCAAGTCAGTTTGCTTTAATATTTTAGGAACTAATCGGAACAGATGTGTGCTTGCACCTTACACTGCTCAAATACAAATCAGATTTCAGATTTTTATAGCAGAAACTCAACACAATGGCAACTTGCTTGCTGTACAACATCAAATCCAAATCTTGTAGACAAATATTTTCCAAAACGTTGCTATTTGCCACTATTAGTGATAAGTGAATCTGTCAATGGGCGTTTTTACTCGTGCAACAATTTTTCTCGCTCCAAATGCATTCAAGTCAATGGACATTATTTCTTATGGCAACTTTTTTGTCCTAATGCATTAAAGTAAATGGGCAGCAAATTTTCAGCGGTGCATTTTTGCCATAGTTTCACAAAAAAAATATAGAAATTCTGAATTTTGCAGCGAATCCATGGCTGGCAAATAAATTTGCTCATCATTAGCCACTATATGTTATAGGCATATTACAATACGCACTATATCTTTGTATAGCTTTATTGACAATATTTATACCAGCGAGGCACCATCACATAGAAACGTATCAGTGACATTCATGCCTTGCCTTGCAATAACAAGTTCTCAACTTTAGAAACATGGGAAGGAAATGACTGTTCGTCCCTCTAAAGGGGTTTTGCACCTTTAAATTAACTTTTATTATGATGACAAGATTTCCTGAGATAATGTGCAATTAATTTTAATTTTTTTATTATTGTGGTTATTGTATTATTAAGCTTTTTATTCTGCAACTCTCCAGTTTGCAATTTCAGCAATATGCTGACATTTAGACCCTAGTAACTATGCATTGATTTTAATAAGAGACTGGAATATGAAATAGAAAAGGTCTAAATAGAAAGACGAGTAATAAAAAGTAGCAATAACTTTAAGGGGCATATTTTTTCAAAGGTCGAAGTTAGAAAAAATTCGAACTTCGAATTCAAAAAGAATAGTGGTCGAAGTTTTTTGAGGTTGAAGTGGGCCTACTTCGAAACGTACAATTCGAAGTAGCGCTACTTCAATCTACTTTGATTCAAAGTTTTTTTTACTTCGAACTTCGATCTCCCAAACTCCCCCAATTGCCTCCATACAGGTTCTAGGAGGTGCCCCATAGGCTAAAACAGCACTTCGGCAGCTTTTAGGTGGCGAATGGTTGAAGTCAAAGTTTTAAAGAGACAGTACTTCAAAAAAACTCGACATTCGAATTTCAAAGTTTTTTCAAATTCGAATCGAAGTTGGACTATTTCTTAGTCGAAGGACCCAAAAATTACTTCAAAATTCAAAGTTTTTTACTTCAAAAATTCACTTAGACCCTGATAAATCTGCCCCTAAATGTGTCCCCATAAAGAACTTATGTTTTTAGATGGGGTCAGTGACACTTATTTGAAAGCTGGAAAAAGTTAGAAGAAGAAGGCAAATAATTCAAAAACAAAAAAAAAAGAAAAAATTAAGGCCAATTGAAGCTTCTTAGAAATGACCATTCTTAAAGGTGAACCACCCATTTAAGTGTTTATTTCAGTGATGAAAAGTGTTCTAAACAGCATACCTACACAACAGTAAGGGCTGTTTAAGCAAGTGCAATGTGCAAAGTGTGATTTTGGTTGCAAATAACCATGTTTTCTAAACTCAATGCAGCAAGTTTTGACTTCCAGGGTACTGTTTGAGGAGCACAAAGCCAAAAATCTTTTTTCTTATTGTCTGGGCTTAAAGCAGAATTTCTATACTGAGGTTTCTGTAGTGTAAATTTGCTCTACAGAATTGTCAAGAGAATAAAAGAAGATGGCGGCAAGTTGGCTGTGTTGGGAAATCACCACCAGAGGGTTTGGTTACAAAGAAAGTGTTCATCAGGGCTCAGCTCTTGTGCTCTGGCTCATCTCATACTTACAAAACCATGCAACAGGTGGTTTATGGGAGTTTAAGATGAACTATACTGTAGATGATGAACATCATAATACTGATCCTTGGCTTGGTACATTCGGCTGTATCCAACTATCTACAGTATAGCATGCCAACAAATATCTGAATGCATGTTAGTCTAAGTCATACATAAGCAAATTAATGACAAAATATTCACAAGCAAAACCTATCATTAAAGCCTATAACTGTTTTCCTTCTTTCACTAATTGTGTATTCATTAGTCATTGTGTTATCTCTGTCTGACAGTGCTCGCTGTATGTGTGAAACCATATCTACATTTATGCCACTGTACAAATACATTTACATCCATATATAAAATACCGAACAATACCACATTTGGAGAAGGTCTTGAATTTCAGAATTTTGCAGAACATTAAAATAACATGAATGATTGTATATGGATAACTTGGCAAAAGTAATATTGCTTTAACTTTCTACAAAAAGAGCAAAGGCGCCTGGTGCATCTTGATGGCTTTTGCTTGCAATATACTGTTGTGCTTTATAGTTAGAATCACCCATGTAGGGGCATGATTATTGCCATGTAACGCCTCACTATGGGGCAGATATATCAAGGGTCGAATTTCGAATTGGAAAATACTTCGAAATTCGACCATCGAATAGAATCCTCCGACATTCGAAGTCGGAGAATTTTATTCATCATACAATCGTATTCCGATCGTAGTACGATGGTACGATCGCACTCTGACCGTACTTCGAATTGTACGTTTCAACCGTTTTTTCTTCAAATACAAAGAATGTAGAAAATTGCTCTGGAAGGTCCCCATAGGCTAACAGCACTTTGGCAGGCTTAAGTTGGCGAAGTATTGAAGTCAAAGTTTTTTTAAAGAGACAGTACTTTGATTATCGAATGGTCAAATAGTCGAACGATTTTTACTCCAAATTTCAAATTTTTTTTACTTTGAAAATTCCATCGAATTCACTTCAACCCTTGATAAATCTGCCCCTATGTGTTTTTCAGGTGATAATCATCTGAGAAATGCAAATGACAGTGTTTCCAATTCATTCACCAGCAATACAACTCTGCAAGGGCAAATATTTTGTAGTGGTGGCTATAGGTAAAGGTGCTGTGTCGTGTTAGCCAGGCTAAAAGTTTTGATTGAAAATATAATAAAAGTGGTGTAAAAAAGTGATGCCTGAGTCACCCACACCCGAAACGAACTGATCCACACCCACCCGTAGCCTGCAAGCCTCACTATTATTAGGCCTAAGCCTGCCCTGTCTGAAATCATGGAAGGGGTTGGGCATGCAGGCGTCAGCCTATATGAAGTGCAGCCGGGAGTTGGAAAAGGGGCATTGTAGGATGGGCAGGATGGGCTCATTGTAAAGTTCATCCCGAACCTGCTTGCAGCCACCAAGATTGTGTGGAAGTTGGCTCAAACGCCACCAACCAGTGGGCTTCAGGCTGGCCCACACATCACTAACGTAAACATCATAACTTTATTGATATTAGTAACAGCAAGCTCTCAAGCCATTTCAATTCCCAGTGACCAAAGTGCTTTGTGTGCCCTTACACTCATTCTGTACCAATTTACTACAAAAACTAAATACACTTATACAGTGTATTATATAGACTTTTTATAGTATATAGCATGTATTTTGTAACTGTTTAGTAATAGTTGTAAAACTTACATCTTGGGGCTGTTGTTGTACTGCTCTTTATTTCAAATTCACCCCCTCCCAGAGAAATCATATACAAGAGTATGATGCTGCTTAATATATGATGGATTGGTCTGCTTTTTACAAAAGGTTATTTGATAAATGTGTTGTTGTTTATTTTATAGAGGGGCAGCAAATGGGGCTGGAGGATATGGCCCAATATTGTGTTATCCTGCACTACCATGCCTCTGGTTAGTTGTACTAATGTCTGTACAAAAATATGTACATAATATGGTGTCCATTTGGCTGTAGCACATGATAAATCTAATCCATTAGCCCTTGGAATGATCCGGCTTTACTACAATATTTAATGGCTGTATTTGTTCTTTCATGGCATTTACAATCCCTGGCACCTTTTCAAGAAGGGAAGAGAAAATCTTTTGGCATCTAATACCACAGTCATCAATTTTTATGGTACCTTTCTGTTGTTGAATGCATAATATGAATCACTTTCTCTTTTTTAAGGGACTGGTCAAGAAGTGGGATGCATTAAATAAAGCTGAATTTTTGCAGCGTACTGGTTGACTGGGTAATTTACAGTATTTCCAGGAAATTGATTCCTAATCTCTTTTTATTTTTCTTTAAATCCTGCACCTCTTACATTCGCTTTGCTGGCAATTGGCACCTATAGCTTGGTTAAATAGATAAATGTATTAACCGGCACAATGCCATCCTAGCAGATGGGCTGGAGTATAGGCATCTAAGAAATCTTGTTCAACATGCATTGCTGAAAGCAGGATTATTAGATGTGATTACAGCTCCTAATTTTGATTGTGGGTGCCTACAATCACACATAGTTTATCACTCACATTGTCATTTGAGAGACAGCCAAAATTAAACAGAATGTCAGATGCATTATTTCATACGATGCACAGATTTCGCTTGCATCATTAGATGAGTTGGTGCAGAGCCCACTGTATATTTAGCAATCGTAGTTTTGCTCCGTTTGCTAATGGAAATCTTCAGGTAGGATTTCTTTGTGAACATGTTTATTTTGCACAGGTGAGCTTAAACAAAGGTTTAATATTATATATATATATATATATATATATATATATATATATATATATATATATATATATATATATATATATATACATACATACATCTATATATATATACACATATATATACACATATATATATATATATATATATATATATATATATATATATATATATATATATATATATATATATACAGTATAGTATTTGGAAACCTGATATCCAGAAAACTCTGAAATATGGGAAGGCCGTCCCAGTTTTTAATTGAAATCTAAAATAAAAATTATTTTCAGTAATAATAAAACAGCAACTTGTACTTGATATAACTAAATTGCATGAATCAGTGGCATAACAATCTTATTGGGTTTATTTAACATATAAATGATTTTTAGCAGACTTAAGATATGAAGATCCAAATTACAAAAAAAGCCATTATCCATAAAACCCTGGGTCCACGCATTCTGAATAATAGATCCTATACCTTTATACACCATCATTTTACTGCAGTCTATGATGAGACTTTACTAATTACTATGACAATGACCAATATGGTTTGCTAATATATATATATATATATATATATATATATATATATATATATATATATATATATAGATATATATAGATATATATAGATATATATATAGATATTATAGATATTATAGATATTAGATATATATATATATAGATATATAGATATAGAGAGAGAGAGAGAGAGAGAGAGAGAGAGAGAGAGAGAGAGAGAGAGAGAGAGAGAGAGATAGAGAGAGAGATATATACACAACAGAAATAAAACCAAAACCATTAAGGTTATACATGGCACAACGTTTCCTATATTATTACAGGTATAGGTTCTATTAGCCATAATGCTCAGAACCTGGAGTTTTTTGGATAAGGGATCTTTCCATAATTTGGATCTCCATTAAGTTTACTAAAAAATTATTTAAACATTAAATACAGCAAATAATATTGTTTTGTCTCCAATAAGTATTAATTATATCTTAGTTTAAATCAAGTACAGGGTAATGTTTTATAGGGAAAAATTAAAACATTCTTAAAATTTTAAATTATTTGATTAAAATGAAGTCTATGGCCTTCCTGTAAATTGGAGCTTTCTGGATAATGGGTTTCTGGATTCCATACCTGTACTTGATGATCGTAATTTTTTTAAAGAAAGGTTATACTACTGCTGGTAAGAGGGGTTCTGTTTATATTAGACTTATTCATTATATAGGTTATACCCATACTGATTCTCTAATGATAAGCAGAGCAGGACATTGCTGATTTTTGCAGCATTTAATCACATTCCTTAAATAATTACACGTTATAGATTATTCTTAAATAATTATTCCTTCATGAATGTCATTTGAAAGATCCTCTTTTCTATAAAACAAGAGTTGAGGTCAGTGATTCTCTTATGAAATCTGTCTAATATCTTTGATTTTCATATATATATATATATCCAGATATACATATGACCCTGCCATTATAATCCAATCAAGTCTTTCTAAATGGCTATGATGCAACTGTGCACAATGTAAACCTTGAAGACATCAGAAGGAGGATCATCGATCTTCATATGAGTCTTTAAAGGAAAACTATACCCCCAAAATGAATACTTAAGCAACAGATAGTTTATATCAAATTGAATGACATATTAAAGAATCTTACCAAACTGGAATATATATTTACATAAATATTGCCCTTTTACATCTCTTGCCTTGAACCACCATTTCGTGACTCTATCTGTGCTGCCTCAGAGATCACCTGACCAGAAATACTACAACACTAACTGTAACAGGAAGAAGTGAGGAAGCAAAAGACACAACTCTGTCTGTTAATTGGCTCATGTGACCTTACATGTGGTTTGTATGTGTGCACAGTGAATCTTACGATCTCAGGGGGCGGCCCTTATTTTTTAAAATGGCAATTTTCTATTTATGATTACCCAATGGAACATACTACTAAAAAAGTACATTATTATGATAATGGTTCATTTACATGAAGCAGGGTTTTACACATGAGCGGTTTTACTCAGTATCTTTTAATAGAGACCTACATTGTTTGGGGGGTATAGTTTTCCTTTAAAGACTGTTAAGCTTTGGAAGCATTAATAGTTATTAATGTAAAAGTTGTTGCAAAAGACAAAAACATAGTGGGCATTGCAGGTAAGAAAGATTAGTTCACCTTAACAAACAAATCCATGGTAATTAAAATTCTGTAAATAACTGTATGAAAGGAATTTCTTAAAACTAGCAGAAAATTATTCAACAGAAGTAAAAGAAATATTAAATTCAATTATTAAAGAATGGACAATTGTGTAGTGACAGTGTCCCTTTCTATAGAGTTTAAATTAAAAAGGGAATTGCTACTTTGGCAGTCCTTCCATATCCATAATAAAAGACTCCATTGCGGGACCTCACTCCGTTCCCTTATAATTCGCAGTTGAAGATCCTGATGGCATCTTTATTCCAGATAAGAACAATTCTATTCACTCAGCTCTCTCTTTTCTAAAAAAAAAATGAGTTCCTTCCTCAATCTGTTTTTTTCTATGCACCAAGCAATGGCAAATAAATAGAAAAATGAAGAAAGAGAATCCCCTTTTTGACACACACTATCAAACTTGTTTTACTGGACAACTCCATGTCATACTTACCGGGATAACCCCGCCCCAGTGCTCCCATCCGAAGGACCCTCCCCAAAGCTTTAAAAGCCCAACCCCACCCCCAGGTCTGGTGTCTTTTTTTCCTTCTGCTTCAGTTTTTTTTTTTGCTCCTGTTAGAAGCAAGTTTTCTTTTTAACCTTGGGGAAGCAGTAGGGCTTGCTGGAAAGTGTCCTAGGGACTCGTGGTTGGTCCTGGTGATCTTTTACCCCTAAGCACATTACCTCAGGTGGAATCTTCAGTGTTTAATCATCTGGATCAGGTAGGCACAGTTTTACTGTATCATTGCTTTCCTTGATCCATGTGCCCTCCAGCCTGATTACATCCAGGTCTGTGGCAAGTGCTATGTCCCCCCATCCGTATGCCTACCTGGGCATGTCTAAAAAGCGTCCAGCGGCATTGGGGTATATGACACCCTTTAGGATTTTAAAGCACTGCGTATCTTGACAGCGCTATATAAATAAATGATGATGATGATTTTTACGGATGGGAGAGGGAGGTGGCAGTTAGGTACGTTATTCTGATAACAAATATTTAGTTAGCGGCCTGAACCTTATGGCCTCCTTCTCTTTTTTCCCCCATACGGGGGTATTATTTTTTTTCTTCTGGAGGAATTTAGGTGTCAGAGCCAGCTGCCTCCCTCAAAAGACTTTTCCCAAGGTTGACGTAATTGGCAGCTTCCAGGGTTAAATAAAAGAAAACCCTGAGGTCTTAAATCTACTGGCAGTTAAAGCTAAATTTAAGCTAATGCCACCTTGTTTCCAGAGTCTCCTAACTCTTAAAAAGTATGAGCCATGTTGGCCATTGGAAGAACTGTGCAGCTGCAAGGCTGATATATATGTTCTAGGCTCCAGTATCCCTGGGTCATGTCTGTTTCAAATAACTTTGATTTAGGTTATAAGCATGCATTACTCTTGCAAATAAGCCAATAGGGTAACATATGCTTACTGATAACAGCAGCCAAGACTGACTTAAAGGCGCTAGCCAAGTCAGACATAGGTATTAGGAACTTAATTAAGTGCATCAGCTGTGTTGCAGATAAGTATTATACCCTTATTTACAGCAGTCCATAAGGGCTTAGGGGACTGTGTCCCAGTAAGTATGCCACAATCAGTATATGGGTTACAGATACAGTAAAGGTGGTAACTGATGTAGACTTATATCTTGTCTAAATGGATTGGCTAAGGCCAATTCTGATTCATACAAATGCTATGTAATACTGTATATAGGATTATGCACCATTACAAAGATGGTGTGAGAGTAGTGGCCAATTCTGGTTTAAAGGTATACGATTATACTGCATATGGGTGTTATGCAATAGTCAAACAGCAAGTAGGTATTATACAATTGCTGTATTATAACATGGACTTGTAGACCACAACTTTTGAAGTCGACGTGGTCCATATTTTGCTTACATTCATAACTATAGGCTGTTGGAATAGTTATCAGTCTTAATGATCTCACTAATTAGAATCTATGTTCTACGACTGGACTTATTCCTGCTTATTAAGAAAATAAGATAAGTACAGTATCGTGCTTTTGCAATAGGATTGGCCTGGATAAATGGACGTAGACATGTATACAGTCATATATACATTTGGCAAGGCTTCTAATATCGCCACAGCTGGAGATCAGGCAAGATAAATGTTCTGTATATTCCAATGATAAATCAAGGTCTATTTATAAAACTGGTATGATATTCATCAGGATCTCTTTCTTGGTTACAGGGGTGCAACTTATCTGGTCTCAGTCTGGAAGACAATAGGTACATCAGTCAGTGCAAATTTTTTGTTAATTCACATATACTGTATTCATTACTGCCACAGGGTTTTAGAGCCTTGCAATGAGGTATTTTATAGTACAGATCTATTTAGGTTGTCTCAAATACAATAGGGGTCAGCTCTTGGACTATATACTCATGGAACATATTATATTAATGGGTACCATATAAAGCTGGCTGTAAAATTAGGTAATCTCCATCAATTCAGTTATAGCTAAAAGTTTTGATCCACAGGTTCATTATAACAGGCTATTTCTGTAATGTTAATCCTTATGGTGGACAGGAAGCATGCAATCTTGGCATGCTGGGTTTTATAAAGGTCTATGTTACTCTGGGTTTAGCCTTTTACACCTCCATAGACTGGCCTGGCTAGTTGAGGTAAGTATCATAGGGCTTAACATCAAGCTATAAAAAGGGTCTTATTCACTTTATCCTTTTAGACCGAGGCTGCAGTATTGGCCTTAGGCAAGGTCCTGGTTATTGCATCTCTTACCAACAGGCTTGGACATGCTAGCATGGAGTTCCATTGCAGATTAATAGGTTAATAATTATATCTCCATACCTAGATTAATTTTTAATCTTGAACACTTAAGGATGGTCTCATGAACTGTCCATTTCCAGGGATTTGAGAATAACCAATCTCTAGCAGTATTGTTGGTTGTAATACTTCCTTGAGTCATTCAAATGTCTTCCTATATGGTAAACTCATGGGAGCATGCCATACAGATTGTTTGTAGGCCCAATCTATGGGGTACAATAACTCCAGCTATGTACAGGTCACATCCGTGAAGGCTCGAGGACTGTATAATAGCAAGGTTATGCATATCTGCAGGCATTTCTTGTACCTGGTCTACTCCAGGGCACACTGATCTTTAATACTATCCAGTCTTGTTTGGTGTTGGATCATGAGCTAAAGATTAAAACAATTTCAATCTGTACAGACTGCAGAATGCTTCTAGATACCTCACAGGGCAGGTAAGGTATTCCCACATTGACAGCACTCCTTCTCCATAAGTCATTCTACGGACCTCTCATTGAGAGGTGTATTGGTTATTCCTTAGTATTAAAGAGACGGGGAACTACACTAGGTAATGCCATGTACCGGTAGTGTCATATAGAGCGGGGTCATGTGGAATATTAGTGATGGTATTTTTCCTTCCCCCTACTAAATCCTCTTTTGCAGGTACCATGCTTTTGAGCCATTTCCAAGAGTGCTCTTGTGGATGTTATGCAGTTGGAATTAACGTGCTGGTATGTAGTAGGAGTAAGACTATGTAGAAGTGTTACTCTGGGTTCCTATCCGCTTCTCTTTAATTAAAGATAATTCTCTCTTTTTAAATGTAATTGTCATGCTGGTCATACTCGGTATCATTACTTTTGGTGTGGGTTCCTTTAAGGAGTACTCCTTTTATTCTCTTCCAGTCCATTTCCTCTGAAAATACAGAGTTCACAGGTTTCCACAAGGTGATTTTGGTCCACCTTTGGGGGTTTCATTCTTCTGAGTTTTTATCTGGTATAGATTATACTCGGCCACTTCCTTATGTGGAACAAATTCCCTCCCATTGGGATATTAGCTTGCTAAGTCCCGGTAAGTATGACATGGAGTTGTCCAGGAAAAGGGAAGATTGTATCATACTTACCATGAGCTTCCTTTCCTGCACAACTCCATGTCAAGTTTTCCCATCCCTTTTTCGGTAGTTTCTAGAAGCTTATTACGAGACACCGGACTGGGGGGTGGGGTTGGGCTTTTAAAGCTTTGGGGAGGGTCCTTCTAAAGGGAGCACTGTGGCGGGGCTATCCCGGTAAGTATGACATGGAGTTGTCCAGGAAAGGAAGATCACGGTAAGTATGATACAATCTTCCCTTTCCATGGACATTCTGGGGCATGTTTACTAACATTGGAGATAAATATGTGGAGAGATTTCTGGAGATGTTGCCCATAGCAACCAATCAGATCTTTGCTGGCTGTTTAAATCTAATTGCTGATTGGTTGCCATGGGCAACATCTCCAGAAATCTCTCCAGATATTTATCTCCAATGTTAGTAAACATGCCCCTCTGTTTCAATATAAAATATTAAGAACAGTGGTAGAGAAGGAACTGAAAAGACCCCTCCACGTAGGGGCATATGATGGTATTTTAGTTAAAGCCTAAATGTATTTAAAAGTATCATAAGTATCAAATCCACTGATTACTAAATGTTAAAACATAGATTATTTGTTGCTGACTGTAGGCCAGTGCTGGGCACTGTCTTAAAAATGGGAATTATATATTTAGTAAAGCCTATGACAGTGTGTCATGTTAGACACACTGTGGCTTACCTACCAACAAACCCCCCACCTGCTGTCACCCACCCAAATTCCAAAAGACACAGACTGGGCAACAACTGGTGTTACTTATCTGGTTTTGTGCATTATATACTTAACACAGAAAACCATACGTTTCCAGGGCTGTTTAATTTTCCAGTGGGCACAGGGCTAAGATCTAATTGGTTGGCCCCATGTAATTACCAGTGCTACCCTACAGCAGATTAACTAAAAAAAGAATACTAAAAAAAAATGGTCTGTGTTTCCCCAAGTAGAAGTCAGGTACAAGTGCAATGCTGTCGACCAACAGCCTCAGGGGCCAATAAACCATAATTACAAGAAAAGTTAAATTTTTTGTTTTGAATAGCTCTTTTCCAGTGAATTACATTACAAAGTAATTTCTGGTGGATGCTTTACTCAAGAGCAGATCTGTCTTGATGGGCATTGGAAATGCCCCTTTTGCCCATTTATTAAAATGCCTCTGGCCAGTCAATTAAAATTTGTCAATGGACCTCTGAGATTACATATAAAGTTGATAAATGAAAGATCAAACTGTGAGACAGTACAGTACATAGAAGTGGTTTGGTGAAGAGGAAGGCAATGCCTTATTGGTCCTCAATGCATTCTTCTAATTAGGCATACATATAGTTTTCAGTCATCAGAAAATAAAGGTCTATTGACTGGAGAGAAATGCTCTGCTGGCAACAATGCCACCTCCTATTGATTAAAGCTGGATATGCTTGGGTAGATTTGTCCATAGAGAGGGAACAGCAGTTTTTCAATACTCACAAAATGGGAAAAGATACAAAATGTAAAATAGAATATTCAAGGTACCTTATCTTTTGCTCTATCTACTGTAGTTTACATACTGCACCCTAAGGTGCAACTCTTTGCACTCAATGGCAAACTGCTTGACTCCAGGGTTGGTGGGAGATGGGCAGTAATTCAATACTTATAGTCCCTGAAGGTGTGGTATAAATATTTCTATTCAGAAACATAAAAAATGATCACATCTGTATGAGACCTCTGTTGGTAACAGCGCTACAGAGTAGGACCAAGCAGAACGGTAACACATTTTACACTGCTTGATGTACCCCGGTGCGGTGTTGGGCTTTTTTCTAGTTGTATAATAATTGTACATGCAATATTTGGTGTTGAAGGTGTTATGTCATTTAGCAATAACTGAGCAGTTAGGAATTCATATTAATAGCGCTCGGATCTTGAACGGTCTAATTATTTTCATAAATATTTGTTTCCGTGAAACATGTTCTTGGAATGTGAGACTAGAAATCAGATCGTTAAGATCAGCCTCTAGCTGCTCATTACGGCTGTCCTTAAAGTACAAGCAGCGTAACAGAAGCGAGCAGGCACGATTACTTTGCAGAGTAATTTCCATTAATACATGCAGGAACGCAGAAAGAGCAAAGGCAAATATATTGTGCTGTGTACAGCAAGAGACAGGTGTGCTTTTGGCTTTGTTGTCTTTCAGTACTCTGTGAACAGATGCAGGTTGACAAGAGACATTAGCCGAGGGATTGTGTTTTATAAAGTCTGTTGAAAATAAAAACAACTACAAATATCCAGCTGAAATCTAATTTCTAGCCAAATAGAATGAATAAGATTTTTTTTATTGTTGTTGTTAGCTCACTGCTATGCAATCACTGGGCTTTTTTTTCTGTTCCTGAACATCACATCCCATTGTCCTTAAATTGGACTAGCTAACTAGAAAGTCACGAATGCTTTCTGATGAGAATACTTTTGTTAGTGTAATGTAATAGACTACTATGGTTAAATAGCTTACTACATTAGTGAAAAGCCAGGGCAACGAGAGCAGGGGGGAAAAGCAAGAGCCGGGGAAAGAAGGGGCCAACAAGAGGTAAAATTATACTTTAGGGAAGATCATCTACATGTTCTTAAATCATTTATAAAGCATTCATATCATTCTGCAGTGGACAGGACTTGATATACTCTTTGGACTCCTTGCAGAAGTTGTAATCAGCTAAAATAGTTTACTTACCTTCCAACCCAGGGCCCATGAAAATGGAAGTGACGTCACTGTGGGCCTGAAGAGACATCACACTAGAGCTGAAACAAATCAGTAAGGGGACACATTTTGCACACACCCCAGGGGAGGGTTGGAGGGCCCAATCCTAAACCTTAGCCAGGTACCCAGGGGGATTACCCACAGAATACCCACATGGAATAAGGGAATTTGAACTTTCTGCCCAAAACCCAATCACTTTGTGGTATTCCGTGGGTACGCGACCCTATGCAGAACTCTGCTTTTATGTGGTGCTTAAGCACTTAAGGGGATAATGTTGATAAACCTGAGCAAAATTCAATAACCCAGACCTACTGATTGCTTACTGTGAAGTTGTCGTGTGTTTTTTCTTGTTTTTTTCTTTGTTGCACTCCCCATAAGTGGCTTAAAGTGCTGCAAGAAGCAGCTACTAATCTCCTTATATAAGATACTGTAATTGTACATAAAACAAATAACTTCTGTACCTTTGACTTGTTAAATCCTTCCTGTACTCATTGTATGGCATTTTATTTTGTTGAAAAAGCTATTTATAGGAATATGCATAGATTTTTACATAACTGATATTCGTCTTTTACACTTCGTTAAAATATATTGCCCTACAAGACTGCTTTGCAAAGAATCATTTGTTTCTATAAAAAATCCAAATACTTTTCATAACTTTCTTTTCAATAAGCTTTTACAGAAAGAATAAAGCATAAATTATATTAAATAAAGTACTACTTTATTTTGTTTAGGAGAGGTAAAAGTTTATTAGAAACCAATTTCAAAGGAATGCACTGAGGCTCATAATATTAATTCATTGTGCAAACATTCAATACATCTTTACAGATGTCATTTAATTTTACTGCATTTACAAGACTCAGCTACTGGAGCATATATTAATCCACAAACAGCAATCTATGCTTATAACATTGTAACAGTAAATGAAGCTCATTATAGTTCTTTTGCATAAAGTTTTATATGTAGAAGGTTTTTTTTTTGGGATATTATATGATTGTCAGTTACTATAAGGCCTAATAATTTTATTTTAATGAACAAAATGTGTTCATGGTAATCGTGCAGCACTATCTGTATTTTGCCTCTTTTACTTACCAATTGGTAAAGGAGGTCATTATATTTGACATTTATTCCCACAAAGCAGCATTTTTTCCCAAAAACAGAGCCAAATTTTGGCAAAAAGTTTTGTGCTTGTAATCGATTTATCAATGAAGGTGCCAAATGTGCACCTGTAAATGTTTTGCTTTTGAGACCTTCTACACTCCACTTGGAATGGTATCCAGCTTATTCTTACATGACCATTTAATGGGATATTAGAGGAGCTATGGAAGTGCAATGTGCCCTGTACATTATGGGACCAATTCATTAACTTCGAGTGAAGGAATAGAAGAAAAAATACTTCGAATTTCGAAGTGTTTTTTTGGCTACTTCGACCATTGAATGGGCTACTTCGACCTCCGACTACGACTTCAACTTCGAATTGAACGATTCGAACTAAAAATCGTTCGACTATTCGACCGTTCGATAGTCAAAGTACTGTCTCTTTAAGAAAAAACTTCGACCCCCTAGTTCGCCACCTAAAAGCTACCGAAACCAATGTTAGCCTATGGGGAAGGTCCCATTGGCTTGGCTAACTTTTTTTTGGTCGAAGGATAATCATTCGATCGCTGGATTAAAATCCTTCGAATCGTTCGATTCGAAGTATTTGCGCAAAATTCTTTGACTTCATATTCGAAGTCGAAGGATTTTCATTCCCAGTCGAATATCGAGGGTTATTTAACCCTCGATATTCGACCCTTGATGAATTTGCCCCTATATGTTGTCAGAACCATTGGTCGTCAAGACAAGGCAGTTTGGGTTGAGGAGGAGCTAGTATGGGAGAAATACAGTAGTAGAACAGTCTAAGCCCAAGTCTATGTACCAGAGAAGTCAGGAAAGTTCTGTACTGTATATCAGGCAGGAGTCTAGACAGAGAGCAATCAAGAGTAGTCAATAAATAGGCCATCAATCTGTAGTAGAGATTCAGGATAAAGAGCACTCAGGAACTGGGCTAAGTATCTACTGTACAATCGAGGACTGACACACGATGTAATTTTGAATTTAAACGCCCTCAGTGTTGTCATCAGAAGAAGTTGACTCATGTTGGGCACTGTCATGCCAGAGCAGTGTTGTGCTGGCATTATAGTGGTTAACACTGGAAACATTTGGTCTCAGGCTCACAAAGAGACCCTTGATTGGATATCCCACCAGGGGGCTGTGGAAATTTGACATCCATATGTGCCATCTGAGACTGAGTCATACCATTTGGGCAAGGGAGCTGTGCCAGTCAGTTTTGATCCTTTGATCAAGAAAAGGAACTGTGAATCTGGGGGGAACTGTTATGAGAAAATATATGGATTATAGGAAAGGAACCATAGCTCCTCTGTCATATGATTCACATCCTCTAACTCACATATTGGTTATGAGGAGGTCACATGCTTCCTAATGATACCAAAAAGCCTATACCCACCAGTTAGGTGGGATGGTTCCTGGGGAATTGGAACATGAGCCATCCCTCATGTTTGGTATCATTCTAATTGCCCAAATATGGATCACAGCATGTTTACTAATATTGGGTACTGGCAAATACCAATTTATTGGAGAATCCGGCCTGAAAATAACCCCTTACAGGGGGTCATACATTTCATGTTCCTGGATACTCTTACCTCATGCATAAGGTACAGAGGAGAATGACCCAGCAGGCAATAAAAAGTGACAGATCCGATACCCCATGTCATTCCCAACACTTGCCTCAGAGGACACAACAGGCATTTCCTAAACTTGATTAAGTATCTAGGGTTTTCTTAGTGTTTTTATTGCCTTTCATTTAATTCACTGTTTTGCAATTCTATTTTTAGCGTATGTCTTTATAACATATTTTTGCATACATACAGATGAAGCCACTTGGATTTGTGAGTTAAATGCGTCATGACTCAGGGGTAATTGAAGAAACTGTGTTATCTTAAGTCATCTTAACTCATTTAATGCATTTAACCTTTTCATTAGCATACCAAAGCTCCATTGTTCACAATGGTGAATGCTTTAATTAGATGGGATGTTGTGATGCAGTTTTCTGTGTTAAATGAGATAAATGGGATATCTGTGTTTAGTTATTCTGTGTCAAACAGACAAACCAAAGTGGCTGCATCTGTACATACATGCACTGTTTACTGTGGTAGTATTAAATATAAAATGAATATGTTTTGTCCTTTATGCTCTTACAAGCTCATCGCCCATATGAAAGCTTCTAAGTGTATTAACTCTTTTTGTGTGGAAATGGAAAGTTACCTATTTATATGTTTAATAACTAGTACGGTTAGCAGGAATGTGTGTTTGAATGTAAATTAACCCTTTGGCTGCTGGGGTGCTTGTTGTACTAGTAGGATCTAACCCTGACTATCTACCATAGCAGAGAGTGTTTGATGCATTGTTGAAGTGTGAGTTATTACCTGTGATAGAGGGCAGGGGAATAATCACATTAGGTTTCTATCGCTTGTTAATGATAGATGGTGGCAGCGAATGGATTTTCTGGGTGTTGGTATGTTTTGGGGTGTCTGATGTTAGTCTAACTTGTGTGTAAGGTGATTGAGAGAATTAAGGGCATATTTATCAAGGGTCAAATTTAGAATTGAAAAAACTTAAAATTTCGAATTCAAAAAGACCAACCAAAATTAAGTTGAATTTTTTTTGGGTTGAATAGGTCCGTTTCCGATCAAATAGGTCCGTATTCGTCCAAATTCAATCAAAGGAATAGCGTATTCGATCTAATTAGATTCAAAGTTTTTCCCAAACAAACCTTGATTTTTCAAAGTCCACCAATTGACTCCAAATAGGTTCTAGGAGGTCCCCCATAGGCTAAAGCAGCAATTCAACAGGTTTTAGAGAGACAGTACATGATAAATTTCGATATTCGAATTTTCAATTTTTTTTTTCAATTTTAATAGAATTTGGACTATTCCCTAGTCGAAGTGCACAAAAAATAGCTCAAAAATTTGAATTTATTTCATTCGACCTTTGATAAATCTTCCCCTTAGTGTAACCACTTATAGCCAACCCCAAGGAGTCCAGTTTTTGTGACAGGCACACTTATTCAAAATCAGTCACAGCCACAATTTTGCACTATTTACAAAAAAAGCTCTAAAAATAAGAAATGAGAGTGTGTGCTGTATTTGTCATTAAAGGAAGTCAATTTCATCTGAATTTTAATCTGTTTTTGCAGCAATCTGGATTTTTTAATTTGCTTAAAAATTTATGGAAACATTTGATTTGCGACTTTTCCCAAAGAATTTCTTGTGAACATGTTTAACTTATATATATTATCAGGAAAATGGAGGGTTGCCCCTGATTTTTTTGAGATTTATGATAAATGTGCCCTTTAGTTTCAAGCCAAAGTCTCTAAATACAGATATAACCACTTCCCCTATAAACATAAGAATTATAGTATCAATACTCAGATGGTAACACAAACAGAGAAACCCATAACATGTTTTTTTTAGGGTCGCTTGCGTGGTGCTTTCCAGTCAGAAACACCTGCCAAACACCTTCTTAAATATTGTTAAACGATAGTGCGGTAAATCGATAAGGGGCAAAAACATACACTGTAAGTATAGGTACTGGGCCTGGAGTTTCCCAGATAATGGATCATTTTGTAATTTGAATTGCCATATTTTAAGGGAGGTATTTACCAAAATGTAAATTTATTTAATTTCTTAATAGAATCAAATTGAACCTAACTCCCGTCCACAAATTGCCTTAATCTATCAAAAATTCTGGTCAGAAAAAGTGCATGTGGGAAAACATCAAGTACCTGTTTCACAAGTGATCACTTCACTACTGCATAGGCAAAAACACTTCTTTTATGTCTTGGATATAAAAATCGAATAATGGTTACGTTAATCCGTCTGCATTTGCCTTTCATTACAAAAGAGAGTAAATAAATGTAACATGGAAATGTCTGTACAATTATAAAAACACAGTTATAATCATATAATTACATAATTAGCAGCAATTATTGCTACAAATGGTGACTTTTATGAAATGAGTTTTAGAGGTTCATGAATGGGTATTTTTTTTAATTTCAATATTAATTGATAATAGGTTTTTTTCTAGAGAAGGTTATTCAATTGACAATAGAGCTAGACACAAAATGTCCTAAATAAGTATCTCTGGTGCCCTCGGAGTAAACACAGGTATGGGATCCATTATGGGCTGGGCTGCCATGGGGTTGGTAACTCGCAAGTGCATGTTGACCCAAGTAGGAGATAAAAGACTCTGGTGAAAGGCCACAGCTTGTTTTATTCAAACACATATTATAACTCTTCCACTCGCTTTATCCATAAGCATTATAAATGATATCTTAGAATTATCTCAATTAGTGATGGCCGAATTTGCTGCAAATTTGCTCATTTTGCTGCCGGCAAATAAATTAGCGAATTTGCTGGCAAAAATTTTCTGACGACTGGTTCAGAAACCGGCTTCAAAGTTGACGCTGGCGATGATTAACGGATGCCCATTGACTTTAATGGGCGCCGGCGGCAAAATCTATGATTTGCAAAATTTTTGCCAAATTTTGCGAAATTCGTGGCGAGGCGAAACGGAACACATTCGCCAATCACGAATTTCAATCAGACTGGCCAGCCTCTGCTTACCTCAGCAGGCTACCTTACCAAACGTATTTACATAAGAACTGCCATTACCAGGCCAGGATTTAAATTGTAACTTCTACATGTCATTTCTCCTCAATGCAAGCGGCAACAACCACAATGACAATTTATTTTTTAAATATTAAATTAAGGCTGGGTGGGGAAAGAGCAGCCCCCCATTCCTGCTCAGGCTCACCTCTGAAAAGGGGCCAGCCTCCCTAGGCTGCCAAACTGCCTCCTTAGGCTGCCAAACTGCCACTAAACCACCAATGATAACCTTCCTGAGTGGTGACGCATGCAGCCAGCCCATTAGAGGGGGGGTGCACCCGACCAGGTCCGCTCACACCAACCCCATGGGATCATAGAGGTGTTAACTCACTGCTTATGTGCTCATTATGCACATGAGCCTGACATAAAAGCTGACATCACATGGCACAAGTACAAGGCACTATTTCATTATTATATAAAAAAAGGAAATCATGTAAGAAACAGTTTAATTATTTGCATCTACGGGAGATGGACTTTTTCAAGCTTTCTGGATATCAGGTTTCTGGATAAAAGATCACATACCTGTACATTCCTGTTTTATAATGTTCATACATGCATACATGTAAAAAAACATGTGTTTTACATTTGAAATGTTGGCTTAGTGTTTAATGTTGGTTTCCCCATAATCACAGCACTTGTTGCCAGATTCAGATTCCTTACCAGACTAAATATGAGCCCTTATTTTTAAATGAAAATGGTAACAAAAACTTTAGATATGACTTTTATTTCAAAGAAGATTAACATTTTTTCGTAAAGTCAAATATGCACAAAAGAGTAATCTTGACAAATGTAACCGGCTTTAGTGCATTTTCTTTCAAAACTTGTTTTTAGCTACATCTTGATAAATAGGCCCTAAATCAGAATGAATAATTAACCTTTAAAAATGCTTCTCTGTGAAATAAATAGTAACGTAAAATAAATCTTTTTTAAAATAATTAAAAAATATATTTTTTTGAAATTAGCACTTTTTCTATAATACATAGTATAGAGTCCTACATGAATATTAAAAAAAGCAGTGTATTGGAAGTAAGTTTATGTAGTTTCCCTTGACTTGTTCTTCATTAATTAGTGGAAGGTTATTCCAAGAGCTGTGATCTACCTATGAAATATATATCTATATTTCCAAAATCTCTTTAATTCTGTTGGACTGCAATATTCTACAGTATGATGCCACATTTCTAGGTTCTTACCTCTAGTAATGAAGCTATTACCGATGTTCTCATTTATTTAGCAGAGTTAGAGACGATTTTCAGAACAAATTAATATAAAGCACCACTGAGTAGCTAAGGAATCTGCTCACTTATTTCTCAATTAGGAGGCCACCTACTAGGTCTCTATCAGGATTAGATTAAAAAGTCTCTTTGATTGCTGTGAAAAGGAAAACATGAATTCACGTTACCAAATCTGTCAGATAGGCACCAAAAAGAAAAAGAATGAGTTTTACCTTATTTTTAAAGCCTGTAATTTATTAATATCTCTAAAGCTGCATTTCCAAAATGTAATGATGAGATACATGACCATTATGATGTTGTTTCTCCCCTTTCATCCAATTATATCAGTTTTTTTTTTTAGGGGGTTATTTATCAAAGGTCGAGTATGTGATGTTTTTTCTATCTCAAATAAACTCACAACCTAAATGTTTGCTTATTTATTAAAAACCTTGAATACTCTGATAATCTAATTGATATAGTTATCGTGAAAAAAACCTTAAATATCTCAAATCGATCAAGTTTTTGAGTGCAAACCATCGAAAAAAAACTTGATTGAATGCAATTGAGGTGAAAAACTCGAATACTTGAATTGGTGAAGTTATCGGTGAAAAAAAACTCGAATTGATTGAGTTTTCTAGCACAAACCATAAGAAAAACAAGAGGGGATTTTTTGGATTTCAGCTTTTTGCAGCTTCAGGGTATAAAACATCTCAAACAATTCAAGTTTTTTATATCCTGAAACATTTGAGTTTTTAGGTGAAACTACCTTCGGAAATTCAAATTTTTTCAAAAACACAACTTGACCTTTAACAAATAACCGCCTCAATGTTGCGGGTGAAAATTGCTTTGTTTTTTTTGTTTTCTATTACTCTTTCAATTTCAACAGACAGTGATTTCATTTCCAGTTGTTGTCAGTATTTCACAGGGCTTATTTTCTGCTTAAAGGAAAACTATACCCCCCAAAATGAATACTTAAGCAACAGATAGTTTATATCATATTAAGTGGCATATTAAATTATCAAACTGGAATATATATTTAAGTAAATCTTGCCCTTTTACATCTCTTGCCTTGAACCACCATTTCGTGATGGTCTTTGTGCTGCGTCAGAGATCACCTGACCAGAAATACTACATCTCTAAATGTAACAGGAAGAAGTGTTGAAGCAAAAGACAGAACTCTGTCTGTCTGTTAATTGGCTCATGTGACCTAACAAGTATGGTTTGTTTGGTATGTTTGTGTGCACAGTGAATCGTGCACATGAACATGAACCTTATATTATGTACCTCTGGTATAGCTTGGCACTGGAATTATTTACTTGTTATTTCATTTTCATTTTCCTTCTTTGTTTAAACTTACTGTGTAA
Source organism: Xenopus petersii (assembly GCA_038501925.1). Taxonomy (NCBI): domain Eukaryota; kingdom Metazoa; phylum Chordata; class Amphibia; order Anura; family Pipidae; genus Xenopus; species Xenopus petersii. The sequence continues at coordinate 34,071,807 of CM076684.1, read as the reverse complement.
TATTTACACATATATACAGTATGTGAGTGTCCTTTGTTGAATTAGAGAAAATAGGTACAGCAATTGGAATAGGAGATCGCAATAAGTGCTTCCAACCTTTAACTGACCTGTTTTTATTATTCCTATCACTTTGTAACGTTTCTCACCTTTATTGTATTATTGTAATAAAACAGAAGACCTGTCTCTTAAAGTTTATGCAACATGCATGGGGTCGATTTGACCCTGTATAAGTTTGTTTGCCCGTTGACTAGAAAACATTAAGCAAAATTCTAGCAGATTGAAGCAGGCAGGAGGTATGTTGACTAAGTCCCCTGATGTTTCTGCATATGTTTCTCAAAGACTTACACATACAGACTCAACAAATAAACCAAACTCTGTTACACATGCTGTTTCTTGTGTAATGTCACAATAAGTGCTTTTTCACTGGGATGTTTGTCAGGAAAAGAAAAGCAGTGTCGCACTGTTGTGTTTGCCACTGCTTTGTGAGCTAATAAAACACGTATTACAGGTTTCACTGCATCAGAAGTGCCATTGGGGTTTTTGTTTTTCAAGATACAGAAATTTGGACCCTTGGCAGTTCTGGGCCCTACACATTGGAGGCATCTGACACCAACAGGTCTTTTTTACTACTGGAAGCAATCTACTCTATGACCTGATATCAGGAAAAGTATGACATGAGATCAGTGTGAGATTAGTGTTTTGTCACTATACTGCAGTCCAACCTGCCTGGAGACAAACCGGTGAGACTTAGATGAAGATTTATGAAGATCAGCCCGCTAGTGTCAAAAAAATATTTAATTCAAAAAACATTCTGCTTGCAGGTTTTTCAATTGTTTCTCCAAAAAAGTTCAATATAAAGAATTCCTTGTGTACATGTGTATTACTGGCCTCTGTAACAACAACAATTTGCCTTTGTAAACTAACCAGCGTAGACCACCAATACTTTGCAGCAGTGATTAACTGTTGAGGAGTAAAAACAGTATTTATAGAGCCATATGGCTGGATGTTCCACAAACTAGTTGTATGGAAAGACAGGGTAATTAGGCTTATAAGCTATGGGTGTTTAAGAAGCAATTGGCAAAGAGCCTGTCACACCTTATCTGCAGTGACTCCCTAGGGACTCATCTGTAGACCTACAGTATTGTCTGGTCACCACCAGCTACCCTCTACAGTGATTACAAGTAAAACAGCAATTTGCTCCTTATTAGATGAAACTGCCGCTATAACATTATAAGGAACAAAAGCAGTGTTCCCAAACCAGTGGCTCATGAGCAACATGTTGCTCACTAACCCCTTGGATATTGCTCATAGTGGCCTTAAAGCTTATAATTGAATTCTTGGACTGGAGGCAATTTTTGGTGGCATAAAAACCAGGTGTACTGCCAAACAAACCTCCTATAGGCTGCCAATTCACATAGAGGCTGCCAAATAGCCAATCGCAGACCTTTTTGGCACCCTCCCCAGAATTTTTTCATGCTTTTGTTGCTCATAGACTCTTTTTTTACAACGTGGCTCATGGCAAAATGGTTGGGACCCCCAGGATAATTGTTTTGTTGCTATTAATGTAAGGTTGCATATAAAATATCACTCATTATGACCCTTAATATTATGTTTAGTCCTTAGAGCAGGGACAGTTATTTCAATTAGGTGACATATAAGAGTCATATTGGGTAGGGATGAGTAAACTAGTCTGCCAGATTTCTGTCTTAAATAAAATTCAACCATGCAATGTGAGGAAAAAAAAACATGAAAACACATTAATTTTTTTGGGCTTAAAAAGGGGTAGGGTTGAATAGCAATGTCATTATTAGATTTTATCCATGTGTTTTTGTGTATGCGATGCCTACCCAGGGTGGCATTGCCGCTGCAGCTTCTACCAGAATTATACCAGTTGGCAAAGTACTGTAAACTGCTGCTTGCATTGTCAAGAAGTAGAAAGTCTATAAAAACATCTTCAATATTCGACATGTTCACTTCCCACAGCAATAAATCATTTCATCCATTGCAGTACAAGGATCAAGAATTTACTGGTATGGGGAGGATAAAAGGAATATACATGCAAATATCATTCATGAGCATATGTGCCTTTAGGGCATTGGAAGTGAACATCCATGGTGTCATCCACAAATACTGTAAGAGTCTGCATTTAAAAAGCACATGGTTTCTGGCCCCAGGGAAAAGCTATTTTTAGATTGACATAAAAGAAGTGGGGAGCCATTCTACAGAGATAAATGAATAATGGTTAATATGGCAATTAAATATCACAATTAAAATGCAACACTTTTAATTGAATACATATGGTTCATGGGTAAATCGTTATGTATATATTTTTTTCAATTCTCTAGTGACCAAGAGGAGATCTAGCAAACGAAAGTAATCAAAAGTGTGAACGCTGTTGATTTTATTGGAAAAGGAATGCTTTTTTCTTGCAGACAGAGCACTTTCCTAACAACTGCTGAAGTTAATTTTTTCATCCATTACAATTGCAAATAATCTTGTAATATGAAAACTGAAATCACTAACAAATGTACTGTGTCCAACTTTCTGAGAATCTATCACAAAAATATGATTACAAGAGTTTATAGTTTTATGAACATGTCCTCGGTAATTTATTTACCATTCCCGATTTATCATTTGCCTATTTTGCCTAATTAGATTTGAAGATGCAAAATTTAATCTGGTCTCATTTCTGTGCTTCTTTAAGGGATGGGACAAATCAATCTTTTTTTCCCCCTTTACTTCTCATTGCAAATACTTTTTATCCTAGTTTAACTTTCTTTCTCCTAAAATGTGCATCTTCACTCCTAGATCTAGAAGAGTAATGTTCTGAAAGGAGTATTTGTTTGGCAAAAAAGGCAAAATATCATTTGTCTTCTGGTCATATAATTTATCGGAATATTTTCTTGCCCCGTTTGTAATGATCATGTTTTCCTGCCTTCCGTTTTTAGTATTTTATATACTGAATATGTATTATTTATTACTTTGTGCTGTGTCTCAAATTGCCTCTGTGCCGAATACACTATTATTATTATGATGATTTATTTATAAAACTCCAATATATTCTGCAGAACAGTGCAATGGAATAGGAGATTATAAAATATTGTAATAGCAAGGTAAACATACACTAGAGCAGCAAGCAAGCTCTGCCTGTTCTACAAAGCTAACAATCTACAGTTAGCGTTTGAAAAATAATTCAATAGTTTTTACTTGACATACACATGCTTTAGCTATGACAACATAAAGACATTTTGGTAATAAATGTTTGGGTTTGTGCAGTATGTAGGGTTTGTAGATCACCAATTTCTCATTAAATATCATGGGGCAAATGATGGGGTATCAGCTTATTGTGAGCATGGAAAAACCCTGCTATGCACGTATCTATGAAATGCGACATAGAATTTTCACTAAACCAATCGATCTACTCCTTACATAACAGGAAGTCTATTAGAGATGATAACAAGGAGGATGATTAATCAGACAAAGGACATGGAGACTGTAAATTGAGCCCATGCTAGTCAAAACAAAGTAAGAGAGAAGTAAACACACTGTACATCCAGGGTCGGACTGGCCCTCCGGGACACCAGGAAAAATCCCAGTTGGCCCTGACCCTTTTTGGTCCTGCCAGCTGCCCCCAGCCCCCTCCACTACCCATTCTGCTGCCATGTGTTCCACTGTAGACCATACAGCCATCTTTAATTTTTACCAGCACAGTGGAAGCAGCTTTGGCTGGGGAGTGGAGCGTGGAGTGGAGGCAGCTGGATGGTGGGCCTTTGATTCGGATACCCCAGTCCGACTCTGTGTGTATCCAACTTTTAGGGGCCTGTTTATAAAACTGCTTTTGGGGCTGTCATTCTATAGACATGCAATTAAGTAGTCACCATATTTTCTTGATTAAATCAAATATAATATCAAAGTATTAATATAGTAGTCATTCAGGGTCAGACTGGGGGGCCCAGGGTCCACCGGGACTAATGTCCATGGCCCTCTCCTACCCTCCTGACTCCCTGCTGTGGCACGCCCAGCGCGCCTGCATGAAGGCAATGTGTGCATGCGCAGATGGTGCTGTGCGGCGCCTAAAAACAACTTTTTTTTGTACAATCGATTGGAAAGGGGTCTGGTCCGGCCGGGCCAGTCTGACACTGCAGTGTGCAAAGTGCAATTATGGATGCAAATTACCATGTTTTACCCATAATTCCAATGTCTATCACAATTTTTCCCAATGTGCCCAACAGAGATAATTTTGCTCACATTTTCATGCAAATTGGGATGCAAGTGGCATCTAGCACTTTCAAAGTGAAGGATGTCATTTCCAAAATACCTGTTCAAAATACTTATGCTTAGCATTCACTGGCCGCAAATCTGGTGCACCTCGTAATGCAATATTCTAAGGAAACCCTGGAACTACCCTCAGGTCCTGGGTGGCAGTAGCTTCAGAATTCCCCAGCATCAATAGGCTTAGTTGAGCACAAGTCTATAGAACAGGAAGGATGGATTTATTGGCATAAATGTCTTGACCTTTGCAATAGATGATGTAGAGCATCAACAATGCATAAAGTATGTAACAAATAAATAAATGTTGGACCTGGTTCTTTTTAAATATGAAGATGCATGTATGCTCTCCTACAGTCCATTAAATCCATAAACAAATCGTAAAAAATGGTTGTTATTACAATTTCATTTTGCCTTCAAATAGAAAAAGAGGATGAGCTGCATTGTGATTGAGGAGTAGGAATGTTTTCTGTGCAGAATAGTTACATTTTATTCAATCCTATTAAAAGCAAGGTAGCACAAGTAGATGAATCAGTCTGATGTATTTCATGCAAGACCGCTCTCAACAAAAGACACTGTTTGAGCTTTAGTTAAAGCCCTGTTTCAGAATTACAAAGCAATTGTGTCTGATCAATCAGTGTTAACACCTAAGACATATAAGACAACCTAAAAATAAATTGAAAAGTAACACGCATTTTGATCAGCATACAAAAATAGCATAAACATATGTATATATTGAAGGTCTATGAAAGACTAAGTGATACTAGCAAGGAATTGGCTGGGACTCACTGTCTACCTTACAGGATAGAATTCAGATTAATTTACAGTGGTACAAATAAATATATATTGTAAATATCCTAAATCTCTCTAATATGATCTAACTAATATATCTCACTCCTATAATTCATTCCTCCATCCATCCATTGGAAAGTGGAACACATCACTCTTACATTTTACAATCTAATTCTTCCAACTTACTCTAGTCCCCCTAAGGCTCTTAAAGGTTGTAGAGCTTTAATTCTTATTAAGACCAGTCCTTATCATTCATTTAGAATGGTTTTTCAATTCACATGCTCCTACCACCAATGGATGCCAGACACCACAGCAAATCATGGAGTGGGCAGAAAATATACAATGTTCAGTTCATACATAAGCTTTGCTGTTTGTTCACAAAGTTATTTAAACTGTATTTCTGCTGATACTGGGGTCTTCTTTTTGAATTATAGTGAAAAGAGGTACTAACGTCCTATAAAAGGGGCACTAAGCAATAAAACCCATAATGAAATTGAAAAATGACATTGTTAATAGACATTTAGGATAAGTTCTTTGTCAAGGGGACCACAAGTGGAATGTGTTTTCTAAATGCACGTTTTGCCTTTGTTTCACAATTGAACAAATATCCAGTTTTTTAAACATAAATCTACACAATCAGAAATTGCAAGAGAACCAGTGTAAAATTACTCCTTTAAGGCCTATACCTCACTGCTATTATGCATACTAACTTGTGGTATGTGGGTAATCCTAAATAGAAAATTGCCATATTAAGTGCCCCCCCCGATCATACAATTCACAGTACACAAAAGCAAACCATAGGCACACATTTGTGTTAGGCCATATTAGCCAAACAGTGGATAACGTTCTGTCTTTTAATCCCATACTTCTTCCTTTTGCAGTTAGAGCTGCATTATTTCTGGTCAGGTGATTTCTGAGGGAGAACACAGACCATCAGAAAACATAGTGAAAACAATAAACTTTTTTTTTTCTTTCTATTTAAAAAACTGCTTTTTTTCAACTTCAAAATTCCCTTTTCATGCTTTTGTTATAGAATTGTTCCAAGGAACATGTCACAAGGGATTCCAACATACTTTTAACTTCTGAACTCTAAATGCTAATGCACTTTCTGAGAATGTACCCACTAAAGTAGCCAGAAAACATCATTCTGAATTAAGGATGTGCCAAATTACTACTGTATCTGTGAACATTTGTCTTGTGAAACAGATGAAAATGCTTGCAGTTTTTTCTCTAGCTCTTCTCTTTGCTTCAATTTGCCAAAATAATTTAGATCACGTACTGTCAGTTCAGATTATCAGTGATGCTAAAAGATAGAGGTTTCCTTAACCCATGTTGTCTGGTGGTGTGAGACGTCTTGTAATGGAACATGACTAGTATTACAGAAACAGAGAATATTCACCTGTGATGTTATCATGCTGATATGAGATGGAAACCAGACATAAATAAATATTAGGTCAACAGGCAATTTATTAAAATATCACAATATACATGGGTTGTTTTAATAACATTGGTGGTAAATTGTGCTATGGCCATTGCCAATACCAACCATCAGCTATTTTTGAATAGCTGATATAACTACAAGTTATAAAATGAAAGCTAATAATCTGAGTGTTTGCAATGGGTAACTTCACTGGTGCCATTTACCACCTATGGGATGTTACTGAATCAGCACCAATGTATTTCACTACAGAATGAAAACATTTCTAATCACTTGCATCATCCTAAAGATGTGAGTATTTTTGATATTTTTTAATTCTGGCAATATACCGCAAATCACACATTACTTTTTACATTTGTGATTTGTGAAACTGAACGAAAATCTCAAACAACTTATATGAATTGATTTCTGTGAATCACTTTGCTGAATCTCTGCTGATCTTTAAAATGTTGGCTGAATCTAAAATGACTGATCATTTCACTAAAACCACTGGAGTCTGGCCTCTCCCATTTACTGAAGTCTCTCTAGTGATGAGTGAAACTGCCCTCAGGCCAAGATTTGTGGAGAGGCCACCTAGGCCCGGGCCTAGAGCAGCAGGATTTTAGGGGGCGGCATGTTGCCCAACCACACCCACATTGGTTCAGAAACACTGGGGATGCACGGGAGATACAATAGTTTTTTTTAATTTCCTGTGCATCAATCCCCATTGCTCTGGTCCTGATGATGAAAATTTGAATGAATTAAAGTGAAGGGAGGGGGGTGATGAACGACAGCGGGCCTAGGGGTGCCTGCTATGTAAATCCAGCCCTGAATGTCCTATTTTACTTAACAAAGGAAAAATAGCAAACTTTTACCCAATTTTTGTCGAATGCATTGGTGTTTTCCATGCATTTGTTTTCTTGCACCAAATGCATTTGAGTCCATCTGCATTTTTTCTTGCATTTTTCTTGAGATTAATGCATTGGATTCAATGGATGTTTTGTTTTGCGGCAAATGCATTGGATTCCATTGGCTTTATTTTTTCTCATTTTTTTCCAACATAATAAAAACACATGGCAAAAATCTGGAGTAGAGTGGTGAACATTTTCGCCACTCACAAAACACTCGTTTTATCACCTGAATTAGGTGAAAAAATGTGCTAATCCTAAATTGTTTCACCCAGAGAAAATTTACCAGATTAGTTTGTGGTAACCAATATCTGGACAGTGGACACATATTCATTAATATCACAGTTCCTAGTTACTGATAGCAATGCTGTGCTGTAGTTTCTAAGATCCCCTATATCTGGCAGGTCCATGAACTTGGCCTGCCAAAACTGCCACCTCTGAAAAAAACATTACAGCCTGATATTGTTCGCTGCATATATTTATACTACTATTTATGGCTTGTGACAAGGGAGGGTTGAATGAGGCAATGCATCTTTATTATTAATTACATTAGGTAAGGCACATTATGAAAGTTCTTCAAGCAGAATTTGAAAGAATAATTCCTGGATAAATATCAAAAAAATGTAAAGAAACAATTTAATCTCAAGTCAATGAAACAAGCTATGGTTCACTGTTAACTTTCACTGATTTCCATCAGCAGTCCCCACTAATTGAAGCCATTACTTGTCCATTAAAATGCCATTTGTTGTTCCACTGCCTTTAAATCACATTGATTCTCTGAGTTCTCACTGGGGCCTGAGGATTATTTCGGTTGCACAGGAATGGAAACAAGGACTTTATAGCACAGTAAAATAATAACTATTTTCCTTGGTGGCAAATAAAACTGAATCTGGCTTTTCTTTATCTGAAATGCAGATGTTTGATTATCGTTCCATTAACACCGTGTAATCCTTACTGGTTGATAGAGGCGAAATAAAAATCAACTCCCTATTCATTTCTTACTCTTTATTTATTCATTACTCTTTATTTTAGGTACTGGTAGGGGATCCATGAACCAGAAAGCCCATCCAAAATCCATTTGAATCAAATAATTTTTTTTTTTAATTACTTCCTTTTTTCTCTGTAATAATAAAACCCTAACTGATCTCAATTAAGATATATTGGAGGCAAAACAACCCTATATGGTTTCATTAAAGTTTCAATATATTTTTAGAAGAATTAAGGTATGGAGATCCAAATTACAGAAAGCCGCCAAGTCCATACTGGATAACAGGTCCCCCCTGTACAAGGCCTAATGTTCCTGGTGTAGCAGAATCTAATATTCAAGCTCATAGGCATTTTCAGTATAACAAATTTATAGTTCATCAAAACTTGACAGCATTTTATTGACAACTCAGAAAAGAGGTATAATTCAATGTAACACCAATTACTGTATTTTGGAAATTAAACTTCTACAGTGAATAGAGCCTTTGGAAATTCTGTGAAGTGATTTGTTGTTTTTAGCAGTAAATTAATCAAA